>OZ024869.1:51362760-52640741 GCA_964017185.1 Rugalucina vietnamica
ATCTGTGTCTTCTTCTGTAGGACACAATCACAGTTGTAGCACACTTGTTTAAACTTGGCAAAATACGAAAACGAATCGAAGTACGACAAAGAAGGAACAGAAAGAAACAGAGATTGAATAAAAAGATGTATTTTTGAAGAAAAAATGCAAAAGTCTACAGCACCCGGTATTCCCAGGCGGTCACCCATCCAAGTACTAACCGGGCTCGACGTTGCTTAACTTCGGTGATCGGACGAGAACCGGTGTTTTCAACGTGATATGGCCGTAGACATTCAACCTACTGATTTAGAGCATATTTAAAGCGAGTGGTGTGGTCTAAAAATAAACCAGGCTCGTCCATCGCAGCTTCCGAAATTATTCTTCGTAATTAACCATTGTAACCCATAATCTATTTTTTTTTTATTAAAATAATGGTTTAAAACATAATAGCCATCAACCATTATTATCATAGAGTATGGTTTTGTTTATTCAAAAAATCGAGGATGGCCAGTACGAAACTGATCCACAGTTGTGTGTTAAAACAGTGTACGTTTCTATGACGATCATCACAAGAACTGGCTTTTTAAACACTTTTGCTAATCAACTCACGTTAAACGCGATAACGATTAAAGAGACATCCTTTATGATGTGATAGTTTTACTGGTCTTGCAGACTGTCAAACAATTACACCATTTAATTGTTTTAATAGGAATCCGGTTGCAAATTACAGTTTCATTTTTAATATATTTGCTATGGACTCTAAGTAAAAATAATTTCTCTTTCTCTTTTTTGTACTCTTTACTGCGAGGGTTTTCCAACTTTGATTTATTCAAATCATTCTTTTGTATTAGGCTTGAGAAAAAAAAAAGAAAAGAAAATACATTTCAGTGATTTGAGCAAGTCTTACTTGTCTGGCATATGACTTGCAGACACCAAGTGTAAACAAAATTACAGTGTCACTTCAGATATTCGTTTTGCACTTCTTCAACGACCTAAAACAGAATTGCCGAACATGGATAGTCGTTCAGGGAAACCACTCTTAAAGAAAAGTAATGAAAGACCGTTAAAATCAATCAGCATGCTTTCACGCTCGTGTGCAGTCCGATTTAGTCCAGGACTCAGGACTCTCTCTCGACATAGAATGCGCAAACAACACAATTCGTCTGCGGGCCAACCTATCTACTGTCGATACACCAACTTTTAAAACTGCATTTTTCAAAATCGCCCTTTTCTGATACATCTCTTGAAAATTATGATCCCGTCATCCATTTTAATTGAAAAGTCCTTAAAAATGCCACCAATGTTTTGAAAATCGGTTCAATAATAAATAAGAGCTGCCGCAGGACAGCGTAGCTCGCCTGACTTGTGCTTTGCCACTAAATCTATTAAAATCTATGACCCATGACATTGACCTTAAGGTCATTCAGGTGGATCATGATTATACAGCATAAAAATTCTGACCCAGGGAACCTACACGCAAAGTATCAACTTGATCCATCTACATATTCGATATAGACTTATAACATAAAATTTCTAAGTCTACGACCTTGACCTCAGGTGAGTCAAGGTGGTACAGCATAAAACTTAAGAATAATATCTAATAGCAAAGTACCAACTACATCTGTTCCAGCAATATACAGTTCAAAACACCTTAAGTAAAAGCGTTAACATAAAATTTCAAAGTCTGTGACCTTGACCTTATTATAAAGGTCACCCAGGTGGTTTGTGATTGTACTTTAGACCAATATCTACCAACATGCAAAGTACCATCTTGATCCAACTACATGTTTAAGAGATACAGACATATAGAAAAAAAATAACCAAAGTCCGTGACCTTGACCTCCGAGTCAATGTTATCCAGGTGGGTCGTGATGATACAGCATAAAACTTCAGACCAATATCTAGCAGCATGCAAAGTATCAACTTGATCCATCGACATTTTCAAGAGATATAGACATATACACTTTTCAGGTCTCAGGCTGCTATAGTTTTCAAAAAAATATCCATAGTTTTCACTTTTTCCCATGTAAAAGCTATGTTTCCAAAATTGACCTTGCTGTAAAATAGGTCAAGGCCATACTAGGGTCTAGGGTCATCATTTGATCAAACTATGATGGGCGGGTCCCAAATGCTACATACCAAGTTTCATGAAAATCGGACTGCTGGTTCTGGAGAAGAAGAATTTTAGTGGTTTTTACCATATATGGGCATGACAGCCATCTTGGTCATGTGACCCGGATTTCGCGATCAGACTTTCGTTCCCCCTACCCATGGATGCTCCACATAAAATTTCACTTTGATTGGTCAAGAGGTATCAGAGAAGAAGATCTTTGAAAAGTGTGTATGGACAACAAACCGGCCAAAGGTCAAGAGATGACATTGACCTAATATATTCACATACCTTCATCTACTCCATTAGTTGTTTGCAGCTTACACTTTTCAGGTCTCAGGCTGCAATAGTTTTCAAAACATCCATAGTTTTTACTTTTTCCCATGTAAAAGCCAATATTTCCAAAATTGACCTTGCCGTAAAATAGGTCAAGGTCATCCCAGGGTCATCATTTGATCAAACTACAATGGGCTTTAGTCCCAAATGCTACATACCAAGTTTCGTGAAAATCGGCCTGCCGGTTCTGGAGAAGAAGATTTTTGAGTGGTTTTTACCATATATGGGCATGGCGGCCATCTTGGTCATGTGATCCCGATTTTGCGATCAAACTTTCGTCATCTCTACCCATGAATGCTCCACATAAAATTTCATTTTGATAGGCCATGCGGTTTCAGAGAAGATTTTTGAGTGGTTTTTACCATATATGGGCGTGGGGGCCATCTTGGTCACCCGGATTTCGCGATCAAACTTTCGTTCCCCCTACCCATGGATGCTCCTGGAGCATTGCTCCACATAAAATTTCAGTTTGATCGGCCAAGCGGTTTCAGAGAAGAAGATCTTTGAAATTGTGGACGACGGACGGACGGACGCCGGACTGGTTGGTATACTATAAGCTCACCTTGTGAGCCTGAGGCTCAGGTGAGCTAATAAATCTGGACACATAACGGAAAATTGGAGCTGAAGAAAGGATTGGACATTACGGAAGGAATATGAAGTGTACCGTTAGAAAGTATATACTTTATTCAATTCAACAGATAACAGCTCAACACTCAGTTCATATTTATATGAATGAAATAAACACATTTAAAACATTTGAAGGGGTCAGTGCAACAAGGTACCTAACTCACATTTTTGCCAAAAATGGGTTAACCACTCAGTCACGCAGATAAATGGTTTCTTCACCTATTTAACTCCCTTTGACCATAGAAAACAGACAGGGAATGATTTTAAAAGCATTTTTAAAAAAATACAAAGGGCCTAACTCCATTTTGGATGATTAATGCAACAACGGTCCTAACTCCACAAGATTTCTGTTTCCATTCTATTGGCCGAACTATACATTAACAGCATAAATTTTGCACAAATATATCATGACTGATGGAAATTTATGATGAAAACAGATTTTCAACTGAATGTTGTGCTTTTAAGATACTCTATATGAAACACAAAAATACAAGATGGAGTTAGGACCCTTGTTGCATAAACATGTTAATAAAATAGCTCCTAGCCCACTTAATAAGTTGCTGCTACACTTTTACACAACTTTATATGCTTGCTTTAAGCTGTCCAGTTAATATCAGGCTATTTGTAACAACATGTATAGCAACATTTTCTGTATAAATGACATTTTTCAGTTTTATAAGATATGGATTTAGGTCCTCTGTTGCATGTCATTACGAAAACTTGCCCATGCAATATACAGAGATCTTTTTCATTTGTAAAAATTGAAAATTTCATTGGAAAATGTTTGATATTTTTCTTATTTTTGATCATAACATAGATTGTGGGTACACGTTAGAACCGCCGAGGCGGTTCTAAGGGCCCTTCTAACAATTACCCACAATCTATGTTTTGGAGCAAAAATAAGAAAAATAGGTATACCCCTGCATACCCCAGTTTTAGTATATAAAAGTGGGGTTCAAGGGGGTATACATTACACGGACATGTTTTCCTGATGTGCAGAACTGCTAAAATTCAGTTTTTCTAATTTTATTTCTTTAAAAATGATTATATTATCACAACATCACTTAAAATTAACATTTTACATCAAAGGTTACCAATTGGTAAAAGAAAAACCCAGTATTTCACATTTTATGAAAAAAAAATAGTTTTTCGCGTTTTTCTCAAAATAATGAAAAATGGACTTAAGTACCTTGTTGCACTCACCCCTTCATTTTATAGAACTAGTTGATCAATGAATGCCATTATGGGATAATGGGATAACTGTTCCAAAGACTTTGGCATAACATGCAGTCCACAGATTTGCGAACATCCTTTTTATTCTGTTCACTTTTTATTGTGTATTTAAAGTTTAACTCATTAAAACATATTTTACAAGGTTTATTTTGTAACCAAAGGTGTCCTTCTAATCAAACATATTCGTTTTAATATTTTAAAATTAGGTACATCAGGTGTGTGTTTAAATTGTATCTCATTCTTCAACGAAATCACTTAAAGCAAACAGAACAGCTCCAGATGCGGCGCGGCGTTTCAGGGCTTCACATCTGGAGCTTTACTGTAAGCCTCTGTCCCTTAAAAAGGACGCCAGGCTAATATGAGTAAGCCAATTCCAAGTAAAATTGTAATCATTATGAAAACATGCCCATGCAATATACAGTGATTTCGAAAGTTGTAAAAAAATGACAATTTTCAGTAGAAAATTTTCGGCGAGGCGGTTCTAACGAGTACCCACAATCTATGTTTTGGAGCAAAATTAAGAAAAATAGGTAAACCCCTGCATAACCTAGTTTTTCTATATAAAAGTGGGGTATATGGGGGTATACATTGCCTGATGAAAGTTTCATAGAAACACGATAGTTTCATACAAACACGATACACTGTTTCAACGAATCGTCTCTTTTGATATTTTATGAGTGTTTTTGTACAAATGTAATCTTGTTTAGAACAAGGCCTGTAAATATGTACAAAGTTCTGAGGGAGAAGAGGGTGGCTATTGGTACTGGCAAGTACAAGCAGTTTGTTGCAATCCTTGTATGGCACAAAACGGCCATGATAATTCTTTGTCTAGCCCAAGCCCGTTGCAGGCAATGTGTCACATCATACTGCGCAAAGTGAACGTTTAACCAGAACACAATGTTTTGACCATAAACGTCTACGTGCTTGTATGCTTTACAAAACACAATGTTTTAACCATAAACGTCTATGCTTTAGATCTCCTGGCCTTTATGAAAAGTACAACAAAGGCAATCAGCCTGTATCCAACCAGGAGTCCAACTAAAACACCGATGTCCAAAGCTGTGTTGCCCTGCAATGGAGAAAGGAATATGCCCAGTACTGTTAATGCTTATCATATAAATGCATACACGCAGGTAACTAAGCTACAGTACAAAAATAAAACTGATTTCTTCTATTACTGTTGCAATAACTATAATATACTGAAAATCAAAAAAACTTGCACCACCCTATTTTTGACATTTTTTATGACCAAGTAGAACTATTTTTATTTCTAACATTATTTTTGGTTGATTCCAATATCGTATCTTTGACTTTGCAGCAAATTCAATGATGTGGATGATATTGCAAAATTTTTGGGGCAAAAAGTGTAAAATTGCAATTTTGGAGGAAAATTGATTACCAATGAAAATTTTCAATGTACATGTGATCTGCATCATGGTAGTAACGGAAAAGCAATAAAACATTTTGAATTTTTGGTAATTTGGAGTTTTACAAAATTTTGAAAATTCGCATTTTCGGAAAAGTAATCGGTGGCTTTGAAAATGTCCTTTAAACAGCAAAGAAAACGAACAAAAATGCATTCTTAGGCTATGGCAGGTAAGCGCATACCCCACATGACTCTTCTGACAAAGTTCATAAACAGACATCATATCCGTTTGCTGTACTTCCGGTTTGCATGCAGAAATTTTTAATTTTGATTTTACAACTATCATTTAGTAATTTTGGGGTTTTAATTTGCCATTGTATTGTTTTGAGATTGAACAACTTGCCCCACACAATCATTTTTGGGGGACCAAACAAACAGTCCCGGCAAAGCAGGGTAAAGATGGTGCTTTATTTTGGTACAGTTTTAAAAAAAAGGCAAAGCGCGCCAAATAAAGCCCTAACTTTAAGCTATTTTACTGGGGCAATTTGCTTTGTTCATATCAATTTATTGTTTTGGACAAGTTGTTTTATCCTCACCTAATACAATGGCACATAAAAATTAAAAGAATATGAAAACGGTAACTGTAAAATCAAAATTAAAAATTCTTGCATTCAGACCGGAAGTACAGCAAACGGATATGACTTCTGTTTATGAAACTTTTTAAAACAGTCAAATGGGGTATGTGCGTACTTGCCATAGCCTAAGAGTGCATTTTTGTGTGTTTTCCTTGCTGTTTAAAAATTTTTTCAAAACCACCGGTTAATTTTCCGAAAATGCAAATTTTCAAAATTTTGTAAAGACTCCAAATTCCCTAAAATTCAAAATGTTTCATTGCTTTTCCGTTACCGTCATGATGCAGATCACATGTACAATGAAAACGCATTGAAAATTTTCATTGAATTTGCTGCAAAGTCAAAGATTCGATATTGGATATAACCAAAAATAATGTTAGAAATAAAAAATAGTTCTACTTGGTCATAAAAAACTATCAAATATGGGGTGGTGCAAGATTTTTGATTTTCAGTTTATTTTATACTTTACAGTGAAACCCAATGTATATCAAAACTTGATAAAATTGGTATTTTCATTGATATGAAATTTCACTGATATCAAATCTCACTGATATCAAAAGTCACTAGTGACTGATATCAGCCTATATCGTCACTGTAATGACGTCAGATTTTTTGGATTACTTCTGACGTTTCCATTTACTTGACGTCATTAAATGTGTCTCACTTCAGAAATTCAAACGCCTATAACTCCGTTATTTATGAACGAAAACATAAAGTGTGGGTATTCATTTTCTTAGTTAGAACATAAGGAACAATGTGGTACCAAAATTATTCGTGTTTTCAAAAATTCTTTGGTTTTGCATTTTCACCGCCTACCTTGTGCATTGGAAAATGCCTGTGCATTGTATAAAATAAAAAGAAAATTTGCTTTTTTTCGGTGAATACCAAATA
The DNA here is from genome assembly GCA_964017185.1 of Rugalucina vietnamica. Lineage (NCBI taxonomy): Eukaryota > Metazoa > Mollusca > Bivalvia > Lucinida > Lucinidae > Rugalucina > Rugalucina vietnamica. The sequence continues at coordinate 51,369,935 of OZ024869.1, forward strand.
TATTTCATCTCGTGAGTTGAAAACATAATAATTTTCACTCGTGCTGCGCACTCGTGAAAATTCTGATGTTTTCAACTCACTCGATGAAATATATTTGGTATTCACCTCAAAAAAGCAAATATCCTCTATATATTTCTTTTGACGTTAGCTTTCAAATTCTGTTGTCCCATTCAGATTGAAAAAAAGACATTAGGTAGTACCATAAAAGCAAAAGCCAGCCTCACCAGGTTTGATTTAAAGTTTCACTTTATACGAGAATGTCCACAAGTGACAAGAGACATATGTAAATTTCTGTAGTTGCAAAAAGAATCTTTATTCCATCTACCATGTATACAAGAAATATTGTAAACCATTACTTTATTCTACCCGTCTTCACCATAAAAACTAGAATACAACCCTTCTACGCGTATACGTATGTCTCAAGTATAATGGATCTCTTGCAACTACTTTTACATCGCATCATTTAACCTTACCTTGTCAAACTGAAGGTAGTCAATCACAGCGTCACCATCTTTGAACAAACAACCTTTCTGTTGGCATGTAGTAGCCATTGTTGTTATATTTGTCGTGGTAGCTGGGCACCCACCTAAATTGAACATTTACTAGTGAGACGTTTGAGCCGCCTCGTGGGAAAACCAACAATGTGGTTTCCGACCAGGTCTGACACAAACCGGCCTGTACAAGAACAGAAGATGGCTAGAGGCAGGAAATTTTGGATTTAGTAAATAGAGAAATTGTACTATTCGTGCAGCGAAAACAAAGGCGCTGATCAGCTTCGCGATTACCGCGAAGCTGGTCTTCGCCTTTGTTTTCGCATGTGCAAATTGTTGGTTTTCTCATGCGGTGGCTCATTTAGTTCTGAATTGTCTCGATCCACTTCAATGTTATTATTTTACGACTCTTTAAATCTAACACAATTCATATGTAAATTTAGTTTCTTGGAAATTGCAACTTTTGAAAAGAATCAAAGTTTCTTTTCAGATTTTATATTTTAATACTCGCTGATTTGAAACGGGGTGCCTATTTTAGTAAACAAATTGCAAGAATTTTGCTCTTTAAACAAATTGCAGTCAGTTTCACATTTTTTGTTTTCAGAATTACTGTGTATATGAAAATATATATTCCTATGACACCCTATGGAAGAATGAAAATGAATTGAAACTGTTTGCTTTGTTCTTTTGTATGATACCTGCTAGTTGACACCTACCAATTGTGTCTATATTCTGCCATTGATTGATTGCTAATAACTCGTTGGAATATTTGAACCAGGAAAGGTATTCAAGCCAAATAAAATAATCTGGAACTGATCTGAAACAAAATCAATCAGAAAAGGTCAGTGAGATGAATGTTAGCCAAGAAAAAATTAAATAGAACAATATTATTATTCACACTGAATATTCATCTTTGGTTTTTGACTTCACTAAGTTTTGAAATAGACTTTGTATCCCGTTATAAAAGGGTGAGCCTTGAAAGCCATTTGTAACTAACACGCAAAGTGGATACATCAGGAAAACATGTCCATGAAATAAATACCCCTTATACCCCAATTTTATATAGTAAAACTGGGGAATGCAGGGGTATACCTATTTTTCTTATTTTTGCTCAAAAACATAGAGTGTGGGTACTCGTTAGAACCACCGAGGCGGTTCTATCGTGTACCCACAATCTATGTTTTGAGCAAAAATAAGAAAACTATCAAATTTTTCCAGTGAAAATTTCCATTTTTACAACCAAAACAAAAATCTGTATATTGCATGGGCAAGTTTTCGTAATGTTATGTGAACATCGAATCGACATACCCAGAGTTCAGGAAGAAACCGCCGAACATGATAAGTGGAACCAGCAACGGTGGTGCTATGGCTAAAGCTGTGTTCACTGAATTAGCTGCTGTGGATATAACGTAACCTGCAATACAGAGAACAAATTATGCGATGGTAATATGTTGATGGGACAAAACATTGACCAATGGCCATGTTATTGCTAATCTGAACTCCGGTCTTGATATAATCTGCTAAAGAACAACAAGCACATCTGCTAATACTCTAACATAAATCGTCTTCTGAAGGAAAAAAAAAACAGGCTAAATTATACGAAAGACTCAAATGATACAATAGTGGCAATGTCAGTGTCCTTTTCGTCCGAGTAGTTTAGAAAGAACGGAATGCATCAAAGACGAACAAGGTTGGTAATACATCCAACGTATGTCGATTGCCAACGCAGGAAAATGTTTGAAAACATGGTCCATGTATGGTCCTTTGATAAAATTATTAATGTAAAATATTTACCAAATGATACCGATATGTTTGCAACAAGGATAAGTACAGCTGCACACACAAAGAAGGCCTCCACTGATTCATAAAGCCCTGGAAAAAAACAACAAAGGTTCACTGTTACCTATTTGCCCTTCCACCTTACTTGTTGTTAGGTAAGCTAGTTCCACCAATCTTTCAACACAAGTAGCCCAAGGGCAACGAACGCTCACCTGAGAGTCAACAAGTACAGCCACTAGACAAAGTGTTTTTTGTTGTTTTTTTTTTGTTGTTTTTTTTTTTCGATCAAAATTGAAGGTGCTAGAGTGCCCACAACACTAAATATTGATTTTTCAGATACTCAAGGGCAGCTAACTATACAGTCAGAGATCGGATCTGGCTGAAATTCGAACTCATCCTTTACGTACCTCCACGAATGAAGAAGACCCGATCAAAATTGAAGGTGCTACAGTGACCAAAGCACTAAATATTAATTTTTCAAACACTCAAGGGCAGCTAATTCCATGGTCAAGGGTTGGATCTGGCTGAAATTCTACTCATCCAAGATGTTATAGTTATCCTTGTTACTACCAAGAATGAAGAAGATCTGATCAAAACTGAAGCCGCTGGAGGGGCCACAACACTAAAAATTGATTTTTCAAACATTCAAAGGCAGCTAACTCCGCAGTCCACGGTCGAATCTGGCTCAAATTCGAGCCCATCCAAGATGTTATGGTTATCCTTGTTACTTCCAATAATGAAGATCCGATCAAAATTATAGGCGCTTGAGTGGCCACAATAGAAAATATTGATTTTTCAAACACTAAAGGGCAGCTAACTCCGCAGTCAGAGGGCGGATCTGGCCGAAATTCGAACTCATTCGAGATAATGTAGTTATCCTTGTTACCTGCAAGAATCAAGAAGATCCACTGAAAAACAAAGATGCTAAAGTGGCCACAACACAAAATATTGATTTTTCAAACACTCAAGGGCAGATAATTCCACAGTCAGAGGTTGGATCTGGTCGAAATTAGAACGCATCCAAGATTGTTACTTCCAAGAATATAGAAGAACCGAATAAAAATGAAGGCGCTAGCGTGGCCACAACACTAAATAATGATTTTTCAAACACTCAAGGGCAGATAACTCCGCGGTCAGAGGTCGGATCTGGTCGAAATTCGAACTCATCCGAGATGTTACAAATGTCCTTGTTACTTCCAAGAATAAAGAAGATCCGAATAAAAATGAAGGCGCTAGAGTGGGCACAACACTAAATATTGATTTTTCAAACAGTCAAGGGCAGATAACTCTGCAGTCAAGAGTCGGATCTGGCTGAAATTCGAATTCATTCGAAATGTTATAGCTATCCTTGTTACTTTCAAGTATGAAGAGGATTCGATCAAAATTGAGGCGCTAGAGTGGTCACAACACATAAATAATAATTTTTCAAACACTCAAGGACAGCTACCTCCACAGTCAGAGGTCGGATCTAGCTGAAATTCGAACCCATCCGACATATTATAGTTGTCCTTGTTACCTGCAAGAATGAAGAAGATCCACTGAAAAATAATGGCGCTAGAGTGGCCACAACATTTTTCCCATTATATATCTATGGGGATTTTTCCAGACGCTCAAGGGCAGCTAACTCCGCAATCTGAGGTCGAACCTAGCCGAAATTCGAACTCATCCGAGATGTTATGGTTGTCCTTGTTATTCCCAAGAACAAAGTAGATCAAAACAAAAATAAGGTTGCTAGAGTGGCCACAACATTTTCCCCATTATAACTCAGTGGGAGCTATCTGTTGCCATGGAAACCAGAGTTCTGATCCGACCTGGCCCAAAACCTAATGCAACCTTTCCCCATCCTCAATGATGTTTCAGATAAAATTTGATTGCGATTGGTCTTGTTGTCTTAGAGATATTCAAAATTGAAAGTGTGAACGCACGGACGGACGACGGCTCGACTACCATACTATAAGCTTACTTTGTGAGCCTTCGGCTCAGGTGAGCTAAAAACCAATCTGAGATGAGTTCGATAAAGATTTCTCTTGCGTGCAAGTACATTATCTAAAAAGTTGCTGAAGATTACGTAGCCACATAGATCATAATTAGTTTAATTGTCCAATCGGATCATCAGCTATTTGTAATAAACCTCGGCGCTGATTCTTGTGGCTTCAAAATTGTGCTAAAAGAGAAAGCAGTCCACTTACCCACCATAAAATAGACCACGGCATTGAATAACAACGGTATGAATATAAACAAAGGCAGCTGCAAGTATAAATGAACAACAATTCATCCAAAGCCCATTAAGTCATCAAAAGCATATATACCTATGTTATCATGAACTAGTCTTAGAGACCACGAAGATATTCAAATTCAGCCTTGACAATCATATTAAACGAATATTATATTTATGACAAACTAAACAGTACGCTGCTGGTAGCCACTGTTTCCTAGGAATTGAACGCGAGATACTGAGACAGTGTTTCCAATCTTATATCTGAGTAATGTAACGGGATAGTCTCCCTTGTAAAATACGTTGGTGCAACGTATTAGCGGCATATTAGCGGGTAGTAATATGCAAATTAGAAACTCGAAACTTTGTGATTAGAGTAAGTGTTAGGTATATAGCGCAGTAAACCACCCATGCTCATCCACCAAGGGTGGTTTACTGCGCTATATACCTAACACTTACTCTAATCACAAAGTTTCGAGTTTCTAATTTGCATATTACTACCCGCTAATATGCCGCTAATACGTTGCACCAACGTATTTTACAAGGGAGACTATCCCGTTACATTTGCATTTATTGTATAAAAAGGTACAAGTAGGCAATGATCATGAAATTGGGCAATCAGAAAGAAATTCCCACTCCCAAAAGTTAGGGGTGGGAAAAAACTAAAATGACACTTAGGTACTTATACCAGGAAAACATAGAGTAAGCCGAGTGAGCAGCTATTCCCCAATAGGCTGCCACTCAGTTACCAGAACTGAACTAAAATATGAAAACGTACATAAGGCTCAAACAGCACAAAAACACGACTCCACAACACAAAACAATTAGAACCACAGCAGAAGTATCGCCTTTGAACGATCAGTAATATAAAATTACTGGGGGGGGGGGGCTTAAACCGGTTTCACAGGGCCCTAACCTCACCCTCATCTTCTGTAGTGGTTCACAACATTTAGTTAGGTGTTCGGTCCTCGTGGTGAATCTCTAACTAGTCAATGAATCATCAAGGACAAACGAATAAATCATGATAATCACCCTGATGAATCAAAAACGAGGACTAAACAGGTTCAGTAAGCTGCCCGACGATGGAGATCCCTGGGCGCCGAATAACTTACTGAAACCCGTAGAAAAAGAAAACTAGAAATAAGTGTTTGTAAAACACTTACAAACACTATGCCCCCAACTGTATGCTAGCCCCTAACCTGGCACAGTTTATATGATTCATTTATTTCATTATTTGTTATGAAAATCATGTAGGCAAACATAGTAGACTTGGGCACAAATAGCAAACTTGAGGACTAACAGTGATAACAGATGCACACTTAAAAAATGGAGTTAAAATTTCACAGTTCCGTAATTCTGTCACAATTTGACAGAAAAGTTAATCAGGTGATCTACTCCTCAGCCCCAACCTATACGAAGGCTCTATCTCAAATTCTTTTTGAGATATCTTGCACAGAAGATTTTCGAATTTTGTTTTCAAAGGGACATAACTCAAAAAGTTGGCATAACTCGGACATGAAAAAAATTACGGGTCAACTATTTTCTCATGAAGAATCTGTAAATGAAATGTCAAAACCCTAGCATTCACCCTTGAAAATTTTCAAACTTCACCAAAAATTGGAAAAATCAATCAAAAATTTCAAAATTGCGTAATTTTGTCAAAATATGAGGTGAAGTTCTCAAAAGTTAATCAGGTGATCTACTCCTCAGCCAAAATCAGTATACCAAATATGAAGGCTCTAGTTCAAATACTTTTTGAGATATTTTGCACACAAGATTTTCAAATTTTGTTTTCCAAAGGACATAACTCAGAAAAGGGGCATAACTCGGGCATGAAAAAAATACGTGTCGACTTTTTTTTCATGAGAAATATGTATATGAAATTTCAAAAGTTTAAATTTCACTGAAAAGTTGAAAAAAATAATCAAAATTCCAAAATTGCGTAATTTTGTCAAAATTGCGGTAAAATCAGGCAATCTACTCCTCAGCCCCAACCAACACACCGAATATGAAGGCTCTCGCTCAAATACATCTTCATATATCTTGCACACAAGATTTTCAAATTTTGTTTTCAAAGGGACATAACTCAGAAAAGGGGCATAACTCGGACATGAAAAAATACAGGTCAACTATTTTTTCATGAGGAATGTGCATATGAAATTTCATCATGAGGAATGTGCATATGAAATTTCAAAATCCTAGCATTCACCGTTCAAAAGTTAACAGACGCACACACACAGACACACAGACAGACAGACAAGCCGAATTCCAACTTTTTTCAAAGTTGGGGGCATAAACACCAGTTGAACCCAGGTGGACCTAGCACCAGACAAGAAGCTCCGGCCCCAACCAACTAAAATGTCTAGCTTTATGTCGGGGCCATCATAGAGTCTGACGACCGACCCACCGGCGTGCAATTAAAGAAGGCAGCATAGTTATCAACCATGTTTGGGTTAAAAACTAGGCATGCAGACTGTCGCATAACATTCAAGTTATAACCTATACGTCTGTAACGTGTTATGATCCGAGATGTATACACCATACGAAGCACGGCGAGGAACGTCACCATCCAAAGACGGAAAATTTACTATATCAAAATCAAAGTCATCGCGTTTATCATAAATCTTAGAAGACACAAATCCATTTGCAAAAGAAACAGGGGGCTTCAGTATCTGTGGTGTTGGCTTTATTCAACTGTAGTTCAGGACCCAGTTGTTCAAAGCATCGTTAGCTTAACGATATCGTTAAGACATAAATTTGTTAAGCAAATATCAGCTAAAGTAACAAATACACTGTTATTTTTTGTTGAAAAAATGTGAGAATCCTTTGCACTGCAAAGGATTCTTTGCACTGCAAAGGATTCTCACATTTTTTCAACAAAAAATAACAGTGTATTTGTAATATTAATGTTTGAAATTTTAACAAAACGTTAACTAACGACGTCGTTAGTTTTGAACAACTGGGCCCAGGTGGATAAATTTGATTGACCTTACCTCGGCAAACATTTTGCATAAGAAGTAGACGTCTACTCTGTAGAGCCCTATGCCATATTCCCGCAGAAATATGGGTAATTCTATGGGAAAAGTCTGAAAAATATACCAAATGTATTTCATTTCTTACAAAAATAAGAGTTGGTCTTGGGTAGAAAAACTAAAAATAAATGTTCTTAAAGGTTTGGTCCTATATTTTGAAGTGATTTATTACTGCACTAGGATAATGCTTGCGATTGTGAAGTGCCTTCGATTCAAATGTACTCTAAAGTTTAGGTGAAAATCATAATTTAGGAAAATACATTAAAATTATACAAGTATACTCGTCCAATACTGTTGATGTACACGGTTTGCAACGGTCAACATTTTAATTCGAAGCAGATTACGTAAATTATTTTATTGCTTGCAAATTTTAGCTAAAATATAAATAACACGATTTAATTAGTGTAAAATCACCAAATGTAAGCAGTGCATACTCTTCATATTTAGAATTAGACACTCTTGATAAAAATCGAGTTTGAACACATTTGAAAGAGATACATCACAGCAGTTTTACTCTATCTATACTTTGTTTTCAGGCAAAGGAAAGCTCCAACATACAGACAAAGACCATTATTGCATTACGGGTATTTATGCTCATTCCGATTTTGTTCGTATCCATACTGTTTGCAATTAAATTACTTACATTAGCGACTGCAAATACATTGCTCATGACTTGATTCATAATGAGCAGAAAAATAACACCATTGACGTTCATAACCCCAGTCTGATCTATGTCTACACCTAGATATATCAATCCCAACAGAACACCTATGACCTAAACGACATTTTGTAGAAGTTTAAAAAACGTGTCAACTGGCCACAGCAGAAGCTTATTTGATATATAGACAAGCAAGTTCAATTAGACAAGATACCGGTTGATGTTCTGTTGGAAAATGTGGTTACACAGATCTAATTAGTAGTAAGCTGAAAGACACCAATGCTATGGTTAGTATGTTAAGGCGAAGATTGAGAAGTACGTGTATAACAAACATAAGAAACCAACACAAAGCCATGGTTATTATGTTGAAGCATAAGCTGAAAAATAGACGCACAACCTAATAATATTATATATGCTGGGGGTAATAAAGCAAAATTTGTCAAAAAGCAAGCTGACTGTTGGTGACAAAATACAATAAAGCCGCCATGCAAGATGGTAACTGAAACAATGACACAAAGTACACCAAAGCATTAAATATAGCATGTTAGAAAGCAGCATCTGGTTAGTAAAACACTGCAAGTAAATACGATCCACGCATGTTCAATAATTGCTTAGAATTGAATCTGTTTTAAGCATTTTGAAAAAAAAAAAAAATCCACATTTAGTAAAATCGATAGCATTATCAAAAAAAATTGTATGTCTATCAAAACTAGGAATCATGTGTGCCAAAATGATAGGCTTCCGTCAAAGTATACAAACTAGGGACGCTTGAAGTGGAAATCTTTCTCTGATTGTGTCTTTTCCTGATCGCTGCATACTTGTACCTTTTTGAAATAGTACATGACAAAATTTGGCGGCCCCCGTGGCCGAGCGGTTAAGAGTGCTGTTTCTAAATCACTCGATCATCTCACCGCTGTGTCTGGTGTGGGTTCGAGTCCCGCTCTGGCCACATGGCTCTGGCCAAGTTCTGCTTGCGGGTGTGTCAGGTGGTTTTTCTCGGGGTTCTCCCGTTTTCGCCCCACCTACTGATTGGCCCGTCTCATATGAGCTGAAATAATCTTGAAAAGGACGTAAAAATGAGTTAAAAAAAAAAACATGACAAAATTTAAAGTTGTATTTTAATGGTGTTATATGAGAACGAAGCTGTTCAGATCTACAACATGCCATTTTCGTTTCCATGCTACATCAATATTCAGTCGATATCTTAAACAGATTCAAAGTCTATGCAATCATTGAAATGAGTATTTCTACTCACGTTTGCGACGGCAAACACGTTAATCATGGTCGCATTCATGAGAAAGAGAAACAGAACGCCGTTGACGTTCATGACACCCTCCTGATTCATGTCTAGGCGTAGATATATCAGGCCCAGGAGTATCCCGATAACCTGTGAAAAACAACTAAACATTGTATAAACACGATTAAAGGAAGATGTCTGTCGCATTTTCTGCAAACTTGTATGGACATGCATAATGCAAAAGTGGGCACGGATTTTTCCTATATATTTAAGTCCTATAAGTACTATGATTTCTCAAATCATTATCAACGATTTGAATCCCACGAAATGTAGGAAGTCTGTACGCATCGTGTATCATCCATTCTACAAATTCAAAAATAAAGTAAATACAAGAAAACATCCAGTAGAAAATAAAACCAGAGGACCAATGGTCCTGAGAACGCTCACCTGAAGCCTGATCCTGGAGTATTAAGTCATCATGAAATGACCTTGACCTTGAATACTCACACACCTTTATTGAATTCATAAGTTGTCTGCATCTGCAAAGATTCAGGTCTCAGGCTGCAATAGTTTCCAAACCCAGTGATTTCTGAGAAAACTATAATTTTAATTTTGATATTCAAATGACCTTGGGTCAAGGTCAAGAAATGACCTTGGCCATCATTAATTACTTACCTTCATTGACTCCATCAGTTGTCTGCATCTAGCAACTTTCAGGTCTCAGACTGCAACAGTTTCCAAAATATCCATTGTTTTCGCCTTTTCCCATGAAAAAGCCTATGTTTCCAAAATTGACCTTGCCGCAAAATAGGTCAAGGTCATCCTATGGTCAGCATTTGATCAAACTATGATGGGCTGGAGTCCAAAATGCTACATACAAACTTTCGCGAAAATTGGCCTGCCGGTTCTGGAGAAGAAGATTTTTGAGTGGTTTTACCATATATGGGCGTGGCAGCCATCTTGGTCATGTGACCTGGATTTCACGATCAAACTTTCGTCTCCCCTACCCATGGATGCTCCACATAAAATTTCACTTTGATTGGCCCAGCAGTTTCAGAGAAGAAGATCTGTGAAAAGTGTGTATGGACGACAGACTGGCCAAGGTCAAGAGATGACCTTGACCTAAATTAATCATATACCTTCATCTACTCCATTAGTTGTTTGCATCCACCACTTTTCAGGCATCAGGCTGCAATAGTTTTCAAAAAATCCATAGTTTTCACTTTTTCACATGTAAAAGCCTATGTTTCCAAAATTGACCTTGCCGTAAAATAAGTCAAGGTCATCCTAGGGTCATCATTTTATCAAACTATGATGGGCTGGAGTCCCAAATGCTACATACCAAATTTCATGAAAATCGGCCTGCCGGTTCTGGAGAAGAAGATTTTTGAGTGGTTTTTACCATATATGGGCGTGGCGGCCATCTTGGTCATGTGACCTGGATTTCGCGATCAAACTTTCGTCTCCCCTACCCATGGATGCTCCACATAAAATTTCACTTTGATTGGCCCAGCAATTTCAGAGAAGAAGATCTTTGAAAAGTGTGTATGGACGACAGACTGGCCAAGGTCAAGAGATGACCTTGACCTAAATTAATCACATACCTTCATCTACTCCATTAGTTGTTTGCATCTACCACTTTTCAGGCCTCAGGCTGCAATAGTTTTCAAAAAATCCATAGTTTTCACTTTTTCCCATGTAAAAGCCTATGTTTCCAAATTTGACCTTGCCGTAAAATAGGTCAAGGTCATCCAAGGGTCATCATTTTGTCAAACTATGATGGGCTTAAGTCCCCGATGCTACATACCAAGTTTAGAGGAAATCGGCCCACCGGTTCTGGAGAAGAAGATTTTTGAGCGGTTTTTAACATATATGGGCGTGGCGGCCATCTTGGTCATGTGACCTGGATTTCGCGATCAAACTTGAAATGCCACTACCCAAGGAGGCTCCACATAAAATTTCAACTAGATCGGCCAAGCGGTTTCAGAGAAGAAGATTTTTGAAATTGTGGACGACGACGGACGACGACGGACGACGACGGACGGACGCCGGATCATGGCCATCCTATTAGCTCACCTTGTGAGCCTTCGGCTCAGGTGAGCTAATAATCATAGAAAAGTGTTGAAACGGATACTTTGGTCATTGACATTCCATCCTTGTTCTTGGCTTCTAATGTACATGGTAAAACATTAAAATATAAAGATGGAAGACAATGATGAATGCATAAGACACTAATTCGGCAAATGGAACCCCCTGAAATGACAACAACATCAAGAGAAACATACTGACAGATCGTAGGAATGAGAAACTGCTAACATCAAGAAGAAGATCACTGGGAATCTATTACATCAACTATCTAAATTGAATATATATTCATGTTTGTGTCATTTATTCACAAGTGAGTAATAAGAGGTAAAATATCATAAAACATAAATTGTTTGTAATAATAATGAATTCATTTTACAGCATTAAAACAACAGTTAAGAAAATGAATGCTAACTAGTTTTTAAGCACAAATTACTTAATGCTGTATCCACCACGCCTATTGTTTGGGCAAAAGAAAAACATTAAATGAAACATTTTAGACGATTCCTTTTTCGGTAAAATGACGCAAATTATATTGCATTGTCGTATGTTTATGTAACCCTCACCAGTGTCTGTGCCATTCTAACTCTAAGCACCATTGGCTCTCTGAATATTGTTCGCCAACATCGCATAAATACTGCTGTAAACTGCATTCCCCAACTAGATTCGTACCTGGAACGAAAACTTTTTATTGATATCGCTGATTAGCAGAAATGTCACAGATTCTGTCCAAAACTCATAACGGGTTGCTGCTGTAAGAGCGTATAGTGACAATAAAACGTACAAAGGCAAGACAGTTAGAAGCCAGAGCTTACAGTGGCTATAAAACGGTATAGATTCCTGACGGTTTTGACCTTAACAATGGCTTTAAAAACGTTTTAATGTGTAATGGTTTTGAGCAAGTAGAGCTTACAATGGCTATAAAAAGTTATAAACGCGTGCCGGTTTGGAGCATGAGCACACAGTGGCTTGACGGTTTGGAAAAAGAGTTTAGTTACTATTTAAATGGTTTGATACAAAAACTTACAGTCACTATAAAAAGGTATAAGCGTGTAACGTTTTGAAGCAAGAGTTACAGCGCCTGTGAAAAGGTAAAAACGCGTGACCATTTGGAGCAAGAACTTGCATTGGCTATAAAATGCATATACGCGTGACGGTTTGGTGCAAGAGCTTAGTGGCTATACAATGTACATGTGACTGAGTTACAAAATGAGAGCAATATTTGATAGCCATGCTTTAATTATCATATGCAGGTTTGATGTATGATAATGTGACCCGTACCTGGACGTACTGCTAAACGCTTCCTCATACTGAAAAAAAGTAAATTTATATCATGAAAATGATATGTCAAGAAAAAAGCTGATGTAATTATAGAGGGTGGGGGTATCGAGAAAGAGGCTATTAGCCACCTTTCTCTAAAGCGTAATTAGTGGATAAGAAAATCAAAAGAAGAACATGTCTTAGTTATTAAACATGAGATATCAAATAAAATTTGGTCAACAAAAATTGCAACACTTTATGGCAACTATCACTTTTTGCTACCACAGGTCTCAGTATACATGTAGAAAATATATCAACAAAAACAGAATGTCAATCGTATTACTGTAAATACTTACAATGATTCCATCTAGTTTTGGATTTTTAGCCACGGATTCTCCGAATGCAAGAAGTTCCTTGTTTAGATCCGTTTTCTCGTAAGCATCACACACTTCCTGAGAGAAAAAAATCAATTTGATTTTAAAGACATTGAACTGATCCACTGAAATGGCAGATGTTTTTATTTCTTAAGACTTTCTTAGTATATATAACAATCATGGAGTAAATGCTTTGGTGGGTTTCCATTTGTGAACTATGTTCCCTAAAACCTATAACGAGTTGCTTAAACGGCACAAAATCTGATTAAAGAAAAACTTCTCGATTTGATAGAGTGGACCTTCAAAAGAGCACTAAAAATTATGGTTCACTTTATTTGTCCTGTAATGACACAAAAACTTTTTTCACTTCCTCTGACCAAAGTCGATATACACTTAGGTCATGTCAGAATGTATGCGATGCCTTATCCTATCTCCTGGATAATATTTATATTAGATTCCGAACCAAGTTATACAGACAAATTGTTGGAATTCCGATGGGCACAAATTGCGCCCCTCTCGTAGCTGATTTATTTTTATACTGCTCCGAAAGAGATTTCATGGATTCTCTTAACCATGACAATCAAACGACTGTGCCATTTCCTGATCACTGCCTAATTGTACCTTTAAGTAACATTGATTGCATTGTTGATACAGTAGAAATTTAGACTTTAAATGAAATGGGAGTACATGTCATTCAGAAACGTGGCATTGTTGGATTTACCTCAACTCTAGCTTTACATGCTTCCTCTCTGCCTGGTACCACCGCCATTGTGTGGATATAGTGGTCTGCTGGATTATAGTTGGGTGGACAAGGGTAACCAACGCTGAAAAAAAATGAAAAGAACATTTCTATTTGAAAGGTTAACAAGCAATTTTGAAAAAGTCCACTTGCATATGAGTAGATAACGGACAAGGCATGCTTATTCTCTGTTCCTTTCCAGACTGGTGTCAAGGACGACGAAATTTTTAAGTGTCATTTCTGGGTTGTTTTATAGTTTTATCTGGGATTCCTATATGCGATACAGTAGCGTTTTAATTTATGAAAGACTAAGAGACATTTGGAGTAAGTGCGTAGTTATGGGTGGCACCATGACGTCTTTGCATATCATACTGAACAAAACACCTTTACGCAATCAAATAATCTCATTTAAATGAATAAAAACACTCACCTCTTGAAGAACTCCAGTGCATGTTGAGACTCTCCGAGGAAAGCTGTTCGTCCTTCAGCCATCAACAATACCCTGAAGAAATATTTTGATTTTAAATCAACCAATGTCGGAATAAGCAGCATGCAGTGTCCCAAAAAAACATTCTAGAAAAACATGGCTGCATATGGCAAGCAAAAGCTAAACGTAAACAAATGATTGATGTGCATTACCTACATTTTTTCTGAAATCAGCAACATATCTAAATTTCCTGACACGCATTTTGAATGATCTAGGTTAACCCGGCCCTTTATGCGCCTGAATTTTGTCTGATTTCTTAAAAAAGCGGTGATATATAACAGGTAAAAAAGACATGGCCACTTACTGGTCGAATAATGCATACACCTCTGAAGAAGGCTGATGTATTGTACACAGAATCGTCTTGCCCTTGCTTGCCATCGTTTTTAATGTTTGAACAATATTTTCAGCCATAAACGCATCTAAACCTGAAGTAGCCTCGTCACAGAATAATAGTGGCGGATTTGTCAGAACCTGTAACGGTAACGGAAGATTAATTTGTGAAATTTAGTATAGTTTGCATCAATGTTATGAATGCAGAATCCGTAAAAAAAAAAAAAAAAAAAAAAAAAAAAAAAAAAAAAAGTTCATTTGCCTACAACTTTTTTCAAACTTATTTTGCATATAGAAATTAAGTCTAAATCAATTGGAAGATTTTTACTGAAATGTAAAGCGTTTTAACTTGTTTGTGGTTACCTCTGAGGCGAATGACAATCTCCTCATTTCTCCTCCTGATATTCCTTTCTGTGATTCTGGGTTACCAATAATGTTGTTCGCACATTTTGTTAAACCAAGCTGAAACAAATACATGTAAACACAATGAAGAATCTCGCTTAAAGATACATTTCAGCGTTTTAAAAAATGACAACAATTATCAAGTTTCTAATAATCTACTCATCGAGATGAAAATTTTGGTGCTTAGAAACCCTGATTACATGTAACAAATAAAAGCAAAGATATACATACTCCACAAAAAGCGAACATTCATCGAGTCATAGACTTGCCTGAAAATCTGCACAAGATGGTCAGTCACTTTCAACTATGCGTTTCACTTTTAACGAGCCCTCCGTGGTTGTCAATAGAATCTTGCTGTGTGTTTTTGCAAGAAATCGCAGAATAAACAATATTTACACACTACATTTAAATGACAACAGCAGTTGTAATTTATTCGTTCAGGGAGGTTTCTCATAATTTCTGTTGTTTATGCTAAAATATCCAAGAACCATAATATGGGAACAGTTATCCGTCAGTGCGTTAAGAAGCAGAACAACGAGTTGTGAACTACGCGTGACAATGCTTCCATTGAAATATTTCAATGCCAAATGGACTACTGTATGCTGATTGACTGACCTCTTTGATAACTTCCTCTACTCGTTGTAGTCTTCTCTTTTTAGACAAACCCTTGTCCATCCTCAGCAAAGCCTGCAAGAGCAAGTTTGTCAGTAAAACGCAAGACAGATATGTAACAAAATAATCCGGCTATAGATTCGGTATATAACATTGCTCCTTGCGGTATTCGACCAAAGGTTATTATCATTTGTACTAGTTTGTTGTGAATAAAATGGATAAACTAGGAAAAATATTCAGAACGCAGCTTCATGTTGCGTATAGCAGACACATATTTAAATACAGTTTCAAGTTACGTATAGCACTATAGCAGACATAAAATACATCACACATTTCATGCTGCGTATAGCAGACATTATTCACATCAAAAATAGTTTTTAAAATACAAATACATGTGACGTATAGCAGACATAATACACAGTACACATATTCAAATACAATTTCGTGTTGCGTATAGCAAACATAAAATACATCACACATACATGTATTCAAATACAGTTTCATGCTGCGTATAGCAGACATAAAATAAATCACCCATCACACATACATCACACATATTCAAAATGCAGTTGAGTATTGCAGACATCATCTTTATACATATTCAAAATGAAGTTTCATGTTACGTATAGCAGACATATTACACACGTGCGTACAAATTACATAGAAGAAATGTGGAATCTAACAAAAGAAATATTGGAACTTGTTTTCCTCACACACGGATATATGTAGTTGCATGAAAGTTATATTGTTACCCGGAAAGTCAAATGTTCCCTGACTGTCATGGTGGCAATAAACAAATCATCTTGTTGTACGTAGGCTGATATATTTCTGATTCCTCGTCCGACGTTGACGCCATTCACCCTTACGTCACCATTCATAGAGAGACGTGGACTGTTGCTTCTTGACGTTAACGTATTCAACAGGGTCGTCTTCCCTGAACCACTGTAAGGAAAGCATTTATATGTCGATCTGTAGACGTTTGGGACGATTTTACACATTAAACACATCAGGAAAACATGTCCATGTAATATATACCCCCTATTATACCCCACTTTTACATAGTAAAACTTGGGTTTGCAGGGGTATGCCTATTTTTCTTATTTTTGCTCCAAAACATAGATTGTGGGTACTCGTTAGAGCCGCCTCGCCGAGGCGGTTCTAACGTGTACCCACAATCGATGTATTGAGCAAAAATAAGAAAAATATCAAAATTTTTCAGCTGAAAATTTTCAATTTTTAAAGCTGAAGAAATCTCTGTTTATTGCATGGGCAAGTTTTCGTAATGGACGTTGACGCCGTTTACCCTTCCTCGTCCGACGTTGAGACGTAACGTCAAAAGTTGCGGTACACTGAAAAATAAGCAACCCCACCGCTAAATAATTATGCATAAAATACTAATGGAAAACGACAGAATACAAAAAATAATACTAGCGTGAAGCTTAGAAAAATGCCTTTATTTTACCGAAAATATTAAGTATTTCTACCGACACCAACTCATACTAGCCTGTCGGAAATGCACGAAAATACTTAAAAAATGCAATATAAGATGTAACACAAAAGATCGAAAGCAAAGTATAAAAACGGGCTTAAGAAGACATTTTTAATCCAAATTGCGGGAATTTTCACCTGTACGTTTGGGGAACGTCGCGCGTTTACTGACGTCATTTTTAGAATGCTGTGACGAACAGAAATCAAGATGGCTGTAGGAAGAAAAAAATGTAAGTTTTATAAGATTGTTTAAAAAATCATTGATTTATAATCATTTTTCATTTCGAAACACAATTAGATGTGAATGAACACATAGACATTAATGAAACGTATATCAGCAAAATACATAAAGTGAGCACATATTCTCAACATCGTAGCGCACCTGGATGACATCTATTTCCTTGTTAAATTTGACTTCAAGCATGATCTTAAAAAATGTCCCAAAACGCCATTTTGCGCAAAATATTTTGTGGTTGGTTACTTCAAACAAATATACATAGCCACGGTCTTAATTAAAGTGAAATTCAAAACCACAGAAAAAAATACATATGAAATAAAGATTATCTTACTGAAATTTGCTGGGCCTAAGTCTATTTAACACAAAAATATCGTTGAAAAAGCATGATCTTAAAAAATGTCCCACGTGACGTAAATTTAAGCATTTTTCGACGTTAACGTTTCGTCCTATTGAGAGGTCAGGTAGTCACCGATGCCGGCTCATTTCAAAGTCTTGAGGCAGTGCTTTTAACGTAGGTTTTACCATCTAACTTTAGACTACACATGCTGCTGCATTCTCAATCAGTTTGCCGTGCTAAAATTCTACCCTGTAGTTGTAGACGGAGAAATAGGGACCTTTGAAAAAAATGAAATTTTGGTTATTTAAATTAGTTTGTAAAACGTAATTATATACCGAATTCAAGCGAATGGCAAGCTATCATTCATACACATTTTGGCACCATTTGGCTACTGCCCGAATCCCAATCAGCATACCATTCCCAATTTCAGGTACTCAAACTACAGCCATCAGCTCCCTACAGAACTTAGATCTACACGAAAGAAAAAGACAGAACAGAAAAATAGCAAACAAAAAGTATTATGATAAAATCAGAAATAAAAGTTCCTAAATCATACTCAGTTTTAAAGGATGCCATTCGAAAGAGAATTCAACGTCAAAAGCTAAAGGAAAAACAGAAATCTGAAGAGATAAAAAGACAGAAAAACAACCAATATCAAAAACGATTTCAACTGAAAAAGAAACAAAGTTATGACCAAACATATGAATGTTGTTTTCGTAACAGGATGCAGAAGTCGAGAGCTGTGAAAAAATTTAAGCGCTCTTTGCCTGGAACGCCTCGGAGAAGGGCATCTCTGATATCATCATATTTGAATCAAAAGTCTCCTACGATCGAAAAGTTACACAGAGCAGGTGTTATATTAACCAAAAAGGAACGAT
The DNA here is from genome assembly GCA_964017185.1 of Rugalucina vietnamica. Lineage (NCBI taxonomy): Eukaryota > Metazoa > Mollusca > Bivalvia > Lucinida > Lucinidae > Rugalucina > Rugalucina vietnamica. The sequence continues at coordinate 51,388,577 of OZ024869.1, forward strand.
CTGACAACATTGTCCAAACAAGTGTTTTAGATGACTTAAAATCAGCTCTACAAAGCACAAGGAAAAAAAGATCATCAGAAAACTTGCAAAGTAGAAGTATAATTTTCGCGGCGGTGACAGGGGAAAATGTAAGCAAAAGTAAATGTAAACGAAATTTGGCAAAGTATTTAGGGGTCCATCGCAGACAAATAGCTGGTGGAATTCGCACCAGGGCTAAAGTTCTCAAGGACGAGAATTCCAGTTGGAGACTTACAGAGAAGAAGAATAGAAACAATAAAATATCAGAAGATATGAAACGATCTGTGTATGAGTTCTGGTTGGGCGCGGGAATATCACGGCCCACAGGAAATAAAAAAGACATCAAAAGGGAACGTTTAGCGCCGCATATATTTGTCAGCCATACTGTTCACGTTCTTGAAGTAACCCAAACCGAGGCATATCAGCAGTTTCGGAGAGCCCATCCTGATATACAGATATCTCAGAGATCATTTGAACGGTTAAAGCCTTTCTTCGTACGACCTGTGAAAGAAGCTGACAGGAATACTTGCATGTGTCGTTACCATGTAGAAATAAAAACTGTTCTGAATAGCTGCATGAAACTGAGGAGAGGGATCCTCGAGCAAAGAGACAATGGTTCCGATCACCAGTTTCCTGTCTTTCAAAACATCAATGAAGCTGTACAGTCAACATTATGTGAGAAAGATGATTATGACGAATTTTATAATACTGACTGTTTAAATAGAAACTGTAACAAATGTGGGGTGAGAAAGTTGTCTCTGATGCAGGAAGAACAATCCAAGGAAACATCAGTAGAGTGGGAAAGATTTGAATACGTGTCTTTACCATCAAAAGGCTGCATTCGGAAAAAACTCATGCTTGTAAAAAAGAAAACCAGCGTATATGAAATGTTTTCGTACTTTGTTCAACTACTGTCAACCTTCCCTGCCCACCAGTTCAGAGCAGTATGGCAAAACGAACAACTGAAAGCTATCAGATCCGCACTACCACTGAACGATGTTATCTGCATACACGACTTTTCAGAAAATTACAGGTGAGAATAACCACACCGGGTATCCAGAGACAACAAACGCGACTGAGAACAACCGACGCAGATGAAATCAATATAAGAGTGCATGGTACAAATACCTGTCTGGGCACACCATGGATCAGAGTGATCCGTGCTAAGTTGTTCCCAGACAGGCATTTACTCCTTATAGTCGCTTATTGATTTCATCTGTGTTTGTTGTTCTCATTCGCGTTTGTTGTCTCTGGATACCAGGTGTGAAATTGTTACAGCCCCATTAAGGTGCATTTACTCTGACAAAACGTATCTTTGACAAGTTTAAAGCATTTGCCTGGCGACAGTATTCAGGATGTATCGCGTGCTAATCCACAAATATAATAGATCTGTCGCTCGTCCGTTCCGTTTATTTCGGCCGAAAATGTTATAACAGAGCCTGGAAACAACTGTTCTTTCAATTAACACGTATATCTGTGGAAAACTCAGAAAAGACAGCGCATCCGCTCAGCCTGGCCAGGGTGTACGCTTGTCACTTGGATTACCTACATGTATCTATCTATACAACGAACCTTTCTAGCGAAGACTGTTCAGGAAGCAGATATACAAGGCTATCCTAGTCTTTGTCTCTGTCAATCCTTTAACATATTCATGTATTCGTTAATTCCAGACTTGCTGCCAAAGATGAATTGCAGTCCAACTACTTCCAAAGGACGGAGGCAACCATACACGTCACGATACTACATCGACATGCGACTCTTGAAGTTGATGGAAGAGAGAGCACTGACAGCAGCCCAGATATTGTGACGGAACAATTTATCGTCATCAGTAATGATGATAAACACGATCATCATTTTGTCCACAGGGTACAAGAGCTGATTAGGTAACATAGTCCTTATTAAACATCTCTCAGTGCGAATGCACTACCATTAGTAGACTATTCCCGACCTGTCTACTGGATCTACTGCAGACTTGAGTTACATGTAACTACAAGGTACAGAGATGTTTAAGTTCTGACGTGATTGCACATCGACATATATATACTCCTTTACCATAACGAAAACCTTTCCATACAATATTCAACGCAATTTCAGTTGAAAATGTTCTAATTTTTGCTCAAAACATAGATTGTGGGTACACGTTAGAACCGCTTCGCCGAGGCAGTTCTAACGAGTACCCACAATCTTTGTTCTAGAGCAAGAGTAAGAAAAGCAGGGATATCCCTGTAAACCCCACCTTTGCTATATATAAAAGGTGGGGTGTAAGGGGGAATTCATTTCACGAACACGTTTGCACGATGCCACCGTTGCAAACCTGTAATTACATGTAAATAAATGAATGTTTGATTGCGCTGGTGATAGTTTTGTTAAAGTTTATCACATATTGCTGTTAATGCCAGCCGTTTAGTCTTTCTTTATCATTATTATTATTATTATTATTATTACAGGGACTACTTGTTGTCAATCAACTACAAAGTGAATACTTTACACGAGTTCACGGACGGTTGCCAGAGCCAGTATAAGTCCCGACACTGCATGGGCGATGTCAGTTACGGATGTTACGACTTGGGTTGCCAACGCGTTACACTGGTTCTCGCGAAAGTGGGCATTTTGAGTGGCGTAAAAAAGGAGATACTAATTAGACCAAAAAGATATGCATTGCCTATCTTTTACATGTTTCATGCCTATTGTAACGAATTTCAAAGTTTTTGCACTGTAAATATCACATAGGTCCTAAACACATATTGCGACATAACAACACTACTTTGATTTGCCTTGTATTCTACGAGTCAGGCATAGTAAACATTACACAGTCTTGTATGAAAATGTGCAATCGCTAAAGATAACCATTTAGCGCTTCTTATCAGGACTAAATACTGCTTTTGAAGTATGCCGCTAATTTACGGGTATCTAGAAAAATAAATTTCTTTTTTTCGGTCCGAAGAAGTACAAATATAATGTACTTACAGAAAAAAACTATTTCATAGAAAGCCTGCACTTTCATAAACCTACAAATAACAGGAAGTCCTTTTGTCTAATGGTTCATTGGGCACAATGGCTGTTTTAAACACACAAAATTAAAGCTCATCTAAAAGGCGAAATTGAGCTCTTGCTTTCGCCTTCCTGTACCGACGGTTGTCCCGTAGAATACATGTACTTATGATAATTCACTGTTGTTGCATTATCTGCTGATTCCCAGCTTACACATAATCAGTATTGGAAATACAGTTAATCCCCCCGTCCCCTGAGAAAATAATCAATAATCCGGGGGGGGGGGGTACCTGTATCTTCAATACTGATTTCAATAAGCTGGGAACCAGTAGATAATGAAAAAAAAGTGAATGCTCTAGTACAAAACAAAAACAAACAAAAATAATTGAATAAAATGAATAAAGTCGGCTTGAAAAAAATATCCGTGTAATTTAGACCCCCCCCCCTGACACCCATCCCCTCCCCCCCCCCCCCCCCGGCTCTTATATTGTAAACTGACTGGGGTTGACAGAAGGTCTACATGTATACTTTTCATTTTTATGCTAAAACATCGATTGTGGGAACTACGCCGAGGCGTTTTAAAGTGTTCCCTCAATCTATGCTTTGAGGTTTTGTACAAAGGCATGGATTGTGGGTACCCGTTTGAACCGCCTCGCTCATGCGAAACTAACATGTATCCACAATCAACGTTTTTGACAAGAGGAAGAGACGATAAATCTCTTTTTTTTTTCGACTGAAAATTATCATATTAACACGTGAGAAATCCACCCAGGTGGTATAGACCTGTAATTGACATGATTTAAGCAAAAATGTGAATAACAGAGGTACAAAACTGCGCATGCTAATCAAGGTCCTTGATGTTCGCTGGTCAGCAGTAGTCGAGACATTATAAGACTGCTGAAAACCACTTGTCCTATTGAAGATGTTGACTACCATATTCGTTCTAATTAGCGCACATGCTCCAATAACCGCACACCCTAGACGTTTTGAAAAACATGCTCAGAAGCGCACATGGCCCGACTAACGTATTGGTAGTTTACACCTATTTTACACATATATACCGTATCAAAACTTAACATTTATTGATGAATCGCTGTTTCTAAACGAATGGGACAAATAAATGACATCATCTGACATTGATATTTTGACATACATGTAGTTATTTCAGCAACTTTTATGTGTTGTTTCCGTTCGTAGTGTGCGCTAATTAGAACGATATTTAGTTACCCCCCACCCCTGTCACACACTCATGAGTTGGAGCTACGAGTTAAGCTCCGGTCACTTTTTTTGGTGAACTCGTAGCAACTCGTACAGAAGTCGCCATATGTCGGCGGTTGTTGTAAGTCTTCTAAACTCATAGCAACTCGTAGCTGTCGTGGAAAGGCTTAAAATTCTCGTAGTAAATCACCGTGTAAAAGTGGGTGGGGCATGGGCGGAGCGTAACTCGTACTGATCTAGTAGCTTATCGACAGAACTCGTAGTAGTGTCGTGGGATGTCGTGCGTTGTCGGCGTCTTGTTAAATATGGCGAGTAACCTACATGTACGAGTTACCTACGAGTTGCTATCATACTCAAGGCGCCTTCTCGCGAGTTGCTACGACATCTCGCGAGTTAACTACGACATTCCTATGAGTATACGCGAGTTTCCACGACTTATATCGTAAGACGTGTAGAACTCGTAAGACATTATAACTCGTGGCAACTCGTGCGACAAGCGGCGAGTTATGATTTGAGCTAAATCGTAGCATGTCGTAGCTTCAGCGTAGCTTCAACTCGTGAGTGTGTGACAGCTTCTAATTTTTTCCAACTTAACTCGTGGCGACAAGCGCCGACTTATAACTCGTACCAACTCGTAGCATGTCGCAGCTTCAACTCATGACAGTCCATTTTAACTTGAGTTTAAGATATTTTGAAAAGTTAGTTACCTGTAAGTGCACTGTGTGGCGTGTGTGCTAATTACATGTATCTGTATCTGACACCTCTATTGAGTATTACATGGAGTGTGTGCGCAAATGACTGATATCCAAAAATAAAAGTTCTGATTCAAAAAAACTGGTTCATAGGGATTTTTTTTAGCAAATTAGAACGAATACGATATATTTTGTATTCTATTTTGTACATAAACAACGTATTCTACGGGACATTCTGCTCGAGCTTAATGAAATATATTGACACGCATTTGAATACCCGCACAAAATACCTATCAGAATAACCGATTTCATTTATCAATAAAATCGAGTAGATCTACCCGAAATGCATTCTTCCGACAATTTATGTATTGCACCGGTCATATGCAGAATCCAAAGTTTACACATTATTGAGCACACAGCATAGCATCGATTTTTGTGTAATTAAAACATACGTAATCGACACTATTCCGTGCATATTTTACCATTGAAAAGTTGTCTCTTGGATAAATAAGCAAGCATCTCGTTAAAAAGAAATTTCCACCTGTTTTATGGATAATGTTTGTTTTCACAACCGCTTTCAGCTTCTAGCATCTTCGAAAATGGTCGTTCGTCCACCGATTATGACGTAAATTTCTATATGATATATGGTCAGCCAAAGTCATTCTCCCGTAGAATACGTCCCGTAAAATACAAACGCGATTTCAGATTAATTTTCCGACAAGCCGTAGTATACAAAAAATATGAAATGTCTGTAGTGACCAATACGGGTTCTCTCCCTTTCACTGTAGGGACGGAGCCATATCTATGCCTAAGCACTTCCTTACTATTGATGGGCTCGTAGAATACAACGAAAAATTACGATTTCATAATAAAGAATGCGGCATCATACCCAACGATAAGTTTAAGAAATGCCATTAAAATACTTTCATTTTTTGTTGAGATAAGCGTTAGTGACTCTCTGGTGAAAACAATCATGATGCTTGTCTCTTTTTGAAAGAATTGATTTAAGCTTTTATATCTGGGCTCGTAGAATACACCAAAGGCAATGACAAATATACTTTTATTCTGTTTATTTCCATTTGTCTCTGGTGATTGGGCATTTATTATGGATCAGAACAATACTTCTGTAGTAACATTTTTCGAGCGTATCTGGCTGTTTTAATGCAAAAAGCCAATCAATAAAAACTAAGTGAGAAACGACCCATGCAACTATGACATTGTGATGAAATAGGGACCTTGCATCAACACACGCTATCATACGTACCGTTCGGTATGTTAGACTCAAATTTTCTGTTCAAATATTTCAATACGAGGTAGATACTTCAAAACGCAATCTTAATTCAGGTTACCTATTGATTAAAGTAGCATAAGATGTGCATTTTACGCTATGATGCCATTTGGTCCACTTTCGTGAGAACTAGTGAGTTACAAAAACTATACGAAACTATTTCGAGACGAGTCATGCAAAAGGTATGTGATTGTTTAATGATTGCATAATTTGTTTTAACTAGTACTTTCAAATGCATCAACGCATGCGATTTTGGTTGAATTTGCATATAGGAGCAGAATCAGTAAACCAGTTCAGAGTAGTTAAAAATTGGTCGCTCTTATAATCCGTAGACCTAGCAGATATGGAATGTGCATGGCATATAGGATATTGCTAGAAAAATCAGCCTATGAGCCAATGAAGAAACAACCCGACGCTGGAAATATTAGAGAACCATTCCGTACAGTTACGATTTCAGTGCGCAGTTGCGCATGTCCAGGTCCCGAAGTTATAAAACTTATTTTCGTTCTCAGCTAAGCTGATCGTGAACTTTCCCTGCTCATAAGTGTTAAAATGCCAACAATTGCATTCTAAGCTACTATGCGCACAAATTTGCCTTGTATGGGGTATTTAGTAATTATTAGTAGTTTAATATTCATGTATAACTGAGTTGAGCACGAAAAACGTTTAACAACCTTGGGACCTGGTCTCGAGGTTATAACACTTTTTCATGCTCAACTCAGCTGGGCATGAAATTTATTCTGTTTATAAATGTTAATATGCCAATAACTTTTGGCATTTCAACAGTTATGAGCAAGACAAATTGCATGTTAAGCCGCTCTGAGCACCAAAGTTCCTTTATTTCTCTTTAGTTAAGTATGTATAAGCATTTGAAATGTCATGCTTAGCTGAGTTGAGCATGAAAAAAATGCTGAATCACTTTTTGATTTCAGGTCCTCAGGATGCAGCGGGCGGATTTGTTAAGCGGGCGTTCGACCAGGCAATTCTTCGCGGTGCAGTAAAGTTGCAGACAGCGGAGGACTGTTATGCATATGCACGTGACCACCTGACAGGCACAAAGAAAGACTCAACAGCCAGCAGGAGAATTTTCCGGTATGAAAGTTCAGTTGATAGAAAAAGGAACAGATACTTCGACCCAATCAAAAGTAACAGAAATATCCACCAGATTATGAATACGGAAAAGGGCGTTTTAACTATCAGGAATATCTCTTGCTACACATGTCAGCGTTGCCAAGAAGGCCGTTACGAAGACTGTCAACAGTTCAGGGAAACGAACACAAGAATTGTCAAAACAGAAATATCAAAATCTGCAACAGAAGAACCGGATGAGGGCAGTGAACCAACTCTAAAAGATTTGGTACAAATGAATGCGGTAGTTGCTGTGTACACAGACGATCCCGGAGAGGATTATTACCTAATTAAAACCACTGGAGAACCAGAGACCCTTAAACAGAACGCAACTGACGTCTGGGGTGGCAATTTCATGAAAAATGCTTTGGTAATCCGCGGACTGTATTACAGAAGAGTGAACTCCTCCCTGAGATTCAAGCTCATTTCCAACAAACCAGTCATCGTCAGTCTGAACTCTGTTCTATGTCCAATTGATATACCTCCAAGCAAATCGGTTGTTGTGCCAAATAATGTACACGAAGACTTAATTGGTATGGCAGAAGAATGTGGACAGTATTGAGCCGGGAATGCGCAGTTGCGTACCTTTAAATTCCCCATATTCTGCAAGGAACGTTTTTATTTGAGCCTCTGCATTAGACATCATGAAAACATGTCCGTGTAATGTATACCCCCCTCAACCCCACTTTTATATAGTAAAACTGGGGTATGCAGGGGTAGAACTATTTTTCTTATTTTTGCTCCAAAACATAGATTGTGGGTACTCGTTAGAACCGCCTCGCCGAGGCGGTTCTAACGTGTACCCACAATCTATGTTTTGAGCAAAAATAAGAAAACTATCAAACTTTTTCACCTGAAAATTTTCAATTTTTAAAGCTTTTGATGTATGTATAAAAAGCCAATGTGTAGTACTTAATATTATTTCTGTTATCACTGTTTTGATCTTCATGACTCCACGCCCATTTTTATTAAGTAACAAGCTGCACTGAGCATGAATATAATTAAAAGACGTCAATTTTCGACGTTTTTGACGTTACGTTTGTGTACCGCAACTTTTGACGTTACGTCTGACGCCATTCACCCTTACGTCACCATTCATAGAGAGACGTGGACTGTTTGCTTCTTTACGTTAACGTATTTAACAGGGTCGTCTTCCCTGAACCACTGTAAGCATTACGTAAACATGCCCATACAATACACAGAGATTTTTTTCAACTTTCAAAATTGAAAATTTGTTTTGAAAAAATGCAATATTTTTAATGTATTTGCTCAAAACATTGATTGTGGGTACACGTTAGAACCGCCTCGGCGAGGTGGTTCTAACGAGTACCCACATTCTATGTTTTGAATCAAAAGTAAGAAAAATAGCTATACCCCTGTATATCCCAATTTTACTATATGAAAGTGGGGTTTAAGGGGGTATACGTTACACGGATATGTTTTCCTGATGTAAACATTGGCATGTGGATATGTAGACTTTTGGAACAATTTACACATTAAACATTTTGAAATGCACAAACATGGGTTATAATAGAGCAGTCTTGGACCGTTGCGTATAACATGTATAAAATGACAATAAAATGAGTATCTATGTCGGTTTAAGGTGTATGACGGACATAAAAAAGAGAAGAAAAGATTCAAAGGCCCTTATAAACTTATATGGAAGATAACAGAACGACATTGAATCAGACGTTATCACCCAACCACTTCAAATTAACCTATCAATGAAAATTCAATTTATAAAGATTTGGGAAAGACAATGTATAAAATCTGATGCCTCTGAAATAGACTGGTGTACTTACCTAGCACCCATTATGGCAAGCAGTGTCCCTGGCTTTACAATGCCATGGACTGTAAGAGAAAAGTATATTATTATACAAATTATTTATTCTGAGTCAAGTAGTTCTAAACAAAGTTTTCTTCATTTAAGACTTCTTCTTTTAACGTATCAAGGAATATAAGAATAATTGCCTTTTGGCCAGCTTGAAAGTTTCAAAGAGGCAAAATACTGATTTTGCATTTTGTCCTTAAATATTTTCAGAAATCCGAGAATAACTGTGGATAGGATTTTGCTCTAGTTATGCCAGTGTGGGTCTTGTCTATCTTGCATTTTCGGCATTAAACAATTGTTTGTTTTGTGATTTTCTTACCATCTCTGAGTACATGTTTCGCCTGTGATTTCGGGTCCGGACCTCTACAGCACATCCTGTCTGGAGGTTTCACGTGCACATTCACATTGCTCCAGCTCAATGTAACTTTCTCGCACGTGTCAACCATACTGTGCACGTGATGCGAGTCGTTTGTAAAAACATCCCGCGCTTGTTTACCAGCAAACGATGTGTGACCAATGGCGTTCCCATGGTTGTTGTGTTCTTGGTAATCTGTTGCTGAAAGTAAACAATCGTCTTTTAGTTATTCTTCTCTTCAAGACCTATATTATATGTATTGCCTGTCATAAGCTTATCAGAGATAGGCACGGTGCATCAGAAAACACGTGAGACTGACTTGTTCTCCAATGGTACCATTGGTTGGTAACATTTTTATCATATGTACCAATTTAATTACCAATAGCACCATTGGCAAAGAAATTGGTACAAATGGTAAAATGGTTATTTTGTACAAATGTTACCAACCAATGGTACCATTGGTGGAACTCAGAACACACGCACTGACAAATTATAGGTAGGGGCCTCCGAAAAGGAAAATTAGTACCTATTGCATAGAGAGGCAGTTTACTGCATAGGGGAAAACAACAACATTAAAGAGCGGTAGCACAGGTACAATGTATTGTCATTTTGACCGCTTTATTATCTCCTGCAAAGATATGACACTCGCCTCATGATGACGGCCCTTTCTGACGTCTAGACCATATTGCACTAGCAGGGATCAAACCCCCCCCCACCACCCCCCCCCCCCCCCAAAAAAAAAAACAAAAAAAAACTAGAATTTCTACGTGCATGTCCAAAATATGCAAGTAAGAGTTATAGTTCTTGTGCATCACATATCCTGTCATTCTGTTTTATAAGTGTACCAAGTTTCATTGAAATATCTCTTACGGTTTTCAAGTTATAGAGGGGGCACAAAAGTGTTTGGAAAATAATCAAAGGGAAATAACTCCAAAGATATGAAAGCAAGAGTAATGATTCTAGTGCATCATGCTTTATAAGTGTACCATGTTTCATTGAAAAATCTCTAATGGTGTTTGTGTTATAGAGCAGACACGAAATTGAATGAAAAATAATCAAAGGGAAATAACTCCAAAGACATGCAAGCAAGAGTTATGGTTCTTTAGCATGACACATCATCTTATCGTGCTTTATAAGTGTACCAAGTTTCATTGAAATATTTCTTATGGTTTTCAAGTTATAGAGTGGACATGAAATTGTATAGAAAAATAATCAAAGGGAATAACTCCAAAGATATGAAAGCAAGAGTTATAATTCTTGTGCATGACACATCGTCTCATCATGCTTTATAAGTGTACCAAGTTTCACTGAAATTTCTCTTACGGTTTTCAAGTTATAGGGTGGACACGAAATTGTATGGAAAATAATCAAAGCCCGGGGAAATTACTCCAAAGATATGCAAGCAAGAGTTATGGTTCTTTAGCACGACACATAATCTCATCGTGTTTTATAAGTGTACCAAGTTTCATTGAAATAACTCTTACGATTTTCGAGTTATAAAGCAGACACGAAATTGTATGGAAAATAATCAAAGGGAAATAACTCATAAAATACTCAAGCCAGAGTTATGGTTCTTGAGCATGACACATCGTCTGATCATGCTCAATAAGTGTACCAAGTTTTATTGAAAAATCTTAAACGGTTTTCAAGTTATACAGCGGACACGAAATTGTATCGAAAATAATTAAAGGGAAATAACTCCAAAAATACTCAAGCCAGAGTTATGGTTCTTGTGCATGACACATTGTCTCGTCGTGGTCTACAAGTGTACCAAGTTTCATTGAAAAATCTTTAACGGTTTTCAAGTTATACAGCGGACACGAAATTGTATCGAAAATAATCAAAGGGAAATAACTCCAAAAATACTCAAGCTAGAGTTATGGTTCTTGTGCATGACACATCGTCTCGTCGTGGTTTAGAAGTGTACCAAGTTTCATTGAAAAATCTTTAACGGTTTTCAAGTTATAGAGCGGACACGATTTGTGACGGACAGACAGACAGACAGACAGACAGACAGACGCACGGGGAAAAACAATATGTCTCCCGACCCTGTCGGGGGGAGACATAAAAAAAACAACAGAGGTACCACTTTAGCTTCTCCAGAAGCGACCTCTTCAACATGCGTTCAGTCTCCAGAGTAGGGACATTTAGAACGTAAATGTTTGTGCGTGAGAAAACAAACATTTTGGGTTTCGACCAGGTCCGACACAAACCAGCCTGTACAGTCACAGAAAAAGGCTAGAAGCTTGAAATTTTGAATTTAAGTAGAAGAAGGAAGATGGTCTGCGGCTTTGTTTTCGCCTATGCAGATTGTTGGTTTTTCCATGCGGCGGCTCATATGTCTGCCTGTTATGAAGGGACAGCGGAAACAAATACATATGCATGTCTGTATGTGCCTATGTGCCTCTGGTTTTTGCATACACACTAACTAGATTTTTACTCGTGTTGAAACCACACAGAGAATGGGAACATTTTCTGTTGACGTTTGTTTTGATAGCAGAGAGTGTTTTCGTTGATATTTTTTTTTCATGAATGTTCAAACATATAGGTTGATAAAAAAATACACAAAATTAGGCTAAGGTATATAGAATAGGCCCTGGACTAGGCCCAGCACGGAACATGGATAGAGGAAACAACAAGATACCCAAGGCAATCTGACTAACGTAGACTGATCAATGGGCAACCAATGAGAGTGTTTTAGGTCATTTTCAGCGAAATAAAAAGTAAATAGCACTGGTGGAGGCTTACCAATGAGGTTTGTAATAATATTATTAATAATATATTACCTTCGAACGCGAACGCTTTATTTAAGTTTACTTCCATTATTTCTGTTAATCCTCTAAAAATTGTCAAAATTCACGCGTAGGTCCAAAAATACTGATACTTTCTGAACAAATGGTTAGAACATTATTAAACCAAAGAGTCTTGTCTCTTTCCTTCACCCTTAAAAGTGCTTTTAAGGTCAGTATCCTAATATATTCGTTAAGTACAAAATTCTCGAAATCTGAGCGGGCATAAAATTTACATTTATTCATAAAATTCTGAACTGGGCCACTTTTTATTGTAAATTGGTCTAACATAGTATCCCACAAGGATAGTTTTTTTGTTTTTTTGTTTTTTTTTAAAAAAAGCTAGTATTGCCCGTTTGTTGACATTATCTAGACCACCAAAATGATGTCAATTTAGTCCTAGATTGCTTAAGAACTGTAATTCGGCTTAACAAATCTGTCAGGATATACATGTAGGTCAACTGTCTAATTTTTTTATACCTCGTTCACCCCATTTGTGTGAAAAGGTATCATGGGACACCAACGGAAATAAGTTGTTAAATTTAACAAAAAAAGATATGACACAAAGTGTCATATCATTTAACTCAATAATGAAGAAGATGTTGCTGCAGTTACTCTTCTACAAGGCCGAAACATGTTTCTCAAAAAATACCCCTCACTCATCTGTTTTAACCGCCCCTCATCTTATGGCTAAAAGAGAAAAAGGCCTCTTTTTTTTTTGTTCAAATGTGATAATTTGTAGTAGTCTATACTTTGTATTGGTTTTTGCTATTCATAGCCATGGCAGCCATCTTGGTCATGTGACCTGGACCATTTATATAAACTTTCGTTCCACCTTCCTAAGGATGCACCACATGAAGCTTGGCTTTGATTGGCCGAGCAGTTTCTGAGGAGAGGATGAAAAGTGTGGACAACGACGACGGACGACGGACGACGGAGCATGGGTATACTACACTGAAAAAAGTTATGAGAGGCCGCCTCTTATTTTTTTCTTCTAGTTCGGAAAATCATAGTAAAATACGATCAATTAAAATTCATGATCATATGAATAATTCAATATCTAACAGTGGCTCTGTGAGTTTCTGCATTAAAAAATGCGTAAAATATCTCACACAGACGAAGCATGAGTAAAGGTACCTTCTTTTCATAAAATCACACTTTATTAACATCAAATTAAATGTCATATTATGACGATATATTTAAAAATTTGAATTTACTTGAAAATGCTACTGACTGCCATGATGCCAGATAAAATTAAGTCAGATTTGTTGCTGCAATAAGAATCTTCGTTTCTGTTTTGTACATGCAAGAAGACAGCAACATGAATAACAGGAATTCAGCTTTTGCATGCAATTTGCATACAAACTTTGTCCTTCTACGGTTGCGTTATTATCAGCAGCATGCCATAGAAATTTTCAGCGATTATTAAAGTCTAATACTAGACTCTGATTTACTTTGAAAATTTAAAAAATCGTCCACAAATTTTGTTATTTTGTACGTTAAATATTGGCATTGAAACCGGAAGTGTGCGGCAGCAGCCGTGACCTGTTTGTCCTCGAAAATAGTCTTAAACAACTCATTCTAGTTATAGCTCTCATTTCCAGGCCTCATCAAGTGAATTTAACAGGTATTAACATGTTTAAGAGGCACATTGATGAATTTTCCAAGAAATCTCAAAAATAGCGATTTTTAAAAATGCGTAAAATATCTACCAGTAGAGAAAATTCGAATGTTGGGTGTTTTTCCAAGCCGCAAGGGCCCCTTTGATGACACCCGTTCCTAATTTAAATAAAGGTTGTGCTTTATCCAATTTTTTACTTAAAACAATTATTTTTTGCATTCTTACTCCAAAAACACGTTAAGTTAAAGAAAAGTATTTATGAAAACTTTGAAACTTTACTTACTTGAAAGACACGTCTTTAGGCAAAAATGGGTTTGAAAAGTGGCCTCTTATAACTTATATAAGCTCAGGTGAGCTAAAAATCTCAATTTGTGTTACGTCCCAGACACGCCGCTAAGCACGAGCTGTAGGCGCGCAGCATAAACGTTCAACGCGCGTCTCACACACGCTTAGGCCACGCTACTGAAGCAATATCTCATTAAATCGGAACGCGCATGTAGCGTACACTGGCGTGCCTTAAACGCGCACCAAACAAGCATGTTCAACGTGCCGGGAACGCGCATGGAACTTATTCGAAACGTTCATGTCAGACGTCTGAAACACGCAGAGCTTCTAGAAAATTTGTAAGCATGTTTATTTTTTATCCCAAACGCGCACGAAACACACACCGTTTTTTAGCGACGTACAGCGTCGCGCACCGGACGTACACCAAGGGTACCCAACGTACTCTTATTGCGTTTGAACGTGTCTCCGACGGGCGTTAGGCGTATTTGGAATTTTGCAATTTTTTCAACACGCTCGGCGCGCGTTTCACTGACACGCTAATTTGTGATCTCACTAGCAATCCAGATGCCACTAATATGTTAGGAAATTTCCGTAAATTTGGTCGCTTCCCGGCCCGGTTACGGTTTTTATCGATAACGGTGACGTAATGTTCTAAAAATAGATATGAACGCATGATTCCTCGTCTTAAAAATAGATATCGACTGTACTAAAGCACAGTATTGAGTCGTTTCGACCCAATATAAAATAAAGAATATCACAAAAGGACAAATTAATGAAGCCAACAGTGCATCACGAAAAACAACCATTATGAAAAATTATTCTCACGAATAGACAGTCAATGTCAACATTAGAAAATAGCTAAAAATAATGTTTTTGGCATTCTGTAATTATACTTTAGAAAGCAAAAACAGCAATCTGTATCGAAATAGATGGGGGCGAAAAATATAAGTCTCCCACAGACCGTGAACTGAAATGGCTGGACAATTTACGCATTATGGCCAATAATCTCACTTTTCAATTCAAAATTTCAATACCATTCAAATTGTTAAGTAGCACAATTGACCAAACAGTTGATTTTCATTAATAGGCTTATAATTTTATTTCCAAAAAATAATAATTTCGACAAATAAACAGTCTTTCAAAAACGGACTATTTTGTCCCTCGGACGAATATCTATAGTAAGTTTTGCAATACATAATGACATCTATAATTGGTTATGGAGTGAAGAGCTTTGAGTCATAAAAATGAGACGAAACGACATGAAAAACGACTGCGTACACACACAATTGCTAAATCAAGTCCATCCACCCAGCAAAGGGTGAGATGTTCCGAATACCGAACCAGTTTTAAGACCAAAGATATGATTGGTCGATATTGATCTAGCCAATCCCTTCCTGACTTAGTCTGGTACCCGACTCCTTCATTATCATTCTCGGAGTCAGGCACATGCGTATAATGCCAGAAGCCATTGGGTAAATAAAAACATGGCGGCGCCGTTAGTCACAACACACAGACCAATTTGTTTCGTGTGTAGCCTTGTTTCTGGCGTGGGCAAATGTGAGGAACTGAAGTATTTTATTCTTCCAACCTTCTTTTTGAAATCTGTAATGCTAACTTTGTTTCAGATTCGTTGTTATTACAGAAACTATGTTTTTTTCTTGGGGCTCGATTCTGACACAAGTACAAGTTAAAGCTTTTCCAAAAAATATATAGCGTTATTAAAAAGCTTGTCATCGCTTTTGACCTCTTGTTTTATGGAACCTCTATAGAAATGATATACAATATAATGAAAAAGGCATTGTTGCTGGTAAATTACCATACATTGGCCCAAGTAAAATGTAAAGAATACACAAAAACCGAGGCTGATTGCTTTCAACATAATACACTGTATTTTATTTTGTTTAGTGCAAGACACATTCAATCGAATCTGAATCTGAATGGTTTACTCACAGGTCATTGACGCTCTATAACCATTAAACAGTCTAAATAGCCGAAATTTAGTGATTCTAGATTCGAGTATTTGGGACATACTTGGGTATTTAAAGCAATCAGTATGTTGAGTAGTAGGAGAAATATAAACCTGTAAATTAAAACATCCAGCCAGAGCTGGCCTCGAACCCCGATCGCCGGGGTGGAAATCAGGCGTCATAACGAGGCTAAAAGGTCCAGACCAGTTAGACTGGTCAATTATGCACCCTATATACTGTAATACAAAGTACTTCGCAGCCGCACTACCACATTCCTCCATGCTACAATGAAACATTTGTTACAAATGTTTAAGAATTTCAAGGCTCTTTTCTGACTCCGTAGACACAGCTTGCCTATGGGCTCTGACGGTAGTCATCCTGGCACCAGGCACCAAATGTAGTAGTAGGAGAAATATAATCCTGTAAATTAAAACATCCAGCCAGAGCTGGCCTCGAACCCCTATCGCCAGGGTGGAACTCATTCAGGCATCATAACCACGAGGCTAAAAGGTCCGGACCAGTTAGACTGGTCAATTATGCACCCTATATACCTATATACAATGTACTTCGCAGCCGCACTACCCCAAGTATATACAATATTGAGTAAGCATCAATGACCTATGGTTTACTGGTGACACCCCAAATTAACAATGTCTCTACAGGGGTGCTCCAAGAGGGAAATAAGTCCCTGGCTGTTGTTACAGAAAGTATGTTTTTTTTCTGTTTTTTTGGGGGCGGGGGGGGGGGGGGGGGGTCTTGATTCAGGACACAAATACAAGTTAAGCTTTTCAAAAAAAAAAATAAATGAGTAATTACATTGGACCAAATCCACTTTGTCCTGGACCATTGTACTTAAGACTTCATTAGGCAAAATAATCTCTGTTCTGACATGACTGAAAAATTGTTGGCTGGGATGGTAAGCCTGGATACAAAAAAACAACAACATAAAATAAAAATATTTAATAATTATCAGCTGGACCAAAATGGTGTTCATAATAGACTGTCAATGATATATATACATGTACAGTATTCATTAGAAAATAATAATTTTGTGAAGCGTGGTGGCCTGGTGGTAGACTAGATCATTATAGGCTCAGAGTGGATAGGTTCTGGGTTCATACTAGCCCAAGTCTTCTCTGGCTGCTAGTTTATGTTTGTTTTGCTTAATTATCAAAGATTAGGATAAGGTTCATACGGCTGTGATGGGCTTTGCCAATAAGCAAGAAAAATTCTCCCCAAAGTAATTCCAAGAAGCAGTTGGTTGTTCCTCCATCCAGGGGGCAAGGTTACTCAAAATTCCGGCATAAAGGTTAGCTTGCTATTTTAAAAATGAGGAGGGGGGGGGGGGTGTTCAAAAATTTGGATTTCCATATTTTGTGGCAGTTTGGAGGGGTCAGAAAGTAATGAATATCTTTATTTTTTAATTATTTTTGTTTGTGTGTGTGGGGCCAGGGGGGTGGGGGAGGGGGTTTGTAGATAATACTTGAGTCACTTCTAAATTATTATTATTATTATTATTATATTATTAGTTATAGTATTTTTGATACACCTATACCTATTTATAACATATGGATCGTTACTGCATACTGTATAACGTATAACACAATTAGCATTGCTAGACCACAATTGGTTGTTTTACATCAAGAAAACCTGTCCATGAAATGTATACCCCACTTTTATTCTGTGAACCTGGAGTATACAATGGTATACATCTACATTATCCTGAATTTTGATCCAAAACATAGATTGTGGGTACTCATTAGGATGGCCTGGGAAAAACAAACATGTACCAACAATCAATATTTTGAGCAGGAATATAAAAAAAATCTACTGAAATTTACAGAAAGCCAAACGTCTTTGATTATTGTATGGGCATGTTTTCATAATGACACTAAGTTTTCTATGTATCGTTTTCCTCTCATAACACAGACTGGACAGTTAACTAATTTTCAATAGAAAAAAATTGTTATTGTTAATAATTTTGCTCAAAACAGATTGTGGGTACAAGTTAGAACAGTCTCAATGAGGCAGTTCTACTGAGTACCTAAAATCAGAGACATATACAGATACATCTTTATCTCAGCTAAAATCTATATTTTGGAGCAAAAATAAGAAAAATAGGTACATGTATAACCCTGCAAACCCCAGTATTTGTATAAAAGTGGGGTTCAAGGGGGTCTACTTTCATGGACATGTTTTCCTGATGTAGTGCGCTGTAACACCAGAGATGAATAATTTCAATTTTACTCCACAAACAATTCCCTGATGTGATTAAGGGACAAAATACCTGGAAAGAATCAGGAAGGTGACACTGGCTGAGATAGAGTCCTTCCTCAAGATTTGCTATAAGCTTGGGTTCTACACCTTGTGGTCGAAGTGTCTTATAAACATGATCATAAGACAATTTAAGACATCATCACTTTTGATTTGGTCACATAAGAATAATTGAGTGAATGAGTTTGCTAATTGTGCAACTCATTGAGAACATTTGGTACTTGATATATGGTATGTGTGAATGCAAAGAAAAAACAAACCACAAAGATACTGAATTTTTGCAGGATTTCTAAACTAGAAGCTTGTTTTGTCAGATTTTTACACCATATTTTTTGTTTTTGTTTTATCATAATCTGGTTATCTTTTCTGTTTCAGACTGAAGCTTGTGTGTCTTCACTTAAGACAAGTAGAATGTTACCAAGACAGGTCAACATATTTGGCAGATTTCTAGACAAAAGGATCCCCAGTAGCCAAACATGTTAAAGCTGTTCAAAACATTTGTTTGAACTTTATTTCATCAGGTAATTCACAAATTGTTCAAATTGAATGGAATTTTTCCAATTTACCAAACATTGTAATGTCATACTAGTACATGTACATATGTACATGATTTCATTAATTTTGTGCTAGAGGCTGCCTTTACTATGTAGTTCTAAACCCTTATTAGAGCCGCATGAATTTCGTGTTTCTTTTTGTTGCCTTGATTTGGATGGTTTGCCAAATTTATTTGTTCAACAATTTCACTATTACTGTTCTCATATACATCATGTATGTTAAATCCATCCGAATTGCCAATTTTATTATATTATTTTATTATAAATGATACATATGCTTTTCAGATTAATGAACAGATGTTAGACAAGATGATAATGATGATGATGATCAAGAGCTTCAGACATTGCTAGACGGATTGGTACTGTCCTAGTTGTACTAGACTGTGACATTGTGACATTGTCTATTAGTGACTAAACAGATATATTTAATGAAAACCTTCTGTTTTCATTGAAATGTGCTTGTTAAGGGCTTGAGAAAATGGCATGGACTGAAGTTGCATAATGAGAATCAGAACCTGCTGTATGCCAGTATGAAAAAAACAAAAACAGAAAGTGTAGCTCAAAGTTCATAAAACGTTTTTCATCATCATGTTCTTTGAACATGAAAATTCTAATAGAAAATTCTAATTCTCATAAATTTATGGGAAAACAGTTCAAATCAATATAACTAAAGTTACAATGTACACATAGGCAGCCCTTTAGTTTATGCTGCCAATAAATTTTAAAAAAGTTGTTGGCATTTTAGTATTTATGAGCAGGATAAAATTCAAACTCAGCTGAGTTGAGCATGCAAAAAGTTTGATGTCCTCCAAGCCTGCACAACAAATAAATTTCAAAATAATTGGAGCCTTCACACAAGAAATTCAAGTGTCTGGGTTCACAACATTGCAAAAACATATCCAAGTAATATATGACTTTTTTTTTCAGCTGTAAAAATTGAAAATTTCATTTGAAAAATTTGGAAGTTTTTCATATTTTTGCATAAACCAAAGATTGTAGGTACACATTAGAATCCCTGGTTCTAAAGTGTACACACAATCTATGCTTTGGAGCAAAATTTATAAAAATAGGTATACCCCATGCATACCCCAGTTTTGCTGTATAAAAGTGGGATAATATATATATATGTTTATATAGAATTTATACATGTACTTTCAAAGCAATAGTTTTTAGCTCACCCGAGCAGAAGGCTCAAAAGGTGAGCTTATAGGATGACCATGCTCCGGTATCTGTCTGTCGTCCTCAATTTCAAAGATATTCTTCTCAGAAACCGCTTGACCAATCAAGTTAAAATTTTACGCAGAACCTCCTTGGGTAGTGTGATTGAAATTTTTGTTCGCGACCAAGATGGCCCCAACCCCTTTATGTTGTAAAAATCCTTCAAAACGCTTCTTCTCCAGAACCAGTGGGTTGATATCCATAATACTTGGTATGTAGCATCAGTAGCATGATGACCCTGTGATGACCTTGACCAAGGTCATTTCTTGACCTTAATCTTCTCTAAAACTGCTCGGTCGATCAAAGTGAAATTTTATGTGCAGCCTCATAGGATAGTGGCATTGAAATTTCGCTTGTGATTTCTTGGTCACATGACCGAATTCCATGAAACTTGGTATGCATCACCAGGGGCTCAATGTTATCGTGGTTTGCTCAAATGATGACCCTGGGATGACCTTGACTTTTTTATGGCATGGTCAATTTCAGAAATATAGGCTTTTACATGGGAACAAGAGAAAACAATGGATATTTTGGAAACTGTTGCAGCCTGAGATTTGTATGTTGCTAGATGCAGACAACTAATGGAGTCAATGAAAATTTGTGATTAATTAAAGTCAAGGTAATTTCTTGACCTTGACCCAAGGTAGCTGAAATATAAAAATTAAGATCATGCTTTCTCAGAAATCATTTTGCCTATGAAAGTGAACTTTTATATGGAGCCTCAATACTTAGGGGGGAACACAATTTTATGCGCAGAATCTGGATGTAATGCTCAACATGGCTGCCATGCTCACAAATGCTAAATTTTTTCTCCAGAACTGGTGGGTAGATTTTCACCAAACTTTGTATGTAGTATCTGGGACTCCAGCTCATCATAGGTTGTTCAAATGATGGCCCTAGGATAACCTTGGCCAATTTTATGGCTAGGTCAGTTTTGGAAACATAGGCTTGTACATGAGAAGAAGTGAAGTGAAAACAATAGATATTTTGGAAACTTTTGTAGTTTGAGACCTGAAAGTTGGCAGGAGCAGACAATTAATTAAGGTATGCCATAAATTAAGGCCAAAGTCCAATGAAATATCAAAATTAAAGAACTGTTGTTCTCAGTAACCTCTCAGCCTATGAATTGGAAATTTTATTGGAAGCCTTCATGCATAGGGGGGATGAAATTTTGCTCATGAAATGGGGGTTGCATGCTCACAAATGATCAAAAATCTTCTACAGAACTTGGTATGTAGCATCAGTGACCTTAACCAATCGTAGTTTGTTGAAGTGATGACCCAGGGATGACCTTGACCTATTTTATGGCATGGTCAATTTTGGAAACTGGCTTTAAGATGAAAAAAAAAATGAAAACAGTGGGTTTGTTTTGAAACTATTGCAGCCTGAGACCTGAAACTTGGTTGATGCTGGCAACTAATGAAGTCAATAAAGGTATGCGAGTATTCATGGTCATTTCATTATGACTAAATGTTCCAAGATCAGGTGAGTGTTCTCTCTGGTTAAAAAAAAATCAATCAATTTTTGAGGAAAAAAAAAAGAGAAGAAAATAAATAGTAACCGATAAAAACAAAACCCCTATTGTGGCTTTTATCAATTTCCATGTAAAAATGAAGGCAACAGAAGTAATTTGAGCTGCATCGAGAAATACAAAAACAAAGATCTATGCAGATCAGCTGCCCAAATGATAAGCATTTTTAGCTCACCTGAGCCGAAGGCTCACAGGTGAGTTTATAGGATAGGTAGGCATCCGGCGTCCGTCTGTCGTCCGTCCTTCTGTCGTCGTCGTCGTCATCCACAGTTTTCAAAGATCTTCTCCTCTGAAACCGCTTGGCCAATCAAAGCCAAATTTTATATGAAGCATCTATAGGAAGGGGGAACCAATGTGTATATAAATTATCCAGGTCACCAAGATGTGACCAAGATGGCTGCCATGCTCATATATGGTAAAAACCTTTAAAAATCTTCTTCTCCAGAACCCAAAGGCCTAGGATCTTGAAACTTGGCATGTAGCATAAGGAACTCAAGGTCCACAATGTATATATAAATCATGACCCTGTGATGACCTTGACCTATTTTACGGCAAGGTCAATATAGGTCGCCAATGCATTTGAATGGGGAAAACTTTTAAAATGTCATTTAAAGTGAAAGTCTTGCAGGAAATGGGCAGTAGGACTGAATATTAATGATTCTGAAAAAGATTGGTCCCCAGGAGCTCATATGCCCCCACCCCGTGACAGTATACATGTATATTTCCTTAATATTCAAACATCTTCTCCTCTGAAACCACTTGGCCAATCAAAGCCAAATTTTATGTGAAGCATCTATAGGAAGGGGTAACCAATGTATATATAAATAATCCAGGTCACATGACCAAGATGGCCGCCATGCCCATATATGGTAAAAACCCTTCAAAAATCTTCTCCGGAACCGGTGGACTGATTTCAAAGAAACTTGGCACGAAGCATTGATGGCTAAAATACTACAATGTGTATATAAATCATGACCCTGTGGTGACCTTGACCTATTTGACGACAAGGTCAACATAGGTTGCCAATGCATTTGAATGGAGAAAACTGTTAACATGTCGTTTAAAGGGAATAAATAAAATAGAAATTGGTAAATGGACAGAATATTGATTATTCTGAAAACAAATAGCCCAAGGGCTTCATCTGCCCCTGCAATATGTAGCAGATCTCAGGTGAGAGTTTACAGGACCATTGGACCTCTGGTATTGCTTTGTGGATAATACAAGCCTCATAACAAATTTTAAGCCTCATTCTATCTATTGAAGCTGCATAGCAGGTTTGTGTAGGACCTGCAAAATGATCTCAAAGACAGCTTTTTTTCATGTCAGGGCTCAAACTTAATGTGTACTGAAAACTGAATTTTTTTCTACAAGGTAAGACACAATCAAATCTCTGTTGTGCTTGTTGTCTTTGCTTTTCGTTGAGACTAGCTGGATAGCTACCTTGTTGGGAAAGAGCTAGTCTTTCTTTCCCACCTGGGGTTGGTAACTCAAAGCCATCTTAAGCTTAAGTCGTAATAAGATCAGCGTACAACAAACTTGTGTATCTCTTAAGAATTATGATGACTAACTGAAAATGACATTTGTAACTTTATGGTCAACTCAAGACCACCACAGTGTCATTTTATCTCAAGAAGTGGCACCTTTAATTTTCAATAAGAGCTGTCGCAGGACAGCGTAGCTCGCCTGATTTGTGCTTTGTCACTACATCTGTTAAAATCTATGACCCATGACCTTGACCTCAAGGTCACTCAGGTGGGTCATGATGGTACAACATAAAACTTCAGACCAATGCAAAGTATCAACTTGATCAATCTACATGTTCAAGAGATATAGACTTCTAAAAACATTAACCAAAACTTAAACACAAAACTCCCAAGTTCGTGACCCTGACCTCAAGGTCATCCAGGTGAGTTGTGATGTACAGCATAAAACCCGAGACCAATACCTATCAACATGCAAGTATTAACTTTATCCATCAACATGTTCAAGAGATTTAGACTTTAAAAAAAATTTAACACAAAATTTCTAAGTCTGTGACCTTGACCTCAAGGTCACCCAGGGTAGGTCATGATAGTACTGCATAAAAATTCAGACTAATATCTACCAACATGCAAAGTATCAACTCGATCAATCAACATGGTCGAGAGATATAGACTTACAAAAACTTAAATCAAAAACTTAAACACAAAATTTCTAAGTCTGTGACCTTGACCTCAAGGTCACCAAGATTGGGTCATGATGGTACTGCATAAAACTTCAGACCAACATCTAGCAACATGCAAAGTATCAACTCTATCCATCAATATGGTCAAGAGATATAGACTTACAAAAACTTTAACCAAAAACTTAAAACACAAAATTTCTAAGTCTGTGACCTTGACCTCAAGGCACCCACGGTGGGTCATGATGGTACTGCGTAAAACTTCAGACCAATATCTAGCAACATGCAAAGTATCAACTTGATCCATCAACATGGTCAAGAGATATAGACTTATAAAAAACTTTAACCGAAAGTGTGACGCGGACGCGGACGCACACGTAAACGCGCACGACCGAGGTGACTACAATAGCTCTATGCACTTCGTGCAGGCGAGCTAAAAAGTTACGAAAGCTTAGAGTTACTTGAACAGCAAGGGCGTAAATTATAAAGTATTCATCTTTAGACCATCATAAGTATGTTTTAAGTAGGGGAACTTACAATGACTTCGAGTTACTAACCCCAATGTTTATGTAGGGAGTTTAAATTTAACTATACCCCCCGCAATACGAAGTTTTAGGGGGGTATACTGTTTTCAGCCTGTCCGTGATTCCGTCAACATTTTGACATCTTTGCTGAATAACTTAAGAAGTTTTTGCCCGATGTTCTTCAAATTTTCAACACACCTGCAACATTAGACAACACGTGTGATATGAATTAAGGGGGCCAAAGGGTCAGTTTTTCAAGAGTTATGGGACTTTTTTAAACCTATGCATAGAATGTTGCCATAGTGCTAATAGTGCATACTTTGTGAAATCAACTGTTCCTACAGCTTTAAATATTCTCTTTTGATACTTTGCAGATATGTGCCAGAGATACTGAAGATATGCATGAAGAATTATTATGCTGAAAAAATGAATTTTGACAAATTTACAGCATTTTGAACTTAGCCAATTTTCGATAATTGCCATATTCAACTAGAAATTGGCTACAAGCAAGGCTTTCAGTATACCCCCCGCAAAATTATCTAAGGCCAATAACTTCCTTTAAGTCAAACATGCAAAACATTTGTCAAAAATATCTTTTCAGCATTATAATCCTTCATGAAAATCCTCCGTATGTCTGACTCATGTCTGTAAGGTATTAATGGTCAAAATGGTCAGAAATGGTCAAAATTGGCTAAGTTTAAAAAGCTGTAAATTTGTCAAAACTAAAATTTTCAGCATAAAAATTCTTCATGCACATCTTCAATATATCTGGAACAAATCTGCAAAGAATTAAAAAGAAACAATGAAAGCCCTAGGAGGAGTTGATTTCACAAAGTATGCACTTCCAACCATTATTGTATGTAAGCAATAGTCGAAAAATGGCTAAGTTAAAAAATGCTGTAAATTTGTCAAAAACTATTTTTTCAGCATTATAATTCTTCATGCACATCTTCAATATGTCTGTAACATGTCTGCAAAGTACTGAAAAGAAATACTGAAAGCCCTAGGAGGAGTTGATTTCACAAAGTATGTATGTAAGCAATAGTCGAAAAATGGCAAAGTTAAAAAATGCTGTAAATTTGTCAAAAATTATTTTTTCAGCATTATAATTCTTCATGCACATCTTCAATATGTCTGTAACATGTCTGCAAAATACTGAAAAGAAACACTGAAAGCCCTAGGAGGAGTTGATTTCACAAAGTATGCACTACCAACCATTATTGAATATAAGCAATTATAGAAAATTTGCTAAGTTAAAAATGCTGTAAATTTGTCAAAAATTATTTTTTCAGCATGACAATTGTTCATGCACATCTGCAATATATCTGAAACATATCAGCAAAATATTAAAAGGAAACATTGAAAGCTGTAAGAGGAGTTGATTTCACAAAGTATGTACTTTCAGTACTATGGCAAACATGTTATAGGAAGACTTAAAAAGTCCCATAACTCTTGCAATACTGACCCTTTGGCCCCTAAATTCATACCACACATGTATTGTCTGATGGTGCAAGTGTGGTGAAAATTTGAAACAAATCAGGCAAAAGCTACTCAAGTTATTCAGCAAAGATGTCCAAATGTTGACGGAATCACGGAATGACGGACAGGCTGAAAACAGTATACCCCCCTAAAACTTCGTTTTGCGGGGGTTATAATAATGGTTGGTAGTGCATAGTTTGTGAAATCAACTCCTCCTAGGGCTTTCAGTATTTTCAATACTTTGCAGACATGTTCCACACATGTGCATGAAGATTTATAATGATGAAAAAATGAATTTTGACAAATTTACAGCATTTTTCAACATAGTCATTCTTTGACCATTGCTTATATACAATAATGGTTGGTAGTGCATACTTAGTGAAATCAACTCCTCCAAGGGCTTTCAGTATTTCTTTTCAATACTTTGCAGACATGTTTCACACATATTGAAGATGTCAATGAAGAATTATAATGATGAAAAAATAATTTTTGACAAATTTACAGCATTTTTCAACATAGTCATTTTTGAACATTGCTTATATACAATAATGGTTGGTAGTGCATACTTTGTGAAATCAACTCCTCTTAGGGCTTTCAGTGTTTCTTTTAAATTCTTTGTAGATTTGTTCCAGATATATTTTAGATGTGCATGAATTATTTTCATGCTGAAAAGTTAATTTTTGACATTTACAGCTTTTATTTAACTTAGCCAATTTTTTACCATTTCTCATGATAAGCAATATAAATGATCATAGTGCATACAGTGAAATCAACCTCAAGCTTTCAATATATTTTAATATCATATAAGATGTGACTGGCATACTAAGGAGGTACATGAAGAATTATAAAGATATCTTTGACAAATTTTCTGCATGTTTGACTTAGGAAGTTATTGGCCAGCTTCAGATAATTTTGCTGGGGGGGGGGGGGGGGTATACTGAAAGCCTTGCCTGCAGCCAATTTCTAGTTGCATTTATTTCTGGTCCCTCTATTCTTACTTTCCTAATTTGAGAAAGTAACAGGATTTTAGACTGTAGAGGCGCCTATCAAGTATGGCTGATAACAGCTTTTTGCATTATCTACAAAGGACATTTACCGGCACATGAGCTTGGCCAAGGAGGTTTTTAATTTTTAGCTCACCTGGGCCTAAGGCTCTCCAGGTGAGCTTACATTGTACTCATAATCTGGTGCCCATTTGTTGTCTGCCCACAATTTCAAAGGCTCAGTCCTAACATGACTCAATAAGAGCTGTCGCAGGACAGTACACTTTGCTGCTTCTGGCTTTTGTCAAACATTACTGATTAGGGCAAACTTGACTTTTAAGCTTGCCCTTGTTGTAAACCTGGCTAAAATTGACAGGAGTCTGCGCTTCAAACTCCGGAAAAGATTAGCCGGCTGTGCCTCGAGAGCTGAAGACCGATTAATGTGTTCAGAGCCAAGGCCACTTTTCACACTTTTGCAATAAACCTTGCCAAAATTGGCTGGAGCCTGTCTTTTAAACTCTGGCGAATATTAGCAGGCTGTGCCTCTAGACCAGAAGACGGTTTTGAGGCTCATGATCTTAGGCGCAGTTAAGGGGGTTTATTCAGACACAGTATGCACTTTTGCGGTTTTACCCCAAATGTTGGGTATTACTAAATTGATTCTATCAGGATTGCCGACACCACAGACTTTGTTTTAAAATGTCAATAATGATGACCAAATCTTCATGAAAGAGTTTGAAGATAAGTCCGAAATTCCTCCTCTAACAAACCAGGCTTAAACTCATAGAAATTATAAGTCTAGCCCTTGCTTGTTAAGCCCTTAAAAATGACCACACAACAAGGAAATGAAGTTCATAAATATAGTTTTAATAATCTTTCTTTTTCATCAAAAGCATTGTCAAAGCAAACATGTAAACAGAACAACAGCAATAATGACAAATTACATGTATGCAACCAAAATTACAAAAGAGGCAGTAAATTGCAATTTAAGCTTCATAATCTATTATGACTCTTGGGTAAATTAATTTAGAAATAAAGCCAAAAGTAGGTTAAATTTCTTAAATGCTAATACTTATTTAGCTATGAAAAAAGCTACAAAGTTCTTACAATTATGTGGACTTAGAATATCTAAGAAAATAAACAGGTGCAAAAATAACTAAGTTAAAAAGTTCCGCGGACTTATACAAATTCTAAGTAAAATGTTCAAAAGCCAAAAATTTGCCAAGTCCAAAAATAAGAAAATAAATAATTAATTAAATCCTTTGGAATTTCACTGTTAATCCAGAGAGGAGAATGAAACACAGAATGAATAATCCGAGTATTAGTAGTATAGTGCAGGCTTTTAACGTCATCCTGGGCCGAGCGGACTTAATCCATGTCCCCACCTCAAGGACGTGAATAATCCGAGAATTGACAGCCCCTTATATACCCAAAAATGCTACCTGTCTTACCAATTACATTAATGGTCACTTCCAGTTTAAAAACAGGTTTTAAAGCTATTTTTATGCAAAATATACAAAAAATGTTACAACTACAGTGTTTAATATGACAAAAACTTTTAATACATGGAACAAAAAGCATCTTAAAAGGCCATTTTAAACTTTATATATTTAACACATATCTGCTTAACCTAGTAAAAATGGACTCTTCCAGTTCCAGACCTAAAAAAGTTACACATTTGCAACTTTAAAGGTGTTAAAGGTGACAGGCAAAAAGGTCCCGTAGGTTTACAGAAAGCAAGATAAAAACTGAAGTAAATTTCACATAATCAAAGATTTCCTTAAATGTTATAAAAGTATAAACACTGACTTTATAAGTATATGCTTTAATAAGTTTTCTCACTAGAAAAAAGTCAATTTAATTAAATAATACAGTCATTTACTTAAAAAGCACAGGCCCTAAAATTTCAAGATTCCCTTAAATAACATATAAAATATGAAGAGTATGCAAAAGATTTACAGCCTAATGCAAAGATAACATAAATGTCTATACTGTTACCAAAAATCATGAAAATTGCATAAAAGATAAGTTTGCTAGGACTGAAAAAGTATTTGTGGGACGAGTCACAACAAAGTCTAATTACTGCATACATAAAAATGGCTAAAAAACTCAGTCAAAATCAGTCCGATAAATGTGAAAACTTCAGGAAATGTGCATTATATCAACTACTATCTAAAAATACTAAATTCAATGCACAGTATACATAAAACATGAAGACAAGAAAACATTACATGGGAAAATGGGAGTCAAGACTCGTCAAAACCTGAGGTTTACCACACCCTTTTGCCTTGTTTCCATCAGGAAAACATATCCGTGCAATGAGTACCCCCTTAAACCCCACTTTTATATAGTGAAACTGGGGTTGGCAGGGGTATACCTATATTTCTTATTTTTGCTCCAAAACATAGATTTAGGGTACTCGTTAGAACCGCCTCGCCGAGGCGGTTCTAACGTGTACCCACAATCTATGTTTTGAGGGAACAATAAGAAAAACATCGAAAAATATTTTACTGAAAATTTCCATTTTTTACAACTTTAGAAATCACTGTATATTGCATGGGCAAGTTTTCATCACTGAACCATGAAATAAGGTGACAGTGAACTATTTCTAACTAAGGTTTAATGGCCTCACTCATATTGTGAAAGAAGTATGGTCGTATACCGAGTTTCCATGATACAAGGCAATATCACTGGAACCTGGAATTAGGTCACAGTGACCCAGCATTACTTAATGTCTGATCATATGCAAACATATTTTCACTTACCAATTGAGTACTGAGCTATAAGGCAAAATCTTGATCACAGTGACCTATAAGTACTTTGGGGTCAAGATCTCTTCATACTCATTCATAATCTGAAATAAGCATGAAAATATACAGTGCCAACTGAGTGTCAAGATACATGGCAACATCATTCAACCATGAGATTAGGTCACAGTGACCTACGACTACTTTAGGGTTAAAGGTCTTGTCATATGCAAACATACTATGAAAGCAGTTTGTTCATATACAGCCATGGTGATTTAATGGATAGTGTATTTTCTTAGCAATCAAGGGGTTGCAGGTTTGAAACCTGGCTGGTACATATGCCTGTCATGGTGGTGACAAATGTTCACCCTGACGTAATAAAGGCAAACCGCCCATGGGTGTAACATATACCAATTGAGTGCCAACATATAAGGCAAAATCACTGAACCATGATTTTAGGTCACAGTGACCTACAACTAATTTCGGGTCAAAAGTCTTGTCATAAACATAAACAACTCTGTGGTTTCAGAGAAGAAGAAATTTATGTTTTTCCCATTGTAAGTCTATGGGAGCTATCTGTTGCCATGGAAACCAGAGTTCTGATCCGACCTGACCCAAAACCTAACACACCTTTCCCCCTCCTCAATGATGCTTTAGATAAAATTTGATTACAATTGGCCTTGTTGTCTTAGAGATATTCAAGTTTGAAAATGTGAACGGACGGACGGACAGACACACGCCGGCTCGACTACTATACTATAAGCTCACCTTGTGAGCCTTCGGCTCAGGTGAGCTAAAAAGCCATTATTAATGGTATTCTAAATTTAACCTCTAGCCCCAACATTGGCCTGGACCCAGGGACCTGATGCCATGGAATGAAAGCTAATCGTACACGGTATCTATGGTCCAAGTATGAATGCTTTTTGATGAGTGGTTGTCGTTGTCAAGATATGGACTTCTAGAAAACTATACCACAAGTGTTACATGCACAAGAATGGGAACAAGCATGACCGAGGTGACTACAATAGCTCAAGAGACTCAAGCCAAAAATTGTCAACTGGGATGTTAACAGTTTAACCACAAATCAAAGAAACAAAGACATCTTCATGTCGAGGAGCACCATTAGGGAAGTGGAACAAAATATACAATGTCATGTACATTAATTTATAATGCGTTAATCAGATGCTCTTCATTCCCAGGCGCTTAACACATAATTCACAGCTTGGTTTGGAGACAGTCCCACAAGAATCTTCACCCTATCATGATGTTTGTAATTGGAGAAGTCTTTTTCTTGGCATCTAATCTATATTGTCAAGCACAACTTTTAAGTTTGAGAATTAGTCATAGCCCTCCGCTATATCACTATCTGAGCTTTGCATTTCAAACAGTAACTCAAGACACACTGAAAACACTGGATATGTGACTAAAACTAATGTCAAAGGACTGAGCCAGATTCTCATCTAAGTTTCCAATAAAGAAACAGTTCTTCTTCAAAAGAGAATTTACGAGCTGGAATCTTCATCAGAGTACCAGCTGCACAGTGACTAATGTTAGTTGTGGAACCTCCTCTCCAGTATTTAAGATTACAGGTTTGAGGTACAGTACAGTCGTCGCGATGCTTTGAGTGATTGCGCAGTTGCACGATGTTGCATGTAGGGGATTATCTTTACTCCCAATGCCCTCGCGAGTGATTCACGAGGCCCTCACAAACGCGCATAACTATTTTTCTAACATGCGCGACGTAAATGAGATTGCGAGATGACTCGCCAGATGCAATTTGAGATCGATATATAAGTTCAGTCTATTTATTTACATGTATAAATTTTGCTTTGGTTTAGAAACATTGTTTACTTTGTTTATGTTAGACTGATTACCATAATTACTAATCCATTATTGCCCTGACCTGAAAAGAAGAGCAGTGTTAAACATTCGTTTAAGTTTAAAAAAGTTATCCAAATCATTGCTTTGATCTTAAATTGTTCCATCTGCATCATTCATAATCAGACAATAAATGTGTGCAATTAAGATTAATGTTGTTGATTGATAATTTGACTGCATAACACCCTATTAGATTAGATTAGATTAGATTAGATTTGATTTGATTAGATAGATTCTATCTATCTAGATATGAACGGACAGACAGACGGGTGGATGGATGGATGATTCCTATAAAAAATACCTTTTTTATCTTATTTCCCCAAATAAATAAAATGTATCAGTGGTAGACTACATAAAGTTTAAAAGAAACCGGTATTTCAATGCACATGCAAATGTAGCATGACGTCTAACTGCATCAAAATTTGTAGTCATCAACATCATATTTTACAACTTGCATGTCACTCAGGGTGCATTTGAAATTGATGTTTTCAGTGTATGGACATGATGAATTTGCCTATAACAGACAACACCTAAATTCATTAATTCAATTTTTACAACAGACATGTAAATATACAAAGTGGCATCCCATGTACAAATCTACACTGTAACACTGGAAGTGTGCCATGTAGTTGCTTGTATTGTACAACGTCAGCTACATGTACGTACATGTATTCAATCAGTATCTTTAGTAAACATGTTTAATTTCTCGATGATGCACGAGGTTGTTTTCTAAATGTCAGGTATTGATGACAGTACAGCTTACTCCATGAGCTTGCAGTATCATTTAAGACTCTATAAACTGCATTTTTGTGCATTCTGATCCACGTATATATGTATCACTCTTTTATACCATCATTCATGCATGCACAATTCAAATCACGAATGCAACATATCCCGGATTATGTACATATAGCAAGGTTTACATTACGCGAAAGTGCTTAAACATGACCCGTAGAAATACCACAGGTATGTACATGTCCTTAACTTCTTTCGTATCAAACACCGATACGCAATAATGCACATGCTCAATCTGTTAAAAAGCTTTGGGACTCAGTTAATATTTACATGTATACATGTTTATGTAGCAACTGACTGCAGATGCAGATCAGGCTGATCGAGCACGATAAATGTATGCTACATGTACATCCATGCGCGACAAACAAAAAGAACTTTGCGCGAAGGGTTGAGCAACTCGCAAATTTATTAGTAAAAACTGGCAAGTCACATGTGAGTCACTCGCCAAACGTTTTTAGAAGGGATTAAAAAGTTTTCGCGATGCACAATCGCTTAAGGTCTCGCGACACCTGTACTGTAATCATGATTGGGCACAGTTGAGCTTAACAAAAAAGTAAGTCTTCTTTTGGGGCGACCAGCTTGCATGTTTTCACCGACACTGTCATTTCGCTTCCTCTTCTGGGAGCATGACTGCTTCATAGGTGATAGCGTGTCATATCCTGAAATAGTATATTTAAGACATATTGATGCAACACTGCATAACATGTGACTAAAACGAATCTGGTGATATGAGACTTGATTGATTAAGCAACAACTGACAGTAAAACAAGTACATGTCATGTAACTCTTTGGTGTCAGTTGTTGCCCAATTAATATAGCTTCTTATCATCGCACACCATTTCGTCATGTGACGTGATGTTGCATCAATATAATGCAAGTAAGAAATTTGGCTGCATCACAGGTTTATAGAGTGAGTTACAGCTGAACTGACCAGTACTTTTGTTTTGGCTCAAATACTTATCTGAAAATTCAGCCATTTTTACAATATTTGTTGCACATTTTGAGACTACAATTCTGCTAGGAAATTATTTCTTTTAAATTAAACGTAGAAAATTTGAAAATATAAGTAAAATACCATAAAACCAGATACTTGAAGGAACATTGAAGAATGATTCAATAGCTTATTGTATATAAAAAATTAATATTTGGGCCACATCATAAGAAAGCCGGATTTTGCCTATCCGAAAACAAAGGCACAGATCAGCTGTGCAGTAACTGCACAGATGATCAGCACCTTTTTTCACTACATGGATAGTACAATTTCTTTTCTTCTTAAATATGTAATTTCAAGCCTCTTGCCTTTTTTTGTGACTTTACAGAACGGTTAAGGCCGAACTTGGTTGAAAACCCTGAAGACTGATTTCCTCAAGGCGCGGTTCATTTATGCATAAAGCCCCCGCCCATTGGGTACTAAAGAAATAGATAGGCTGCTTTTGCATCTATTGAAAGCTTATTAGGCTACTGACTGACTATCAGATTTCTGGTGAAACACTCGGGTCTGAGCCTGCCCAAGAAAAGTGGTTCAAGTCATCCATACATATAAGACTTAATGGCTTACTTCCAAGGGTGTTTGTATGTAAAGCACTTTTCGGATGTCGTTACATCCTAATTTCGGATAGAAGTCTCATAAAATGGATGCAACATCTTGACATGACCTCTGCTGTTGACTGGGACGTTCAGCATCAATTCACACAAGCAAATTACATGTTTTACAAGTTTATTCAATCAGAGAACTGTTGGTTAACAAAATCTTGTCTGGAGCCTATAAAAGTATGGTCATGCTTTTTGTGGACATGAGATCCAACAATTTAGACTGAAATTTGTGCAAGTGATGGTACAGTTTTTAAAATAATTATACATGATGTCTCACCTGCTTTCCTGATACTATGAGTCATACAGGGTGTTTTCTTGTTTCTAGGGAAAATACTTGGTACAAATACTGGTTGATCTGAAAAGTCCACCTTCTTCCCTGAAATTTAAAACCAAGATACATGAGATTACTACTTGTGATTTATGTTGAATGATTATCATTTACTATTTTATATTTTATTCAATGTTTCAATGTTATTAATTTTAGTATTATCACTATTGTAATCAATTTGTTTACTGTGTGTTTGAACAAGAGTGTGTGTGTGTGTGTGGGGGGGGGGGGGGGGGGGTAACGACTGCAACATGATGGTGTTATTGCTGTATTAAATCAACCACCGGTTAGACCAGAGAAAGTTTGATTCTCAACCAAATTTTTTAAAGTTCCGGGGTGCATCAGGAAAACATGTCCATGAAATGTATACCTCCTTACCCCCCTGAACCCCCACTTTTATATAGAAAAACTGGGATTTGCAGGGGTATACCTATTTTTCTTATTTTTGCTCAAAACACAGATTGTGTTACTGGAAATTTCCATTTTTTGGGCAGTTCTTACATGTACCCACAATCTTTGTTTTGAGCAAAAATAAGTAAATATCAAAATTTTTCAGCTGAAAATTTTCAATTTTTAAAGCTCAAAAAAATCTCTGTTTATTGCACGGGCATGTTTTCGTAATGAAAGACACAAAGGCAATTAAGTATCTGAAATATAATGCGCCGTCTCATGAGAAAAACATCAATCTGCTTAAGGGAAACCAAAGACGCAGATCAGCTTTGCAGAAAACTTTGTTTTCGCCATAAGGATAGTACAATTTCCTCTTCTTCTTAAGGATGTTCGCTGCTAACATTTGACATTTCGGAACTTCCGGTTTTTCTTTTCTTGAATATCTCGTAAACTGTTGCAGATATTTTCCTAATATTTTATATTTGAATGCATATTGATAACATGCATGAAAATTGTCAATCTAAGAAACTTCATTTTTTCACCCCATTTTCTGCAACTTTTCAGAAAAGTTTAGTTGTCAGTAAAATTTAGGGGGTAGGGTAGATTAAACTTGAACATTACACATCTTCAAATTAATTGCACTAGTTCGATGTTTATTTTAGCAGCAGTATGTGTGTACATGGTCTTCTAAGTCATTCTTTGGGTCTTTGGTGTGCTGGTTTTAAAATTTAAGGTGGTTTTATGAAATGGGCTTTTAGAAACAAAACAGCCGAAAAAAGGCTGAAAATGGCGATTTTCAAGTTGTTGGTTCTCTCTTATATGCTCACTACCCTATATATTTCTTTCTTTTATTCGAACAATATTACCAAGTTCTATGTTGTGTGAAAATACAAGAGAAAGTTTGAATCAACAAATATGGGTTTGGTACATTTCAAAATATTGATTTTTTCCGACTTTTCAAGTATGGGGGTAGGGTTGGAAAAGGAATCGTAAAATTTTGTCATCCACTCCAAGTTGCAAATTTTTCTATGCTTTTGGTCCAAAATTGTCTGCGCTACGTAAATATCATGACTTTTGAAAGCATTCTAGGTGTATTTTTGTTCAAGACAGGTATGTTTCAAAGAATTAAAAATTAAATTAATTTTACCAAATTTAAAACATGGTGCTCAGAGGTCTCATTCAGAGGCCTGTAGCTTGAAAAAATGCACACTACCCTATATATTTATTTTGTTTTCAAATGTCTTGTGTTATATTTTGGAATCAAAAAAGAGTGGTTAGAAAAAAAGTTTGAATACTTTTTCATTGGCAGCGAACATTCTTAAATCAGAAATTTCAAGCTTCAACTTCTTTTCTGTGACTGTACAGGTCGGTTTGTGTCGGACCTGTTCCAAAACCACATTGTTGGTTTTCCCAAGAGACAGTTCATATTTTACATTATCTTGACCTTTTTATTATTTTTTTTTCTTTTCTGACCAAAATGAAAAATTTTTGGAGGATTTTGAACAACGGCAGGTGGGAATGAGAATCTAAAAAATCATTTTCTACGGCCTTAAATCATTTTGCACAGACATGACTATGAAATAATTTTAAATGCACACAATAACTGTCACATAAAAAGAGGGCAGTGCAGCTGCTAAGTTGTACAGCGTCAGACTCCAGAGCAAGAGGTCCAGGCCTAGAGCAGCACAAGGGCCCTGTAGTGTCCTAGAGTTAGACATTTTTAAAAGCTCCTCAAAGAACTAGTCAACTACATGTCCTACATAAACTTGCCGCTTTTTGTCAACATGACAGAAAAATTGTTGACAGGGACTTACAGATTAGGCAACACAAATGGTTGAATTTGAGCCTGATCCCATTTTTTTTCAGTGAAGAGTAGATGATGGACCCCAGCCTGTTTTAGCTTATGCAGAATAATATGCCTCTGCCATATCTGTGGGTGCGCCTACAAATATCTTAACTGTCAGCTGAAGCAATTCAAATAATTTAATTAAAAAATTAAACAAGTCACGCATTTCCCAATAACCAGACAGCAAATCAGTTTCAATTCAAATTCAGAGTGAATTCTACATATTTCTGTGAAATGTCATGTCATAATGAACATACATGTAGCAATAGAAATCAGCATACTGCGTTGATTTTTCGTCAAAATAGCTTCTCTCCCTTCAGGCATCAATTTTCCGGCCCTGTTTTCCTTACAGTTCTTTGCACCATGGTTTTCTGGAATGTGAAAATTAAAGACCATGTTCAACATCTTTTTTATCACCATTCAACTTTATCTAATACACAGACCAAACGACGGCGGGATACCCTGGGGGAATTAGACAATTTTGAAAAATTGAGGTCTAATTCCCCCAGAATTCCCCATAGATTGAAATTTGGTATCCAAAATTCCCTGAGCTGGCTGTCAATTTTGCTATATATTTTATATAGTTTTTTTATAGCATCTAATTCGCCACACCTAGCTAATAAGGCTCTATTTAATTCTCAGGGGTTGGGATTTATTTGTTGTCTAATTCCCCCTGTACGTCTACCTTCCCCCCTTGATAGGTGAATTACACACTGTAAACTGATTGTGCACTTATAAATTAAAAAAAAAAGTTTTTACCTACAAATTCTACACAAAAAGCATTTCTAGTGATTTTTATCAAAAAATCTAGCTCGGATATCAACGCTCGTTTCAGCATAGGCTTTCATACCTGACCCTGAAAGATTGCAAGCTTTTTAGAAAAGCTTTAACTTGTCCTGTCGATTACCGATTTTTCAGGGATGATTGTGAACATATCAATTTCCGGCATTCATTTCCACCCTCATTTTCGAGTTTCTCATATGCTAATTGTCTTAAAAAATCAAATGCCGTCGGATGCCGCCTCACAGTTTGTTCACAATTTCGATTTTCTTACCGTCTCCATACAAAATCTATGGGGAGGTCGCCATGTTTTTTCGTCCACTGGAGGCCTACATTATTCGTGTGTGCCAGGCGTCAAGAACGGTTTCCGGTTTGACGACGGGAACCAGGCTATTCCTGACTTTTAATAGTCAGTTCCTGTCGGCAAAACGTTGCTGGTTACCCGCTGTGTCAAACGAAATGTAGAATATTTCGAGAACCATTCACATTTTCCTATTTGGATTCCATCGGTCTTTAGGAAAATCCTACCGTATATGTCACCCGTTGTGACGGGCGACAATCACGAGTGGTCTAGTCTGTATAGTCGTACATTTAAGCGAAAATACTTCAATAGTACTTTTAAGCGAATCTGTATGTGCGTTCCACTCTCGGCATTGAAAAACAAGACATACATGATTACTTATTTCTGAAATGCTGTTTATGCGTGATGGTGAGATCTTTGAAGGTGTCTGATGATGTTTTGTTTTTCTCTTGCGCTTCGATCTTTAAACATTCTTTCAGCTTGCTTCGAAATTATGAGCAGCTCCTTTATTGATAAGGCAGCGAAACGTTGTTGGAGCTCTGCGAAACCTGTTCTCAGCACTCACCCTGTAGGGATATTGATAACCTTCAATGAGGCTTCGATGGTGTTTGTGTAGTGTTTCTTCTGGCCACCTTCTGACCTTGTGAGCAAACCTGCTGTTGCATTTTTCATGGCGGCAGGAAGAAACGCTTTTAGACACTCTCAAAGAGACACTGAAATATTCCTGTATCACAACAGAGTACTTGGAACAGTCTGTATCTCTAGAATCGGCGTATAGTTGCTTTATAAACCGAAGCAGTTCAATATGAAGAAAAGAGAGTCTCTGAAGCTGACAGAAAACACAGACAGACACCAGGCTTTGTCACACGTTAGCATCAGACATATTACATGTTCGTTTTGCAACCGACAGTTTAGAGCTATAATTGGCTTAACCCCACAAAAGAACGCTACATCACAGGTAAGCTATTAACCGGAAATACATAGGAATGTCCTTCTCAGCACGAAGGCGAAAACTTAGAACAAATGAAATCAAGATAGCACACCCACATTTGGTATTCAACTGAAAACTCTTACTTGATTTTTGTTACTTTTCATATTTTTCTCGAAAACGCGAACGTGTTACAATCTGTCCTTGAAGGAAAAAAAGAAGAACAAAAGTATATCCATGTGTACCCAATGCTTTACCATGTAAAAGTAAGGTGTTAGAGGTACTGATAATTCAAAGATGCATGATAATAAGGCGATACCATTTGTCGCACGAATAGGTAAATAACGGAAACAAATGCAATCAATAGAGGCGAACTCTAAAACTTGGGATAGCGTTGCACATTGAAACAAGCAATATCTAAAGGTTTGCAGTGAATAAGTCACACCGGTAAACCTTAATACGCGGGCGAGTCGATATTTTTTGTTTATATAACGGTTTCCTATGATCTGTGAACGATTTATACACTGACATTCTATAACTAATACATTTTTACCTTCATAAGCTGCATTCACTTTCGCCTCCATTGCTTAATTAACAATACGTTTCATTACGCAAACACACCCATGCAATATACAGAAAATTTTTTGGTTGTAAAAATCGAAAATTTCACCAGAAAAATTTTGATTTTTTTTTCTTATTTTTACTAAAAACATAGATTGTGGGTGCACGTTAGAACCGCCTCGCCGAGGCGGTTCTAACGAGTACCCACAATCTATGTTTTGGAGCAAAAATAAGAAAAATAGATATACCCCTACATACCCCAGTTTTACTATATAAAAGTGGGGTTTAAGGGGGTATATATTGCACGGACATGTTTTCCTGATGTACCGCGAAAAACGCTCCAATTCTTTTGTTTTCAATCGTTTTATTCCAGTAGTCTTCTCTGAAATTTCAATCACACATTACAGGTACATGCACTGGTACCTCACGAATCCACCAAAGCTAAACCAAGGAATGACATTATTATTCTATCAAACACTATATAAAAAAACATTTGAACATTAGATTTATGACATATCCTTTAAAATGGCTTTATTCCAGGGGGACCTTCCGTCCTAGAAAATAAACAGTTGCTTTTAACATTAATTTATTAATCAATTTTATGGTCAGATCAATAGTATATAAACTACAAGTGCCATTAGCAGGTCAAAATGGCGTCTTATCAGGGCCCTCTCTAGACAACAACTTATCATCTATACTTTGAGGGCCGTCTATGCATGTCAGGGAATGTCTGTTTTTCTATGCATGTCAGGGAATGTCTGTTTCAACAGATAATTATAGATTCAAGATTCAAGATTCAAAGTTTAATCTGCATTCAATCCAAAACATACAGGATTATGACAGAAACATATAACATACATACAAGATGAAAAATGACAACTACATGTACACTACATTTACAGTACATTTGCATTCCACGATGTACAAAACTATACTATGAATATGACTTATGTTAGTGTGACATACCATTACACTTGGCAGTGCAGCCGTAACAGTGTATAAATGTATTTTTATTATGTCCATAAAATGTCAAATAAAACTAGTTGAAAACTAATGTACCTGAATGTTGACTGGAGTCCTGATATTGTTGCCTAATCTTTAAACAATTATCTACATACAGGACAACAATTGGTATCATGTCCAGTTCACTAACTGACATGATATATAAAAACTTATCATAAAGACAAAAATTGTCAAAATTAGGAACTATGGATGACATATCTTTGAACAACTGTTTTCTCAAATCGTCATATGCTTTACAGATGCAAATAAAATGAAACTCGTCTTCTATGGCTTTCAAGTTGCATGTTTTACAAAGCCTTAACTGTTTTGCTGTTCTAGTATATCTTCCAACTTCTACCTCTAGTCTATGATTAGATATGCGAAGTTTCGTAAATTTTGCGAGTATAGATCTATCAACATTTGCCGATAAATAATTTTCAAAGCAGATTTTCTTCTTGAATTCACTGTATGTTAATAACTTATTGTTAGTCTTAACTCTTGTAGAAGTACCTGATATGACGGAATTAAAATATGCTTCGTATCTGTCAAGTAAAATTCGCTTAATAGCATATATTAACTTATTAACAGACATTGTTCCTTTATTATGCCAAACATGGCTAAAGCCGAGATATTTCAGTAGACAACCTATTTGATGGTTAAATGAGCCAAATGCTTCACCATCATTATACGTTAGCGATAAATATGAAAATCTTGTCGCTTTTTCAAATGGGTTTTGTAACAAATATAACCAATATTTAATTGACTGTAATAAGGCAGAGATAGCGATAGGAAAACGACCTAATTCAGCTTTAGGAGCCATGTTACAAGCATATTTGCCCACCCCTAGTATGTACTTACAGTATCGCGTGTGTATCTTTTCTGGTAGAAAGGAATCGAAAGTTTTCTCAAGAGCACACTCTTGTTCACCTGATAGCTTTTTAGAAAGATTCAAATTAAATACCGACCATAGTTCGCTTCCATATAAGAGTACAGGCTTGACACACGCATCAAACAGTTTCAATAATAATTTTGCATTCACTTCAGACGTATGAAATCTACTTCTTATCATATATACCACCTTTAAAGCTTTATTAGATAAATGGCATATTCCACTATTAAAATTACCAGATGCTTTTATAATTACCCCTAAATATTTGTATTCTTGTACGTTTTTCAATAAATCATTGCCAAAGTAGAATGAATTATCCTTTATAAGTTGCCCCCCTCCATTAAATGTAATTACTTGAGTTTTTTCTGTATTTACTTTTAGTTTCCATTTCTCGGCATATGCATATAGGGAATTCAAACAATTCTGAAGCCCTTCCCTAGAAGTAGACAACAGTATCACATCATCAGCATACATTAAACAGTTAACTTTATTTGTTCCAATAAACACAGGGTTGTTCTCATTAGATCCTAAACATTCCGGAAGGTCATTAAGAAAAAGATTAAATAAAAGCGGACTTAAAATACACCCCTGTTTCACTCCAACATTTGATGACAGTGATTTAGTCAATCCAGTAGACAGTTTGACAGAGTATTCTACTGTAGAGTACATACTTTTGATTACTTTATGCAATTTCCCATTAATTCCATATTTCAACATCTTAGCAAACATTGCATTTCTCCAAACTGTGTCAAAAGCTTTACGCAGATCAACGAAACATGCATAAACATGTTGTTTAGATCTAAGATACTTGTCTATAATGGATTTTAAAGTGAATATGTGGTCAGTTGTTCTGTAAGACTTCCTAAATCCGATTTGACATTCACTTAAAATGTTATTCTCACAAACAAACTTATCCATTCTATTATATAGGATTCTAGAAAACAACTTGCTCAAACAGCTTGATATTGCTATACCTCTATAGTTACTAGGATCACATTCATCACCTGCTTTAAATATAGGTTTTATGATGCTTTCAGTCCATTTAGCTGGGTAAATACCTGATTCATATATAAGATTGAATAGTTTGCAGATACATTGCAACATATTTGTACTGCAATTTTTTAGCATTTCATTACTTATGGTATCAAAACCAACACATGTATTATTCCTTAGTGTCCGAATTGCATTAGTAACTTCCTTGACAGTAATATGTTCATCAAAATTATTTTTCAATGTAGCTATGCCAATTTCATAATCACATTCTTCTACCCTTACGCTTAAGAGATTATTAAAATAGCTATGCCATTCATCAGGAGAGATATTTGAGCTAGGGTCATTCTGTTCGGCTTCTCCATTTTTGAATTTATTAATCACATTCCAAAAGGTTTTAGAATCTTTACTCTCTAGATCTACCAGAGATGACAAGAGTTTAGATTTATATTGACGTTGTTTTTTTCTTATTAATTGTTTATAGCTTTTGCGGAGTTTGTAATAATTCTTCAGCTTGTTTGTATCATTACAGTTGCTAGTAAGAGAACGGGCAGTTGATTTTAAGTTTCTATACAGAGTATCACAATCTTGGTCAAACCATTTTTTATGTTTGCGCACTGTTTTTCGTTTCTTGGTATGTTGCAATGCTAACTTTGAGTGAGTGTTAATATCTGAACTGATTTGTTTAAATATAGATGAAAGTTCTGATGCTGCTTCATTTATACCTTCAGCATTATTCTCCCTAATTGTAAATTGGAAGTTTTGTAAAAGCCTTTCTATGTCTGGAGAAATAATTTTTTCTTGAAATAATTTTTCAGTAAGCTTTGACCATTTTAATCCTACTGGAGGTGGACGACCTAATTTATCCTCCTGTCTGCTTATATTTAAGTTGAGACACGTAGTTATCTGGCTATGATCAGAATGAATAGTAAACTCTTCAACTTTGAAATAACTAATATGATTAATAAGACTTTGGCTTATTATACTATAGTCAACGACTGCACTGCCATTGTACTGATATGATGTAGGTTTGCCTTCTGTATCCCCTAAAGTTCTGCCATTAAGTATGCGACATTGTGAACTTATACACATGTCAAGCAGAGACCTCCCAAAATCATCAGTTTTAGTATTACGCTTCAGTGAATTTCTATTCAAAAGGACTGCATCTCCAATATACGAATTGGGTAATAAATCTTCAGAGTCTTTTTCATAGTCATTTTCAACAAAATCCAAATCTAAAATGTTTGTATGTGCATTAAAATCTCCAACAAGCATAATCTCACCTGTAGAAGAAAATTTTGACATATCATCTTCAAGTTTTTCCAAAATTGAGGTAACATTGGTTTGTTTCTTAACAAATGTTGAATTTTTTGGAGCATTATACACGCAACATAAATAAATGTCATTTTTATGATTAAAGAAAGTTTTACTAAGTCTCATCCACAGATATTCAGTGGAGTTGGTCTTTATTAATGTGATTCCTTTTGCAATATTCATTTTTGCATATACAGCTATTCCACCATAAATACCCTTTCCTTTCCTAGGCCTAGTAATATGTTTAAGTAAACGATAACCTTTAAGGGATACATTATCTCCATTATCTGCTTTAGTTTCAAGAAGGCATACAATATCTGATTTTATATGACTTAAAAAATCACCCTCATTTAATTTTGAAACCCTTTCATTGTCATTCCTTTTAAACAAACCTTGAACATTCCAAGAACTTATTGTCAATCTTGTTTTCAGTGGCATCTTTTCAAATTCCGGCAAAAATGACCATAGAATTAACAAATTACAGGTACCCTGACAGACTCAACACTATAAGACTAAAACACAACAAAAAATTTAGTGCTATAAAGTATAAAATATGATCCTATACCACAACAATACAAAAATCAGACCACTTACACATAAACTTGTTATATCCTCATATTCTAAAAAGAAAGAAATTCAGGGTCTCTATGGGGTAGGTCCAGGCCTGATATAACATTAACATTGTGGTATCATTTTGTAACTTTCGTAAAAAAAAAAAAAAAAAAAAAAAAAAAAAAAAAAGTTACCATTCATGTCATGTTCGGTGACCATTATCTTGGTCAAAGGGAGACAACCACAATTGAGTAAGTGAATGAAAAAAAAAAAAAAAAAAAAAAAAAAAAAAAAAAAAAAAAATCATTTATGCCATAAGAGAGTCCATATCTAGCCCCTAAATTCATTAATACTACATCTTGATCAACCTTTTAAATTATGACCCTATTATCACTTGGGTCCCTTCATGAGAAAACATTATTAATACCTGTGCAAAAACAAAGGTGCAGACCATATGCTCGGGTGAATGCACAACTGGTCAACGCCCATGTTTTTACAGCATGTATTCTGTAGTACAATCACTCTACTACGCAAATAAGAAATTTTCTACTATTACTTACAGCTTGGTTAGTACTGACTTGGAGGCTAACCCCAACACAAGTTCTCCCTTGCCACAGCTAATCTATGAATTAACATTGCCTTAAACATGCTGAATGTAACTCAAGATTCAATAGGACTCGAATCAGTCTCTGTGCACACACATACAGGGACCAATTCCACCTCGAAGTCATAAACACAGGCATCATGTTTCACAATATATATATATACAGCTTAGCTAATGGGCCAATTATTCATTAA
This sequence comes from Rugalucina vietnamica, assembly GCA_964017185.1. Taxonomy (NCBI): domain Eukaryota; kingdom Metazoa; phylum Mollusca; class Bivalvia; order Lucinida; family Lucinidae; genus Rugalucina; species Rugalucina vietnamica. The sequence continues at coordinate 51,433,176 of OZ024869.1, forward strand.
ATTACCTCAAAATGGTAAGCCTATAGTCTTATAGTACTTAGTGCCAGTTTAGGACCTACAAGAGACCCGTATATAAAGAAAAAAAATGTATGTAATAAACTTGTAACCAGTAACTTCAACTTATAACTTTTTCAAACAGTAACTTATATACATATGAAAGTACTCTTCCATACAACCGTTTCTAAAATACAGAGCATTCATGTATTTAAAACCTGACTCTATGTATATCTTAACCAGTTAACTATTTTTCAGGGAGGTCCAGAACAGATGTTATAACAGGCTAACTGCTAGATTATACCTAACAGAGATACAAAACTACCATAAAAACTTAAAATTATTTGAGCATCAGCACTTAAAATTATTTGAGCGTCAGCACGAGAAAACCCGCCTTCAACTTCAAATACAGGAACAAAGCCACAGCTCAGCCGCACAGAAGCCCTTGCAAGTGATCAGTGTCCCTGTTCAAACTACTAACATATTGGAATCCCTAACAACCTGAATCAGAAATTTCAAGCTTTAACCAACCTAAGCATCAGTCGATCTCGTCGATTGTGAACGTGTGCACGTTAGTTTTAACTTATAGTACAAAAATGTATTTTCGAATCAAAAGGGCGATGATTGCCATCTTATGGGCTTTGACTGAAGGCGTATTTTACCTCTGTACACATTATATGCAATATACAAGTTTTCTCATGGTAAGTCGTGGTATTTATTTAGGTTTTTACTTTATCTTTGGTCTCTTGGGGAAAAAACTTCCTAACTACAAAGTTATTTTATCTTTTTTTGTATATATTTTACTCATTTTCATTTATTTTCTTTTTATCTTTTTTGGGAATCCTGGCACATGATTTATCATATGGCGTCGCTGTTATCCAGTGGATAACGTCATGTAATAAAAAATGTTATGGCCACACGTGTATTTTAACACTTTTGCGAGAATGCGTACGTTATAACGTTATTGACGACGTCCGCAATGTTCAACAATTTCAACAATATAAATTTTCATTGAAAATATGCCCACTTTGATCACATTTTAAAAGTCATATGATAAAACGAATCTTGCACTCGTGGTAAATAGAGGATCTTACACGAGTGGTCATTTCATATGAAATTAACTAAACTTTCCGAAGGCTCGTTTAATAAATTTTTTATGAAATGACCACTCGTGTAAGATCCTCTATTTATTGTATTAAAAAAGTATTGATAAATTTAACTAAAATAATACTCTCACCGACTTCAGTGGACTTACCTTGTCAAGGCATATAGAGTACAAGGGGCATCCTTTAAAGCGTTTAAGAGTCGACAATTAAAAGTCCTAAAATCTTCAAAAGGACCCTCGATTTGTAAGCTTGGTTTGATAAAGCGACCTTACGCAGAAAGTGTTGTAATTAAACTCATTTAAGACTGCCGTCCTTTTTATGGGACATAGGCAAACAGTATAGCCCCAGCCGCAGAACGCGGCGTCCAATCTACTGGGGCTATTCTGATTTCATCGAAAAAACGGAATAAAATTTTAAAATCCAACCTGAAGCCCCTAAAAATTAAAGTGGACTCATCCAAATGATCATGATAGGTGAATCCATTTGTCATGAATGGGTTAAGAAAGAAAATCTTAGGCAACCTGTATGTGTGCAACGTGTACATTACGAAAACTTGCCCATGCAATATATAGAGATTTTTTTTCAAAAGCAAAAATTGAAAATTTCATCAGAAAAATTTTGATATTTTTAGTAATTTTGCTCAAAACATTGATTGTGGGTACACGTTAGAACCGTCTCAGCGAGGCGGTTCTAACGAGTACCCACAATCTATGTTTTGGATCAAAAATAAGAAAAATACGTATACCACTCCATACCCAAGTTTTGCTATATAAAAGTGGGGTTCGAGGGTGTATACTTGTCACAGACATGTTATCCTGATGATTTTACCTTTCAACATTCTGGTTGTGACGTCATTCATATCATCAGTTTCAAACCGTACCGAACATCCTACCGTTCTATTGAGTATATCATTCCTTGGAAGAAGACCGCAATAGTAAGCTTCCTTTCTTTTAGATCTACTATCATTGTCAAGGGAATATAACGCCTGGCGCGTGTGCCTAATTTCGCGGCATAGTTTGGCTTTTACGGAACTTTTCGGTGTCCGGACAAAAAGTCTTTTGTCTTCCTCTGAGATTTCAGTTTCCTCGCCAAGGTCACGTGACAGTGTGCCTTCGTCATTCTCTAACAACTTTATTTTCTCCCTAATCCTTAAAAAATCTTCAGCACGGTGTCGGCTATAGTCGCACGTTGTTGTCATATCATCACTATCTTGCACAGACATAATATGCACTTTTTTAAATTAAAAGTATCTGACGGCGATTGACGTTATCCTTTTAACATGTAAAATTATTTAAAAATATAGAAGTAAATTTTTTCAAAAATATTTTTTACAGAATTTTCACAATAATGCCATGGCAAACATAAAGCGAGTGCTTATTTCTTCTAGCATGAAACTGTGAGGAGCGGACTGGAAATTATGTAACCTTGGTAATATACCAAACTGTTGCGATACGTACGTGTCTTCTAGCGGACATCGCAGTTTTCTTGTTTCTTGAAAATTAAGAGCTATAAAAATCTGTAATCGGTTAAGCGGGGTTTTAATAAGTAATGGCCAAAATGACGCCATTTACGACTGAAACATCATTGTGAACTTGTAGAAAAACGTGTCTCTTAAGCAAAATATATAATTATAACTAAAACATATTATTAAGAATTATACTTTCGTTACAAAAGAAATATTTTACTACTGTTACAGAAAATTTCAGAGCATTTTTTTTTTTTTTTTTTTTTTTTTTTTTTTTTTTTTTTTGCAAAATACGTAGAACGTTATTATTTAATATGTTGTTGTTGTTTATTTACACAAGCGCCTTTCACATATTCGACAAATGTAACTTATGTAGAGTAAGTTTAAGTTTTGTATGTGATAAATCTTTTTGTAGTATTGGTGTCCAGCGATCGAACTGACGTAAAATTAATCTGTTTTTCAGAGAACGGTTCTCCATGGCATCATTACGTACACTGTTTAGCAGAAAAAAAAACAACCCAAGGACCAAGGAGAGCATGTTTATGACTACAATGCAACGGCGAGATACGCAAATTGCAAATAAGGTAACGTTGGTAGAGACCAAACTGTTAACTATGTACGGGACTTGCAAGTTTTTTTAACTTGATTAACTGTCATGTTGATGTATCAAGAAAACTGTTATTTGTTTCGTGAGTCAAAATATATTAATATGCTGCAACTTTAGCATCTTCGCCTTGTGTATCTTTGTTATCTTCGGATGTCGCGACTGTGCAATAATCCCCTAGTATTCATATCAAATTCATATCTGACTTTATTTTTTCAAACTACTAAAAGTCATAAAGATAAAATTACTGAGTGGATTTCAAATAAAAGACGGTCCTACCTTTTAAACCCAAATACGTATAGTAGACTTGCAATAAGCATGGGGACTATATTGTGTGCGTGTAAAATAAAAGCAATTAAAGGCCTAGGTGGACTCTTTAGGCAAAAAATTAGGTAGCTATCTCAGTATTTGTCTAGACACCAAAGGATTAACATCTCCAGCAGCTCCTAAAAATCCAATAATCAATTTGATTGGCTGTTGCTGCTACCTGTAAAATAACTGATATATGCTCCCTTGTAAAACACATCAGGAAAACATGTCCGTGTAATGTATACCCCCCTGAACCCCACTTTTATATAGCAAAACTGGGGTATGCAGGGGTATATCTATTTTTCTTATTTTTGCTCGAAAACATAGATTGTGGGTACTCGTTAGAACCGCCTCGCCGAGGCGGTTCTAACGTGTACCCAAAGTCTATGTTTTGAGCAAAAATAAGAAAAATATCCAAAAATTTCCACTGAAAATTTTCATTTTTTACAACTTTAAATATCTCTGTATATCGCATGGGCATGTTTTCGTAATGAGAATAATGTAACCATAAATACCTATGCACATACCTGTGATTAATTTATTGCTCGAACAGGTAGTGTCTAGGGGATTATCAGTAAGACAATAAATATGACAGAAGCTGCACAGTATTACGTGTGTTTAAAAGGTATCCAAGATGTGACGCTGCAGAACGCGGCGTCCCATCTGGGGTTATTCTGTTTGCTCAGAGAAATTTCATTAAAAATGGCCGATACAATTTTGAAATGATCACACGTGAAGCCCCTAAAATAATCATTTGGGTGAGTCCGTTCGTCAAGAATGGGTTAATGGCTAACAAGAATGATGATGATGATGATGATGATGATGATGATGATGATGATGATGATGATGATGATGATGATGATGATGATGATGATTAGCATGACGATGATGATGATTTGAATATTCCTTACCAGTGACTTTATTAGGTCTTACAAAAACTATCTTTCCTGGTGAAACTGGCATTGCCTTTAACTATTATCCAAAATTATAGAAATTATATAGCCAATAGAATGGAGCACCTTCCGAAATTTATATTTTTCCGAGAGTATCTCCCAATTTATATTTTTAATATTTGAAATACGTACAGTACTGATGCCAATCGGGTTATGGCATTCAAATCAATGATTATTTGAATTTTGTCAGCCTACAGAATTATTAATCAATGATATACCCGTCGCCTTTTAATAGTACATCTGAAATAGCATGAAATAGCAAAATTACATTTTGGAATACGATTAAATAGGTGGAATAGCGAGTCTACAGTAGTGCAGCCGTTGTCCGCATCTGGGACTCCGAAAACAGGGTTGATTGGTTTAAGTGAGATGTAATTTCATTTAGCAGCAAATTGGGTATCTTCAGTGTTAGAAACCCTTAAGTACGACCAATAAATATTTCGTAGCCCCGATGATGGAGGACATGATGGGACAGTCGAATTTCCTGGCAACTGGAATATATAATCGCAAATCAAAAACACAGTCATTTAACGCGAATTAGGGATAGGGGTCGAAAGCGCGTTTCCTGTTGTTGATTAAATGCATGTTTAAGTGTTCCTTTATACAGTTTTTGTTCGGGTTTGACGATTGCATGAGCGTCTTTTTAAGAGAGTGAAAAGCTGTTGCATCAGTCATACAATGTTTTCCAGATTTCCTATCACTGACCTCCGGTTCATGGACAGTGCCGCGACGACATCAACGGGAAAAGACGCCGATCAGACCTGAAGAGAGGACATACCGCCGCAAACAGGACTAAATGTTATGAACCACTGCAGAAGCTGAGGGTGAGGTTATGGCCATGTAAAACCGGTTTAAGCCCGCCAGTAACTTTGTGTTACTGATCGTTCCAAGTCGATACTTCTGTGGTGGTTCTTTTTGTTTTATGTCTTGGTGTATAAAAATTTTTTTGTGCTGTTGGCGCCTTATGTATGTTTTCATATTTTTAGTTAAGTTAAGGTAACTGAGTGGCCACCTATTGGGAAAATAGCTGCTCATTCGGCTTACGATATGTTTCATGGTATAAGTACCTGATTGTTAGTTTGGTTTTTTCCCGTCTCGGTTTTTGGAGTGGGAATCTTTTTCTGATTGCGCCTTTTCCTGATCTTTGCCTACTTGTACCTGTTTGTAAATTATCTCTTAAATTATTATGCATAATGTAGCGCTGGCTTTAATCTTTGCAAATGTGCGATTTGTTATAATCGATTTAAGTCGACATTCAAATTTATTCACGTTCGAGGTAGTATGGAGTCCATTTAGGATCAGTCAAGCCTGCCTGCCATGGGCTGAATCTTTTTTTTCCGCGTAGCATTGCTGAGTCGTTTGTGATAAATGTATTAATTTATAGCCATTTTGAAACCATAAAACCATAAAAAAAAGTTTTAAAAGATAGACTCGTATTAAGTATGGGTTAAGAGCTAGAACGCATTCTGTTTGAAATCAATATAATAATAACGAAGTATTATTGGACTGTGAAATCCTATAGACATCCGATGAATAAGCAGGTTAAGTACAAAGGATTCGTGTACTTATTTGTACTTACGCACTGGATGGTGCCTGCATACATTATTCCTTTTACATTAGGCTGAAGCTGGAAAATAATGTTTAGCCGATATGCGCCGCAAGTCTGCTTTGCTTGGCCGACGGGAACAAAATGCTTAGGCTATATGCACCGCTAGTGGGTACATCGTGCTTAGCCTATATGCACCGCTAGTGGGTACATCATGCTAAGTCTATATGCACCGCTAAAAGGCACATCGTGCTTAGCCTATATGCACCGCTAGTGGGCACATCATGCTTAGTCTATATGCGCCGCTAGTGGGCATATCATACCTAGCCGATATGCGCCGCTAGTGGGCACATCATGCTTAGCCTATATGCGCCGCTAGTGGGTACATCATGCTTAGCCTATATGCGCCGCTAGTGGGCACATCATGCTTAGCCTATATGCACCGCTAGTTGGCACACCATATCAGTAGTTGGCCAGTATATTGCCAGAGTCAATTGACTGAAAACGATGACACAGTTATCTTCAGTAAATTATACTACAGTGGACCAATAAAGTTATTATTAGACGCATAGTGTTCAAAATCAATACACCTAGTCAGGAGAGGTTTATTTTTATACCCAATATTGTATTTCCAAACTGTTTATTTTTAGACTTAACTTGTTTCATTGTAAAAGTGTGTTTGTTTGTATTTTCAAAATTTCATAGAACTTTAAACTGTTGTAAGTGAAAAGTACAATGTTGAAACTTTATCAAGTAACCTTTGTTTATTGCTTTATCCATTTAACTTTTAATTGACACTAAATTGACTAGAAGAGGCAAGATACTTTTTTTTTGTTAACAGGTTGCCTGATATGAGTCAGTTGTAAAATGAATTTTTGAAAACTGATATTAACGACCCATTATATATAATTGAATAAGATGATTAATTTGTTTTACCAGCTGGCCAGCCAGACAAGTAAACATTAAAATACACTGAAGCCAGGGGGAACTTCCAAAGGTGGCGAATAATTATGTATATTGACTGCATATCTCAACTTTGATCCCTTTGAAATGGTCTTGCTCCTTCAATGGGAATTTGAATCTTGACCACCTCAACCTTTTAATTGAAATTTTCTATTACGGAAACATGCCCATGTAATATAAAGGGATTTTCCAAGTTGTAAAAATGAAATTTTTTTAAGTAGAATAGTTATATATATATAATATTTCTTCATTGTGCACAATACAATGATTGTGGGTATACGTTAGAACCGCCTCGACGAGGTGGTTCTAATGAGTACCCACAATCTATGTTTTGGAGCCAAAATAAGAAAGATAGGTATACCCCTGCAAATCCTAGTTTTTCCTATAAAAGTTGGATTCCAGGGGAATACTTTTCATGGACATGTTTTTCTGATGTATGAATTAGAATGCGTCTACATTAAATGGCTGTATTAAGGGACAATTGAATTTAAGAACGGGTGAAAGTGCAAAATAAAAAGCCAGTCATCGAGAGCATGTGATTTAAGTTGCCCGGGGATGTGTGTGTGTGTGTGTGTGTGTGTGTGTGTGTGTGTCGCCAAACCTATATGGTGTTTGTAATATTGCATTGCCTATGTTTTACATGTTTCATGTAACTCCAGGGAGAAATAAACTTTGAAACATGAAACACAATTTTACATTGTTCAAAGTAAATTGGTTACATGTGCACTTCCATGATGAAGGTATCACAAAACACTAATGAGACTAATGGTCCTCACAAACGTCTGTACATGGTCACCTCAGTGGTTGAACACAGGAGCTGGGTTCAAAACTTGGGTTGTTTCAAGTCTATGTCATCGTCAACAACCAATTATTCAGTCAGTTCGGTTATATTTTGGGTTTAATGTCCCACCAAAAGGTAAGGTCATATGGAAACGGGACATTGGTTTTTCTAGGGAAGTTTACATATACCTGGTTTATCGTCTAAGAAGCTCGATCATGATCAAACCAGCGACCTCTGGTTTACAAGGCTAGCGACTTAGCCACTGCAACATGGAAGATTCCAGTTCCAGTAAAGCTACGGTAAATGACCAATTAGTCCGTACACCCTTCCAGTTCGAACATCAAACATCCTTGAAATGTGCTTAGTTAATCGTTTCCAGGGATCTTAATTTCTAATGCTTCGTACTCAAGAAACATGGTATGCTTGTAAAAAAGACGAACAAGTATGACTTTCTGACAACATCAAAAGTTCCCTTTGATAAAACAGAATTATATGTTTTTCTTTTTTTCCCCCATGACAGCACATTTATGAATCTGATCATATCATGTACATGTAAATAAATACAGCAAAGGACAGACAAAATATGTAAAAACAAAACAACAAACAAACAAACAAAACAACAACTAAAAAGAAGGACGCCGTCATGGTCGGGTGTGAATATGGGCCCCCGCCCATTGGTGCCTAAAGAAATAGATGGGCTGCTTGTGCCTCTAGGCAAAGCTTCTTTGCTACTGACTGACCATCGGGTTAACCGCTCAGGACTGAGCCTGCCCAGGAAAAGTGGTTCATGTCAAACTATCTATACATATATGGCTTGTTGGTTTAGTTGGGTAATTATATTCGAAGCACTTTTTGGATGCCATGGCAGTCTAATTTCTGGTAAAAGTTCCATAAAATGGGGGCAGCATCCCGACATGACCATTAGCTGTTGACTGGGAGATTAAGCATCAATTCAAACAAACAAACAAAAGACCTGCCACCTACCATGAAACTTCTGTCTGCACATTTATAGTTGATTTTGTTCACTCTTTAGTTTATTACTGAAGACAAAAAGATGCAAAAAAGTCCATCTGATTGCAAATTAAAACATCTGAAACTTCTGTCCAAAATTTTCCTGTTGAATTGAAATCATTCCTGTTTTGCTGTGTGCTGCCTAAGTCATACGCTCAGCATGTGTTTTGCCTTGGTTATTGAATAACATTGCGCGTTAAAAGACTAAACGCACAAAAATATATCATGCCACTACAATATTTTAAAATTGAGAGCCCTTTGTGCAGCCTTGTAATCTCTGACATAATATCCTTTATGTTCAGCTGACAAGAATCTGACAATTGTGTATTAAGTGAACAGATGTTGCTGTTTTTTTTTTTTTTTTTTTTTTTTTTTTTTTTTTTTTTTAAGGGTTTTTGTTCAGACATGAGAGGAAATATATTCAAAGGCAAACTTTTAGCAAAGGTCATTTGTGTTTATTATTATGAATGGTGCAGTTAGTTCATTCTGTGGCAAGGTTTATCATTATTTCACTATATGAATCCTCTTCCTTAATTAATTGCAAATTAACCATATGGTATGTATAGCTGTAGATTTACAAGGTAATTTATTTATCATGACAAATATCTTTTTAACAGCTCAGTGGGTGGACCAAAAATTTAAGTTTGATGTTTAAATTGGTGACATTTGATCTATTGACCCAAAATTGTGATGAAATTTTGAAAATTGTCATTGTGAATTAAGCGTGTTTTGCATTGTAGTAAGTCGTGTGCCTCCTCTGTTTAATACCTGGTAGATCAAGACAGTTCTGTCATGCATGCTGCATGAGATTGATTATCAAGATGTGCACTCATTTAATTCATTTTTTGTTAGCGCAAATTTAACATTTCATAGAGAGAAAAAGAAGAAGAAGAAAAAAAAAACAACAAAAGGGATGAGCTCATTTCTATGTAAATGAATGTGCGGTATTTGTATTCTCTGGTTTTGGCGCCTGCTTGAAGAGATTTTTACGCACGACTGGGAAACAAACTTTCATTCCTAACTAAGTCATCCATGCGACATGCGGTGTTGACAGAGTGTACTGGGATCACATTCTCCGTGAGATGACAAACCCAGCCTGATCCGGACTGCAGGAAGTTAGGCAACAAACACAGTGTAGCAGTGTAACTGTTGAAGGATTGCATATATTATTTTACCATCTATATATCTGTCTGACAAAGTTGTTCGCAGTTTCTTTCCATGTTCATGAGGGTTCATTTAATACCGAAACTGTGCAATATAGTCCATACTATCTCACTTTGAATGTTTTACTGCTTCCAAAGGATCAGACCATTATGTTTTATTACATGCGTCAGCAAATCATAGAAGATCTTTATAAAACTTAATTACAATTAACTAGCTTCCCCAATCCGGAGATTGACTAAAAGCAAAGATGGCTTGAAGCTGGGAATTTTGCATTTAGATAGGTAGAGGATATTTACTTCGCTGTACATAGCGAAAACAAAGACACTGATCAGGGGATGACTGTTTTCACAGTTGAGGTGTATTACTTGATGTTTCAAGTAATTGTTCTGGTCTGTCTCCGATTGTTTACTAAAATAAGTATTCTTTTTATCTTGGTCACAAGTTTAAAAATGGTCAAGAATTTGACAATCCAAAGCACCATCCATACTGGGATAACGTATAATTAAGATAACGATCTTTGAAATCCTACAAACTGACTGATTCGCATTTGAATTGTTTGGTCTCAGTCAACACCTTATTGAGCTAATTCAAAAACTGAATAAATAAAATTGTGCATGCCATCAGGTTTAATAACTTGTCAATTTTGATTGATAAGTTGCAAATATAATAATTGGACTGGTCTTTTGAAACCATGTAATAGGTATGAAAGTTTACAATCTAGATATCGATTACCTGACACTTTTCATAAAATTTACACTAGAACAATTTTGGGTCATATTAAAAATCAGATGTACTTGTACAGCACAATTCAAACATCAAAGAAACTCTACTGACTGAACTGTTTACTTGTCACCATTTTTGATGTATTGATGTAGTCAGTACTCTATAAATAGATGAAGAGTACTGCAGATAAAAATAGAAGTAGATCCAATCAATATTGTCACAGTGACACAGAGTTTACACTCTACACTTGAAAACTTTACCTACAGGCAAACTGGGGGTGTTTTCACTCAATTGATTCTGGCAATATCAGTATATGCGCCGCTAGTGGGCACATCATGCTGCCTATATGTACCGCTAATGGGTACATCGTGATTAGCCTATATGCACCGCTAGTGGATACATAGTGCTTAGCCGGTATGCACCGCTAGTGTGCACATAGTGCTTAGCCTATATGCGCCGTTAACGTCGTTAGTGGACACATAATGCTTAGCCGATATGCGCCGCTAGTGGACACAATGCTTAGACAATATGCGCCACTAGTGGGCACATAATGATATGCACCGCTATCTGGCTATATACTAGAAGACACATAATGCTCAGTAAATATGTGTCACCGCTATATACTAGAAGACACATAATGCTCAGTAAATATGTGTCACCGCTATATACTAGAAGACACATAATGCTCAGTAAATATGTGTCACCGCTATATACTAGAAGACACATAATGCTCAGTAAATATGTGTCACCGCTATATACTAGAAGACACATAATGCTAAATATGTGTCGCAAGTAGAGTTAAGTTCATCCAGAAAGAAAGAAAGAAAGAAAGAAAGAAAGAAAGAAAGAAAAGACAGACAAAAATATATTTGATAAAAGTTCCATGTTTTACCTTGTGCATTGTCGTTGAAATCCTTTGGTGGCTTTCCAATACCGTTATACAGAACATATCCACTCTGATGTTTGCGAAAGTCATTCCCTGGTTTGTTATCCTCCTGATTTCGCTCATTATACACACCGGAATCATTCCGTGAACTATACCCAGGGGCACCGTGTCCCTGGGGTAACACAAAGTTGCTCCAGTGGCCCCCAGTGTCAGGCTTATCGGTATAATCATCTACAGTCCAAACATGGTTTATGTTCAAGAACGCGTTTCTATCATAATGGTGAGCTGGTCCATAGTGCCTGTCATCAGTTCTCCGTGGGTAGTAATGGTAGTCATGCCGCGCCCTCTTGTGTCCCCTCTTTCCATGCCCCGACAATCCCCGGTCCCAGTTCTCGAATCCTAGTGTTATCATGATCTTAATTTTCCCTTTCCCTATACTTTATGTCATTGACTTCGTAAAGTCGAAACTTGAAGCTCGGAAGTGTATGCACTTTTAGTTTACTGCTACAAAAGCCAAGAGCACGTTGCCTTTTATAACAATGATCATGAAACTCGATACACTGTCAAAACTGTATCCACCCGTGAAAAGAAAGTAGCGATATGAGAAAATCTGCCTTCGGAGCTTCCAACCTGGTCTGGTCGATGTAGACACTGCGATATGTAGTGTTTATGTTTTATTCTGCTTGCAATATTTTGAGTATCGGTTCAGATTTATAAATAAGAAAAATAAATAATCTGGATAAACATTCACGTTCCAATAAACTCTATAATAGGCTACAGCTGACCGAATCTAAATCGCTTTGAGACACATCATGAGAAAACCAACAATGTGATTTTCGAACAGGTCCGACACAAATTTAGCTGTACAATCACAGAAGATGGATAGAATATTGAACTTTTGGATATAAGAAGGAAAGGGATTGTACTCTCTGTGTAGCGAAAACAAAGGCGCTGATCAGCTTCGCAGTGACTGCGAAGCTAATCTGCGCCTTTGTTCTCGCATATGCAAAACGTTGATGGCGCGGCTCCTTTGTTATGACTGTTCATTCGATTTTCGATACTTTATGGGGAAAAACGTGCTCTGCTTAAAACAATTTTTCTAATGAACACTGCTTAAAACAATTTATCTTATGAACACTGCTTAAAACAATATCTAATGATCACTGCTTTAAACAATATATCTAATGATCACTGCTTAAAACAATCTATCTAATGATCACTGCTTAAAACAATCTATCTAATGATCACTGCTTAATCACTGCTTAAAACAATCTATCTTATGATCACTGCTTAAAACAATCTATCTTATGAACACTGCTTAAAACAATATCTAATGATCACTGCTTTAAACAATATATCTAATGATCACTGCTTAAAACAATCTATCTAATGATCACTGCTTAATCACTGCTTAAAACAGTCTATCTTATGATCACTGCTTAAAACAATCTATCTTATGAACACTGCTTAAAACAATATCTAATGATCACTGCTTTAAACAATATATCTAATGATCACTGCTTAAAACAATCTATCTAATGATCACTGCTTAAAACAATCTATCTAATGATCACTGCTTAATCACTGCTTAAAACAATATATCTAATGATCACTGCTTAAAACAATCTATCTTATGATCACTGCTCAAAACAATCTATCCAATGATCACTGCTTAAAACAATCTATCTTATGATCACTGCTTAAAACAATCTATCTTATGGTCACTGCTTAAAACAATCTATCTAATATCTGCTTAAAACAATCTTTCTAATGATCACTGCTGAAAACAATATATCTAATGATCACTGTTTAAAACAATCTAGCTTATGATCACTACTCTAAACAATCTATCTAATGATCACTGCTTAAAACAGTTTATCTTATGATCACTGCTTAAAACAATCTATCCAATGATCACAGCTTAAAACAACATATCTAATGACCACTGCTTAAAACGATCTATCCAATGATCACTGCTTAAAACAATCTACCGGTAACTTATGATAACTGCTTAAAACAATCTATTTAATGATCACTGCTTAAAAATCTATCTAACGATCACTGCTTAAAACAATCTCTCTTATGGTCACTGCTTAAAACAATCTATCGTATGATCACTGCTCTAAGCAATCAATCTAATGACCACTGCTTAAAACAATCTATCGTATGATCACTGCTCTAAGCAATCTATCTCATGTACTACAGCCTCCATTTATCACAGTCACCTTGTCAGTTTAACCAGCATTTAATGGAAATCCACAAAGATCTTGAATTTCGGATTCATCTGAATTGTTCAGATAGTGCTTCAATGTCACTGACTACAAGGAACGTTAAAGTAACATAGACGTAGGCAGGACATTTCAGAACACAATTCCTGCAGGTAGTCAATAACTTTGATGTTATGTTCAAATGAGTTTGTGCTTTTCATTATTCATAAATATACGAGTTAAACCATGAGAAATAGAATATTGGCCTTCAACTTTTGGCTATATAATTTTCGAGAGTAGGCGAGTGGCAAAGCCTTAAACCAGCCGCTTCCATCGGAATGCAACAAAGTAATATAGGGTCAAGTAGCTTATTTGACCGCATTGAAAGATTATAGTACAAAATAGCAGCTATATGGTCTTGTTTAGGGTTCATAGACCAACCATCAAAGAAACAAAAACAAGTAAAAATAAAAACAAATTGTGATCGATGAACGTTCACTCAGGTAGCGTCAATGTGACCGATTTAAGTCTTGTATTTAGGTACAATTTGACTAATTTGATACTTTCAAATGATTTTTTATATATATTTATTGGATACTTAAAGCCATATGATATACTATTTGTTTATTTCGTTGTTGAAGTTCTGTTTAAATACCGTCCCAGCTCTTAACTTTTGCCAAATGCAATATCAGTCTACCGTTTAAACCTAGACTGGAAGTAAGACTTGTACATTAATGAAATAAAGCATTCTGCTTGTCATCTAGTACACCTCTATTTTTTTATTAATCGCTTAGCTTGTGTATACCGCAACAAGAAGTTGTGACATTATTTTTATTTTCAAAGTGAATGCATAGGTTTTGGAATCTCTACACCTATTAATACCGTGTTGATGTGGCGCTATGATAGACAGATGAGCTGGTCTCATTAGCGATTGTCTGGTTCTGTTAAGACTTTCTGCATGGTACAAAGCTGTATCAGAGCCCCGATGATCAGAATAGAAAATGCCACAATATAATATCATAGCTTATTCCCTGGTCAAGTACACTCAGGTAAAAGATTCTTCCACAGCCTTTAACAACAAAAGTGTATACAATTATAAAGCTCAATGGTGGAATAATTAGCCCCCCCACCCTCTCTCTCTCTCTCTCTCTCTCTCTCTCTCTCTCGTTCTCTCTCTCTCTCTCCAATAATCGTTGATTGTATAACTCACACAACTCACATAGCCTCGATACCAAAGTCGGGCTAGACAGTCTTTGTAGGGTCATTCTTGAAGTAGTCTCTAGATTTTGGTCCAAGACAATAGCATCCAGGACTGAACTTCTATGGGTGGGGTTTCCAAAACACACTTATCCGTGATTTAAAGCACGTCAGGGAGGGTGTTCGGGTATAGCAATCCAAGAGTCTATCACTTTTAAACTGAAACGGTTTGATCGGACTTTTAGCCTTGTTGTTTCTTGGCTAATTTAATTTATAAGTTGATGTCCTTATGTCAAAGTGTAAGCTGGGTTTGCGAATAGCTTGTCCTTGTCGATTTTATCGATGTTGTGCATTATTTTGTATACTTCTATTACTAAGTCTGCCCTTTCACGCCTATGGTCGTTCGTCTCTAACTAATGAGAAAGATCATCGTTATTTCTTGAATAGGTTCGTGTGTGTTGGTGAGTTCTTTGATGGCTGACTAGGCCAGATCTAGCTCTAAACTGTCGGTTGCGTGTAGAGCAAGTCAATGTCATGGAATCAGCTGGTGGCCCATTGGTATTGGCTCTGCGTTCTCTGCGCTTTCTTTCAGCTTCACAGATTCTCTTTTTTCATAGAGAGCTGCTCCTTTGTTGATGAGACCTCGCCACTTTGATCGCTCCTGTGCAGTCTGTTCCCAAGACCCTATTGGTATGTCGAAATCCTTCAGAGAGGCTTTGAGGGTGTCTTTGTAGCGTTTCTTCTGGCCACCTTGAGAGCGCTTTCCCTCTCGTAGTTCTCCATAGAAAAGTTTCTTTGGAAGTCGCTTATCAGGCATTCTTATAACATGGCCAGTCCACCTTAGCTGTGCAAGCTTTGTTGCATCCCTGCTTTCTTCAGGACCTCCGTGTCTGGAATCTTGTCTTGCCACTTGATTTTAATAGCTTTCTCAAACAGCTTAAGTGGAAATGGTTAAGTCTCCTTGCATGACGCTGGTATACTGTCAAGGTATCACATGCATACAGGAGGGTCGACAGTACCACAGCCTTGTAGACTTTCAGCTTGATGTCAAGCTCTGAAGCTTGATTCCATTTCGCTCCCAGACATTTGCACGGAGTCTTCCAAAAGTCACACTGGCTTTTGCAATTCTGGCAGTGACCTCATCATCAATGTGCTCTGCTCTGGAAATAGTGCTTCCGAGGTAGGTGAATCTATCAACAACTTTCAGTTTTTGTCCATTCACAGTGAAGGATGGTTCATTGTACGGTTTTCCAGGTGCTGGTTGGTGTATATCCTCTGTCTTTGTTGTGCTGATTGTCAGATCATAGTTATCACATGACTGTGAGACTTGATCCATGGCTCTTTGCATTTTTGCCTCCGAGCTGGCATTCTTTTCCATATCATTTGCATAGAGGAGCTCATCTAGCTCATCAGTCTGCACCTTAAACAGCAGTCACACATTAGCGTATAAGTGAAACGCGCGCCGGGCGTGTTGAAAAAATACAAATTTCCACATACGCCAGACGCACGTCGGAGACACGTCCAAGGCGCGTTAAGCGCGCGCTGGGTACGCTTGGTGTACGTCCGGCGCGCGTCGCTAAAAGTCGGCGCGCGTTTCGTGCGCGTTTGGGCTAAATAAAATTTTAAACATGCTTAAAAATTTTCTAGAAGTTGGGCGTGTGTCGGGCGTGTGACCTACACGCTACAAGTACGTTCCACGCGCGTTACAGGCGCGTTGAATACGTTTCGTACACGCCCAGCACACGCCGAGCACACGTTTCAAGCACGTCGTATACGCTACGTGCGCGTTTCGATTTTAACCGGATGCTGGTTTGGGCGAGTGTGGAACGCGCCTGTAACGTGTGCCAAGCGTGCTTGGAGCGCGCATGAAACGCATACAGAGCGTTTATAGCGCGTGCCTAGCGTGTCTGGGACGTACGACAAACGTACTCCAAAACTTTGAGATTTTTTACACGTCCGGCACACGCCTCAGGCACGCGCTAATGTGTGACTGCAAAAGCGAGTTAAAGGAACAAATTAATTTTATACGTCCAAAATCTTCAGCGTGTTGAGATTTTTCATACGCCCGGCGCGCGTTTGGGTTATACGCTTCTGTGTGACTGCTGTTAGTTTTGGCTTGCAACCTTCTAAGGTTGAATATATTGCCATCAAAACGGTACCTGATTGGAAAACCAGTGTCACTGTCCTGAAAAGCTTCCATGAGCATGGCAGAAAACATCACGCTGAACAGTGTTGGTGCCATAACACAGCCCTCTCTGTTTGACCCCATTCGTTACCTCAAAGGGTTCAGAGAACTCTCCATCATTTTGCATACGTGCTTGCATGCCATCATGAAATTGCCGCACCATTGCTATGAATCTGGGTGGACAGCCAAACTTGGCCATGATTTTCCAGTCCACCACGACTAACTGTGTCAAAAGCTTTGGCGAGGTCAACAAACGTCATGTATAGATCTACATTCTGTTCTTAGCATTTCTCCTGAAGTTGTCTTGCTGTGAAGATCATGTCTATTGTCCCTCTGTCTTTTCTGTATCCACATTGACTTTCTGGGATAAGTCCCTTCTGATCAAGATGATCATTCAGGCGGTTCAACAGAAATTTTGCCAGTATCTTCCCAGCAATGCATAGGAGGGAGATGCCTCTGTGGTTGTCACAGACTTGTGGATTTCCTTTCCGCTTGTATAGGTGAATTATGGAAGCATCCATAAATTCTTGTGGGATAGCCTCCTTCCTCCACATACAGTGAAGCAACTCTGTCAGTTTCTCTGCCATGGGTAGCCCCACGGCCTTATGAACCTCTGTAGGAATTGCATCTGCACCTAAAGTTTTGCCAGATGACAGTTGTTCAACTGTTTTTCTTGTTTCCAAGACGGTTGGAAATTCATCTAACAGAGCCTTGCACTCTATCTGTGGAAGTCTGTCAATCGCATCCTCATTGATGCTTGATGGTCGATTCAGCACACTATTGAAATGTTCTGCCCACCTTTTCAAGATTGCCTCCTTATCAATGAGAAGAGTGCTTCCATCTACACTGAGCAATGTGGTGGTTCCAGAACTCTTTGGGCCATAAATGTTTTCAGTGCATCATGGAATTTCTTCATTTCTTCTGTTTTCTTCTTCAGCCAGAAATCTTGCATGTCCATAAGCTTGGTCTGGACTGTCTTACAAAAGTTGCTGTAGGCTGCTTTCTTGGATAACGTAGTAGCAGCTGAAGAATGAACTGTTTTATGGACAACTGTCCAGTTTTCTTCGGGGTTCTCTGAACTGAGATTGAATGCATCCAGTTGGTTGCAGATGTCCATTAAGAAAGCTTGTCTCATGCTAGTCTTTTAGGAGCGTTTTTGTCTTCAGGTCGCCTCTGGATTCTAATGGCTGGATTCTTAGGTTGAGTTTGCTGACAACCAGTCTATGATTTGTCCAGCAGTCTGCACCACACAAAGTCATTGTCACTCTGAAATCATGCATGTCTGTTCTCCGCACTATGCCAGTGTTTGGAAAGGGGATGCATCCAGGATGTTTTATTTCTGTTTGGTAGACGAAAGTCTGTGTTGGTGATAAGAAGATCATGTTCAGCACACTCCCTTATAAGCAAGAGACCACTGCTGTTGCACTTACCAACACCTTCTGGACCTACCAACAGCTTACCAACACCTCCCAGGTCTGGAGGTCTGTACCAACTCTGGCATTAAAGTCGCCAAGGAGGATAAGCTTGTCTGTACAGGGTGTTGCAGAAATAACGTCGTCTAAGTCACTATAGAACTTGTCCTTAACCTCATCTGGATTGGTCATCGTGGGTGCATAGGCAATGACAATAGTTGCATGTTTATTGCCTGACAGAGGAAGTCTCAATGTACGCCTATATTCAAGTGACGGCAATCCCAGTTTTCATAGACTTTCAGGATTATTTGGATATGGTAGATTTTTGACACTGTATGGATGTTTGGTAAATGTTTCCATCGAAAGCTGAAAGTGCCTTAAAAGCTAAAAAATACCATGGTTGATTCAGGTGTAATTTCAATATGGCCGATAGTTTTTTATTGGATATTTATAGCATATAAGGGTACATTTTGTTTATTTCATTCTCAGATTTCATCGTTAATGTCCCATTTAAATATCGTCCCAGCTCTTAACTTTTGTCAAATGCAATATCAAAATACCCTTTCAAACCTAGACTGGAAGTAAGACTTTTAAAATCATACTGCCAATGACCCTATGTTTAATGACAAAAATATACTGCAAAACTTACGTAGTGAAAACGAGTACAACGACTTCTTGTCGATCAGAGTGAGATTCATTTCATCTCTCCGCCGTTCTATGATTAAGGCATCTCGCCGGCATTGCTGCCATATATTGGTTTGTGTTGCTTGACTGGTTGCTTTATGACATATGCTTTTTTGTGTTGATGTAATGCATTTGCTTGTATCTGCTTTGATGCTACTTTATATGTTGATCTTCGTATTCGCGGAGGAAATACATACATACATACATACATACATACATACATACATACATACATACATACATACATACATACATACATACATATTATTATTATTATCATTATCATTATTATTATCATTACATGTATTATTATTATTATTATTATTATTATTATCATATACAAGATTGTATTGTTTTATCATTTAAGCTTCTATACCTTTGATGCATATTTTGCCTATGGACATAGTGCTGGAAGATTCCTGCATACCGTTTTAAACATAGACTTGAATTAAGACTTTTGAATCATACTTCCTTGTACGCATAATTATTATCTTTTCTCGTTTAATGCTTATGACAAAACCACATGTAACAGATTATACCAACAAGTGTTTCCATCATTTTCATACTGGAGTTATCCTTCCTGGCACAACTCCACATGAAAGTGGACTCACCCAAATGATAATGATGGGAAAGTCCATTCCTCACTAACTATTTAGTTTTGATATGGTGCTGGGACAGACAGAGGGTGAGCATGTGTCATAAACGATTCTCAGGATTTGCTGCAAAGGCCACATGCATGGTGCATATCTGAATCAAAGTATTTACATTGAAAGTAATTCGTCTCCAGTCATGATTGTTACACAGATTCATGACCATGGTTGTAACGTATATGCAAAACAAACATTTGAATGTAAATGACTGACCGTCTGTTACTCTATGTAGGAAAGTGTGTAACATCAAGGGCATATAAAAAGGCCAAAAACATTGGATAAAACCACTGTCAATAGATATTTTGGAACAAAAGATACTAATAGCATATTTCTTGTAACTAAACACAGTGACACACATTTCTGGAATTCCACACCACCAAACATTTCATGTCTTCTTTTCTGGTCTTGTATCTCGTACAAAAAAAAAACATGTTTTAGAACATAATAAAGATATCACCCATAGACTGGATTTCATTATCACAGTTGTACATATTGTATTACGATATAAAAGTTTTCACAACAAAAATCTAAGTTTTGATCATTAAACACTCTATGCTTTTGATCTTCTGGCCTTTATGAACAATATGATGAAGGCAATAAGTCTGTATCCAACTAGAAGTCCAACTAAAACACTGACGTCCAGAATAGTGTTGTCCTGTAATGATGAAAATAAACACACCTTTACTTTGAAATCTACAAAGGACCTACATGTAACTTACTCTTTTGTGAACATTTTAGTTACCAAATAAAAGGTTACCAAATAAAATACACGTTTTACTTATCGCATGACTCAGAATCACCAAACCTCTCCTAGGATTTTCAATATAAAAAGAATCTTGGAATATTTCACGAATACACTGCAAATATACTCCCCAGTACTGGCTTCTAATCTAAACATGCCACTTGAATGTACGTTCACCATTATCGGGCATACATGTGCCGCATGCACGTGTATGTAACCGTTTACTCCATTGTAAAAAAATAAACCATACGAACTTACAGTTCAAACCTGACTTTGAACAGCCTATATCTGAGAAATTAGATACTTTGCTGGATAAGATTTATTCACATTTATTTTACGTTTTATTGTTTTGCGTCCTTTACCTTATCAAACTTCAGGTAGTCAATGACAGCTTCGCCATTCCTGAACAAACAACCTTTCTGATTCGGACAAGAGCCTCCACCAGTATCCGTCGTTATCACTGGTGCTGTTGTCGTTATATTGCCTGGTGATGGGCCAAATGAGCAGCCTCCTGCAAATAATGTACACCTTGGCGATAACTAGTAAAACATTAAATCATGTTTTCTATGCGATTTCTGACGAAACCATACTTAAACAGTCTGATCAAGAGATCAGAAATTCTATCACTGAGGCGCGGTTTTAATAGGTAAGCGTTCTTGTTGATATTCAAAGAATTCTTATAAAAACGAAATATTGTATGCAAATACTTTTGCCGTTTCTGCGTAAATGCTATGTATTCAGGGCCATTTATAGAAGGGATCTTTTTTCAACTGCAATTTTAGCTTTTTCATATGTCGAGGTACTCACCAATTTCGTCTATATTTTGCCATTGATTGATGGCAAGCAGTTCATTTGAATATTTAAACCATGATAAATATTCCAACCATATAAAGTAATCTGGTACTGATCTGGAATTTAAGTTTTGAAAAATGAATAAGTACAACCAATGGACCCCGTGTATTTATGTCAAGTTTCTGTATCTTACTTCATATTTGCACATGAATATATTCTTTTTAAGACTGTTTGAAATCTACTACTATGCATAGTCTCCCCTTTACTCTTTCCTTGAGAGTAACTCTTTCTTCCTTCACATCTGTTACGTTGCTTTTGCTCCTTAACATTAAACATGTTCCATTGCATACTTAACTAACCACCATGAAAGATAGAATGAATGTTTACTTTGGCTCATATGTAACGTATTGTTATCTGAGCGTCAACAAAGAGTTTGTTTGTGTTTGTTTTGTATCTTACATGCGTCATTTTGGCTCAATGTTGATGATGCCAATATATCACTTAAATGTACGTACATTTATGCAGGATCAAATATCAACCCATATGCAACTACAACTACAAAACCTGACGGCAATACTAGACTATAACATTAGATGAAAAAAGGTACAAGTAGGCAAAGATCAGAAAAAGGCGCAATCAGCAAAAGATTCCCACTCTAAAAGCCCAAGGTGGGAAAAAACCAAACTAACAATCAGGTACCTATACCATGAAAACATTTCGTAAGCCGAATGAGCAGCTATTTTCCCAATAGGTGGCCACTCAGTTACCTTAACTTAACTAAAAATATGAAAACATACATAAGGCGCCAACATCATAAAAATATTAAACACCAAGACATAAAACATAAATAACCACCACAGAAGTATCGACTTGGAACGATCAGTAACAAAAAGTTACTGGCGGGCTTAAATCGATTTTACACGGCCGTAACCTCACCCTCAGCTTCTGTAGTGGTTCATAACATTTAGTAAGTTCTTCGGTCCTCGTGGTGAATCTCTAACTAGTCAATGAATCATCAAGAACAAACAAAAAAATCATGATAAACATCCTGATGAATCAAAAACCAGGACTCACAGATTCAGTAAGCTGCCCGACGATGGAGATCCCTGGGCGCCGAATAATTTACTAACTCCGGAGCAAAAGAAAAACATCAGTTGGACCCCGGTGGACCAAGCAACAGACAAGAAGCTCCGGCCCCAACCAACTAAAATGAATAGCTTTAAGTAGGGACCATCATAGAGTCTGACGCCCGACCCACCGGCGTGCAATTAAAGAAGGCAGCGTAGTTATCAACCATGATTGGGTTAAAAACTAAGCATGCAGACTGTCGCATAACATTCAAGTTATAACCTATACGTCTGTCACGTGTTATGATTTTTCCAAACTGAAAAGAAAAATCATTACTTCCTACAAGTTTCTTGAATTTGTAAACCAAGTCACCATAAAATTCTGGTTCCGAAAGGCCCTCATTCAAAAGCGTCTTTAACCCAACATTATATTTGGAAATCAATTCATAGTGTCTACGATAAAATTTAGAAAATGTTTTTCGAAGTTTATGATACCGATAGCCCTGTTGGAGAAGTTTGGCCGTTAAACATTTATTTCGAGCGTTGAAGTCTGTAACATGATTGCAGACTCTAGCAAACCTAATAAGTTGCGAAATGTATACGCCATAAGAAGCACGGCGAGGAACGTCACCATCCAAAAACAGTTTACTATATCAAAATCAAAGTCATCGCGCTTATCATAAATTTTAGAAGAAACAAATCAATTTGCAACAGAAAGATGTAGAACTAAAAAGGGGGCTTCGGTATCCGAGATATTTGCTTTGTTCAACTGTAGTTCAGGTGGATAAATTTGATTGACCATACCTTCAAAATAAGGGTTGTCAATGTTCAAAAGGTCATCGAGGTACCTAGAAGTGGAATTAAAAGCCTCGATAACATCAGCTTGATTATCATGGTTAAGAGTTACCTGCATAAAATAGTTAAGAATATCTATGAATTAAGAGAACCTACCCTGAATTCAGAAAGAAACCACCAAACATAATAAGTGGAACCAACAGTGGAGGGGCTATGGCTAGAGCTGTATTCACTGAATTAGCCGCTGTGGATATAACGTAACCTGAAAAATCAATGGATAACGTCAAACTTTTATCCAATAGATTTATACATGTTCTGATCTTTCGGTGGGAGAAAGCTTTCCAGGATCAAAAGCTTGCCAAATTCCATCAGGTGCCCTTTCTGTTTCTTATTTTGATGTCAAATCTAGTGATTTCAATGTATTGGATTTAATTATGATGGCCGTGTTACAACCATTTCAGAACTGTCCGCTTCCTTGGTTCTGATGTTATATTTTGGTTATTTCCCTTCTGAGTTTCAATGACGTTTGTTTTATAATAAGTAAATAATTATAGAACAGTTCCAAAATTCTGACTTGCAGTGTGAAGCACTGAAACTTGATAAAAAGAACATATACAGTGGGCTTATCAAAAGAACATAAACAGTGGGCTTACCAAATGATACTGAAATGTTGGATACGAGAATCAGAACACCCGCACATATAAAGAAGGCCTCTGCTGATTCATATAGACCTGGAAAATATTATGGGGATAATTATTCCCGAGCAGTAATTTAAAACAGGCCGTTTGACAAAAACGCACTATAAGCTATCCTTTGTCCATCTTGTCCAGATATGGAAATTTTATTCCATATATTTAGCTCAGTATAAAAACCATATCAATCCTGATATAATTCTTTTATTTCAATATTTATTGGCTATCCAAAAGCTTCTGTCATATAATGATCAAAGTAACAAAGTCACAATACACTAAGAATGAAAACCGAACAATCTAAACACGAGAATAATTTAATACATCAATAATGTTTTATAATGCGGGAGACTTTGACAATATGACCACTTACCGACCATGAAATAGACCACAGAATTGAACAACAGTGGTATGAATATAAAGATAGGTAACTGCAAAGAAAGGCAAGTACATGAAGTAACAAAACTATATAAACAATATACATGTGAACTATGATGACAATGTCTACCATCAAGAAAACATGTCATCCACATTTATTTATTGATTAACTTCATTTTTAAGAAAAAAAAATCGCAATCAAATTAACAAAATATGTTTGAGTCAAGGACATAGAGATACGAATTAAAATACAGATATTCTTGAATAAGATAATGATTAAACTAAAACAGCAGATAAATATAGATGTGTCATTAAGACTTACCTCTGCTAACATTTTGCATATGAAGTAGACATCCACTCTATACAACCCGATTCCATATTCCCGAAGAAATATTGGCAATTCTATTGGAAATGTCTGGAAAATAGTGCAAAATCTTACATACATACAAACATACATACATACATACATACAAACATACATACAGGGTGATCAAGTACATACATACATACATACATACATACATACATACATACATGTATCAGAATATCTGATACCATACCATTTCAACCTTAAATATTTTGTTTCAGCAGAACATACATTATCAAAATCTATATCAAAATAATCTTCAATGAATAAAGTTTGTTCAAGTGTACACTGTTAGGAATATAAACCACGTAATATGAGTGAGTTGATCAAAATTGCACAGTTTTAACATTTTTGAGAGAAAAAAGACCTTAAATGAATATCTATATTGGAAAGTTAAATAGATTTTGTTGAGAGAAACAAATGTATGCAATGAATATCTGTATTGGTAACGTTAAATAGATTTTGTGTTGGTAATAGGCGTTATCACCACAACTGTCTGCTACAAATATCAGAAATGAACTCATCATAATTCCATTTTCACAGTGTTCTACAGACAATCTGATGTTTTGATATGCATATGATTCTTCATAGACCCTTTTCTCTGTCATTTTACTATTAATAATAGAACTATTAAATCTGGTGTTAGCTGGGTAAAAAGAGGTAAATCCTATAGCCCATTTATTTCATTTGACAAGTACACATCTACAGCTGCAAACCGAGGCAAGGAAATCTCTAACACTTTGTTATGTAACAGTCCATTTCTTTTTAATTAGAGCAATAATATAACTAACGCCATAAAGACAACGATGAACAAAGACGTTTGCTTGCTTATGCTTCTATTATTCCCATAGTTAAGGTTCCATTCACAGTTTCGTACTAATGAGGAGGTCCAAAATTTTGAATTTTAAGGGGTAGGGCTGATCTTTGGCCTGCAAAAATATTTTTGACTGCTCATATACCCAAAACTTTTCATCTGTTTGATTAATTAGGTGTATTTTGTTGAGAAAATGCACTTTTTTGCATTCCAAAATGAGCCAATGGCTGAGCAGGATTTTTATACGAAACTCTCGCTGGACTGCGGAAACTGTCTTTTTCAGTGTAAGAAAAACAGCACTAGTTTTCGAGGCCAAATACCAGAAAAAGTAGATGGATGGCGCATATTCATTTGTAGCTCAAAATCTTCATTAGAGTGTTCCCTGAGTGATTGTGCATAGTTTAAAGGTCAAGCATTTGCAGGGACTTCACCAGAGCCTTTTCACCGGCATGACTTTTTCGGAAAAAAGCCCGTCTCAAAAGGGGGGGTGAGGTAAAATTATGTTTCTTGCAAAATTTGAAAATGGACTTTCTAGTCACTGTTATTTGCTCAGAACTGTTTTTTGGTATGTATACAACTGTCTGAAAAAGAAATGCAATTCTTTTGCTCATGGGGAAGGTCTCAAATTTGCGTTCATTTACATGATCGGTGAAAAAGGCTCGGAAGTGCCCGGAAACTGTGGACTGCTACCTAAAGAGTCTTTAATAACCAAAAAAAATAAAGCAAATAAACACTTGCCCCTAATATGGGTTGAGATTTTTACATAATATCAACAAGTATCGGACTTCCTTTGTCGGTCAGTATATAATTTCATTTGTTAAATGAAATAAATTGGGCTTTTGCATCTTGATTAGTAAGCACATTGTAATAAGCTCTATTCTTTTATTTCCAAAGTAACACGGAAAACAAATACATTAGCCTCGCCAGGCGAAAATTATTATGACGGAGCTGTCGATATGATAAGACAATGACCAGTAAGCATGTCTCTCAATACTCGTAGCTATTAACGACTAGAATAATAAACAGTAAATACACCATTTCGAAATTAACAACATCAGTAATGGTTGAAACTATGACGCTGGGAGAAAAACGAACCTTTTTAAGTATACAACCATTTTGAGCACTGAAGAAGGATAATAATAAATCCGAAACTAGTTTGCTAGAAAAATCTGAGTTGTGCTGATTTATACTCCTATAAGTATATGAATGAAACTCAAAAACTTGTAAGAAACATAGTTTTTGCCTTGCATTGATGATATTCATCTATTGTCTGTAAATTGCAACTAAAATCTCTGCAAATGCTACTTTGGAGTGGAAATCTTTTTCTGATTGCGCCTTTTCCTGATCTTTGCCTTCTTGTACATTTTTCAATGCAGTATAGTTAACTTGTCAAGCTCTTCAAGTCACCAAACCCTAAGAAATATTTTATAGAACATTGAAATATGGAAGTAAAATGTATCACGTAGTGCCCATGCCATGTTTACATACTGGTGTGAGTAGATCATAGAAAAAAAGAAACTATGGACGTAACCATGTAAGGTACTTACGTTGGCGACTGCAAATACATTAGTCATAACCATGTTCATAATGAGTAGAAAAACAATCCCATTGATGTTCATAACCCCAGTTTGATCTATGTCTGTACGTAGGTATATCAGTCCAAGTAGAATGGCAATAACCTAAACAATAACCACACATGTAGCAAGCACTTTTCTTTTATTCAAGCATGGGTCATTCTGTGTTACCAGCTCACATTAGAAACGGCAAATGCGCTCGCAAAAGAATTCTCTGTTAGAAGAAGAAACATAACCCCGCCAATGTTCTGCTGAGCATCCTGGTCTATAGGCTGTTGAAAGTATAGCACACCATATAACGAAGCCATAATCTGTTAGAAAGCATTGGAAGCAAATTAGTAGTACAAGTATTTGTGTTAGTAAATTGACAAGAAAGCCTGTGTTCAATGTTGCTCATCATGTCTGAAACAAAGGAGTTGCTAATTTCTACTTTTTGAGCTAGTAAAAAGCGTCGTGACTATTTGGGACCATTTCGCATTGTGGTGAACACAGATTTTCTTACTACCAGTTTAAACAGTGCACACGTGGTGATGATACGCACGTTTGTGACAGCAAAGGCGTTTGACATAGTCACGTTCATCAACAAAAGGAACATAACTCCGTTAATGTTCATAACACCTTCCTGGTTCACGTCCAGTCTGAGATATATCAGACCTAGGACTATACCAATAACCTGTAAAAGCAGTCAGAACACTAACTTACTCAGTCTAATTTGTCAGTTCTTGCATCTGGAAAAGCGTCTCTGTAAAGTTATCTGTCTCTAGCATGATGGTACGCTAGCTGTTTTGTATTGTTTGTTGGTGTTTTATGCGGTACACCAACGCACAATGCCTAAATCCATGTTTAACAATACACACATAATCATACGCATCGCATTTATTTACTTTGTCAATATCAGGATTGTTACCTATTTCAGCTCCAGGGTGGATTGTTACCTATTTCAGCTCCAGGGTAGCGTAAAGACTACTAGTATAAACTGAAACTCTACTAAACCCTACATAGGCATTGCTATTAAAATTCTAAAAACAACTATAAGAACATGATATCAATAAATGTTTTACATACTTTGGATAAAAATTCAGAGATTGTTATTTTCATGAATTCAATTTTCACCTATGGCAGAATCTCTTTCAACTACAAAATACATGTAGTAATTGTGTGAAGTAGGAATCTTCGATTCGATTTCATATCATATACATGTGTGTTCAGTGACTATTTTACCCAAGAGAGTTTTTTAATGCAAATCCTGGCTGAATGACGACATGCTACATATTCTATTAGTATTTAGCCCTCGTATCGAAAGGAGGTGTAATATATCAGAGCATCATTACATGAAACAATGATAAAACTTTCCTTTCCACGGTTCCCGTAACCCCAATATTGATCACATGTACAAAGAAGTGCATTACCTTCAGTTCTTCATCAAGTCAGCTTTAAGTTCTTCATCAAGTCAGGTTGTTATATGAATACCCCTATGTATCTTGTGAAAAATACTGAAAATTGTCACTAAATCACCATGATTTCCCTTTTCCTCAAATCACTTGACCACCATCTATAACGCTAGGCCTTGACCCCGATGCCGAATTTCTAAACTGCATGTATTTGTTAGGTCCACATCATCGGGTGCCTGTGAAACTGCAACTGTATCTTATATCTCATTCATATAATCACTGCTTTTAAATGATTTTTAAATATCTTGATCCTTTTTTAAATATGGGTCATGCCGAATGGATTTAGATCAATTACGAGGTGTGATCAGAAAGTTCTCAGCCTGATCCACTTCAAAGCATATTCCATAAGACAAAATCCTTGTTCAGTCTGTCATTCTATTTAATTGAACGTCATCTGAAGAGTAACAAGCATTTGGTCACGCTTGATTGCTTTTGTACGAGAGAGGACAGTGCGTCAAACTTGAAAAATGGAGAAGGTTGAAGTGAGAGTGGTGATAAAATATCTTTGTAAGAAGGGAATGACTCCCAAGGAAATTTACGAAGACTTCATGAAAACACTTGGGAATTAGTCTCCTTTTTATAGCACGGTGAAAAAAATGGCCTGCGGAATTTAAATTGGGAGAGAGAGCATTGAGGATGATGAAAGGTCAGGCCGCCCCAAAGATGTCACCATTGATGAAAATGTAGAGATCGTACACAACCTGGTTATGTGCGACAGGAGGCGAGACTTGCGAAGTATAGCCAGCGAAGTGGGTATAAGTTTTGGGGCAGTGCAAACAATTCTAACGGATATCTTGGGTATATATAAGGTCTTGACAAGATGGGTACCGAGAATGTTGACAGATGACAAAAAAAAACGATGTCGGCTCGATATTTCTAAGTATTTCCTTTCTCGATATGAAGATGATCCTGGTGATTTTATCGACCGAGTTGTAACCCAAGATGAGATCATCACTTTGACCCATAGTCGAAAATGCAAAGCATGCGATGGAAGCACCCTGGCTTACCCCTCCCAAGAAGTTTAACAGAGCTTCTGCGGCAGGGAAGGTGATGGCCTCAGTCTTTGAGATAGTCAGGGAGTAATCATGATTTATCATCTTCAATAAGGTCGCACGATAAATGGTGCATATTTTCCAGCAGCATTGAGGCACTAGCACCAGGGAATTGCAAGAAAGAGGAGAGGAAAATTGGCTCGAAGTGTTCTGCTCTTGCAGGACAATGCGCCTGCTCACACGTCGCAAGTTGCCATGACTGCTGCGACTGAATGCGGATTCAGTCCTTCCTCATCCCCTATATTCACCTGATATGGCCCCTTTTGACTTCTATCTGTTCCCAAAATTGAAATCCAACCTTCGTGGAACACAGTTTGGGAGCAAAGAAGAAGTCATAGCAGCAGTGAACGAGTATTTGGAGAACCAGGAAAAGGATCTCTATTTGGAAGGGATAAGCAAGCTCGAACAGAGATGGACTAAGTGCATTGCCTTGAAGGGGGATTTAACTGAAAAGTAATCACCAGATGTTCATCCCATGGTAATCAAGCACTTGAGGCTTAGAACTTTCTGATCACACCTCGTAAAATAACGATATTGGTTACTTATTGTGCTGATAAGGCCAAAAGAAATTATTTCGGCTGACCAAAAATTCGTCACTCTTGTGTCCCTTATTTTACGTTCAGTTTCTATCTTACCATTGTTTGAGCTAGTCGTACTCTAAGCACCATTGGCTCTCTGAATATTGTTTTCCAACATCTCATAAATACTGCTGCAAACTGCATAAACCAGCCGGACTCATACCTTTCAAAATGGGAACATACAAAGATTTTGATTTTGAATTTGCAATTGTAAATCATGCTATTCAAAAGGAGCTGTATTGCCACTATACATGTACAACATCGTCAAATGCTAATTTATTGTATATAACCAAATATACGAGTTATCTAATAATGTTTTATTGTATACATATTTTATGCCTACATGAAGTTTGTCGATATGACGATTTTGTAAAACAAACAGTTAAACGTAAAGCAAAACTGTTTTTTTCTTTTTGCATCAATGCAATGTCAAAAGCACAAATCTGCGCTTTTGCCTTTGCTCCATACTAAGTAGATTGAATATTATCTCTGTTTTACAAATCAATAGCGTGAAACAACTTGTCATCTTCTGGGGATAAACAGCCGGTTATGTATTTATTCGGAACCCCGAAGGGCATGTTTTCAGTGGATGACTTGCCAAAATTACTGCAAACACTTACCTCGACGTACTACTGAAAGCCTCTTCATACTGTAAAACAAGAAACCAATATCCTAATATATACTTCGAGAAATCATTTGAATATACACCATAGGGCTTTCATGAAGTCGAACTGACCAGGGGACCACTAGGCTATGAGCAAGAACACTCTCAATTGATAACTTTGAATGCCTTAAAATATGCAATAAAATATTTGTTTTTCTTTGACAAAAATGGAACATATTTTACAAAATGATGGTAATAGAAATGAAATTCCAATAAAGTATGTAACCTATTCAAGGTCACATTGTCTACTCACAATGACTCCATCTAGCCTCGGGTTCCTGGACATAGAGTCTGCAAATGAAGCCAGTTCTTTGTTTGTCTCTGACTTTTCATAAGCATCACAAACTTCCTGCAACAAATTAAACGACGTTTGTCAGTTCCAATTTATACTTCGACATGAACGCACTATATAAACATATGGCCACTTGTTTAAAGCATAATAAACCCAACTTCATATTAAAAACTGGTCAAATGTAAAAATAGTTACATATTAATTGTGTACATCAGTAGGAAATGTGCATTATAACCCAAGTTACGCAATTATATATATTGAACAAAAAAAGAAACGCAACAATTGCATTTCACTAAATTTTGAGCAAACTTTGATACAATCAAAAATCATTGCATTTTCAACTTCTGCATTAGATATCAGGCTTTCGAATGCAAGAAACCGATTTTCATTTTGATGCGTCTTTACGGAATTATTCGATGCCGACCATGGGCATGCTGAAAGTGGAAAACCAGACAGTGCGCATGCGCGAGCATTAAAATAATGGTACGGTTTAAATGCGCTCTAAACCCGCATTCAAAATCACAATTTACCACTCAGCAGATAACTCACACGTTAAATTAATAAAATGAATAAAATTGAAATTATGCCCCTTTCAATTAAACATATAGGGATTTTGATGGTTTTAATTACGAGCTTGTGTGTCGTTGAACTGTATTTCTTTTTTCTTGAATTTTAAATAGGGAGCAGCTGACATTGTTTCTCGGTGATTTGGAGTTTCAAAAGTGTGCGCATGCGCAGATCAGATCTGTCACAATTTGCATTATTGAAGATGACACAAATTTCTCATTCAATTTTTATCGAAATGAAAATCTTTTTTTTTTTTTTTTTTTTTTTTTTTTTTTTGCATGATATACCCTAATATCCAAATGGAATCATAGAGCAACAGACTTGAAATTATCAACGTTAAACTCAAAAATCCTCGGTGGCTTATTGTTGCGTTTCTTTTTTTGTTCAGTATATATTTTACAACTAAACCTTTATAAGCTAATCATAAAAACTTTCTATTATATATTTCATATCTAAATTTATAATTTATCGTACCAGTTTTTTTAAATTATACATTTCACGACTAAATATATATTAGATATACCTCAACCCTTGCTTTGCATGCTTCCTCCCTGCCTGGTACCACTGCCAGTGTCTGAATGAAGAAGTCAGCCGGGTTGTAATTTACTGGGCAAGGGTAACCAATGCTGCAAGAAAAAACAGCAAATTAAAATACATTATTATTGTACACAAATATGAAATGGCATGGTCAATAATTTCTGGCCTATAATTAATTGAGCACAGGTAACCAAAGGTCAACCACCCAACCGTATACACAGATTTCCTTTTTGACTGACATACTTCTAGTCATTCCGCACGACCGCCTGAACTTACGGGGAAGCATATGATGCAAAACATCTTTAATCCCCACAGGACATGTATACGAGTAAAATACGAAATCTAATTAAACTGATGAACACATAAAATGCAGAAAAAGTTAAGAATAATGTATCTACTTTTGAAAATATTCCAAAGCATCTTTAGTAGCTCCCAGAAAAGCTGTACGACCTTCAGCCATCAATAAAACTCTGGAAAAAAGCAAAACAATAAATAAATGATTATATCCAAATGTCATTTCTTCATTATCTGTGTTCTTTGTAATATATACCATCTGAACTGATAAAAAACGTACAAATCTGTTTTATAGAAAAAAATCAATTCGACGAATAATGTTGCACATCTTATGTTGTTATGAAGTTTCGATAATTCATATTGTCTATGGCATTTATTTAATCAGGATGACAAGTCGTCTTGTTCGCCCTTCAGATGAGTTAAAATCTTTGCATATTCCTCGGTAAACTAATTTTATTGATTTACCTTAACAGCTGTGTTTTACAAAGTGGGGTTTAGGAAAGGACAAAGAGTACTTACTGGTCAAATAAAGCATACACTTCTGAAGAGGGTTGGTGTATGGTACAGAGAATTGTCTTGCCTTTGCTAGCCATAGCTTTCAATGTCTGTACAATATTTTCAGCCATAAAAGAATCCAAGCCTGATGTCGCCTCATCACAAAACAGCAGAGGTGGGTTTGTCAATACCTATAATAAAACGAAGTGTATTTGCCCCATTAAGAAATAAATATTGCAGAGAGAGTTTTGCATATGATCCATGGGTCCTTAGAGCGTCAAATGTTTGAATCAACTTTTTTTCTATGCGTATGTGTGGTATATACCATCAAACAGTTACTTTGAGACTGAAATGAGCAATTCCAAGACGCATATTGGTGGACTAGAACTCCTATTAATTTCGATAATGATTCAATCGTTTTACCAACCAATTTGATCTGTGGAACTCGCACTTTGAAATAGCCAGTGTTTCATCTTGAATTTCGGCCAACTGACTGTTATTTACATTAAACAGCATTATTTCACTGATGAAGGTTCATTACCCGAAATTGTACAATATGGCCCTCCTCTCTTTGAATGTTTTACTGCTCCCAAAGGATCTAACAATTATATTTTATTTCACTTTGTCAATGCTTTACCTCTGAAGCAAACGACAGTCTTCTCATTTCACCTCCAGAAATACCTTTCTGCTTCTCGGGGTTACCGATGATATTATTTGCACACTTGGTTAGACCCAACTGGAAAATATGTAGAAGCAAATTTGACAGATATTCTAATGAGTTACTCTTTAAGTAAAACAGCACCTGAACACAAAGGATCTGTAAATGTCAACACATGAGATTTCTTACGATCTGTTCTCATAGGGGATCACTGAGAAATACAGACTATAATAATAATAATAATAATAATAATGATAAAACAAAACAAGTAGCCCAAGGGCAACGATCGCTCACCTGAGAGTCAACAAGTACAGTCACTGGACAAAGTGTTGTTGTTGTTTTTTTCATATATGGGTATGGCGGTCATCTTGGTCAAGTTTCAGGCATATGGCGACAATGGTCTCCATAGTTCAAAGGATCATTGGTCCTGTAAATGCTTACCCGAGACCTAGTTGTCACTTTTCCCCATGTTTCCATGTTTGCCTATGTTTCCAAAATCGACCCTTACTTACATTAATCACATACCTTCATCTACTCTATCAGTTGTTTGCATCTATCACTTTTCAGTTCTCAGGCTGCAATAGTTTTCAAAAAAATAACATTTTAAATGCAGATGGGCTCCTGGGGTCCATTTCATTAAATTTCAGTCCTACTGCCATTTCCTGCAAGACTTTCACTTAAAATGACATTTTAAAAGTTTTTCCCATTCAAATGCATTGACGACCTATGTTGACCTTGCCATAAAATAGGTCAAGGTCACCACAGGGTCATGTTTTATATATACATTGTAGTACTTGAGTCATCCATACTTCATGCAAAGTTTCGTTGAAATCGGTTCACCGGTTCTGGAGAAGAAGATATTTTAATGGTTTTTACCATATATGGGCATGGCGGCCATCTTGGTCATGTGACCTAGATTATTTATATACACATTGGTTCCCACTTCCAATAGATGCTTCATATTAAATTTGGCTTTGATTGGCCAAGTGGTTTTAGAGAAAAAAAATCTTTGAAAAGTGTGTATGGACGACAGACCGGCCAAGGTCAAGAGATGACCTTGACCTAAATTAATCATATACCTTCATCTAATTCATTAGTTATTTGCATCTACCACTTTTCAGATCTCAGGCTGCAATAGTTTTCAAAAAATAGCTAATTTCCACTTTTCCCATTATAAGTCTATGGAAACTTAAAGTTACCATAGCAACCAGAGTTCTTATCCGACTGGAATAAAAAAACACAAATTAAGTAGAGGCTACTGTCAGGAACATGTATACAAAGTACAGGATTCATCCATTTGGCAGTTTCTGAGGAGAAGATTTTTGAATGTTTTTTTTTCTTCAAAATTTTGCCCTTTATGGGGCCCCAGCAATCAATCAAAATAAAGGATTAGGACAAAACTCACAAGAAACTTCAAACACTACTCAATAAACAATTCTGCAAAAACAAAATTCAAATGTCTGCAATTTTAGCGGAAAAAAGCCGATTTCCACTTTTCCCATTATAAGTCTATGGAAACTGTAAGTTGCCATAGCAACCAGAGTTCTTACCGCCTAGAATAGAAAAAAACACAAATTATGTAGAGGCCACTGTCAGGAACATGTATACAAATAGTGGAGCAAATATGGTTCAAAAAGTAGCTTAGAAATAGGAGTAGGTGGTCTACGGAGTACCACATTTGTTTCTATATACCAAAATGTTCATCTTGGTCTGTAGTTTTGAAATCCAGCGTTTGCCACCTTGGCAAACCTTGCATAACTCCAGTATTCAAGATGGCGTCCAAGATGGTTGCCGTTTCCTAAAACTAACCCCTACTCCAAAACTGCATCATATTTTTCATGTGTTTGCATTGTAATGGTATTTTACAGTCCCACTTCATGTAAGAATGATATATTTGTATATTTCAAGTAACAAAACTGACAATTTAGGTAAAACAGTTGTAAAAATCATGTTTAAATTCACAAATGAACATGCCCAAGGTTTTTCACCTAGGAATGTTTGTTTAATGGCTCATAATTTATGATCAGATAGTTATGGCTGCTTTTTTACTTCTTTTCTATCAAATATAATATCTGTAAAAATTTTAGAGAAACAGAAATTGTTTCTATATATAAGCTTCATGCTTAAAAACAGGTTTTAGACATCCAATCCAACACGACAAAAACAACAAAAAGTACATATTTTCTTATATAAAATATGCTCTTCAATCGTATTTGTCTTTGATTCTATATACCATAGTGTTTGTCACAGTCCTAGTTTGTAGCATAAAATCCAGTGTTTGCCACCTTAGTAAAGCACAGGATAGCTCCAGTATTGAAGATGGCATCCAGGAAGGCCGTCAAAATATAGAATTTTGAAAAATGAGCCAGATATGTTCCTTGACTTTCATTAAGTAATAAAAAGCTAAAATCAAGTTGCAAAACACTTAGAACATTTTCTTAATGTTATCTTCATGTGTGTTTTTCCTTGTTAAAACAAAGTTATTCAGACACCATAACCTTTTTATAACACTGTTGTTGGGGTTCAAACCAATCTTTGTGTTAGCTATAAGCAATTTTTGTTATAACGAGAGTAAAGTATATAGACATATACCAAAGGTAGTATGAAATGACCATTTGGAGTCCAGCTATGATCAGTGCTATATCCAAAACTATGTTTCTTGAATCGAGTTATAGGAAGGTCCAGATGTATTTATTCTAGAAATGAGTGGACTTTTCTTGACCGGCAAGAAAAAGATCAACAAAGAAAACTTATTTTCTTGTACATCATTAGCTCCGCAATCTTATTACAAATGTTATTCACAAATTCTGGTTCTGCAATTCTTAATATAACTTTGGTGCAGTATTAATCTTACAATTAATAAAACCTTGGTGCAGACATGGATGTACGATTTGGCACTATATAAAACAAAATAATACCAAACCATGTTTTGTTTCGACACTATAATCATATGTAGGTTCTAATTCCTCATTTACTGATTATGCTTTGAGTATTTATGTACAAGGTTTATGCAAACTGTGGTGCCATAAGAACTGTAAATCCACTTATCAGAGAATTAAAGCAAAAACAGTAGAGAGGTAAAGTCAAACATAAGAAATGATTAGACTAACCCTAGAAGTACCATATCATTTACAAAGTATTTTTATTGGAAGAATAATTGCTTATTTGTGGCGAGATTTGTGACCTGTTAGAAATGAAAGTAAAGTAAGTGGAAGCTGGTCGATGTTAGCATGCGCAATTGGTGATTGTAACATTGATGTATTTACAAGAGTTGTTGAAGCAACAGGGAAAGGCAATTACTTCAAAGTGCTATACATACATGTACTAATGGACGTTCCAAATGGTGACTTAGTTGCAGCTGGAGCAATATATTGTGCAGTAAAAAGAGCTGTTTGCTCAATGGCAC
Source organism: Rugalucina vietnamica (assembly GCA_964017185.1). Taxonomy (NCBI): domain Eukaryota; kingdom Metazoa; phylum Mollusca; class Bivalvia; order Lucinida; family Lucinidae; genus Rugalucina; species Rugalucina vietnamica. The sequence continues at coordinate 51,470,228 of OZ024869.1, forward strand.
TGAGTATGAAAGTTCAATAATGAACAAAAATCAAGTTGTAGAGTTATCCAATTAATAGACAAATTTAAACACCTGGACCCAGTTGTTCAAAGCATCGTTAGCTTAACGATATCGTTAAGACATAAATTTGTTAAACAAATATCAGCTAAAGTAACAAATACACTGTTATTTTTTGTTGAAAAAATGTGAGAATCCTTTGCAGTGCAAAGGATTCTCACATTTTTTCAACAAAAAATAACAGTGTATTTGTAATATTAATGTTTGAAATTTTAACGAAACGTTAACTATCGACGTCGTTAGTTTTGAACAACTGGGCCCTGGCGTTAGAAAGCTGGGTTATATATCAATATGCCACCATTGCAAGCCTTTCAAGATATTTTACTGTACTAGACAAATGGTCGACTTCAAGTGCAAGAAATGAAAGATTTGCTAATGCTTCAGACATATAGGCTGGGCTTCAGTAGACTTGCACTGTCTTTAAGTTGCTTGTAATATTACAAAGCAGCAATTTCTACATGTAGGTCTTGTTGTTCATGATCAAATCTGGAGTAGACTCTTTGATTTAACAAATAGCTTATCTTCGATATACAATTACATACCCTGAAATGAGGCGAATTTTATCATCAGCACACAAGCTAACACGCCCTCAGTGGAACCGTCCCCTCAGAAATTACGTCAGAAATCAGGGGGTATGCTTATACTGGGAGTTACCGATAACTTTGACAATAACGAAAACTAACCAAACATGCAATGACCTCTATCGTTCTGAATGCGCCATTTCCTGATTGTTATTTTCATTTAGCTTTGTTATCACATTATGCAGGGTCCTGAAACGAATATAGATCGGCACCATCTAGGTGAAGATTTAGAACACTCGGAGGATCATAGGTGGTCTAAGTTCGTAACAAAAACAGTTTGTCTTTAAACTCACTGTGCGCAGAGAAGGCAATATTGTTGATGGCTAAAAAGCTACCTCGACAGATAAAAGTTTCGGGTTTCATTGCCTGAGGTGTGCCTATCAACTGCATATTTGGCGGAATGGGTTGCACTATGTTCAAGAACTGAAATCACCATCAGACGTTAGATTTGAATAGGACAATGAATGATAAAATAAAATGCTTAGTATTATTGGTAACACTATCAGTTGCAGCCCCAGAGCTATTGAATGACACTGTTTGCTAACGTAAAGAAATGAGTGATGAATGCTGCACAAGCTCTATGTGTCGACAACCATACACTGTGGAAATTAATGTGCATGTAGTTATATACACAAATGTGCATACTATCTTTTCAGGCATGTTGACAGAGGAAAATTGCAGTGATTCAGATTATTAAAAGGAATTTAAGTAGCATCTTTTCAAACATACTCCAGCCCTTACCCCATGCATTTCTAGATTTGTATGCATAATGTAATATTGAAAAAGAAATATATTCATGAAAATATTTTTAAAAAGATAGATCTAAGTGTTTTAGCTTGATTTTTTAAATGTTTTGTTAGTAAACAAAGGTTAAAGGACACATGCTGCTTATTTTTCGGTTTTATTTTGACGGCCTTCTTGGATGCCCTTTTGAAAACCAGAGTTATGCTGGGTTTGCAGAGGCGGCCAACACTGGATTTAAAAACTTCAAACCTTCATAAGCTTGCAAGACAAAATATTTGGTATCTAGAATCAATAACAATCACGATTCAAGAGCCTATAATGTATAGGAAAATATGTATTTTTTGTTCTTTTTGCCTTGTCAGTGAGACCTTACTCCATTCATATCTAGAATATATATGCATAATGTAGTTTTAACAATGGAAAACACATGAAAATAACAATAATAAGATAACTCTAAGTGTTTATAGCTCAATTTAAGCATATTTGTTTCTAAACAAAAGTCAAGGGACATATGTGTCTCATTTTTTCAGAATTGTAAATTTGGACGGCCTTCTTGGATGCCATCTTGAATACTGGAGCTATCTTGTGTTTTACAGAGGTGGCAGACACTGTATTTTTATGCTACAAACTAAGATCAACACAAAAACTATGGTATATAGAATCAATAACTAATTAGATTTTAGAGCGTACTTTGTATAGGAAAATATGTACTTTTTGTTGTTTTTTTCCGTGTTGGGTTGGATGTCTAAAACCTGTTTTTAAGCATGAATATTGTATATAGAAACAATAATCTTTTTCTATAAAATCTTTACAGATATTATATTTGATAGAAAAGAAGTAAAGTAGCAGCCATAACTATCTGATCTTAAATAATGCGCCATTAAACAAACATTCCGAGGTGAAAAACCTTGGGCATGTGCATTTGTGAATTTAAATATGATTTTTACAACTGTTTTACCTAAACTGTCAGGTTTTTTACTTGAAATAGACAAATACATCATTCTAACATGAAATGGGGCATTAAAATACCATTACAATGCAAACACATGAAAATTATGATGCATTTTTGTATAGGGGTTGATTTTAAGAAATGGCAGCCATCTTGGACGCCATCTTGAATACTGGAGTTATGCAAGTTTTGCCAAGGTGGCAAACGCTGGATTTTTAAACTACAGACCAATACGAACATTTTGGTATATAGAAACAAATGTGGTACTCCGTAGACCACCCCCTTGAAAGATAGCCCCTGATATTTGCTCCACTAAAACAAGTAGCACATTAGACAGAGCTATCAGGTACAATTTCAGGTCTTTCGGCAATGGATTATCTGATTGGTCAGGATTTCAAAGAAACATGGAACCATATCCAATTTTATCAAAGCAGGACAGTAAGTCAGGAATGTGGCAAGTCATTAAGATCAGATATGCTGGCTGTTTTATGACCATGCTTCCCTGAATAATTACCTTAGAATACCTAACATTTCACTTTGGAAAAGAATTTACATTGGATGTGTTGTTAAAATGCAAACAGCAACTTGTCTTGAGATAACCTGTACTTATAATAAATAATACTAAAACAAAGAAAAAATACTTTTAAGATCAAGGAAAATGGAGTAGTCTCAAGGAAAATATTGCTAACAACAGAGAAACCGCAGAACGGTTCAGAGAGCAGTTTTGTGCCTCTTATGCAGGATATTTGGAAAATATGACGGAGAGAAAAACAATAATGAGAAAACCTGCTGTTTGCATATGTGACAATAAAAGACATAGGTCAGCTGTGCTGTCTTCATGCAGACTGATCAGCGCCTTTGTCTTTCACTGTTGCCTAGATAGTATATCATATTTTTAGTCTCTAAAATTCCATTAAACCGTCCTTGAACTGAAGACAGATTTTCTTGTCAGTGTGCACTTTTACAAGAAAACTTGTGCATTAATATGCAAGGCACTCTGTTCAACAATAGACTCTAGTTATAAATTTTTACTTCAGAATATGAATACATTACATGTACATGTATATGTTGTATGAGATATACGTCCTATATAGGCAGCAAATATGAACCGATTGATCAGATTGATAAACAGGTTATTTCAAGACATGTTGTTTTTTACTAGTGCATACAAAGTCATGTCTTTATGACTTTACAAGACAGATTCTGGTAGTAGTAGACAGGTTAAAATTAATTACTGTTGTGGCAGATGGTGATAAAACTCTCAGCAGGGCCAGCATTTTGATGCAATACTGGGGGCTAATGATCCTGGAGAAACAGTAAACCTTTGATCCCGTTATCCAATGAAAGGCCATGGAAATTTGGTTGGCCGAACTACCAGAAATCTATACCCCATAGAGGTACTTGGAAGCTCTGTCTGATAAGCTCTTGATACAAAGTATAGGCTTCATCCCCTTGACAGTTTCTGAGAAGAAGATTTTTGAATCATGGCGTACACATGTCTTATTGTTTTGGACCCCTAGATACCTTTCACTCTGCCTGAGATGAAAGGTATCTCGGGTACAGATAGTGCAAATTATAACGTAATAAAATAATTAGCTCCCCCAGTGCTACTGCGGTCATTATGCACATTTTCGTATGGTTATCTCGTGATTAATTATCTGTTGATAATTCATATATCTATATAAAAATCAAAATATTTAATTGTACATTTTAGACAAAAACAAAGTAAAAATTCATAATAATCAGAATCGTTTGAATATTATAGCATTTTTAATCCGTTTTCTACATGAAATATTAACGATTTTGCACCTTGATGAAAATACTTTTGTATCTGAGATGATCAGCTAATTACACACCCCCTGCAGTGAGCTGCAGCATCAGGAACACTTTATTGCCCAGTTTTATAGTTGAAACCATATGCCAGATTCATGGTTCAGTGAAGAAAAAATGCACAAAAATTTTATAAGAGATGTGTACGCTATGTGTTTTTCGAAATTTTGCCCTATATGGGGCCCCTGCAACCAATCAAAATGAAGGATTAGGACAAAAGTCACTAGAAACGTAGAGGACTATTCAATAAACATTTCTGCAAAAACAAAATTCAAATATCTCAATTAAGACAGCAAAAATAGGCAATTTTCACTTTTCTCCATTATAAGTCTATGGGAAGCATAAGTTGCCATAGCAACCAGAGTTCTTATCCGATCGAAATAAAAAACACAAATATTCGTTCCCCGCACCTTTAGATGCTATATGTGAAATATGAAAAGATTCGGTCTGGCAGCTTCAGAGGAGAAGTCGTTTGAAAATGTTGACGACGGACGACGGACGCACGGACGCCGGCTCGACTACCATACTACATGTATAAGCTCACCTTGTGAACCTTCGGCTCAGGTGAGCTAACAAAAAATCTAAATCATCTGGAACACTTTCTTCAGAACCATCTGAGTCAGATATCCTTGCATTTTTGGGGACATCTCTTAGCAGTTCTTACAATTACATCTTTAAAAACTCTAACATAACCATGCCATTTATTTTTCTGTGTTTTATTTTATTATTTTTTCACGGATAAGAACACAAAATATACATGTAAATGCACACCACTAGTTCAAACACATACCTCTTTAATGACTTCTTCTACCCGTTGTATTCTCCGTTTTCTTGTTAAATTTCTGTCCATCCTGAGTAGTGCCTAAAATGAAAGAAAATTGAATTATGACTTACAAAGGTAGATAACATGCTCCTTGGACATTTTTTACTTAAAGAAACTTCTTTGACTAGTTAGAGATTCACCAAGAGGACTGAAGAATTAACTTAATGTTGTGAATGTGAACCACTGCAGAAGATGAGGGTGAGATAATGCGCCTGTAAAACCGGTTTAAGACCCCAGTAATTTTAAATTACTTATCGTTCCAAGGCGACACTTCTGTTGTGGTTCCATCTGTTTTATGTTTTGGAGTCGAATTTTCGTACTGTTTGAACCTAATGTACGTATTCAAATTTTTATTTAAGTTCGGGTAACTGAGTGACCGCCTATTGGGAAACTCGGCTTACGATATGTTTTCTAAGTATCTAATTGTCAATTTAGTTTTTCCCACCTTGGTTTTCGGATTGGGAATTTTTTTCTGACTGCGCCTTTACCTGATCATTGCCTACTTGTACCTTTCTGTAAAGGCTAGATGTTTTAATAATTTCAGTGTTCGTTTGTTACTTCCATTATGCTTTCGACCAGTTATTTCATATAGTTATTTTATATACTTTATTCACAAATCATTCATCTGCCAAGGTGGCACTGAACATACCCTGAATGTCAAATGCTCCCTGACTGTCATGGTGGCTATAAATAGATCATCTTGTTGTACATAGGCTGATATATTTCTGATTCCTCGACCGACGTTAACGCCGTTTACTTTGATGTCACCGTTCATAGAGAGACGTGGACTGCTGCTTCTTGCCGTCAACGTATTTAACAAGGTTGTCTTTCCCGAACCACTGAAAGCAATAGTGTGGTGAATATCGTTAAATTTCGTTATGTTTAAGTTGAAGCAATCGTTCCTAATTTAAGGGTCAAGTTACTAAATTATAAAGAAGAAGACATCGCGGAAGAGGTATAAAATAAAACGATACAGTCGCAACCAATCCATAAATACAATGCTACCATTCGGCATCAATCACTACCGGAGATGATAGTACTAAGGCGGACTTACCTAGCCCCAAGTATGGCAAGTAAGGTACCCGGTTTAACAATACCATGGACTGAAACAGATAAGGATAATTCCAGTTCAAAGTTACTTCGTCCATAATAAAGTCGTGTTTTAGGTTTCAACCCACGGGAACAACGTAAATTGCACGTTTCATGAGAACCGTGTTTATCATAAAAATGGACCGAAATTTGGCAATACAAAAATTTACCATTTCTCAGAACGTGTTTCCATGGCACCCTGGGGTCGGGACCTCTACAGCACATCCTCTCCGGAGGTTTTACGTGTACGTTCACATTTTCCCAGCTCAGAATCACTTTCTCGTTAGTGTCAACCATACTGTGGTGTCTACCACCTCTGTAGGTAGTTCCTGCACGTTGACCATCGAATGATGCATGGCCAATTCCGTTACCCTGACCACTGTGTTCGTTGAATACTTGATGGTCTAATGCTGAAAATGTATTAGTTTCGTTTAAAGAAAATCCTCTTAAAATCAGAGTTATAAAGGTGCATGATGGATACAACTGCTTTTCCATATAAGCAAAAACAAAAGATCAATATACACTTTCATACCACAAGTTCTTATTTATATTTGCAGACAAAGGGGTATCCTGCAAAAAGATTGATAGAACACTCCTAGACTTGAATATAAGAGACCAGTGACCAGTGATCAGTCGTTTTCGTTTTCGAAAGCGGGTTTAGCATCTCAATCAATTTGCATAGAATCTCCAAGGGGATGAGACAAAAGAGACTGATTATAGAGGACAACCAGCTTAACCGCAACGAGGACAAGATGACTCAAAACCACCCTTGCTCCCTTCATTTTCACTATACCTTGGTTTTGACTTGTGTAGTGTACACTATCGCTAGCGCTTGTGATCAATGGGGTCCTTTCGTCATCCATTTTCACAATCTGTCTTTAATTTAAGTCTGTCACCTGGTCATTGTATCTAATATGCTAGAAAAGAAAACTTGTATTTCTTTAGATCTCATATATCAGGTGCATGAATGAGTACATTTTGTTCCAGATATGTTGTATTTGGGGCTACGCAGCCCCAGTTCCACTACACGTTCGATAACGTTTTGTCGTTAGCCTGCTAGTAGGTTCGGTTTATATTACAACTTGCAACTTTTTTTCAAACATCAGTCATGTGAACAGCGACTACAAAATCTGAAGATCCGTTTAGTTGTTTCCAAAAATATAATTATATTGACCAAAATATAAAAATCAACCAAAATATGGAGAAAGCATCATTATAACGGATCATGATTTAAACTTGTCAACATAACACGCTTTAAAGGGAAACATATTTTTTTAAACTTACCTGTAAACACATACCTTTTTAACTAGCTTTTATGCAGGTTAGCTATACATATATTTAAATATAAAAATATGTCCAAAGTATTAAAGATATTGACTGCGCGAGTACACTGCGTAAATACTAGAATTTCAAAGTATATGTCACTACATAAGGACATCTGCACCATTCATATATATGTGGATCGGTCTGGATATTCGAAAACGCAAAGCTTCTCTGTGTTCTCAGCCAGAACTCCAATAACGATAGCCTCAGAGCCTACAGTCAGAGAAAACTCGAATTTAAGGTTTGAGAGGCATAGAAATATCTTTGAAACAGGAAGAAACTAACCTTTCCTTTAAGACAGAGTATATGAAATTGTGGAAAAAAGTAATTTACAATAAATCCGTTCTTTTTAATATGTTTATCAAATAAATAAAGTTCATGTACTATAGTAAATGATATACCCGTTGTATCTTAAATAGATACGTAATAATATTTTATCTGCTCTAATTTCATTTTGTTAATTCGATGTTGCCCAAATTAAAACTATTAAAAGTCATAAAATGTCTATTAGTTGATGTAGTTGCAAAATCTATCGAATCATGTGCGCGCATTGGCAACAGACAAATCCGAGATTTTAGTGCCTTTTCGCGATATTGGATTTATTGCCGTTGTCTTTTTATAACGATTGAACGATTTTCCCTTGACGTAGTCATGTCATAAAATAGGCCTTTGCAGTATCTCATAATGATGTTTTGACTTAATCGGGCATGTTACACTTTTCATTTATATACTTAAACACATGAAAAACGCACATGACTTTGTATTCAATATAACTTCCACGTGGTTAACTTAAAAAGAAAACTGGTCATATGTTTGTTTCTGGGCATTGACGTATGGTCAAATTCGATTTAATAAACTTATGTTGTTTTTATCATTTCGGACATCTCAAGCACACTTGTCTTCGACTTTTGTGACAGTTCTATTTGAATACCAACTCAGGACCTTTACAGGTTGATTTATAAGCAAATGTAAATTCACAATGTCTTGGTAATAATCATGCCCTTGATCGTCTTGCTTTGACCAACAATATCAGGAAAGCCACAAGTCTGTACCCAACAAGTAAGCCGAATAAAATGCTGTAGTCCGGGACGGTATTGTTCTGTAACAAAAAGGTAAAAAGGGAAATGGCAAACTCAATACAACTTCAGAACCTTAAAACAAAGAAAAATAACAAAAATGAAAGGCAGGATAACACAAGAATAATTGCCATAGTGACGAAGCAAGTATAAATCGGCACCATTGTCTTTTTTCGTTTTTTCTAAGGTGTCAAAAGGTTCGACTTTCAAAACATGAAGGAAGTATTAAACGATTCCTATATTTTACATGTAATTTTAGTGACTGTAAAGTGCTAAAATATTCCAATCAACCTTGTTCGGTAACTAGATCTGTATGAATCGTATGTTACTCACCTGTTCAAAGTTGAGGTAATCAATTACACTCTCACCATCTTTGAACAAACACCTTCTGTCACAAGGATTCTCAGTTGTATTCACAGGACAACCTGATAATGATGTTGACAATCGTTGCTATAGGGTAATGTATAGACCTAGTCTTAAACTGTGATAACCTACCGCGTAAAAATATCAAAGCCAATCGAACTCATCTGTTTAAATCCTTACAACATTTGAATTGCTTTTTTGATTATCAATAAAAGGGAAAGTCAATTATATAAATGTCATATATGTACATAAAAGACTCAACAATTGCTTGAATCTAACGTGATCACATCAATTGTACCCGGTTTCCTGCAAAGGCAAGTGGGTGACTTCTACGTCAGAAGGTACATTTCCAGATAAAATATGCTCTGAATATGAAGACCACTTTAATTAACCCATATTTGACGAAAGGACTTTTCCCATCATTATTATTTGGGTGAATCCACTGTCATTTACTGGGACATCAGGAGTAATTTTGAATTTTCATTCCATTTTAAGGATGGAATTCCTTATAGCAAACAGAATAGCCCCAGATGGAACGCCGCATTCTGCGGCGTCACATCTGGGGCTATTTTGTTTGCCTATGACCCACCAAAAGGACGTCAGGCCTACATGAGTTAAGGTATTCTAATATCTAGTACCTATAGAATCAATATTTTCCCACTGGTTAACAGCTAGCAGTTCATTGGAAAAGCTAAACCACGACAAATATTTCAACCAGATAAAGTAATCAGCCACAGAGCTGTAACAGAAGAACAGGAAAAATGCTTACATGAATAGAGCCGCGACGTGAGAAAACCGGTCTTCGGGGTTTCCGACCAGGTCCGACACAAACCGACCTGTACAAGCTCAGAAAAGAGCTAGAAGCTTGAAATTTCGGATTTAAGTAGAAGAGGAATTGTACTATCCGAGTAGCGAAAACAAAGGCGCTGATCAGCTTCGCGGTTACCGCGAAGCTGATCTGCGCCTTTGTTTTCGCCTAGGCAAAAATCCGGTTTTCTCACGATGCGGCTCAATACAATTCAGTTCCTTTGAAAGCATTTGACAATCAAAGAAATACTCTAAAAAGACTCCCAAGTGGTCTTACACCTCACAAAGACACAATTTCATAAACGTGATATATAAATCATTGTAAGAGTTAAGCCTATTATATTTTATAGTTCAGGAAGAAATGGATTCTTGTTTCCATGAAAACTTCCAATTCGAATCGCAGTGCTAGTGTTATAAGTAATTATTTTCCATAAAGTGTAGTTACCTATTATCTTTCACATCATTGGTTTGTAGGGTAACATTCGTTTTTGTTTAAAACATGATCGACCGTTTCTGCATTAAAGATAAATACATTTTAGTATTAAAAGTGCTACCTTACCCTGTATTTAGGAAGAATCCCCCGAATAAAACAAAGAGGACAAGAAAAGGTGGAGCAAGCGCTAGTGCGGTACTGACAGAATTGGAAACTGTAGATATCAAATAACCTGAAATAGAACTCGGTATGAAAGATTTACCTAATTTGGCAAACAAATAGTTAAGGTACTAGTAGCTCTATTACAATCAATCGAATTTCGAAATGATCTAACCACTATATTTCATTTGGTATTACTGCAGTTAGTGTTGTTCCGTGTGGCGGCCCTAAAAGGTCTACCCATACATGATCAACAGTGCAGATTAAAGTTTCGTTATAGCCTTTGAGATCAGGAAAAATATTTGGAGTATTTAAAAGGAATAAATGCGACAAGTAACACATTCTTAACACTTTTCGTTTGTTGCCTTTGGGAATATGAAACTCCGATGTGAATTTCTTGGAATTTCAACAAAAGTATCTGGCTTTATTTGCTAGTTTGTAAAGGGTCTCTGATGATTTAAATTGCACTGCTTCCAAAGAATCTAACCATTATATTTCATTTATGTTGAGGAAATATGTTCATCTTAGGATCTACATATTACCTATTGGGAACACTTGTATTTATTAAATAGCTTCAGGTATTTCTTGTTTAGGTACATGTAGGTGTACCTTTAAAACGGCAGGGTGTCATATACACAAAACCGTGTAAAAACTGGTATCAGTATGATGTAATACATCAAAACTTACCAAACGAAACAGAGACATTTGAAACTAGAATCAGCACCGCACAGCAAATGAAAAAGGCTTCTGCTGATTCATATAGCCCTGAAAATGAATGTTTGTCAGTTTACAAAATACATAATTGTAAATAATATGAATTCAACTATAAGAAAATTAAGAATTATGTCCCACTGTAATGCCTCGATTTTAATTCGGAAAGCTTGGTGTAAGAAATGTTTAAGGGCCAACACTTTAAAGGCACATGGCAGGGATGTCAGGTAAGAAACATCAAATTACCCGTATATATCCAGTCACTGGTATCAAAAGAAGTCTAGCTACCAATGATAGTTTGTCAACTACTGATAAATTGTTTTATGGAAATGGCTTGGTAATGAAAAAAACAAACAAAAAACAAAAAACAAAAAAAAAACAAACAAATAATGTTTTACATATAGTTAAAGCAGTTTGACAATTTTAAATACCTACCTATCATAAAGTATGCAACAGAGTTCCAAATTATGGGTATTATGATAAACCATGGCAACTGAGAAAATAAAACAAATCAGAATATATCAACATAGACCATTTAAATTATAAAGTTTACTGCAATATTTATCCATTAAGTGTTTTCAAGTGTTTTTTTGTCTTCAGTTTTTTTTAAGGGACCGATATACCCATGTATAACTGGTTTGGGCATTCTTGAAATGTTCAAAAGCTGACACAGTACCACTCCAAACAATGTCCTCAAAACCAATTGCAATACACAGGTAATATATAGAAGATGAACGGCTATTTTCCAAATTGTGGGCACTAATTATCACAATGAAATCAAATATAAAACATGTTAATACAAGACAAAAACATTAATGGAATTATCTTTGAAACGAGAAAATGTAAGAACCGCATCTGAAATATATCCTTAAAATTATATGACGGATTATTTTAACCATTGTTTAAGGTCTAACTTTATCCTTAAAACTTATCTCAAAAGGGACTTCTTTTGTGGGTCTCTGCGATGATTATTTTTGTTTCTGCTGTTTCTGCTACTGGAAAAGAGAATCTCGATTCTCTTCATACATGTTTATATTTCGTGTATGTCGTGTAATGTCATGTGTTGTCCTTTCTTTCCAATGGAAATTTTGATTTAAGTTGTATCAACTTATGGATTTTCTATTCATCCCTTTCATTTTCTCCATGATATCTTAGATCTAGACAACATAATTATCATCCTTTGCGGACTTAAGCTGCATCCACGGTAGAACGTATGTTAGCCTTGAACTATACTTTTTTAATTGATTACCACATAGGAATTTGGACTTTGGACCGGACATTTTAGGATGCCAAAGCCCATGTCATTGATATGATGGAAACCATAATTTGTTAAGTACAATAACCTACCTCTGCTATCATCTTACATATAAAGTAGACATCAACTCTGTATAACCCAATACCATACTCTCGCAAAAATACAGGCTGCTCTATTGGAAAGGTCTGAAAATGATAAAGAGTACAATTAGACAACGACCAGGAAAAGGCGCAATTAGAAAGAGATTCCCACTCCAAAAACCGAGGTGGGAAAAACTAAATTAAAATCAGGTACTTACACCATGAAAACATATCGTAAGCCGAATGAACAGCTATTTTCCCAATAGGTGGCCACTCAGTTAACCAAACTTAACTAAAAATATGAAAACATACATAAGGTGCAAACAGCACAAAAATGTTAACACCAAGACATAAAACAATAAGAACCACCACAGAAGTCACAGCAAGAAGTGCAAAAAGGAAATGTGATGATAAGCCTTTAAGGTGTTCCACTGTATCCTCTGACGATGCAGTTGATACTTTCAGGAAACTGACTGGCCCCCTCTACAGAAATAGCTGCTCACTCGGCTTACGATATATACTCTATGTATGAGTACCTGATTGTCCCACCTCGGTTTTCGGAGTGGCACTTTCGTTCTGATTGCGCCATTTCCTGTTCATTGCTCACTTTTACCTCTTCTAGATTATAGCATGACCACAAATCCTTTTAGAGAAATAAACCATTATGAAAACATGCCCATATAATAAACAGTAATTTTTTCAGCTAAAAAATAGAAAATTTTTATCAGATTTTTTTTTATATTTTATATTGCTCAAAACATAGATTGAGGGTACAAGTTAGAACCGCCTCGGCGAGTTCAGGGGGGGGGGGGGGGGGGGGCGGTATACATTTCACGGACATGTTTTCCTGATTCTAAGGAAACCATCTGTTTTATCATTATTGACATACATGCATTAATATATGAAAATGTCTTACGTTGGCGACGGCAAACATGTTGACCCAAGTGGCGTTAAGAAGAAACAGGAACAGTGCACCATTGACATTCATCACACCTTCCTGGTCTATATCCTGGCGCAAGTAAATTATGCCAAGTATTAGGGCAATCACCTGGAAAATACAAAAATATAATAAATCAACTAACCTCACACAAATTATATTAAAAACTGAAATGATATTTACAAAAACAAATCGCTCTCTGTAATAAACAGTTTGCTCACCATATATTACAAACATTTCAATTAAGCGGTCGACGAAAACAATGATCACGAAGTGGTACAGTCAAAACCAAAGTCGTGGAACCTCGTAAAACCATATTGAAAATAAGGTACTGATACAAAGATCACTGGTGTATGCATGCCATGTTGGTGGCTAATCTTATTCCTGACTAAAAAAAGGCAAACCGCCCATATCAGAGGAGGACAGACAAGAACATATCGTAAGTCGAGTGAGCAGCTATTTCCCTATAAGGGGACACTCAGCTACTGAAACTTAAATTTGAGAAAACGCACATAAACTTCGCAAACAGCACAAAATTCGACACTGAAACATGAAACAAATAGAACTACAACAGAAGAATATCAAATGCCAACTCAGTTGGTTCAGTTGTTTACAGCTGGAAAGACCAAATAGCTCACGAGCTTCTTCGGAATGAAACTTTACCGTGGTTTGTGCGAGACGAACTTTGATCACCATGGGCTCCCTGACTGTCGTTCTCAGACATCTCATGAAAACTGCAGCAAACTGTTCACACCAGCTTGACTCGTATCTGTAAAGAAAAATAGACTGAAGACATTTTAGGTCATTTTATACAATTTATTGGAAGAAGATGAAAACACTGCAGAACTTATTCATCATTTTCAAAAGGAAGCCCAAACGTTTATGTTTTATGCTATGTTTTATGTATCTAAATAATTATACTACTTCAGTCATAACCATGTGCTCACCTACGTCTACTAGGCCCCCTATTGGTATTTCTTTTAAGGTAGTTAACTAAAATTGTTAGGCTACGTATTTGTAATTTGATGTTGGAAAAACTTGTGGCCCAACCCCATGCTTAAGAAGAGCAATAAATATGTTTAAACTAAATGTAATTTGCTTTTGCTACGCGACCCACCTTGATGTATTGCTGAAAGCCTCCTCAACCTGAAAAAGGATGAATACTATAAACAGAAAACGTTTTGCTTGATTACTGGCAGCAGTAAGGCAATATATGGCGGGAAAATCTAATCCGATAACACATTTCTTCAGAACAGGTAAAAAGTGCCTGCAAAAATGTACTCTAAAAATTAATATTATGGCGACTCTCTTCCTGTAAAGTTTACCTCTTAAATTCTATAAGAACCCTGACCAGTTCTTGTGAGTGGTTGATCTTTCGAGGCTTAATAGATAGATTTTAAAGTTTTTATAGCTTTGATGTTATAGTCGTAATTGCTAAACATGTACATGCATTTAGCTGTTGTATTATTGTCTGTATCACATTTATGTAATGAATGGATTTGTGTCGATTTTATTATAATTGTACTAATTTTATGTATAGGTTCTTAAAGATAAGACTTTTCTCATTAATATGCTCACTGCTCTCAATGGATCTCAGTTGTATTATAATTTAATAAATTATATTTGACTTGATAATTACTTATTTTTTTTAAATAAACCTATATCAAGCATTTGAGGCAATAAACCTATGTCATAGACAAGCATTTGAGGCCTCTTACTAAGATTCCATCAAACTTTGGATGAGAGTTGGCATTTTGGCTGTTCTCAGCAAGATCTTTGGCTATCTTGGAATTTTCAAACGCATCACAGATTGCCTAAAAAGAAGATATGAATATTTAAGGAAAGCTTAGATCTTTTTTATCATATTGTCATCCGTGTTTCCAGTTTTGAAGCACAAGATGACGAACAAGTATTGCCTTACCGGAACCAACGTGTGTATAAATAAAATATAACATATGCAATAATTGTAATTAAATAATATGTTAGTGTACAAAGCAAACGTCAGATTAAAATAACATTCAGTACCTCTACGCGAGCTCTACAACCAGCCTCTTGATCAGGGACTATTGCCAGAGTGTGAATGAAGAAATCAGCAGGGTTGAAGTTCGCTGGGCAGGGGTAACCATTGCTGCAAATGCATACACAAAGTATTGTCTAATAATTAAGTATGAAAACGTTCAAAGTAGGCAACGATCAGGAAAAGGCGCGATCAGAAAGAAATTCCCACTCCAAAGTGGGAAAACTAAGAGTAAGCTGAAGTAAGATAATATGAATGAAATATGAAAGCTAAAATAAGTAAAATGTATGAAATATAAAAAGCACAATGAATTTAATATGAAAGCTTAAGTAAAGTATGATGAATGAAATACTTGTATAAAATCTAATATAAAGATTATGAAAGAAAAAAATAGCTAAAGTAAAGCACAACATACTTTATTCAAATTTGAAAGCTAAAGAAACTATGAATTATAAATGAAATATGGACGCTAAATAGAGGATCTTACACTCGTGGTCATTTCATATGAAATTTATTAAACGAGCCTTTGGCGAGTTTAATAAATTTCATATGAAATGACCACGAGTGTAAGATTCGTTTTATCATATGACTTTTAAAATAGGATTTTATCGCCTTCGAAGTGGACATATTTTCAATAAAAATTTACATTGTTGTTACGGACGTCGTCAATGACGTTACGTATTCCCGCAAAAGTGTTATTATTACACGTGTGGTCATACGATTTTTATGACATGACGTTATCCACTGGAAAACAGCGACGTCATATGATAAACTGGAATAAAAAAAAAAGCTGAAGCTAAATATAATGAATGAACAATGATATTTTTAAAGTAAAGTATTATTAATGAAATACATGTATATATGCAAGCTGGTGTAAAGTTAAAGAATGAAATATGAAACATGAAGCTTACTTTTTCATGAAAACCAGTGCTTCTGTTGCCTCGCCAAGAAATGCAGTTCTACCTTCAGCCATGATCAGAACTCTGAAAAGTTAGAAAGAAAAAACATATTAATTCAAATGTGATGAGACCGATTGTCAAAACGACCCATAATAGATAGATTCTGAACATACGTACTGATGTAAGTCTTACTTTTTGCGCGCACTTTGTGTTATGTGGTCTATGTCATCGTCTCTTATTATTGTAGATCCTGGTGGGTTAACTACCTCGAAAGTATATCAAATTAAAATCTTATAATTTGACAAACAAATCACACATATGCAGACCTAAAGCATGGATAATGTACAATCACTATACATGTAAACTTACTGATCAAACAAAGCATACACTTCAGATGAGGGTTGGTGTATAGTACAGAGAATTGTCTTGCCTTTGCTAGCCATAGTTTTCAATGTTTGTACAATATTTTCAGCCATATAGGCATCCAAACCTGACGTGGCCTCGTCACAGAATAGGAGTGGTGGATTGCTGAGAATCTATAACAACGTCAAAAAGAGAAAGACAGTCAAGTTAGAAAACTGAAAAAAAAAAAAAAAAACATTAACAAAACGAAGTTTGCTTAAAATTCTTTAGGGGAGAAGCGTCATCTACTGATATTAGACTGACACAAAAAGAAATGGACTTACTGGAATAAAAAGTATTACCGGTACTGGTAGATAAGCATCAGCTCTTGAAACTGAAAATGCTTCCCAAAGATGTTGTGTTGGTTTGTTGAGATGATAATTAACTAAATACCTCTGAGGCAAAGGAGAGTCTCCTCATTTCTCCTCCTGATATTCCTTTCTGGTCCTCTGGATTACCAATAATGCTATCGGCACATTTTGTCAAGCCAAACTGAAATATATGTATATGCCAATATACAGGCTAAATCTCACTTTTAATCCGTGGCATTTTACGCCATAGCTCTTTAAGGCCAGAAAAAAAGTATCTCGTTTGAAATATATATAATATGTTCAGTTTTATCAATAACATATATATACACGAGATGACACGCCAGGACGGCAGAAAATGCATTTCTTTTGCTGAACAGTCAAGATGATACAAGAGGAACTTTACTGCTATTCTGCACAGGGTTATTGGAAAAGGTCCCTCAGGACCTTTTCCACAGTGTTTACTTTGAATATGATGAAAATTTTACCCATGATCGACTGCTCTCTCTCAATTACGCGTTTCGTCACATAAAGCGCTTAATTAAAACTAGTGGACCCGTCTATACTGACTAGACAGTTAACCGCAATCAATTAATTTTATCCATTGTTGACACTCCCCGTCAAAAAGCGGTAAAATCTAGCAAGCAGTCTCGATCGTGGTGACTGCTTATCATAGCGCATCTAGGTTTAGATCGTAGATACCCTGACGAGGGGTACAGATACTATAGGAACTCTATATGGCTGACTTTTAGTCCATCACATCGGTCCCATGGGTCTGTTTCTGGTAGTGTGGCTGCAGGTCAAAATTCAGAACTTGTCACAAATTGACTGCACTGCAAAATGGTTTTCTACACATCGACATATTGATTGTAATCGTGTTCCCTTTAGTATTGGCTTTGATTCCATAACATCATAAATTTGCCTTGAGTGACAGATACACACACTGGTCAAGCGTTCATTACAAGAAACGACATTCATGTATAGGAAACGAAACTGAAACGTATGAGAAACGAAATTAATGACAAACCAGAGAATCAACAACACTGAAATCTAGAGCAAAAGGAATCTCTTATAACAAACGGCTGCTGACCTTTTCATTGGTTTCTTTTTAAAGAAGCCAACTTGTTTAACTACATTGTTGGTGAAATGTGAATTAGAATAGATGCTATATGCCATGATTGCCGTACCTCTAGAATGACCTCGTCCACTCTTTTCAATCGTCTTGCTTTAGTCAGACACTTTTCCATTCTCAGTAATGCCTAAAAAGAGAAGCCTTCTCTTTTCAAAGATTGTAAGTGTTACTTGATAAAAAGTTTGGTTTGGAAACAAGCTAAAACATGTTTCGAAGAAACCATGAATTACGTGATTAGTTCTCAATCAGGAATAACATGAGAATGATAACTTTTCATTCATTTTGCATTGAACCCAAAGAGTTATTATTCGGTACAAAATGAGCATTACTTTTGCTTGGATTAGAATTTAGAGATTTTATATATGGCACATGAAATGCTTTAACCCACTGATTACAACCCAAATGGGCTACAATACCGTTAGAAAAAGTAACCATGCTGCTTAAGATACCCTGAATGTAAGATGTTCTTTGACTGTCATGGTTGCTATAAATAAATCATCTTGTTGTACATAGGCTGATATATTTCTGATTCCTCGCCCGACATTGATGCCATTCACTCTGATATCACCGTTTATCCAGAGCCTCGAACTGGTGGTTCGTGACGTCAGAGTATTTAGCAGCGTAGTCTTCCCAGATCCACTGTAAGAGATACATAGATATGGGTAATAATATTAGAAACCGTGTTGTTCGGTCAATAAAATTTGAAGTAATGGGGAAAACGGTAGGGTCTGTATTCTATTTATAATACTATAAAGATGACATTCAGAAAACACTACATTTAAGAGATGACATTCAGAAAATACTACATTTAAGTGATGTAAAAAGTAGATTCATGGTCGAAACGTAATGACTTACGGGCGATACAACTCAAGGGGCGAAACGACCCAGTACTGAACAACTGGAAGGCCAGACGTTACATTTTCCAACTGTTTAATTAGAATTCTACAATGGTACAATGCAAAACTGGAAATCCACATTTAATTTGGTATATTGCAAAACAGTTTTACACTAACAGCCAGACTTACCTAGCTCCGAGAATCGCCAGCAATGTTCCAGGTCTCACAATACCGTTGACTGAAAAGTTACAATTTCAATCAGAATGTAAGCTAGCATTCTAAATACCTCTTCGGTAGATCAATGTTTAACAGGGAACAGGTGTTTTATCAAATATAAAAGATCATAAAGACATTTTGATAGTAAAAGACGGTAATTGGTCCATCTGTTCCATCTTATCTACTGGAAACAGCGAAAAATACCGTCATATGGTACTGAGAAGCGATGTTGCACTAGTCACATGCTAGATGAGAACAGTCAATTTCAGCGCATTGGCCAATCATTATTGAAATTTCAATTGGTGCTATTTACCATACTTTCAGCCTCAGATTAGGCCGCAAAAAATGTTTCCACAACCGTCGGGAACTTTGTTTTCATGTTTACAGAAAAAGGAAATGTTCTCATGTCTCTCTTAGTCCAAATATTTGAAGTTCAAGTTCGGTGTATTTCAATAAATGATCATAAATCTTGGTATTTTGAAGTAATTTTGATATTGTACATGTCATACGCAGCAGTTTTTAAAAAAAAAGTTAAAAAATTTGAAAATATCTGTGCAAAAGTCCACACCAAGTGAACAATCGATGCCATCTTTGCTTCGTACTCAAATAATCATGACATTAATTACCATTTCTGAGGATATGCTTCCACGAATCTTTCTGGTCACGCCCTCTAGAAAACAGCCTGTCTTGAGTCTTCAAATGCGCGTTGACGTTTTCCCAGGTGAGCGTCACTTGCTCACAGCTGTCGACCATACTGTGTTGCCCGCTGTGTCTGAATTGTGACGCATCATCTTGATATGTACCCACTGACTTAATGTCAGGAGATGTGTCTTCATTGTGTGTTCGGGCATCGGGCTCGATTGATACTGTTTAAGCAATAAGAAATGGTTAAATAACAAAAAAAATGTCAAGTACGAAATCGGTAAATTGATTATAATACAAACTGATATGGTTTTATTTTCCCTTTAGTGTTGGAAAAAGTGAAGGAATTTCTTCGAATTTCATGCCGAAAAAAATCAAGTGTCATGATTCGAAAAAACATCAGCCAAAGATGCCCACATGTATGTGAAAATATTGGACATCCTCGGCTGAATTCGATCATTATGTTTGCACTTGGCTTCCTGCTGGCATGTGGCGAAATGTAGACATGTTTTGCTGTTGACGTTATTGGAAAAGGTCCCTCAGGACCTTTTCCACAGTGTTTACTTTGAATATGAAGAAAATTGTACCCATGATCGACTGCTCTCCCTCAATTACGCGTTTTGTCACGTAAAGCGCTTACTAAAAACTAGAGAACCCGTCTATAGTGACTAGACAGTTCACCGCAATCAATTTAATTTATCAAATGTTGACACTCCCCGTCAAATAGCAGTAAATATCTAGCAAGCAGTCTCGATCGTGGTGACTGCTTATCATAGCGCGTTTAGGTTTACATCGTATATACCCTGATGAGGGGTACAGAAACTATAGAAACTCTATACGGCTGACTTTAAGTCCATCACATCGCACTATAGGTCTATTTCTGGTAGTGTGGCTGCAGGTCAAAATTCAGAACTCTGTCACAAATTGACTTCACTGCAAATTGGTTTTCTACAAATCGACATATTGATTGCAATCGTGTTCCCTTTAGTATTGGCTTTCATTCTATATAACATAAAAAAATTTTGGTCATTGCCTTGAGCAACAGATACACATACTGGTCAATGTTCATTACAAGAAACGACATTCATGTATAGGAAACGAAACTGAAATGTATGAGAATCGAAATTAATGACGAACCAGAGAATCAACAACACTGAAAAGGGAATCTCTTATAACAATTAAACGGCTGCTGACCTTTTCATTGGTTTCTTTTTAAAGAAGCCAACTTGTTGATCCTGTTCTTGATCAAGGCTTGTCATCCAGGTGAGCCATTGTTGCCTTTTGGGCAGAGAACATTTTTTTCTAATTTTGGAAAACCTCTGCTGCATGGTTTCAAAATCAGATTAAATAGCGTTGCCCCTAATTATGCTGTGCTACGTTCTCCCATGCATAAAATAAAAATACAAGTAATTAAGTTGCTTAATGATGGAATTTTAAAATGTATTAATCAGGAAATTATCTTCTTCACCTCATTGTTGCCTCACCATCGATGACACATATCTAAGCGCTCTCGCCAGGAAAACATGTACATGAAATGAATACCCCCTTAAGGATGTTCGCTACCAATGAAAAAGTATTCAAACTTTTTTTTCTAAGCACTCTTTTTTATTACAAAATGCAACACAAGACATTTGAAAACAGAATAAATATAGGGTAGTGTGCATTTTTAAAGCTACAGGCCTCTGAATGAGACCTCTGAGCACCATGTTTTAAATTTGGTAAAATTGATTTTTAATTTTCAATTCTTTGAAACATACCTGTCTTGAAAAAAAAAAATAAATAAATAAAAAAATAAAAAAAAATAAAAAAAAAAAAAACATCTAGAATGCTTTCAAAAGTCATAATATTTACGTAACGCAGACTATTTTGGACCAAAAGCATAGAAAAATTTGCAACTTGGAGTGGATGACGAAAATTTACGATTCCTTTTCACCCTACCCTCATACTTGAAAAGTCGGAAAAAAATCAATATTTTGAAATGTGCCAAACCCATATTTGTTGATTCAAACTTTTTCTTGTATTTTCACATAACATAAACCTTGGTTATAGTGTTCGAATAAAAGAAAGAAATATGATTATAGGGTAGTGTGCATATAAGAGAGAACCAACAACTTGAAAATCGCCATTTTTCAGCCTGTCTTCGGCTGTTTTGTGTCTAAAAGCCCATTTCATAAAACCACCTAAAATTTTAAAACCAGGACACCAAAGACACAAACAATGACTTAGAGGACCATGTACACATATACTGCTGCCAAAATAAACATCGAACTAGTTTGAATTTGAAGATGCGTAATATTCAAGTTTAATCTACCCTACCCCCTAAATTTTACTGACAACTATTAAAATTTTCTGAAAAGTTGCAGAAATTAGTGTGAAAAAAATGGTTTTTTAGACTGACAATTTTCATAGCTCATTCAATGCATATCATCAAGATGTATCTAAAATTTAATATAAAATATTAGGAAAATATCTGCAACCGTTTACGAGATATTCAAGAATAGAAAAACCGGAAGTTTCGAAATTTCAAATTTCAATTAGCAGCGAACATCCTTAAACCCCACTTTTATATATTAAAACTGGGGAATACAGGGGTATACCTATTTTCTTATCTTTGCCTCAGCGAGGCGGTTCTTGGTTCTAACGTGTACCCACGTTCAATAATGGTTTGAGCAAAAATATTAAAAATATCAAAATTTTTCCAACGAAATTTTAAATTTTTACAGCTGAAAAAAAAATCTATGTGCATTCATGGGCAAGTTTTCGTAATGCAATATGTTTTATTATTGTTTTCTTACCTTTTCCTTGACTACAATGGATACTGTTGCTTCCGATTAGCGGTGTCCTTTCGTCGTCCATTTAAATCCTTACCAGAAGAGCTTTATACCAGTGCAGCCATAATTGATTTTCCTAATTGAGCCGCCGCAGAAGAAAACCAACGATCTGCATATGCGAAAACAAAGACGCAGATCAGCTTCGCGGTAACCGCGAAGCTGATCAGCGCCTTTGTTTTCGCTACATGGGTAGTACAATGGATTACTCTTCTTCCTTCATCCGAAATTTAAAGCTTCTAGCTATCTTCTGTGACTGTGCAGGCTGGTTTGTGTCGGACCTGGTTGGAAACGCAAATTGTTGGTTTTCACGCGCATAGGCTCAATTATCAATAGATATTGTTTATCAATTATATTTTATCAATTGGATAAATACAAAACTGTGTTACAGATGACTCGTATGTCAAATAAATTAACTCAGATAAAAGTACATATATAGTGCAAATACTTTGACCGTACCGGTTGACTTCACGTGATGAAGTTTTGTAAACACTTTAAAAGGGACACATATTTGTTTTATACTTTTTGCCTGTGAAATATGAAGCACTGGTCATATATTGTTTACCATCATAGAGTGGCATTATTGAAAATATAGTTATTTAAGCAGTCCGGTCAACAAATGCATATACATGTCAGAGGTTAAGCGGCATGGTCAAAGTATTTGCACTTTTCTACGGCCTTAGTGTATTATTGAAACAAGAATCTCTTTCTAGTTATTCTTGAGTTAATACCTTTATATGCCTATACTTAAAACCAGTTTTGAAATGGACTATTCCGAAGTGGGTGTGCTCACTTCTGAATTATTGCAAAAAAGTGTATTTTTTGAATTTTGACGAGTTTCAAAAGCTGATGTTTTGATATTATGTGGTCTCTGTAAAAATTAAAAGGTACTCATTTGTCTATACAGTGAGTTTTTGCTTTTCGAAATTCGGTTAAGAAGTACCTGAATCACCCTTGGACTACCAACTTCGAAATACGTCATAAGTCAGGAAGCAGTTCCATTAATTTAATAATGGCGTCCTTTCATGAAGCAGTTTCATTCATAGATTTATATTTAGTGATCATATTTCAGGAGTTATTCATGCTCTATCCTAATAATCATTGTATTAGGATGAAACGTATTCTATTGACAAAGCATTGCTACATAGAATATAGTGTCAAAGCAACTAGTTTTATTATTTTGGTTGACATTGAATCAATATGGGCTGGTCCATGTGAGACCGTTACAACATTGCCTTCAATCGAAACGGGGTGTAAAGAAAAGAATGAACATGATTCACTGCTTTCTGTTTCATAACTGTGTATAATAAATTTTACAAGGAAGGTCCAAATTGGTCATTTTGAAAATATAATGAACAAAATCTAGTACTTAGAATGTAGATATTGAATGATTAATTGTTTTATTCACTTGACATACCTGTAAAACGTGTTATTCACTATAATAGACTAATCCAAACTTCCAGCACACTTACTACCAATTATCAATGAAGGGTTGTTCCATTTGCTGCACAGGGGTGTAAACAAATGCTTCCGCATGCTTCCGTTGTTTTCTATTTTATAACTCATGTTCATTAATCTCCAATCACGAGAAAATGTCTTTTCAAAGACAACTTGTGAAAAAAAATCTAGCATTTAGTATGTAGAACTATATGTAATTTAGTTTGTTTTCTTATCATACCTGTAAGTCAATAGAATGGGCAAATCCAATATTCCAAAAATAGATTGTCTTCCTAGCAATTTGGGTAAAATACATCACCAAGTATGGTGTACTGGAAGGATCAAAATGACCGAAGTGGTAAACCGAACTGTCCATGCCTATTTCGAAATAGACATGCACCCGCAAATATAGGGGTGCACCCACATATTTAGAGGTTCATCCCTATTTAAAGATAGAGGTTAACCCCTAGAACGCCGGTACACCGTCATAGATTGTGATTTTGTCTGGTAGTCCGTTTGATTGTGACTGCTTGGTGGCACTGTTGAGTGAGACTCTTCCAGGTAGTCGTGTCTGTATTGTTGTACGTTGGTCTAATAAATATTTTATGTATGTATCATATTAAATACTATGTTATGTTCAGTTACATGCACTGTGTATGTGACATGTTATTTCACATATGTGGCGTTATGTTATGTTGTATATATAATGTTAGGTTACATATGTAATATTATGTTACATCTGTACGTTATGCCATTTTGACCCTTCCAGAACACCATAACTAAGATTTTGAGTGCGTCGTCTTAAATAGGGTAAAATACATCAATTAGTATGAGTCACCTCGTCCTAAGGTTAAGATTTCTGAATTAAAAAAAAGTTGAATTAAATAAATAATAATGAATAAATCATGAATCGCCAAACGTTGACCGAAATATGTGGCATCGCCCATGGATCCGCAAATGGGGTCTTTTAGCTATAATTAAATAAATATTACATCTTCATTGACCATAAGGTCGTAAGAAAAAGACGAGCTTCTTGACGCCTAAACACGTATATTGCGGGCATTTTGTTGTTGTAATTCAGAAATGGTGACCCAGTCCCGACATAACCATAGCTGTTGCGTTTGGTATCAAATCAAATAAATCATCGGCACAAATGTGTATTATTGTACTCCATATAGCTACGTTCATACAGTTACATGTGAGTGACTAAATAAACAGACATGCGCTGAACAAACAAAAAGCTCTTAACACTTTTTAACGGTTGCCTTACTCCGTGTTTGAGAAATGGTGTGACAGTTGATAGAGGCCAAATCCAAAATAACAAATCACGTCCAGTTTCGAATGATGTCTCTAAAGTCATTGATTGTTGAAAATGTTAGAACGCATGAAAATTAAAGTTGACCGCTATTAACCGCTGACCTACATGCGTCATGGTACTAATAGGGTTATATCTCGGCGCTGTAGCTTATGTCACTTTAATTTGAATGCGTCGACGATGTCTCCGCTTTTTTTTTGTACCCAAGAGTTTATGGTTATTTTTATGACAACAATGAAACAACTCTACAGTCCGTGTTGCATGCGTTTCTGTCGTCCTGACGATTAACTTGCCCACTACTATTTATTGCGCTCAACCTGACATTAATGTGGAATTGGCACTGTAAATTCAGAAACTTCATTTTCGATGTGCAGACTGGGCATTTAGATATTCACATAACCAACTCGTAAACTTATGATTCATATAGTACAGTTTAGCCTTATTTCTGTGATGAGCATTTACGACAGATCAATTATCATTTTTTTTAAATTATTAACCAACAGTTATACGTACAAAGAGTCAATACATGCTACTATTGAACCATTCTGAGTCTATTCAACATTAACTTATTGAAAATGAAGGGTAAACACACTGTCACAGAAAACATACAATGTATAAATCACACACTTAAACTGCTGACAACGTTAACGCTCTCCCTTGTAGTCATTTTGATTGTGACTTTGTCTGGTAGTCCGTTTGATTGTGACTGCTTGGTGGCACTGTTGAGTGTGACTCTTCCAGGTAGTCGTGTCTGTATTGTTGTACGTTGGTATAAGAAATACATTATGTATGTATCATATTAAATGCTATGTTATGTTCAGTTACATGCACTGTGTTCTGTGACATGTTATTTCACATATGTGGCGTTATGTTATGTTGCATATATTATGTTACATATGTAATTTTATGTTACATCTGTAACGTTATGGTACATGCGTTATATAAGATGCATTATGTTACGCGTTTTGCTACAAACATAACGCTATGTTGCATAACGGGTGCTGATTCATTCATGTTGTTACATATGTTGCGTTTTGATACATTATGTTACATACATTACATAACTTATGTCACACACGTTATGTCACATACGTTACTTCCATTTATAATGTATTCAATACTGAGATTTATCAAGATATCATAGATTTGACTATAACAACACTGTCTGTTTTGTGTGTATCTTTGATGTGTATCTTTGATGAGCTACGCTATTTCAGAATGTATGAAAATTCTTAAGATGCAACGACACCACATATGTGAATGAGAGCATGAGAGAGTGCATATATATAAGTGAAACATGTATTGTTTTAATATTGAATTAATTGTTTACACCATTATGCCATAAATAGCTAGCTATGTTAATTTATTTGGGGGAGGGCTATCTAATGTTTATTTTTGCAAAATTATGTTTACTCCTAAAGATCTTACACGCACAAATATGTTACATACATTGCGTTATGTTACATATTTTACACTATGTAACATATGATAAACTTTGTTACATGCAATGTTATATATGTTTTGTAATGTTGCATAGGTTACATATGTTACGTTATATATGTTACGTATGTAACATACGTAACATACGTACATATGTAACATATGTTGCATGATATTTACATTGATGAACTATGCGCAATGTCGAGAATATATCATACGATTCGTCGACAACGATAAAAATAACTAGTATAGATAATGAAAATAAATTGTAAAAATCGTGAGGTCATTTCAAAATCAATGGAAACCTGATATTAAAGACGTCTTTTCTTCAAACACTTCAGAAAGTATGTTTACTCTTTAAATCTTACACGCACAAATATGTTACATACACTGCGTTATGTTACAATTTTTACAGTATGTAACATATGATTAACTTACTTTGTAACATGCTATGTTACATATGTTTTGTAATGTTGCATATTTACATATAATACGTTATATGTTACGTTTGCAATGTACGTAACATACGTACATATATATACATATATTACATATGTTGCATGGCGTGCGTATTATGTTATGTAGTACAATGTTATATATGTTGTATTATGTCACATACGTTACATTATGTTTCATATGTTTTGTTACAAATGTTACATTGCTACAACAGGTCGAGATTATGTCGAGAGTATATCGAGAAGCATGGCGGCTTCGAGTACAATCCACTTCTTCAAACGTAAATGCATGAAAAGGCATGTTTGATCGGCCACTCAATATTAGCATTAACTAAAATGAAACAAGACCGTATATAACATGTAGCACATGTTATAGGTTTTCTTGTTTATACTTAATGATACTTCGAACGACACCGATCAAGTAAAGTGTTTCAAGAACAGGTGGAGCCATGAACCCGAACACAAAATGTGACATATAAATAATAATTTATTGAAAGTGATTCAGTGCCCCCAAAAAGTAAAGTTCTTCTTCTTCATTTTTTTTCTTTTAAATATACATCACCTATTAATGGCTCGGCGGTGGTCGTCTTGGCCATGTAAGATGGGCCAACCACTTTAAACCTTGTTCCAAAGGAAGTTCTACATGTTTGATTGGCATGGGCGTCAGGATGGAGAAGAAAATCCTTGAAAAAGATCCGTGATAAAGACGAACAGACGGCAAAGAGTCTTTGAAAATGACCTTTGGCCAAAGTAAAAAATGACACTGACCTTAAAAACCCACACACGACTTCATTAACTCAGCAAACGGTATGGATGTGTCAGTCTTTAGGTCACACGTTACAAAACTTTCTGAAAATTTTATCGTTTACATTCGTCCCCATTAAAAGACATATGTGACCAAATTCTGCCTTGCCGTAAAATAGGTCCAGGAAATTTCTCCGTATCTACAAATTTCTAGGTCACAGGAATAAAAAATTCTGCAAAATCCATTGGTTACACTCCTTGTCATTTAAATTTAAAAGCCTATGTGACAAAATTTGAATTGGCCGTGAAATAGGTCAAGGCCGACCCAAGGTCATGATGTATAAAATTGTTATAAGCTAGAGTACCAAGTTTCATGGAACAGTTCATTGGTTCGAGAATAGAAGATTTTATAGGTTTTCACTATAAATGTGCATAGCGGCCATCTTGGTTAGGTGACCTTGATCATTTATAATATACAATCTACTTTTTCAAGAGGGTTCCGTGTAAAATTTGTTGTTATTTTTTTTTAGTATGTGGGGCGAAAACGGGAGAACCCCGAGAAAAACCACCTGACACACCCGCAAGCAGAACTTGGCTTGTCTCACATGTAGCCAGAGCGGGGCTCGAACCCACACAAGTCACAGCGGTGAAATGATCGAGTGATAAAATTTGGTTTTAATTGGCCATGTGGTGTCTGCTGAGAAAATAAAGTTTTAATTTTGACACGTAAATTAGGTTCAGGTCAACCCAAGGTCATGATTTATAGAGTAAATTAGGTCCAGATCAACCCAAGGTCATGATTTATACAAACTATGATGTGCTGGAGTCATACTATGTTTCGTTGAAATCGGTCAACCAGTTCCAGAGAAGATTTTTAAAGTTTTATTTGCTATTTATAGCCATGGTGGCTATCTTGTCATGTCATTGTGACCTAGACCATTTATACAAATCCCCCCCCCCCCCCGCACACACACACACACACACTAAAGATGCTCAACATGAAGTTTGGCGTTGATTGGCGCTGTAGTTTAAGAGGATGTTTGAACGGTGTAAAGAACGAGTTTACGACGACAATAACGTTGACGACGACAAGAGGGATGCCAGAGCATGGATATACTATAAGCTCTTCTGTGAGCCTTCAGCTCAGATGAGCTAATTCAACGAGACCGCAGACATGTTGTTACTTTGTTTGTATTGATATTTAACATCCAAGTCAGCATTTCTTCATTCATATCAGGACGCAGCCATTGCTTCTGGGTACCTAACCACTTCCGTTTGGTCAAGGGGTAGAGTATATGTTTGCCCATGCCGAGCCCGAGCTGCAAAGCCCAGGATTTTGCAAAAAGATCAATTTCTTCATGGGAAATAATATACAGGATAGTATTTTGTGGCATTTAAATTATCGGAAACAGTTTACATAAACTCCTTCATGCTTTTGCCAAGTATTTTGACTTTGATAGAAAATCTCAGAGAAAAGAAAAATGTCATCAAAGTACATTTTCAAAGTAATCATGACGAAAAATATTTTGACACCTGATCGATTTTATCTGTGTTTGAAAGTATAAGTTATAACCTTTTATTATTTTTTGGTAGTTTAAGTAAAAACTGTGATTACAACTCAAATCTCGGCTTACGCAGAGCTCCCGAGTACCTAGGACCACTGAGCTTGTAAGCTGCACTGTATTATGTAACCTTTAATACTAGAATAGCGACAGACAAGCACCTTCTATAAATGCAACAATTTCACAGTGTAAGGCAGCAATTGTCAGGATAGAAAAAGTCGGAAGGATGTTATTTTGATTATAAAAATACTCTGTGCAAATTTTGCTCACCTGCATCATTTTGTTTTAGATGTTTTTTTTTTTTTTTTTTTTTTTTTTTTTTTTTTTTTTTTTGTTTGTTTGTTTTTTTACACGTTGGAACAACGTTTGTTTGACTTTGTGGTTTCACGTCACAGTCAACAATTTTTCTTTCGTTTCGGGACAGAGTCGGATGTCCTGAGAATATACCAGCACTATATGTATGAGGGTCACGTTTCTTGCTCAAGGGCACGCCTCATGCAGTGTCATTTAAGAAATGAATTTCATTTTTCTGGTGTTCATGGAGCTATGAACCGCAGTGGGTCGCGTGCAACGTCCAATCAGACTGGCGAGATTCAAGTTTTTTGACGTCAAGTTTGGATTACGTCACATCGCGTGACACAATGTTGTTCATGGAAGTATGAACACAGATGAACATCTAATGGTTCATCTAAGGAGGTTTTAGAAAAATGTAAATATTTGGGTATGAACGTAAGAACTCTTGATTCTGAGTCGGACGCTCTACCTCTCAGCCAGCAAAGCTCTCCGTAGGTTCATTGAGCAAAAACATTGTTATGAGATAGCATTTTGCATAATAAAAACAATAAACAACGTGTTTTTTTCTATACACTGTTCTTGACAATCACAAACTAAACCACTGTGAGCGTGTGTTATAACATAAAGTAAGTACATGTATTCAACAAAATCGACAAATATTTAACGACATGTAATACACCCCTATATACAAAACTGAAATTGAACGTAACCTTTTTGACAGAGAAACATTGTATTTCGTGTTACAGCCAGTCACTGGAATGTAATTGTGAATACTAATATATGTACAGAGAGAATGAAAATACCAGCCTGTGCGCCTTGTCGTATCAGAAAATAGCAAAACTTAGTTTCCTCTTCAGTAAGACTAGACATCAGTAAGACTAGACAAACAACACTCGAGTTTAAGGGTAAGCCAATATTCTGTTAGTCAGAGGCGAGGTCTTGGATGGGTAGCAAACAAGCAGGAACTTGAATATGAAGCCAAAAAATCAACGAACTTGGTGTGTCAAAATGAAATACAGTTTGCTCGTTTGATGATACCGAAGGACTCATGGCATTATCAATGTGACAGCATTTATTAAATGTTTAAACCAAACTGTTTTCAATTTTGACTTCAATTTTCAAACTTGATCCATCGTGTTTTACACTACACACAGATATCCATCAATATATGTAAGAATCATGTGTGTTTAAATCTATGTCAAATGAAATTTTATATGTCTCTTAAGATTAGTGCTTTGCGGGTACGATTTTCCACAAAAATCGCATTTATGCTGTGCTTCTTTATTGTGGCATCTCAAATGACTGGTCAAACCGCTAGTATGCGTAAAACTTTTTGTACAAATTGTACACTTGTAGGGCTTACTTCCCTCGTGTTTACGCAAGTGAATCGTTAAGCCCCATGATGTCCGAAATGTTTTTGTACACAAGTTACAGCAATACGGATCCACACCAAGGTGAACAACTGATACATGACTTACAAGTTTCACTTTTTTTCTGAACGATTGCCCACAAGTGTCACAAGTATGTGGTTTTTCTCCACTATGAATAAGCATGTGTACTTTAAGATTCCCTGCAAACAGAAACGATCTTCCACATGTCTCGCATGTATGTGGTTTCTCGCCAGTATGTATCTTTATGTGACACCTGTAATTGTCTTTATTTGCATAGGATTTCCCACATGTGCTGCAGGTTATCGTTTTCTCTCCTGTGTGGATAAATGAATGCTTCTTTAGTCCACTCCTGCTGGTAAAAGATTTTCTGCAGTAAGAACAGTGATGTTCTCTGCCCCCTGTATGAAGAAGAAGGTGTTTGTTCAAGCTGCATGTCTGACTAAATGATTTTCCACAAATCACACACTTATGTGGTTTGTCTCCAGTGTGAATACGCATATGTGATTTAAGATGATCCTTTTTTCCAAATGATGCATCACAAGTCTTACAATGATGAGACTTTTCAGAATGGACGTACATGTGTGATCTTAAACTGCTTTTGCATTTAAACGACGTTCCACATGTCTCACACTTATAAGGTTTATCTGAACTATGTACAACCATGTGACCCTTAAGACTATTTTTATACTTAAAAGATTTTCCACAAGTTGCACAGTTATGTTGTTTATCATTACTATGAACCAGCATATGTTTCCTGAGAGTTGATTTAACAGCAAACGATTTTTGACAAATTTCACAACTGTGTGGTCTTTCTCCTGTATGAATACGCGTATGATTTTGTAAGGTTTGTTTGCGACCGTACGATTTTCCGCAAATCTCACAGCTATGCCTTTTGACAAGTCCTGTGTGCAGAAGCATATGCCTGTTAAGGTGGCTCTTCTGTGTGAAGCACTTCTTGCAAGTAACACATTGATAAGGTTTGTCTCCTGAATGTAAAAGCAGATGCTGCTGTAGGGTATGCTTCTGTGTGAATGATTTGCCACACGTTTCACATGTATGGTGTTTTTCTTTAGCATGAATTTCTTTATGCTTGATCAGTGTGCGTTTAAGGGCAAATGATTTGCCACACGTATCGCAGGTATGAACTCTGTCCCTCTCAGTATGAGTGAGCAAATGAGCCGCTAAATAATCTTTTTGAAGAAACGATCTTTGACATAGGTTACAGTTAAACGGTTTAACCTCTATATGAATCATTTTATGCTTGTTTAAGGAGCCTTTCTGAGTAAATGTCTGACCACAGGTATCACATCTTTGAAATATATTTCTTGTATCCTTGAGAATATGCATGTTTACATTTAATGGTTGATCACTGTTCTGTCTTGTGTTGATATGTTTTTTTTAACTTCATATGTGGTTTATCCCTTTTAGATCTTTGTTCGATGAACCAATGTGAATTTATTCTTTGTGTACAGTAGGATACACCACACCCTTCGTCTTTTATAAATCACAAGATGAGGCTAACCTGCAAACATTTGTGAAAAAATATATTACAGGAGTTCATGTAATATTCAAAACCAATTACATTTGATATTAAAGACCTGCTGTATTCGTTCTTATTACCACACGTGCTATCATTGTGTTTGTCAGAAAAACTGGGCATGTGTTTTTAAACTTCGTTGTTATAGTTTACCGTACAATGGCATATTATAAAGATTGACGGTTATAACATTAAGCGCCTGTTGTATAAGATACATGTTGCAAGCCAAAAAGAAAATACGTGTACAATGCTTCATTTACTACATCATTTGATTATGTTTCTGTTAGGAGGCGTTTAATTTTTCAACATGTGTTAACCAAACTCTTATGTGTGCAATTATTTGAAAGATATTTCGTTTCATTAAAACGTTTATATATTCTGAAAAATTATAATAAGAACAAATAACGTAATCAATTGAACAATTTGGTCCAAAATTGGTTAAAATCGGTCGACAGATACGCGAGACATTGATATTTGAAATAATATGCACATCGTCAGAAATCCCACAAAATTTTAAGATTTCAGATCAGTCCCATAAACAATACAGACACCTCGGCCACAGAAAACATCATGAGAAGATGTCCTTGAAATAAATATCCCTTAAACCCACTCGATCTGTCTATAAAGTAAAACCGAGGTGTATAGGGGTATTCCTGCTTTCCTTATTCTTGATAAAAAAAACCCTGGGCACTCGTCAGTATCGCTTCGACGTGTACCCACAATCAATGTTTTGAACAAAAATATTGAAAAATACATTTTCTATCCGATGAAATTTTCGTGTTGTTGTTTTTTTTTCTCTCTCTATCTGTATTGCATGCGCAAAGTTTTCGTAAGGATAAATTATCTTTAGAAGTTCCTTATACCCCCATTCCACTGGACGGCGTTTCCACTACGTTCATTAAATCAATGTAGAAAAATGCAGTATAATGAGACAAAGTTGGAATTATAAGGAATGAATTTTTATTTTTGTTGATTTTATCACAGGCGCTTGAAGTTATTGCCGTACATCTTAAAATATACCCTAAAACAACAGTGTCTACATAGCAATACCGTAGGTATCAATACTTCGTATTGCAATGTAGACCTCGATGTAGACACTTATTTGAAGCATTATTTTTATGATTTATGGCCATAACTTCAAGCGCCTGTGATTTTATCGATATGTAAACTCAGGCGAATCACTCACAAACTTTTTCAAAAAGCCCTTCGGGCTTTATTTAGTTTGTGAGTGATTCGCCTGAGTTTACACATCGATAAAATCAACAAAATAAAATTCATTCCTATAGTGAAACGCCGTGGAAGCGCCGTCATGTGAAAAAAATAGGATTCCCACGCTTTTAGTACGCTTCTACTGTCTAAAAACTTGCCTCTGATAATGGTTTTTCGCAGAAAAGTTTTGTATGGGGGA
Organism: Rugalucina vietnamica; assembly: GCA_964017185.1. Lineage (NCBI taxonomy): Eukaryota > Metazoa > Mollusca > Bivalvia > Lucinida > Lucinidae > Rugalucina > Rugalucina vietnamica. The sequence continues at coordinate 51,504,308 of OZ024869.1, forward strand.
CTACAGAAAAATTATTTTCATGTCAAAATCATGATCTTAGTTTGTCCTAATAGGACCTGCAAACATTTTGAAAATCGGTGAACAAATAAAGTTTTTATGGCCAAAATGAATTTTGCATAGGGATTTTGCATTGGCAAGGGAGATAATCGATGATCGTGAAAATGCATATTTTTTCGAGAAATTTTTCCTGAACATGAAAATTTTGTCTCAGGTATGTCATTTGTGTCAATTTATAATAATTTTGAGCAATCATGATTAAATAGTTAGAATTTAATTTTTTTGCGGGAAAATATTTACCTCCCTTCCATGAGATTTTTGTACAGGAAATCCCTATTCAAAAATGTTTTTGACCAGAACTTTTTTATTTGTCAACCGATTTTCAAACTTTTTGCTGCACATTTTGCGACAAACTAGATGCTTAATTGTGGCAAGAAAATATTTCCTCTACATTTGAACAGTTGTAAAATACCTGCGAAAAACCATTATCACACACTACGAAACAGATTATATATTATGGCCCATCTCAAATATTATGGCCCATCTTGATGAACATGAACTCTTGTCGGACAGGCAACACGCATTTAGGAAATGGCATAGCTGTGAAACTCAGTTGACTACAGTGATAAATGACTGGGCCAAAATCTTAGACAAAAAAGGCCAGGTCGACACTTTTATACTCGATTTTGAAAAGGCTTTCGATACTCCTCCCCATGAACTCCTTAAAAGCAAATTGTTTAGCTATGGAATAGGTGGAACAACACTGAATTGAATAAATGCTTTCCTTTGTTTCAGACAACAAAGGGTAGTGGTTAATGGTATTAAATCGGATTGGGCTCCAGTTGTGTCGGGTGTCCCTCAGGGCACCGTTCTCGGCCCCTTGCTGTTTTCCTTGTATATAAATGACATCTCAGCAGACATTGAGTCTGAAATAAGACTCTTTGCTGATAATTGTGTTTGCTATCGTGAAATCAAGAATGAAGAGGATACATTGAAACTTCAGAGAGACATTGATCGTTTAGGCAGTTGGGCTAGGAAATGGGGAATGAGATTTCAACCCGTCAAATGCAACATGATGCAGCTGACAAATAAACGATCTAGTAAGATACAGGCTAACTACACCCTTGAGGGCACTGTACTGGAAAACGTTGAAAGCATAAAATATCTGGGTGTAACTATCACAAATGATTTGAAATGGAATACTCATATTTCCAATGTTTGTACAAAGGCTAACAGAACTCTCGGATTCTTGAGGAGAAATTTGTATTCTTGTCCCCCAGATGTGAAAGAAGCAGCTTATAAAAGACTGGTGCGGCCGGTCTTGGAATATGGAAGCTCAGTTTGGGACCCTCACACTCATGGCCTCCAGGAAGAACTGGAAAAGGTCCAAAATCGTGCGGCAAGGTTTGTGACGGGAAATTATGTTTTTGAAACTGGGAGCATGACTGGCATTTTAGGTCAACTGAAATGGGAATCTCTTAAGAAAAGGAGGAAGGATAGTAGACTTATATTGCTATACAAAGGTCTAAAGGGTAAAGCCAGAATACCCACAGATGACCTTATCCCAAAGAATAGGCGTTGTAAAAATCAACACTCTTTGGCTTTTCAGATACCTTCAGCTAGCAAAGAAGCGTACAAAAGTAGCTTCTTTCCACAGACTATCAGGGACTGGAATGACCTCCCTGATTCACTTATCTCCTCTGCTGAAATGTCTGATGACTGTGTGTCCAAGTTTGCTTCACTCGTGCGTTCAAGGGACTAATTTCTCCCCCATCCGAACCCCCTGGTGAAATAATGTCATTTGGCGTGTCACCAGTAAACTATTCAGATTCAGATTCAGACTTTAGTACGCTTCGACTACGTTCTCGCTACGCTAGCGACGTTCTAGCCGCGCTACTACAGCGCTTCTACGGCGCTTTAGGAATCTCCAAGCCGCATCAGCTACGCTTCCACGGCGTCAAGGGATTTCTCTCTACGCTTTGACTACTCTTTGCCTACGCTTACTACGTATCTGCTGCGTCCTTTCTACGTTTGGAGCTCAGGCACCGCGTTTCTGTTGCGTTTTGTCCATGAAAACTCAACAAGTTAAGATCTTTTTCAGCATTTGACAACTTGTCTTCAAAGAAGATGAACCGTATGGTGCCAGTGGCCTTCAACTTTGTCTCCCCCCCTTGTCATCTTCTTCCACTTGAAGTTGGAATTCAACTTCGAGTTGGGGAGGGGGTATATCCTGTTCGACCTGACGCGAAGCATCTTCTGGAGTAGGCTCTTGCTGCGGTTCAATTGTCGGAGGCTGGGTGGCAGTACTAGTAGCGTTTGCTTTTCTTCCATTTGGAGGTGGCATTTTCTTTGATGTGGATTGCTTAAATTAACATTTAACAATGAAGACAATGATAAAACAGATGACGTATTTATACCCTGGTTGGTATATGCGTGCTGTAAATCGCCATGAACGTAGCTCAACTGCCAAGAGCGTAGTAGAAGTGTAATGGTAGCGCAGTCAAGACGCCAAGAGCGTAGTGGTAACGTAGTCAAAACGCCAAGAACGTACTGGAAGCGTAGAAGAAGCGCGTTGGTTGATATTGGTAATTTGGTGGAATCGTAGTGAAAGCGTGAGTAGCGTGGTAAGGACGTACATAGCGTAAAGGGAGCGCCCAAAGCGTAGGAGAAGCGTACTTGGATCGCGGACAAATATCGCTACGCTTTTACTGCGATGTTGCTACGCTTCTTCTACGTTATGCACGCTATGGCTACGATACTGCTACGCTAATGCCGTTCTTACTACGCTTTGACTACGCTTCCACTGCGTTTCGAGTCCACGGAGTTCTCTTAGATTTTTGAATAGGGTCAAAACTTTCAAATTTGGGTGGCGTTCAAGGCGCTACCAGTACGTTTCTACTACGGTCAAGGCGTTTCGACTACGCTTCTGGCGCTCTCTTTACGTTTCACGGTATTTTATGCCCATATTTGGAAACGTAGTGGAAACGCCGCCCAGTGGAATGGGGGTATTATGAAATAATTTTAGCTTTCGCTTCCTGTCTGTACACCAAACTTCAGAAACTGCTTGTTTAAAAATTTCACTTTTCTGAGACATCACAAGACAAAAATAACCAAAATTTTGAAAATCAGTGTACTAATAAAGTAATTATGCCCAAAATTATTTTGAATAGGCAATTTGCATGTACAAGGGAGGCAATTAAAACACCTTGAAATTGAACATCAAGCAGATCTGTGCAAAGTTTAAGAGTTTGGCGCTCAGCTATGCATGCAATACAATATTGTTTTTGTTTGGTGCATTTTAAGGGGATGCCAATTGTCAAAAACTAACACTTGTATCCATGGTTTTTACCTGTGCAAAGAAAAATGACAATTTTACCAAGAACATTTGATCATTTTGAAACATTCATGTATGAGTAATTTCAACATCCCATACAGATTATTTTATGCAACAATACTCGACTTCAGAGTGCTCACCAACACGCTTATCAGCATCTGTCAAGTGTACTTCCTTGTTTGATTCTGTTGTCATCCGTGCGGCATACTCGGTAAATTTTAGGAACAGATATACCATGAACACAGCAATAACATTGAAGTGTTTGCGAAAACAAAATAACCAGATTATGTTATTTTCTTTCAATAAATGTTCAATTTCTTAATTGGACTGGACCCATCTATTTTTCAGTAGAGTACACGCTACAGAAGAAAACTCGAATATCTAACCTCAGTTTCTGTCTTTTTTTGCAGTGTGTGTCACCGATCATTTATCGGTTTGTATGTAAACAATACCACGTGGTTGTCAGTAGTGATGAAGATGATCCACTACTTCCTGACTAAAATCTTTGAAAGTATTTTTAACCAAAAGTCAATATTATGGGAGAAAACATGCTATTTATTATAACTCTCTAACCAGCGTTCAGCAAATATTAAAAATAACACGTTTCCTCCATGAAAAATGAATTTCAGAGTGGAAATGCTCTCAAAGATTGTAGTCAGAAAGTTGGAGATCATGTTCATGGTAAGCATGCCAGACGGGTGACAACGGCATTACACCAGGATGCTGATAAGCGTGTTGATGAGCCAGCGTAAGCTAAGAGTTTGGGCATAAAACAATCTAAGTGTGATGTTTGAATGGACCATGCAAAAATATTTCAACAAGAAACAGAGTTCTTGGTAAAATAGCAATGTATCGTTATACAGGTAAAAATCATACAAATATTATATTTTGACAATTGATATACTCTGGGGGGAGGACATGGGCGGGCGGGGGTACGGGGAGAGAGGGGGCGGGAAGCGGGGGAGAGGGGGGAAGTGGGGAGAGAGGGGGAGGGAAGCGGAGAGAGAGGGGAGGGAAGAGGGGAGAGAGGGGGAGGGAAGAGGGGAGGGAGAGGGGGAGGGAAGCAAGGAGAGAGGGGGAGGGAAGCAGGGATAGAGGGGGAGGGAAGCGGGGAGAGAGGGGAAGGGAAGCGGGGATTGGATACCCCCCTGTCCACCCCCACTACTCTGAGTAACCGTAAAAGAAAAATAACCATTTTTTTTTTTTTTCGGGAAAATAGTTACTTCACTTGATGACATTTTTACAATGTTAAAAGCCTAGACGGGGTAATTCCATCGGTGTTTCGTTATATCTTCACGTGTCTAGCGAAAGTGGAACGAGGTACCGAAGTTGAGCTGACTTCTGACAATCACGTGGTATTGTTTACATACAAACCTATCTTCATATCTTCATATACTGAGAAGATCAAGTTTCTGATCATCATCTCAGTTATTTGGTGGATGCTAAATTTTGAATTTAGCAAGATGGGGAGAAACATTCGGAATGGGCCATTAAAACTATTTACAAGTAGCTAAACAGAGGCATACTAAAACGTATACCTCTGAACCCCTGATCTAAATAAGAGCCTTGAATTCTTCAGCAGTCTTTGATGAGACCACTGAAGAGGGAAGACTATTCCATAAAGAGATAGTCCTCGGGGAAAAAAGAATTCTTCCAGAGCATCACTATAGGCCAAATATCTTGTGTATTGTGAATCATGAGATGCCCTGGTACTTCTTAAGTTGGGTGCTGGGGTCAGATATCTATCTTTATCAAGAGACACTGTAGTGAATCTTGTGAAAGAAAGTAAAGGAGGACTTCACCCTGCGGTCCTCCAGGGATGGCCACTCAAGTTCGTCCAAAATATCGTCAACACAACTCCTGTTACGCAATCGCCTGCAGGTCCACCTGGCTGCTGTCTTCTGCACTCTCTTCACATTTTTGTCTCAGTTTCATTATAGGGATGCCAAATAGGAGCTGCATACTCAAGCTGAGGACGAACCAATGTTTTGTATGCAACTTCATTTAGTTTAAACTTTATTTTCTTTTGTATACATGTAACAATCAACGAAGTAATACATATAAATACAACTAGTCACAATATACAAAATAGGATTCAGTAGAAAGTCCTAAGACTTATATAAACTATTTCCCATTGGTGCTCTGTTAATATTACAGTACATGTAATACGATGACTAAGTAGTTTTTAAGGTCATTGTTCTAAACACTGGCATATTTTGGCTGCTTCGAACATGTTCGGCCAGTTTTGACCATCTGATTGGAGAGAAAACAAGAATGTATTTTGCCAAAAGTTTGTCCGACTCTATTATGAATAGTTATTCTTTATTGCCAAACATCACAATTTTAATCATGCAAAGCACCAGTATGGCGTTACAAAGGATATGAAAAGTGACCAAAACAAGCATTTTCGATAGACTTACCACCATAGTACGGTACATGAAACTGAAACTTGGCGATAAAATGCACCCATAAGGGGAAAGGACAAACTTGGTCTCAAATGAAAGCTTATCACCCCTGCTATTGATTCCCGGTTGTCGTAGCTTTCCAAAAGTGTAGCGTCATATTAGAAAAAGGGGAGATAACTCCCTACTATAACAAAGCAAGTTTCGACAGACAGTTGTTTCCGTTAGAAGAAGTCATAGAATTATTTTTGGAACAACGTGCATTTCCAAATTATGTAATACAAACATGTATTTCGCGGCGATTGTTTGCTGTTTAGGTTCCTTGAACGCCAAGACGATGTTATTACGTAATATTACGTAATATACCCACAATATCGTTGTAAATGAATATTTTCAATTTAATTTGCGCATTTCATAAACATTGTTTTGAAGCGAATTTTCTTTAGTCGTATAGATAATTTCATAAGCTTTTCAACCATATAAACTACATTTCTGTACAATTTTTATTTATTGAGTTATATCCCTTTGAAGTACGGCATCCCCCTTTAAAAACATGCACATTTTAGTGAACAGATAATGGGGGGTACACAAGGAAAACAGACCATATCTCAGCTGTTTTTTATCATAGATCACAGAACTTGGTCTCATTTTAAAGCGGAGACATATTTCTGATATCGTCTGATAAAAAATGTAAATTATCTATTTTGCATATTCATGAATTTTAATTAATTCATCAAAATGACAGTATAAATCATAAAAACAATAAATAAACTTATTTCATATATACACTATTACTATGACACATTGTTATTGCACCAATAATACCATTTGACAAAATTGTTGATGTCATGTACCTAAATGAAAATTATATTATTAGCATTTTCATGAATATTAATGAAAATTTAACAAATCAGGAAAAACTAGGGGAAAATATTTTGCCATTGAAGACTTTGGGGCGGGTAATATGATCTACCTTACACTCTTAGACACATTTTTATGGCGGCCGGTTTTGTCAGAAGAATATTAGAATGCCCAAATGTGTTACCTTCAACACTGAACACATTTATATGATGTAAATGTTATAGTTTCCCAACCCACATCGAATGTGATCATAAATAATAGGGGTGTACTTACTAATATACCATCAACATTATTCTCTAGAAGATTATCATTTTTTTCCAATAGTAATACATGGACATAAAACTTTTACATAAATACATATTATTATTCAAATCATTGGTTTTGCATATTCATGAAATTAATAAAACATAAGAAAATTGGTACAATATAAGGGAATAGTTACAGAATCACTCGAATATGAGCTGTTTATGAACATAGAACATTGAACGTGGTATCAAGTGAATGCTAAGACAATGATAGATCACCCTCATGTCTGATATAAAACTAACCTGATTTTCTTCTTCATGAATATTAATGAAAACTTGAAATTGGAGAGAAAAAATTAAATAAAATAAACGGGAAAATCTACAAAATGACTTGTTTCTCAGCAACCAAAAACCCTAAAGTTCTGAAATCGGTATCAAACGATTGCTATGGCAAAATTATATCACTCAGTTTCTACAATATCTTAGTCATTTAATTTTGTTTTAATCAAATCTGTAGAAATTGGAGAAAAATGAAGAGGGTATACCTATATTACCACACCCATCTTGTCTACTGATATACCCAGAGAGCTGAAATTTGAATAAATTGTTTGCTAGGACACTTGACTATAACCAAATACTAAGAAATATAAATCGGCTGACTAACGTATTGTTCAATTGTTAATAAAACTAATGAGTGTTGAGAAAAATCACTGAAAAATGAAGGGCTATATCAACAAAATCGATTATATTTCAGCTAGTAAAAAACCTTAGATTTTTGTGAATGGTACCAAATGTTTGCTATGACATTTTTCTATAACCATGTAATAAGATATATTGATACGCTGAATTCTTGTTGTTTTATTTGAATATGAAATATAGATATTAGAGGAAAAATCACAGAAAAATGAAGAGGGTATACCAACCAAAACGCTTATATCTCAGCTACCGAACGTTATAGAGTGATGAAAATGGTACCAAGTACTTGCTAGGACAATGCCCTATAATCATGTAATAAGGTATGTAAGCTATTTGACTTTTTTAATGTTCGAACATTAACGAAAACAAAATAGATAGAGAAAAAACGCAGAAAAATGAAGGGCGTATGCCAACAAAATCACAAATATCTCAGCTACCAAATGTCTTAGCGTTAAAAATGGTACAAAGTGATTGCTAGATCAATGTTCTATATCCATGTTATAAGATATATAAATCATCTGAGTATTTGTTGTTCGAATATTAATTGGAACATTAGATATTGAAGAAAACATCACCAAAAGTAGAGGGACTATACCAACAAAATCGCTTATATCTCAACTAGCAAAAAACTAAGAGTGTTGTAAATGGTACCAAAGGATTTCTAATGTGATGCACTATTGCTCTGCAGTATGATATATTAACCACTTTAGATAACGTTAAGTGAATGATACGTAAAACATCAGAGAATGTTAACAAAACAGAAAAAATAAGGTTGTGCTCAAACAAAATCGTTTGTACATTTGTTTTTAACCAATTAATATTGTAAATCTAGCCATATGGCAAAGACTAGAAGTCGTAGAAATTATTTGATGCAATTTTGAATAATATATGGATGTTTACAACTGACAAACATATGATTTTGTTGGTATACCGCTTCAGTTTTCCTCGATTTTTCACATATTTTTGTGGTTTTCATGAAAATTCATGAAGCAAACATTCATATGATCATCAATAAGATTAAAGGTGTATAGTGCATTGTCGTAGCTATTATCAAATGCAAAGTCTAATTCTCTAGGGTTATTACTAGCTAAGATACGTTTGGTTTTATAGGTATACCCCCTTATTTTTTCTGCAATATTTCTCCGATTTCTCAAGATTTTATTCATAGTCATGAAACGAAAGTCATATGACATACATTTTATAGTGCAGGGTGTATCATATTGTCTATGTAATATTTTACATGTAATATTTTACACCAATTTCAGTACATCAGACCTTTTGGTTGCTGAGATACAAGTCATCTTGTAGGTATACCCATTTAATTTTCAAGTTTATTACCACCAATTTCTATTTTTCATTAAAATTCATGAAATTGAAAATCAGGTAAGGCATATATATTACCATAGCATGTATTTGATACTATTTTCAGTGTTCTATGTTTGTGTACAGCCCAGGTAAAATTGTCAGGTCCAAGTATTAATATAATACAAATCTTAGTAACTTTGTCAATTGTTAATGGAGAATTAGCAATTTAGTAGGTTCGAATTATATTATGGGTAGAAAATAATGAAAAATTTGTAATGTTATGTCATTCCAACGTTTCGCTACCAGGGACATACTTTTTGCATTTTGGTGGTCCTTCTGAATAATAACAATTTGATATATGTGAGGAATCGATCTACAGTTATAAGGTAGATTTTATATCCATATACCAGCCCAATCTCTTTAGTGACAGATATTCCATTACTTTCTCTGATTAGTCGACGTTTTGATAAATATTAATGGATATGTAAATAAGATAATAAAAATAATTGTTAGACCCTTTGGAAGCAGGAAAACATTCAAAGTGAGACGATGGGTCATATTGTACAATTTCGGGTAATGAACCTTCATCAGCGACCCTTTACAAAACTGGCAGCGAAAGCCAGACATTTTGCTGCAATTTCAAGAATTTACATTTGTGTCGTCTAATCAAAGACTCATATTCCCAAAGGGGCCAAATAATCAAAATACTGTTAAAGCCTAGGTTACATTTGCCCTACGATTAACTTGCGATGATCGTACGATGCCATTTTTTGCATTTTCGTGCGGTCTCCGCAGGGTGACCCTACGATGCCCCTACGATTCTACGGCTTCCTACGGCTTCCTACGACTTCCTACGGCTTCCTACGATCTCCGTAGCCTCTACGATTTTGTAGTAGTCTGCACTTTTACAAATTTTAAAAATCGTAAGACCGTAGCCCGTAGACACGTCGTAGGTAGCATCATCGTACGGGCGCCTTACGGAAACCCTGCGATGATCGTGCGGTCACCGCACGGTTTTATGATAATTTGGGGACTAAAATAATAAGATAATCGTAGACCTTATAGGGTGATCGTGCGGCATCCGTACGGTTATATCACAAGTTTATTAAAATCGCACGGACACCGAACATCGTACGGCTATCGTAGGGAGACCGCAAGAAATCGTAAGGACTCCTCACGGCCACCGCACGGGCTCCGTATGATTTCAACTTAAAGAGTGTGCGGAGACCCTTTGATTTCCCTACGATCTCCAAACAGTTCCGACTCAGGACATCGAAGAAAGCTAGAACAAGAAATCGAACGATGCCCGTATGAATTGTAAACACCTACGTCGTAGCCTATGATCACATTCGATTTTTAAAAAATCGTAGGGAAATCGCGGAACGAAAAATCGTACAATGATCGGGACAAATGTAACATACCAGGCATGACCCCTTGCGGCCTCCCTACGATCACTGTACGATTTTTTTTTCCAAATCATCATAAAAAATCGTGCGGTGACCGCTCGATTATTGCAGGGTATCCGTACGGTGCCCGTATGATGCCCTACGACGTGTCTACGGTCTACGGTCTTACGATTTTAAAATTTGTAATAGTGCAGACTATTACAAGATCGTAGAGGCTACGGAGATCGCAGGAAGTCGTAGAATCGTAGGGACATCGTAAGGTCACCCTGCGGAGGCCGCACGAAAATGCAAAAAAAAGGCAGCGTACGATCATCGCAAGCTAATCGTAGGCCAAATGTAACCAAGGCATCAGTCAGAAGTCCAAGGGACTCCGTACGATACCCACTAACAGTCTGCGGAGACCCTACGACTACCGTGCGGCCTCCTTGCGTTTTGTATCAAAACGTATAGGGACTCCGTACGGACAACGCACGGGATCCGTACGATATCTACGTACTATCTGCGGAGACATACGACTGCCGTAAGATCGCCTTTCGTTTTTGTATGAGAACGTCGACAGATGGCAATCAAAAAATCGCACGATGCCCGTATGAATTGTTAACACATACGTCGTAGCCCACGATCTCCTACGATGTCTAAAAATCGTAGAGAAAATCGCAGACCGAAAAATCGTACGATGATCGGGGCAAATGTAACCTAGGCTTTAGAAGATGATTCTTAACGTACAATATATTTGAAATACTCCAAATATTTTCACTGATACCAAAGGATCAAAAGAAAAATATAAAAGCATTATGGATGATGTACGGGGAGACTTTTTAGGGCCGCCGCACGGCACAACACCAGCTGCAGTAATAGCAAATAAAAATAATTGTCTGACCCTTTTGAAGCAGGAAAACATAAATAATCATAAGATAAAACATACATGTAAGATAAGCTTATTCAGGTCCATGTTATTAGCAAATGTGTCAAATGGTATCACTGGTACAAAAGCAATGTGCCACAATAATGTTTTGGGTCTAAAATATTTGGGGTTTGAATGTTTTTCTTTCATTATTGATATTTCATTGATGTTCCTTGAATATGCATTAGATTAGTTGTATTAACCAGAAGGAAAAAACTATATTTAAGCTCTAAACTGAGACCAGGTTAGTGGTCTGGGATTACTAGCAGTGGCAATAATATTGATTTAGTATTTTACACTCAAAACGAAACATACATACAAAATATTGTACATGTATTTCTAAGTGTTATGGTATAGAGTTATCTCCCCAATTAACGATATGACGGTACACATTCCGGATACGGCAATAAGAAATACCAGATAGGAGGGACAATTATCTTTAATTTTACATGCTTTTTAGCACTCTGTTGCTATTTCTGGCCGAGGTGCAAGTCATTTTTGTAAGTATTCTGTTTAGTTTTTTTCCGCATATTTCTGCATTTTGATGTTTTCATTAATATTCATGAAACTAAAATATCATGATTGTATAACTGAAAAGTTCACTGTCTGAGCATTCATTGGAAAATTACGTTCAAAACCCTATGTCTAACAACAGCCCAGGTACATGTGTTTTTGTAGGTATAGTCCCTCAATTTTTGCATGATCTCGGATTTTACTAATATTCATACATATGCAAATGAGTCGATTTTCCTACAGGTTCATAACACGATAGAACTTGTAAAATTATATTAGATCTAGCGGTGCAATCAAAATTCGCCACAATGGTGATTTTGGTCTTACTTGATTTACTTTTTATTTTAAATGATATTGAAACATGCTTTGTCATGACATTTTTAATGATTTTATCAATATTCATGAATATGCAAATTAGATAATTTGCATAACTTGCCTGTAGACGAAAGGGAGATGTCTACGCTTTAGAATGAGACCAAGTTTAGTCATCTAGGATAACTAACAGTGGAGATATGGACGATTTAGCACTATGCACCCTTTAGAATATTGCATTTTATAAGATTTTAGTACAGAGTTATCTCCCCATTTTACAATATGACGCTACACTTTCCGGACACTACGACAACCGGCAAATGAAAGAAGAGATAATAAGCTTTAATTTGAGACTAATTTAAACCTTTCCCTACAAAGGTGCATTTTTCGTTCGATTTAAGCGTCGTACAGGATTCATGTACCGCACTACCATGAATAGCTTAGGTAATCCTTTTGCACGCGAATGGCAGATTTTTTTCTGCACATCACATTCCGACTGCATTAAACAAGATATTTAACTATCCAAAAACACATTTGTTTTGAGAAAATTAGTTATGGTTCATGTAGAGCAATGTACGCGGAAAATGTAGTATATAATTTTCCTTGTGTACATGTTTTAATATTACACAACAGTTTTGAGAAAGTCCTGAACACGGGGTGCAATATACTCTTCCTCAAAAGTCCTGTCACCCTATTAGTTTTCATTTATTGAATAAATGAAAATGCATTGTGTTCCATTTTTGTCTATTGAAATATACATGACAAAGTCCAGTATGCCAAATGTCCCTTTCATGCAGTTCACGTTTGTTGCGTATGTGCAGTTTAAACACATTTTTTTTATAGTTACAAGGGTGCGAATGGGTGGGGATCGGGGGTGGAGGTCAGTCCATGTTAGTTGCATCCTTCGGATACAACTGAAGTCTAGAAAAGCTATCTGCTATGTAATAAGTGGTTGGGAAATCGCTCTAGGGCTTCTCCGGCATATTCATTCCAGATGAAATTTCAAATATGCCCTGTCTCAGTTTGAATTCGTTCGAATTGATGCTTTACATCCCAGTCAACAGCTAAGGTCATGTCGGGACGTTTCCTCCACTTTATGGGGCTCTTGCCCAAAATGAAGACGTCCCAGTCAACAGCTAAGGTCATGTTGGGACATTGCCTCCATTTTATGGGACTCTTGCCCAAAATGAAGATGTCATGAGTCTTTGACATCCAACATGTGCTTCAAATATAACCAGACAAAGCCAAAAGGGGTTATAATATATGAGCCTTGATGCGAGAAAACCGGTCTTCGCGGTTTCCTACCAGATCCGACATAAACGGGTCTGTGCAGTCTCAGAAAATGGTCAAAAGCTTGAAATTTCGGATTTAGGAAGAAGAGAAATTTTACTATCCGAGTGGTGAAACCAAAGGCGCTGATCAGCTTCGCAGTTACTGCGAATCTGATCTGCGCCTTTGTTTTCGCATATGCAAAATTCCGGTCTTCTCACGATGCGGCTCATATTATAATGTGCGGATGGTTAGACTCAGAACCTCTTTTCCTGGGCAGGCTCAGACCCGAGCGGTTAACCAGTAATCAGATAGCCAGTCAGCATCGTACAGGCTTTCACTGGAGGCATAATCAGCCCATCTATTTCCTTCTGGGGCCCCAATGGGTAGTGGCCCCTGTTTCAGTATGACTTGCGATGTAAGTAGGGCATAAAACGCTGACACTACAACAAGAATATGATTCAGTGGTCTAAGTTTCAGATTTTTCTTAAATAGTTGCTATTCGTCTTACTGCTGATATATATTACAAAGTACGTGATTTGGGACATCACTTCAATGATACACTGCTAAACTGCTGACAGCCCCACAAGCGTTGGCTCCGCCCCGACATGACTAAAAAATTGTTGACTGGAATGTTAAGCCTCCATACAAACAACCAAATTAACTGCTGACAGCCTACGGATATTTTTCCCAAATCGTGCTTGCTCATTGTGTAATGGTTAGAGTGTCGTAGGTTAGATCCAGAGCCGCATCATAAATAAGACCGTTTAAATGGTATCAGTGGCTACTTTGCTTGGCGCTCAGCATTATAAGGCAAGCACTGGATTCTCTTCTTTCAAAATATAGCATTACTTACATCTCGAAAATATATGAAAATGACTGAAAAAAAAAATAAAAAAGGTCTGATACTGATCACTGTCTGTATTCACTGGAGGACCATATGTACATGTATACATAGCTCTGGGCCTATTGAACTGTTTCCAGAGTGGTATTGATCCAAGGGTTCTTCAGCCTTTCCGGTTAAAATTTAAAATGAGCTAGTGTATCCGCATGACCTTAGCTACAGTATTAAGTGGGACGTAAAACCATTACCAAACAAGCCATTGAAGCAAAATTTAACTGTTTTGCCTAGACGTGGCGAAAGCCGGAGTACCCGGGGAAAAACCACCTGACATACCCGCAAGCAGAACTATGCTTGTCCCACATGTGACTCATGCCCCGTGCGAGGTGCGAACCCACAGAGGAGATGATCGAATGATCAAGAGCACTGAAGTCAGCGACCTTAACCATTCGGCCACGGGGGCCGCCCTGAGCTTGAAGTGTCTTGCTCAGGGACACTACATGGCGGAGGCGGGTATCGGACTGAATCATGACCTCTCAGTTGTTAGTCCGGTTCTCTGTTAGCAAACCAGGCTCTCCACGTTTTGCTAGGAGAGCCGCTTTTTCTTTTGTGTTTCTTGGGTGAATAAATTTAGTAATTGTCATACTGAAATCAAATTTCCATTACAGTCAAGTACTTGGTTTCGCAAAATGTTCTTGTCAATGATAAATCATTGCCATCAGAAGAATAGAATTTTAATTACTGCTAAACTATACCCGACAAAGTCATATCCTTTACTTTGCAGGAAAGATTTTTATGACCAAATTTTTCGTTTCTTGAAGCCATTACCTCATAGAAGCGACTATTTCAAAAGAAATTGTACATTCTTGCTGATTTTTTAGCCCCGGCAATGTGTCATCCTACGTAAGTTTGAAGTATTGGGTTCTGGTCCAGCCTGTGTTTGCCATTAAATATAATGTAACAGTGTTTATAATTTTCTATATAATTTTATGAGATCCTTCATGTACGTAATGTACATGGTTGTTTCCATGCATAATCGATGTTTCTTTGCTCTCGGTATGTAACAGTGTGACATCAGATGTCATAAAATTTGACATGCAAAAAGCTACTAAAGATAAAAGATTGGTGTGAGTGAACTCATTCACAGATATTTATTGGATAATGCAATGTTTAGAAAATCGCCAAGAGAACAAAATCTGATTATTTGTTTTGAAGGTACTGGTAATACATGTTTAACCATGTTTTTAATAAGGATTTCCGGAGTCGGGAACTTTGCGTAACCGGAAACTCGACTGTACATTGTATTTTAACAATATTTGAAGATCATTTCACCCAAAATCAACTCGGTAATATTGTATACTCTTCAATATTTTAACATTAAACACACTCAATGAACATGCATTTTTGTACTTCAGGTTTTTATCATTCACCAAATATCACATTTGTAGCGCGTTGCATTGGCGCAAAGCCATCATATGCTGCTACAGTCTCCTCACATGGCTGATGTATTATTCAATCAAAATGACAACCAAATAGTGCATGGGGCCTAAAGAAATAGATGGGCTGTTTGTGCTTCCAGGCAAAGCTTACACGCTTCTGACTGACCAGCTGATTACTGGTATACCGCTCTGGTTTGAGCCAGCCCAGGAAAAGTGGTTCAAATCAAACCATCCATATATATATAAGCCTTTGTGGCTTAGTTGGATGGTTATATTTGAAGCACTTGTTGGATGTCATGACGTCCTCACTTTGGGTAAAAGTCCCATAAAATGGAGGCAATGTCCCGACATGACCTTTGCTTTTGATTGGGACGTTAAGCATGAAGTCAAACAAAAACTTCCTTTGCCATGTTTGCCTTCTGTGTTTGTTGATGCATATATATTAAGTCTTCTAGCTACCCATACCCCCCTCCCCCCCCCCCAGGGGGAATTTTCTACACTATGATTTTCTAAAAGTACATTGAAAAAGCTATCAAACCCTGTTTTCTGCCATCTGGAAGTGGAAGCGTTTGCGTTTTATGCTATGTTTCATTATATTGCCCTATATATTCAATTTTTGCGTTTTAATAATGGGGGTACACATAGAAAACTGAAGATATATCAGTTGTTTCTTATCCTAGACCATTGAACTTGATCTCATTTTAATGCTTATACATAGCCCTTTTATCCAATAATAAGTAAAGGAAAATATCAAATTTGCATATTCATGAATTTTCATTAAAACATTAAAATGAAAAACGAAACAGTTAAAAATCAATTATCCCCATAAAACTAATTTCAGGCCTAAACTATCGTTGTGGCTCATTGTTATTGTACCAATAAATACTATTTGACAAATTTGTTGACGCCATGGACCTTAATGAAAAATTTCTCATTTGCATTTTCATGAATATTAATGAAAATGACAAAAATCAAAATTTACTCTATTGCCATTTAAGGGTTTGAGTGGGTTGTAGGATGTACCTTGCAACCTTAGACCAATTGCTCATGGGTGCCAATTTGGTCAGAGGATCACTTTAATGCCCATTTGAGTGATCACCCCCACCCCTAATAAGCAGAGGAATTATTGTGGTACACCTCTATTACCACATGTATCATGGCTACTGATAGACATAGAGAGCTGAAATAGGTATCAAATGATTGCTTTGGCAATGTTTTATAATCATGTAATAAGATATATAAACAAGCTGGCTTTCTTAATGCTCAAATATTAAAAAGAAGTTCAGATATTAGAAAAGAAACAGATAAAGGAAGGGGTATACAAAAAAAAATTGCTAATATCTCAGTGACCAAAAACTCTAAGAGAGCTGAAATGTGTATCAAATGATTGTTATGATAATTTTCTATAATCATGTGATAAGATACAGAAAGAATCTGGCTTTCTTGATGTTCAAATATTGATAAGAACTTTCAATAGAAGAGAAAAATCACAGAACAATGGAGGGGGTATACCTACAGATATGTTTATATCTCAGCAACCAAAGGCCATAGAGAGTTGAAACTTATAACAAATGATTGCTATGATAACATTCTAAAACCCTGAAAAAAGATACATTTACAATCAGACTTTTCTGCTGTTCGACTATTGATGAAATCAATAAATATAGTAGAAAAATCACAGAAATTGGAAGGGGTATACCTATAGAAATGTTTATATCTCAGCAACCAAAAGCCATAGAGAGCAGAAATTGGTATCAAATGATTGCGTTGACAATATTCTATAACCTAGTAATAAGATATATAAACAAGCTGACTTTTTTGTTGCTCAAATATTTAAGAAAACTTAAGATATAAGAGAAAAATCACTGCCAAAGGAAGGGGTATACCAATGACATTGCTAATATCCCAGTGACCAATCGCTCTAGAGAGTTGAAATTGGTATCAAATGATTGGTATGATAATGTTCTATAAATGTATGATTAGACATATAAATAATCTAACTTTCTTGTTGTTCGAATATTGATGAGAACTTTAGATATTAGATAAAAATCAAAGAAAAATGGAGGGGGTATACCAATATAAACGTTTATATCTCAGCAACCAAATGTCCTAGAGTGCTGAAATGTGTATCAAATGATTTCTTTGACAATATTCTATAACCATGTAATAAGATATATAAACAAGCTTACTTTCTTGTTGCTCAAATATTTAAGAAAACATAAGATATAGCAGAAAAATCACTGCCAAAGGAAGGAGGTATACCAATAAAATTGCTAATATCTCAGTGACCAATAGCTTTAGAAAGCTGAAATTGGTATCAAATGATTGGTATGATAATGTTCTATAATCATGTGATAAGACATTTAAATAATCGAACTTTTTTGTAGTTCAAATATTGAAGATAACTTTTATAATTAGATAAAACTCAAAGAAAAACGGAGGGGGTATACCAATGTAAGCGTTTATATCTCTGCAACCCAATGTCCCAGAGAGCTGAAATTAGTATCAAATGATTGCTATGACAATATTCTAAAATCATGTAATAAGATATATAAACAAGCTTACTTTCTTGTTTCTCAAATATTTAAGAAAACATAAGTTATAGCAGAAAAATCACTGCCAAAGGAAGGAGGTATACCAATAAAATTGCTAATATCTCGGTGACCAAGAGCTCTAGAGAGCTGAAATTGGTATCAAATCATTGCTAGGATTATGTTCTATAACCATGTGGTAAGACACACAAATATTCTGACTTTCTTGTTTTTCGAATATTGATAAAAACTTTAAATTTAAGGGAAAAATCACAGAAAAATGGAGGGGGTATACCAATGAAAAGGTTAATAACTCAGCAACCAAAAGCTCTAGAGAGCTGAAATTGGTATCAGATGATTGGTATGATAATGTTCTATTATAGTATGATTAAACATATAAATAATCTAACTTTCTTGTTGTTTGAATATTGATGAGAACTTAAAATATTAGATA
Source organism: Rugalucina vietnamica (assembly GCA_964017185.1). Taxonomy (NCBI): domain Eukaryota; kingdom Metazoa; phylum Mollusca; class Bivalvia; order Lucinida; family Lucinidae; genus Rugalucina; species Rugalucina vietnamica. Next base: position 51,522,817 of record OZ024869.1, read on the forward strand.
AAAATCAAAGAAAAATGGAGGGGTATACCAATATAAACGTTTATATCTCAACAACAAAAAATCCTAGAGAGCTGAAATTGGTATCAAATGATAGATATGACAATAATTTATAATTATATAATAAGGTACAGGAAAAAGTTGACTATCTTGTGGCCAAAATTTAAAAAAAATTTAGATATAAGAGAAAAAATATAGACAAATGAAGGGAATATACCAATAGAATTGACAATATCTCAGCAACCAAAAGCTCTAGAGAACTGAAATTGGTATCAATTGATTGACAGGATCATATTCTATACACAAAAAATATAAAACTAACAGAAATAATCAGATACAAGTCATTCTGTAGGTATGCCAGTTCATTTTTTCATTATTTCTCTGTGATTTCTAGTTTTCATTAATATTCATGAAAAAAATAGATGAGCCTTATATCTTTAAATACATGTATTATATGTATAATGGTGCTAGAACATTGCCATAGCATTCATTTGATTCCACATTAGTGTTCCATGTTTATCAACAGCCCAGGTACAAATGATACTATATGTATACACCTATTTTTCCAGGATTTTTTACTTTTTAATTAATATTCATGAATATACAAATGAGAAAATTTTCAAATAGGCTCATGACAACAATAAATTTATAAAATATGTCCAAATGGTGCAATATAAATTTGTCGCAACGATAGTTTAGGCCTGAAATTAGTTAATTTATGGGTTTTTAATGATTTTCTACCATTTTCATGTTTTCATTAATATTCATGAATATTCAAAGTAGATATTTTGCATTACTTATCATAGAATGAAAGAGCTATATCTAAGCTTTAAAAAAAGACCAAGTTCGATGGTCTAACAGCAGAGGTATGATCGATTTTCTACGCCTACCCCCATTATTTCTATACAAAAGATGGTATCAGGTCATATAATAAAACATAGCGTAAAACGCAAACGCTTCCACTTCCAGATGGCAGAAAACAAGATTTGATAGCTTTTTCACAATACTTTCAGAAAATCATGGTGCAGAAAATTCCCCCTGGGGGGAGGGTTTGCCGTACTGGCCATTAGCCTATATGGTAATGTCTGTGTCATGGTATCCTAGGGTGTGTTTCAAACATTTTGTGACCACAAATAAATTCAAACATGTGCTTGGACATGCTTTAAGGTCAAAATGCGTTGCAATGTGAACATCTGGATATTGTGTGTCGAGTCTCAAGGAGTAGATAAACATAATACGATATGTTGAGTGCAAATTTCAATTTAAAAACGCTACACACTTTGGCTCTAATTAGATGAAATCCTGGTGTATTTCCCAAAGCGAAGACAAAAATGTCCCATACAACATCCTTAAATACCAAATGATAGTACCAAGTTAATAAAGTGAAAACAGAAATAAACAATATGCATGTATAACAAGGTAGCCTATTCAAAGATATACAACAGATACATGGAGGGGGCGGGGGTTGAGGCGAGGTGGGGACGGGGTAGGGGGAGAGTACCAGTGTCTTACGTCGCTACAGGAAATTTTTGTGAGTTACTTAGTTTGACAATAAACTCAAGCCGTACGCCAAATTATTTTTAATTTAGAATCCTATTGGATTTTAAATCTTCCGGATTTGATTATAAATTCTTGGACACATAACATAATTGCTTTGTTTTGATCAATGGTAGCACTAGGATCACCGTAGAGCAGAGTTCGCAGTGTGGGGTCACAGAAGGCTGAGAGTGAATCAAGCATCTCTTGTAGTATTTGAGCATATATTGTACAGTTTAACAAGTAATGATTAGTGCTTTCAACTGAACCGCAAACACACAGGGGACTATGTATTATATTTTTTGAAACAAGGTGTTGATTTAAAGAGCTGCAGCCGGTTCTCAGTCTTGCATGATAAATTTGACCCAAACGTGAACCTTCAAAATAATAAGTCGGGGGTTTAGATTCTCTCGATGTGGAATTTAATCTAAATTTGAACGTCGATAAAGTAGTTGAGTCACGAATAGACTGTGGAAGCTCATTCCACTCCCGAATCACAGAAGGTAAAAACGATTTGTAGTAAAGTTCTGAATTTGCACGTACAGTTCGTATGTCGTATACATTTCTTAAATTGTATCTAGAGGAATTTCCAATTGTGGGGGGGAACCAGAGACTGTAAATAATTTGGACATAAACCATTAACCATTTTATAAAACAATATAAGCTTCTACTGGAAAGTTTTTCCCAACCGGTCTCCATAAGCAGTGCCTCTATTGAAACTAATTTTGTAGAGCCTGAAACAGTACGTGCTGCTTCATATTGGATTTTTTTCTAGTTCTTTTGCTTCATAATCAGCAAGGTTGTTCCAAATTACATCGCCGTATTCCAAAAGAGGCTGTATAAATGAAAAATAGATAGTTTGCAGTGACTTTCTATCAAGTTGGAATTTTAGTTTCCTCATAATATTGATTCTTGTCCATGCTTTGGTTTTTATTTGTTCAAAATGATCATGCCAGGTACAATCGTTACTAAATATTAGTCCTAAGTGTTTATGAGAGTTTACTTCAGAAATTGGCTGATTATTCATACAAATAGGTGGATGATATAATTCTAAGCGTTTTCTAGAGATTAAAAGTGATTCAGATTTACTAGGGTTAAACGCAACTAACCATTTCTTTGCCCAAGCATACACCTTAGATACGTCATTGTTGAGAGTATTTGCAGCTTCAAGTGGGTCATCGACTATAAGATACATGTATAGGCTAGTGTCATCTCCAAAGAGGCGAATAGTTGAGTTGATGTCTTCTACTTTATCGTTAATATAAACTAAGAAAAGTAGCGGGCTCAAAATGGAACCCTGGGGGACGCCTGCTTCAAGAGTTGACCAGTCTGAAGAAACACCAGGGAGAACTACACGCTGCTTCCTTTCACTGAGATAGTCGGCAAACCATTCCAAAAGAGTTCCAGAAATCCCTACAATTTCTGTAATTTAAATAAAAGACCCTTGTGCCAGACCCTGTCGTCGAAGGCTTTACTTACAACTTCACTTGTGTGCCGAGGTGTAAGAACCAAATTGCGCCGAAGAAAACCCAATGTCTTAGTTGCTTCACAAGAAAATTCAGAAGTATGTTGACCCCATTCTAAGTCGTCAGTGATAGTAAGTCCAAGGTATTTGGCGGATCGATCCTGTCCCAGAGTTTGCTGATGTAGAGAGTAGTTGAAATGTATTTGATTGCAAGGGATAAATGATCAGCGACACACACTTAAATTGAGACAGACGTTGAGGTTAGATATTCGAGTTTTCTCCTATAATACACAGCTGAGAAACACGTGGTATTGTATACCAACAAATCGATAAATGATCGGGTGACGCACAATGAAATTCTGTTCAATGATAAGATGAGAAATTTGAGTTTTCTCCCATTACGTTTACTCTATTGACTAATAGGTAGGTGCAGTCAATACAGAAATTGAACATTTATTGAATGAAAGTAACATATGCAATCCAGATCATTTCGTTTTCACAAACACTTCCGTCCCATGAGCATACAGTACTTCCCATACAGTAGTATTGAAGTGTTTGCGAAAACGAAATAATCGGGATTTCTTATGTTAGTTTCTTTCAATACATGTTTAATTTCTGTATTGACTGCACCTATCTATCAGTCAGTAGAAGAAACCCTGTGGGAGAAAACTCGAAAATCTAACGTCAAATTCATTCTCATTGTAGTGCGTGTCACCCGATCATTTATCTGTTTGTATGTAAACAATACCACGTGATTCCCAGTAGTGAATAGCATGTACTCTACTGAAAAATAGATGGGTGCAGTCCATGCAGAAATTGAACATTTATTGAAAGAAAGTAGCATATGAAATACCGGTTATTTTGTTTTCGCAAACACTTCAATGTTATTGTGTTGGAAGCACTAAATGTTCATGGGGCGGAAGTGTTTGCGAAAACGAAATAACCTGGTTTTCTTATGTTACTTTCATTCGATAAATGCTCAATTTCTGCATTTCTCAATATCGGTAATTTTTTATGGTATAGGAAAAACTTGAATTTTTATCTCAACTTCGGTTAGAATTGAATTGTGCGTCACCCATTCCATACCACGTCTTTATCAGCTGTGCCCTATTCAAAATTATTTTCTGGCATAAAGATATTATTATTTGTTGACCGATTTTCACATTTTGTGGCACTTTTTAAGATGACATGGTAATATTTATCTTAAGATCTTTCAGAAAAGTGAGATTTTGAAAAAATCAGTTTCTGAAAGATGGTGTATGAACAGTAATTGATTTACTGATAACTGGTTCGGTTATGTTGTGAGTGGGTGCGTTGTTTTGTAGGTGATTTTGCCTTCCATAGTTTTAAACAGTAAATGCGCATCTAGATCTACTGCGCATCTATCGCAGCAGATTTTGTCGCTTGCTTTCAGACCACGGATCCTGTCAAAACTGCGTTGTAAATCATGTGAATGGTACAGTGATTTGGCTAGTTTCGAATTTTAAGGCCCGCTCAGACCACAACGTATTAGCCAACGTATGAGCAGCGTATGAAAAAATATCCAGTACGTTGTTGTACGTTGTTATACGCTGTTCATTTTATGTTAAAAATCCGGAAAAAGGCTTTCTCTGAACTTATGCAAAGCGTATGCTTAACGCACGGAACGTATGTCTAACGTATGGGTAACTTATTCATAACGTATCCCTGGCATACCATGACTTATAACAGCGTATAACAGCGTACGCCCAGCGTTAGCATAACGTTCGTGAATTATAAGGAGCGTATGTACAACGCACGTCTGACGTATTCCAAACGTACGCACAACGTGCTTCCAACGAACTCGACGTTCGTCAAAAAGGTGAGTCAAAGATATATCCAGTAAAAAGTGAAAAATAAATAAATAAATAAAAAATAAAGGGCCATTCAATATGAGCTTTGAAGGCATCCAGTTCTTACAAAATTATTCTCTGGACAAGCGATAATATAACAGTGAATACAATTTTAGCCATACACCCTATTGTGCAGATTGTTTTTGGTCGAGTATACCATTTTGATGCTTCCGTGTGGCTATTTAATTATTAACACAGTATCTATTCCTTCCATTTTTATATATAAAAATCCCGAACGCTGACCAATGCGCTACGCGTAAGTTGCGCATACGCTGAGTACGTTCTTCACACGTTTAACATACGCTGCATACGTTCCGAGTGCGCCAGGCAAACGCTGCTCGTACGTTGGTAATACGTTATGCATACGCTTCTCATACGCTAAACAAAAATCCAGGTGAGCTTTAGCGTATGACAACGTATGCGAGCGTATGAGTTACTTACAAGAAACGTTCGTGAACTTATGCATAGCGTATTCGTTGCGTATGCCTAACTTATGAGTAACGTATTATCAGTACGTCGGCATACGTTGGGAATTTTGTGCATGCCCAAAATTTCTGGGCGTACACGGCGTACGACAACGTATGCCAGCGTATTGTAGCGTACCCGTAACTTATGCAAAACTTATGCCGAACGTGTGCAACGTACACCAACGTATGGACAAAATTTCTCATACGTCGGCATACGTTGGCGCTATACGCTGTGGTGTGAGCACCCCTTTAAATGTAACCAGTTCCAAATCATGTGGGTTGTCGTCACGAACAGAGTAAGGAATAAAAACAAAAGTCCAGCCTTTCTTGCTTTGTATGAAATCAAATAATCTCTACTGAGAAGATGAGAAATGTCCCTATAAGCTCAAAATCGAGGCTTCAGTTTTTAGAATACGTATATAAAAAGTTATAAAGTATCAAAGTTTAATGTCATACTAGATCTATTTCATAATAGTAAACGTTAACGTACCTTTTCATGTCTATAAGTTCCACTCTAAGTTTCAAGTCTTCGTCAGTGGGTTTCTATTCCTTTTGTAACACTGGTCTTTTCACGGTTTTATTTATTTCCTTCAAACCAAGAGTAGCAATGCTCAAAAAGAAAGGCACTTATCTAGTAAATGAGTTTAATTATTTTTCAAAAACTAATTATCTGTGTCGGAAATGTGCCACGTGAGTGACAAAGCTCAGTTAATTATGAGATTTATATTCACTTAAGCCAAACAATACAAGTCACACATGAGGTGATAATGTGACTGGATTATCTTTCCAAACTTAGCTCACTATATCCTAAAGTTGCTCTCTTGTAACCCACAGTTTAGAGCTAGAATTGGCCTAGTCAGCCATCAAAGAAATAATGATGGTCTTTCTCATTTGTGAGAGACGAACGGCCAACAGTGTCAAATATACGTAAATAAACAATTTCCAGTTTAACGTGCTTCAATTTGCGACAGTAGTGAGCTAGGTATCGTTAGCTAGGTTTTTTTTTTTATATAACATTTCGTCAAGCAGAGACCGGGCATAGGAAGGCAGCAGTTTGCATTTAGTACCGGCTATTTCAAATCATCGTTACAGCATGATAATTTGCATTTTTTAAAGAGATAATCCACGATCATACATTTTTAGATTATGTGTTTATAAATGCAATGATTTTCATTCATTTTGAAAATGCCAATTTTGTTCTCTACTGTGTACAGCGGCAGATTGAATTAATCTTCGGAGCTATGGATGTGACGAATGAGTAGGCGAAACGGGAATAGTTAGACGTCGCGTCAGGAATTGCCATCATGTTTGTAACGCCAAAATCGACGTAAATTACGGCGTTTCATATTTGAACGTGAATGTTAAGGTTTTGTTCGGAAGAGTAGATCTACATAATTTCTTCAAGTTACTCACCAAATGTCATTGTACGTCATGTACATGAAGCGCGTGGTAAAAGCGATGGAAGAAAAAACAAGTAGAGTGATTTATGTAGCGACAGCAAAAGCTTTTACTTCCACAAATAGTAGGTTCCAGTCGTGTTAGGAAGTTCAATCATGCTAGCCACACTATCCTATGGCATGCATACTCGAGGCAGATTATCAGTATTTTGTGTTCATTTTTCATATATTTACTAACAACTGCTCTTCATAGATCACATAAAAATGAAGATACATGTCTTTACGAAAGCATGTTCGATGACAGTATTTAACGCAAATATAACGCGACGTTAAAAGTACGTAATTTTTCGTCTGTGTTACAAACTGTTAACGCACATTTAAAAATTCGCCAACAATTCAATAGTAGCAGTTTTAGGACAAATAGTACGGTACATGAAACTGAAACTTGGCGATAAAATGCACCCATAAGGGGAAAGGACAAACTTGGTCTCAAATGAAAGCTTATCACCCCTGCTATTGATTCCCGGTTGTCGTAGCTTTCCAAAAGTGTAGCGTCATATTAGAAAAAGGGGAGATAACTCCCTACTATAACAAAGCAAGTTTCGACAGACAGTTGTTTCCGTTAGAAGAAGTCATAGAATTATTTTTGGAACAACGTGCATTTCCAAATTATGTAATACAAACATGTATTTCGCGGCGATTGTTTGCTGTTTAGGTTCCTTGAACGCCAAGACGATGTTATTACGTAATATTACGTAATATACCCACAATATCGTTGTAAATGAATATTTTCAATTTAATTTGCGCATTTCATAAACATTGTTTTGAAGCGAATTTTCTTTAGTCGTATAGATAATTTCATAAGCTTTTCAACCATATAAACTACATTTCTGTACAATTTTTATTTATTGAGTTATATCCCTTTGAAGTACGGCATCCCCCTTTAAAAACATGCACATTTTAGTGAACAGATAATGGGGGGTACACAAGGAAAACAGACCATATCTCAGCTGTTTTTTATCATAGATCACAGAACTTGGTCTCATTTTAAAGCGGAGACATATTTCTGATATCGTCTGATAAAAAATGTAAATTATCTATTTTGCATATTCATGAATTTTAATTAATTCATCAAAATGACAGTATAAATCATAAAAACAATAAATAAACTTATTTCATATATACACTATTACTATGACACATTGTTATTGCACCAATAATACCATTTGACAAAATTGTTGATGTCATGTACCTAAATGAAAATTATATTATTAGCATTTTCATGAATATTAATGAAAATTTAACAAATCAGGAAAAACTAGGGGAAAATATTTTGCCATTGAAGACTTTGGGGCGGGTAATATGATCTACCTTACACTCTTAGACACATTTTTATGGCGGCCGGTTTTGTCAGAAGAATATTAGAATGCCCAAATGTGTTACCTTCAACACTGAACACATTTATATGATGTAAATGTTATAGTTTCCCAACCCACATCGAATGTGATCATAAATAATAGGGGTGTACTTACTAATATACCATCAACATTATTCTCTAGAAGATTATCATTTTTTTCCAATAGTAATACATGGACATAAAACTTTTACATAAATACATATTATTATTCAAATCATTGGTTTTGCATATTCATGAAATTAATAAAACATAAGAAAATTGGTACAATATAAGGGAATAGTTACAGAATCACTCGAATATGAGCTGTTTATGAACATAGAACATTGAACGTGGTATCAAGTGAATGCTAAGACAATGATAGATCGCCCTCATGTCTGATATAAAACTAACCTGATTTTCTTCTTCATGAATATTAATGAAAACTTGAAATTGGAGAGAAAAAATTAAATAAAATAAACGGGAAAATCTACAAAATGACTTGTTTCTCAGCAACCAAAAACCCTAAAGTTCTGAAATCGGTATCAAACGATTGCTATGGCAAAATTATATCACTCAGTTTCTACAATATCTTAGTCATTTAATTTTGTTTTAATCAAATCTGTAGAAATTGGAGAAAAATGAAGAGGGTATACCTATATTACCACACCCATCTTGTCTACTGATATACCCAGAGAGCTGAAATTTGAATAAATTGTTTGCTAGGACACTTGACTATAACCAAATACTAAGAAATATAAATCGGCTGACTAACGTATTGTTCAATTGTTAATAAAACTAATGAGTGTTGAGAAAAATCACTGAAAAATGAAGGGCTATATCAACAAAATCGATTATATTTCAGCTAGTAAAAAACCTTAGATTTTTGTGAATGGTACCAAATGTTTGCTATGACATTTTTCTATAACCATGTAATAAGATATATTGATACGCTGAATTCTTGTTGTTTTATTTGAATATGAAATATAGATATTAGAGGAAAAATCACAGAAAAATGAAGAGGGTATACCAACCAAAACGCTTATATCTCAGCTACCGAACGTTATAGAGTGATGAAAATGGTACCAAGTACTTGCTAGGACAATGCCCTATAATCATGTAATAAGGTATGTAAGCTATTTGACTTTTTTAATGTTCGAACATTAACGAAAACAAAATAGATAGAGAAAAAACGCAGAAAAATGAAGGGCGTATGCCAACAAAATCACAAATATCTCAGCTACCAAATGTCTTAGCGTTAAAAATGGTACAAAGTGATTGCTAGATCAATGTTCTATATCCATGTTATAAGATATATAAATCATCTGAGTATTTGTTGTTCGAATATTAATTGGAACATTAGATATTGAAGAAAACATCACCAAAAGTAGAGGGACTATACCAACAAAATCGCTTATATCTCAACTAGCAAAAAACTAAGAGTGTTGTAAATGGTACCAAAGGATTTCTAATGTGATGCACTATTGCTCTGCAGTATGATATATTAACCACTTTAGATAACGTTAAGTGAATGATACGTAAAACATCAGAGAATGTTAACAAAACAGAAAAAATAAGGTTGTGCTCAAACAAAATCGTTTGTACATTTGTTTTTAACCAATTAATATTGTAAATCTAGCCATATGGCAAAGACTAGAAGTCGTAGAAATTATTTGATGCAATTTTGAATAATATATGGATGTTTACAACTGACAAACATATGATTTTGTTGGTATACCGCTTCAGTTTTCCTCGATTTTTCACATATTTTTGTGGTTTTCATGAAAATTCATGAAGCAAACATTCATATGATCATCAATAAGATTAAAGGTGTATAGTGCATTGTCGTAGCTATTATCAAATGCAAAGTCTAATTCTCTAGGGTTATTACTAGCTAAGATACGTTTGGTTTTATAGGTATACCCCCTTATTTTTTCTGCAATATTTCTCCGATTTCTCAAGATTTTATTCATAGTCATGAAACGAAAGTCATATGACATACATTTTATAGTGCAGGGTGTATCATATTGTCTATGTAATATTTTACATGTAATATTTTACACCAATTTCAGTACATCAGACCTTTTGGTTGCTGAGATACAAGTCATCTTGTAGGTATACCCATTTAATTTTCAAGTTTATTACCACCAATTTCTATTTTTCATTAAAATTCATGAAATTGAAAATCAGGTAAGGCATATATATTACCATAGCATGTATTTGATACTATTTTCAGTGTTCTATGTTTGTGTACAGCCCAGGTAAAATTGTCAGGTCCAAGTATTAATATAATACAAATCTTAGTAACTTTGTCAATTGTTAATGGAGAATTAGCAATTTAGTAGGTTCGAATTATATTATGGGTAGAAAATAATGAAAAATTTGTAATGTTATGTCATTCCAACGTTTCGCTACCAGGGACATACTTTTTGCATTTTGGTGGTCCTTCTGAATAATAACAATTTGATATATGTGAGGAATCGATCTACAGTTATAAGGTAGATTTTATATCCATATACCAGCCCAATCTCTTTAGTGACAGATATTCCATTACTTTCTCTGATTAGTCGACGTTTTGATAAATATTAATGGATATGTAAATAAGATAATAAAAATAATTGTTAGACCCTTTGGAAGCAGGAAAACATTCAAAGTGAGACGATGGGTCATATTGTACAATTTCGGGTAATGAACCTTCATCAGCGACCCTTTACAAAACTGGCAGCGAAAGCCAGACATTTTGCTGCAATTTCAAGAATTTACATTTGTGTCGTCTAATCAAAGACTCATATTCCCAAAGGGGCCAAATAATCAAAATACTGTTAAAGCCTAGGTTACATTTGCCCTACGATTAACTTGCGATGATCGTACGATGCCATTTTTTGCATTTTCGTGCGGTCTCCGCAGGGTGACCCTACGATGCCCCTACGATTCTACGGCTTCCTACGGCTTCCTACGACTTCCTACGGCTTCCTACGATCTCCGTAGCCTCTACGATTTTGTAGTAGTCTGCACTTTTACAAATTTTAAAAATCGTAAGACCGTAGCCCGTAGACACGTCGTAGGTAGCATCATCGTACGGGCGCCTTACGGAAACCCTGCGATGATCGTGCGGTCACCGCACGGTTTTATGATAATTTGGGGACTAAAATAATAAGATAATCGTAGACCTTTTAGGGTGATCGTGCGGCATCCGTACGGTTATATCACAAGTTTATTAAAATCGCACGGACACCGAACATCGTACGGCTATCGTAGGGAGACCGCAAGAAATCGTAAGGACTCCTCACGGCCACCGCACGGGCTCCGTATGATTTCAACTTAAAGAGTGTGCGGAGACCCTTTGATTTCCCTACGATCTCCAAACAGTTCCGACTCAGGACATCGAAGAAAGCTAGAACAAGAAATCGAACGATGCCCGTATGAATTGTAAACACCTACGTCGTAGCCTATGATCACATTCGATTTTTAAAAAATCGTAGGGAAATCGCGGAACGAAAAATCGTACAATGATCGGGACAAATGTAACATACCAGGCATGACCCCTTGCGGCCTCCCTACGATCACTGTACGATTTTTTTTTTCCAAATCATCATAAAAAATCGTGCGGTGACCGCTCGATTATTGCAGGGTATCCGTACGGTGCCCGTATGATGCCCTACGACGTGTCTACGGTCTACGGTCTTACGATTTTAAAATTTGTAATAGTGCAGACTATTACAAGATCGTAGAGGCTACGGAGATCGCAGGAAGTCGTAGAATCGTAGGGACATCGTAAGGTCACCCTGCGGAGGCCGCACGAAAATGCAAAAAAAAGGCAGCGTACGATCATCGCAAGCTAATCGTAGGCCAAATGTAACCAAGGCATCAGTCAGAAGTCCAAGGGACTCCGTACGATACCCACTAACAGTCTGCGGAGACCCTACGACTACCGTGCGGCCTCCTTGCGTTTTGTATCAAAACGTATAGGGACTCCGTACGGACAACGCACGGGATCCGTACGATATCTACGTACTATCTGCGGAGACATACGACTGCCGTAAGATCGCCTTTCGTTTTTGTATGAGAACGTCGACAGATGGCAGATCAAAAAATCGCACGATGCCCGTATGAATTGTTAACACATACGTCGTAGCCCACGATCTCCTACGATGTCTAAAAATCGTAGAGAAAATCGCAGACCGAAAAATCGTACGATGATCGGGGCAAATGTAACCTAGGCTTTAGAAGATGATTCTTAACGTACAATATATTTGAAATACTCCAAATATTTTCACTGATACCAAAGGATCAAAAGAAAAATATAAAAGCATTATGGATGATGTACGGGGAGACTTTTTAGGGCCGCCGCACGGCACAACACCAGCTGCAGTAATAGCAAATAAAAATAATTGTCAGACCCTTTTGAAGCAGGAAAACATAAATAATCATAAGATAAAACATACATGTAAGATAAGCTTATTCAGGTCCATGTTATTAGCAAATGTGTCAAATGGTATCACTGGTACAAAAGCAATGTGCCACAATAATGTTTTGGGTCTAAAATATTTGGGGTTTGAATGTTTTTCTTTCATTATTGATATTTCATTGATGTTCCTTGAATATGCATTAGATTAGTTGTATTAACCAGAAGGAAAAAACTATATTTAAGCTCTAAACTGAGACCAGGTTAGTGGTCTGGGATTACTAGCAGTGGCAATAATATTGATTTAGTATTTTACACTCAAAACGAAACATACATACAAAATATTGTACATGTATTTCTAAGTGTTATGGTATAGAGTTATCTCCCCAATTAACGATATGACGGTACACATTCCGGATACGGCAATAAGAAATACCAGATAGGAGGGACAATTATCTTTAATTTTACATGCTTTTTAGCACTCTGTTGCTATTTCTGGCCGAGGTGCAAGTCATTTTTGTAAGTATTCTGTTTAGTTTTTTTCCGCATATTTCTGCATTTTGATGTTTTCATTAATATTCATGAAACTAAAATATCATGATTGTATAACTGAAAAGTTCACTGTCTGAGCATTCATTGGAAAATTACGTTCAAAACCCTATGTCTAACAACAGCCCAGGTACATGTGTTTTTGTAGGTATAGTCCCTCAATTTTTGCATGATCTCGGATTTTACTAATATTCATACATATGCAAATGAGTCGATTTTCCTACAGGTTCATAACACGATAGAACTTGTAAAATTATATTAGATCTAGCGGTGCAATCAAAATTCGCCACAATGGTGATTTTGGTCTTACTTGATTTACTTTTTATTTTAAATGATATTGAAACATGCTTTGTCATGACATTTTTAATGATTTTATCAATATTCATGAATATGCAAATTAGATAATTTGCATAACTTGCCTGTAGACGAAAGGGAGATGTCTACGCTTTAGAATGAGACCAAGTTTAGTCATCTAGGATAACTAACAGTGGAGATATGGACGATTTAGCACTATGCACCCTTTAGAATATTGCATTTTATAAGATTTTAGTACAGAGTTATCTCCCCATTTTACAATATGACGCTACACTTTCCGGACACTACGACAACCGGCAAATGAAAGAAGAGATAATAAGCTTTAATTTGAGACTAATTCAAACCTTTCCCTACAAAGGTGCATTTTTCGTTCGATTTAAGCGTCGTACAGGATTCATGTACCGCACTAAAAATTTCATACACTACGACTTCAGAATGTGAGGATTATTGTCATCAATTTATTTGTTCGATATGCATACAATAGCTGCGTCAATGTGTTTGCAAATACCATAGCTAGTTTCAATACTTAACAAAATTTGCCGATTTTTGAAAATTGTTACAAATGAACATACGGCTTTTCATTGCATCTCTACTTTGTAACATGTACAAAGAATCAAATGAAAATTTGCTTAAATGTTAGTCATTATGTTAGCACTTGATCAGTGTATGAGGATATATAATAACAACTAAAGTACCTTTGCAATTCTGCATTTTAAATACGTGTGAGGATCAAAATATTAAGTAAAAACGTCACTTTCTAATATTGTGACATATCCATCAAATGCAAAAACTACTGGCAATGTGTAGTTTCCCCAACGTCAATTTATCATTTCTGGATTAAAACCTGTTTAAGTTTTCTGTATTTGCAAAACAGGAAGAGGCTGCTTCAAGGTGTTCATGTAGACTTTGGCAGCAGAGAGGAATCATGTAATGGTTAGCAGTTATACAGTTCCCTTTTTTCATCCTTTCACAAGGAATTACTGTTAAAATGCCCCAAGAATCCTAACCAAGAATGATGAAGAAATAGTGTGGCTGTTTGTACTCCATATGATCTAAAATGTTATGAATGGCAATAAACTCTTATTTAGCAACAATGTCCACAGTTTCAGCAAGTGTCATATAATCAGTTAGGAACAAAAAATGTGAAAATTCGTTATCTAAAAGCAGAATACTGACTTGAAATAAAAATACTCATGGGTAAATTTTACTTTGCGTTCGCATGGGACATAATAGTAAATTTACACGTGTGTATTTGTAAAAATAAAATTTGCATCTGGTCAGACCCAGGAGTAAATTTACCCATATGTAAATATACTCCGGTGTGTATTTGCGTTCGCATGCGCCATTTACTTACCCCGAGTAAAATTTGCACACCGGAGTATATTTACACGTGTGTATTTTTGGCGCATGCGAATTGGACTTAATAGAATTAAATGAATTCCTTGTCAAAATATATTTACACTAAAATAGAATCATCGATATAAAAGATTTTCCTTGAAATTCTACACGAGATATATTTCCTGGTTGTGAGGGTCGGTCAATAAGTTATGGCAATACATACAAATATCAAATCTGTAGATTTTTTTTATATATATAAGACACATGTATTTACACTTATACCGTTGCATGTTACAACTTCAATTATTTTTTCATATGAGCGCTACACACACAAAAAAAAAAAAAAAAAAAAAAATAAAAAAAAAAAAAAAAAAAAAAAAAAATATAGAATGTTCATTTTTTATGAAAACCATTAAACATAACAAATAAAATCGAATAGAGTTTTCTGGGTGTGACGCATTTACTACAAAGATTTAAACAGTTTTGCTTATTTCAATTAATGGACAACTCTATACGTGCTGCTACAATACATTGGTACTGAGTATTTTACCTGTTTGTGCGAAAAATGGCAGGGCCTTAATACCATACGTCTTTGTATCTACTGTGTACAAATTTAAGAATGAGCAAAATCTTCATGATGTTTAAATAAGTTGTCACTTTCTATTGACTGGTCCTTTGTCCGTTATCAAAACAATATAATTACAAGTAGCATTTAACAACAAAGGAGGAATAAAATGTATCGATTTAAAAAAAAAATGAAAGTATGACAGAAAAATTTTATGTGGCCATGATGCTGGATGTTATATAGGTAGTATTTAGTTACATGTACACACGACTTCGTCGAATATTACTCAGTACTGCGTTTCCCAGCTAATGTTGAAATAAGAGAGCCACATTTAGTTTTATTTCGTTTGACACCCGGGGGTCGGACGTCATTCGCTTCAAATAAGTAAGTACTTCTCGGGATGTAATAAATTAACATATTATATTAATTTTTAAACACGCCATTTTATTGCGCTAAAAGTTTGGGAAATCATTGCAGATTCACAACTGTTCACTTTTGATGTTGAAGATTTTTATTGATTGTATTCTTTTTTCAAGGCTTACTTTCTATGCACTTTAAAATTACTTTCAACCATGTTCAATGCTTAAACAGCAGTCACACAGTAGCGTATAAGTGAAACGCGCGCCGGGCGTGTTGAAAAAAATAGCAAAATTCTACATAGCGCCAGACGCAGGTGGGAAGCACGTTCAAAACTCGCTACAAGCGCGTTGGGTACGCTGGGTGTACAGCCGTCGCGCGCCGCTGTCATCGCTAATAGTCTCTGCGCGTTTCGCGCGCGTTTCGGCTCAAAACAAAAAATTAAACATGCTTAAAAATTTTCTAAAAGCTCTGCGTGTCTTGTGCCGGTGTGTGTGACTTATATCCACGCGCGCTACAGGCGCGTTGAATACGCTCTGAACGCGTTTGGCGCGCGTTTGAAGCACGCCAGTGTACGTTCCATGCGCGTTCCGATTTTATTAGATGTTGCTTCAGTATCGTGCCCCAAGCGTGTGTGAAACGCGCCTTGAACGTTCGATGCACGCCTGTAGCGCGTGCTAAAGCGTGTCTGGGACGTATCACAACCGTACTCCAAAGCCTTTAGATTTATTATACGTCCGCACTCGCCTCAGTCACGCGCTAATGTGTGAGTAAAGGAACAAATTAATTTTTATACGTCCAAAGTCTTCAGCGTGTTGAGAATTTTCATACGCCCGGCGCGCGTTTGGGCGCGCGTTTGGGTTTTACTACTCTTGGGTTTTAAATAGTAATTTATATGTAAAACGGTCTTATACGCCTATAATTTCTGATTGCGCCTTTTCCTGATCTTTGCTTACTTGAACTTTTTTATATACCTATACACTTCCTAAACTTTATCGATCATCTCACCGCTGTGTCTGTAGTGGGTTCGAGCCCCGCTCTGGCCACATGTGAGACAAGCCAAGTTCTGCTTCCGTGTGTACCAGGTGGTTTTTGTCGTGGTTCTCCCGTTTTGACCACCTACTGGTTGGCCAGTCTCATATGAGCTGAAATAATCTTGAAAAGGACGTAAAACTGAATTTTTAAAAGAATTGTTTTGTCAAATGGCAACGGCGGCACTTTTGAGCGACTACGTTTTATCAATTACACAACTTTACAAATACCACTGACTTCCATACGAGAAAAAAAATCTCTTAAGAACCGTTGGACCGATTTCATCCATTTTTCGAAAGTAGCATCGAGGACGGGGCTCATCATTATACCTTTGGGATTTAAAACTTTCGCCTTTCCGTTCGTATGTTCGTTCGTAACTCCAGAACGGTCGTGAATTTGTGTCATTGTTTTGGTTCAAGTTTCTCTAGTGGTGTATATCTCGTGAACAAATGATCAGATACCATTCGTATTTGGACCATAGGTACCCTATAGGGTTTGCTCTGTTTACATGAGTTCGAACCCAAGAGTCTATGCCCGGGGGTGGGGCTAGAGTCAAAGTCTAGGTCACCTTTAAAATGTGCTGTGTACAATGGCTCTATTTCTGCTCTAAGTCCATATCTGATTAAACAATCATAGGGTTAAATACTTTTTTTTAGTTCATAGGTACCCTGTAGGGTTTGATTTTTTCCATGGCACCAAATCCTGGGTATTGTTCGGCAAATATGTTACTGTATGGGCGGCACACCATGAATACTTTATTAGACCTATACTACTTTTGATATACATGTAGGTAAAACTTAAGATAAATGTATACAGTTAAAATATTCAACGACGGCCCCCGTGCCGTTTCTAAATCACTCGATAATCTCACCGCCGTGTCTTGTGTGGGTTCGAGCCCCGCACTGGCCACATGTTAGACAAACCAAGTTCTGCTTACGGGTGTGCCAGGTGGTTTTTCTACCGTGTGGCCCGTCTCATATGAAATGAAATAATCTTAAAAGGGACGTAAAACGAATCAGAGTCAACTCACAGGTTTCCGACAGGAAATAAGAATGGAAAAGTAATTTGCCTAATTCACTGGAATGACAACATACAGGCACCATGAGCTCGACAATGCAGAATCGTCGTCAATGGCGAATCAATCGTAGAGATATTGCAGAATTTCTTAAAAAATAGACAAAGTATTATTTATTATATAACTCGGTCATTTACTTTCATCTATGCCTTGAGGTTTGGTAAAAGAATGAAGTCAAAATTCCACCGGACATGACACAACTCATTTTCTATCCAAAAGTCTTATACGTAAGTTGTATCGAGGTAATTGACTCATATAGGTAAGTTGTATCCTAATCGATCTACCCTGTGTGTTTTCAACACCATATTGTGAACAAACCAGCCTGACTTCATTATTGTTTTCTGCTTGTATGTAATAAAGAATGTTTTTGGTCTATATTGAAACGTTAAAAATGCCAATAGGTGACGAAAGATTGGAGAAATTAGCAAATTTTGCAAACATGTTGTATTACAGATAAGCAGTACAGGTATCCTTATGACAGTAATGGCAACAGCAAGACCAAGAACAGCCAGGTCAACAATATGTTCTATATGTCAGGACAACTTAACCAATCCTATTCGTATATCCTGTCTCCATATATTCTGTTTTGGATGCATACAGGACTGGATATATACTTATGCCACCAATAATTTTTACAAGATCTCAGGTGAGCGCTTACAGGACCATTGATCCTCTGGTTTAATCACAGGCAGATAATTCTGAAAATATGAATAAATATCTCATGAAAAGCCTGGCACTAGGTTGGATAAAAGTGTTTAAAGATCTTGCAAAATGGGTTCTCTGCATATCACAAATTTTATTCCTGCACATTCTTGCTGCTATTTTAAAGACACATTCCAAAAAATTGCTATCAAACAACTCTTATGTATAGGAATCTTCCTTGCAGTTTGGTACTCTTGCGAAAATAATTCAGTCTTAGCTTACTCAAATCTGCAGACAGCGCTTTGAAAATACAGTTGACATTTGCTTTATCCATTTTTGAAATGAGCCTGTGCATGAGCAGACCATCAATTTGGGTTTATGACCAGGTCTGACACAATTCAGGCTGTACAGTCACAGAATAAAGCTAGCAGCTTGAAACTTTGGATATATGTAGAAAAGGAATTGTACTATCAAAATTGCAAAAACAAAGGCGCTACTGCACAGCTGATCTGTGTCTTTGTTTTTGCATATGCAAATTGCTGATTTTCTCATGCAAAGGCTCAAACATGTTGCATTACAGATACGCAGCACAGGTATCCTTTCGACAGTAATGGCAACAGCAAGACCAAAAACAGCCAGGTCAACAATATGTTCTATATGTCAGGACAAATTAACCAATCCTATTCGTATACCCTGTCTCCATATATTCTGTTTTGGATGCATACAGGACTGGATATATACTTATGCCACCAATAATTTTAAATGTCCTAATTGTAACACATCACATACCTTACCACTGGAAGGTGTCAGCGCATATCCAAGTGCTGCTATACCACAACCAAATGGCAGGCAATGCATCTATCATTCTTCCCAAGAGCTGGTGAAATTCTGTCTCAAATGCGATGAAAAAATTTGTGATCGTTGTAAACAAGAAAAGCATTGGTCACATGAGACCGGAGAAATACCTGATGTTAAAAGAGACAGACTGTGTATTATTGAATCAGAACTAGCGTGTATGAGTGAAAATACGGAAGAGCTGTGTAAACTTCATGAAACATTGGACAACAAAATGAAGGAAAATGAGATACATAAAGAGAAACACATCAAGAAAATAAAGAAACGAGTAAAAAAAACTGAAACACATCCTTGATTCACTGCAAAATGAACTTATAGCTCATATTGAGAATGATCACATGGAATTAAGCACATCGGTTGAACAAAATAAAAAACTGATCGAGAATAAACTGGACGCAGCCACCCGCTTCTCAGAAGAAGCCTCGTATCTTGTACAAATAGAGGATGAAGACGGATTATTGTATGATCGCACTTTGCCATACAGGAATTCCTTTTCAAGAGGTGTGATAAATCCTGGCATGCTAAGTGATATGATAGGAACACTAACTCCATCTACTGTGACAATGCACAATTCGTCACGGCCAAGTACTGCAGCAGCTTCCAGACCATCTACGCCATTTCGTCGTAGCTACTCCGTCTTACCATCTATTGGTTCAAGTTTTGTTTTTGATGAGAATTTCTGAGTATAAAAACTGGATAACATACAATGGTTGAAAAAAACTGGCATAACTTCTACATGATTTTCGATGTAGCTAGCGCAAAAAAGCTGATGTTCTGTTGTCATGGTTGTTACTATTGTTCATTCTCAGGCTAGCCCCATCCAATCATGATGCAAAAGCATATAATAGCAATAAACTATGCATTCAGACATAAGCAAGCATTGTCCGAACATTTTTTCTACAGGTACATGTATCTTTCATATCTTGATTTTGAACAGTCATTCAACCATGTTCCCGTCAGAGAAATCAAGCTTCAGTTTCAGAATTCTGGCTCAATTATAGCTACACTTTGGCCATTATAATGCACCACTGAAAATTACCATGAAAAACAGCTGCCGATGCTGAATCACGTATATCATCAGTTTCGGTGTCTGGTCCAGGATTTTTTCTACATCCCCATGCTGGTATAATATCATAGCAAGGAATGAAAACAATTTAAAGTTATTACAATGCTTAATTCCTTAAATAATCTACAATAGTGCAGACCTATTCGTGCCCTGTAAATACACAAGTCAATATTCATTTACGAAATAGTCAATGTGAGCACGACTGACTTTTGGTTAAGTGTTTCTCCATTGGCAAAATGGAGCCAATGGAGAAACACTGCAACTTTCAACAGGATAGTCGATACAGATACTAGTTTTATCCAAACAGTGCCAAAGAACTTAAAGAGCAGTGGGCATAAAATGAGAAAAGCGATGGGCTTTGATTGACACTGCAATTTTAGAGAAAATGAACAATGTGAACACCAATCAGCGACAACAACGACGTACGCCAGAGCAAAGCTCATCTGTGAGCCTCCAGCTCCAGCTCAGGTGAGGTACATGTAGATATGTTGTTACACCCGTAGTTTGTTTGTATTGATAATGACACCCAAGTCAACATTTTTCAGTCATATCAGGATGGAGGATCTGCTCCCTACCGTTTGGTTTAATTGTATTTTGCTCAAGCCAATGTGATTAATCGGCACCAATTGGATTCAATCCCAATCACGACCTTCTTTAGATCATGAAGTCAATACAGCAATTTTGTTAGGACAAAGTAAGTCGGAAGGACTTTAGGTTGATTAGAAAATACATGTGAAAACTTCCGTTCACCTACAGTCTCCGCTTTGCTTGGGTAAGATGGGTATTTGTGATATTTTTTATTATTTTTTTTATTTATTTATTTATTTATTTTTTTGCAAATTGTCGATTAACGACAAAGACGTTGGGGCAACTGAATATTTAATGAATCACGTGCCAGAATTCAGTTAAATCGATTTGTTAGTTTGACTTTATTATGGTTTCACATCCCAACAATTTTTTCGTCATATCAGGGCAGAGTCACTGCTTCCCGAGAATAAACCAGTACCGTTTTAGCTCAAGGGCACACCTCAGCCTCATTTGGGTTTGAATCTAGAATCTCTTGAGTCGGAGTTGGAAGCTCTACCATGAAGCCACCAAGCTCTCCTTGGGTTCATATGAGCAATAAACATTGTCATGAGAAAGCATTTTCGCATAATAAAAAGAATGAACAGCATGCATTTTCTATACATTGTTATTGACAATATCCGACTGAACAAATGAACATAGTTAATAACATAAAAGACGTATTTAACAAAACCGAAAACATTTTGATAATGCATTTAATACACCCATATATACAACATTTTTGACAGAGAAACGCTGTAACATCAGGAAACATGTCCGTGTAATGTATACCCCCTTGAACCCCACTTTTATATAGCAAAACTGGGGTATACAGGGGTATACCTATTTTTCTTATTTTTGCTCCAAAACATAGATTGTGGGTACTCGTTAGAACCGCCTCGACGAGGCGGTTCTAACGTGTACCCACAATCTACGTTTTGAGCAAAAATAAGAAAAATATCAAAGTTTTTCAGCTGAAATTTTTCAATTTTTAAAGCTCAAACAATCTCTGTTGATTGTACGGACAATTTTTCGTAATGTTCGCAATACAGGTTGTCGCTGGAATGTCTTGCTACTATAGAATGCAAAATATTAATATCAATATATGTAAAGAGAGAATAAAAGTCCCAGCATGGGCTCCTTGTCGTATCAGAAAATAGAAAAAAATCAAGTTTCCTCTTCAGAAAAGCTAGACAAAAACACTCGATTTTAAAGGTAAGTCAATAGTCTGTTAGTGTGAGGCGAGTTCTTGAGTAGCATACAGGAAGGAACTTGAATATGAAACAAAAAAAAATCAAAGAACTTGAGGTATAAAAATGAAATGCAATTTGCTTGTTTGATGAGACTGAGTGACTGATGACATTGCCAATAAGACAACATTTGAGCCAATGCATGAGAAAACCAACAAAGTGGGTTCTGACCAGGTCTGACACAAACTGGCCTGCACAGTCACAGGAGCGGGCTAGAAACTTAAAATTTCGGATTTAAGAAAAAGAAGGATTGTACTATCCGTGTAGTCCAAACAAAGGCGCTGATCAGCTTCGCAGTTGCATGCGATGGCTCATTTATTAAATTAAAGCCAAACGACTCAGCCGACCTCCATCTGTTTTACACTACACACAGTTGTAAGTACCATGTGTGTTTAAATCTATGTCATATGAGCTAAAACATGTATCTTAAGATTTTTGCTGTGCGGGTATGATTTCCCACAAAAATCGCATTTATGCTGTGCTTCTTTATTGTGGCATCTCATATGATTGGTCAAATTACTGGTCTGTATAAAACTTTTTGTACAAATTGTACACTTGTAAGGTTTACTTCCCTCGTGTTTACGCAAGTGAACCGTTAAGCCCCATGATGCTCGAAATGTTTTCGTACACAAGTTACACGCATAAGGGTCCACTCCAAGGTGAACAACTGATACATGACTTACGAGTGTCACTTTCTTTCTGAACGACTGCCCACAAGTGTCACAAGTATGTGGCTTTTCTCCACTATGAATAAGCATGTGTGCTTTAAGATTACTTGCCTCCAGAAACGATTTTCCACAGGTCTTGCATTCATGTTGTTTCTTCCCAGTATGTATCTTTATGTGCGATCTGTAGTCGTCTTTATTTGCATAGGATTTCCCACATGTGCTGCAGGTTATAGTTTTCTCTCCTGTGTGAATTAATGAATGCTTCTTTAGTCCACTCCTGCTGGTAAAAGATTTTCTGCAGTAAGAACAGTGGTGTTCTCTGTCCTCTGTATGAAGAAGAAGGTGTTTGTTCAAGCTGCATTTCTGACTAAATGATTTTCCACAAATCACACATTTATGTGGTTTGTCTCCAGTGTGAATACGCATATGTGATTTAAGATGATCCCTTTTTCCAAATGATGCATCACAAGTCTTACAATGATAAGACTTTTCAGAATGGACATACATGTGTGACCTTAAACTGCCTTTGCTTTTAAATGACGTTCCACATTTTTCACAGTTGTAAGGTTTATCTGAACTATGCACAACCATGTGACCCCTAAGACCACTTTTATCCTTAAAAGATTTTCCACAAGTTACACAGCTATGTTGTTTATTAGTACTATGAACCAGCATATGTGTTTTGAGAATCGATGTACGAGCAAACGATTTGTGACAAATTCCACAACTATGTGGTCTTTCTCCTGTATGAGTCAGCAAATGATGTTTCAAAGCTTGCTTGTATCCATATGATTTTCCACAAATCTCGCAGCTGTGTATTTTCTCAAGTCCTGAGTGCAGTCGCATATGCGTGTTAAGGTGGCTCTTCTGTGTGAAGCATTTCTTGCAAGTAACACATTGATGAGGCTTGTCTCCTGAATGTACAAGCAGATGCTGTTGTAGGGTATGCTTCTGTGTGAATGATTTGCCACACGTTTCACATTTATGATGTTTATCTTCAGCATGAATTTCTTTATGCTTGATCAGTGTGCGTTTAAGGGCAAATGATTTTCCACACGTATCGCAGGTATGAACTCTGTCCCTCTCAGTATGAGTGAGCAAATGTGCCGTAAGGTAACCTTTTTGGAGAAAAGATTTTTGGCATATATCACAGCTAAACGTTTTAACCCCTATATGAATCATTTTATGCTTGTCTAAGGAGCTTTTCTGTGTAAATGTCTTACCACAGGTCTCACACCGATGAGTTATATTAGTTGTATCAGAGAGAATCTGCATGTTTACACTTAATGGTTGATCACTATGTTTTGTGATGATATGCACATTTGCACTGTCTTGTTTAACTAATGCTTTATTATTACTGTTTGGACCTTTAGAATGATGAATCATCTTGAAATAATCCCTGGTCTTATTTTCACAGTATCTGTGGACATCAATACACCACAGACTGGTGTTAACCTGAAAATATGTTAAACAATTTAAGGATCAACACTCACATTTGGCAAATATGAATTGGCACAAAAATTCATAGATTATTAGCAATTAAGTTTTGTGTTACTGTACACAATTATCAATAGTGAGCACAATGTATGTTTCCAATGTCTACACCAGCTATATGTCATTATTTACCAATTTCGTTGACTCTACCATTAAGAGCCTTCACATGAGAAAACCAACAACTTGGGTTTCCAAACAGGTCTGTAAATGGGCCTGTACAGTCACAGAAGCAGGCTAGAAGCTTGAAATTTTGGATTTATGAAAAACAGGATTTGTACTATCTGTGTAGTAAAACAAAGGCCCTGATCAGCTCTGCGCGTTTGTTTTCACATATGCAGATTGTTGTTTTTCTGGTGTGGCGGCTCATTTCAAACGGGTATTATTTTATGCATTGCATCACACACATTTAATTGATGTCATTCACTTTGCTATTTCATAGCTTGTGTCACACAATTCACTTTGCTATTTCATAGCTTGTGTCACACAATTCACTTTGCTATTTCATAGCTTGTGTCACACAATTTATGAAATAGCAAAGTGAATGACATCAATTAATTTTTCATAGAGTATCTGTATTAAATAAAGGACTCACTGTTTAAAAAGCTAAAACTTTAAGACTTACCAGTACAAAAAAAGATGAATTTATACAGAAAGATTGATTGTTCTTGGTACATTCTTTTATATCAGAGCAATTAACTAACCATCCACAGATTAAACTCAATCTTAACATGCAGTTTCTGAGTCTTCAATTACAAGCTACTGTCCTCATGATATCTTTCAGAAACTGATTTTTTAAAATCACAATTTCCCGAAAGACTGTATGTAAAAGTATGATTTCTTCACCCTTTTGCATTCCAATCATAAAAAGTATTACAACCAGAGGACCATTGGTCCTGAGAACGCTCACGTGAAGCCTGATCTTGGAGCATTTAGTCATCATGAAATAACCATGACCTTGAATACTCACACACCTCTATTGACTTCATAAGTTAGTTTCAGGTCTCAGGCTGCAATAAATTCCACAAAAAAATCCATTGTTTTCACTTTTTTTCCATGTAAAAGCCTATGTTTCCAAAATTGACCTTGCTGTAAAATAGGTCAAGGCCATCCCAGGGTCATCATTTGAGCAAAAAATGATGGGCCTGAGTCTACAGTGCTACATACCAAGTTTCGTGGAAATTTGCCAACTGGTTCTGGAGAAAATTTTGAACGTTTTTTACCCTGGGCATATCGGCCATCTTGGTCATGTGACCTAGAAATTGCGAACAAAATTTCAATGCTACTACCCATGGAGGCTCCATATAAATTTAAATTTCAGCTTGATCGGCCAAGCGCTTTCAGAGAAGATCTTTGAAATTGCGACTTAATTTTGATATTTCAATGACCTTGGGTCAAGGTCAAGAAATGACCTTGATCTTAATTAATTACATACATCCATTGACTTCATTGGTTGTCTGCATCTAGCAACTTTCAAGTCTCAGACTGCAATAGTTTTCAAAATATCCATTGTTTTCGCCTTTTCCCATGTAAAAGCCTACGTTTCCAAAATTGACATTGCTGTAAAATAGGTCAAGGTCATCCAAGGGTCATCATTTTATCAAACTATGATGGGCTGAGTCCCTGATGCTACATACCAAGTTCCGTGGAAAACGGCCTAACGATTCTGGAGAAGATTTTTGAAGGGATTTTCCCATATATGGGCGTGGCTGCCATCTTGGTCATGTGACCAAGATCTTGTGAACAAACTTTCATTCCCCCTAACCATGGAGGCTCTACATACAGTTTCAACTTAATCGGCCACGAGGTTTCAGAGAAGATCTTTGAAATTGTGGACGACGACGGACAGATGGACGGACGCCGGACCATGTCTATACTATAAGCTCATTTTGAGCCTTCGGCTCAGGTGAGCTAAAAATTTTGAAAATTGGTTCATAAATAAGACTTTTAGGCTGGAAAATAATTTTGAATAGAGCTTTTCCATTGTGAAAATGTAAGCAAGAGAAGTAAATATTTTACCAGAGCATCAATGGTCCTGTAAATGCTCACCTTAGATCTGCTACACATTACGGAAACTTCTCCATGATTTCTTGGAAATTTCTTTTAATTAAATATTAAATATCTATTTATGAACTGAATTTTAATTATTCAAATATTTACCTTGCCTATCATAAAATAATGGTTTATTATATTGATTTTTGTTAGAATTTAGCATTTTTGACTTTTAAAACATAATTACATCAATTATTGATTTTTTCTCTTGACCCCGTCAAACCTCAATTTTACTGTATAGGTTTGAAGGGGTTAAGTTCCACGCGGAGATGTTTCCATGATGTATACCAATAAACAGTGTTATAGACTCAGTGCCGGGACGGTCGAAGCCCTGGTGTCATACTTTTTCAGAATAATCAATATTCTGTCCATACTTGCAATTTCCTGCAAGTTTTTTCCTTCAAATTACAACTTCAAGGTTTTCCTATAGTAAGTCTATGGAGACCATCGACACCCGGGGCGTGGCCAAATTTGACCCCAGGGGCATGAATGGCACAATTTATGTATAGGTCTATTAGCCATTGCCACTTGTTTACAAAATATCAAAGCTGCGGGTCCTGTGGTTTCAGAGAAGATTTTTTTTTTCCATTAAAACGTATAGGTTGCCATGGCAACCAGGGTTCAAGTCCGATCTGCCCAAAAACAACATGCAACCTTTCACACTGCCAAGTGATGCTGTGTGTATAATTTGATCAAGATCTGGCATTTGACTTTGGAGATATTGATGTTTGAAGGTTTTCCTATAGTAAGTCTATGGAGACTTCCAACCCCCGTGGTGTGGCCAAATTTTACTCCAGGGGCATGAATGGCACAATTTATATGTAGAGGTCCATTGCCATATACCAAATACCAAAGCTGTGAGCCTTGTGGTTTCAGAACAGAAGTTTTTTTTAAGTTTTACCCATTGTACGTCTATGGGAGCTATCTGTTGCCATGGAAACCAAAATTTTGATACAAGCTGCTCCAAAACCTAATGCATCAATCCCCCTACCTAGTGATGGTTCACATAAAATTTGATCAAGATCAGCCCACTAGCGTCAGAGATATTCTTCTTTGAAATTGCGAACGGAGAACAATGACAATGGAAGCCTGCCTATCCTATAAGCTCACCTGTTAGCCTTCGGCTCATGTGAGCTAAAATAGATTGTTTTTCATTTAAAATGTAGTTAATCAAAAGTAACTGCAAAGCTGATCAGCATTTATGTTTTCACTACACAGAGAGTACAATTTCTCTACTTTCTAAATTCAAAATTTCCAGCCTCTGGCCATCTTCAGAGCGTGTACAGCTTGATTCACCGCTTGATTTGTGTCGGACCTGGTCAGAAACAACAATGTTGGTTTTATCGTGTCACGGCTTTTTTTAGTTTCAAAGTTCAAAGCCATACCTTTTTTAAATAATGTTTAACTGTTTCTACCTTTCAAGATTTTTCCAAAATTTCTCTCTGTTTTAACATTTTCAATATTCCAATACAGTCTATTTGGCAACACAATGTAGCAATTTTTTTCATGTATAAAGTGTATGCTGCATGACATTAACATGTAGCCTACATGTACTCAGTAGGATTCAGTATTTGCAACATTGATCTGTTCAAGATAGATTTTATTTATATTTGCTTTAGACAACCTAACAAAGAGTGACACCATGCACAATTAAGGAAGACAAAATGATAAATACTAACGATCTTAGTGCATGTATAAGTATTTAATTGTGAGTGAAGTGACACAGTTCAATTATTTTTATGCAATTATTTATGACAAAAATTAATTTAATTACCAATTTTCCTGCCAAACAATACAAGTCACTCAGGATGTGATAATTAATATATGAGCCTGTGCGTGAGAAAACCAACAATCTGCCTATGAGAAAACAAAGACGCAGATCAGCTTCGCGGTAACCGCGAAGCTGATCAGCGCCTTTGTTTTCGCTACACAGATAGTACAGTCCCTCTTCTTCTTAAATCCAAAATTTCAAGCCTCTAGCAATCTTCTGTGCTTGTACAGCCCGGTTTGTGTCGGACCTGGTCAGAAACCCAAATTGTTGGTTTTCTCACGCACAGGCTCATATATTTTCACACACAGGCTTCCTTCCTAAACAGGTGTCACACAGAACATGCAGAGTGTGGGCCTATACTTGTTATTCTTTACAATAGGTTTTTTTTATTTAGTTATCTTTTTTACTTTTTAGACAATTGAGGCTTATTATCGCACCTGCTTATAGCAGGGTGCGATATAGGAGTCCAAATTTCTGTCCGTCCGTTCGTTCGTCCGTCCGTTCGTTCGTTCGTCCGTCCGTCCGTCAACATTTACGTCGAAGTTTGGTTTTCTCGACATCAGAGATAACTGCGAGTCTAAAACCTTGCATAGTAATTGTCCATGACAAACCCTTCAAGCACGCACCTTAACCCGGTGCCCTTGACCTATATTTCACGGTCCACTGACTTTGAAATTTTTTACGTCGAAGTTTTGTCAACATTTACGTCGAAGTTTGGTTTTCTCAACATCAGAGATAGCTGCGAGTCTGAAACCTTGCATAGTAATTGTCCTTGACATACACTTCAAGCACGCACCTTAACCTGGTGCCCTTGACCTATATTTCACGGTCCACTTACTTCGAAATTTTTTACGTCGAAGTTTTGTCAACATTTACGTCCAAGATTGGTTTTCTCAACATCAGAGATAGCTGCGAGTCTGAAACCTTGCATAGTAATTGTCCTTGACATACACTTCAAGCACGCACCTTAACCTGGTGCCCTTGACCTATATTTCACGGTCCACTTACTTTGAAAATTTTTACGTCAAAGTTTGGTTTTCTCGACATCAGAGATAGCTGCGAGTCTGAAACCTTGCAAAGTAATTGTCCTTGACATGCCCTTCAAGCACGCACCTTGACCCGGTGCCCTTGAACTATATTTCACGGTCTATTGACTTTGCCCGATGCAGGTGCGATATCGACCTCCACGAAGTTCTTGTTGTTATATTAGGATTGTTTGAAAGTCAAGAAATTGCAAAATGTCTCAATGGTTCTTGAATTACAGTAACTGTTGTTTGTGTTACAGTTGCTTGTTGTGTCCATGACCCACAGTACATGGACAATGTACTAGTGTTTCAGTGGGATAGACTCGAGACCCTAAAGAGTGGGGGGGGGGGGGTCTTAAACCCCTGCTTCTTGAAAAAAATGACATTTCTCCCCAACTTCCTCAAAATATAAATGGCCCTTTTCCTCAGCTCCCCAAAACTCTCATTAACTGTAGGCTTTTTTTATGATATGTTTTATTTATAAGCTTCTGTTTTTGATACATGCTACAACAAAACGTTTGACAAATTTATACTGACCGAAAGTGAAAACGCTACACTTCAAATCTCTATTTTACCAACTAACTATTAGACAAAAAGTATTGAGTAAGATTTCATATTATTTCGAATATTTCCCAGACATCCAGCAACTGATTAGTTGAAGCATCATTGCAGGATCTCTTTTAATGTCAAAGTTACATTCCTTTCCGTGTTTTCAGCTTTTGTCATCAAATGTTGCAATTTTGTTTTGACTTAACAGAAAGAGCCATGCGCATACCAAAATAAACACACAAAAATCGCTACACCTTTGAAACAAGTATATAAATTAATGTCAAATTTATCAGTTTTTAAATTGTCTCCCTTTGACATAAGTTAAATGTCTGGTATTCTGCGATGTATCAAGGTATTCGATAATTTTCTTTTGTGAAATGATCGAGGCTTGTCAGCACATTATTCCTACCATTTATCGACTAGGAAAATGGCCCGTACTTTGATGCAACAGCGCATTTATTTCACTATGGAGAATGCATTGTTCAAATTTCAAGATATGCATTATGATAAGAAGGTACAAGTAGGCAACGATCAGGAAAAGGCGCAATCAGAAAAAGATTCCCACTCCAAAAACCGAGGTGGGAAAAAACTAAATTGACAATCAGGTACTTATACCATGAAAACACATCGTAAGCCAAATAAGCAGCTATTTTCCCAATAGGTGGCCACTCAGTTACCTAAACTTAACTAAAAATATGATAACATACATAAGGCGCCAATAGCACAAAAAAAAATTTAAACACCAAGACATAAAACAATAAGAACCACCACACACAGAAGTATCACCTTGGAACGATCAGTAATATAAAATCATCGGCGGGCTTAAACCGGTTTTACAGGTACCTAACCTCACCCTCAGCTTCTGCAGTGGTTCACAACATTTAGTTAGTTGTTCGGTCCTCGTGGTGAATCTCTAACTAGTCACTGAATCATCATGGACAAACAAATAAATCATGATAAGCTCCAGGATGAATAAAAAAAACGTGGACTCACAGATTGAGTAAGCTGCCCGACGATGGAGATCCCTGAGTGCCCAATAACTTACTAATTCCGGAGCAAAAGAAAAACACCAGTTGAACCCCTGGTGGGCCAGTTGAACTGCCTTTTCAAAACTGATTTTCCAAACAATCAACAAATTTGTGATCAGCCCTTTACATTTTCTGATTGCTGGTTTCACGGACAGCCATTTGTTCGACTGACATGGTTGGAGTTCTTCTGTTTGGATTCCTGAAGGCCTAAACTGTATGAAATTTCTTTTCAAATTGTACATCTGAAATTTCGGACCCCTGTCAAACTTTGAATATGTTTCTGTCAAGCTGTTTGATAACAACGATAAAACATTTAATGCTATGCACAACCAAGAAAAATTCAAAATATTTTATTTGTCTGTTATCTAGACATATGACAGACAATTTGGGTGTAGCTTTTTCAGTTTTGTTCAGTATACAATGTAAAATTATACATTGTTACATTAGACTACAGTGATTTTCAGCAATATGTCATGGAATCAATTTCCAGTGATCAGCACAACAAACCAAGAAGTCATATTTTTTACAAATCCATATTCAAAATTGTTCTGGAAGATGTCTTATTAACTAGACCCTATACCTGGTGGAGGATGGGGGGTGGGGTCTAAGCTCCCAGAAAAAAAAGCCTTTCTCCCCAGCTCCCTAAAATGTTTTCCTCAACTCGCTGCTCCCTTAATTACACCCAAAAACTTTATGCTTGCTCCCATAAAATATTTTCGAGTTCTCCCTAGCTCCCCTGTCCCAGACAGTCATCATCATCATCCAAGTGAAGGAATAAAATCCAGATCGTCGAAATCCCTGTGCAAAATTTGTTAATGGCCCTTCTTCCCAGCTCTCCAAAACCCCTGACCCCCATTACAATTATCACCAGGTTTCAAAAATTTTGTGCCAAAGTTTATGGCAAAATATATAAAAGCAATCAATTTTGCATAGAAACACTTCTATCTACACCAAGCACATTTAAGAAATATCTGCAATATAAATGTTATTAGACAGAACTATCTCAATTATTTTCAACCCTGCTACCTGTTGATTTCTCAAGAATCCTTCAGCTTGGAACTTTACAAGTGATATACAACTCTTACAAGTTGTGTGCATATCTATAACTGCAACTGCAGTAATTCTATAATGATAACTGCACAATAACTGCAGTGCTTCTATTAATGTGATGTATATGCTATCATTTAAAATGAGCAATGCCTTAATAATAAAGATTATGGGTAAAAGAACCCAAAGAAATATCTCAGACAATTATGTCAAAATGTACTGTAGACTGTGGTAATATCTTGTTTTCCTGAAGGAGAGCGCGGTCAACTAGAGGTAAAGGGATGGACCCTAGATTGAAAGGTGGGGATTCCAAACCTCATGCTGTGTTGTGTCCTTGAGCAAGACATTTACAATATCTCTCGTAGTTCTGGCTTAGCACCCAGAAAGCAGTGGCTCTGTCCCAGCATGGGCAAAGAGCTGTTGACTGGGACATATGGAATCTAATAAAAAAAACTGTCTCAAAAGTGCAAGAACTCATCTAAAGATGTGTACTTCTGGACTGGACAGAAAACAACACATTGCAATGTATCAATACTTTATGATTTTAGTTTTTGTCTTTACTTCCACATGGTCAAGCCGTTCACGATTTATATATAAACTATGATAGGCTGGAACCTACTGTGCTAGAACCACAAGTTTCTTTGAAATCGGTCCACCGGTTCCCCAGATTTTTGAAGCGTTTTACCATATATGGGCCTGGTAGCCATCTTGGTCGTGGCCTGGATCATTTATACAAACTTAACTTCTCCTTTCTCCTTTTTTTGACTGGGCTGGTTGTTTCAGAGGAGAAGACTTTTAAAAATGTTTGATGGAGGAAGGACAGGGTACCTGCCTATCAATATAAGCCTTGGCTTGACAGGTGAGCTAATAACAAATAGACACAGTTCAATTGTCATGTATTTATTGAAGAATCTTTCAAAGATCTATACCAATCTGCATGATCCAGAACAACATTTTCAATTTCTGCATCACTAAACTGTGGTTGTACATCTTTAGAAGTGTCTTTTATAGTCTTTGTCTGATGTTCACCTAAACTAGACTGTGTTTCAGTTAGTTCCTTGTCTTGTCTCTCACTAGACTGCTTCACTGATAATTCATTGTTCTCCTGCGACCAGTCTGTTTCCATATCAGAATCCAGCCCAGAGTCAGTGGTAGCAGTCTGACTGTGTTGCCATGGTGATAGACTGGTTCCACTCACTCCTTCATCTTCATCCTCTTCCGGAATCTGTTTCCTGCTAGAATTGATTATACGATCAATTATGTTATCATTTTCTATGTTTTTGTTGTGTTTTGTTTTGTTTTTATTTTATCATGTTTTTATTTTATTTATTTTGTTTTTGCTTTATAATGAGTCAACAGTTACTTACTTACATGTAGTATTGTGGTGAGCTTTTTAAGTGTCATTCTCAATGACACTACATGAAAGTGTCATTCTCAATGACACTACATGATGCTACAAAGTTTTTAGCACTAGGCCTCTCACTCTTAATCCTCCACAAGCCCACCACACTCCCCACTAATTGATTTGACAAATATGGTACAGCTGTAATCATCTTTCAACTTGAATAGCTTCTTCTTACATCAAAATGATAATTGCATAAAATTTGAGAATTTGCACCATGGCATAATTCCTTATTTTGAGCTTTAGCAGAAAAATTTGTAAATATCCAAAGATGACCCTTTCTTAACCTTGCCTATTGGCTGTATTTTAAACATCAGGAAAACATGTCCGTGTAATGTATAATACCCCCTTATACCCCACTTTTATAGCAAAACTGGGGTATGCAAGGGTATAGCTATTTTTCTAATTTTTGCTCCAATACATAGATTGTGGGTACTCGTTAGAACCACCTCAGCAAGGCGGTTCTAATATGTACCCACAATCTATGTTTTGAGCAAAAATAAGAAAAATAACAAAAATTTTCTGATGAAAATTTTGTATTTTTACAACAAAAGAAAAATATGTATACTAGAATTTGTTTTCTATGTGAAAACTAATGTCTCCCCCCTTTCTAAGTGCATGTCCAAAATATGCAAGCAAGAGTTAAAGTTCTTGTGCATCACATATCCTGTCATTCTGTTGCATAAGTGTATCAGGTTTCATTGAAATATCTCTTACCATTTTTTAGTTATAGAGCCGACACGAAATTGTATGGAAAATAATCATAGGGAAGTAACTCCAAAAATACACAAGCAAGAGTTATAGTTCTTGTGCATGACACATCGTCTCATTGTACATGTACTTTATAAGTGTACCAAGTTTCAATGAAATATCTTTTTCCATTCGAACACCAAATTGTATGGAAAATAATCAAAGGGAAATAACTCCAAAAAAACACAAGCAAGAGTTATAATTCTTGTACATGACATGACACATCGTCTCATTGTGCTTTATAAGTGTATCAACAAGTTTCATTGAAATATCTTACGGTTTTTGAGTTATAGAGCAGACAAGAAAATCAAAGGGAAATAACTCCAAAGATATGCAAACCAGAATTATGGTTCTTTAGCATGACTTATCATCTCATCGTGCTTTATAAGTGTACCAAGTTTCATTGAAATATCTCTTATGGTTTTCAAGTTATAGACCGGACACGAAATTGTATGGAAAATAATCAAAGGGAAGTAACTCCAAAGATATGAAAGCAAGAGTTATGGTTCTTGTGCATGACACATCGTCTCATCATGCTTTAAAGTGTACCAAGTTTCATTAAAATATCCCCTATGGTTTTTGAGTTATACAGCAGACACGAAATTGTATCGAAAATAATCAAAGGGAAATAACTCCAAAAATACTCAAGCTAGTGTTATCTTTCTTATGCATGACACATCATCTCGTCCTGGTTTACAAGTGTACCAAGTTTCATTGAAAAATCTTTAATGGTTTTCAAGTTACAGAGCGGACAC
Source organism: Rugalucina vietnamica (assembly GCA_964017185.1). Lineage (NCBI taxonomy): Eukaryota > Metazoa > Mollusca > Bivalvia > Lucinida > Lucinidae > Rugalucina > Rugalucina vietnamica. The sequence goes on from OZ024869.1 coordinate 51,557,494, forward strand.
GAAATTGTATGGAAAATAATCTAAAGGAAATAACTCTTAAAATACTCAAGCCAGAGTTATGGTTCTTATGCATGACACATTGTCTGATCATGCTTAATAAGTGTACGAAGTTTTATTGAAAAACCTTAAACAGTTTTCAAGTTATAGAGCGGACACGAAATTGTATCGAAAATAATCAAAGGGAAATAACTCCAAAAATACTCAAGCTAGAGTTATGATTCTTGTGCATGACACATCGTCTCGTCGTGGTTTACAAGTGTACCAAGTTTCATTGAAAAATCTTTAACGGTTTTCAAGTTATACAGCGGACACTATTTGTGACGGACAGACAGACAGACGGACAGACAGACGCACGGGGAAAAACAATATGTCTCCCAACCCTGAAGGGGGAGACATAATTACATGGGCATGTTTTCATAATGACCTTACCTGTGCTGTTTGTTACTGATCAGTAATGAAGTTACAAATGGCTGACAAAGGGCAGTAACTGATGGTAGAGTGTGCGAGGCTGATTGTAACATCTGAAATGTACAGAAATGTTTCATGACAGTATCATATGAAAGTGTTTTGGGTTGGTTCAAAAATAGCTTAATATCCCAATCAATACTTTTAGTCATGCTGGGACAGAGCCACCACTTCCTGGGTATTAACCAGTAATATCCCGAGCATAAATAATGAAAGATCTTGCTCATGGACACCACACGCAGAGGAAGATATCGAACCCAGAACCGCTGGCTCCAGAATTCTGTATTCTATAATTTGGCCATCACGCTCCCCCATGTATCAAAGTGTAGTTCGTAATATATACACAATACTGAGGTCTCTGCAATACATGCGCTTTATGAGCCATGTCACGAGAAAACCGGTCATCAGGGTTTCTGACCAAGTCTGATACAAACCAGCCTGTGCAGCTACAGAAACTGGCTAGAAGCTTGAAATTTTGGATTTAAGAAGAAGTGGAATTGTACTATCCGTGTAGTGAAAACAAAGGCGCTGATCAGCTTCGCAGTTATTGCGAAGCTAACCTGCACCTTTGTTTTTGCATAGAGAAAAATCTGGTTTTCTCATGATGTGGCTCACACAGACTATGTTTAGACACTAAAAATATGAAAAATTGTATTTTGGTGATCTCATGAATCTAGATTTATTTCACATTTCTATCAGAATATTTTGAAAGTTTCGGTGACACTGATTTAGTCAATGCTGCATACTGTGATCCAATCTCATCTACAAACCATTACCATGAGCTAAACAAATGAGCCATGTCACATGAAAAACAGATCTTTGCCTATGCCAAAACAAAGGCGCAGATCAGCTGGGAGTAATTGCACAGCTGATCAGCGCCTTTATTTTGGATAGTATGATTTCTCTTCTCCTTTAATCCGGAATTTCAATCTTCTAGCCCTCTCCTGTGTCTGTACAGGCCGTTTTTGTCCAATCAGGTTAGAATTCCTGAAGACCTGTTAGTGTCCTGGCTTAAATATCGGGATAGGCATCAGAACCAAACAATCACAATTATTTATCTCCAAAATATGTCTGGGTATTAAACAAACTTTCTACATAGTTTACCTCTTTCAAGTATGACCCACTTGGTTGCCTAGGAACAGATTTCTGTGTGACCTTGATTTCATCACTGGGTTGACCTTGACCTTTACCTGAGACAATCAAGCTCAGAGCTGTCTGGGGTAAATTCTGCTCAAAAGTGATCTGAAAATGTGGGCAAGATATTTATGTTTACGAGACCATTCATGAAGTAATGTAAATCTACAGTCTCAAAAATAGGCTTGTACGACATCATATACATGTATATTATATTAAAAAAATAACAAATAAAAACTTTTGCTCTGAATTTCTATAAAATCCAGTGTATAAATAAATCATCCTCTTACCAAATCCTGTTCTTTCTGTGATACAGATTCTGTTTCAAATAGAACAGTTCTGAGCTCCTGCTCTTTATTTATGAAATACAACTGGGAACCATTCTGCCAGCTCAAAGTTGTCTCCCCATAGCAGCTCTTCTGTGTCTGAGGTAGGAATACTCCGGACAAGATGTTGGATTTACTCACAACATGTGAAAACACTGGATTTGGGGAGGAAGGCTTGAAAACAAACACTGAAAAGACAATTTAGTGTCACAGTATAAATGCTTTAGACATGTTAGATAAAACACTACTTTAATGTACTAACCTATCACATCCAGCTATCTATCACTGAGTCCCTTTACTCACCAAAGTGTTAACTGGCTGCATAGACAAAGTCACTTTTGTCTGTTTGACTTGCTGCTTTGTTGGTAGTTAAAATTATTTTTTTGATGAAGCAATGGTTCATCTTTGCTTGACTTGTTGCTACACTTTGATGACTATTTGACTTGATGCTCTTCTACTATATACAGTTTTGAGTTTGCCTTTTTATTTGTTACTTTGCCATACCATGACGCATATATATCCTATTTGACTAGTCGAATCCTTTTAAAGTTTATACTAGCAATACCCATTCTTTTCTAGTTTAGCTTGGTGTTTTAACATCCCAGTTAACAATTTTTCAGTCAAGTCAGGACACAGCCATCCCTTCCTATTCATTAACCAGTTCTATATGTTAATCTGTCTCGCTCACAGTCACACAACCTGGTGATAGTTGGGATTGACCCTTGACCTCTCAACTTGAATAGGAAGCTTTTTGCTCCCCATTACCTATTCTGCCAACTTACAATCTTTATCGTCCGTAAACACAGCCATGACATCTGACAATGGATCAGACACAAGGGCAGTAACTCTATGGTCAACTTACTATCTTTATCAGCAGTAAATACAGCCATGACATCTGACAATGGATCAGACACAAGGGCAGTAACTCTATGGTCAACTTACTATCTTTATCAGCAGTAAATACAGCCATGACATCTGACAATGGATCAGACACAAGGGCAGTAACTCTATGGTCAACTTACTATCTTTATCAGCAGTAAATACAGCCATGACATCTGACAATGGATCAGACACAAGGGCAGTAACTCTATGGTCAACTTACTATCTTTATCAGCAGTAAATACAGCCATGACATCTGACAATGGATCAGACACAAGGGCAGTAACTCTATGGTCAACTTACTATCTTTATCAGCAGTAAATACAGCCATGACATCTGACAATGGATCAGACACAAGAACAGTAACTCTATGGTCAACTTACAATCTTTATCAGCAGTAAACACAGCCATAACATCAGACAATGGATCAGACACAAGGGCATTAACTCTGAGGTCAACCGACCAAGACACTGAGCATGTCACCAGATCCCACACACTGACACGGGATGATGTACAACTGACTAGATACTGACTGCACTGACACCGACCAAACTGAACATATCTGAAAGAATGAGTAGAATAGGATCCAAGAGAAAGTATTCGAATTTTCTAAAACATAAATTACGAGGTATGGCAGAAAAGTTCGTAGACACCATTAGTATTTTCAACAGGAAAAGAAATTAAGTCAAAATGAATATATCTGGGTTTGCAAAAATATTTCATGAGCAAATAGACGAAATTTTATAAAAATCTAGCCAACACGACATCTTCTACAGCCTTTTATGTGCACCTCCCTAACCGGGAGCGGGGCAAGGGTCAACGTCTCAGTGACGTTACTTGAAGTTTATTGCTGTCAGTGCTTTATATATTTGTAACAAGTTTAACCGATGTTTCAGAGTTATTCCACATAGGGTCCTTGGATATCGGTACAATTTTATTATGTGTATTCAACTGTCAAATGCAGATCTGTGCCAACTGTCCTCAGGTTCTCTGATGCCCGGTTGAACATATGAAACCATTTTCATTCACTGAGAATGTAAGACGAGTGCCCTCCGCCGCCATTTATCATCTTAGATGATCTATCGAGCATCCAAAATTCAACTCTGCCACTTGTAAACTAGTGACAGACAAGCTGATAGCTTTTATGTTGTTGTTTATATCATTTCCGACGTGTTTGTTGGCCATTTCCATAACAAAAACACACAATTTTATGGTTATCGGCTGTTCTCGGACGTCAAAATTACGCCATTTTTTTCAAACAACTTTTTCGGACTGCATCTGAAATTTTATTCACAGATATCAAACTGTACTGCTGCCAAGGCCCAAACATTCAGAAAACGTTGTAGATTGAACATTCTTTCAGGATCAAAATATTTTAACGTTACAGCACACTTCCGTGCCGTTTCACAAGCAAAAACAGAATGTGAAAATCGTCATATTTTATCACGTTTTGACACCTGCCCCGCACGGCCCTACCCTCAAGCAGAAAAGTGGCCATACCAAGCGTGTCATTACTTCAAATTGCACAAAATTTCTGAAATATACTCATAAGATATTGCTGCTTGAAATTATGCAGAACGCTTCTTCAACAACGGGTTACTTTTTCTGATAGCTGAAGTGTCTACGAACTTTCCTGCCATACCTCGTATGTCTGTTTCATTTTTAATATCTGTGCCATGGAAAAATTACTTTCCTCATAACCAAATTCTGATTCAACAGCATTTTATGCAAGGAGACCAGACATTTTAATTTTTTATATGATTTCACAGATAAATATCTTTTCTTCATAACCCCTACTTTAGCCATCTTTTATGGTTTGTATCCATGTTTGTATGATATCTGGTCAAAACCCCTAGACATAAGGCTCTTTTTATACTATCTCCAATTATTTTTGAACCAGAGGACCATTGGTCCTGAAATCGCTCACCTGAGATTCGGTCTTGCATGACCTTTAGCTAAGGTCATGTTGGTCAATGTAAAAAGTAAACTTGACCTCTAATACTCAAATAAATAAGGGCCGTTCCAGAATTAACCATATGGGGGGGTTGGGCGGCAGCGTTTTTGTTTTTTTATGCATGGTCGGGTTCCACTGAATTTGTTTTTAATGCCTGGTGGGGTTTTCAAAATAATTTATTTTATACATGGTCGGTATTTCCAGAGGGCACCCGAAAATATTTGTGTGGGGGTGCCAGTTTTCGTCCAATAGTGTTAGACAGAAATGTAAATTAAAGTAAAAAAAATTGTTTATACTGGCTACATTTTTCGCCGATCTCGGTCAAGAACGATAACCCCTGACGTTCGATCGTTTGATAGCAGGACGTTTCGGCCCAAACATGTGGTGGAGTATGTAAGACCCATCCGAGCCGAGCTTCTGAGCCCGAACTGCCGAGATTGGTTTTCCGCGAAGTTACCAAGATCGCGTTAAAAGCGCGATGTTCCGGAAAATGGCGGGTTCGACATCGTAGTTTCCCGCTATATTTGAATTTTTCAAGCGTTTTTGTGATCCTGTACAAAGGCAATCTGTTACAAAAAGTGAGTATAAATTTTGGTAACTTAATCAATTGTCTAATTTTTTACCGTTGCATTTTGAAAATCTACCGATGCGTTTGCTAGTGGCAGGCATTTAAAGACCATATTGTGCACTATCTAGTTTTGAAATTTTCTGATATAAACAATTATTTTAATTCGCCTTTCTAAATCGCGAAATTACAAATGCATTTTCTGATCGGTTAGAATTATACAATATTTAGGTGTCTCAATGTTTAGACAATCTTTGGTGTGCGTCGCCCGTCGTAAACGAGCAACGTTGCGTAACACGTGTCATAAACAGCCTACAGCAACCTGTGTTTATGGTCTCGGTTACGGTCTATCGATAATCCCCTAGCGCGCTTGGATTGTTTTCACAAACTTTATGGCTAATGTCATTCACGCTTCGCGAGCACTGGATTGTGCCATTTAAAAAAATACCGAAATGGCAATTATCACTCGCGCAGCCGACACGGTTCGTACACACATGCGAAGCCCGTGACAGAGCAAGAAAAACGTGCAAGTCGTGGTCAAAAGTCACATGTTAAAGAAATAGGCTTAAATTTAGCCGCATCCTGAGAAAAGAGGTTTTCTGTACATGCGAAATCAGGGGCGCATATCGACTGTGCAGTAGCTGCGCAGCTGATTGGCGCCTTCTGTTTCGCTATATATGTATGGTCTGTATACATGATTGCAAGAATTACTCTTTCTGGGAATATGCAGGCCGCTATGTGCCCAACCTGCTCGGGAACCACGAATACATGTTTTCTCGCGTCGCGGCTCATTTATTGCACTAATTTATGTATCTGTAATTGACTTTGGCATCCTGTTAACCGCAAGTAACATTCTTGTTTAGAAATCATTATGAGAGCATGCCCATGTAATATATAGTTTTTTCCGCTGTAAAAATTAGAAATTTCACTGGAAAAAGTTAAATGCTTTTCTTGTTGTTGCTCGGAACTTGGATTTTGGGTGCGTTTGGAGCCGCCTCGGCGAGGCGGTTCTAACGTGTACCCAGGGTCTGTGTTTTGGGGCGGAGATATGACGAATAGGTAAGCCCCTCCATGCCCCGTTTTTGCTATATAAAAGTGGGGCATATGGGGGTATTCATCGCATGGACTCGTTTTCCTGATGGATGTTTGTTTGCTCATATTTATTATGGTGTTTCATACATGTGCATATATAAGACAATACCATTTACAAATGCACTATTTGCATCTACTCGTCGTTAACATGGAGTGGTCACGATACATGTAGACCGATTTTGGTCCCGTTTGTTTTCGTATTGCAATTCAATGCATGGGCAAGATACACAAAGTAAGTCATGAGTTATTTCCCTTGAAAGCGTATAACCAACGTTTTGTATGGACACCAGTGCAGTTCTTCACCAAAATGACCAAATTAGTCAGGTAAATGGGCCTTCAAATAACAACATATTAGTTTGGTAATTAGCCGATAATTACACAAAAAATGCAAAGGGGAAATGCTCCCTTGTGAAGATATAACAACATTTCACCAAAAAAGATGCGGAAGTCTTCTACACCAACAAGACTTAAAAGTTAAGAACAATAATATCAATGTACAGGTCCTTGTTGGCAGAAAAGATCCCTGCACTGCACACATCAAAGCTCTCTCTCTCTCGCAACCATTTCCCGCGAAGGGATTTGGATGCAAACATTGAGTACTCTTGCACAATGTTTGTCGCTAACCTGGGAAGGAATGGTACTTATCTTTACAGTTCGGACACAGTTTTTTTTTTCTAACTTTTCTAACTGTAAGAAAATTGCACTTTGGCGAACGCCTGACACTCACTCCTCTCTCCTCTCTCTCTTACCATAAAGAGAAACTGTAAGAAAACTGCTCTCTCTCTATAAAACCGCGTAACATGACCAAATTGACCTATAGACTCGCGAAAACCACGCCATTGACCGATCAATCGGTCAGTTGTTGTTTACACTCATTACCATGCAGCTTTAAATCGACAGTACTACCACCAGACCAAATAGTGATGTTTAATGTTTAACAGCTTTAAATCGACAGTACTACCACCAGACCAAATAGTGATGTTTAATGTTTAACAGACGAAAAAAGGTTTTTATTTTATTTTGTACCAGGTGGGGGTTCCACAATCATTTTTTTTTAATGCTAGGTGGGTAGGCAAGCATTTTTTTTTATTATGGGTGGTGGGTTTGAATTTTATTCAAAATTGTGCATGGTGGGGGCTGATTTCTTTTTTTTTTTTTATTGGTGGTGGGGCTTGAAAAAAACTGCCTCCCCCCCCCCCCCCCATATGGTTAATTCTGGAACGACCCTAATGAAAATTTACCTTTTTTGGGGCCCCAGCAACCAATCAAAATAAGGTATTAGGGCAAAAGTAATATAAAACATAGAGGACTACTAAATAAACATTTCTGCAAAATCTCCAATGAGACTGCAGAAATAGCAAATTTTCACTTTTCCCCATTATAAGTCTATGGAAACTGAAAGTAGCCATAGCAACCAGAGTTCTTATCTGACTGGAACGAAAAACATTTTTTTTGTAGAGGCTAATGCCAGGAACATGAATGCAAAGTATCAGCTTCATAAAGCTAACAGTTTTTGAGAAGAAGATTTTAAAAGATTTTTTTTTCGAAAACTTGCCTTTTTTGGGGCCCCAGCAACCAATCAAAATAAGTGATCAGGATGAAGGTCATCTGAAACGTAGTGCATTACTCAATAAACATTTCTCTAAAAATAAAAATGAGACTGCAGAAATAGCAAATTTTCACTTTTCCCATTATAAGTATATGGAAACTGAAAGTTGCCATAGCAACCAGAGTTCTTATCTGACTGGAACAAAAAAAACAACTTTTTTATAGTGGCTAATGCCAGGAACATGTATGCAAAGTATCAGCTTCATAAAGCAAACAGTTTCTGAGAAGAAGATTTTTAAAGATTTTTTTCGAAAATTTGCCCTTTTTGGGGCCCCAGCAACCAATCAAAATAAGCGATCAGGATGAAGGTCATCTGAAACGTAGTCCATTACTCAATAAACATTTCTCTAAAAATAAAATTCAAATATCTTCAATGAGACTGCAGAAATAGCAAATTTTCACTTTTCCCATTATAAGTCTATGGAAACTGAAAGTTGCCATAGCAACCAGAGTTCTTATCTGACTGAAACAAAAAACAACTTTTTGTAGAGGCTAATGCCAGGAACATGTATGCAAAGTATCAGCTTCATAAAGCAAACAGTTTCTGAGGAGAAGATTTTTAAAGATTTTTTCAAAAATTTATCCTTTTTGGGGCCCCAGCAACCAATCAAAATAAGCGATCAGGATGAAGGTCATCTGAAACGTAGAGCACTACTCAATAAACATTTCTCTAAAAATAAAACTCAAATATCTCCAATGAGAAAGCAAAAATTTGCAATTTCCACATTTTTCCATTATAAGTCTATGGGACGTATAAGTTGCCATGGCACCCAGAGTTCTTATCCGATCTGAATAAAAAACAACATTTTTGGTTCCCCCCTCCTGTGGATGCTTTATGCCAAATATCAAAAGTTTTGGCCACACAGCTTCAGAGGAGATGTCATTTGAAATTGTGGACGACGACGGACGGACGACGACGGACGGACGCCGGATCATGGCCATCCTATAAGCTCACCTTTGAGCCTTCGGCTCAGGTGAGCTAAAAATATAGCTCATACTGTTACAATATAGAGGCTAAAGTACCTAATTTCTTCCTTGCTCATATTTGTCACAAGTGTCCTCTTTAGAAGGCAAGTTTCTGGTTCCCACAGAGTGATTCGGGAACCAAACACCACAGCCAGGAGAGAACCGTCCTCCGAAAATGATACTTTACTGGCTGCCACGTCTTGGTAGTAGCCGACTGAATCACATGTCCATTTGGTGTTCTCTCCTATTAAGCATTGTAAAAACAGATTAAGAAATGTAGAACTATGAAATATTGGCACGCTTTTGCATAAATCATCTTATTATAAACAACTCATCACATTGTAATACCTTCAAGTTAAGTTTTTGTGCTTGTATTAGTGATGTTGAGAAACATGACATAGATTTTTTAGATTGGAGCATAACAAGGTCAAGAGCACAAGGTATGACAAAGATAAAAAGTTTAATTCATAAAAAACCAGAGGACCAATGGTCCTGTAAACGCTCACCTGAGATCTGCTGCATATACCAATAAACATGTTTGAATATTATGGTATTTAACTCCAGTGCAGGGGCAGATGAAGCCCTTGGGCCATTTTCTTTTTTCAGAATCTTCAATATTCTGTCCATTTGCCAATTTCCTGCTGGCATTTCCCTTCAAATGACATTTTAACAGTTTTCCCAATTCAAATGCATAGGCAACCCATGTTGACCTTGCCATAAACTTGGTCAAGGTCATCACAGGGTCATGATTTATATATACATTGGAGTACTTTAGCCATCGATGCTTCACGCCAAGTTTCCTTGAAATTAGTCTATTGGTTTCAGAGAAGAAGATTTTTGATGGGTTTTTACCATATATGGGCATGGCGGCCATCTTTGTCATGTGACCTAGATTATTTATATACACATTGATTCCTCAATTCTATAGATGCTTCACATAAAATTTGGCTTTGATTGGCCAAGCGATTTCAGAGGAGAAGAGGTTTGAATATTATGGAAATATACATGTATATTGCCCCGGGGTGGGGGCACATGAGCCCCTGGGGTCCAATTTTTTTCAGAATCATTAATTTTCAGTCCTACTTCCCATTTCCTGCAAGACTTTCACTTTAAATTACATTTTAAAAGTTTTCCCCATTCAAATGCATTGGCGACCTATGTTGACCTTGCCGTAAAATAGGTCAAGGTCATCAAAAGGTCATAAATTATATACACATTGTAGTGCTTGAGCCGTCAATGCTTGATGCCAAGTTTTGTTGAAATCAGTCCACCGGTTCTGGAGAAGAAGATTTTTGAAGGGTTTTTACCATATATGGGCATGGCGGCCATCTTGGTCATGTGACCTGGATTTTTTATATACACATTGGTTCCCCCTTCCCATAGATGCTTCATGTAAAATTTGGCTTTGATTGGCCAAGCGGTTTCAGAGAAAATGTTTGAATATTATGATAATATACATGTATATTGCCCCGGGGTGCCCAATTTTTTTCAGAATCATTAATATTCAGTCCTACTGCTCATTTTCTGCAAGATTTTTCCTTTAAATGACAATTTAACAATTTTTCTCATTCAAATGCAAAGGCGACCTATGTTGACCTTGCCGTAAAATAGGTCAAGGTCACCGCAAGGTCATGATTTATATACACATTGTAGTACTTGAGTCATCGATGCTTCATGCCAAGTTTGGTTGAAATCGGTCCAGTGGTTCCGGAGTAGAAGATTTTTGAAGGGTTTTTACCATATATGGGCATGGCGGCCATCTTGGTCATGTGACCTGGATTATTTATATACACATTGGTTCCCCCTTCCCATAGATGCTTCATGTAAAATTTGGCTTTGATTGGCCAAGCTGTTTCAGAGGAGAAGATCTTTGAAAATGGTGGACGACGGACGGACGGACGACGGACGGACGACGGAGCATGGGTATACTATAAGCTCACCTTGTGAGCCTGACGGCTCAGGTGAGCTAATAATAAAAAAGAATCAATATTTAAGCTTGGTTCACATTAACAAAGTCTTTTCATTCTTAAGATTCTATGCAATCTAGTTCTTCAATTTACCTGAGAATACTATAGTTAATCTTTATTAACCAATGCATTTTAATCTTCAATTCCAACAAAAAACCTTACATCTGTAACCACATTAATTGCATGCCCAGTGATTTTCGGCAAAGAAAGATTGCTCAACTGTAACCACATTTACATAGGCAATTGGCAAGCCTTACTGTATATATCAGTTACCACATTTACATAGGCAATGACGAGCCTTACTGTATATATCAGTAACCACATTTACATAGGCAATGACAAGCCTTACTGTATATATCAGTTACCACATTTACATAGGCAATGACGAGCCTTACTGTATATATCAGTAACCACATTTACATAGGCAATGACAAGCCTTACTGTATATATCAGTAACCACATTTACATAGGCAATGACGAGCCTTACTGTATATATCAGTAACCACATTTACATAGGCAATGACGAGCCTTACTGTATATATCAGTAACCACATTTACATAGGCAATGACAAGCCTTACTGTATATATCAGTAACCACATTTACATAGGCAATGACGAGCCTTACTGTATATATCAGTAACCACATTTACATTGGCAATGACAAGCCTTACTGTATATATCAGTAACCACATTTACATAGGCAATGACAAGCCTTACTGTATATATCAGTAACCACATTTACATTGGCAATGACGAGCCTTACTGTATATATCAGTAACCACATTTACATAGGCAATGACAAGCCTTACTGTATATATCAGTAACCACATTTACATTGGCAATGACGAGCCTTACTGTATATATCAGTAACCACATTTACATAGGCAATGACAAGCCTTACTGTATATATCAGTAACCACATTTACATTGGCAATGACGAGCCTTACTGTATATATCAGTAACCACATTTACATAGGCAATGACAAGCCTTACTGTATATATCAGTAACCACATTTACATAGGCAATGACAAGCCTTACTGTATATATCAGTATCATCGACCAGCAGCCAGGTTTTAAACTTCCCATCTCCACTAGAGGTGACCAGCATATGCTCCGTGCCGACGTCAGTGACTTCAGATTTAGGGCAGAACTCAAGGGCAGCAACTCTCTGATCATGTGGTTGTTCAACTGTGGTGTTCAATATGTAACTGAAATAATACATATGCATTTAATAATACATATGATATGTAACTGAAATAATACATAAACATGTATGTAACAGAAATAATACATACAATATGTAAAATTCTCAACATCAAAATAGGGAGTTTCCTTGCAAGATTGGAACTTTTTGCGAGTTGATCACAACCATGACAGCTTTCTCATTTGTCCAGACCAGTTTTCACTCACAGTGGGCGACTGGGCGAGTGCTAATCTTTATCCCTGGAAAGCAATACAGCTGAATGAGAATTGACTTTGTTTTGGTACATAGAAATTCTACAACTTTTTAACACTATTGTTAGCGTACAATATATTTCCTTTTAAGCTATCCAGTCTGTGTTATACCGAGAGTAAAATATATAGATATGTAGCAAAATTAGAATAAAATGTAATGAACCAAGTTATAAAGAGGTCTATGTGTATTACAGCCACACTATATCATAAATCTAATTTTAAGTTGTTCTCTCTGGCTTTTACAGCCAATGTCGGGTTGAACCTGGCAAGATACCCCAGGACTGCTCTTACCATTAAACAATGGAATGTTATTACCTTTGTTTTTTCTCATTGAACTGCCAGAATTTTAGCCTTATTTCTGGACTCATGACGCCATCGTTCCAGTATTCTGCTGTCGCCAACCAGTTACCGTCACAGTCGAACGCAGCTCCCGTTACCTCGGTTACGCACAATGGCTGCTTGAGATTTTCTGGTGATATGTAGTTTTGTTGCACAATATCCAACTGAAATAAATAAAGATTTAATAGTTACTCCACTAAAAATATGTGCTCTCCACCATGGGCAAGTTGCTGAGTATGATCAGGGCAGCATGCAGCTTCAAAGATAATGAGTCCAGCTTCTATCAATGAATTTTTATGCCAATATTTGATGCCTGTCTAACACAAAGCCCAGAACTCCTTTTGTCATTAAAGCTCAGCTTACTAGAAACATGTTAAACAGGTGTTCTAATTCTTTCACTGACTTGTTAATGATCAACTTTCTCCTGGCAGAAAATGAAAGACAATTATGCATCTCATCTGAATCTATGCTTTTTGTTAATTTCAAAGGACTTTTTTTTACCAAACAGGTTCAACATTTTAAAATGAGGGATCTTTTTCTCATTTTTTCTCTAATATATTATATCTTTATGTAACATATTTTACATAGTTTCTTGGGATACATTAAGTGTGCAATCTGTCTACTTACATTGTACAGATGCTTGTCTTCTTGAACAGAATAGAACTGAAGATGACCAGGTCTGCCATTCAAAACCAATGACCTTGACCTTGGATCACATAGCAACCCTGTTTGGATGGGGTCAGAGTCCTGGGATTTTAGCTGTGCCCTGGTAAGGCCTTGGAATATGTGTTCAATCTGGAAATTGCCTGTTATTACTTTTATAACTGAAACAAAAAAAAAAAAAGAATATGACAAGAAAGAAAGATGCATGTAACTGTTTCTACAATAAAAGAAACAAACAGACAAAAAAATAAAACAAAGCATGAATAAATCTGGTGATCTGTTCTAGAGATATATATGCTAAATCATCAAGCACTGGACCATGAAAAGCAGGTTACAATGAACCTATACTTGAATACTATAATCCTGAGGTTTTCTTTTGCAAAATTTCAAACTTTTCTCACCATTATCATCATGTGAAGTAGCAAACAGTGTATTATCACTGGAGCAGGTCAAATGGTTGATTGGAGCACCAAGTCGTGGCAGGAAGTCGTTATATTGTGTCCCATAATGCCATTTCACAAGTACACATTCATGGCCGCCACTCAGTAGATAAGAACCTGAAAATATCATTATTTTCCTTGATTCAGTTCAAAAGATTTGAACATTCAATATTGTGCTGTCACTGTTGGAAGGAACACGTTCTATGACATGATACTGCTTGCATAGAGTGGACTCAAAAGGAAAATAAAAAAAAAAAAAAAAAAAAAAAAAAAGAAAAAGATCCAGACAGAGCTATTACATGGCTATTCTTGCTAGCTGTTTGAAGCCGTTTTCAATTGGGCAAAAAGCTGTGTGCAAACAGCAAAGCCTATGCTCGAATCATGAAATTCATGTGCCCTTTTAAACATGGGTTTCGTCTAAAATCTGGCGAAGTCATTGGTTAATACCACAACCTCTTTATAACACTATTGTTGGGGTCCAAGCCAATTTCCATGTTAGCTATTCAATCCATGTTATAACAAGAGTAAAATGTATAGACATACAGCAAAAGAGTGATCACTGTTATATCCAAAACTGTGTTGTAACGACGTGTGTTATAAAGAGGTTTAGGTGTATGATGTGACCTGACTGTGTTGCATAGAAACAAAATGGCATATGTTGCTGATAGTCTGCAGTTTTCTGTAAATTTTTACGTTGTTAATGTGATTTTCATGATATTTTAAGTGAACAAGTGTGAAAATGCTAGACTAGCATCAACCATGTTTTGCTTCAGTGTTCACTCATTCGGAAGGGGTTTGAAAACATGGCCTTTGGCCTTGTGTTCAAACACCTTCCTCATTTGAGCAATGAAAACCATGTTTTATCTCTATAATCAGTATTTAAACCAGACTCTCCAAACAAAGACAGGTTTTTTTCTAAAACGTTAAACTAAATTTGATGTTTATCTCACCTTCTGTGGTAAAAGCCAGATGTCTGACTGGCAGGGAGTGCCAATGAAGAACAGCCTTCACAGCAGAACTACTTAGGAACTTGTGCCTGCAAAATATAGTTGAGCCTCGTCACGAGAAAACCGGATTTTTGTCTAAGCGAAAAACAAAGGAGCAGATCAGCTGTGCAGTTAGCTGATCATCACCATTGTTTTCGTTACACGGATAGTAAAATCCGTCTTCTTCTTAAATCCAAAATTTCAAGCTTCTAGTCATATTCTGTAGCTGTACAGGTCGGTTTGTGTGGGACCTGGTTTTCTCACGTAGCTCAGTTATCTCCAGGCATAGGAGCCTTCTCATGAGAAAACCAACAATCTGGGTTTCCGACCAGGTCTGACACAAACCGGCCTGTGCAATCACTGAATCAGGCTAGAAGCTTAAAATTGCGGATTTAAGAAGAAGAGGAATTGTACTATCCGAGCAGCGAAAACAAAAGGCGCTGATCAGCTGTGCAGTTACTGCACAGCTGATAGGTGTCTTTGTTTTGGCATATGTAGATTATTGGTTTTCTGGTGTGGCGGCTAGTGTTGTAGGGCTGTAAAACATATGAGCCGCCTCGTGAGAAAACCAACAATCTGCCTAGACGAAAACAAAGGCGCAGATCAGCTTCGCGGTAACCGCGAAGCTGATCAGCGCCTTTGTTTTCGCTACTCGGATAGTACAATTCCTCTTCTACTTAAATCCGAAATTTCAAGCTTCTAGCTCTTTTCTGTGCTTGTACAGGCCGGTTTTTGTCGGACCTGTTCGGAAACCACATTGTTGGTTTTCCCACGAGACGGCTCATATGGCCTAAATACAGCAAGTTTTGTCTGTTTGTTTAATGCTTCAGGTTCCTGTCCTAAAGCTAAGGTCATGTCTGGATGTCAGCCTTTTGTGGGACTTTTTTTCAATATTCAAATACACGCAGATGAAAGATAAATTTTCTATATCTAGCTGCTCTATTTCGCTCAAATTTTACACTTTTACAAATATACACATAACATGTGTAAGTTTTTGACAATGTTATAGGTGCTAAAATTTTATCGGCCTCACACTTTAATATTGGTGGATGTTTATCATTTGTTCAGTAACAATTTTGCTAAAATATAAATCTGTGTAGACACAAGTTGTAGGTACTCCATACTATATAGGAGGCTATTGTGAGACACACAGCCTACATTTAAAGGGGCACTTTTGCTGCTTGCCGACATTTTATTACCTAGTGTTGAGATTTGAGTGGGTGTGGCTTAACTACTGACCCATGTAATTTTAAGCCTATTGGAATACCTGTAATATTTAATCTGCTAATAAGAGCTGTAAAAATTCTACAGGTAACTTTTCTCCCTGAAACCATATCCATCAATTGATTATTGCTAGTGTTGTATACTTGCTCGGATCCAATTATAACTATTTTAGATCCGAGATATTGGAGAGCTCAGAGAGATGTTGACAGGTTGGTGTCTGAGTAAAAACTGAGATAAGATACCTAATTTAGCCTTTTATAGTCCAGGTGCCCCTTTAAGAAGAATTCACTATGCTCCTTTAACAATCTGAATCACCAAAATACCACTTACCAAAACTTTTCACTTACCACAGTAGTATTTTTCCACCTTTACAACCAGTGGCAATACAAAGGTTCCTGGGATGACAGGCTACACATGTCATCTGTTCGTAGTCGGTTTTATGTCTGTGGGAGAAAATTATCATATGAGCCCCATCATAAGGAAACCGGCTTTTTGCATATAAAGCAACACAAAGACGTAGATAAGCTGTGCAGTAACTTTTTCATGTCTTACAAAGCAAATTGTAGGCACCTCCTAGCCACACCATCAATAGGCAGGCCAATCAGAGGTAAATTTATAGTACTAAGCGCACATTCTTTTGACTGAAAAATGCACAATTTGAATGAGCAAGAAATGACTCATGCTAATTTGTTAAAAGCACTAGCATTTTTTGTGGACATTTAAATTTTCACATGGGCCAGCAGCTAAATTCAAACTACCAGTAGTCAGTTAAGATAAATGAGCCGCCGCACCAGAAAATCAGCAATTTGCATATGCGAAGACAAAGACGCAGATCAGCCGTGCTGATCAGCGCCTTTGTTTTCGCTACACGGATAGCACAATTCTTCTTCTTCATAAATCCGAAATGTCAAGCTTCTAGCCTGCTCTTGTGACTGTACGGACCGCTTTGTGTCTGACCTGGTCGGAAACCTAAATTGTAGGTTTTCCCGTGCGAAGGCTCATATTGTACTCACATGAAGATTTCATTTGAAAAATTCTTCCTAACACACAGAGACTTTGATGTGACTCTCACAAAATAGGACGCCTGCAAAAAATGATTACATCCCTTACGAAAACTTGCCCATGCAATAAACAGATTTTGTTTTAGCTTTAAAAATTGAAAATTTTCTAGGGATGTCAACGAATATTCGAATGTTCGAATATTCGCATTTCATACGAATATTCGAATGCGATTTCTGGATTCGAATATTCGCATAATTTTCTAACCTGCAATATTGTCATGTATCAGTTTAAAGGAGGGCTCAAATTTAAGGCCAAAGGTCGAAAAAATAATATGACCAGTAATCCTGCTTGTCGGTTGAGTAATTCAAGATGGTCAACATTTTGACACACTTGCAAATTGAGATTGCTCAATTAACAGTTTGAACTTTGTTGATTCAAGTGACACTTTGTATATTCAAGTTGAGAAGAAATCATTGCTTGCTTTCAATAAATGTTTTTAAGGTGTGAAAGTCCTACAATTTGAGCTGTGTCATGTGAAACTCGATCCTTTAGGAACAACACAGTCACAACAGACCTTTCACAAAGTACATGTAGGCCACACGATTACACCAGACCCTAAGCATTCTTGGTGGCGAATATCAACGACATGCATGCAGAACTTAATCTTGGCTTGACAATAATGGTGTGTCATTGCTTTCTCAGACAGAACCCCAGAGATTTGTCATTATTAAACACCTCCAGATTGTCTAGTTTTTTGTGCAAAAATTGTTGATTTTCTTACATGGCGCCATTGGTATAGCCCAGATACGATACCATGCATATACATGTACCTCATATTTTCAATACATGTACCACCAAGTAAGTCATCGTAATGGGTCTATTGGGCATAGATGTGTATATCATTCGAATATTCGAATATATTCGAATATCCTATGCGAATATTCGAATACCATTTTCGGCATTCGTTGACATCCCTAAAATTTTCAGC
This sequence comes from Rugalucina vietnamica, assembly GCA_964017185.1. NCBI lineage: Eukaryota > Metazoa > Mollusca > Bivalvia > Lucinida > Lucinidae > Rugalucina > Rugalucina vietnamica. The sequence goes on from OZ024869.1 coordinate 51,575,548, forward strand.
TAAAAATTTTGATATTTTTCTTATTTTTGCTCAAAACATAGATTGTGGGCTCACGTTAGAACCGCCTCGAGGAGGCGGTTCTAATGAGTACCCACAATCTATATTTTGGAGCAAAAATAAGAAAAATAGGTATACCCTCACATACCCCAGTTTTGCTATATAAAAGTGGGGTTTAAGGGGATAAACATTTCACGGACATGTTTTCCTGATGTAAAGAGAGATGAAATTTAAATGGACCTTCCATATGTCTGCTTTCTGCAGTATGAGTATTTAAGCATGTCAATGAAAGCTTAGCTATAACAGTACATGTATTAGATTTTGCACTGCAGCAAACACCAAGAAGATCTGCATGGATTTTCTACATGCAAGTTACCAGTAGGAAAACATGTCCGTGAAATGTATATCCCTTCATACCCCACTTTTACATAGTAAAACTGGATTTACATGGGTATACCTAGGGGTATACCTATTTTTCTTATTTTTGATCCAAAACATAGATGGTAGGTACTTGTTAGAACCGCCTGGTCGAGGCGGTGTTAGAATCGCCTGGCCAAAGCGGTTCTAACGAGTACCCACAATCAATTATGTTTTGGGCAAATTTATTAAAAATCTCAAATTTTTTCCAATGAAATTTTCATTTTATACAACTGAAAAATTCTCTGTATATTGCATGGGAAAGTTTTCCTAATGCGTGCAGGAGATTGGTAGCCCAATAAAAGAAGCTTTGGTTAACATTACCCGAGGGAAATGTTACTTGTAGAGGGTGAACAATTCACCAATATTACACTGAAATTTTACAAACTTCGAAAAAACTGTCCCATGATCCATTGTGTGTCTTCAATGCAATATTATTTTAAGATTCGCTGTATTGAGCCTAATACATTCACGGGATATAACATTAAAATTGACATGACGGAATATTACCCTCCCCTTGAATTGCTCTCAAAATCCACTTTATGTTTTGTTTTCTTGTTACTCCCATCAATCAATTTCTGATTATTCTTGGCAGGTGTACATTGTACACTCCGGTGTGTTTGCAGGATGAGCCTACATGCATGCGGATAGAACCTGTGTAGGGATCTTTAACCTGCACAGAAAATGACTGTCCCTGCACAGGGGGCCTCCAGTTAACGTCCCGATCCGAAGGACTGGGCACTGTATCATGTCATTCCTGCAAATGACACGAAGGGAAGCGTGTTTGGACCAACAAGTTTTCCTCGCCGCCAGCGGGGATCGAACCTGGGACCTCTAGCACAAGAAGCCAGTGTGCTAACCACTCGGCTACCTCACTTCCTTAGTTTGACAAATATTATTAATATAGGGATGAAACATGATTTTCCATTCATTAACATTTGCTAGGTCCCAAGCAAAGTGTTGAAAACCCAGGGCGTAGCCCAAGTTTTTCAACACTCCCTGAGGGACTTAGCGAATGTTAATGAATGACAAAATCATTTTTGATCGCTATTATTGCATAACTTCTGCACAAACGAAAGAAATTATGGTGCACTGTATTTTACAGCCGCATCACATTTTCATACATGTAAAAGCTTTCATTCTTATGCTCGTTCCAGGCGGATTTCAGTTACTCATTCATTAGCACATGCTTGCATGGCACCCAGTAACGAACATTAATAAATGTGGTGTATTAACAGCAGGTGAGCGCATAAATTGCCACATTAACAGAGCTTTTTTTCTTCATTAACATATGGCTGTTAATATTGTGTGACACAGGTATTTAAGCTGTAATGAGGTATAATAAAACTATTTGTCTGCTTTCTTTAAATTCATGTTTACCTCACATCCCACCGCTGTTGTCTTTCTGTCCTTACTGCAGTTTGACAGGACATTGCTGGCATGAAACTTTCCCGCTTTGGGAACTATAGACTGTTTGGATAACACACATTCTACAATAGACAATCAAATGTGACTATACATGAGCAGCACATAATATAATATAGAATCCATAACACTTATCAGCCTTTACACCACTTAAAATTTGGTATCAAAGATGTACTATCTGTAATTTTGATGAATTTTTGCTTCAGATTAGTTCATAGCAGATTTTATTACCTTACCATATTTGTTATTGTTGAATGGGAAATAGAAAAAGTTCAAAATCTGCAGGAATTTCAACATTTTTTAGCTTTTTTTCCAAGATCTGATATTTATTTACTTCTCTCAAATAAGAGTTGTCCCCGGTGTGAATTATTTCCCAATATGCCAGTCCATTTTTACCTGATTTTGTGACCTGTTTCAGCACAAACAGTGATTTGTTTTTGTCATTCACTGATGTATACAGGCCAAACATGGGCACTGATATCGGAATCCTCTGTAAGATAGAAAAACTTGAAAATAAAACAAATAAAGAAACGGCTTCAATGTTGAATAAAACTGCAAATTGTTTGTTTGTTTGAATTGATGCTTTACGTCCCAGTCAACATATAAGGTCATGTCAGGACATTGCCTCCATTTCATGGGACTTTTACCCAAAATGAGGATGTCATGACATCCAACAAGTGCTTGAAATATAAACCATCCAACTAAGCCACAAAAGGCTCATACGTATGAATGGTTTGACTTGAGCCACTTTTCCTGGGCAGGCTCAGACATAAGCGGTTAACCAGTAATCAAATGGTCAGTCAGTAGTGTATAAGCTTTGCCTGGAGGCACAAGCAGCCCATCTATTTCTTTAGGCCCCAATGGGCAGGGCCCCAAAACTGCAAAGGCACTGATTATATATTATATATTATATATATTTTCCACAGCATAGAAACTTAACATGGTTGAAATTCAAAAACATCCCACATTAATATTTTAAGTCTATTGTCAGTATTTGCCTTTGGTATGTCTTAAAATACAGTTTATTAATTACATGTATTTCTTTGTCAAATCAATTTATCCTGTTTTGGTGAACTTTTTTGTCACATGAACAAACATCGAGCCATGAAACTTCTCACACATTTTATGCATCAATTTGCAGAAAAAGCCAATCATTTATGATTTTCTGTGATTGCAACAATATTTTGTCCCTGTTTAGACTAAACCCTTATGAAGTGTGACACGATAAAAACCCGTCTTCCTGGTTTCAGACCAAGTCCGACACAAGCCAGCCTGTACAGTCCCAGAAAAAGGCTAGAAGCTTGAAACATTGGAAATATGTATAGGAGAAATGGTACTATATGCGTTGCGAAAACAAAGGCGCAGATCAGCTGTGCATTTAATGCACAGCTGATCTGTGCCTTTGTTTTTGCTTATGGAAAAATCTGGTCTTCTCATGACCCGACTCTTATTCTTCTCATATAGCAGTAACCCTGGTACTACCTACTCTAAGCAAAATTCCATCAGTATAGTCCCATACAATGATCTGGCCATCCAGAGAGCAGGATACAAGCTGTTAATATGAAACATCAAATTAAGACATTACTTTATAAGCAATGAGCAACAAGAACTCCGCGGAGGTCGATATCGCACCTGCATCGGGCAAAGTCAATGGAACGTGAAATATAGGTCAACGGCATCGGGTCAAGGTGCGTGCTTGAAGGGTATGTCAATGACAATTACTATGCAAGGTTTCACACTCGCAGCTATCAATGATGCAGAGAAAACCAAACTTCAACGTAAAAATTAACAAAGTCAATGGACCATGAAATATAGGTCAAGGGCACTGGGTCAAGGTGCGTGCTTGAAGGGTATGCCAAGGACAATTACTATGCAAGGTTTCTGATAGGTTTCCCAATAGGTAACTGAGTGGCCACCTATTGGGAAAATAGCTGCTCATTCGGCTTACGATATGTTTCATGGTATAAGTACCTGATTGTTAGTTTGGTTTTTTCCCACCTCGGTTTTTGGAGTGGGAATCTTTTTCTGATTGCGCCTTTTCCTGATCTTTGCCTACTTGTACCTTTTCACACTCATGGCTATCACTGATGCAGAGAAAACCAAACTTCGACGTAAAAATTAACAAAGTCAATGGACCGTGAAATATAGGTCAAGGGCACTGGGTCAAGGTGCATGCTTGAAGGGTACGTCAAGGACAATTACTATGCAAGGTTTCACACTCATGGCTATCAGTGATGCAGAGAAAACCAAACTTCGACGTAACTTCGACGTAAAAATTAACAAAGTCAATGGACCGTGAAATATAGGTCAAGGGCACTGGGTCAAGGTGCGTGCTTGAAGGGTATGTCAAGGACAATTACTATGCAAGGTTTCACAGTCACAGCTATCACTAATGCAGAGAAAACAAAAACTTCGACGTAAATGTCAAACTTCGACGTAAATGTTGACGGATGAACGAACGAACGGACAGACGGAAATTTGGACTCCTATATCGCACCCTGCTATAAGCAGGTGCGATAATAAGCAATGAGATGCTTTTTATTTAGAAAACAAGTCTGCTGCATTTTAGCCATTGTTGTTGTTACATCTTAGATTTCCCCAGTTTAATTATTCTGGGCATGTCTTTTAGACGTTACTTGGGCAAGTTAAGGGCTCAATTTAATGGCAAGTCTTCTAGACGTTACGGGCAAGTTAAGAGCTCAATTTAACTATTTCAATGTTCACGACTAGAGACATTATTTACAGTGCTATCTACATTCTACACAGTACTGTCTCATTAGAATCAGTCTGTTTAAAAGTACAAGCACAAAATTCAAGCAATAAAACTAGAAGTGTCATGGGTTATCCTGACTTTCAGTTTTGTTTTATTTTCCAAGAAACAAACTTGGCAGAACAGACAAGTCTTGAAATGCCAAACTTAGATAAGGCATACTATCTTTCAGTCTAAAAAGCAAAATTGGAGGTGCAAATTTTCAAAACGGCAATAAGGTGCAAGAGCAGAACATTATGTTCCATGTGTAGCTGCCAACTGTTTACCTGCAGCCTGTTATTTGGGTTGATGGCGAGTCCTGTGACTGATTCGCTGTGACCTTTCAACTCTCTGACACATTCTCCACTCACTGTGCTGTATACCTTTACAGCTGAACCAGAACAGCAAAACAAGTACCTGTCAGAAATTGGAATGACATTTAGAAAAATACAGATTTTTTGCAACTTGTAAAAATTAAAAATTTTCTGTAGCAAAATTTTGACATTTTTCTTATTTTTGCTCAAAACATAGATTGTGGGTACATGTTAGAACTGCCTCACTGAGGCGGTTCTAACGAGTACCCACAATTTATATTTTGGGCAAAAATAAGAAAAATAAGTTTACCACTGCAAACCCCAGTTTTTCCAAATAAAAGTGGAAAATAGTAGTATTTTTAGGACAATTTTAACGTCAGAGAAGTCTTCAGGGATTTTTTTTTGACAATTTTGGGAAGGGGCCCCAAGGGCCTTTCTGATTGGGGAAAATTAGCGAAGTAAATCCTGAATTGGGAAATTTCAAGACATTCAAAATCGATGATATTTTCTGAAGTGACATAGCTAATTAAGGGATTTCATTTAGAATAATTATATAATAATTCATAATCAAAAGTTAAACAACATTTCTAACAACTAAGTTTGAATTTCACAACGTATGGAACTGTTGTAAATATTTTCAGCTGTAATTAATTGGGAATTTTTTTCTCCAGATTGGGAAAAAACAACAAATTTGCATCGGGAATGGGGCCTTATCAGCTGCTTATTTCCATCCCTGAGACACCCCAAAAAAAAAAAATCCCTGGTCTTGGATTAAATTAACCCCCTAGTATCTATCTATCTTTTCATACTGCAGCACCCTCTCACGAGTTTTATGTGCAGTTGCGCTATCAGTGCAGAGATAAAAGCTAGCTAGATTCTAGCAGATGTGAAAGTAAAAATAGTGAGAATGATTTAAAGTTGATAGTGTTAGTGCAGAGTGAGGTTTAAAAGCAGGTTAAAAAGTGTTTTAAAATTACGGGGACTGATAATTGATCTGGCAGATTCCTTCTTTGAAGGAGTCAAGATCAGTCCTTAGTAAATAAAGAACAAGATCTGCAGGGAGTCTATTCCAAAGAACAATGGTAGCTGGATAAAACGACTTCTGATAATATGTTGCTGAAGTGTGAATCTGCCTAAATGAGAGAGGGTGCATGTGACGTGTGTATCTCTGGTGCTTCTCAAAATATGGGGGTATTTCAATTGCTACATAACCATGTATGATTTTATAAACCATGACTAGTTGAGAGTCAATGTGTCTGTTTTGGAGGGATCGCCAACCTAGGTCTTCAAGCACGTTTGAGACACTGCTATGTGAGGAGTAGTCGTGTTTGACCCATCTGGCAGCTCGTCGTTGTATCATTTCAATTTTAGAAACATTTTCTTTTGTATGCGGATTCCAGACCGAAGAGGCTTATTCAACCTGTGGACTCGATGGGGAATCAGTCACTCTAACCACTTGACCATCACAACTTCCACTTCGCAGATAAAGTTATTTTCAGCTCAATAAAATATGGGCCCTGTTGCTGCTGATTCAAGAACATCAAAAGCCAGGTGGCTGGACGGAATCAAGACAATTCACCGACAACTCACCGACACGATTTTTGAGACAATTCACCGACAGATTTTGAGACAATTCACCGACACTTCTGAAGACAATTCACCGACACTTTTGTTCAAATTTAATGACTTGTAACAGTAAACTGATGATTATCATTGGTAATCATGAGCAATTAAGGATAATTACTAGCCTGAGACCGATTATTAATTACAGATTCCCGATTTTGAGACAGATTTGATTAACATGAGGTTACTTGAAGGAACCTTAGTGTCGCTTACAAAAATGGCTATATATATGGGTCACTTGTAAATACATTCTTAAATCTGTCGGAGAATTGCCTTTAAACTGCCTTTAAACCAGAGGACCATTGGTCCTGAGAACGCTCACCTGAAGCCTGACGTTGGAGCATTTAGTCTTCTTGAAATGACCTTGACCTTAAATACTCACATACCTTTACGGACTTCATTAGTTGTCTGCATCTGGCAAGTTTCCGGTCTAAGGCTGCAAAGTTTCTGGGAGGACATTCTGGTGAAACACTGGCCTCTGTGACAAGTTTGGTTAATCTATTTCCCTTCTAGGGCTCCTGGTTACAACCCAGGGCTTGACATAGAGACTTTAAACCGAGGTTTCATCTCCATATGACCTAAGCTGTTGAGTGACTTAAAACACAAAACAACATATCAATTCTGTTGAAACATTTACTACCACTTTTAGTCAGTATTTCATCAAATTATGTGTATTCATAACTTGCTGCTTCAGGTGCCTCCTTTGATAGTGATGACAAGGTTAGGCACCTTTGAAAAAATCACAACAGTAATTTTATATTACGGACATTCCAAGATGGAGTCATTACTTCTGTGATCCTCAACATTTTTTATGTTTCAATGTTGATATTTGTCCTGATAACAGCTTAATGTGTGTTTTGTGGCCATTTTTTGGAAACAGCTGTTCACTTGGCTTACCGTATGTCCTCTGTATTAGAGCCTAAGGTTTGGTTGAAATTTTTGTTTTTTTTTTCAACTTGGGTTTTTTGGATGGAACTGTGGTTCTAATTGTGCCAGTTCTTTACCATTGCTTAGCTTTTTGTCTCATACACAGTAACCTTAAAGCCAAATAAGGGAATGCAAAAGGAATGGCAGTGAAAAGAACTAGCTTCTGTCATCCAATAAAGGTTTATTTGTTCAATTACATTAAACACAAATCCTAATAACTCAATAGAAAAACTGTACTACATAGATGAGAACCAAAGAAATTTTATACCCACTTTTCAAGAGTGTGCAAACTTATATAATAATTGATCATGAATGTTTATACATCTAATATCTTTGGTGATGAAGAAATAATGAGACTGTGTCTATAACATTAAAACTTCAAAAGAAGTGCAAGTTGTGCATTACATTTCCATTATTGAAATAGATACCTTGTAAAAGTCATCATTATGGTACATTTAAAGCTTACAGATTATTAAGTACAAGAAACAGAAAACAAGTTCAGTGATTAAAGTTATTATTGTACATGATTTTCATAAACTTGTAAATAAATTAAGATAATACACTTGTACTAACAATATACAATATGCATGTATTTCCATTTCTTTTTATTCTATCTATCATTTTTAAGTATCTTGTGTTTGTTTACATATACACATATTATGTAAAACAATCAACATATATGGTCAAAATTTAGATACATTATAATTAACATCAAAATAAGTTCTTTACATAAAAATATTTTTTTCAGCTTGAAACCATATCTTAATATCCAGATTCTCTAAAATCATAACAAAACATGTCTACTCACTGCTCAGTACTGTACAATAGCATCTTATAGCAAAATTTGCAACACAACTATTTATAAGCTTATCTCTATGGTCAACCACTCAACAAACTATATAACATTAGTCCTGCTTCTTACAAGCTATGAATGTACCATTATAATAAAACTTTAACAATGCATCTAGATCTTTGTTTTCCTTGCAATTAAATCAGTTATGTACTGTATATTTGCAAAATTCACTTTTCTCCAACATTATAGTCACAGTCTCTTTATTTCTAAAACTTCTATGAGTGTACATGTGGGGTTTTCAGTTTCTTTATAAACATTATATACAAGTGTCCTTACAAATGAACAACAACAAGCAAATTCAGAGAATTTATGTCCCCCTCCTTGATAGTTTAGTTACACAAACATCTTAGAATAACATATATCCAATTCACATGCACTTTCTGAGTGTAAATGCCTGAAAAACGACTTAAGTTCAAATTTCGAAAAAGTGAGAAAAAAAAATAAAAGTGAGGATTATATCCAAACTACATGGGTATCTTTAAAGCATGGTTAAGACATCTGTAAAGTTTCAAAAGGTACCCACCATCCATTCACTTTCATTGTCAAAATGTCAAAAAAAAATGAAAAAGTTCAAATTACGAAAAAAAGTATCAAAAATTAATCTGAGGATTATATCCAAATCACATGCACACCTTCAAAGCATGGTAAAGACATCTGTAAAGTTTCAAAAGAATCGAAAAAAAAAAAAAAAAAAAAACTGTAGGAGGAGTTGCTTGCACAAGGTACCCACCATCCAATATTTTTCATTGTCAAAATGTCCAAAAAAATGACTAAGTTCAAACTGCGAAAAAAGTATCAAAATTAATCTGAGGATTATATCCAAATCACATGCACATCTTCAAAGCATGATTAAAACATCTATCAAGTAACAAAAGAATCAGAATAAAACTGTATGAGAAGTTGCTTGCACAAGGTACCCACCATCCATTCACTTTCCATTCACTTTCATTGTCAAAATGTTCGAAAAATGACTAAGTTAAAATTGCAAAAAAAGTGTCAAAAATTAATCTGAGTATTATATCCAAATCACATGCACATCTTCAAAACATGGTCAAGACATATGTAAAGTTTCAAAATAATCGGAATAAAACTGTAGGAGGAGTTGCTTGCACAAGGTACCCACTGTCCATTCACTTTCATTGTCAAAATGTCCACAAAATGACTAAGTTCAAATTGCGAAAAAGTATCAAAAATTTATCTGAGGATTATATCCAAAACACATGCACATCTTCAAAGCATGGTCAAGACATCCGTAAAGTTTCAAAAGTATCGGAATAAAACTGTATGAGAAGTTGCTTGCACAAAGTACCCACTGTCCATTCACTTTCATTGTCAAAATGTCCGAAAAATGACTAAGTTAAAATTGCAAAAAAAGTGTCAAAAATTAATCAGAGGATTATATCCAAATCACAAGCACATCTTCAAAGCATGATTAAAACATCTATCAAGTTACAAAAGAATCAGAATAAAACTGTAAGAGGAGTTGCTTGCACAAGGTACCCACCATCCATTCACTTTCATTGTCAAAATGTCCGAAAAATGACTAAGTTCAAATTGCAAAAAAGTGTCAAAAATTAATCTGAGGATTATATCCAAACCACATGCACATTTTCAAAGCATGGTCAAGACATCTGTAAAGTTTCAAAAGAATCCGAATAAAACTGTAGGAGGAGTTGCTTGCACAAGGTACATACTCCTATAGGGAGACGGAAGGACGGACGGACAGAATGACGGAAAGCCAAAAACTATGTCCCTCCGCTTTTCTTCGAAAAGGCGGGGGACAAAAAATCCAAAGTATTGCATTTCACCATATTTTCACAAGTATATCATGTGGTATTATATGTTTCGGTCATAATAAATAACATTTTATTCCTGTAACAACTTGCATGTTAATGGAAGAAGAACTAATTTTTTCTTTGTGTTTGTTTAGGTTAAGGTTTAATGTCCCAGTAATTTTTTTTCAGTAAGTCAAGGTAGAACTACTTTCTGAGTTCTCACCTAATACTCCTCAATGAAAACACTCCTGACCTCTTGCTCTGGAGTCAGGATCCATTGGTGTATCACAGAGCCTCCACACTCCTTGAATATCTAGTGGATCAATAGCAATGAGGATACAAGACATCAATAACTATTTTACCCAGAAATAGATTCAAGTACCAGTTAAATAAATAATGACTTAAATGATCATGATTGAATGTTACAAATAAAACAAAAACAACACCAAAAAAAAAAAAAAAAAAAAAAAAAAAAAAAAAAAAAAAAAATGGCAACCCCAAAGATTAACTAAACCACCTGATTAAATATCTTAAGTGGGGTTACACTTTTTGCATTCAAATGACATGGATTCTCAATTCTTCTGTCATGATGTTAACTTAGAGATTTTAATATATATATATATATATATATATATTAATCTGAATCAAGCAAAACTTTTAGAAGCAAATATTGGTAAGCAAAAATATTAAGCTCATTACAAATTCAGCTTTGCAGCAATGTTTGGTTGCGAAGGTGTCAACTATATACAAATAACATTATTATTTTTCTCAGGAATGGGTCATGTCTTCACACTGATTTCTTTTATACTTTATTCATCATCTGCATCACATCATTTGAATATCTATTTGTCTAAGGCACAATAAACAAGTTTATGATCAGACCAATAAGCCTCAATAACATCACAAAACCCTTCAGAATTTGAAAAAATCAAGTCTAGCATTGATCCAGAGTCAGTTGTACATTGTTTGATTTGCTGCATACACCCAAATAATGTTTCCACAAAATCCACAAACCTTGTATTGGCACCATCTACCTGTATGTTGAAGTCACCTAATATGACTAATTTAACATTCAGATCAACAACTGGCCTAAGATGACAGTGAATATCCTTTCTAAAATCAGCCTGTGAACTTTTGGGGTATTTGTACAATACAACAACTTGAACACAACTTCTTTGAGCATTGAATATGTCAGCCAATATGAATTCAAATGACTTACATTGTAATTTCACAACTTTCTGAATATGTAAGTACTCTTTAACATATAATGCAAGTCCATGATATGGCCTGTTGTTTGCCTCTTTTACTGTATCATCAAGTCTTATAAGTCTGAACCGTCTGAGAGCAAAATGTACATTTTCATCTCTACTACATAATCTTGTTTCAGAAAATCCAATTACATCTGCTGCCAACACATTTGGTTCAAATTCAACATCCTTGAAATGTTTATGCAAGGATCTAGCATTGTTAAATGCGATTTTGGTTTTGTCTGATCCGATTTTATACAGAGGAACATAACACAGTTCTAAGACAGCTTCTCTCCGTAGCCTTTCCATCTCTATATTCACATCATTATCTACAGCCAGAGCAGCTTCATTCATATTCAATATATATAAATCCTCAAGCTTTTTCACTCGACTAAATGCAACATAGTGCATATGTGGCATTTTATACTTTCTGTCTTTCTGGGATAAATCAACAACTACCCTGTCTACTGTAGCTCCTTCAGCTTTGTAGACTGTTTTACCTGAAGCTGGTGTCAGTGGGAATTGGCTTCTTTGAAACGTTTTGTAGTTCACTATAAATGTTCGTTGTGTTTCAAATACAGGTGTCCAGTCTGAATGAATGCTTGAGTTGTAGAATTTCCTATTTTTTTCACGTGTTGCCTTACCAACCCGAGGGTCATCAAACAATACCCAAATAATGCTAGGTCGATTTGTTCCTTCCATCCACCTGAAGTCAACATGTTTCACCACACCCGTAGCACCATTGGTTAAACCGTCTTCTACATCTACATTAGCTGTATGAACAACAATCATTCCAACAACTACTGTCAATGACTTCTTTAACTGTCCTGTTTTCCCATAGTCTTTTGGAAGCCCATCAATCAGGGATTGGTGCCTTTTAGCAGGAATGTTTGCTGAGACAACATATCACAAACTTTTCTCCTGGCAACTGACTCAGAATAGTGTCATTGTGTTGGTCTACATAACAATTCTCTGCAAACAAATGAAGGGCATCCTTTGGATAGTCACCAGTTTCATGGTCAACAACACGTGTCTGCAGCTTTTGTTTGTCTTCATCTGTCATTTCATTCAACCGAAGTCGGTTTAATAGCTGTGCAAATGCAAGATCATCTTTCTGTCTCATGATATCAACCAATTCATACATCGTAAAGAGCCTTTTCCATAAGTTCTGCCCTAATGATGATGCTCCCTTTGTCAAATCTAGACTTATCAAGTAATCCCCTACTGGCTTAAGCTGGTACAGGTCACCCACAGCAATAACACTTAATCCACCAAAAACTTCTTTTGTTCCCATGAGCTGCTGTAAGCGAATGTTGATAAAATTTAATGTCATGTTCCCTACCATTGATATTTCATCAATAATGACAAGTTTCAGATGTCTATACTTAATTCTGAATGTGTTTAATTCATCAGCTGAAAGATGATTGGTCCCCTTTTGATACATTTTCCTGTGGAATGCAGAGCAAATGGTTTGGCCACTAATATTAAAAGCAGCAAAGCCCATGTAAGCACATAGTAAAATTCTTTTATCATCTGGATTTTCTCCATCTTTCAAATTCCACATTCTATAAAGACTTTGATAAAGTGCTCGAATGACAACTGATTTACCAACACCTGCTCCTCCTGTTAGGAAAGCATAGACTGGTTCATCTTTGGATTTAATCCAGTGCACAATGTGGTTAAAGAATTCTCTTTGTCTCAAATTAAGACTTCTGAGTAGTTGTAAATATTCATCATCTGGTAATAAAATACCACTTGCTTCTACTGGTGGCACTGAGCAAGTTGACTGTAATTCTATTCCAATGTCGTAATGCCTTTGCTCTACAACTCTGCTTGGATTGAAACAAACAAATTTTTCTGATTCTGCTGGCCCTTCTTCTTCAGTCTCTCTGTTTTCTTGCTCTGCATTTGGTGCAATTTGATCATAGTCTCTTTCCTCATTTTCCATCATTTGTCTTGCAATCTCAAGCTCTTCAGCATGATGCTCATACTCGTTTCTTTTGGACACCAAGGATGTCTGCACAGAGTTATAACGAGCTTCATATGTGCCAAAAGAACCTATCAAATCTTTCTGTTCATTTCGCCAAGGTACAAAAAGCATTAGCTGCTCTCTGAAGTAATTTTCTGGATCCCTTTTTTTGTTGTATCTGACATACCTTATTATTCTTGGTACTTTTCTTTTCTTGTATTTTGTTCCATTTTTTGCTTTGAACAGCAGGCCTGAACTTCGACTATTATCGTCATCAAAGCAGTCATCACTTTCATCACCAGAGCTACTGGCAAAACTGTCATCTTCATTTTTGCAATCATCTTTCTCTGGAAACTTATTTCCTTTTGGGTAAATAATGTCAACCTTAGAGACAAAATCAGCTAAACAAAAATTCCCAAGCTGTCTGGGTCTTTTAGAATACCTCTGTATAACATTGTCAGATTCTACATCTGTGGATTCAGCAGGAAGTTCATCAAGAGCAGCTTTTGGCTTTAACAGAAAGATTCTTTCTTCTGGTATAGATGTGTTGATGAAAACAATATCCCTCGTACATTTTGTCAAAGGAATTTGCAGATCAAGATAAACAGCCTCTTGAGCACTGACCTCAACACAGTTAGAAAATACATTCCCAATATGCCTGACTTGTTTCTTTAGGTCAAGATTTCCTCTTCTAGCCTCTTTTGCTGCTGCATCAAGTTGTGCACTCATCCCTCTCTGTGATTTGCTTATATAACCAACTATATATGAAGCACAACCATATGGTTCAAGAACAATCTGAATGTCAAGATTGGCCTTCCAGGCAAGAAGTATGTTTTCATTAAATGGATTTATTCTCATTTCCTTCATTTTTCTCTTTAAGAAAACCTTTGGTGCTTTCAAGGAGCTTCTTATGCAACAAATATAATCTTCGAAATTCATTTTAGCAATTTTTTCTAGAAACTCCTCAAATGGCATATCTTCATCTTCTTTACACTCATTCATTGACTTTTGGAGTTCTACATTCTTTTTCTTGTACTTGTCAATGTTTTCTTCAAGAGGATACAGCAACATAGTTTTCGGCAATGGTGGCAATGGAAATCCAAACCTACATATTGGTTTCCCCTTTTTTCTGCAGGTTCTAGAATGTTTGTGACTTTGAAGGTTAACAAGTTTTGCTGTTTTCTCATTATCACTACCGCATGTGAGATATTGATCAACAAATTCAATTATTTCCTCTTCTGACTTTGTTTCTAAAGTTGGAGCATTTTCTACCCAAACAAGCATGTGAATATGAGGGGAGCCACGTTGCTGAAACTCAACTCTATAAAAATAGTCAAGCACCTTTCCAATAGGCTCAGAACTACTTTTAAGAATTGTATTGAGGAACTCTTGAACCCTATGATCAAAGTATCTTGAACATGTAACTGGGTCTTTCTGTACTAGCTTTGTTTTCTCTTGCCAAGTAAGCCTTTCTAATTCTGTTTCAGAATATTCAATACCATCATTCAACTTTGCTAACATTTTCAACAGATCTGTCCATCTAGTATCGGCAGCTGACAATGACATAAACCAAGTAGGCAAGGAAAGTTGCCTTATCATTGCAAAAATGTCTTTCTTGCGCATTTCTAAATAGGCAGGTGAATTTCTCAGTTGGCGAAATATATAATAGCCTTCATCAAGATTTACAAGTTTGTCCAGATAATTTGAATCTCTAGCTTCAGCTGCTGTTATTTTTTGACCTTGCTTTTTACATCTTCTAACAGCTAAGTTGACTTTATCACTGATTTGTTTCATCTGTAGTTTTTTGTGTTTAAAGAATATATTTGGAACTGACTGAGCAGCTCTCCTGTCAACACTTCTCAATTCCCATTTAACAATGTCACTATAATGAACTGGAACAATTCGTTCTTCCTTACTAGGTGGTGTTTGTCCACAGAATATGGATGGGAAGCACAAATACTCGGCATCTTTATCATTATATAGACTTAAAGGGTGTTGTCCTTCACCTGGTGCAAATGTGAAAACTTTGTCACACTTATTGTCAATATCAGCATCATCCACTAATGTATCTATATTGCCAACATGGTCATTAGCATCTATCTCACTGTAATGATCAGAATCATAGTCAGTTGTTGCATCAGTGTCCTTTTTACTTGTGATTTCTTCTTGCTTTTCATTTTTTAAATTATGTTTGTCATTAGTTTGTTCTCTTGTAACTCCTAAAAATTCTCTGACTGTTTCCTCTGCACTCTCAGTAACTTCCTTAAACCAGCCATCATCAATTACTATGCCAGAGTTCTTGTATAGCTTGCTGTTGTTCATAAGCCAATGTAGAGCAGTCAAAACTCTTAATGGTCTTACATTTTCCTTAAAGTCAACCGTTTTATAGGAAAGTTTCTTTTTCAGCTGGATAGCAACTGTAAAATTTTCATCCATTGGCCTTGGCAGACAGTTTATTGTAGGCTGAATATCAACAGGTACATTAATTACATTTCCTTTCAAGGAGTACTGGCCACCACGTGGTAATTCTCTTATCTGCATGAATGGAATACGCAGTGCTATTAATCTTTCTTCTAACTGATGTAAGTTTAACTCTGGTGGCTTGACTGGCCACTTCATACCATTAGTTACTGATAGCTTTGGAATTTTACTTTCTCTTAAGGCACTTAAGCAAGTATGACATATCCATTCTTCACTATTGACAGATATAAAGTCTGTACAATGCAGTCTTTTACTTTCTGCTGGAATATGGGTATTCTTTAACATAGAAACACTTTTCCTGAACCATGACTGGTGACAACATGAACAAATATACAAAGGTCCAATAGAAATATCTGAATGGAATTGTTTAATAGCTTCTTCAATTGTTTTTAAATCTTTCTTGTGAGTTTCTGGAAAATTATATGTGTCATGCTTATATCTTTTTCTAGGAGTAATGATTTCTAAACTGTCATCAAATTTTCTTTTTTCCTGCCTTACTTGCTGCTTCTTGATTCTCTCGCATTCACGAACATAAGCATTTTCCCTTGCCTTCTTTTTTGATTTATTCTGGTATACTTTCTCTTGTGTTTTAAAAGCCTGATTTTCTCTTGCTATCTGCTTTGATTCTTTCTGATACACAGTTTCTTTGGCCTTAAAACTAGGGTCTTTTCTGGCAGATTGCTTTGATTCTTTCTGATATACAGCTTCTTTGGCCTTAAAACTAGGGTCTTTTCTTGCAGATTGCTTTGATTCTTTCTGATACACAGCTTCTTTGGCCTTAAAACTAGGGTTTTTTCTGGCAGATTGTTTTGATTCTCTTTCTTTTGTTTGAAACACTGGGTCTTTTCTTGCAGATTGCTTTGATTCTTTCTGATACACAGCTTCTTTGGCCTTAAAACTAGGGTTTTTTCTGGCAGATTGTTTTGATTCTCTTTCTTTTGTTTGAAACACTGGGTCTTTTCTTGCAGATTGCTTTGATTCTTTCTGATACACAGCTTCTTTGGCCTTAAAACTAGGGTTTTTTCTGGCAGATTGTTTTGATTCTCTTTCTTTTGTTTGAAACACTGGGTCTTTTCTTGCAGATTGCTTTGATTCTTTCTGATACACAGTTTCTTTGGCCTTAAAACTAGGGTCTTTTCTGGCAGACTGCTTTGAATCTTTCTGATACACAGTTTCTTTGGCCTTAAAACCAGGGTCTTTTCTAGATGATTTTTTTGATTCTCTTTCTTTTCTTCGAAATCTTTCATTTTGTCTACATTTTCTTTTGTAATTTTTATAATATTCAGTGCGATGCTTAAATTTGCTGGTCCTTATTTCCTTCATTGATTCTTCAATAAATGTGTTTGAAGTATTATTGGACAAGGTTTGTACTTTACTTTGTGCTTTGTTAGCTTGTCTCAGTCTTTGATCCCTGAAGTAGGCTTCCATATTACTATCCATTTGATCTTTATAGCTATGTGTTTCTTCAGTCTTCTTAATCTTGATAGGCAAGAAGTCAAACTGTAAGTCAGTATTTAGATTTAAACTATCATAGAATGCATACATGTATGTAACTAGATCATCTATACTTGAAAAGGCTATTAAACAGGATGACCCGTCACTTGCTGAAAGTCCATTTTCACCATGGGAATGAGAATCAAAAAACACATACATGTCATTATTTCTAAAAACAGCAGAGCATATGGCCCCAATAGTGATAAGACCTGATGATACATACATGAAGGCTGACTGCAAGGTATCATGAAGTGTTGGCAAGCCAAAATTTTGTGTATCAATGAGAGGGCCACATAATATTGGCATTTTTTCTAATCTGAATTTTCCCATATTTACTTCAAGATGATCTGGGATTTCTTCCAAGCTCAACAGGTGATGAACAAATTTTCCATCTAACTTTAATCTGTTGATTACAGTTTGATAGACAACATCTCCTTCACAAAGCACTTCATCTAATATCAAGCTATCAAACACATTATGACAAAGTGAGTATGACAACATACATAATGCATTGCATGTGCACTGATATCCTCTTGATTGCTCAGAAAATCTGACATCATTTTGATGAAAACTTCCAAAGACCAAATCACTTGCATTCCACAACTGTTCAGATGATTTTAATGCTTGATAACAAATCATGTCATCGTCTAAACATGTTTCTGGTGAATCACTTTTAAAATGATGCTGAGCAGTAATTTCTTTATTATTCTGTGTATGCTGTTGCAGCATTGTATTTTGAGGAGAAGAAGCTTCATCTTTTCTTTCAGATGTTTTTTCAATGACTCTTGATTGAGATTTGGCATCCACATCAGGAAAAGATTCCAGAATCACTGTATCAAAATCTGTCTGCATGCTTGTGCTAATATTTTCTTTGAGCTCAACAATTATCTGTTTGAACGGACTTATATTTGTATTAACCAAAGTATCAGGCAAAAGTTTAGTTCCAGTATTGTTTGAGCTAGTCATAGAATTTGTTTCAGAAACAGAATTGGCAAAATGATTGGCAATGGTATCTGTAATATGTTTGGCAGCAGTCTCAGTACAAGGAATTTGCGCAACAGTTTCAGTACAATGCTTTTTGGCAACACTATCAGTACAAGGCTTTTTGGCAACACTATCAGTACAAGGCATATTGGCAACAGAATCAGCCTTTTTTGGGAAGTTTAACCCATTCTCAGCCTTTTTCGGGAAGTTTAACCCATTTTCAGCCTTTTTAGGGAAGTTTAACCCATTCTCAGCCTTTTTAGGGAAGTTTAACCCATTCTCAGCCTTTTTGGGGAAGTTTAACCCTTTTCTTTCATTTCCAGTCAACAAATCATCTTTCTCTTTCCTATCTATCTGTCTCGTTTCATTCTTTTCCTCCAAACTTTGATGTGCCTTGCCTTTCTTCCAATACTTTCTACGAGGCATTGTCTATCAGTCATCCAGCATTCAATGTTCAGTATTCAGAAAGTACTTGCCACACAAAACACTGTAGGCAATTATAAACACAGTGTCACACGGCACTATAAACACACTAATTCATTATTAGAACACTTTAAAGTAATATTCAAATTATTCACTGTCACATAGCACTTCAATTTTTATAGCATATATAAATCCACAAAAACAATGTCCAAGGTGTATATGTATCGATTCACTCAGAATTCAACCTAGAATAGAAAATGTAGAGTCAATTTTCATTAGACAAGAACAATCATCAATGAAAATTCAAAATAGCAATGATCAATCGATGTCAATGAAATCCATGACAAGCGTAAAGGGAAAGTAATTATAAAAATCCGGTTTGATCAAAAAGGCGGTAAAGCTCCCAAAGGAAGAGGCCCTCCATAAAGTCTGGTGATTCTCTAATTGAATAATAATATTCAGAATTTTGTTTTATTCCATCATTGCATGCTAAATAAATGAAAAAAAATAATAAAAAATAAAAACCTTTACATGCTGTTTTCACCAGATTAGACTTACCCGGTACAGGTTGACGCCTACGTTAAAAATACTTTTTTTAAAAAGAATTTATCACATCATGCTAAAATGTTTGTGTTATGTACAACCTCTTACACCCAACTTTTATACGGTCAAACTAGGGTGTACAAGGTACGCATATGTTTTTTTTTTCTTTTTGCTCTAAAACATTCTGGTTAAAAGTAAGAACCAGCTTGTTTGCTCCTGATTTTGTGAGTGAGCTTTGGATACCAGCATCAGTGATCCTGCAAGAAAAGACAAAATAACAGGTTAAGAATGTTTTAGCCTAAGGAAACATTTGAACAAGATTCATGAAAATAGGACAATTGGTTCTGAATATTTTTGAAATGAAATGATTTAGTGAACAAACTTTTTGTTTTGTTTACCTATAGATGCTATGCATTAAATTTGGCTTTCATCATTAAATCGATTTCAGTGAAGATCATCTTTGAAGGTAAAACACAATGACTTTAATCACCTAAATTAAGTGCATTAGTTGTCTGCTCCTACAACTTTTCAGGTCTCAGGCTGCAAACCATTGGTCCTGTTAACGCTCACTTGAGATCTAGTTGTGAAGCATAATTTTCATAATAGTCTTCAAAAAATTCATAGTTTTATTTTTACCCATGTTAAAGCATAAACATCCAAACCGACCATTCCATAAAATTGGACAAGGTCATCCTAGGGTCATAATTTGTTCAACTTATGATAGGCTGTAGTTCCAAATGCTACAAACCAAGTTTCGTGAAAAGAGAATGAATTAAAACAGTGTTTTCTGAGGAAAACTATGTCCCCCCAACCGATTAGTAATTGAAGTATAATTACCTTGTGATATGACGTTCCTCGTCGTGCTTCTTATGGTGTATACATTTCGCAACTTATTAGGTTTGCTAGAGTCTGCAATCATGTTACAGACTTCAACGCTCGAAATAAATCTTTAACGGCCAAACTTCTCCAGCAGGGCTATCGGTATCATAAACTTCGAAAAACCTTTTCTAAATTTTATCGTAGACACTATGAATTGATTTCCAAATACAATGTTGGGTTAAAGACGCTTTTAAGTGAGGGTCTTTCGGAACCGGAATTTTATGGTGACTTGGTTTACAAATTTAAGAAACTTATAGGAAGTAATGATTTTTTCTTTTCAGTTTAGAAAAATCATTACACGTTACAGACGTATAGGTTATAACTTGAATGTTATGCGACAGTCTGCATGCTTAGTTTTTAACCCAATCACGGTTGATAACTATGCTGCCTTCTTTAATTGCACGCCGGTGGGTCGGGCGTCAGACTCTATGATGGCCCCGACTTAAACCTATTCATTTTAGTTGGTTGGGGCCGGAGCTTCTTGTCTGTAGCTTGGCCCACCGGGGTCCAACTGATGTTTTTCTTTAGCTCCAGAGTTAGTAAGTTATTTGGCGCCCAGGGATCTCCATCGTCGGGCAGCTTACTTAATCTGTGAGTCCTGGTTTTTGATTCATCAGGATGTTTATCATGATTTATTTGTTTGTTCTTGATGATTCATTTACTAGTTAGAGATTCACCATGAGGACCGAAGAACTAACTAAATGTTATGAACCACTGCAGAAGCTGAGGGTGAGGTTACAGCCGTGTAAAATCGATTTAAACCCGCCAGTAACTTTGTGTTACTGATCGTTCCAAGTCGATACTTCTGTGGTGGTTCTTTTTGTTTTATGTCCTGGTGTTTAAAATGTTTTGTGCTGTTGGTGCCTTATGTTTGCATATTTTTAGTTAAGTTAAGGTAACTGAGTGGCCACCTATTGGGAAAATAGCTGCTCATTCGGCTTACGAAATGTTTTCATGGTATAAGTACCTGATTGTTAGTTTGGTTTTTTCCCACCTTGGTTTTTGGAGTGGGAGTCTTTTTCTGATTGCGCCTTTTCCTGATCTTTGCCTACTTGTACTTTTTTCTATGGAAGACACCATGCCCATCTTGTTCTGTATGGTGTGGTTGTTTAAACTTGTTTTGGAACCTGTCTAAAATTAGGTCATGATCACCAAATTCTTATAAACTCTGAACCTCTTCATAACAATGCTTCTGTGCAAGTTTGGTTAAAATCCATCAATTGGTTTACAAGTTATCGCGTCCGAAAGACTAATTTCAACAGTTATGAACTAGTGACCTTGGAAATTAGGTCAAGGTCACCAAAATCTTATCAACTCTGAGCCTCCTCCCAACAATGCTTCTGTGCAAGTTTGGTCAAAATCCATCAATTAGTTTACAAGATATCGCGTCAGAAAGACTAATTTCAACAGTTTTTTGACTAGTGACCTTGGAAATTAGGTCAAGATCACCAAAATCTTATCAACTCTAAGCCTCCTCCCAACAATGCTTCTGTGCAAGTTTGGTCAAAATCCATCAATTAGTTTACAAGATATCATATCGGAAAAACTAATTTCAACAGTTTTTATGGACTCATGACCTTGAAAATTAGGTCAAGGTCATCAAAATCTATCCAACTCTGAGCCTGCTCTCAACAATGCTTCTATACAAGTTTGGCCAAAATCCATCAATTGGTTTACAAGATATTGTGTTGGAAAGACTAATTTCAACATTTTTTTTATGGAATCGTGACCTTGAAAATTAGGTCAAGGTCACCAAAATCTAATCAACTCTCAGCCTCCTCCCAACAATGCTTCTGTGCAAGTTTGGTCAAAATCCATCAATTGGTTTAAAGATAATTGCGTTGGAAAGACTAATTTCAACAGTTTTTATGGACTCGTGACCTTGAAAATTAGGTCAAGGTCACCATAATCTAATCAACTCTGAGTCTCCCTCCCAACAATGCTTCTGTGCAAGTTTGGTCAAAATCTATCAATTAGTTAACAAGAAATTGCGTTGGAAAGACTAATTTCAACAGTTTTTATGGACTCGTGACCTTGAAAATTAGGTCAAGGTCACCAAAATCTGATCAACTCTGAGCCTCCTCCCAACTATGCTTCTATGCAAGTTTGGTCAAAATCCATTCATTTGTTCAGAAGTTATTGCTTCGGAAAACCTAATTTGATCAGTTTTCATGGGTTAGTGACCTTGAAAATGAGGTCAAGGTCACCAAAATCTAATCAACTCTTTGCCCCCTCCCAACCATGTATCTATGCCAGTTTAGTCAAAATTCATCCTCTGGTTCAAAAGATATTGCGTCGGAAAGAAGCTACGCGGACGCAGACGCCGACGAGGACGCCGACGGGATCCACACCAAAAACAATATGTCCCCCACCTTCGGAAAATTAGGTCAAGGTCACCAAAATCTAATCAACTCTCAGCCTCCTCCCAACAATGCTTCTGTGCAAGTTTGGTCAAAATCCATCAATTGGTTTAAAGATAATTGCGTTGGAAAGACTAATTTCAACAGTTTTTATGGACTCGTGACCTTGAAAATTAGGTCAAGGTCACCATAATCTAATCAACTCTGAGTCTCCCTCCCAACAATGCTTCTGTGCAAGTTTGGTCAAAATCTATCAATTAGTTAACAAGAAATTGCGTTGGAAAGACTAATTTCAACAGTTTTTATGGACTCGTGACCTTGAAAATTAGGTCAAGGTCACCAAAATCTGATCAACTCTGAGCCACCTCCCAACTATGCTTCTATGCAAGTTTGGTCAAAATCCATTCATTTGTTCAGAAGATATTGCTTCGGAAAACCTAATTTGATCAGTTTTCATGGGTTGGTGACCTTGAAAATGAGGTCAAGGTCACCAAAATCTAATCAACTCTTTGCCCCCTCCCAACCATGTATCTATGCCAGTTTAGTCAAAATTCATCCTCTGGTTCAAAAGATATTGCGTCGGAAAGAAGCTACGCGGACGCAGACGCCGACGAGGACGCCGACGGGATCCACACCAAAAACAATATGTCCCCCACCTTCGGTTGGGGGGGCATAATGAATGCCATGAATGCCATGTTGAGATTGTGACGTGGATTTCACCTTGACCTTAATTAATCGCATACCTGTATTCACTACACTAGTTCTCTGCATCTGCCACTTTTCAGGTTTCAGGCTGCAACAGATTTCAAAAACTCTGATTTTCACACATTTTCCCATGCAAAAGATTAAGTTTCCAAAGTTGACCTTGCCATAAAATAGGACAAGGTCATCCTAGGGTGATCATTTGTTCAAACAAAAATGGACTGGAGCTCCAAATGATACATACCAAGTTTCGTAAAAATCAGCCCACTGGTTCTTGAGAATAACATTGTTGAGCATTTTGCACATGTTTAAACATTGCGGCCATGTTGAGCATGTGACCTGGATTTTGCAATTAAACTTTCCTTCCTCCATGGCGGCTCCAAATTCAATTTCACTTTCATAGGCCAAACGGTTTCAGAGAAGAAGATCTTTGGAATAGTGGATGACGACAGACTATGGTCAAGGTAAAAAAATGACCTTGACCTTAATTAATTATATACCTTCACTGACTATTAGTTGCCTGTATGTAGCAACTTTCATGTCTCGGGCTGCTATAGTTTCCATAATATCCATTGTTACACATTTTCCCATATTAAAGCCTATGTTTACAAAATTGACCTTGCCATAAAAGAGGTCAAGGTCATCCCAGGGTCATCATTTTGATGGGCTAGAGTATCCGATGCTACATACATGTACCAGGTTTCTAGAAATCGGCCTACCGGTTCTGGAGAAGAAGATTTTTGAGTGGTTTTTACCATATATGGGCATGGCTGCCATCTTGGTTATTTGACCCAGATTTCGCAATCAAACTTTCGTCCCCTCTACCCATGGATGCTCCACAAAAAATTTTACTTTGACTGGCCAAGCCGTTTCAGAGAAGAAGATCTTTGAAAAGTGTGTATGGACGACAGACCTTCCAAGGTCAAAAGATGACCTTGACCTAAATTAATCATATACCTTCGTCTACTCCATTAGTTGTTTGCATCTACCATTTTTCAGGCCTCAGGCTGCAATAGTTTTCAAAAAATCCATAAATTTCACTTTTTCCCATGTAAAAGCCTATGTTTCCAAAATTGACCTTGCCATAAAATATGTCAAGGTCATCCAAGGGTCATCATTTTATCAAAGTATGACGGGCTGGATTCCCAAATAATACATACGAAGTTTCATGAAAATCAGCCTGCCGGTTCTGGAGAAGAAGATTTTTGAGTGGTTTTTACCATATATGGGCGTGGCGGCCATCTTGGTCATATGACCTGGATATCCCGATCAAACTTTCATTATCTCTACCCATGGATGCTCCACATAAAATTTCAGTTTGATTGGCCATGCAGTTTCAGAGAAGAAGATTTTCGAAAAGTGTGTATGGACGACAGACTGGTCAAGGTCAAGTGATGACCTTGACCTAAATTAATCACATACTTTCATTAGTTGTTTTGCATCTATCACTTTTCAGGCCTCAGGCTGCAATAGTTTTCAAAAAATCCATAATTTTCACTTTTTCCCATGTAAAAGCCTATGTTTACAAAACTGACCTTGCCATAAAATAGGTCAAGGTCATCCAAGGGTCATCATTTTATCAAATTATGATGGGCTGAAGTCCCCGATAGTACATACCAAGTTTCGTGGAAATCGGCCCACCGGTTCTAGAGGAGAAGATTTTTGAGTGGTTTTTACCATATATGGGCGTGGCGGCCATCTTGGTCATGTGACCTGGATTTCGCGATCAAACTTTCGCTTCCCCTACCCATGGATGCTACACATAAAATTTCACTTTGATTGGCCAAGCAGTTTCAGAGAAGAAGATCTTTGAAAAGTGTGTATGGGCGACAGACTGGCCAAGGTCAAGAGATGACCTTGACCTAAATTAATCACATACCTCCATCTACTCTATTAGTTAGTTGTTTGCATCTACCACTTTTCAGGCCTCAGGCTGCAATAGTTTTCAAAAAATCCATAGTTTTCACTTTTTCCCATGTAAAAGCCTATGTTTCCAAAATTGACCTTGCCGTAAAATAGGTCAAGGTCATCCAAGGGTCATTATTTTATCAAACTATGATGGGCTGAAGTCCCCAATGCTACATACCAAGTTTCGTGGAAATCAACCCACCGGTTCTGGAGAAGAAGATTTTTGAGTGGTTTTTACCATATATGGGCGTGGCGGCCATCTTGGTCATGTGACCTAGATTTCGCGATCAAACTTGAAATGCCACTACCCAAGGAGGCTCCACATAAAATTTCAACTAGATCAGCCAAGCGGTTTCAGAGAAGAAGATCTTTGAAATTGTGGACGACGGACGGACGACGGACGACGGACGGACGGACGGACGCCGGATCATGGCCATCCTATAAGCTCACCTTGTGAGCCTTCGGCTCAGGTGAGCTAAAAATCTATATGAAAATCTTTCAAATTTTTGTTTCTAAATTCTTATAAATATTTTAAATTTAAAACTGTCGGTGAATTATATCTTATATGAAAGTCTTTTGAATTTAAACTTTGTCTGTGAACGTTTCTAAATTCTTATAAATCTTTTAACTCTCAAAACTGTCGGTGAATTGTCTTTGAAATCTTAAATCTGTCACTAAATGGTCCTAAAAGTACCTTCCAATATTTAAAAATGACGGTGAATTGTTAAATTGGCCTCTGAATCTTAAAACTGTCGGTGAATTGTCTTAAATACGTCCTCCAAAATTTTAATATTACGATGAATTGTCTTTAAATTTTCTTTCAAAATTCAAATCTGTTAACGAAATCTGAATCTGAATCTGAATAGTTTACTGGTGACACGCCAAATGACATTATTTCACCAGGGGGTTCGGATGGGGGAGAAATTAGTCCCTTGAACGCACGAGTGTAGCGAACTTGGACACACAGTCATCAGACATTTCAGCAGAGGAGATAAGTGAATCAGGGAGGTCATTCCAGTCCCTGATAGTCTGTGGAAAGAAACTACTTTTGTACGCTTCTTTGCTAGCTGAAGGTATCTGAAAAGCCAAAGAGTGTTGATTTCTACAACGCCTATTCTTTGGGATAAGGTCATCTGTGGGTATTCTGGCTTTACCCTTTAGACCTTTGTATAGCAATATAAGTCTACTATCCTTCCTCCTTTTCTTAAGAGATTCCCATTTCAGTTGACCTAAAATGCCAGTCATGCTCCCAGTTTCAAAAACATAATTTCCCGTCACAAACCTTGCCGCACGATTTTGTACCTTTTCCAGTTCTTCCTGGAGGCCATGAGTGTGAGGGTCCCAAACTGAGCTTCCATATTCCAAGACCGGCCGCACCAGTCCTTTATAAGCTGCTTCTTTCACATCTGGGGGACAAGAATACAAATTTCTCCTTAAGAATCCGAGAGTTCTGTTAGCCTTTGTACAGACATTGGAAATATGAGTATTCCATTTCAAATCATTTGTGATAGTTACACCCAGGTATTTTATGCTTTCAACGTTTTCCAGTACAGTGCCCTCAAGGGTGTAGTTAGCCTGTATCTTACTAGACCGTTTATTTGTCAGCTGCATCATGTTGCATTTGACGGGTTGAAATCTCATTCCCCATTTCCTAGCCCAACTGCCTAAACGATCGATGTCTCTCTGAAGTTTTAATGTATCCTCTTCATTCTTGATTTCACGATAGCAAACACAATCATCAGCAAAGAGTCTTATTTCAGACTCAATGTCTGCTGAGATGTCATTTATATACAAGGAAAACAGCAAGGGGCCGAGAACGGTGCCCTGAGGGACACCCGACACAACTGGAGCCCAATCCGATTTAATACCATTAACCACTACCCTTTGTTGTCGGAAACAAAGGAAAGCATTTATCCAATTCAGAGTTGTTCCACCTATTCCATAGCTAAACAATTTGCTTTTAAGGAGTTCATGGGGAGGAGTATCAAAAGCCTTTTCAAAATCGAGTATAAAAGTGTCGACCTGGCCTTTTTTGTCTAAGATTTTGGCCCAGTCATTTATCACTGTAGTCAACTGAGTTTCACAGCTATGCCATTTCCTAAATGCATGTTGCCTGTCCGACAAGAGTTCATGTTCATCAAGATGGGCCATAATATTTGAGCATACAATATGTTCAAGAAGCTTACAAGGAATGCATGTCAAAGAAACAGGGCGGTAATTTCGGGCAAGTGACCTGTCGCCCTTCTTAAACAGGGGGCAAATATTAGCAAGAGACCATTCTTTAGGAATTTCACCTGTATCAATTGACTGCTGGAAGAGATGGGCGAATACCGGCCCTAATTCCACAGCCAGTTCCTTTAGGACCCTGGGATGAAGCTCATCAGGCCCTAAGGCTTTAGACGGGTTTAGACCTTTGAGAAGTTTGGTCACCCCTTCCTTTGTGACCACAATATCATGCATGAATGGGGCAGACCTATCCATAAGAGGGACCCGTTTGTATTCACTTTTAGTGAAAACATCCGAGAACTGACCATTA
Organism: Rugalucina vietnamica; assembly: GCA_964017185.1. Lineage (NCBI taxonomy): Eukaryota > Metazoa > Mollusca > Bivalvia > Lucinida > Lucinidae > Rugalucina > Rugalucina vietnamica. Next base: position 51,603,154 of record OZ024869.1, read on the forward strand.
AATTCTTCTGCCTTCTCAAATTCGGATTGTGCAATTCCACTTCCATTTCTCTTTTTCAACGGGGGAATACCTTGGGTATCTTTTTTCTGACTGTTTATGTACCTGTAAAAATCTCTAGGATTAGCCTTAACATCTCCTACCAAGTTGTTCACGTAAAGATCATGCTGCTTCCTGATATCAGCTTTGATCTCTTTCCGTAAAGATTCAAATTTAGATCTAAATTTTGCACTACCAGTCTTTTTAGCTTTTGCATGAGTTGCATTTTTTCTGCGAATCTTCCTCCTTATTTCAGGTGTTATCCAAGGGACAGAGGAAACTGAGCGACTAGTTTTTGAGGGGATATGTTTATCTGCCGATTCCTGAATAAACGATGTAATGAGACTGAAATTTTCCTGGACTGACCGAGTATCTGAGTAACCGTTGAAGTATCTTTCCTTTGCAAATTTAAGTGTTTCTGCTCTCATAGATTCATAATCACCTTTCTGATAACGATACACTTTTCTCCTAGGTTTCTTTATTGGGGGGATAGCAATTTTCAAAGTGCCAGAAACAATGTCATGATCACTGAGCTTATCCGGGGAATGAATGTCTGCAAACTGACCTGGAAGAGAGGTCAAAATTAAGTCCAAAGTATTTCTTTCTCTGGTGGGGAAATAGACTAATTGTTCCAAACCGTGGTCATTCATGATATCTATCAAAATCTGACCCTCCGTCTGACTCAATGATGACCCAGATTTGCTGAGTCTGTCCGGCCATACAATATCTCTAAAGTTGAAATCACCTAAAACGTGAATTAAGGGGGGTTTGTTGCCTTTATTAATATTTTTGATTTTGTCAAGCTGTTCTCTAAATAAATTGTCAAACTTTTCCAGGGAATTCAATAAGTCATTTCCATTGTCCGATACTGGTAAATGACCATCGACAGGTGGTCGATACCAGCTAGCCACAAAGTGAGTTTTCTTATTTACAAAAAGTTTGACCCAAACTGACTCTGAGTCATTGTCCAATTCTGTGAGGGGCATGTGTGGGATGTCCTTGTGCACAAGAAGCATAACACCACCACCATTTAAGGTTCTATCCTTTCTGTACACGCTGTATGGAAAAGATTCCGGAAATAATTCAGACGTTAATATGGAATTGTCAATTTTTGTCTCCTGAATGGCCAAAATCTGAGACTGATGAAAATCAATGAAGGCCAACAACTCAAGTTTTTTGCCTCTTATACTGTTTATGTTGATACTGGAAAATTTCAGACCACTAATAAAACTGTTTTTGCTAGTCAAGGTTTCAGTGGACTTGGTTTCATGACCTTTTGCAAGTAGGTCAAACCTATTATCACTTTCCAAGTTAAACTGTTCATTGAAAAAAGAGTCTGAGAAATTGAAAAAGTCACATTTTGGGCAAATCCATGTACAGTTTGAGTTTTGCATTGTTTCATACTCTGAGTCTGACATAAAAGAACAGTTATTGTGCACCCACATTTCACATTTGTCACACTGGACAGCCTTATGGGAATTCAAAACAGCACCACTGCATAGGCTGCACTCAGCTTTGCAGTTTGAACAATACCAAGAATCATTATCCGACTCAATTTTTTGTAACTCAACGGGACCAAGATTTACGCAAGACGCATGGAAGCGTTTCTCGCAATCTTCACATTTAACTGCTTTCTCTGCCGCCTTGCAATACTTTTTGCACGTGCGGCACTGGAACCTGGGGCCTGGGTTCATTTCGATATCACCAGCCAAAATAATAAGAATCAACAAGTTTGTTCCCTGTGAAGGATTGAAACTGCGTAATCCTTCGGAGCCTCTTCGGTTACCAATTTTCCTTGTAAAGGCCAAACTCTGAGCAATCCTACCAACTGAATTTCCAAATCCTATACTACAGTCCTGGTTTGCATCCAAAATATCTCCTGATGTTGTCCACTTCCAAACACAGAGCCCAAAAACCAACAACAAAGCCAACCTGAGGAGCAGCGGACAAGACTTCGGTGTATGGAAACAACATACCAGCTCTTTTCCAACCCGACAAGTCAACCGCCCCACAGTTGGACCGACAAAACCTGAAGCCATGAGTTCCAATTCAAATGATTAAACAAAAAGACCTTCAATCACTATATGAAAAAAAAAAGTGGGTGGGGGAAGGTCAAACCAGAAAAACTATTCAGATTCTTTAACTTTTATGACAGATCGTTGCAGCCCTGCTAGAGCCGTTCAATGTCACTGTCAATGAAGCTTGAACAAATTCTGGTCCAAAAGCTTGTCAGCTCTCAGGCCAAAAAGTTTCAAGAAAAGAAATTTTCAAGTAAAGTACGAATCGTTTTGGCGCGAATCGCACAACTAAGAAAATCGATGCTTAGACTCTTAATTTGGGGGAAAACAGCGACCAACAATGAGAAATTGCAGGTCCCAAACTTCTTGACCTAAAGTCGGGAAGTTTTACGAACAAAAACAATGGGAAATTCGAAAAATAATAGAAAAAAACTTCTCTTTCAAAATTCTGTGTCCGTGTCGCCGAACCGAATCTTTGAAGTTTTGTTTTTGTTTTGTTTTGTTTTCTTGTTACTCCCATCAATCAGTTTCTGATTATTCTTGGGAGGTGTACATTGTACACTCCGGTGTGTTTGCAGGATGAGCCTACATGCATGAGGATAGAACCTGTGTAGGGATCTTTAACCTGCACAGGGGATGACTGTCCCTGCACAGGGGGCCTCCAGTTAACGTCCCGATCCGAAGGACGGCGCACTGTATCATGTCATTCCTGCAAATGACACGAAGGGAAGCAAGCTCGGACCAACAAATTTTCCTCGCCGCCGGCGGGGATCGAACCCGGGACCTCTAGCACAAGAAGCCAGTGCGCTGACCACTCGGCTATCTCGCTTCCTTAGTTAAAATTTTCTATTAAATCTTAATTTTATCTGTCGTTGGATCGTCTTAAAATTGCTTTCAAATTTATATCTGCCGATAAATTGCCTTAAAACTATGATTTGTCGGTGAAAACGTGATACAACTGTCTTTGCAATAATGGGGAATGTATTATCGCCAATCAAGATCATCAGTTACAAGTCATTAACTTTGAATAAAAGTGTCGGTGAATTGTTTTCAGAAGTGTCGGTGAATTGTCTCAAAATCTGTCGGTGAATTGTCTCAAAAACCGTGTCGGTGAGTTGTCTTGTCGGTGAGTTGTCTTGTTCCCGGCTGGACAGGAGAATGTTCAACCAAAAATCAAATCAGAGGCAAATATAAAATTCTCGTTTTTCTATTTGAATAACCTTGAATCTATAGAAAAGAGTGGTGGTGTTTTGACTAAACTGGCTCCTGACTTTACAGGAAAAACAATTTTCTCTTCAGTTTCTTCCATGTGTTCCATGGGGGCTGCCATCTTTGCTCCAACTTCAATGTGCGCATGCGTCAATAAGAATTTTCTGTAAAACTGCAATTGATTGGATAAATGAAAATTGTAGAACCAATGAATTCTTGTCTAACATCTTTCAGTTGATGTGATAAACAAAAATGAAGCAAGAGACGAAACAACGACTTTCGTCAGTTTTATCTGTCGCAAAATTCACATTTCGATGGGGATTTATTCCTCTTGTTTTGTACCTTGGTAAGCAGATGCACATGTATCCGTATAAGAAAAGAAAAACACGAAAGGAAAGTGCAACTTGTCAAAAAATAAAAAAGTGGCTTCGGCCTTTACTGTTTCGCCCCTATATAGTTCGCTTAATAGCATTTTAAAGCTTAAGGCATTTGCTAGTTGGCGTTAAGGCTTAATATCCCAGTTAACAAATTGTACAAAATGCCTTGCTTCTGCCTGTGAAAGTAGCGTAAGGGGACCAGTGATCGATAACCATGTGTCGTAGTAATATATATAAATATTTAGTTGCAGTACTTACATGGCCTATTAAAAAAAAACTGTGCTTCAGGTTTCCCGACCCTACCTAAAAAACCTGCCAACCCTAAACTATTTTTTTGCCATTCAAAAAATACATAATTCAGGGTTGTTCTTTTATCGATCTGCTCTTTGAGCGAAACGACCAGAAACAATTTTCTGAATTGTAAAATAGGCGCACTGGAAAATCAATATAGATATTCAGTATCGTAGTTACAAGCGTGGATAAGAAAAGCTCCCATATGTTTGGAGTTTTCTACTTTCGGTTTCATTCTATTAATTTACCAATAAAGTCACATTACAGTGATTAATACCTCAAACACCACTGCCTGGGTGTGCCAAGTTACAGAAGTATGAATTAGGCATTAATGTGGTTTAAACAGAGCACTAATTAAGCTAAAATTAATTGCAAAATGGACACGACTGATGACATTTCTGAATCACAGGTACTGTTGCTAGCTTCTTTTTTTTTTTAATGGACGATCGGTAACGAGACATTTCGGCGGTGAGTCATTTCGGCATTCGACTTTGGTTTTTGCCCATGTCTGTTTTGAAAGCACAGCTCAAACAGTGATAACTTGAGGATAACTTTAATTAGCAATTTTTGAGGTAGGAACATCCTTGTAATAGCAAAAAAAAAAAAAAAAATGCCGTACCCTACCTAGAAAATTTCTGAGTGAAACTCTAAGCACAGCTTTTTTTTATTTGGTCCAAGCTATGAATATTCAATAAATTCTCTGAGATCGAAAAATTTGCATTCATTCAGACTGTTTAAATTTTTTAACCACTGCATACTAAACAAATACAGAGCAGAGTCCAAATTTCATATGATAATCCTATGACTTATGGACATTTTGTTATTTCCATGGGATTTTTTCAGGAGTACCACTTCCAATGTTATAGGAAATTAGCTGAGATACCCTCAAAACAAGGGGCAAATCAATTATTATTGAAATACATGATTTTTGTTTTTAATTTTAACTTTATTTTCATCCCCGATTACGATACCCAATACAAAAACATGAAGTACCCAATTCGAAATTTTAAAAATTATAATTTTACCCAATGGATTCAGAAATACCCAATTAAGCAAAAAAGAGGTGGGTAAATACCCATTGACCATCAATCCTTATCTGGAGCACTGGGAATTTCTTAATATTTTTACTGAATATTATGCAATTTATACCACCTGGTTTCTGTGCTTTATTTCTTTAAACGCATGGTTGATTTCCTAATTGTGTTGAGTGTTAAACAATAACTTTTCTTTCCAACTTACATACCTACAGGTTATAGGAAATGATATTCATTTTAAAATAATAAATTCTACACACCCATATACTTGCTGTGTTTATATATAGTTTGTACATGTGACTCTGTGCCAGATATTTAAACCAAAATCATTTCCATTATATTGACTACATGTACATGTACTTGTACATGTAGCTCGATAGAAAGGTTGTAGTTCAAATCCTGCTCCTAAGACATAAGTACTAGGATGTGTTTTTGAACAATGCCATCACAATCTGGTTTGTAATCAAAACCCCCTAATTTCAACCACAGCAAAATTTTATCTATCGATCTATCTATCTCTATATACTGCCATACGCCCTCGCGGACATTCTAGGCAATTTTATCATTATAATCATTGTCAATTGTGCCGCCGCATGGGAAAACTTACTTACAATCTGCATATGCAAAAACAAAGGCACAGATCAGCTTGGCGGTAACTGCGAAGCTGATCAGTGCCTTTGTTTTCCCTCTTCTTCCTTCATCAGAAATTTGAAGCTTCTAGCTATCTTTTGTGACTGTACAGCCCGGTTTGTCAGACCTAGTCGGAACCCAAATTGTTGGTATTCTCAGGCAAAGGCTCATTTTATGTAGGTTATGCTTCCTGCCCTGAAATGGGACACATTAAACTACTGTTAAAAGAAAAGAGCTTTTTGAGCATGTGGCGACATGCCAAAAGTGGCACTTTAAGCGAGCGGCTTTGACTTTTCACTTGCATCTTTTGTTGTTAAATTGTCTGTGAAACGACTTCTATGTTTGAATATAGGAATCAAATATGATTTCCCATTGATCAACATTCGCTAGGTCCCTTGGGGAGTGTTGAAAACCGAGGGCACAGCCCTCGATTTTCATCACTCCCCAAGGGACCTAGCTAATGTTAATGAATGACAAAATCATTTTTGATCGCTATTATTGCATAAATTCTGCACAAAGGAAAGAAATAATGAAGCATTATTAGCTCACCTGAGCCAAAGGCTCATAGGTTATAGTATACCCATGCTCCGTCCGTCCGTCGTCGTCCACAATTTCGAAGATCTTCTTCTCTGAAACCGCTGGGCCGATTGTTCTCATATTACACATACACCATCTACAGGTAGGGGGAAAGAATAATTATACCCCCGGCATTTATGCCGACGGGTATATAGTTTTCGCTTTTCCGTTCGTCTGTTCGTATGTTCGTTAGTTCGTTTCTTCGTTCGTAATTCCGGAACGTTCGTAGAATTTATGTCAAAGTTTTGGTTAAAGTTTCTCTAGAGGTGAATATCTCATGAACCAATGGTCAGAAACTATTCATATTTGGACCATAGGTACCCTATAGGGTTTGCTTTCTTTCCATGAGTTCTGACCCCAGGGTCCATGCCCGGGGGTGGGGCTGGAGGTCAAAATCTAGGTCACCTTTAAAATGTGCTGTTTACAATGTTAATGTTTCTTCTCTTAAGTTCATATCTTAACAAACAATCATAGGAATGTATTCTTATATAGTTCATAGATACCCTTTAGGGTTTGCTTTCATATTCAATGTCACCAAATCCTGGTTACCGTCCCCAGGGGTGGGGCTAGAGGTCAAAATCTAGGACACATTTTTATATGATAGATACCATGATAAACTTTCTGTAAGTCTGTTTTCTTGACATCCACTAAGTCTTGCCAGAATGCATTCATACTTAGACCATAGGTACCATGTAAGATTCAGACTCTAGGGTCTATGTGCGGGGGGTGGGGCTAGAGGTCAAAATCTAGAACTTTAATAATTGTATTTTCTGTACTTTTTTTTACTATCATGTTAAGAAATCATTCATACTTGCCCCATAGGTACTCTATAAGGTTTGCCTTGTTTCTAATGACATTAGACACTAGGGTACATGCTGGGGGTGGGGCTAGAGGTCAAAATCTAGGACATCTTAATTTTTTTTTTTTTTTTTTTTTGAGAATGACATTCTAATTTCATTTCAATCTAGGACTGAGGACCTGACCCAAAATGTCCGCGCTTATGTCCTAGATTGGGTTTACATGTCAGCTCTGTATACCGCTCTAAAATAGATATGTCATTCTAAAATTATACTTCCCCATGTTTGTATGTAAAGTACTTTACACTGCTTATTTCTAAAATGTACTTGATGAGGGTGCTGTCTTTCGTTGGTGATGTGAGGTTCAATGTCAGGGGTGAGCATGTGCCGGGTTGTTTAGGTAGGGGGTAGGGAAGGGGGCTTGGTGGTTTCTAAAATGTACTTGATAAGGGTACTGTTTTTCATTTGGTGATGTGAGGTTCAATGTCAGGGGTGAGCATGTGCTGGGTAGTTTAGGTAGGGGGTAGGGAAGGGGGCTTGGTGGCTTTCAGCCGGGGGTATACGTGCCTCTCAGGGCACTTTTTCTAGTTGTGTTTTTTGTTTTGATCGGATAAGGACTCTGGTTGCTATGGCAACTTATGCTTCCCATAGACTTTTAATGGAAAAAAGTAAAAATTGCCAGTTTTTGCTGTCTTGTTGGAGATATTTGAATTTTGTTTTTGCAGAAATGTTTATTGAGTAGTCCTCTACGTTTCATGTGACTTTTGTCCAAATCCTTCATTTTGGTTGGTTGCAGGGGCCCCATATAGGGCAAAATTTCGAAAAACATTCAAAAATCTTCTTCTCAGAAACTGTCAAGGGGATGAAGCCTATACTTTGTATACATGTTCCTGACAGTGGCCTCTACATAATTTGTGTTTTTTATTCCAGGCGGATAAGAACTCTGGTTGCTATGGCAACTTAAAGTTTCCATAGGCTTATAATGGGAAAAGTGGAAATCGGCTATTTTTCCGCTAAAATTGCAGACATTTGAATTTTGTTTTTGCAGAAATGTTTATTGAGTAGTGTTTGACGTTTCTTGCGAGTTTTGTCCTAAACCTTTATTTTGATTGGTTGCTGGGGCCCCATAAAGGGCAAAATTTTGAAAAAAAAAAAACATTCAAAAATCTTCTCCTCAGAAACTGTCAAGTGGATGAATCCTGTACTTTGTATACATGTTCCTGACAGTAGCCTCTACATAATTTGTGTTTTTTATTCCAATCGGATAAGAACTCTGGTTGCTATGGTAACTTTAAGTTTCCATAGACTTATAATGGGAAAAGTGGAAATTAGCTATTTTTTGAAAACTATTGTAGCCTGAGATCTGAAAAGTGGTAGATGCAAACAACTAATGGATTAGATGAAGGTATGTGATTAATTTAGGTCAAGGTCATCTCTTGACCTTGGCCGGTCTGTTGTCCATACACACTTTTCAAAGATTTTTTTTCTCTGAAACCACTTGGCCAATCAAAGCCAAATTTTATATGAAGCATCTATAGGAAGTAGGAACCAATGTATATGTAAATAATCCAGGTCACATGACCAAGATGGCCGCCATGCCCATATATGGTAAAAACCCTTAAAATATCTTCTTCTCCAGAACCGGTGAACTGATTTCAACGAAACTTTGCATGAAGTATGGATGACTGAAGTGCTACAATGTATATATAAAACATGACCCTGTGGTGACCTTGACCTATTTTATGGCAAGGTCAACATAGGTCGTCAATGCATTTGAATGGGGAAAACTTTTAAAATGTCATTTTAAGTGAAAGTCTTGCAGGAAAAGGGCAGTAGGACTGAAATTTAATGATTCTGAAAAAAAAGGACCCCAGGGGCTCATCTGCTTTTAAAATGTTATTTGTAGGGGAAAATCAGCAGGAAATTGGCAAATGGACAGAATATTGATTATTCTGAAAAAAGAAAATGGCCCAAGGGCTTCATCTGCCCATGCACTGGGGTTAAATACCATAATATTCAAATATGTTTATTGGTATATGAAGCAGATCTCAGGTGAGCGTTTACAGGACCATTGGTCCTCTGGTATTTTACAGCCTCATCACATTCTCATACGCGTAAAAGTTCTCATTCTTATTCTTGTTCTGGGCGGACTTCTGTTACTCATTATTAGCATGTGTTTTGCGTTGCGCACGGTAAAGAGCATAAATAAAAGCCATGTATTAACAGCATGCGCACACGAGAATTTGCTATATTTATATATGGCTTTCTTTTCATTAATATATGACTCTTAATATAGTGTAACGCAGGTATTTATGCAATAATTTTTGTTAGAAAGTGGTATGTTTCTTTTCCAGGGTTCAAGCAGGGTGCTGAGAAAGACATGCCAGAACTGCAATTACTACAGTAAGAAATCAGGGGCCAGTTGTTCAAAATTAATGATGTTGTTAGTCAACGATTCGTTAAAATTTCAAACACAAATATTACAAATACACTGTTATTTTTTGTTGAAAAAAAAAATAAGTGTATTTGCTTTTGAAGTCGTTGTGTAGAACTTTAGCAAACAATTTGAGGGCCTAACAGTGCCATTAAGCTAACAAAGTTTTGAACAACTGGGCCCAGCTTGTTTGACTGTGTTAAGACAAAACCTGTAACCATCTCAAGGGTATTTGGCTGGGCCTAACTTAGACCCAAACCAGGCTGTGCAGTCCCATTTATTGTGTGCAGCTGGAAAACTGCCAAGGCACTATTTCTAAGAAGCTAGCTTTTTTCCTTTAAAGGCGATCTGCACACACACACATACATGTAGAAGCCTCTGTGCCGTAGTAGTTAACCCATACTTGACGAATGGATTCGCCCATCATTATCATTTGGGTGAGTCCACTTTCATTTGTAGGGGCCGCAGGTGTGATTTTAAAATTTTATTCCATTTTTCGATGAAATTCCTGGTAGCAAATAGAATAGCCGCAGATGGGACGCCACGTTCTGCGGCGTCACATCTTGGGCTATACTGTTTGCTATGTCCCACAAAAGGGACGCCAGGCTTAAATGAGTCAAGCTATGCACCTTATAAACTTGACAGGCGCGTAGATTTAATCCTGGGGTTCTCCAGTCTTTGGGATGAGACTTAAACCGAGGTCCCATGTTTTTAATGGCTATGACTTTAGTTGTTGATTGGGACATAAAAGACAAAATCAGTACACACATACAAAGCATACACAGCTTTGATATTGACACAAATTAAAAAATATATTTTAGCCTTCTTCTGTGACTGTACAAACCTGTTTGTGTCAGGCCTGGTTGGAAACCCCGAAAGCCAGTTTCCTTGCCATGCCGCTCATATGATTTTCATTTCAGGTTGATATTATAACACCTTGTGATGGCTTGTTTAGACTACACGTAACAGCATTTTAGATAGGAACAGATATGCTTGGTGACAGTTCTACAGATTCCATCAACAGTCAGAGTGACAACACATTTAGAAATCTTACGGATAGAACAATTTAATGCAGAAATTCAATGTAAAAAATGAGAAACAGGACTATGTTTAAAACATCAGTGGCTTTAATCTGGAAATGAATTCATAGAACTTTTCGTCAGTATATCAGCATGTTTGTTCCAATAAAGTTTATCTGTGACTGTCTCTTGATTTCTTTTTCTACCACTGTAAATATCTTTATTATACACCCGGCATTTATGCCAACGGTTATATAGTTTTCGCTTTGTCCGTTCGTTAGTTAGTTTGTTCATTCATAGAATTTATGTCAAAGTTTTGGTTAAAGTTCCTCTAGTGGTGTATATCACATGAACCAACCATCAGAAATCATTCATATTTTGACCATAGGTACCCTATAGGGTTGGCTTTGTGTCTATGAGTTCAGACCCCAGGGTCCCTGCCATGGGGTGGGCTAGAGGTCAAAATATAGGACACCTTTAAAATGTGCTGTTCACAATGTTTTATGTTTCTTATCTAAGTCTGTATATTAACAACCAGTCATAGGAATGTATTCCTATTGAGATCATAGATACCCTGTAGGGTTTGCTTTAATTCCATGGCACCGAATCCTGGGTACCATCCCCAGGAGTGATAGATACCTTGATAAATTTTCTGTAAGTCTGTATCTCGACATCCACAAAGTCTTGTCAGAAAGCATTCGTACTTAGATCATATAGGCACCTTGTTAGGTTCACACTCTAAGGTCCATGTGTGGGGGTGGGGGCTAGAGGTCAAAATCTAGGTCACCTTTAAAAATGTGCTGTTTAGCCTTACATAATGTTTTTAGCTCACCTGAGCCGAAAGCTCATAGGTGAGCTTATAGTATACCCATGCTCCGGCGTCCATCCGTCGTCCACAATTTCAAAGATCTTCTTCTCTGAAACCGCTGGGCCGATTGTTCTCATATTACACATACACCATCTACAGGTAGGGGGAAAGAATAATTGTGTTTTTTTGTTTTGATAGGATAAGAACTCTGGTTGCTATGGCAACTTATGCTTCCCATAGACTTATAATGGAAAAAAGTAAAAATTGCCAGTTTTTGCTGTCTTGTTGGAGATATTTGAATTTTGTTTTTGCAGAAATGTTTATTGAGTAGTCCTCTACGTTTCATGTGACTTTTGTCCTAATCCTTTATTAGCTTACCTGAGCCGAAGGCTCACAAGGTGAGCTTATAGTATAGTAGTCGAATCGGCGTCCGTGTGTCGTCCGTCGTCGTCAACATTTTCAAACGACTTCTCCTCTGAAGCTGCAAGGCCGAATCTTTTCTTATTTCACATATAGCATCTACAGGTGGGGGGGAATGAATATTTATGTTTTTTATTTCAATCGGATAAGAACTCTGGTTGCTATGGAAACTTGAAGTTTCCATTGATTTGTATGGAGAAAAAGTGGAAATTGGCATTTTCCGTTGTCAGGCTGGGGATATTTGAATTTTGTTTTTACATAAATGTTTATTAAGTAGTCCCTCACGTTTAAGGCAACTTTTGTAAAAATCACTTTATTCGTTTCGTTGCTATACCAACACAAAGGGTAAATTTTCGGAAAAAAATATTCAAAAATCTTCTATGGGGGATGAAGCATCAGGCAATGGAGCTCTACAAATTTTATATAAATCGTGACCCTTTGATGACCTTGACCTATTTTATGGCAAGGTCAACTTAGGTCGCCCATGCATTTGAATGGGGAAAATTACTAAAATGTCATTTGAAGGGCAAAACTTGCAGTAAATGGCAAATGGACTTTAATTTTTATGATTTGAAAATTAAATTGGATCCAGGGGTTGTTCTGACCCTGCCCTGGGGTTATATACATGTACATTACCATTCTAGTTTTCAAGTCTATTGGTATATATCTCAGGTATCAGGTGAGTGTTTACAGGACCATTGGTCCTCTGGTATTTTCTTAGTCCATATATTAACACTCATAGGAATGTATTCCTATTTAGATGATAGATACCCGGACGGGTTGATTTTTATTCCATGGCACCAAACTGCAGGGTTGGGGCTAGAAGTCAAAATCTAGGGCACCTTTATATAATATAATAGTCGATTAATTAGCTCGATTAATATAATAATATTCTGTCGCTCTATCTTTACAACCACTTGTCAGAAAGCATTCATACTTAGACCATGTTGGATTCAGACCTTTGGGACCATGTGGGGGGGGGGGGGGAGGGGGGGTCAAGATCTTTTGTTTGTTTGTTTTAGAATGACAGTCTATTTTTATTTTCCATCTGGGACTGAGGACCTGACCCTCAATGTCCGCGATTAAGTCCTAGATGGAGTACACAAGTCAGCTCTGTGTACTACTGCTCTTAAGTAGATCTGTCACTCTGAAACTACACTCCCCCATGTCTGTAGGCAGAATGCAATTTCTAAAATGTATTTGATAAGGGTACTGTCTTGCATTTGGGTATTTTCAATGTTAGGGATGTGCATGTGCTGGGTGGTTGCAGAAGGGGGAAGGGGACTGGATGGCTACCCGCCGGGGGTATAAGTGCCTCTCAAGGCACTTTTTCTAGCGTTTATATCAAATGAGCTTGGCCATCAGAAAGTCTATATCAAATGAGCTATGACAAGAAAACCGGCCTTTGGTGACGGGTGTTTCTGACCAGGTCCAACACAAATCAGCTCTTGTGCATGCTTTTGGCTGGACAGGTCAGGAAAGTATACCCACCTGTCGCTCAGCGGGTAATTACTACTTGTACACTGGGCTCATCAGGTTATTTACTATACAATTGTTGCCCTTGAGTGAGGGTGACATGACGTTTTATCACCAGAGGCAGGTGATAATGCCCAAGGGCGAAGCCCGAGGGTAGTATAACCTGTCAAGGGTGAACAAATGGTCATGTCACCCTCACTCTAGGGCAACAATTATTTTATTATACCGAACCCCTTTTTAAACAAATTAGCAACATACCACAGGACAAACACATGTGACTACAAGTGCAACTGCACATTTAGACAAATATGACATCAGAGGGTAATATGATCATGTGACATGACAGAATAGCACCCTCCACGTGCACTGTAAGCAAACGCATATGACTACAAGTGTAGCTGCACGTTTTTAGGCAGATATGACATCAGAGGTATATCATAAGACATGACAGAATAGCACCCTCCGCATGACCTGCAAAATCCACACTCCACCAATGAATATTAATGAGGTATAATAAATGCATATGGCAACATCATACTCTCAGAAATCACTTGGCAAATAAAAGTCAAATTTTGAAACTTCCATAAGAAAAGAGGAATAAAAATCGAATGAGTTCAACATACGAACAAAATGTCGGTCATGCCCATATATTGTGGAAACATTTAAAACTCTTCTCAAGAACCAACAGTCACATGATCTTGAAACATGGCAAACAATATTGGGTACTTAAATTCTGAATTTTATCGTGCCCCTATCCATTGGGACTGAGAAATAGATAGAATGCTCATGCCTCAGGCAAAGCTTATAACTGAGCGGCCCCATGGGAAAACCAACAATCTGCATATGCGAAAACACAGGCGCAGATCAGCTTCGCAGTAACTGCGAAGCTGATCAGCGCCTTTGTTTTCGCAAGACGGATAGTATAATTCCTCTACTTTCTAAATCCAAAATTTACAGCCTCTAGCCATCTTCTGTGACTGTACAGGCCGGTTTGTGTTGGACCTGTTCGGAAACCACATTGTTGGTTTTCCCACGAGGCGGCTCAACTGACTGACTGGCTAGGAAAAGAGGTAGAGTCAAACCATCCATACATATAAGCCTTAGTTGTTTACTAGGGTGGTTGTCAATTATTGATGACCTTGACCTATTTTAAGATAAGGTTAAATCCTGTTGGGGAAAGTCTAACAACATTTTATGACATGGGGTCATTGCGCTTGCACACATGATGTCATAAAAGAATTATGACATTGAGGAGAAAAATGATAAAATAAATTTATGATATACATTGCTTTATTCCTCTCCAATATAGTGCAATATAACAGAAATCTTAACAAACATGAAGATTTTACATAACAAACTGCTTTAAACAATGCTTTAACTTAGGATCAACATGGAAGATTAAATATTATTATACATGTACTGTCCTTTAAAAGCAAGCTTCTGTCTTTTCTTCGATAGCACAGTTGTCTCAATATTTGAAAGTTGTGTGTTCAGTAATGAAGTCTTTCAATTCTACTGTATACTGACTTTCTATATGTAGCTTCCACTAACCAGGATAAGGTCTTTAACTGTATTATCATAGATCATGCTCAACATAATATTAAAACCTTTAGCAGTTCTTGTAAAGTCATATTCTCTACTTAAATATGAAAAATATGTCACTAGCAAATATAATCATCATAATGGCGAGGAAGACAAAAAATATTTAACAATCAACAAGGAATGTCCATGGACGGTGTAACAGTTGTAAATTTCCATAAAATGTGTCAATCTATGAACCGCCAGAACAAGTACTGCAGCCACACGCTGTTGGAACTTGGTATGTTTTTGAGATCTTTCTTCCGCTGGCGCATGTGAGCTCAATTGTTTTTTGTACAGATGTGGTCGACTGGCAACAGTTACAATTGTTCTTAAATCCTCTCATAACCGTTGTATAAGATGACTTAGATCCACAGTAGCCAGAGCACTCGCGCAAATCTTTGATAACGTCCAGATTCTGACAAAGTTCAAGATTGTCCATGACCTTGAAGTATCCGACGGAATGTTCAGGCTGACCAAACACAAGTCGTGGGGCACAGGTCTGACATGTACTACTGCTGGTGCTGTTCATCAGGGGCGATACATATGCTGTAAATATGGATAAATAGCTGGGTTTAACTTAGTAGTGCAGACCAAAATATAAGGCTATAAAAGTTTTTTTTTATTGCTCATATTAACTTATAGTGCAAGTTAAATAGGTCATGAATTTGTCTTGATAAACGAAACCTTTTCTCCAAATGTCAAGAGTGGATTTCTAGCGCCAAAATGAATTTTTCTCTGTGTTGTAAAAACAATGATATACTCACTTTTAGGAACACATGTCATACAGCAGCCTGTGGCATCATAGGTACTAGTGTTCTGAAAATTAAAATAAAGATGTTTCATCAAGAAAGCAGACTACAAAAGCACCATTGCAACATTTCATAAAACTTTTTCAAAGATATATAAATTTATGATTTCAAAAATTCAAAGACTTGGTGGCTGACTGCTTTGATATAAGCACAATTTTCAAAAGCATGATATCACCCTACTTTTGTAGGGATCCTCCTAGTTTGAGAGTTTGCTTGTAATTTGTTTAATCATTGTCATCGTCATTCTCCCTTTTCAGAAAGGGAAATCTCCGTATTTGGCTCCTCATATGTATGACATTTTAATTTTCATCATGCTGGTCGCAAAATCTCAATTCCTAACATGTACACACATGTTCGTTTTGCATTGCATAACAATTATGCTTACCCCTTGACAGACAGGCAGTTCATCCAATCTTCTACATTGCACTTGTGTCTCGGACATAACAAACATGTCAAGTAGACTGTCATATGTACAGATCTTTGAGTAACATTTCTTGTTTGTTGGAATACTTTCACCATCCTGAAAAATACATGCCATGATTATTATAAATTATGTTGATATTTTTTTAATTTTCAGACATAAATGAGCCATATCATGACAAAACCAATGTGGTTTCTGAACAGGTCCTACACAAACCATCCCATACAAGCACAGAAGATGGCTAGACGCTGGAAATTTTGGATGTATAAAGATGAGGAATTGTACTATACGTGTAGCGAAAACAAAGGCACTGAATAGCTTCGCTGTCACTACGAAGCTGATCTGCGTCTTTGTTTTTGCATACGCAAAATGTTGGTTTTCTAATGATGCCGCTCGAATTGCAACTACCAAATGAAGGATGACCTTCAATTATTTGACATGTATATTTTACAGTAATGACCTTTTGAAACATTTTGTTTGTGTTTGTTTGAGATGATACTTTATGTACAAGGTAAACAGCTAAGGCCCAATGTGAAGTCAGATATCCTTACCCCAATGCTCCTTGGCGATCCTCACAGAGGCAGATTCCCAGTAGTTAATGTACATTTCTTTCAAAATTAACTAAAATAGCTTTTATTAAAATGGCAATAGAAATAGCTTCATTGCAAAGTCTTCATAAAAAGAACTGTGCTTTTGTGTCACTGATCTCTGGTCCACTTTATTACGAGTCTGACATGTCACCAACAGAGCTATTGTGCCATTACGAAAACTTGCCCATGCAATATAGAGATTTTTAAAAGCGTAAAAAATGAAAATTTTTAATAGAAAATTTTTATTTTTCTTATTTTTGCTCAAAACATAGATTGTGGGTACACGTTAGAACCGCCTCGGCGATGGCGGTTCTAACGAGTACCCACAATCTATGTTATAGAGCAAAAATAAGAAAAATAGGTATACCCCTGCATACCCCAGTTTTGCTATATAAAAGTGGGGTATAAGGGGGTATAAATTGCACGGACATGTTTTCCTGATGGCCAAGCTAGAATAAAATTGGAAATGAAGGAATTACCTTGTATACTGTGCCATTGAGAACACAGCCAACAGGCTGGCATGTACCACAACATTTACCAGGGATCTGAACCATCTGCTCTCCCTGAAACAGAATAAAATACATACAATATTTTCTAACACCTTACGAGTATTTGGCATAGTATAACATATGAGCTGCGACTTGAGAAAAATCTTATGGGTTTCTGGCCAGGTCCGACACAAGCTGGTCATAGAAGCAGGCCAGAAGACTGAAACTTTGGATTTAAGCATAATAAGAGTAATTATACTATCCAAGGAGTGAAAACAGACGGGCGTGATCAGCGTCTTTGTCTTTGCATGTGTGAAAAGCCTGTTTTCTCATGATGCTGCTCATATATTTGAAGTAGATGTTGCTGTTTTCAGGCAATATGTTATATAACTTGATATCAACACACACTGTAGTCAGTAAAATATGATTTAGGTCTCCTCTTGGCCATGAGCAGCATTTTTTGATAAGTCTAACCTACTTGAATGCCAGTTTAACCATAAAGTTTCCAATGGTTTTTCCAAAACATTCCATACAAAAATTTATTCTGAAAATGAATTAACAACACCTGCTGATATATCTCAAATACAATGTATTCAAATGGTATAGAACTTCAAAAGTCCATTTGGTTTGGTTATAGCTAGTCTCAGTCAACAATTTTTCAGTCATTTCAGGACAGAGACGCCACTTCTTAGGTATTAACCAATCCTATGGGAAGCTTAAACTGTCTTGCTCAAGGACATAAGACAATGGAGGTAGGTATCAAACCCAGGAACTCTGGCTCCTGAGTCCTGGCCCCGAGGTTATAAAACTTTTTTCATGCTCAGCTCAGCTGAGACTAAAATTTATCCTGCTCATAAATGTTAAAATGCCAACAATTGTTGGCATTTTAACATTTATGAGCAGGATAAATTACAAGTTTTTGAGTTTTGAACCTGAATTTTCCAATAATTTTGACTATTTCAGCATTTATGAGCAGTTGAAATTTCATGCTCAGCTGAGTTGAGCTTGAAAAAAGTTTTATAACCTCGGGACCAGTACTCTACCACTACTTCTACTTCTTACTCCCAACAATCAATTGCTGACTATTACTGGTCTTCCCATAAAAGTCTAGGTACAAGTATGTTTTGTTTACTTACATTCTTACAGACAGGACAAGTATCAGTGTGACAGGAGACTTCGGCTTGGCCCGATTTATCATCACATGTACAGGACTTACACAGGCCATCCGTCCAGCTATCACCAATCTACAAAACAAGTTGAACCATATAATATCAGTGGGTCAGTGTGTGTACTTGATTAGTTGGTGTATGTTTTTGTTGGGAAATGATAATCAAGAGTTTTGATATCTTTACTTTTTTACCAATTATGTCTCCCCCCGACAGGGTCGGGAGACATATTGTTTTTCCCCGTGCGTCTGTCCGTCCGTCCGTCTGTCCGTCACAAATCGTGTCCGCTCTATAACTTGAAAACCGTTAAAGATTTTTCAATGAAACTTGGTACACTTGTAAACCACGACGAGACGATGTGTCACACACAAGAACCATAACTCTAGCTTGAGTATTTTTGGAGTTATTTCCCTTTGATTATTTTTGATACAATTTCGTGTCCGCTGTATTACTTGAAAACCGTTAAAGATTTTTCAATGAAACTTGGTACACTTGTAGACCATGACGAGACGATGTGTCATGCACAAGAACCATAACTCTGGCTTGAGTATTTTTGGAGTTATTTCCCTTTGATTATTTTCGATACAATTTCGTGTCCGCTGTATAACTTGAAAAACTTGGTACACTTATTGAGCATGATCAGACAATGTGTCATGCACAAGAACCATAACTCTGGCTTGAGAGTATTTTATGAGTTATTTCCCTTTGATTATTTTCCATACAATTTCGAGTCCGCTTTATAACTCGAAAATCATAAGAGTTATTTCAATGAAACTTGGTACACTTATAAAGCACGATGAGATTACGTGTTGTGCTAAAGAACCATAACTCTTGCTTGCATATCTTTGGAGTAATTTCCCTTTGATTATTTTCCATACAATTTCGTGTCCACCCTATTACTTGAAAACCGTAAGAGAAATTTCAGTGAAACTTGGTACACTTATAAAGCATGATGAGACGATGTGTCATGCACAAGAATTATAACTCTTGCTTTCATATCTTTGGAGTTATTTCCCTTTGATTATTTTTCCATACAATTTCATGTCCACTCTATAACTTGAAAACCATAAGAAATATTTCAATGAAACTTGGTACACTTGTAAAGCACGATGAGATGATGTGTCATGCTAAAGAACTATAACTCTTGCTTGCATATCTTTGGAGTTATTTCCCTTTGATTATTTTTCATTCAATTTTGTGTCTGCTATATAACTCAAAAACCATTAGAGATTTTTCAATGAAACATGGTACACTTATAAAGCATGATGCACAAGAATCATTACTCTTGCTTTTTCATATCTTTGGAGTTATTTCCCTTTGATTATTTTCCAAACACTTTCGTGCCCCCTCTATAACTTGAAAACCGTAAGAGATATTTCAATGGAACTTGGTACACTTATAAAACAGAATGACAGGATATGTGATGCACAAGAACTATAACTCTTGCTTGCATATTTTGGACATGCACGTAGAAAGGGGGGAGACATCAGTTTTCACATAGAAAAGAAATTCTAGTTTAGACTTGCCATCTGTCCAATTTTGTTAATTGGCAATATATTCCTAAAACAGAATACAGTTAATAACGCTCATTTGCTTAAACCTCAAAGACAAAATGCTCCTCCAGTCAATAAAGGTAGGTGGTGAAAATGGAAAACAGAGTAGAATAGCTGCACTATAGAGATATTTTATACCTGGTGTGTGGTTTCGACAAGTGGGTTGTTAACAACACTGGTACCATTGATAACAGAGTGAGCCGCCATGTATTTACATGTGGTTGGTGCTGGTGTTGGGGACTGTGTGGGCTTAGAAACTGAAAAATATGATCAGAACATATACACAGGTACAAACAATACGTCACAAACCACGTGGTCTATAAAATACAGGTAAGTCACGTGACTATCACATGACCTTTTCTCACTTCCGGGTGGCAAAAAAGCGACCTCAGGTCAATGAATGTGTGATGAACTGTAATGTTTTGATGTATAAAATGTAAAATAATGTCAAAATATAACATATTCTTAACAAATTAATTTTTGTTTATAATTTAGTATTAAGTATTTAGCGTTTCTTCCTGTGCGGAATTAGAAAATATGAATTTAAAAGGTTTGCATCTCAGCAAGGACACTCTATCGAGTGTCCTTGATCTCAGTCAAAAGATGAAATAATCCCAATAAATCAATGTTCAATACTTTCCGTACGTGTTTGAATCAATTTTTTAAGTTTTAGAAATACAAAAAGAAACGGGAATCTTAAAGCCGTCAATTGGTCTTTCTCTCTCTCTCTCTCTCTCTCTCTCTCTCTCTCTCTCTCTCTCTCTCTCTCTGTCTCAAGAGCACATGATTTAAATTTGTTTTGCATGCGGAGAATGAAAAAAGATGAAGAAAAAAAAGAAAGAAAAAAAAAACCACTTACATTATTTTCATTCCGTGAAATAAATCTATTTTATTCACAAATTAAAATTACTTTATGTGTAGTGTATCCATTTTTATCTGCGACACTGGAATCATAATTATCTTTTGCTAATTCAGGCGATGTCAACACATGTAATGATAATCAATCGACTGACTGAACACACAAGCCGGCTGCCCCGGGGGACTCCTTAATCCTTTATCATTCATATTGTACCCCAAGAATGTTTCGTTAATTCTTTGAAAAGGTGTCATATATAATAATTAAAGAAGCCGATTATCATGATTATGGGCATTGTAGTTTTAGATAGTGTGTCATAAAACTGTCTTCAAAAGTTGAAACCGCCCTTCTTTCCGACAAATTGATTATTATCGAATAGTTTGACATAATGTATTTAAACTGTATCAAGTTATATTTCATTTGGATTATTTAAATATAATGTGAGCAAGAGCTGATGTTCTTAAGAATTAAAATGTTAAAGATCAATAAAAAGAAGAAGAAACTTTCATTCATAAAAAGCGCTAAGATCAATGCACTTTTATTTCTAGTTACGGAACAAATAAGGTTGGAAAAAGGGACCAAGAACTGTTCATTTATTTAATTGTTTATAACATTTTTTATTTTTTCCATTATGAATATTTTTTAGTCTGATTGCAGAGACGTGACCGCGTGGTTGGCGCAAATTATTAATAAATTATAAATAATATCTAAAGATCTACGTTTTTTTGTTCGCGCGGTTCAAACATCATTTAGGATACTTGAGACGCTCAGGAATGTGTTAAAAATTAAATTACCGTATTTATAAAAAATTAAACAAATCAATGAATACAAATGCCAAAAATTATTAGTAATTTTGTATTTAGGGGTCATCATCGTTCACTGGTTGAAATGGCACCACGCATTTCACTTTCATTCTAACTGTAAATGTATGTAAACAACATTGAACCGGAAATGGTTTTGCCACCCGGAAGTGAAAATTGCAACCACAATGCAACGCGCACTACGTCATCGAGGTCAAGGTCAAACAATGTAAACAATAACACTGTATGTGTCTGTAAGTGATATGAAATATTCTACTGCAGACAAATGTGAACAACTATGGATTCAACAGCTTTAGAAAATATAGTTTAAGTCTTAACTTCATTAAAAACGATAAATTGCAGACTGATTAAGAGCTTCAAAAAATTGCATTTTTGTCTGTACCTATCTGGGCCCAGTTGTTCAAAATTAACAACATCGTTAGTTAACAATTCGTTAAAATTTCAAACATGAATATTACAAATACACTGTTATTTTTTGTTGATAAAATGTGAGAATCCTTTGCACTGCAAAGGAGTCTCACATTTTTTCAACAAAAAATAACAGTGTATTTGTTACTTTAGCTGATATTTGCTTAACAAATTTATGTCTTAACGATATCGTTAAGCTAACAATGCTTTGAACAACTGGGTCCTGAAGAATTAAGACATTGGTACCAGTATATCAAATGGTTTAATTTATCATATATTTACTACAAAATATGTTCTTTTTGCATATGCGATACAGACAAGAGTTACGTTCACGTATCGCGGCACAGTATCTCGAAAGCCGTATCCGTTCAAAAATTGATAAAACCCATATCACTCCCTTGGGAGAAAAAGCCATATCACCAAATGATTGGCTCACATACCCACGTGGCCCATATCATCCCTAGGGAGAAAAAGCCGTATCACCAAATGATTGGCTAATAAAATTATATTCGGAGCACTCGGCTCCTATTGTATTGAGTTCATTAGGTAGTATACCGCAGGCATGTTAGATTTGTTTGGATTGTGGTTTTATGTCACAGGCAACAGTATTTTGTCATGTCGAGACGAATTTTTGATTTGTGCTAATGTGGAAATAATATGGGCTCTACTGCACGCTTTGGCGGTATGTCTAAATAAATAAAATAAAATAAAATAAAATAAAATAAAATAAAATAAAATAAAACAAAGAAAGGGAAAAATGGTCTTGAATTAAAATATATGATAAAAAGATTACGATATGACAATTTTCATATGAGCCGCATCGTGAGAAAACCGGATTTTTGCCTATGCGAAAACAAAGGCGCAGATCAGCTTCGCAGTAACTGCGAAGCTGATCAGCGCCTTTGTTTTCGCTACTCGTGTAGTACAACTCTTCTTCTTCCTAAATCCGAAATTACAAACTTCTAGCCATCTTCTGTAGATCCACAGGTCGGTTTGTGTAAGACCTGGTCGGAAACCCCGAAGACCGGTTTTCTCGCGTCGCGGCTCATATCGTACCCACGTATCAACCCTCGAATCCCGTATCAGCCCTCGACTCTCACATCAGCCCTCAGGCCTTCGGCCCTCGGGCTGATACCAGAGTCTCGAGCTGATACGGGATTCTTGGGTTGATACGAGGTACAATATGAAAATTGTGATATGATAATCTCTATTTAATTTCAGAGGTATTTCTTCAAATGTTATCGGTGCTAGGACATTCACTGTATTTCACAAGATGGAAAAATGTGCTGTGAAATCCACTTACCACAAACAAACTGTGTACAGTTACAGTCAGCCTGAACCTCTGTTAAGACTTTGTCCTGTTAAAAGAAAAGGTGACAGAAATGTCAGTTTTGAGTCTTTAACTACGTATTAGCTGCATAATGAGAATAGAAGGTCCAAGACTGCTACACTTAAGTAACTGCACAGCTGATCAGGGCATTTGTTTTCACTATACGGATAGTACATTTCCTCTACTTTCTAAATCCAAAATTTCCAGTCTCTATCCAGCTTTTGTACTTGTACAGCTCGATTTGTGTCAGACCTGTTCGGAAACCACATTGTTCGTTTTCTGATGACGTGGCTTAAATATAACAATCCCAACCCATGCAAGAAAGTCTTACAACACACATGAAGAGCATGGTGACTCAATAAGGTAGTCAAGCTGCCTTTGAGTGTTTCCACCTGGCCCAATACAAACAACTATCCCTTTTCTTTGCAGCATTGTAGAGCCATCATCACAAACCATTTCTTAGTTATGCTATGCTTTGTTAAAATAGGTTTTGATATTCAGTGTAGTCTTATTTCCATCTCTTCTTATTTAAGAAATAGAGAAAAATCTACTTACTGCTGAGCATGTTGGCTTCCTCATTTGAGGGCATGATGGTGGACACACTGAAAATATATAATAATACTGCAAGTTTCAAAATGTTCCACATGACTGAATTATAATTCATGCAAATATTGAAAAAAAAATCTTTTTAATATACCTCAACCTCTTAATAACACTAAAGCTGAGGTCCAAACCAATTTCCGTGTTGGCTATCCAATCTGTGTTATAACAATCTTGAGTATAATGTATAGACATATAGCAACAATAGTCCAATTGGGGTCCAACAATTATCAGCGTTATATCCAAAACCATGTTGTAACGAAATGTGTTTTAAAGAGGTCCAGGTGTACATATTTTAGGAAATGTAAAGTTTTGGGCTTATATACCATGCATAGCAGTATGTGTTCCACTCTTTAAAAAGAAAATTCAAACGATTATTTGCAACAGAAAGCAAGGTCTTCCACATCAATGTTTGACTTTAATTCTAGTAATTATTGAGAGAAAAAATCTGTAATCAAGAAAAGAACTGTACAGAAAAATAGATGGGTGGGGTACTTACTACATCTGTATGTTGGACAACAATCATGTAAATCTGCTGGCTGTAGCATCATAGGCGGTGGACACATCAGCATGGGTGGTGTACATAAGTCTGGTTTACAGAACACCTCAGCCCTAGCACAGCAGTTGTTGTCATCCATCACGATGCGTACAACCTCGCCTTGCTTTGTTGTTGGGTTAACCAATGGTGGACAGTTCTCAACAATACATGGTGCTTTAGTGATTGGTCTGTTGGTGTTATGGTTGGCTTGTGGCGGTGGCAGTGTTGTCCTCGGGATTCGCACTGGGATAGCAGCATCGTTACAGTCACAGTAATATCTTACTTTATAATCGCTACATGGGATTGGAGCATTGTTGGCATTCAAACATTCAAATCCATGGTTGATGGAGCACGACACAATCTCTCCACTACTGTAATGTTGTATTCCGCTCTCTGTTTCACATTCGATACGAGATAGCCTTCCTCCAGCACAGAAGACTGACATCTCAGTCGGGGTCATGGCTTCGTGGTCTCCGTCCCCGGTGAAGGGATTGTCACGGTTGAACCATCTGGACCAGCGGGTGACGCAGGGAGGGGGGACCAGGGCTTGGGTCGTGGGCAGGGTTTGTAGTCCAGGGGACTGGTGGGGCACTGAAGATGAAAAAATTAAATGATAACCTGTAAAACTCACAGTTGGTGTATGCCCTGAGTAATTATGTATTTATAAGCTCTATTATATTTTACTCTGAGCAATAACTATTTTAAACAAACACATTGTTTTGGAGGTACAGACTTTTGTATTTGGTTGATGCCAGCTGGATGGCTACTATGCTGGGAAAGAGCCAGTCTTCTTGCTCTTCATGTATGCTGTAACTTTTTTTGTGTCAGATGTTTTTGGTCTGTTACATTGTTTGGTGTCTGGGTGGGCTTTTAAATTTGATTGTACAATCTCTGTTCCTTCTATTCTTAGTTTTCATCCTCCAATCGACAAGATCTTTTAGTGTTATCTTTACAGTTTGGCAGTCTACGAAAATGAATATGAATTTGGTCGGTTGATATGGGGTTTAACATACCACCAATAGCTATGGCCATACAGATTCACTGTACATGCATATATATGAGCCGCAATGTGTAAAAACCAGTCTGGATTTCCAATCAGCCGACATAAACAAGCCTGTACAGTCTCAGAAGAAGGCTAGAAACTTGAAATTTTGAAATTAAGAAGAGAGATTGTATTACCTTTGCAGTGAAAACAAAGGTGCTGATCAGCTGTGTAGTTACTGCAAAGCTGATCTGCACCTTTGTTTTCATACAGGCAAAATCTGGTTTTCTCATGGCGTGGCTTATAGATGAACAGCTTTACCTGTGTTTGTGGTGACCTGAGCTCCCTGGGGCAGGGCAGTTGTCATCAAGGGTGGTGGACCCTGGGTGGATACTTCTACAAGAGATGAGAGATGCAATAAAACTTGTGTATACAATATAGACAGCGGTGAAAAAGTTACAAGTAGGCAATGATCAGGAAAAGGCGCAGTCAGAAAGAAATTCCCACTTCAACAATCTGGATGGGAATAACTAAATTGACAATTAGGTACTTATACTTAGAAAACATATTGTAAGCCGAGTGAGCAGCTATTTCCCAATAGGTGGTCACTCAGTTACCCGAACTTAAATAAAAATATGAAAAGGTTCAAACAGCGCAAAAATTAGACTCCAAAAATAAAACAAATGGAACCACACATAAGTAACTCAACTGAGACAAGTCTGTCTGAATCATGCCAAAAATTTTGGTTATGATCTGAAGTATATCGATCCAATACTTCCTATTAAAAATAAACAAGAAGAATCATAAGAAGAGTTTGGTGGACATCAGGAAAACATGTCCATGAGATGTGTACCCCCTCAAATCCCACATATAGCGAAACTGGGGTATGCAATACCTATTTTTGCTTCAAAACATAGATTGTGGGTACTTGTTAGAACCGCCTCAGCAAAGCCATTATAACGTGTACCCACAATCTATGTTTTGAGCAAAAATAAAATTATCAAAAATTTTCTACTGAAAGTTTTCAATTTTTACAACTTAAGAAAAATCTGTATATTACTTGGGTGTATTTTCGTAATGGGTACTTACTATTGCACTTGCAGAAGTATCTGATCTTATAATCCTGGCATGTCATAGGTGCATTATCAGCATTCAAGCAGGTCAGCCCATCCTCTATCGTACACATCATGATATCACCAGTACTGTAGGACGCAATACCCGTTGTTGTCACACATTCTATCTGGGTCACCTTTCCGTTGGGACAGAATGCCGCTAGTTGACTGGCCGACCATTTCTCGATGTCACCTAAGCCATTGCTGGGGTTGTCCTGGTTGATGTATGTTGACCAGTGGTCCACGCACAGAGGGGGTGGGGCTTGTGTTGATGACTGGGCGGATACTGTGGGTGGGTGGCCATCATCTGTAATGGAAATAAGTTGTGAGAATACATAATTTTGGAGTCCTAAACAATCGGGTTGTTACAGACATAAAAGATGGATACTGGTTGAAAAAGTCAGAGTTAAGGAGTAAAGGCATTGTGCTATCTCTATAGTGAAATGAAGGTGCTGATCAGTTGTGCGGTTACACGGTTTATGCAACAAAAAAGAGCTGACATACATTTATGCTCATCACTTGTGCAGACTGTGGACAGTTTTCATAGCAACTGTAGACAACCCATTTTACAACAGAACATTACTTAAATCAGCCATGCTTTAAACTTTCTACTGTAGTGATAGAAACATGAGTATCAGTGTGTACATCAATTCTGTAGAAAAAAATCTCAGAGTTGATTTTCATAATTTGAAGTTTCTAAAGAATTTTGTTTATGATTTGTCCTATAATAAAGCAATTTTGGTTGGCCGTTTCTCTGTGATTTTACCTCCTGTAGGTTTCTTTGAAGCGCCAAGCTGAGGAGCTGCTGAAGGGGTTTCACTGTGTCCTAATAATGGGGCGCCTGTTGGGGTACCTGAAAACAGAGAAAGACTAACAGAAACCAGGCCTGGTTACATGTATCATCTTATTTTCAAGGTCAACTCAACTTTATAGCATAATATTTGAATTTGACATGGATATTGAATATCTTTTGGAATTTTCAGGCTAAATCATAAAAAAAACTTTCATTTATATATTCTGAATGAGCCTATAAATGTTATAACACAAACAGTTGATACGCTATTCAGCCAGCAGTCTCCATGGTTTATCTTCATAGTTTGCCTTGGATAACCTTTTAGAACAAAGTGTTAATAGACAACTACAAAAATTAAGCATGTCTGAAACCGTTGGAAAGTTACTGTACCGGTACATACCATTACATTCACAAAGGTATCTGATCTTGTAATCACTGCAGGGCATTGGATAGTTGTCTGCATTTAGACACACTGATCCTCCTTCAATGGTGCACATGGCAATTTCTCCTGTACTGTAAGAAGCGATTCCTGTTGTGGTTTCGCATTCTATTGCCTTGATTTTTCCACTACCACAGAACTGTTGTAGTTCTGATGCTGTCAACATTTCTCTGTCCCCATCCCCTGTTGTTGGCGTGTCTTTATTGATCCAGTTGGACCATCTATCAACACACAGTGATGGTGCATTTGTTTGGGATGTGACTATTCCCGGAGCCTGAGACATGGTTGAGGTTTGTCCTAACATGGGTCCTTGAGTTGGTGTTGTGCTGTAGGCATATAAGTGGCCCCCACTTGACGGTGTCTCACTGTGTCCCAATAAAGGCGCCCCTGTTGGTTTATCTGAAAACAAAATAACTCACTTCATGAGTAAAACATAATTTAGTCTGCTTTCCTATCAGGTGAAACTCAAAACTAGCTTGTGCAAGTAGAAAGTTGCAACAAAACATGTCTTAGACAAGCAATTTAAAATACTATGACTTTCAAAATCTGAAACCAATGGTATTTCAATTATGGCAACAAATGAAAATAATACTGAAGGCCTATGTTCCATAAATGACTCATTGAACTTGGCACAATAGCTTAATCGGTACCATGTTTGATTCCTACTGAAAAGGATCGTAATTGATGTTGGCACCTATATATCTATGATCACAAATATATTTCTACAGGCAATCTTCCACTCTGTGAGATTCAAGAAGAACGTTTGTCAAGTAGTGTTGAAAGGAATGTGCACTAAGTACTGGTAATCTGCTGCCTACCCAGGAAGTGTGTCATTAGAGAAATTGTCCATCCTGAACATGGCCTTAGCTGTTGACAGTGAACATATAGTGATAAAACAAACAATTTGAGTGCCCTGATCCACATATAGCAAAAATGTATGTGTACGTGTATCTTTAATTGATACATACCACATTTGCAGAAATATCTGATCTTGTAATCACTGCAAGGCATTGGAGCATTGTCTGCATTTAGACACACTGATCCTCCTTCAATGGTGCACATGGCAATTTCCCCAGTACTGTAAGAAGCAATGCCTGTTGTTGTTTCACATTCTATGGTGCTGATTTTGCCATTTCCACAGAACTGCTGAAGTTCAGACGGGGTCAACATTTCTCTATCCCCATCTCCAGTTGAGGGTGTATCCTTGTTAATCCAGTTTGACCATCTATCAACGCAAAGTGATGGTGCACCAGTCGTGTGTCCTTGGATCAAGGGAGGTTCTTGTGGTGAGGTAGTGCTCTGACCTAGCAAGGGGCCTTGTGTGGGGGTTGTGCTCTGTCCCATTAAGGGGCCTTGTGTGAGTGTTGAACTGTGGCCAAACATGAGGGCACCAGTTGGAGTTTCTAGAAAAGAAGAAAATCACATTACGAAATGCAGACCATAAAATCAAGCTATTTCTTTAAAAATATAAAAGCCAGAGAAAAGAAAATTAATTTTTAATTGATACATGTATACGGTAACTTTACCATTTTGATAAAGATCAGAAAATGCTAGATTGAAAAAATGACTGGTAAAGCTAGTTTATTTTTATGAAATTATATATTGTATATACCATTGCATTCACAGAAGTATCTGATCTTGTAATCACTGCAAGGCATTGGAGCATTGTCTGCATTTAGACACACTGATCCTCCTTCAATGGTGCACATGGCAATTTCCCCAGTGCTGTAAGAAGCAATTCCTGTTGTGGTTTCACATTCTATGGCCTTGATTTTTCCACTACCACAGAACTGTTGCAGTTCCGTTGGTGTCAACATTTCTCTATCCCCATCCCCAGTCGAGGGTGTATCCTTGTTAATCCAGTTAGACCATCTCTCAACACAAAGTGACGGTGCACCAGTTGTGTGTCCTGTGACCAAGCTTGGGGCTTGTGTTGAGGTGGAGCTCTGACCTAGCAAGGGGCCTTGTGAGGGGGTTGTGCTCTGTCCTAGTAAGGGGCCTTGTGTGAGTGTTGAACTCTTGCCTAGCATGGGTGCACCAGTAGGTGTTCCTGCAAAAGAATAGAATCATATTAGGAATTATGGCTAATAAGTTCAAAGGCCAGGATAGCGTGCATGGTGATTTACACACTTGTTACCTCTACGGTCAGATCAATGCATGTAGCTGGGTAGGTGGCAGGTTAGTGGTTGTCCTTCAAATGTCAGTAATTGCCCAGGTTCTTTCAATTCCTCCAACAAAAATGACTAATTAATTCCAACATCTGTTCTTAAAGATCATGGAAAAAAGTTACATAAGCTTTTTGTGTAATTGAAGTAAAGTAACTGTTTTCAGTTCAACAGTTATTTCTTTAATCAAAGATATAAAATATAGACAAAACTGGATAAAATTTCGTATGATATCATTATGGTGATTTCAACAAATTCAATTAAGATCTGAAATGGTTACATAGAAGAAATAAAAGACAATTGACCCCAAGAAAAGTGGGAAGTTATAAAGCATAGCAAGGAATATCAATGGGTACATACCACATTCACAGAAATATCTGATCTTGTAATCACTGCAAGGCATTGGATCATTGTCTGCATTTAGACACACTGATCCTCCTTCAATGGTGCACATGGCAATTTCCCCAGTGCTGTAAGAAGCAATTCCTGTTGTGGTTTCACATTCTATGGCCTTGATTTTTCCACTACCACAAAACTGCTTAAGTTCAGACGGTGTCAGCATTTCTCTATCCCCATCCCCTGTTGAGGGTGTATCCTTGTTAATCCAGTTGGACCATCTCTCAACACAAAGTGATGGTGCACCAGTTGTGTGTCCTGTGACCAAGCTTGGGGCTTGTGTTGAGGTGGAGCTCTGACCTAGCAAGGGGCCTTGTGTGTGGGCTGTGCTCTGTCCTAGTAAAGGACCTTGTGTAGGGCTTGTGCTTTGTCCCAGTAAGGGGCCTTGTGTGACTGTCGAACTCTGGCCCAATATAGGTGCACCAGTTGGGGTTGCTAGAAAGAACAAAGTCAAAGGTCAAAGGGATGCTACTACACCAATAAACTGCCGTCCCTTAAAATTGATTCCAACATGATCCATCAATGTATCTATGCTGGCATAGCATTATTGTATGAGATAAATGCGAAAAATATTTGCCTGTCAGAAAAAGTCAAAGAAACATCAACAAATAGAAAATTAATATGATGGTGGAATTTTGTGTTTTTCTAAAGAAACCACATGCATATCTATAAATAAGCAAAGAATAATACATACTGCATTCACAGAAATATCTGATCTTGTAATCACTGCAAGGCATGGGAGCATTGTCTGCATTTAGACACACTGATCCTCCTTCAATGGTGCACATGGCAATTTCCCCAGTACTGTAAGAAGCAATTCCTGTTGTGGTTTCACATTCGATGGCCTTGATTCTTCCATTTCCACAGAACTGCTTAAGTTCTGACGGTGTCAGCATTTCTCTATCCCCATCCCCAGTCGAGGGTGTATCCTTGTTAATCCAGTTGGACCATCTCTCAACACAAAGTGACGGTGCACCAGTTGTGTGTCCTGTGACCAAGCTTGGGGCTTGTGTTGAGGTGGAGCTCTGACCTAGCAAGGGGCCTTGTGTGTGGGCTGTGCTCTGTCCTAGAAAAGGACCTTGTGTAGGGCTTGTGCTTTGTCCCAGTAAGGGGCCTTGTGTGACTGTCGAACTCTGGCCCAATATAGGTGCACCAGTTGGGGTTGCTAGAAAAGAAGAAAGTCAAAGGGATGCTCCTACATGAATAAACTTCCATTCCTTTGAAACGTATGATACATCTGTTAATCTATGCTTATATATTATGAGCTAAGCATCAAAAGTTTGCCTGCGAGATAACGTCAAGAAACATCTACAAAAAAAAATAATATGATCGTGGAACTTTGTGTTTGTCTAAAGAAAGCAAAAGCATATCAACTCGTCAATATAAATAAGTGACACTATAATGGCTGCTAAAATGTAAAAAATTGCAAGTTACTTGTTTTTTCTATCTTCAAAAAGCCCTTTAGCCGAAATATTGAGACTGAGTAATTTTGAACAAATGTGCACAACCATATCTACAAATAAGCAAGGTCACTGTGTTAAAAAAAGAATACATACTGCATTCACAGAAATATCTGATCTTGTAATCACTACAAGGCATTGGAGCATTGTCTGCATTTAGACACACTGATCCTCCTTCAATAGTGCACATGGCAATTTCTCCAGTACTGTAAGAAGCAATTCCTGTTGTGGTTTCACATTCTATGGCCTTGATTTTTCCATTTCCACAGAACTGCTGAAGTTCAGACGGTGTCAACATTTCTCTATCCCCATCCCCAGTCGAGGGTGTGTCCTTGTTAATCCAGTTGGACCATCTATCGATACACATGGGTGGTGCCTGGGAGCTGGTCTTGTACTGGTCATGGCCAGGTACCTTGGTGTAGGGGATACCCGTACCGCCTGGTGAGGGCTGGGCAGTGGGGGTAAGGAGGCTTCCTATGGGAGGGGTGAACATTGGCGTGGAAACTGAAACGATACAATTATTTTGCATTTGTCTTAATACATGATATGAAAGAAATGGTTATAACAGTTGAACAAGAAGTTGACACTGACTTTTATTCCTACCAAAAGATTGTATCAAAACATCATTGAGTAAATAGTATATCACTAAAGAAATAGTATACAGCTACCCTACAAACAAAAGTAAACAGGTTTATTGTGTCGAGGATTGCTGATTTACTGATGAAAAGGCGAGGTTCTCTCGAGGTTACCAATTTGTGAATAATTGTGAAAATGAAGTTCTCTCAAACACTTGCAGTTACAAAATTTGGATCAATATGACTTACCACATCCAACCTCATCATCGATACAGTCTATGATACCGTCACACCTGAGGTTTTCTGGGATACACTGACCATTGCCGCACCTGTACTGGCCAACAGCACACGTCACACAGCCGCAATCACAGGTAGCCTTGTTCAGAGTCTGGGTATAGCCCTGCAGAAAATATCATTGTTTGTTTAGGATATGACTTAACCTCCCAGTTAACAATTTTCAGTCATGTCAGAATAGAACCACTAAATCTTACTATTGGAGTTAAATTGTGTTGCACAACTGATGCCAGTAACCTCTTGATTTGGAGTCAAACATATTATTACACCTTGATCACCATGCATAAATGTGAGAATGTTGTAATGAAAACTGACTACAAATTATCTACAAATAACAAATAAATGTTTCACATACCGCACCACAAGGGGGACAACTCTTTGGCATACATTTTATCTCCCCTGCGAGACACTGGCAGGTATCACAGTTCTTGTTCTCAATGAAGTTACCAGGCTGAAAGAAGTAAAGAATTCAGTATGTCATTATGTATCTATTCAACACATACATTAGGATAACATCCTCTTAAACCACACATTTTTACAGGACAGCTATGTATCTTTTTCTTCGACTCAAAACAGAGACCATAAGTAAATGTCAGAACCACCTCAAAGAGGCCACATGCACCCACAGTCTGTGTTTTGTGCAATAAAAACAAAGAGAAAAATATCATTTTAACAACAGAAAATTTTTAATTCTTGCATCTCTAAAATATTTCTAGATATTGCATGGGTATCCCCCCCAGCCCCCCCCCCCCCCCCCCCACACACACACACATTTTAATGACAGAACAACTTCCATTTACACAAATTACCTTTAACTGTTTTAGTTTTACATAGTCAAATTAAGTACACAAGTGTATATATTTACAGGCTGATTTTTGACTTGTCTATAAAAGCAAATTAAAACTCAATACCTGAACAACTTTCCCATCCACCATGCAAGGGCATTCATTTTTCCTCACACACTGTATACCATTGCAATAGAAGCCTGTGGCACATCCAGTCTTGGGGCAAGCAGACATGTCCATACCCTCGAAGCAGGGTAAAGTGTTACGATATCCAGTCACTGGAGCAGTGGTCTGGTGCTGAGCCTGGGGAGTTGGGGTGGTAGATGGGACTGAAGGAAAAACATATAGCAAGTACATGAGAAAATATGAGACACTTATGATTGTAGTCATTAGAACCGCCTCATTATTAGAACCACCTCTAATGTGTTCCCACAATCTACCAATGTAAGCAAAAATTAGAAAAAAAAAATGTCAAATTTTCAATTTTTACCACTGAAAAATTAAATGTATATTTCAGGGGGATATTTTTAAATGAAAAGCTAAGAGCAACTTACTGCATTCGGGGGTCATCTTCAGGCAGCCTATCCTGACCTTGTAGTCATAGCAGAGTGGAGGATTGTCCGTGTTATTACAAACAAATCCATCCCAAAGGTTGCACTTGACGATCTGTCCCGTCTTGTCATACGGTAGCTCATCGCTGGCACGCACACATTGGATCATGACCGGGTTAGTACAGTGGGTGGACGCTGTCTGAATCGCCGACATGGTTTCAAGGTCACCGCCAGAGGTCAAGGTGATATGACCTTCATTGACCCAGTTATCCCATTCAATACAGTCGTCAGCTAGAAATTGAAAGGGGAAATTAGGAATAATAATTAATGAGTAATTTTCAAGGTGATTCCAATAAAGTTTTTTTTTTTATGAAAAACTAACAAATACATGTATTACCGTAACTTTAAATCATCATAATGATCAAACACTCCGTTAATTTTCATACATCTCCTGCCAAATTATTTCATTCTAAAATACTGTATATCAAAATCTTACCTATCTGGGGCTTTGTGACAGCATGGGTCAGTGTTGGTACTGCAATAACTGTGGGTTTAATGGCTGCAAATGTAAGTCAAAGTTCAATGAAAACAATGAAATTAAGTCCATGGTGAAATAAGATACATGTAAGCTGAGGATTGCTGGAAAATGCCTCATTTAATATGTTGCTTAAGACTTATACATTCAAGTGATGCAACAGTTTGATTTAATAATCATGTATGTGAACTTATATATAATTTTGAACACGAAATGCACTTAGTCAATACGCTTACGAAGTCTATACATACACAGACCAGACTGCTTCTTTACAATGTGTAAATTGCATAAAATTTACTTATTCTTTTTTTCAAACCTTACTATATGGTAAAGACATGTACTAGATTCAAAACTACTAGATCATCTCATTTTATTTTTTAAAATAAAAAAAGTTAAATTTATTTAATGTCTTACTCGGATAAGCCTCGTAACATCCATGTATTTCTGTCCTCATGGCAATGACACCCTGCCAGGTCTGTGGTTGTATACAGATATACTGAGCTCGCACTGGGTGGTCAAACCAGTTGGTTACTTTACTATCAGAGTCACTATTGCCGGTAAACACCTGTAATATTGCATAAATTGTAGACGTTATCAATTAGTACTTTTATCTTTGTTGTTGACTCTAGAAGTGTAATTAAAATATCAAAAAGTGTAATTAAACTATCAAGAAGTGTAAATAAAATATCATGAAGTGTAATTAAAATATCAAGAAGTGTAATTGAAAAAAACTGGTTATCCTCCATTCGATTAAATAGAAAAATAGCATAAGTAGATACATTGTGCAATGAGGAGCATTTGGAAATAAGGTTTAACTGAAAAATTTTGAACAAAATACCAGTTATAGGTCATATCATAAACTAGAAATTGGCTGCAAGCAAGGCTTTCAGTATACCCCCCGCAAAATTATCTAAGGCCAATAACTTCCTTTAAGTCAAACATGCAAAACATTTGTCAAAAATATCTTTTCAGCATTATAATCCTTCATGAAAATCCTCCGTATGTCTGACTCATGTCTGTAAGGTATTAAATAATATACTGAAAGCTCAGGGAGTAAAATTATTGTTGATTTCACTGTACACTGTTGATCATTATTTATCATGAGAAATGGTCAAAAATTGGCTATGCTAAAAAAAAGCTGTAAATTTGTCAAAAATAAATTATTAAGCATAAGAATTATTCATGCACATCTGAAATATATCTGGAACAAGTGTGCAAAGAATTCAAATGAAACAATGAAAGCACTAGGAGGACTTGATTTCATAAAGTATGCTCTACCAGCCGTATTGTATATTAGCGATGGTTGAAAAATGTCTAAGTTGAAAAATGCTGTAAATTTGTCAAAAATTATTTTTTCACCAATAAAATTCTTTATGCACATCTTCAATATGTCTGTAACATGTCTGCAAAGTATTGAAAAGAATTACTGAAAGCCCCAGGAGGAGTTGGATTTCACAAAGTATGTACTATCAACCATAATTGATATAAGCAGAAATGGTCAAAATTGGCTAAGTTTAAAAAGCTGTAAATTTGTCAAAACTAAAATTTTCAGCATAAAAATTCTTCATGCACATCTTCAATATATCTGGAACAAATCTGCAAAGAATTAAAAAGAAACAATGAAAGCCCTAGGAGGAGTTGATTTCACAAAGTATGCACTTCCAACCATTATTGTATGAAAGCAATAGTCGAAAAATGGCTAAGTTAAAAAATGCTGTAAATTTGTCAAAAACTATTTTTTCAGCATTATAATTCTTCATGCACATCTTCAATATGTCTGTAACATGTCTGCAAAGTACTGAAAAGAAATACTGAAAGCCCTAGGAGGAGTTGATTTCACAAAGTATGTATGTAAGCAATAGTCGAAAAATGCCAAAGTTAAAAAATGCTGTAAATTTGTCAAAAATTATTTTTTCAGCATTATAATTCTTCATGCACATCTTCAATATGTCTATAACATGTCTGCAAAGTACTGAAAAGAAATACTGAAAGCCCTAGGAGGAGTTGATTTCACAAAGTATGTATGTAAGCAATAGTCGAAAAATGGCAAAGTTAAAAAATGCTGTAAATTTGTCAAAAATTATTTTTTCAGCATTATAATTCTTCATGCACATCTTCAATATGTCTGTAACATGTCTGCAAAGTACTGAAAAGAAACACTGAAAGCCCTAGGAGGAGTTGATTTCACAAAGTATGCACTACCAACCATTACTGAATATAAGCAATTATAGAAAAATTTGCTAAGTTAAAAATGCTGTAAATTTGTCAAAAATGATTTTTTCAGCATGACAATTGTTCATGCACATCTGCAATATATCTGAAACATATCAGCAAAATATTAAAAGGAAACATTGAAAGCTGTAAGAGGAGTTGATTTCACAAAGTATGTACTTTCAGTACTATGGCAAACATGTTATAGGAAGACTTAAAAAGTCCCATAACTCTTGCAATACTGACCCTTTGGCCCCTAAATTCATACCACACATGTATTGTCTGATGGTGCAAGTGTGGTGAAAATTTGAAACAAATCAGGCAAAAGCTACTCAAGTTATTCAGCAAAGATGTCCAAATGTTGACGGAATGACGGAATCACGGAGTCACGGAATCACGGAATCACGGAATGACGGACAGGCTGAAAACAGTATACCCCCCTAAAACTTCGTTTTGCGGGGGGTATAAAAATTCTTACTTTTATAACTTTGTGCTCTGCATTATTTACTTTCTTAATGCTCAGCAGAACCTCTCATCTTATCCCCTTTGGTTGACTCTTATTGTAATAAATTCAATATTACCTTGTCGACTCCATGTTCCTTATACTGGTTCCATGTGAACCCATCAGTAGAATAGGAAACTGTGTAGGTCTTGACGTAGGACGGGATACCGGCTCTACCTTGGGTAGTTACTCCAGTCAGAATACGGGGAGCCAGGAAGTTCACCTAAAACAAACAACTCAAACTGATCCTGTGCCAAGAACAGCTGTTTTTTGTGTTTTTAAGTGTGTGTGTTTTTTTTTTTTTTTTTTTTTCTTTTCTTACTTTTAACCAGCAGTGACATACAAAGTACATAAAAGAAAGCTGTTTATACAATAAATTGAAATTTTGGATCCTTTGGGGTGGCTTCATTTTTTGCTAATGACAATTCTACAGTCTTTATTCATATCTTCTTGCATTTCATTCCTTAATTTTTTTATTGTTTAACTACTAGATCTTACGGTAGTCTTCATATATTTTCATTCAGTTACAGAAAGCCCTAATACCTGTAGGTACTGGTTCTTGTCATTTGTCTGAGCCAACCAGGCCCCGGGGCTGTCTACCCTGGCGTTATGTGGGTTCAAGTTGCCGTCCCGGGACGATGAAACAGTAATCATGTCATCTCGTATCCTACCATTAGTCATTCCCATCTTCTCTTGGCAAGCCACTGGAATAACAGAAATTCATTTTAGTGAATACATGTGTAGTTCACCAAAATGATTTTCTTTTCAATCATACAAAGACGAAAAAAATAATTAGGTTTATTGTTACCTTTCTAAAGGGTAGAAATGAAAGTTGCTACCTTACAACGATTGCTATACGGTTCTAACGAGTACCAACAATCAATGTT
This sequence comes from Rugalucina vietnamica, assembly GCA_964017185.1. Classification (NCBI taxonomy): domain Eukaryota; kingdom Metazoa; phylum Mollusca; class Bivalvia; order Lucinida; family Lucinidae; genus Rugalucina; species Rugalucina vietnamica. The sequence continues at coordinate 51,641,127 of OZ024869.1, forward strand.
TTTGAGCAAATATATCAAAAATATCAAATTTATTCTGATGAAATGTTCAATTTTTACAGATGAAAAAATCTCCATGATTATATTGCATGGGCAAGTTTTCATCATGTAATTTACCTGGGAATTTTAAGTTGGCTGTTGGTGGTACCAGTGTGGTAGTTGGTACAGGTGTGTCTGTTTTCATGGTGGCCGCACACTGACAATAGTAGCGAACCTGATAGTCGTTACACTGAAGAGGGGCGTTGTCGGCATCATTACAGATCAATCCACGCTCCAGTGTACATTCAAGGATCTGAAGACAAAATTTATCAATTATTATTTACCTTTATAACTTTGATCATTAATGTTAACATATTTGAAATAAACATTGACAAATTACAACAAATAATTTGCAAGAATTGAAGGAATCTAGTTTTCTTTGGACATTAATAAACAGAGCTGGGCAGTCATTGGCAGTGTCAAAAGTGTTCATTCAGTGCCATTGGCTACCAACAATAGCTGTGACAGCCATTACAACCAGTCTACAATAACATGCTTCTCATTTTTTATCCATTTGCAGACTTTTTTCTATAAATCTCATCTCATATAGGCTAAAAATATGATAACAAGGTAAGATTCACTGAAAAAAGGGGAGCATGGTGACCTGGTGATAGAGCATCAGACTCCAAATCAAGAGATCCTGGATATGATCCCAACACGTGGCACCATGTTGTGTCTTTGAACAAGACACATTAACTTCCAAAAGTATGGATTAATACCAAAGAAGCGGTGGCTCCATCCCGGAATGGCTGAAAAATTGTTGACTGGGACATTACACCTCAATACAAACAAAATATGGTAGGTAAATATCTACCTCTCCACTGCTGTAGTGTGGGATGCCATTCATTGTTTCACAATCAATTGATGTTATCTTTCCTCCTATACAGAATGCAGCCTTTTCTGTAGAATTCCATCCCTCTACTTCCCTACCGTCGCTAGGGGGCGTGTCCCTGTTGATCCATGTTGACCAACCGGTGACGCAGGCTGTGGGTACAGCAGTGGGTGTTATTATGACAATGCCTGTTGATGACTTGGGGCTGGGTGTTTCTGTGGTGGTCACTTGTGGAGTAGGGGTAGGGGATGTGGGAGGTGGGGTTGAAGCTGAAAGATAGAGGAAGGTTAATCAGGGATTTCAGCATGGGTGAGCACTGTATATCACAAAAGCTCAAGCAAAGTAGGTATTTAGTCGTCCCCAAAATTTAAATATTGCTTATAGTTACTTACACTTCTGGTTATTAAGTGGATAAAATTTGAAAATTCATGTGCATATTGACAATCCATTGGAACAAAAGGTAAAATAAAGCAGTCTATAAAGACTTCAATTTTAAATTCTAAAATATGTAAGTTTTTTTTATCAATAAGATTTCATCTGACATTCAACTAGACATAACAAAAGGATAAAGTAACCATGGCAACAAAACTTACCACAATGTTCCTCACAGAAGTATCTGATCTGGTAGTCATGGCAACTGTCAGGGAAGTTGATATCATCCAGACATTCCAGACCTTTCTCCACAGAACAGTCAAGAATTTCCCCAGAATTGTCAGAGGACACCCCAGCAGTAGTCTGGCACTCAATATTGGAGATTTTACCATTACTGCAGAAACCAGTCTGTAGCCGGTACTCGCCTGCTGAAGGTTCTTTGTCACCTGTCATACCACTGCTGTTTGGCTTGGTCGGGGAACCAGTGTTTATCCATGGAGACCAATGGTCAGCACAGGTGGTTGTTGGGACTGGAATGGTGGTCACTGTGTGAGGTGCACCAGACGAGCAGTCGACACCTTTAGGTTCACAAAAAACTCGGATTTCAACATCAGAGCATTGACCACTAGGTTGTTCAAACCCAAAGCACATGTAGCCACCTGATGCAATATCACACATTGTATTGATGAGGTTGGTCTCATTTATTGGTTTGTGGGTAGATTTTTCTCTACATTCTATGCTCTGTATGTCGCTGTCCTGGCAAACTGGATGCACAGTCCTGAGATCTGAGAAAGTTTCACTTTCACCAGTTATGTCAGGTTTGTGGTTGTCCAACCAAGGTGTCCAGCCACAGGGAATTGGTGCAGCTGTTGGTGTCTGTCCAGACACAAGGCCTGGCTGAGCAGTTGGTGTCTGTCCAGAGACAAGTCCTGGCTGAGCTGTTGGAGTCTGTCCAGAGACAAGGCCTGGCTGAGCTGTTGGTGTCTGTCCAGAGACAAGGCCTGGCTGAGCTGTTGGTGTCTGTCCAGAGACAAGGCCTGGCTGAGCTGTTGGTGTCTGTCCAGAAACAAGGCCTGGCTGAGCTGTTGGTGTCTGTCCAGAGACAAGGCCTGGCTGAGCTGTTGGTGTCTGTCCAGACACAAGGCCTGGCTGAGCAGTTGGTGTCTGTCCATTCACAAGGCCTGGCTGAGCAGTTGGTGTCTGTCCGCTCACTAAGCCTGGTTGTGCTGTTGGTGTCTGTCCAGAGACAAGGCCTGGTTGAGCTGTTGGTGTCTGTCCAGAGACAAGGCCTGGCTGAGCTGTTGGTGTCTGTCCAGAAACGAGGCCTGGCTGAGCTGTTGGTGTCTGTCCAGAGACAAGACCTGGCTGAGCTGTTGGTGTCTGTCCAGAGACAAGACCTGGCTGAGCTGTTGGTGTCTGTCCAGAGACAAGACCTGGCTGAGCTGTTGGTGTCTGTCCACTAACTAATCCAGGTTGTGCTGTTGGTGTCTGTCCACTAACTAAGCCTGGCTGAGCTGTTGGTGTCTGTCCAGAGACAAGGCCTGGCTGAGCTGTTGGTGTCTGTCCAGAGACAAGGCCTGGCTGTGCTGTTGGTGTCTGTCCAGAGACAAGACCTGGCTGAGCTGTTGGTGTCTGTCCAGAGACAAGGCCTGGCTGAGCTGTTGGTGTCTGTCCAGAGACAAGGCCTGGCTGAGCTGTTGGTGTCTGTCCAGAGACAAGTCCTGGCTGAGCTGTTGGAGTCTGTCCAGAGACAAGGCCTGGCTGAGCTGTTGGTGTCTGTCCAGAGACAAGGCCTGGCTGAGCTGTTGGTGTCTGTCCAGAGACAAGGCCTGGCTGAGCTGTTGGTGTCTGTCCAGAAACAAGGCCTGGCTGAGCTGTTGGTGTCTGTCCAGACACAAGGCCTGGCTGAGCAGTTGGTGTCTGTCCAGAGACAAGTCCTGGCTGAGCTGTTGGAGTCTGTCCAGAGACAAGGCCTGGCTGAGCTGTTGGTGTCTGTCCAGAGACAAGGCCTGGCTGAGCTGTTGGTGTCTGTCCAGAGACAAGGCCTGGCTGCGCTGTTGGTGTCTGTCCTGAGACTAGGCCTGGCTGAGCTGTTGGTGTCTGTCCAGAGACAAGGCCTGGCTGAGCTGTTGGAGTCTGTCCAGAGACAAGGCCTGGCTGAGCTGTTGGCGTCTGTCCAGAGACTAGGCCTGGCTGAGCTGTTGGTGTCTGTCCAGAGACTAGGCCTGGCTGAGCTGTTGGTGTCTGTTCAGAGACAAGGCCTGGCTGAGCTGTTGGTGTCTGTCCAGAGACAAGGCCTGGTTGAGCGGTTGGTGTCTGTCCACTTACAAAGCCTGGCTGAGCTGTTGGTGTCTGTCCCGAAACAAGGCCTGGCTGAGCTGTTGGTGTCTGTCCAGAGACAAGGCCTGGCTGAGCGGTTGGTGTCTGTCCAGAGACCAGGCCTGGCTGAGCTGTTGGTGTCTGTCCACTTACAAAGCCTGGCTGAGCTGTTGGTGTCTGTTCCGAAACAAGGCCTGGCTGAGCTGTTGGTGTCTGTCCAGAGACAAGGCCTGGTTGAGCTGTTGGTGTCTGCCCTGACACTAGACCAGGTACAAGCGTTGTGGTGCTCTTTCCTTGGCCATCCTGCCCTGGTTTTGTTATTGGTGTCTGAGAGCCAAGCATACCTGGCTGTGCTGTAGTTGCTACAATAGAAAATAAAACACTTTTGTGTAAGGTTGTATTATTTGTGAATATTTTTCCTAACATGAAAGTATGGGCTTCAAATGTTCTTTTGCAGCCATGTCGCACGTATCTAGTTTGACCAATTCAGGGGAAAATACAATGGGGAAACTGTTTAATTCAATGACCTTTTACTTTAAAACATTTGTTTTATATTGGATATTGTTGTTTTAATATTTTCTAAATTTGCGAAATATGTCCAGAAAAATGCAAGCAAGTCATGCCAGTGGTTTCCTTCAAAGAAAAATCTAATAATTGATAAGAGTTGAGCCGCCTCATGGGAAAACCAACGTTTTGCATATGCGAAAACACAGGCGCAGATCAGCTTCGCGGTAACCGCGAAGCTGATCAGCGCCTTTGTTTTCGCTACTCGGATAGTGCAATTCCTCTTCTACTTAAATTCGAAATTTCAAGCTTCTATCTCTTTTCTGTGCTTGTACAGGCCGGTTTGTGTCCAACCTGTTCGGAAACCACATTGTTGGTTTTCCCACGAGGTGGCTCAGTTATAGTACTTACATGTACAAGGACAGAAGAACCGGACTTCATAATCCAAGCAACCACCAGTATTGTCCCAGTTCAGACATTTCAAACCATTTGTTAGATCACATGTCACTTTCTGCTTGCTGTCCTTCACCGGCGTATGTGTCTGTACGTCTCGGCACTCTATCATCGCTGGCGAGTCGCAGAACTTGTGGATCTGACGGATCTTGGATAAGGTTTCAATGTCACCATTGCCGAATGTGGGTCGGTCCGTGTTGATCCATGTGGTCCATTGGCAGTCTGTCTGCACAATCTGTGGTCCTGTAAGAAATATTTTAATATAGGGATCAAATATGATTTTCCATTCATTAACATTCGCTTGGTCACAAGGGAAGTGTTGAAAACCGAGGGCGTAGCGAATTAATTTAACTACATCGTTGTTAATTTTGGACAATGTAACTTACAACATCGCTAATTTTTGATGACTTAAGTAAATGCGTATTTAATTTGGGGGGGGGACTGAACCATTATTGTCGTCCATGGGTCCATGTTACTTACTGATGGTTGGTTCCTTGGTTCCGAATGGGTTGGGAGCCAGTGTGGAAGTATGTGTCCCGGGGGTACAGTTATCCACCTTGGTACAGGTAACCGTGTTGTTACTACACTGGCACAGCATACAGTCATCATCAGGACTGGTCCATGTCTCAAATGGCTGTAAAATGTTAAAAACCAAGTATAGGGGTTTGACAAAAATTAACATCTATACTTAACGGCACTTCCAACGTTACCGATAGAGTTTTTGCTATAAATTTAAATCTGCAAAAAGATATTGAAATAAAATCTGCAGGGTCGTTAGAAACATTCAAAAGACGTGTATCGAAGACAAAATGATACAAGCAGTTCTTTCTTAAGAAACGCCATGGGCGTTTGAACACACCCAACCTCATTTTCAAAAGTCACAAAACTGAGGGATTGAAAACAGCATTATTTCAGCATTAAATTCACAATATTTCGTCATTCAATAAACTTATTTTTTAACAATCATTCTCATGGAAAATAGTTGAAAACTAAAACTAAAAAAAATATAAAGAAATTCGCAACTGGCTTTAGGTCAGGCAATTTTGATCGCCAAGACAAAACATTCACTCTGTTAGCTTGCAGAAGGTTCAGTCATGTTCGTTGTATAGGACGTCTTACGGTCGTGCATAAGACACATGCGCCTTTGATCCTATGCAGATATTCGTGCAGTCTATGTATATAAAGTTTATTTTCTGAACAAAATTCTTTTTTTATCTATTGTGAAAAGAAAAGGAAAAAAACAGAGGGAAAGTTAAGTTGGGAAATTATTTATTTGCTTCAACGATTTTTGAGACTTTTGAAATTATGGATTGTCTAGTATACTAAAGAACAATGACAAAGCTTTGCAATAGAAGTCAATAAAACGTACATCACTGTTTAGAGTCCTAGGTGAAAATTTTAAGTAAATTGCTTTGTCCGTTTTCGAGATATACAAAAATCTTTATCGGTAATATTAGCAGTATCATTAAGTATATAATTAATGTTGTAAACAAGGCTAACAACATGTTTTGCATTTTTGGTAATCAATTGTCTTAGTTGAAAACATATAGCTTGTTACTTGCTTGATAAATTGAGCAATATTATATGAAAAGCTGCTTTTGCTTTTGCCAAGACCTAAAAAAAAGACATAAATTAGTTGCAAGGTTTATATGTCTGACCTGGTAGCCAATGAAACCCTAAAAACAGGTTTTCTTTTGGTAGCTCTGAAACATTTTTCAGCTATACATGAAAACTGTTTTAGCATTCATTAGAGCCATCCAAACACAAGCATCCACAATGTACTCAAGTACATTTGTTCAATGAAAATGGATGTTTTATTACATATGAACTAAAAGAATGTATGATGGGAGTGAGGATAAGAAAAGGAAATGTCAGGCAAGCTTTCAGAGTACCGGTATTCAAGTCTCATCCAAGGCTCATCCACCTAAATTACTGTTTATCACTCCAAGCAATATACACCTCCAACGGTATTTTAAGGTCCCCTGACAGTTGGCACTTAGCATGTCAGCAGTCATTTATCTAGATACAAAAATGACTGACATTTTGAGACAGCTGTAAGGTACTAGTGCTGAGATAGAAAAATCTCTGACAAGCACACAGACAAATTACAAAAACTTCCCCATGCAATAAACAGAGATTTTTAAGCTTAAAAATGAAAATTTTCAGCTGAAAATTTTTTATATTTTTCTTATTTTTGCTCAAAACATAGATTGTGGGTACACGTTAGAACCACCTCGGCGAGGCGGTTCTAACAAGTACTCACAATCTATGTTTTGGAGCAAAAATAAGAAAAATAGGAATACCCCTGCATACCCCAGTTTTGCTATATAAAAGTGGGGTTTCAAGGGGTATTCATTGCACGGACATGCTTTCCTGATGGACATGCTTGTCAGATGGTGAGAAATATGTACCTGAGCCACAGATCCGTCTGGTTTGAGACAGGGACACATGTCTATCTTAACACAGGTGTGCTTATCCCTCAACAGCTCTCCCGGTCCACAGATCTGTTTCTGGGTTGGGTTCAGGCAGGTAGGGACACAAGGGTTGTCTCCGCCGCACATTCCTGTGCGGGCTGCGTAACCTTCGCACATGTCTTCACATTTGAAAGCACATGGTTCCCATTTTTCACCAGGTGGACAAACAGCTAAAAAAAGAAATAAAACATAGTCATGATTACAACAGTGAACAAATTTAAAATTTTAAAGTTTTCCTACTGACTAGTGTTTAACTTAGCAAACAGTGAAGACCTAGATCAAGGTCTGTTTGTATCTGATGTTCAAACTGTTGGTGTGATTACATAAAGTACTGATATCAAACTGTATCCAACTATTCAAACAAAAATGAGATTATAATGTGATCTGTATCTGCACAGAGCAAAGGATATGACTTGTTTATGAGCAGGCAGTGGTGGAAGTAAAATCAAATGAAATATTCAGAGAATCAAGAAAACAATTTGAGGTGTTTACCAGGACCACGACCACAGCAGAGTTATCATTATAAATGATACACATTTCATTTATTTTAGAAAAATACAAAACAAGCGTACCAGTAATCATCATTGGCTTGCCGGTGAAACCAATGCCAGGTACCAGTGTTGTTCCGACAGTGGGCTCAACCGTACACTCTGGGCTCCAGCAGAGCACGCTGACCTCGTAGTCATAACAAAGTCCGCCAGGCTGATCCCCGTTGTAGCAACGTAAACCATTCACAGCGTCGCATGTGACACCTTTCTGTCCGGCAGCTGAAACGGGTGTATTGGTTCCCGCAACTCTACACTGTATGTCTGCTATTGACTTGCAAAGCCCGAACTTTGTTTTCAATCCAGCAATGGTTTCAAGGTCACCAACATCGCCATGGTAAACGTCTGGACGGTCACTGTTCAGCCATGGAGACCAAGCACAACGAAGGTGCATGGTTGGTTCCAGGGGACCAGTGTATGGTGGGACAAGGGATGGGGTACCAGTTGGTATCGGTACTGATGGGGTCGTCGAAATTTCTGAAAGGAAATTAAGAATAATAGTGTAAATATCAATTACATATACACACACGTCATATTCTCACATAATTATCTATCCCTTAAAAAGCAGTAAATTTTGTATGATACTTTGAATACATTCAGCTTAAAAGATTTCTGGATATCTTGGTTACAAACCTCTTTTCCCAAAGCTTTTTTTCCATTTGTATTACCCACTGATATTAGCAATTAGCTACAAGTGCTGACGATGTTATTAACATCCCAAACCCCTAATACTTATCGTGAATTATTGTAATATTTTAAAACAGTAAACATGGAAAAACCCACCTTGACATTGACAGTAGTATCGCACTTTGTAGTCTGAGCATGGAATAGGAAAATTGTCTGAGTTTCGACAGGACAAGCCATCCATCAGGTCACATGTCAGTTTCTCTCCAGAGCTGTATGATGCAATACCACTCTCTGTGACACATTCAATGGAGGTAACTTTCCCGCCAATACAGAAGGCTGCCAATTCCGTGGTTGTCAAGGCTTCAAAGTCACCATCACCAAGCATAGGATTGTCTCGGTTGATCCATGGGCCCCAGTGGCTCTGTGTACACTGTGTTACCATTGGTGAGCCTGTAATGATAACTGGTGTCTGACCAGATATAAGGCCTGGCTGAGCTGTTGGGGTCTGTCCAGAGACAAGGCCTGGCTGAGCTGTTGGTGTCTGTCCAGAGACAAGGCCTGGCTGAGCTGTTGGTGTCTGTCCAGAGACAAGGCCTGGCTGAGCTGTTGGTGTGTGTCCAGAAACAAGGCCTGGCTGAGCTGTTGGTGTCTGTCCAGAGACAAGGCCTGGTTGAGCTGTTGGTGTCTGTCCAGAGACAAGGCCTGGCTGAGCTGTTGGTGTCTGTCCAGAGACTAAGCCTGGCTGAGCTGTTGGTGTCTGTCCAGAGACTAAGCCTGGCTGAGCTGTTGGTGTCTGTCCAGAGACGAGGCCTGGTTGTGCTGTTGGTGTCTGTCCAGAGACAAGGCCTGGTTGAGCTGTTGGTGTCTGTCCAGAGACAAGGCCTGGCTGAGCTGTTGGCGTCTGTCCAGAAACAAGGCCTGGCTGAGCTGTTGGTGTCTGTCCACTTACTAAGCCTGGTTGTGCTGTAGGTGTCTGTCCAGAGACAAGATCTGGCTGAGCTGTTGGAGTCTGTCCACTAACTAAGCCTGGTTGTGCTGTGGGTGTCTGTCCAGAGACGAGGCCTGGCTGAGCTGTTGGTGTCTGTCCAGAAACAAGGCCTGGTTGAGCTGTTGGTGTCTGTCCAGATACAAGGCCTGGCTGAGCTGTTGGTGTCTGTCCAGAGACTAGGCCTGGCTGAGCTGTTGGTGTCTGACCGGAGACAAGGCCTGGCTGAGCTGTTGGTGTCTGTCCACTAACTAAGCCTGGTTGTGCTGTGGGTGTCTGTCCAGAGACGAGGCCTGGCTGAGCTGTTGGTGTCTGTCCACCTACTAAGCCTGGTTGTGCTGTTGGTGTCTGTCCAGAGACAAGGCCTGGTTGAGCTGTTGGTGTCTGTCCAGAGACAAGGCCTGGTTGAGCTGTTGGTGTCTGTCCAGAGACTAGGCCTGGCTGAGCTGTTGGAGTCTGTCCAGACACAAGGCCTGGCTGAGCTGTTGGTGTCTGTCCAGAGACTAGGCCTGGCTGAGCTGTTGGTGTCTTTCCAGAGACAAGGCCTGGTTGAGCTGTTGGTGTCTGCCCAGAGACAAGGCCTGGCTGAGCTGTTGGTGTTTGTCCACTTACTAAGCCTGGCTGAGCTGTTGGTGTCTGTCCACTAACTAAGCCTGGTTGTGCTGTTGGTGTCTGTCCAGAGACAAGGCCTGGCTGAGCTGTTGGTGTCTGTCCAGAGACAAGGCCTGGTTGAGCTGTTGGTGCTGTCAAATAGATGAAAAAAAGTTTTAAAAGAATCTAGATTGCTCTGACTGTGGAGTGTTTTAAATGATCTGCCTTTTTTTATCCAATTTTTAGGAGAATTCTAGAATTTGTCTTCATTGAATTTGATAAAATGCTACATGTTTAACTGCACTCGAAACAGAATCTTCATTAACATAAAGTACTATTGCTTTAATGCAAGAAACCCTTTTTTCCACTTACACTGGCTGAGCTGGCAGACACCATCAGCTGAGTTGCAAACTTCTGCAACAGCTCTTAAAACTCTGTCTCTAATGTTTTTTTGCGTATTTGTTGATAATGATCTAGATATCAAGTGTGTTTATATATAAATAAAACCAATTCTTACTTGAACATATTTCCTCCTGACATTGGTATCTAATCCTGTAGTCAAAGCAACCAATGGGGTAGTTGTCCATCTTGTCACAGACAAGTCCTTTATCAACTGTACAGTCTACAATATCGGGTGACATATTGTATGGGAGATGATCTGCCACAGACTCACATTCCACAGCCACTATAGTGCCCAGGGGACAGAATCTCTTCTTTTCCTCTGGAGTTAATGATTCATGGTCACCATCTCCATCTGGGAGTTTCTGTACCGTGTGTCTGTTGATCCACATGGAATATTTCTTTCTTGTTTCACAGGTGAGCTGAGGAGCAGCAGTTGGTGTCTGTCCAGACACAAGGCCTGGTTGAGCTGTTGGTGTCTGTCCAGAGACAATGCCTGGCTGAGCTGTTGGTGTCTGTCCAGAGACAAGGCCTGGTTGAGCTGTTGGTGTCTGTCCAGAGACAAGGCCTGGCTGAGCTGTTGGTGTCTGTCCAGAGACAAGGCCTGGCTGCGCTGTTGGTGTCTGTCCACTGACTAGGCCTGGTTGAGCTGTTGGTGTCTGTCCACTCACTAAGCCTGGCTGAGCTGTTGGTGTCTGTCCAGAAACAAGGCCTGGCTGAGCTGTTGGTGTCTGTCCAGAGACAAGGCCTGGTTGAGCTGTTGGTGTCTGTCCACTAACTAAGCCTGGTTGTGCTGTGGGTGTCTGTCCAGAGACGAGGCCTGGCTGAGCTGTTGGTGTCTGTCCAGAGACAAGGCCTGGCTGAGCTGTTGGTGTCTGTCCAGAGACTAGACCTGGTTGAGCTGTTGGTGTCTGTCCAGAGACAAGGCCTGGCTGAGCTGTTGGTGTCCGTCCACTCACTAAGCCTGGCTGAGCTGTTGGTGTCTGTCCTGAGACAAGACCTGGCTGTGCCGTTGGTGTCTGTCCAGAGACAAGGCCTGGCTGAGCTGTTGGTGTCTGCCCAGAGACAAGGCCTGGTTGAGCTGTTGGTGTCTGTCCACTAACTAAGCCTGGTTGTGCAGTGGGTGTCTGTCCAGAGACGAGGCCTGGCTGAGCTGTTGGTGTCTGTCCAGAGATAAGGCCTGGCTGAGCTGTTGGTGTCTGTCCAGAGACTAGACCTGGCTGAGCTGTTGGTGTCTGTCCAGAGACAAGGCCTGGCTGAGCTGTTGGTGTCTGTCCTGAGATAAGGCCTGGCTGAGCTGTTGGTGTCTGTCCAGAGACAAGGCCTGGCTGAGCTGTTGGTGTCTGTCCAGAGACTAGACCTGGCTGAGCTGTTGGCGTCTGTCCAGAGACAAGGCCTGGCTGAGCTGTTGGTGTCTGTCCTGAGATAAGGCCTGGCTGAGCTGTTGGTGTCTGTCCAGAGACTAGACCTGGCTGAGCTGTTGGTGTCTGTCCAGAGACTAGACCTGGTTGAGCTGTTGGTGTCTGTCCAGAGACAAGGCCTGGCTGAGCTGTTGGTGTCTGTCCTGAGACAAGGCCTGGCTGAGCTGTTGGTGTCTGTCCACTCACTAAGCCTGGCTGAGCTGTTGGTGTCTGTCCACTTACTAAGCCTGGCTGAGCTGTTGGTGTCTGTCCAGAGATAAGGCCTGGCTGAGCTGTTGGTGTCTGTCCACTAACTAAGCCTGGTTGTGCTGTTGGTGTCTGTCCAGACACAAGGCCTGGCTGAGCTGTTGGTGTCTGTCCACTAACTAAGCCTGGCTGAGCTGTTGGTGTTTGTCCAGAAACAAGGCCTGGCTGAGCTGTTGGTGTCTGTCCAGAGACAAGGCCTGGCTGAGCTGTTGGTGTCTGTCCAGAGACAAGGCCTGGTTGAGCTGTTGGTGTCTTTCCAGAGACAAGACCTGGCTGAGCTGTTGGTGTCTGTCCAGAGACAAGGCCTGGCTGAGCTGTTGGTGTCTGTCCAGAGAAAAGGCCTGGCTGAGCTGTTGGTGTCTGTCCAGAGACAAGGTTTGGAACACTAGTTGAATATTTATCATTCTGACCAGGCTTTGTGAATGTTGGTCCTGCAAGAAAATTATTGAAACTAAAATGAACCAAATTGGACATTATTTTGTCTTAGAATATGAGTTTTGTTGTTGTTGTTGTTGTTTTTTATGAAAGCTTAATATGGATAACTTGAAACCATTTAGTATGTCTTTGATTTAAGGACTGAAATTCAGATTGTAGCTTTCACTGGGTGATGAAAAACATTAGGCTGTTTTAATGTCTGTGAAGCCCAAAGGGCTTCTCGGAGACATTGAAACAACTAATGTTTTTCATCATCCAGTGAAAGCTAAAATCTGAATTTCAATACTTATATTTACATTTTATATTATCAATCAAGTATCAGATTTTCAATTGCACATACATGTATCACCGCTCATTTTCATATTATTTGACAATAAATCCGACTTAACGTAATTTTGGAACAGCCAAAACGTCAAATTTTCATGCTTAACGTCATGGCGATATACAACCGACATCAGGCAAACAAGAGTAAACAAACAACGTCACTGGTTGATTTTGATGTCGCCCCGCGCCCATAGGCGTGGCCTCTAGATCAAGTGACTTAATGTTTTTCATTGGGAATTGAAGAACATCAAGAAAGATACTTTCATTTAGGGCGATTGCAATAAAAATGTAAATATTTGAAAATAAATATAGAAAGGTACGATAGATTCTGAATCATAACATTCCCTTAAAAGATACAGGTTACATGAGCCGAGACGCGAGAAAACCGGTCTTCTGGGTTTCCAACCAGGTCTCACACAAACCAACCTTTACAGTCACAGAGGCAGGCTAGAAGCTTGAAATTTCGGATTTAAGAAGAAGAGAGATTGTACTATCTGTGTAGCGAAAACAAAGGCACTGATCAGCTTTGCAGTTACTGTTTTTTGCATAGGCAAAACTCTGGTTTTCTCACAATGCTGCTCTCATTACAGATAACATCACCTTTTGGTGGTACAGCATTGCATACAACAACCTCTTTACAAAAACGTTTTTTTTTTTTTTTTCGTATTTGAGCCGTCGCATGGGAAAACCAACAATCTGCATATGCGAAAACAAAGACGCAGATCAGCTTCTCAGTAACTGCGAAGCTGATCAGCGCCTTGATTTGCCCTACTCGGATAGTACAATTCCTCTACTTTCTCAATCCAAGATTTCAAGCTTCTAGCCTGCTTCTATGGATGCATAGCTTGGTTTGCGTCAGACCTGGTCGGAAACCCAAGTTGTTGGTTTTTGCGTGAAGTCTCATTTAAAACAAATCTTGAAATACCTTGGCATGTTGTCTCCTCGCACTGATAACGAATCATATAATCATGCTGGCATGCTGGGAAATTATCGGCATTCTCGCACACCAGACCCTGGTCGACATTACAGCTCACGATCTCTCCCGTGGAGTAGTATGGTTGATTGTCGGTGGAGCGGCACTCCACACTCACTATTTTGCCATCTTTACAGAAGAGATATTTCTCGCTTGGAGTCATAATCTGAAAAAATGGCATACATAACAATTTTATATGTACATTAATACTCCATGAGGAGCAGGATAATTGGGGTACTTAACCCATATTTGACGAATGGATTTTCCCATCATTATCGATTGGGTGAGTCCACTTTCTTTTTTAGGGGTGTTAGGAGTGATTTTTTATATTTATCTCATTTTTCGATAACATTCCTCCAAGCAAACAGAATAGCCCCAGATGGGACGCCGCATTCTGCGGCGTCACATCTGGGGCTATGCTGTTTGCCTATGTCCCATAAAAGGGACGCCAGGCTTAAATGAGTTAATGTTTCTAGGTGTAGCTTTCTAGGTTATCATTTAAACATAGAACCTCTTTATTTTCCAGTTTTGAGTTTTACTTTGAAGTTAATTGATAATTGATGTCTATCTAATCTTTTACAAATTTGTTTCTTTGTTGTTTTTTTGGTTTTTTTTTTTTTTTTTGTTTTTTTTTCACAAATTGTTACTGTGACTTTCTGCCTGTATTTTTATTTTGCCATATCATTTCAACCCTATCAAACTGTTTTTATAAAGTTAAGTTTGACTAAAGAGGGGCCAGTCTTGTTTGAGAACATAAGTCAGGCACTAGTCAGAGTTACATATTTGGGCAAAAATAAGAATATAAAATCTCGTCTCACAATATAATTTTCTATTGAGGTATGCTCCTCGGTTGTTTTATAATGTATTTCTTTCCTTATTACTGAATATAATTATGATATATGTTTTAGGCATTAGTCATGGGTATGCTACGTTGAATAAAATTATAGTCTTAAAACTACCTCCTTATCCCCCGAACCATTTGATGGCTTATCTCTGTTCAACCAATTAGACCACTTTGTTGTCTTCGGACATTCCGTCGATGGAGCCTGTGTTGGCGTTGCCGTGGTTACGACTCCTGGACCCTTGCTGGGTGTGTGAACGCTGTGGAGCAATGGGCTGCCAGAAACTGTGGTAGGGGGCTTGGGCGTTGGGCTTTGGTTGAAGCCCATTGGTGGGGTCAGAGTCTCCCATCCAGCTGTAATTGAAATGGATAACTTTCAATGGAAATCTCTATGTATGTGAAAACTGTATGGCTCTATCTCTAGCAAAGACTAGATTAGTCTGGATATCTTTCCAGTTTAAACACAGTCCATACTAACCCAACAGAAAGCTAGACCTTAAGCTATATTGTCCTATTTCCCAGACTGATGTCTTTGCCACACTAACATGTAATTGTGTGGGTTTAGTACAAACTACAAATTTTGTGCAAAGAGATAATTTTATGATCATTAAAAGTATACACTTTGAAACCTCTCGAAAGCGCAAATTAAACATAAAATAAAAACTGCAATTTTCCAAATTTTTAGTCTATTACAATAATAAGAAAACTTACGGACGCATTCGCAGTAGTATCTAACTTTGAAGTCTTCACATGCAATGGGGTAGTTGTCAGCATTTTTACATGTCAGGCCAGTTGGGATTTCACAAGTTGACCCGATGAAACCAGCACTGAATTGTGGGATACCAGAAGTAGTCTCGCACTCAATTCGTGTTATACGACCATCCCAGCATTCCTTCTTCAATGCCTCCTGGGACATGAATTCATGTTCTATGTAGCTCATGTCTGTTGTTGGTGTCATGTTGTTTATCCATGGGAGCCATCTTGGTTTGCAGACGTACGGAGTGACAGCTGGAGTGACCGTCTGCACTGATGGTGTTGATGAGCATTCATCGCAGAAAACTCTGATTTCATAATCAAGACAACTTCCGTCTGTCTGATTCTGTGCATGGCAGACGACACCTTTGACATCATTGTTGCAGACAACATTTTCCTCACCCGCTTGATCATAAGGAATGTGAGTACCCACAGTTCTGCATTCTGTCATGGTAACAAACTTCATGTCACAGAAGCTGACCATATTGCGCAGCTGCCAGGCAGTTTCATATTCTCCGGCAGAGTCTGGCTTGCTTGCACTGACCCACGGTGTCCAGTATGCGCATGCAGTTGAAGTAACATGCTGGGGAACAGTGACAGAAGGTGTGGGGGTCGGGGTTGGGGTCGCAGTTTTGGTGGTTGCTACGACAACTGGTACCAAAGATGGTGCTGAACAGCCGAGAATGTTAAATCTCAATCCAATGTTGTTGTTCCAGTCAACAGGGTGAATCCTGAAATAAAACACAAATAGGATAATAATATATAATAAAATACATGTAGATAAAAGCTTGATAAAACTGAGTTTGCAAATACTGTTAAACAGCACTGGATAACACAAGGAGACAAAACCGGATGATAAGTTTTATAGTGAGTGGGCACCAATCAGTATTGTATATATCAATAAACATACAGTATTCATTCTAATTAGTGCACTGTACACTTAATATTTCAAAGTAGCTTCCAAAATGATCAACAGAATTTTATTCTAATTAGCATACCCTGAACCCGAAAACAACACATACACAGCTTAAGGGAGGTTGTCCAAAACTTGAATGGTTATCGCACATTAAGTATTCAAAATTTTGCAAAATATGGTAAATCATTCATGACTAAGCTTTAACTACACTTTTTTATGATTTTCCAGTGGCAAAACTGGTGTAAAATGTTGACAATTTAGCTACGCAGTGTGCGCTTATGCACAGGTTTTTTCAGAAAATGCCTGGGTGTGCGCCTATTGAAGCATGTGCCATTTTTAGAACAAATATGGTAAGCTCTGTGGAGCTTTGATTTAAAAAGACTATAAGCCACCTTTTCTGGATCTACAGTTGAACATGCCATATTACAAACAAATCAAAATTACCTGATCCATCGAGCAGTGACGAGATCAAACATATGTTTCACTGGTGTGTTTTGATCATAGTTGCCAGTAAACAGCATTGGTGATGAATCTGTCGTAGACTTAGGTACTGCTGTGTAATGTTTGCCATCGGTACTGTAGTATACCTCATACTTGGTGACCCAGTCCGGGGCGTCAGAACGACCCTGGGTTGTGACACCAGCGATCAGGTACGGGGCCATGAAGTCAACTTGGATATATTGCTTATGGTCATTCTCCCTGTGGATAGAAATCAAAATTTCAATTATTGAATGACTTATGTGAATTATACATAACAAATATTTTCTGGTTTGCCTATGCGATCAATTAATGCTAGAATTTCAGATTAGGATTTACACGCTGTTATGCGATATGAATTATTTCAGAATTAGCCTTGTATGGTTTGTCACTAGCGTAAGTTTTCTAGCATAACTAAAATATGGTTCCCTTTAAAAGTTAAATAGTTACTCTGCATCGAATTGAAAGGTCAACCTACTTAGGTACCCAGCCACCCGAGTAGCTACCATCCTTCATGGCATATAGTCTACCTCTCTCCGCACCGTGAACTATATCTAGGCTGGATGATGCGCTGAGCTGTGTGTCCTTAACCAGTAGAGGATTTTCTACACCCATAGGCAGGTCACATACTGTTGAAGAAATACATTCGAAAAATTGTCAAATTGTCAAAAACAACTGTCAAGTGAAAAATGTAATATATGTTTACTGAAGCTGAAGCTTTGCAGGGCTTAAAGTATCACAATAAACTTTGGTAGTTTTCAAAGAAAATGTGCGTCTAGCATGGGGAAATGCTTCAAAGTATAATTAATGCATTCAAATAACAAAGTGGCAGGTAGATTTGACCAGCGTGACTCATATGAGCCGCCTCGTGGGAAAACCAACAATCTGCATAGGCGAAAACAAAGACGCAGATCAGCTTCGCGGTAACCGCGAAGCTGATCAGCGCCTTTGTTTTCGCTACTCGGATAGTACAATTCTTCTTCTACTTAAATCCGAAATTTCAAGCTCCTAGCTCTTTTCTGTGCCGGTACAGGCCGGTTTGTGTCGGACCTGTTCGGAAACCACATTGTTGGTTTTCCCACGAGGCGGCTCATATTTTTTTCACTTTGAGCAAGACCAAAACAAAGATATGCCAGATGTTTGAGACCCATGGAGAGGGTTTGAAACATTTGAGGCTATTCCTATCCCTTGAATTGGAGAAGGCCTTTCTACAAATGAGCATCCACTAAGTTTATGATACTATAGGGGCCGTCTGATACTAAAAGGGGCCATCTGATCTAAGTCTGTGATGTTTACAAGTTTTAGACCTAACTTAATCAGAATCCTTAGAAAATCATGGTATGTAGTGTTGATATTTACATGATCCAGGTACCAGGACTGGTCCAGTTGTCTGCGTTGGTGATCCCGTCCCACCCATAGGTGGTGTCAGTGTTGGCTGTCCGGAACTTGCATTTGGCGAGGTAGTTGTTGTCAATCCTGGAGCAACAGTTGTAACTGGATGTTGTGGAATGTCTGGGTTACATCCAATAATCTCGAAACAAAGAGCAGGTGATTTACCGTGCCATTCTATTGGATATAACCGTATGTACTGAGCCGTGATGTTACGATTGAAGAGATGTCTGGTTGGGTTGACGCTGTCCTTGTTACCGCCAAACACTCGGTAATTTGCATCACCAGGATGGAAGGAGTAGGGTGTGTAGTGTTTGCCATCAAAACTGGTGCTGACAGAGTATTTTGTAACCCATCGCTGTCCACCATTTTCACCCTGTGTGACTATGCCTGAGAGAAGTTTTGGTTTCTTGAAGTCAACTTCAATCCATGGTTTCTTGTCATCAGGACTGTAAAGATTAGAAATATGCCTTCAGTTATCTCATAAAGCAGTAGCAGTAAAGATTCTGATTTCACTATGTTGATAGGCAAATCTTCGACCTCAGTGGTGGCAACAAAATTTTAATCAGTCTTCATCACTGTTGTTTTAAAAAGGGAATAAACAGATGAACTAATGACATCACACAAAAAGTATGATTTATGACAGCAATAATTATAATAGTATTTGCAATATACTACAAACTATGATCTTTTAAAAAAGAAAGATTTTACCGCAATAAAGTATTTTAAATCTAGGACAAAAATAGTTTTGAACATACATTTCGAGATCAACTACATATCCAGTTTACCTTGGTGCCCATGCATGGTTGCCATAGATACGACCTTCACTGGCGTCCGTGTTTGGTCCTTCAGTTGATGACACAGTTATCTGATTATCAGCAACAATATACTGACTCTGCAAGCCCATGGGGGTTAGACATACTGGAAAGAAATCAGTTCTTACAGCTCAAAAAAGGTGTATCTTCATTAACAAAGCCAACTACATGTAGTCTGTATTGCATGTAGATTACTTGTCTGAGGTATATTTTGTGGAGAAAATCTTCATGTAAGATAGATCTAATCAAATACGGTAGTAAGTTTATGACAAGTGTTTGACATTGTTTCTTTCATAAAACTTCTGACTTTTGCTTCCCAATTTCAACATAACACATGTAAGGACATGTAAACATTGACAGACCTTATATATTTGGGGAACAACTTACAAGGTTATGATTAACATTTTCTTTTTTGTTCCTTTACTTGGCCTGTATTTGTATTTATTTATTTTTATTTTGGTGTGTTTGTGTGTTGGGGGAGGGGGGTATCATAATATGAGCCACCTCGTGGAAAAACCAACAATGTGGTTTCCAAGCAGGTTCGACACAAACTGGCCTGTACAAGCACAGAAAAGAGCTAGAAGCTTGAAATTTTGGATTTAAGTAGAAGAGGAATTGTAGTATCCGAGTAGCGAAAACAAAGGCGCTGATCAGCTTCGCAGTTACCGCAAAGCTGATCTGTGTCTTTGATTTCGCATATGCAGATTGTTGGTTTTCCCATGCGGCGGCTCATATCTTAACAGAAAGCCAAAATATTTATTACCTCTTGGTGGCTGCTCAAAGTTGGGGAATGGTGGTACGAATGTGGGACCTCCAAAGATGAACCCTGGTACTGACACAGTTGTTCCCTGTCCTGGACCGGTAGTTGTTCCCTGGCCTGGTGCAGAAGTAGGCGTCTTCCCAGACACTAGCCCTGGGACAGCAGTAGGTGTGGCTCCAGAGTTGAGTCCTGGGTGAGCTGTGGGTGTCTGTCCAGATACCAGACCTGGCATTGCTGTGGGGGTCTGTCCAGAGACAAGTCCAGGTACAGCCGTCGGTGTCTGTCCTGATACCAATCCTGGTCGTGCAGTAGGTGTCTCCCCGGACACAAGCCCTGGGTGAGCTGTTGGGGTGCTTCCATTCACCAGGCCTGGAGCTACTGTAGTGATAACCTCCCTTGGTTCAGATGGATTACAACCCAGAACTTCGAAATTCATTGAATTTGCTCCATGGAAGGTCTGCGGATAGATTCTGACAAACTGTCCATAAATATTGCGGTTGAACAGGTTCTTCACAGTGCCTGTCTGGTCAGTATTACCAGGGAAGGTCATAGGTACCTTGCTACCTGGTGTCTCAGTGTAAGGCTGGAAATCCACACCATCAAAGCTGGTGTACACCTGGTAGCTGGTTACCCACTCTGGTTTGTTCCCAGCTCCTGTAGTTACTATACCAGAGATGGTCTTTGGCTCCAGGAAGTCAACCTCAATCCATGGCTTAGTGTCGTTGGAGCTGGAAACAAACAGATTTTTGCATATCAAAATTGTGACAAAATTGAGCTTGTAAACTTACAACCAGTACTGTCTCCTTAAACATTAGCAAATACAGAAAATACTGGGTTAAACATTTTTGGCTCATTTCTACACATGGTACTCTCAAAGAGAAATCCCCTTAAGCCCTGTTTACACATTCACGGTTTTCTCTACGATTCACCACGATTCACCCCGATTTCTCATGGTCAGAAAAATCGGGGTGAATCGTGGTGAATCGTGGCGAAAAGTGGAAATATTCAGTGTGACTACGATTCCAGTAAGAATGTCCACGATATTAGTACGGTGTCTGTAAGGTATCGCTACGAATCAATGACGATTCATGACGGCAACGCTACGGTCAAGGAGGATTAACCACGGTGGCACAACGAATGCTCACGGTGCTTGTACGGTTCGATACGGTACTAGTACGATTCACGGCCGTAGCCGTCGTGGCCAATCGTGGAGCTCCGTAGCGAAACCGTGGATGATTCGTAGGACAACCGTACACAATTCGTGGTGAATCGTGAGAGTTCGTGGTGTCAAAGATTCCACGGTTTCGCTACGGAGCTCTACGATTGGCTACGATCTCTCACGAAAAGCTGTGAATATAGCTACGGTGTCAGTACGAATAAGCACGATTCCGCTACGGTTGCGCTACGAATTAGGCCACGCCCAATTACCACCACGATTCGCCACGATACGCCACAAATGTTTTAAACAATTTAAAACTTCCGTAGCGCTACCGTGGAGTTTACCGAATCATCACGATTCATCAAGATTCCCCACGATTCACCACGGTTCTACTACGAATCACTACGGTACACCACGGTACACGACGATTTTACAAATCGTGGCGAATCGTAGCGGCACCGTAGCCAAAAATCGTGAATGTGTAAACAGGGCTTAAAGCTGATTAAGAATCTTCACTATATATGTACATGTACTTTAAAATGAAACATGTGGAAGCAACTCTTTCTCTCTCTCTAATTTACCTTGCAGTCCATGTGCCAGTGAAGACACCAGAGTATGGTAGTCTCCCTTTGTTAGCATTATGGTTCTTGTCAAGCTGGGAGGAGGACGTGAGTTGAGATCCTTCAATGATTAACTCATTTCCAATACCCATTGGGATCTGGCAAACTGAAAATACCAAAGCATTTAGCAAGGATGAAATAGTTTCCTGTGGGCTTAGCTAAACTGCAGAAACCAGATTTAGCAGGTTGAGTATTCAGGAACCAGACATACATATACTTCTAATACTGAGTGAAATGTACATGACTTCTAACTTCTTATGGTTTGCCTCTTACAAGAGAATATGGAAAGTAAAATACCTCTCTATCACAAACGCCATTTCAAATTTAATACAGTATCATTGCACTACAAACCTGGTATCAGTTGTGTGAATGGTGGTGGTATAGCAGTAGGGGTACCAGTGCCACCCAAGCCAGGTACCAGTGTTGGTGTGCTCGTCTGCTGTCCACTGGGCCGAGCTGTTGTCTGCGGACTGAAGCAGCCAATCACGTTAAACCTCATTCCAATACCGTCTGGACCACCCTTCATGATGATCAGTCTCACGTAGCGTGCTTGAATATTCCTGGTCAGCAGATGCTTGATGATAGAGTTTCTGTCTTTGTTGCCACCGAATATTTTTGGAGTACCGTCGATGGATTCCGAATAGGGTTTGAATGAAAAGCCATCAAGGCTAGTGGAGAGGTAGAACTCGCTTGACCATTTATCAACATTTGGCAAACCTTGTGTTAAAATGCCCGAGACCAGCTTGGGTTCAAGGAAGTCCACTTGGATCCATTGTTTGCCGGCAGTTGTGCTGGAATGATATATTGTTTGATAATTATTTAGAAAATAAAATATGAAATAACAAGTGATATAGTAGGTAATCATGACATTTAAAGGAAAGCAGAAAATAAAGCTGTAAATAATGTACATGTATATAGAAACTGCACTGCTGATCAGCGCCTTTGTCTTCCCTCCATTGATAGTACAATGCCTGAAATTTAAAGGTTCTATTTTGTATGGCTGTACAGCCTGGATTGTGTCGGACCTGGTTGGAAACCCAGACTGACGGTTTTCTCATGAGAAGTTTGTAATGTACATTACCTTGGAGACCAACCACCGAATGAATTGTACAGTCTCCCTGTGGAAGCCCTTGTCGACGGACCCAGTTCGGAGCTAGACGTAAGCTGATTGTCCTTCACCATCAATGAGTTGTCAACACCCATTGGCTCCAAACAAACTGAAAAATTATTTGAAAAATATATATTAATTTGCTCCAAATAAAGTTTATGATTCTGGCAATATACATGTAGAATTAAAATCAGAGTTTAACATATCATTTGCAATCTTTTATCATATATAAGCATAAATCATATATCTTAATAAACTAAAGTATTAAAGTGACGATACATAACGACTGTGCATGTAATTTCGTTACTAAAATTGCTTTTGAACCACTACAAAGATCATCCTAGGCATGGCAGATTTCCCGAAAGAAGGATGGCCAACAGTTGAAAAACTCAAAGAGCATCTTTTTTCTGTATTGTTTAAAATTACTTTGACCCTTCTGGGAGATGAGATCCCTACTAAGAAAATTTTCTGGATCCACAGAAGTCTTGTCTTGTTAGACAGGAACCGTTGTCATGAGAAAGCCATGCTATGAGAAAACAAGATTTTTGCCTAGGTGAAAACAAAGGCGCAGATACTGCACAGCTGATCAGCGCCTTTGTTTTTGCAACACGGATAGTACAATTCCTCATTTACTTAATCTAACTTTCAAGCTTCTAACCTTCTTCTGGGACTGTACAAGCCAGTTTGTGTCGAACTGGGTCGGAAACCCCGAAGACTGGTTTTCTCATGCTGCGGCTCAAAATGTTGTATTTGTCATCTATGATTTATTAACTCATTCAAACCTGGAGTCCTATTTATGGGACACAGGCAAAAAGTAAATCCCCAGATGTGACACTCCAGAACGTAGCATCCCATTATGGGCTAGTCTTTTTGCTTAGAGAAATTCCATCAAAAATTGAATATAAATTCAAAATTACTCCTAATGCCCCTAGTAATGAAAGTGGACTCTTCCAAATGATAAAGCTGGGAAAGTCCATTTGCCATTAATAGGTTAATCAACACAGGACTTACTAGGCTCTGCAGTTGGCGTGGCCCCAGACACCGGACCAGGGTGAGCTGTTGGTGTCTCCCAACCCATCCAGGGGGGTATCAGAGTTGGCGTCTGCCCGCTGACGTATGGAGGTTGAAGAGTCGTCGTCTGTCGGCCGTAGCAGGATAGGACCTCAAATCTCAGGGCAATGGTGTTGTGCCAGGTTTCAGGGTAGATTCGGACAAACCTGGCATCAATTTCTCTGTCAAACACAGCAGCTACGGGCGTGTTCTGATCAGTGTTGCCAGGGAATATGGCAGGAGTAAGAGCGTTGTGGTCGGCATACTTGTACCAGTGAACGCCGTCAAGACTAACCCCGACTGTGAAATGTTGTACCCACTGGGGAAGGTCCTGACGACCCTGGGTTAAAACTCCTGCGATTCTCTCTGGATGTCCGAAGTCAACCTGTATCCATTGGTTACCATCAGCATGTCTGGAAAAATTTGGAGATTGTCATAAAATAACATCAAAAGTTATGAAAACTTGATGGATTGTTGTAAAAATTGTGTCCAAAATATTTTTAATGCAGACTTTCCTACTAAAAAATCATGGAAGGGAAGTTATTACATCTATGAGGGTATATTGATTCTAGAACACAAGTTAATCAAAATTGTTTCCAATATACATAATTTATCTATTTAGGAAATTGATAAATAGAACATAATGGTTAGATCCTTTGGCAGCAGTATTAAAAACATACAAAGGGGGAAAGTGGGCCATATTGTATAGTTTTGGGTAATGAACCCTCATTTGTGACCCTTTACAAAGTGGAAACTTTTATTTCCAGCAGTACCTTGGAATCCAAGCACCAGCTCCACTGGCATCAGCAGCTCCATTAAGACGACCATGTGTTGCCTCAAAACTGAAGTTGTATGACGTTGACGCCGACAGTTGACTGTCCGAGACCACAAGTGGATTGGCTACCCCCAGGGGGATATCACAGTATGGTTTTGGGCTTGGTGTCTCCCCGGGGAACAGGGTAGGTCGCATGGAGGGGGTCACAAACTGGAAGTCTGGTGGACGTAGTGTTGTTGTTGGCCCTGGGACATCGGTTGGGATGGTGCCGTTGTAACCAGGATAAGGTGTCTTGAATGGTGTGGAAGAAGTGGTGATCGGTGGTTTGCTGCCAGAGGCTGAAATCGGAAGAAGAATCACTTGTTTTTTGTCATGTTAATGAGTTTTAACTGCCTCAAGTTTGCAGCAAAATTTTATGTATAGAAAAACATTGGATGTGACTAAACTGATTTGCCTGAAAATGGATCAGTACTTCTTTATAAAAATCTACAACTTCAGTCCGTGAACAATAAACTGACCCCAACAAACCAAAATCTATAGGCATTTAACTAGATTGCATGATTGTGGGGTTTTCCTTGAACTCACTAACTTCCCACTCCAACAATTTATCCCTCCTGAAAAGACTATATCTCCAAAGTTTTATTTATTGTCAAATTCATAAATGCTTACCAAAACAACTGACTTACTTTGTCTACAGTCACAGTAGAACTGTACAGCATAATCTTCACATTTTCCATCATCCTGGTCTGCCCCATAACACCGGAAGCCATCTTTGATATCACAAGAAGTCTTTTCACCCATCTGTGATGCCTCCTCATCAGAAATTAGTCCCGCACAGCGTATGGTTACAATATGGCTGTCCTCACAAAATTTATACATCTTACGCAGCTCATCAATGGGTTCAAGGTCATTACCATCGGTGCTTGGGCTGTCTACACTCATCATCTGAGTCCAGCCATGGTTACAGACAAGGTCACTTGAGGTTGGTGTAACATGAACTTGTGGTGTCTGGCCACTGACCAATGGTGGATGAGCTGTTGGTGTCTGTCCAGAATACAGACCAGGCTTAGCTGTTGGTGTCTGTCCAGAGACAAGACCTGGCTGAGCTGTTGGTGTCTGTCCAGAAACTAAGCCTGGCTGAGCTGTTGGTGTCTGTCCAGAAACAAGGCCTGGCTTGGCTGTTGGTGTCTGTCCAGAGATAAGGCCTGGATGTGCTGTTGGTGTCTGTCCAGAGACAAGGCCTGGCTGAGCTGTTGGTGTCTGTCCAGAGACAAGGCCTGGTTGAGCTGTTGGAGTCTGTCCAGAAACAAGGCCTGGCTGAGCTGTTGGTGTCTGTCCAGAGACAAGGCCTGGCTGAGCTGTTGGTGTTTGTCCAGAGACAAGGCCTGGCTGAGCTGTTGGTGTCTGTCCAGAAACAAGGCCTGGCTTGGCTGTTGGTGTCTGTCCAGACACAAGGCCTGGTTGAGCTGTTGGTGTCTGCCCAGAGATAAGACCTGGCTTGGCTGTTGGTGTCTGTCCAGAGAAAAGGCCTGGCTGAGCTGTTGGTGTCTGCCCTGACACTAGACCAGGTACAAGTGTTGTGCTGCTCTTTCCTTGGCCATCCTGCCCTGGTTTTGTTATTGGTGTCTGTTCCGAGACAAGGCCTGGTTGTGCAGTTGTAACGTCCGGCTGATGTGTGGTCAACTTTGGGTGGCCTGAAATTGAAAAGCAGTCTGCCAGTATCCTTGTTCAGATCAAGTGATTTGGGGTATTTGGTTATTATTACAGTAATAACAGTATTATATATTTTACTCAAAATATTTATGATATTTCTTTACAAATAACTTGTATGACTTTTTCCATCATATACATATACATTGTAACTATAAAACATACACTTACAAGAGCAGTAGAAGCGTATCTTGTAGTCTACACATGTCTGCATAGGGCTGTCCTGGCAGTATAGACCACTCTTGTCACAAATTACATCCTGGCCGGAGAATGTGTATGGCTGGTCTGTGGATGCAACACGGCACTCTGCTGTGATGATCTCGTCACAGGTTCCTGGATATCCTGGGATATTTCTGTATGTCTCAAAGTCACCACTTGATTTTGTTGCATCATAGGCATTTATCCAGTCTGTCCAGCCTTCACGACATAACATAAACCATGGTATGGCCATAGGAGTGGTTGGTGTCTGTCCAGAGACAAGACCTGGCTGAGTTGTTGGTGTCTGTCCTGAAACAAGGCCTGGATGGGCTGTTGGTGTCTGTCCAGAGACAAGGCCCGGCTTGGCTGTTGGTGTTTGTCCAGAGACAAGACCTGGCTGAGCTGTTGGTGTTTGTCCAGAAACAAGGCCTGGATGGGCTGTTGGTGTCTGTCCAGAGACAAGGCCTGGCTGAGCTGTTGGTGTCTGTCCAGACACAAGCCCTGGCTGAGCTGTTGGTGTCTGTCCAGAGACAAGACCTGGCTCGGCTGTTGGTGTCTGTCCAGAGACAAGGCCTGGCTGAGCTGTTGGTGTCTGTCCACTAACTAAGCCTGGTTGTGCTGTTGGTGTCTGTCCAGAGACAAGGCCTGGCTGAGCTGTTGGTGTCTGTCCAGAAACAAGGCCTGGTTGTGCTGTTGGTGTCTGTCCAGAGACAAGGCCTGGCTGAGCTGTTGGTGTCTGTCCACTAACTAAGCCTGGTTGTGCTGTTGGTGTCTGTCCAGATACAAGGCCTGGCTGAGCTGTTGGTGTCTGTCCTGAGACAAGGCCTGGTTGTGCTGTTGGTGTCTGTCCAGAGACAAGGCCTGGCTGAGCTGTTGGTGTCTGTCCAGAGACAAGGCCTGGCTTGGCTGATGGTGTATGTCCAGAAACAAGGCCTGGTTTAGCTGTTGGTGTCTGTCCTGAGACAAGGCCTGGCTGAGCTGTTGGTGTTTGTCCAGAGACAAGGCCTGGCTGAGCTGTTGGTGTCTGTCCAGAAACAAGGCCTGGTTGTGCTGATGGTGTTTGTCCAGAAACAAGGCCTGGTTTAGCTGTTGGTGTTTGTCCTGAGACAAGGCCTGGCTGAGCTGTTGGTGTCTGCCCAGAGACAAGGCCTGGCTGAGCTGTTGGTGTCTGTCCAGAGACAAGGCCTGGTTGTGCTGTTGGTGTCTGTCCAGAAACAACGCCTGGCTGAGCTGTTGGTGTCTGTCCAGAGACAATGCCTGGCTGAGCTGTTGGTGTTTGTCCAGACACAAGGCCTGGTTGTGCTGTTGGTGTCTGTCCAGAGACAAGGCCTGGTTGTGCTGTTGGTGTCTGTCCAGAGACAATGCCTGGCTTGGCTGTTGGTGTCTGTCCAGAGACAAGGCCTGGCTTGGCTGATGGTGTATGTCCAGAAACAAGGCCTGGTTTAGCTGTTGATGTTTGTCCAGAGACAAGGCCTGGCTGAGCTGTTGGTGTCTGTCCAGAGACAAGGCCTGGCTGAGCTGTTGGTGTCTGTCCCGAGACAAGGCCTGGCTGAGCTGTTGGTGTCTGTCCCGAGACAAGGCCTGGCTGAGCTGTTGGTGTCTGTCCAGAGACAAGGCCTGGCTGAGCTGTTGGTGTCTGTCCAGAGACAAGGCCTGGCTGAGCTGTTGGTGTCTGTCCAGAGACAAAACCCGGACTAACACTTGAAATACAGGCATCAGTACAATAAACTCTCACTTCATAATCATTGCATGATGATCCAGCCTGTCCCTTATCTTCGCATACAAGTCCATGATTTACATCACAAGTGACGCCAGCCTGCCCTATTTGCTCAAATGACATCTGTGAGGCCACATCTCTGCATTCTATCCTGGCTGGAAACTCGCAGAACTCATAACCCATTCTCAAATTATGGAGAGTTTCATAGTCCCCAGTGCTGCCAGCTGTGCGTTTGTAACTGTTCATCCAGGGTGTCCACTCACAGCCAGGTTTAGGGGGGTGGGGAGTTCCTGGACTCCCTGGGCTACCCGTAGGAGCTGGGGTTGCTGAAAAAGACCATAAAACAATTGAAATTCAAAGCATTTCTATTGGCAAAATTGTTGAAATGGATGTGTTAGGCTTATATGTCTCACCAAATGTTGAAGTCAACCTCAGCTTAAAGTCTCATCTGAAAATCTTGAGATCAAACTCACAAACCCTGGTTTATATGGTTAGTGGCTTGTTTGGCAAATCTAACATGATGATTCCTCATTTTATTCATTTGAATATTACTAAAAATGAAAAATGTTTCTGTTTATAACATTTTGTTCAGAAAATAAAATGCCCATTGGTCAGAGTCAACATTATACGTTGATGTAAAACTGTCTTACTTGTTCCAAAACAACTTGATTTTTGATTGATATATTTCATTTTAAACAAATATTTTCAGAAAAGCTGCAAAACAAAAAATAAACAGGTTGATAACTTACGTCCACAATCACAGTTGACACTGATCTCATAATCAGCACATGGGAAGCCTCCCTGAGCTGAGTTCAGACACTTGAATCCATAGCTGAGGTCGCATATCTGATCAAAGTCCGTGCTCATTGTGTACGGCAGGTGATCGGCCGCTGTCTGGCACTTTATCCCGATAGGATTGGCACAGAAACTGTAGTAGTGTCTCAATTCTTTGAGAGGCTCATAGTCTCCTGGGCCAGCATCCTCCCAGGGCTTAGCAACGCTTGGGGAGTCAATGTTCATAAAGTCAGACCAACCATTTTTGCATGTGTATGGCAAAGGAGTGCTCCCTGTTGAAGCAACAGTTGTTTTGCCTCCTCCATCTTGAGGTCTCTTGGTTGGTGTCCAGCCTGAAACTAGGCTAGGTTGAGCTGTTGGTGTCTGTCCAGAGACAAGGCCTGGCTGAGCTGTTGGTGTCTGTCCAGAGACAAGGCCTGGCTGAGCTGTTGGTGTCTGTCCAGAGACAAGGCCTGGCTGAGCTGTTGGTGTCTGTCCAGAGACAAGGCCTGGCTGAGCTGTTGGTGTTTGTTCACTTACTAAGCCTGGCTGAGCTGTTGGTGTCTGCCCAGAGACAAGGCCTGGCTGAGCTGTTGGTGTCTGTCCAGAGACAAGTCCTGGCTGAGCTGTTGGTGTCTGTCCAGAGACAAGGCCTGGATGAGCTGTTGGTGTCTGTCCCGAGACAAGGCCTGGTGCTTGGGTGTTTGTACCAGGAGGTGGCAGAGTTGATGTGGTCAGATATGAAGGTGGGACTGAAAGTTGGTACATACAAAGTATATTATTTACATAAAAAAAACTATACTTAGATCTATGAGCAGTTGCATTCTGACTGAGTAATTTGTATTGTTGGAGTGCTTCAGGGATCAATTGTTCAACCACTACCATTAATGTAATAGATGAATTTCTTTTCATAAGAAGCAATATTTTCTTAAATAACAAATCTACATTCATGCAGACACAAACACAAATCAAGAAGCAACAGACTAAACATAGACACAATCTATTCCACTGTTACTCACCAAAAGTTCTGCATCCGAGGATCTCAAACCTAATGGCTGGGGCAACATTGTAGTCTGTAGGGTGTATTCTTATACACTGAGCTTGGAACTCATTAATGAACAGGTGCTGTACTTCACTGGAAGAATCTCTGTTTGCTTCAAATGTCTGGGTTAAAGGGAAGAAATCAAAATTTGTAATCAAAATGGCATTCACTGAAGTCCATAGTCCCATTTCCAGAATTAAGTCTGTATGAGGACATTTGTAACACTATTACATATAAATCATATAATTCTATGGTAATCTTTTTCCCCTATTTTTATTTTTTCTCTGTTTGCATGAACATCGTCAGTCATGAAGCATTATTGCACATTGCATTATACACAAATTAAAGAACAATTTATAGTTTGTCTTTTTTTAACTATATCTGAAAATAAAATCTCTATCGAGTTTTACTACAGCTCACCTCTGCTTGTCCATCAGGTCCAGTGACATCGTCGAACTGTACACAGTCGTCGCTGTATGTAATCGTGTAATGTTTAGTCCATACAGGTGCCCCATCCAATCCCTTAGTAATAATACCAGCAACAGATACTGGTTCCCCAAAGTTAACCTGTATCCATGGTGATGCATCATCAGAGCGAGGCCTCCATCCAAAACCACTGAGCCGGGCGTCAGCAGGCGTGCTCATTACGTCAGTGGATGATGCTGAGAACTGGCTATCTTTGACTGACTGCATATCACCAGTCAATGGCTTATCACAAACTGAAATGAATTGTCAACCTCATGTAGCTGGAACTGGTCATATGTTCTTTTCTTTCAAAGTCTTCTGTGCTCCTGTGTCCCGGTTGAAATGAGCCAAAATGCATGAAACCTGGTCTGCAGGTGTCCAATTTCAAGCTTGAAATTTGGGATAAAAAGGAGGAGGGGCTGTAGTATCAGTGTAGTGAAAACCAGAGGACCAATGGTCCTGTAAACGCTCACCTGAGATCAGCTGCATATACCAATAAACATGTTTGAATATTATGGTATTTAACTCCAGTGCAGGGGCAGATAAGCCCTTGGGCCATTTTCTTTTTTCAGAATCTTCAATATTCTGTCCATTTGCCAATTTCCTGTTGGCTTTTTCCTTCAAATGACATTTTAACAGTTTTCCCAATTCAGATGCACAGGCAACCCATGTTGACCTTGCCATAAACTTGGTCAAGGTCATCACAGGGTCATGATTTATATATACATTGGAGTACTTTAGCCATCGATGCCTCACGCCAAGTTTCCTTGAAATCAGTCTATTGGTTTCAGAGAAGATGATTTTTGATGGGTTTTTACCATATATGGGCATGGCGGCCATCTTGGTCATGTGACCTAGATTATTTATATACACATTGATTCCCCCATTCTATAGATGCTTCACTTAAAATTTGGCTTTGTTTGGCCATGCGGTTTCAGAGGAGAAGACGTTTGAATATTATGGAAATATACATGTATATTGCCCCGGGGTGGGGGCACATGAGCCCCTGGGGTCCAATTTTTTTCAGAATCATTAATATCCAGTCCTACTGCCCATTTCCTGCAAGACTTTCACTTTAAATGACATTTTAAAAGTTTTCCCCATTCAAATGCATTGGTGACCTATGTTGACCTTCCAGTAAAATAGGTCAAGGTCATCACAGGGTCATGATTTATATAAACATTGTAGTGCTTGAGCCATCGATGCTTCGTGCCAAGTTTCGTTGAAATCGGTCAACTGGTTCTGGAGAAGAAGATTTTTGAACGGTTTTTACCATATATGGGCATGGCGGCCATCTTGGTCATAAGACCTGGATTTTTTATATACATATTTGTTACCCCTTCCTATTGATGCTTCACATAAAATTTCGCTTTGATTGGCCAAGCGGTTTCAGAGGAGAAGATGTTTGAATATTATGGAGATATACATGTATATTGTCCCGGGGTGGGGGCGGATGAGCCCCTGGTGCCCAATTTTTTTCAGAATCATTAATATTCAGTCCTACTGCTCATTTTCTGCAAGATTTTTCCTTTAAATGACAATTTAACAATTTTTCCCATTCAAATGCATTCGCGACCTATGTTGACCTTGCCGTAAAATAGGTCAAGGTCATCATAGGGTCATGATTTATATACACATTGTAGTGCTTGAGTCATTAATGCTTCATGCCAAGTTTGGTTGAAATCGGTCCAGTGCTTCCGGAGAAGAAGATTTTTGAAAGGTTTTTACCATATATGGGCATGGCGGCCATCTTGGTCATGTGACCTGGATTATTTATATACACATTGGTTCCCCCTTCCCATAGATACTTCATGTAAAATTTGGCTTTGATTGGCCAAGCGGTTTCAGAGGAGAAGATCTTTGAAAATTGTGGACGACGGACGGACGGACGACGGACGGACGGACGGACGGACGGACGGACGGACGACGGAGCATGGGTATACTATAAGCTCATCTTGTGAGCCTGACGGCTCAGGTGAGCTAATAATGGCGCAGATCTGGACCCAGTTGTTCAAAGCATCGTTAGCTTAACGATATCGTTAAGACATAAATTTGTTAAGCAAATATCAGCTAAAGTAACAAATACACTGGTATTTTTTGTTGATAAAATGTAAGAATCCTTTGCACTGCAAAGGTTTCTCACATTTTTTATCAACAAAAAATAACAGTGTATTTGTAATATAAATGTTTGAAATTTTATCGAATCGTTAACTAACCACATCATTAGTTTTGAGCAACTGGCTCCAGATGTACAGTTACTATACAGCAGAGATATAGACATAGACTTTTGACTTAGGGGCCCAGACTGCAAAAATTCAATATTTGAGCCACCTCGTGGGAAAACCAACAATGTAGTTTCCGAACAGGTCGGACACAAACCGGACTGTACAGTCACATAAGCAGGCTAGAAGCTTGAAATTTTGGAGTTAAGTAGAGGAGGAATTGTACTATCCGAGTAACGAAAACAAAGGCGCTGATCAGCTTCGCGGTTACCGCGAAGCTGATCTGCGTCTTTGTTTTCGCATATGCAGATTGTTGGTTTTCTCACCAGGCGGCTCATTTATCATTAGGGGTATGGGTATATTGTTTGAAAATTCAGTAGCCAAGCCCAAAATTTATGGACCATGGGCGACTGGGCTACTGTTAGTCTTTTTCCCTGCACAGCTGCTCTATATAGACTAAGAATTTTGACTTAGGGGCCCAGACTGCAAACATTTAATATTTATCATTAGGGGAAACCATTTACATGATTTACATATATGTCTTTAGAACTCATATGATAAAAAAGAAGTGTATTTCTTAGTCAGTTATTGTGTAAAAATACTTTCTGAACCAACATTAATGATTTGATCAGTTGGAACTTTATAATATTTAATTCATTGGATGTGAAGAAATTGCATTACACATGCTTAGCGCATGTCGCATTTTCAGTTATAAAGCAAGTCTATGGAAAATCTTGCGAGTCACAATTTTGTTTAAGTTGGTTTGTGCACAATTTTGTTTAAGCTGGTTTGTGCCTTTATGTACAGAAATAATTCTTTGTATATGAAAAACTACGAATATGAAACATTACATTTTACAAGATGCACTTGTTTTCATGTGTTTTCATGTGTGGCAGGAATGGTCACACAAGATCCCCCGCTGCACATTAGAAAAGCTTTCAAATGCAATTTACAAAGATTATTTTCACCTATTAAACTTGAAAAATTCATTATTTTCACTCAAAACATAGACTGTAGGTACACGTTAGAATCGCCTCGCCGAGGCAGTTCTAATGAGTATGTTTTGGATCAAAAATAAGAAATATGGGTATTCCCCTGTATACCCCAATTTTACTATATAAAAGTGGGGTTCAAGGGGGTATATATTGCACAGACATATACTGAACAAAAAAAGAAACGCAACAATAGGCCACCGAGGATTTTCGAGTTTAACAGCAAAAGCTTGAAAATTTCAGGTCTGTTGCTGTATGATTCACATTCATGGGATGTTAGGGTATATCATGCAAAAATCTGATTTTCATTTCGATAAAAATTGAATGAGATTTTTTTCTCGTCTTAAATAATGCAAATCGGGAAAGATTTGCTCTGCGCATGCGCACACTTTTGAACCTCCAAATCATCAAGAAACAATGTCAGCTGCTCCCTAATTGAAATTCATGAAAAAGAAATAAAGTTACACAACAAACAAGCTCGTAATTAAAACCATCAAAATCCCTATATGTTTAATTGAAAGGGGGATAATTTTACTTTTATTTGCTTTATTTCTTTAACGTGTGAGTCATCTGCTGAGTGGTACATTGCGATTTTGAATGGGGGTTTATAGCGGATTTAAATCGTACCATAATTTTAATGCTTGGGCATGCACACTGTGTGGTATACTACTTTCAGCATGCCTATGGTTGGCATCGAATAACTCCGTAAATACTCATCCAAATGAAAATCGGTTTGTTGCATTCGGAAGCCTAATATCTCATGCAGAAGTAGAAAATGCAATAATTTCTGATTGTGTCATAGTTTGCTCAACATTTAGTGGAATATAATTGTTGCATTTCTTTTTTTTGTTCAGTATATTATCTTGATGAAACCTAGCATTTTTGGGGAGAAAATGTACATTTTGTTAAATGTGTATATAGTGCATATGTGAACAAAAACGCATTTCTTTTTCCAAAATGGCAGCTTCCTTCTGATTTCATCATTCAAGATAAAAAAAAAAAAATAACGTCATTGAAACTTATAACGTCACAAAAGCAGAATCATGTAAAAGGGTACTTCCCAACCCTTAATTCTCACCATGCATTTCTAGGAGCTACTTTTGCTGTGGATGCCTATATTAGCAGCGTCATGAGAAAACCAACATTTTGCATATGTGAAAACAAAAAAAAATGCAGTAAATTACTGTAAATGCGAAGCTGATCAGCGCCTTTGCTTTCGCTACACGGATAGTACAATTCCTCTTCTTTCTAAATCCATAATATCCAGCCTCTAGCCACCTTCTGTGCTTGTACAGCACGGTTTGTGTTGGACCTGTTTGGAAACCACATTGTCGGTTTTCTCATGTCGCGGCTAATATGTTCCTTGTTTTGGTACAAGTGTTTCAGATGATGCTTCTACCTGCATGCCTGAGATAAGTAACTGAATGCCCACCTTTTTGGAAAGAGTTGCTCACTAGGACGACTTATTGTTTTCTTTGACTCAGTACTTTTTTGTGAATTTTCTTGTTTCCTACCTTGGATTTTAGGTCTGATAGCCATGGTTATTGGTCACTGCTTACATTTTACTTATTTTTTGTTCCATTTCAGCAATTAGATTGCCGTAGTTTACATTTTTGGTGCATTTCTTTTTTTATTTGATTTTGGTAAATTTTGTCAGATTTTTTTCTTCCAAAGAGCTATTCTGAGACTTTTTGATAGTCTATAAGAATCTCACAGGAGTGTCAGGTACGAATAGGCAAATCTGTCCCAAGGGTCTCTGTGGCATCATGCGGCTGAACCAAGTGATGCCAAACTGTAACCCAAGATACAGATTTGTCTATCAGTACCTAAAACTCATGTAAGATTATTTGAACCTTCCAATGAGAAAACCAACAATTAAGGTTTTCAACCTGGCCCCGAGGTTATAAAACTTTTTTCATGCTCAGCTCAGTTGAGACTAAAATTTATCCTGCTCATAAATGTTAAAATGCCAACAACTGTTGGCATTTTAACATTTATCAGCAGTATAAATTACAGGCTTTTGTGGTCTAAACCAAAAAGTTTAATTATTTTTGGCTATTTCAGTTTTTATGAGGAATTGAAATTTCATGCTCAGCTGAGTTGAGCATAAAAAAAGTTTTATAACCTAGGGGCCTGGTCCGTCACAAACCAGGCTGTAGTGCCACAGAAAAAAGAAGCTTGAAATTTCAGATTTTAGAAAGAAGAGCCATCATACTATTATGGAGCAAAAACGAAGGCGCTGAACAGCTATGCAGTTACTGCACAGCTGATCACCTTTGTTTTTGCATATGCAGATTGTTATTTTTTCCGATTTGGCGGCTCCATTATTTTTTCTTTCACATATTTCAGTGGCATTAAGCTTGTTTTAATAAGCTTTACCCTGGAATGGGGTGCAAACTGCTTCAATCATGTCATTATTTTTGATATTGTTGAGATGTGTGCACGTAGGGAACCAGAGGACCAATGGTCCTGTAAACGCTCGCCTGAGACCTGAGATACCAATAAACTTATTTGACTAGAATGGTAATATACATGTATATAACCCCAGGGCAGGGTCAGAGCAACCTCTGGAGTCATTTTTTTTTAAATCATAAAAATTCAGTCCATTTGCCAATTTACTGCAAGTTTAGTCCTTCAAATGACATTGTAACAATTTTCCCCATTCAAATGCATGGGCGAGCTAAGTTGACCTTATCATAAAATAGGTCAAGGTCATCCAAGGGTCATGATTTATATAAACTTTGTAGAGCTCCACTGCCTGATGCTTCATGCCAAGTTTCAAAATCATAGGCCATCTGGTTCTGGAAGAGAAGATTCTTATATGTTTTTTGCTAATTATAGCCATGGCAGCCATCTTGGTCATGTGACCTGGACCATTTAATATAAACTTATTTTCCCTCTTCCTAAGGATGCTCCACATGAAGTTTGGCTTTGATTGGCCAAGCGGTTTCAGAGGATTATGGAAATATACATGTATATAGCCCCGGGGCAGGGGCAGACAACCCCCAGGGGCCAAAATTTTCCATAAACATTAATTTTCTGTCTAATTGCCTATTCCCAGTAAGTTTTACCCATTTAATAGCATTTTACCATTTTTCCCCATTCAAATGCATTGGCGACCTAAGTTGACCTTGCCGTAAAATAGGCCAAGGTCATCGCAGGGTCATGATTTATATAAACTTTGTAAAGCTTTTTTCTGTGATGCTTCATGCCAAGTTTCAAAATCATAGGCCTTCTGGTTCTGGAGAAGAAGATTTTTAAAGGTTTTTGCTATTTATAGCCATGGCGACCATCTTGGTCATGTGACCTTGACCATTTATATAAACTTTCATTCCCCCTTCCCATGGATGCTCCACATGAAGTTTGGCTTTGATTGGCCTAGCGGTTTCAGAGAAGAAGATGTTTGAATATTATGGTCATATACATGTATATGGCCCCGGGGCAGGGGCAGACAATCCCCCAGGGGCTAAAATTTTCCATTAACATTAATCTTCTGTCCATTTGCCTATTCCCAGTAAGTTTTACCCATTAAATAGCATTTTACCATTTTTTCCCATTCAAATGCATTGGCGACCTAAGTTGACCTTGCCGTAAAATAGGTCAAGGTCATCCTAGGGTCATGATTTATATAAACTATGATGCGCCCGCGTCCCCAATGCTACATACCAAGTTTCGTGGAAATTGGCCCACTGGTTCTGGAGAAGAAGATTTTTAAAGGTTTTTGCTATTTATAGCCATGGCGGCCATCTTGGTCATGTGACCTGGACCATTTATATAAACTTTCGTTCCCCCTTCCTAAGGATGCTCCACATGAAGTTTGGCTTTGATTGGCCAAGCAGTTTCAGAGGAGAAGATCTTTGAAATTGTGAACGACGGACGACGGACGACGGACGGACGACGGACGACGGACGGACGGACGTCGGAGCATGGGTATACTATAAGCTCACCTGTGAGCCTTTGGCTCAGGTGAGCTAAAAAGATACGTTACCTCCAATGTTAAACAGAAATATGTGAAAAAAATATATGATATGGGTCAGATAGCAATTTTTGTCCCTGGCCAAACTTGGGATTCACTTTCTCATTTGCAGAGCAAGAAAATACAGCTCCAAGCTAACAACTTGCCACACACTTAACAGTGTTCACAAAGGCTAAGTTAGTCCATCAATATCACAAAGCCTTCCTTGACTGTTAAGACAATCCAGGGTTGCCATGTGAGTGCTTGTTTCAGTAATCTTTTGTCAAATAATCTTGGTTTGCATGACCTCACTGTTATGGGTGGTTAATTTGATTTTTTGTTCTACAAAGCTAGTTCATGGGCAAGCCTCTCAGAGATTACAAGGATTCAGTGCACATTTTTTCACCATTAACTCATAAGTTCACAACTGCTCTTCTTGAATAAGTGGAAGGGAAAGACTGGCTATAGCAATATTAACATGACCACATCTTCATGAAAGAAAAGTGCCAGATATGAGGGCTGCTTCATTTAAAATCAGACATGTTATAAACTGAACTATCACACCTGGTCTATAAGTGGTCAGACTTCATGCTCAGCTCAGCTGAGACTAAAATTTATCCTGCTCATAAATGTTCAGACTTCATGCTCAGCTCAGCTGAGACTAAAATTTATCTTGCTCATAAATATTTAAATGCCAACAATTGTTGGCATTTTAACATTTATGAGCAGGATAACTTAAAGGTTTTTGTGATCTAAACCTCAAATTTCAATTTATTTTGGGCTGTTTTGTCATTTATGAGCAGTTTAAATTTTATGCTCAGCTGAGTTGAGCATGAAAAGTTTTATAACCTCGGGACCTGGTCTAGGAGTGGTCAAACTTCATGCAGTCAGTAGAACATGAATAATATATGAGCCACCTCATGAGAAAACCAACAATCTGCATAGGCGAAAACAAAGGCGCAGATCAGCTTCGCAGTAACTGCGAAGCTGATCAGCGCCTTTGTTGCGCTACACGGATAGTATAATCCCTCTTCTTCTTAAATCTGAAATTTCAAGCTTCTAACTGGCTTCTGTGACTGTACAGCCTGGTTTGTGTCGGACCTGTTCAAAAACCACATTGTTGGTTTTTCCACGAGGCGGCTCATATCATAAACTCAGGCTTTGATAAGAACTTACTGGTTTGGGCACATTGGCAATAGACTCGGACTTCGTAATCCTCACATCTACCGTCGCCCTGCAGTGAGGCGTAGCATGCAAATCCTGCCTTTGTGTTGCATACAGTTAACTTATCATCCCCTTGGTCATAACTCATTTCATTAGAGACCTGTCGGCATTGGATGTATGCAATTTGGTCTTGACCGCAGTATGAGTGCTGTTTGACCAAAGTCGGGAGAAATTCAATATCGTCATTATCAGAGGCTGTGGGCTTGTGCGAGTTCATCCAGGGTGTCCAACCCGACTGTTTGCATAGGTGCTGAGCCATCGGGGGTTCGGTCGTGGTCCCTATATTGGGGGAGCCGGTTCCCGGTGTAACTGGGATGGCTGTCGGCGTTCCTCCCGATAGCATGCCAGGTGCCAGGGTGGTTGTGATTGGCAGACCTTAAAATAGTAAGGGAAGGAAATGATAAGTTAACGCAAATGTAAGATGCCCACAATTTATTGAACTGCAGTGCATAACTAACAAACATTTAATACTACATGTTCAATAATTGTATACTAGCTAAGATAACAGAAAATAAATGAGCTGCGTCATAAGAAAACCAGCGTGGTTTCCAAACAGGTCGGACATACATGTAAGCACAGAAGATGGCTAGAGGCTGGAAACTTTGGATATAAGTAAGAGGAATTGTACAATCCATGTAGCAGAAACAAAAATGCCAATCAGCTTCACAGTTTCTGCTAAGCTGATCTGCCTCTTTGTTTACGCATATGCAAAATGTTGGTTTTCTCATGATGAGGCTCAAATGAACATGGTTACAAATGCAAACAACATTATTGGATATGTGTGATTTTTTGTTCAGAATTTATCAAAGCTAAAATACTTTTCATGAGCACTGTCATGATAAAAGCTGCTAATTTTTCTTTATAATCAAATATACATTTTTTTTCAAATGTGGTGAAAATGTGTTGCAAATTCTTTGAGGCAAACAGCAAAAATTAATGTACTAATTGAAACATGCAAAAAACATAACTTCTAAAAGCATGTACGAACCTTAATGCTATATAACTTTTCTACAGTTTATCAATAACAGGTCTGAACGAACAAGTATTTCATGATTTTGCTCTTACGTGTATATTACATTCAATGGTAACAGCTTTTTTTCATATGTATGTAACTATGTGTTTTGCAAAACACTACAAGTGAACACAGGGTGTTTTTACTCTGTTTTAAGCATTCATATGAACAACAAAGGCAAAAATTCATCACTGCATTTGTTGCATGCTGCATAGATAGCATAAATATTGTGCAATTAAACAATTATCTATAAGAAAAAAAAACTACAAAGGAAATCATTTATGGCTTAAATTCATTATCCAACATCAAAATCATGTTAATAATTCAAAAGATTTGTGTTCATTCCATTATACATACTTCAGTTGAAAAGAAAACCAAACAGAAAAACTATGCAAATATATATCCCATATTATACAACGCTTTGTAGATTACAAATTGTCTATATAAAAAGAAATCAATTCTGTTTAAAACATTTCAGTTCGGACATAAAGTTCTTAATTTACTAACCACAGTCACATGTGAAGCGAACTTCATAATTGTAACACTCGGAGCTTCCCGTTTGGTCGGCATGGTTACAACGTAAGCCATTTCTGAGGTCGCAGGTCACTTTCTGACCAGACGCAGCTGACGATATTGTTGTTCCGACGACTCTGCACTCCATAGCTGTCATCTGACTTATGTCGCAGAATGTGTACTTTTGTCGTAGCAACGGAATGGTTTCCATGTCACCTTGGTTGTAAGGTGTCGGTGTTGAAACACTCATCCAGTTGGTCGGTCCAGACTGGGTGCAGGCTGCAGGTAAGGGAGCCGGGGTGGGTGTGCCTGTGACCCCTATGTAAGGGGCCATGGTAGGGGTCTGTGAGCTGAGGGGTGGGGGTGATATCGTACTGGAGCAGACGCCGGTTCTCTTCACCTGGTTGTTGTTACAGTAACTGAAAACAATGTCAGCCTCGTCACAAAATTATCCAATTTTAGCCTATAAGCTAGTTAGCCTATACAATCATCTAAATAGAAGATCAGCATGTACATCTTCAACTTAAGTCCCTTCTTGAATAATGTAATGCTTATAAATCTATGAAAGTCTTTCCGGCTTAGCAGACAGGCTTACATATGACCTGGACAAAATCTCAGTAACAATTTAACTCAGACAAAAAGCAAATTTGATTCATGTCAAAAAAAACAACATGTAATAGTTGCTTATGGCAAAGGTGGGATTTAAATTTCAATGTCTGAATAAAATATTTTCTGCTGTTCAATTTTTCTTTGATTTGTTCATGGCGGATTCAACTTTCTATTAAATTTGCAATTTGCCTTGGTACTGTGTAAACATATATAATTCAATTAAAATTAAAGAATGGAAATTTGGAAGAGGGTGGGCCGTATAGCAATTAAGAAAAAATTCCAAGCACCTACCATATTTCACAATCCATTCTGCAGACTGTACCATCAGTTATCCTCTCCCCCTCCTTGTAGGTGTGGCCGTTGATTGTCAAACAGGTCTGGTTACAGAACGCTTCGGGGATACATTTCAGAGGGGCCTTGTCAGACTCAAACACCTGGAAGCAACATGAGAACACTGTTTGATTTCTTGCTCACTTTCCAATTTAAACAACTGATAACATGCCATGTTAGTGGGTTAGAACCCTCATCTTAATAGTGTCAATTGTTGTGTTTAAATATTTTTTAGAAACCAGTGCAGACATACAAGAATGGTACCATGGTTTCGCACAATGGGGGCATAAACGTACAATGTACCACCCCCAAAGGGTACACTCTAACCAAAGTGCATTATGGGCTGGTAATAGAAAATGTGCATTATCAAGAAAAAAAACTCCTGCTCACCTGTCCTGGCGGGCAAGGTTGAACATCACATCCCTCGACACACGTCTCCTTGCCACAGTCCTGGGTCAGGGTGTCGTATACTAGTCGGTTGTCACAGGTCTTGCGTGGACAGATTGAGATACACGGATTGTAGGTATAGCAGTCCTCGCACTGGATCGCTGTAAAAAGAAGACTTGAGTACTGAGAATATGCACCACCTCACCTCTTACTTGACCACAAAATTTTAAAATGAATGGAAGAGGTAACATGTAAGATGTTAACATGTGTCTCTACAAAAAATACTGTGCTAAAAAAAATGGCACATTGTTGTATTGGCCAGGCCCCAAGGTAGTAAAACTTTCTTCATGCTAAACTCAGCTCAGACTAAAATTAATCCTGCTCATAAATGTTAAAATGCCAACAATTGTTGGCAAATTGTTGGCATTTTAACATTTATTTTGATAAATTGCAGGCTTTGGTGATCTAAACCTAAAATTTTAATTAATATGGGCTATTTCGGTATTTATGAACAGTGTAAATTTTATGCTCAATTGAGTTGAGCATGAAAAAAGTTTTATAACCTTGGGCCCTGAACTGCTGATTTCCCATTTTTTCAATTTATAATGGGTGCAAGGTTTGCATCACTCTTGTACTGCAATCCTCTTAATGCTTACCACAGAAGTCGGGAGTCCGCCATTTGATAGGTACACCATTCATGGCACACTGGTGGGCGTAGGCTGCAACTACTGTACACAGACACTCACAGTCACCACCTACAATCATGGGAAAACAAAAACTGTTCTAAATAAAGAAATTTACTTGGATTTGAACCGCATAATGAGAAAACCTATCTTGTGCCTATGTGAAAACAAAGATGAAGATCAGCTGTGCAGTTACTCAGTGCCTTAGCTTTTGCTCCATAGATAGAACAATGCATCTTCTTACAATATCTGAAATTTCAAGCTTCTAGTTTCTATAGCTGTATAGCCTGGTTTGTTGAACCTGGTCAGAAACCCAGATTGTTGGTTTTCTCATACAAAGACTCATTTCATGTCAAGATCTCTACATAAATCAAAAGCCAATTTTGTCAGCATGCTCTGATTCCTATCTTGAAAGCACTATTATGAAATAGAAGCTTAAAGATTAAGAAATCAAAGATTATGTACATATAGTAGAGAAATAAACCCAAACTGAAATTTACGTTAAAATTTTGGCTCACCTGTATCGCATGCGCATGCATCAAAAATACACTTGTCCAGGTATTCCTTGTACTGTACAACTCCGTGGCAGGGCTCAAACAGCTTGGACGAGATGATGGCACACTCCTGCTGAGCCCAGGCGTGGCGACCAGGGTTGGTCTCACAGGTGCCTGTCACTTCCTTAGAGGCCCCACAGTAACCATGAACCTGGAAAGTAAAACAATATTTGAGCCGCAACGCAGACAAAACTGTCTTCGTAATTTCCGACCAGGTCTGACACAAACCGGCCGATACAGTCACAGAAGATGGATAGAAGCTTGAAATTTTGGATATAAGTAGAAGAGGGATTGTACTATCCTAGTAGCGAAAACAAAGGCGCGGATCAGCTGTGCAGTTACTTTTCTGCACAGCTGATCTGTGTCTTTGTTTTCGGATAGGTAAAAATCTGGTTTTCTCATGATGCGGCTCATTTTAGTTTGCTTGACAGATTTTCTAATTCAGTTTTACTCCCTTTCAAGATTATTTTAGCTCATATGAGCCAGGCCAATCAGTAGATGGGGCAAAGAAGGAAACCCCCTGAGAAAAACCACTTAGCAGACCAACAAACAGAACCTGGCTTCTCTCACCTGTGTCCCATGTGGCTTGAACCCACATCAGACAAAGCAATGAGATGATCAAATAGTTAAGAGCGGTACTGACATATCAGCGCTCTTAACCACTCAGCCACAGAGGCCACCTCGCTTGACAGATATTATCAACATAAAATGCATTGTAATCACCTGCATGAAATTGAGCTCTTCTTTCAAACAAGTGCTTGATTTAGAAATAGCAACTTTTTAAGTTTTGTCATTTTGAAGGGGACACTCGGACCGCAACAAATGTGATAACAGGCTTTTACTCACATAAGCAAGATACTACGCTGAATCCAGTCATATTGTGATAATTCAGTTCCAACTTTCATTCAGCCAATTTAAAGGTGCACTTTAAAAGGGAAGTAATTCTTACCTTCCATGTATCAGCAAATGCCGTTGGTCTCGCTACAGTGCCCCCTTGTGGTGAGCTGAAGTCATTTCTCTGGTTTCCATCAAAATCACCGCATAAACCAAACACCTGCACAAAAACATCAGATAAATGAACCACCGCATAAGAAAAACAATAATCTGCATATGCAAAAACAAAGGTGCAGATCAGCTGTGCAGAAACCTGCACAGCTGATCAGCGCCTTTGTTTTTGCTACACGCATTGTACAATTTCTCTCATTCTTATATCTGAAATTTCAAGCTTTTAGCATTTTTCTGTGGCTGTATAGCTAGGTTTGTGTCCGACCTGTTTAGAAACCACATTGTTCGTTTACTCATGATGCCTCTCAAAGGTAAAATTGCCTGGTCAAAGATAAAGCTTGTCAGGGAATGGACTTTAGCTAACATTCAATCAATCCTTATAGAAACAAAACAGCAGGCAAAGTTGTTATATAAAATTCACTTCAAATGCAATTAAAAATAAAAATACATGAATTACAAGTCAAACAATACATGTAGATCGTTATAAGAAAGCCATGCAGGAATTTCACTGGTTTCAAAATTTTTATTTTCTTGTATAACTGTACGTTCAGAATGTTTTTGTTTTTTTATGGTCACTGAGGGTTTGTCAACTTTCAGGTGATGTTTATCTTGTGAATTTTTTACATCCAAATCATTCATGTAGTCTGTAATGCTTTAATATAGATAAGTCATTGTTATTAGTGAGAACTTTGAAATCACAAGGCCAAATATTTGTGAATATTAATGAAATTCAAGTTCTCATGAACATTCTTAACTTAATACAGTAAAACTTAAAAAAAAAGGCTGGTTACCTGCCCCTTCTGTTCACTCTTCAGTTTGACATACACCCTGGTACCCCTGTCCCACTCCAAGGTGATGCCCTGTGGCGTTGTGATGATCACAAAGTTACCCACTTCCTTCACATGGAACGGGGAGTTGGGGTCCACACGGACAGATTTGCCTTTAACCAGCTGGAGCTCGTAGTAATTCGCTGTGGCTGTAATAGGAGTTAAAATTACAGAAATTACTAATAGTGGATGCCATGCTTGCTGACACATTGCTGATTTTTAATGGGTGTCATGCATGCTATATGATTTGAGCCTGTGCATGAGAAAACCAACAATTTGGGTTCCGACCAGGTCTGACACAAACCAGCCTGTACAGTCACAGAAGCAGGCTAGATTTTTAAAATTTTGGAATTCAAGAAGAGGAATTGTACTATCTGTGTAGCGAAAACAAAGAAACAAAGGCGCTGATCAGCTTCGCGGTTACCGCAAAGCTGG
Organism: Rugalucina vietnamica; assembly: GCA_964017185.1. Lineage (NCBI taxonomy): Eukaryota > Metazoa > Mollusca > Bivalvia > Lucinida > Lucinidae > Rugalucina > Rugalucina vietnamica. Next base: position 51,685,980 of record OZ024869.1, read on the forward strand.
TATGCGCCTTTGTTTTCACATATGCAAATTGTTGGTTTTCTCATGCGGCGGCTCAAATGCTATTACAGGCCAACCTCATTATAACGCCATCTTTGGGTTCCATAGAAACAGACCATGTTATAAGTGGCCATGTTATAACGAGGTTATTTACTATAGACATATAGCAAAATAATCAATTTGGGAGCCATGAGATTGAAAACATTATATTGAAAATAATGAGGCATGTTATAATGAGGTTGAAGTGTACCGTTTTGAAGTTTTTGGTTCCTAATTAATAGCTAGCTCAGCAAACGCCTTACAATAACAAACAATTAAATAAACATACCTGGTTCTCCAATGGTGAAGGAGATAGACTTGGTACAGGTTGTCCCTGTAGAACCGCAGGGGATGTTTTCCGTCGTAATCTGGAACTTTACTGGATTACCCGGCTTGGACTGCACAAGGATATAGTCACAGTTTCCTTGGAAGTCGAAACTCTTGCCGTCGAAAGTTTGATAGTGGGAGTCCCCATAGGCACTGCAGATTGCTGGACAATCCTTGGTCTCACATACCCAGAGTTGGTTCCGGCAGGTGCTGTAAGACATCAGGAAAACATATCCATATAAATATAGTATTTATATAGTGAAAATGGGGTTTATAGGGGAATACGCTTTTTCTTATTTTTGCTGCAAAACATCGATTGTGGGTACTCATTAGAACCCCCTCGCTGAGGCGGTTCTAATGTGTATCCACAATCTATGTTTTGAGCCAAAATAAGAAAAATATCCTTTTTTTCTAATGAAAAATTTCAGTTTTTACAGTAGAAGAAAAAATATGTATATTGTACGGGTGTGTTTGATAAGACACTACAGATGGCGGGACAATCCTTGCTCTCACATACCCAGAGCTGGTTTCGGCAGGTACTGTAAGACAATTCATATCTAAATTTTTCCAATTGTACAGCCAGATTTGTCAAAGTTAGTAGTAGAGATAAATATCTAAACAGCTTTCTTAAATAAGGGGTATATCAGGTTCTGCAATTCTTTCTTTCATCTTACCAACAAATTTCATAACAGATGCTTAAAGTACTGTAGGAATATTGTATAAGTATTGCAGACTATGGTCTAATTGAAGCCTCTGAATTTCACGAAATCTCCAAGGAAATGAAAAAATGAGTTTATGTATGAAAAAGGGTGTGTTTTTTTTTTTTTTTTTTTTTGGTTTTTGTTTTTTTAAAAACAACAACAACAACAAAAAATACAACAGTATTTTCAAAATGCATATATGCTGTGAGTACTATATTCATAAAAGGTGCATATTAAATAAAGGCTACGATGTCAGAGTAACAAAAAATAAATTGTCAGTGAAAACTGATTCAAAATAATTTTCTATCTTTATAAAAAATAACTTTTTTTTGTAAAAATGCTATTTATATGATCTTAAGCCAGGCTACAAAGCTATTTATATAATTTTAAGCCAGGTTGTATCTTACCACTCATTACAGTCCATAGTAAACTTCTCTCCTTCTTTGTAGGCCACGCCCCCGTGGAAGCATGGACAGTCCGTCTTCAGCACACACTTATCCCCCAGTCTCACCAGCCCCGGTTTACACACACACCCCTCCGTACACTTGGTCTGGTTGCAGGACGGGGACGCGTTGTCGCAAGTTTCGGGGCAGTTGGATACACAGGAAGAATATTCCTGGTCATCAGGGCAGATCTTGGCAAGCCCAGTAATGGATGAGCCGGCTGGTTTGGGTGCGCAGGTCCATCTTGCATTGACACATGTGCTGAAGAAATTGAGAAATAAATGATACAAAAGGTGAGAAACAGCTAAGATTCTTGGTTTTAGACAAGGTCTGTCACCAACCAAGGCGTGCAGCTAAGCAGATGTATTGTATTAACATTACTTATCACATAGCTGATCTAAACCATTGTTGTTTTTTACATATTGTACACTACACAGTAGGTTTCAAGATAATTCACAGTTAAGCAAAATCATAATGATACTACCATGAAAAAGATTGGAAATTGATCTGAAATGGCTGCAACATTTTCTTATACACTCACTTTCAATGCTTACTTTCAACCCAGCGGGCACATGAAGTCAAAATGACATCATATCAACGTCGATGCAACGTCATGACGTCGCATCGACGTCGATCTGACGTCATTCTGACGTCATGTGCCTGCTGGGAATGGACAGTTATATTCATGGTGTTCATGCAACATCATGAAAGCATACTCTTTTGAAACAGACTAACTGAGAACTACTGTAGGTTTCTTTCATTCCACTCAAAGTGAAATTTCCTATTTGAGCAAAAGATACATACCAGACCTGATCTCCCCTCTCCACAGTAGTACCAGCAGTGTAGTCCTGACCATTGAATTTACATGGACAAATCTGTATATCAATACAGTGACCATTGTCGTCCAGGGTCTGGTTGGCAGGGCAGCCACAGCCCTCCGCGCAAACCCCAGACTGCTTGCAGGTGGGATCGTTGGCTATGTTAGAGCAGGTCCGGGTACATTCGTTGGGACAGACTTGGTACTCCTGTCCAGCAGGACACGGGATTCCTAGAAATAAAGGGGGATAATTCATTAATAAAATGAAACCTTGAAAGATTCTGACCAATCTGGACTGAGACCAGGTCCCGAGGTTATAAAACTTTTTCATGCTCAACTCAGCTGAACATGAAATTTAAACTGCTCATAAATACTGAAATAGTCCAAATTAATTTAAGTTTTGGGTTTAGATCATCAAAACCAGTAACATGTATCCAAAGTATAGGCTTCATCCCCTTGGGTTTAGATCATCAAAACCAGTAATTTATCCTGCTCAGAAATGTTAAAATGCCAACAATTGTTGGCATTCTAACATTTATGAGCAGGATAAATTTTAGTCTCAGGCGAGCTGAGCATGAATTTTTTAATAACCTTGGAACCAATGAACAAAAGGAGCAAGAAGCATAAGAGAGATGGTAGCCTTTTCATAATATATGTCAAAACAGAAAGCCAGAGGCACTAATTATCTCAATATTTAACTCAAATCATCAGCTTGGGTTCTACCAAATTTTAACACTATCTTTACATTGATACTGCTATCATTTTTGGACCAAAACATCTTCATTATTCAAATCTTCAAAAGCAATACCTACTTTGTTTAACTGTTTTGTGGTTTAGTATCCTAGTCAACAATTTTTCAGTTTAGTCCAAATGGCACCTCACTTCCTGGCTATTAATCAGGGCCCAGTTGTTCAAAACTTTGTTAGCTTAACAGTGTCTTTAAGCCCTCATTTCGTCAACTATATATCCACTTCAAAAGCAAATACACTGTTATTTTTTGTTGAAAAAAATGTGAGAATCCTTTGCAATGCAAAAAAAACCAACAGTGTATTTGTAATATTCATGTTTGAAATTTCAACGAATTGTTAACTAACGACATTGTTAATTTTGAACAACTGGTCCCAGTACTTTGGGGAGTTATGGTGTCTTGCTCAAGAACTCAACCAAGCGCCAGTGGGGATAAAACCCAAATCTCTAAAACCAAAAAGTTGTCCATGTATTACATGGGCAACTTTTTGGTTTTAGAGATTTGGGTTTTAAATAAACAGAATTTTTAAGTTGTAAAAATTGAAAAAATTCAGAAGAATTTTTTTTGTGTATTTTTTCTTATTTTTGCTCAAAAACATAGATTGTGGGTACATGTTAGAACCGCCTCGCTAAGGCCATTCTAACGAGTACCCACAATCTATGTTTTGGGTTCAAGGGGGTATACATGTCACTGACATGTTATCCTGATGTCAATCGAAAGTCTGACATACTAACCACTAGATGACCGCGCTATCCCGGTACATACTTATAACTAGACATTTGAATATGGTCATATTTGAAGTCACACAATAAAACATCAAATGAAAATCTTGACACCACTTACGACATTCTGGTACTTGTTGCCTCCAATGTATGTGGATCCCGGCAGCAGCGCAGGTCTGGGCGTAGGTCGCCAGGGTCGGGCAAAGACAGTCCTTAATGTTCTGCTCACAGGCACACAGGTCGTACATACAGCTCTGATAGTCTCCCTCCACATCCACAACGTCGTTGCAGGCTGTAATATCATGAAAACTTGCCCATGCAATATACAGAGAATATTTTCAGAAGCAAAAATTGAAAATTTCATTGGAAAAATTTTGATACTTTTTAATATTTTTGATCAAAACATAGATTAAGGTTTGATCAAAACATAGATTAAGGGTGAGGCGGTTCTAACGAGTACCCTCCTGCGAGTCAACCAAAAGTGGTTGACAGCTTGGCTTTTTGACAATGTGCTTGAGTCAGACGGAAAAATGAACCACTGGATATGATACTTTCATTTTGACGGCTGTCTAGTCGGACAATACAAAGGATTAATCCAACAAACTCTGCAGACCCTGATCATATTGCATCCCTGAATGGTTACTGTCCTGTTTTCTATGACATAAATTGTCACAAACCTTAGGATAAAATATTGATACAATACCTTTGAATATATCGCTCTTGAGATAAGAACAATATATATTAGACTGGTTCTTCCTTTGTGCGTTGTCCTCACAGGGATTGTTTGTGTGATTTAGGGCTATGTCTTGGCAACTCGGCTGTGTTTTCCATCGGTTTCCGAAAGCATTGATGTTAGTTTCAATGTCCCCTTGCTTCGTTTTGAAGTCATTCTTTTGGTTAAAGTCAAATGTGCCACACAAACCTATTGTAACAAGGAAGAAGAAAATACAAATATATGAGCCGCATCATGAGAAAACCAACAATTTGTATATGCAAAAACAAAGACGCAGATCAGCTTCGCAGTAACCGCGAAGCTGATCAGCGCCTTTGTTTTTGATACAGGGATAGTACAATTCTTCTACTTTCGAAATCCAAAAGTTCCATCCTCTAGCCATCTTCTATGCTTGTATAGCTTGGTTTGTGCAAGGCTGGTTAAAAAACGACATTGTTGATTTTCTCATGACGTGGCTCATATGTATATGGTAATAAAAACGTTTCTATTCTCTGAGAAATATATTACATTCAGTAAATACCAGAGGACCAATGGTCCTGTAAACGCTCACCTGAGATCTGCTTCATATACCAATAAACATATTTGAATATTATGGTATTTAACCCCAGTGCAGGGGCAGATGAAGCCCTTGGGCCATTTTCTTTTTTTTTCAGAATAATCAATATTATGTCCATTTGCCAATTTCCTGCTGATTTTCCCCTTCAAATAACATTTTAAAAGCAGATGAGCCCCTGGGGTCCATTTTTTTTCAGAATCATTAAATTTCAGCCTTACTGCCCATTTCCTGCAAGACTTTCACTTAAAATGACATTTTAAAAGATGCATTGACGACCTATGTTGACCTTGCCATAAAATAGGTCAAGGTCACCACAGGGTCATGTTTTATACATTGTAGTACTTGAGTCATCCATACTTCATGCAAAGTTTCATTGAAATCGGTTCACTGGTTCTGGAGAAGAAGATATTTTAAGGGTTTTTACGATATATGGGCATGACCGCCATCTTGGTCATGTGACCTGGATTATTTATATATACATTGGTTCCCACTTCCTATAGATGCTTCATATAAAATTTGGCTTTGATTGGCCAAGTGGTTTCAGAGAAAAAAATCTTTGAAAAGTGTGTATGGATGACAGACCGGCCAAGGTCAAGAGATGACCTTGACCTAAATTAATCATATACCTTCATCTAATCCATTAGTTGTTTGCATCTACCACTTTTCAGATCTCAGGCTGCAATAGTTTTCAAAAAATAGCTAATTTCTACTTTTCCCATTCTAAGTCTATGGAAACTTAAAGTTACCATAGCAACCAGAGTTCTTATCCGACTGGAATAAAAAACACAAATTATGTAGAGGCTACTGTCAGGAACATGTATACAAAGTACAAGATTCATCCACTTGACAGTTTCTGAGGAGAAGATTTTTGAATGTTTTTTTTTTTCAAAATTTTGCCCTTTATGGGGCCCCAGCAACCAATCAAAATAAAGGATTAGGACAAAACTCGCAAGAAACGTCAAACACTACTCAATAAACATTTCTGCAAAAACAAAATTCAAATGTCTGCAATTTTAGCGGAAAAATAGCCAATTTCCACTTTTCCCATTATAAGTCTATGGAAATTTTAAGTTGCCATAGCAACCAGAGTTCTTATCCGCCTGGAATAAAAAACACAAATTATGCAGAGGCCACTGTCAGGAACATGTATACAAAGTATAGGCTTCATCCCCTTGACAGTTTCTGAGAAGAAGATTTTTGAATGTTTTTCGAAATTTTGCCCTATATGGGGCCCCTGCAACCAATCAAAATGAAGGATTAGGACAAAAGTCACATGAAACATAGAGGACTACTCAATAAACATTTCTGCAAAAACAAAATTCAAATATCTCCAACAAGACAGCAAAAACTGGCAATTTTCACTTTTTTCCATTATAAGCCTATGGGAAGCATAAGTTGCCATAGCAACCAGAGTCCTTATCCGATCAAAACAAAAAACACAATTATTCTTTCCCCCTACCTGTAGATGGTGTATGTGTAATATGAGAACAATCGGCCTAGCGGTTTCAGAGAAGAAGATCTTTGAAATTGTGGACGACGGACGGACGGACGCCGGACGGACGGACGCCGGAGCATGGGTATACTATAAGCTCACCTATGAGCCTTCGGCTCAGGTGAGCTAAAAATAGCTTTTTCTTTCCCTGTGAACAAAATATCTTAAAGCATTTATTGACATTTTAAGCATGATTCCTTCTATTGCAAAGTATATCTTGGAAGAAGATTACATATGTTAGCCCTAAAAACCTTCAAGTTTTAAGCTCATAAGTATTTTATCACAGACCATATACACTTCAACCTCATTATAACATGTCTCACTATAATGCAGTTTTCATTATAACACGGCCATGTCATGGCTCCTAATTTGATTATTTTGTTATATGTTTAAAGTAAGTAACCTCATTACAACACAGTTTCACTTATAACACGCTCTGTTTCTTTCAACCCCAAAGATAGCGTTATAATGAGGTTGTTCTGTAAACCAATTCTATAAAATAGAAAATACATAAACGCTTTTGACCTACCCATGGTTTTATTGATGAACTCAGGAGGAGCAGTAATATATACTCTGGTTCTGCCATCCCACAATACTGTGATCCCGTTAGGGAGCTCCGCTTTCATGAAGAGCGAGGAAACCATGTAAATTTTGATGTAATCTTTTTCATATGGCAACTTTGTGACTCTATTGTTGTCGATAAACAAGTCATGGTTATGGTCAAGGGTGATCGTGTGTCCACTGATGTCGATGGTGACCGACTTGGTGCAGGATGCGTCGCCGTGCCCACATTTTATGTTGTTGGCAATAATGTCAAAATTAGGGTCGTAGATCATGTAGTATGAGCAGACACCCATGAAGTCGAAACGTTTGCCATCGAAAGTCATGTAATGTGGGTCCCCTATGGCGGAGCAGGTGGCCTCACAACGCTTGTTAGTACACTGCCACTGGCCACTGTTACATGTACTGAAATGAGAGGGAGGATTTTGAAATTAATATCTCCGTACAAAAGTTGTTAAATAGTTTGTGTAGTTCATTAGCATCCCAGTCAACAATATTTCAGTCAAATTGGAATGGAGTTAACACTTCCTAGGAACCTAACCAGGCCCCGAGGTTATAAAACTTTTTTCATGCTCAGCCCAGCTGAGACTAAAATTCATTCTGCTCGTAAATGTTAAAATCCAAAAATTGTTGGCATGTTGACATTTATTTGAAGGATATATATTTGCAGGCTTTGGTGATCTAAACTTGAAATTTTAATTTACTTCAAGGGCTATTTGATATTTATAAGCAGTTTAAAATTTATGCTCAGTTAAGTTAAGCATGAAAACATCAGAACCTGTACAAAAGTAACCTCAAGTCTGGATCTAATGCAAAGTGAGAAGGTAGAATATCTAAGGTTTTTGGGGATATTTTTCAATGGCTTCCTAAAAATGCATTTTGTATCACCTTTTAGATTTACATGTATTTTACTTGTGATTCTTATAAATATCCACATGATATGAGCCGTGACGCGAGAAAACCGGTCTTAGGGGTTTCCAACCAGGTCCGACACAAACCAGTCTGTACAGTCACAGAAATTGGCTAGAGTCTGTACAGTCACAGAAATCAGCTATAAGCTTGGAATTACGTTTTTAAGAAGAAGAGGAGTTCTACTATCCGTGTAGTGAAAACAAAGGCGAAGCAAAGACAAAGGCAAACTGCGAAGCTGATCTGCGCCTTTGTTTTCGCATAGGCAAAAATCCGGTTTTCTCATGATGCAGCTCATATAATGGCTTGCTTCGATGGCGTTTAAAAAATTTCAAGAACCCTGTAATTGTATCTACCACAAATTGGAAAATCAGCAGCCATAATTATGCTGGACCCAGGGTGATACAGAAATCAACAGTATTCTGGCCCCAAAAAATGATAGAGAAAATCGCTCACTCATCTAAAATTGGCGAGATTTTCCTATCATTTAGGCAATTTCGATGAGATTTTTTTGAAAAAAAAAAAAGAGCAAATCTCTCACAATCTCCCCAGAAAATAAGAAATTTCCGACCCAAACCCTGCCACCTACCACTTATTGCACTCTCTCTGTATCTCTTCACCGCCTTTATATTCTTTGCCGCCATCAACACACGGACATGTCACAACATCCACACACGTGTCATTGTGCAGGACCATCCCGTCCGGACAGAAACAGCCATCAATACATGCGTGGTCGTCACAGTGGGCTGCCGTTGACTGACAGGTTCTCTGGCACATGCTGCCGCATTCTTTGTGTATCTGGTTGTTGGCACATTGGACAGCTGAAATTTTATAAAATGTAGGGTAGGAAAATGGTGTATGATGATAATTTTATTTTAAAGTATATGTTGCTGGTATTCAAGGCTTGCTTCAAGATTCTTAAGTGTAAAGATATCTGGAAACATGAAAGGACTGTTCAATACACTCTGTGACTGCGTTTTGGCAGGGTACCTTGTATGACGACTATTTTGAAGCAAAAGAGTTTGTAAATTCATATGCCAAATCAATTTTCACTGTACATAAATTTCTATTGTCGATACTGTCATTTTGTAAGCTTTTTGGATTCACTACACTATATCAGGCATTGCCTACTTCAGCAAACCCTAACCTCACATTTTTATGGTTAAGAAATACTCCTTGACATACAAGCGAAACTTACGACACAGCTGTGAAGTTCTCCATGTTAGCTGTATATTGGCATCCATACAAGCTCTAGAGTAAGCCTCAAAGCTACTGCATGTACAATCCCCAGTCTGGCTAGAACAACAGTCTTCCTTACAGGCAGCAATGTAGGGGTTGGGGTCGACAGCCTGTATGAAAAGAAACATGTATGTACATGCAAACTTATATATTACAGTTTTCAGCTTTTTAATTCATTCCGAAAAGTCGCTTTATTTCTTCTAAAATCTAAATGCTAAAGTTCCTTTATTAAAGACATGCTACCTTCACATTTTATAAATAAGGCATTTGCTCCCATACACATCAAATCTAAAGAAATCTATTACTACAAGTATAATTTAGATTTTAACAAGATTCCAGTTAAAATTCATAATGGGGAAAAATGCACATGCCTTAGTGCAGTATAGTAAATGCAAGTTTACAGTAGGCAGTGGGTACATGTATTTGTTTGGAATGATGTTTAGTCACAAACTTTCCCCTTTTCACATTCAACAACACTTAAAACTTTACTTACAGCATGACAAGCCTGGAATGCCTGAGATTTGAGCTGATCACACTTAGTCTGAGCCTGTTGTTGTACGGTCAGGAGCTGAGTGGAGCAGCCAGTCTGAGCGGAGTCTCCACAAGTCTCTGGAGAGAAAATCCATGATTTTTAGATTAGAAAGCGATAAAGTGAATTTTTTGCCAAATACATGTACAATTTGTCCAAAAATTCCAAGGTTTCACAGGTGTCGTTTATAGATTATTTTATGATCAAAGAATATGACTTTTGTATGCCTGGTGAATTTTTTCTCTCCATTATCATTATAGGAAAATGATACGAATCTTCTGTTGTTGTATTTTTTATTTTTATATAAATGTATTATTTGAAAGAAAATTGAAAAATCTGATCAAATAACTACATTATATGATGTCTGATTTCGATCTGCACATTGTCAACTTCCTAACAATAACAAGAGTTAATAGTTGTACTGTTTTGTTGTTGGTTTGTTGTTTTTTTTTGCAGTTTTTTTTTTTAAAATAAGAGTGAGTTGCACCTCCAGCAGCTGTTCTCTTCCAGGTTGTAGCAAAGCTTGACACATCTTGAGTCACAGTCCCACTGTCTGTTTTGAAATCATTTGTCTGATCATGATCATAAGTTCCACAGAGACCCTCGGTTTTACCCTTCAAGTCATCCGTTATAGTGACAAAGACCATTTCGTAACCATCCCAACGAATTGTGAAACCGAGACTGCTTCTGACTATGATATAATGGCTGACTTTCTCAAAAACGATGCCGTTTCTGTGGCTGGGAATTGCTACTGGTGCCCCACCCCACTGAACAACAGGTCCAGAAGCTTCACGCTTCATCGAAATAACATCATTTCCAATGAAGATTTCCAGTTCTCTCTTGCACCTGTGGCCCGGCTGACAGGTTTTGTCATTGCGAACCTGAATATCGAAAGTGTTGGCAACGGATTCCTTGACTAGAATGTATTGACATTTGCCCTTGTAGTGGTACACTTTGTTGTCAAATGTCCTGTAGTGATCCTGGCCCCACGCCACACAACGGGCACTTCCAGTGCCAGAATGAACTATAAAAATTTGAAGAAAGTAAATATGAGGCCGACAAAAAGACCCAAAACACTTAAGTTTTCTATTTACCGATCAATATATCATTTAGCCTCCTACCCATTTTTTTTTTTTTTTTTTTTTTTTTTTTGTCTAACTTGTAATTTGTCAAATCTTGTAAAATTTGTACTAGATAACAGAGCTGTTTTCTGAAACAGTAATTAATAAAAAGTGGGTTGTGTGCATTCTTAAATATAATTTATATTTTGAAATTTAAGATTTTACATTAAATGACAACACATGTTAGATCCTCCATTAGTCCATACATCAAAGCTACTGAATACTGAAACTAAACCCTACCTGCAGCAATCGGTACATGGGTTGTGTTTATAACAGTGGATTCTGAAAAACAAATAAAATACAAATATAAGACATTATCGTAACAGACTGTTCTTTTTTCAACTTTAAAATCTTTTCTGAAGCAGCAAACATTTAAAGAATTATTCATGGCAATCATGCCTGTTGATGAGTGAGTAACATCTTTATTTTAATTTAAAATGATTCAATAAGTGAAGAGAGATCTGTTTCAAACCGACATTTCAACAGTCACATTTACTATTCAGGTTCTGACACTACTCAATATTTCATCATTTTACATGAATGTCAAGTGGTGCTTCAAAACTTACGTGGAACACAGTTTGGTATTTCTGCCAGTGGAGGCGACCAGGTCCCATCTGGGGTACATTTGTAGGCTGGCGAGATGTTCCACATGGGCTTGTAACCTTGGTTACAGGCGGAGGTACAGACGGCCCCAGAGGCATCGTGGCTACAGGACACCTGCCCGTTGGTGGGGTTGGGTGGAGTGGCACAGTTGCTTGGAGCTGAAAATTTTAGAACAGAGTTGCAGATTATTCTTTGACATTACTGTTGATCAGTTTCAAAATCAAATTGACAGTTTGCTTGACTGTTAGCCGTGATAATGACCACTGAAACTTCCACAATCAAAAGTTCATAAGACATCCACCGAAGATCCAGAATTGCCGGAAATGATGACGAAATATAAGAATTAATGATTATTGGAATTTATCTACAGCTTTCAAAGAAAGAAATGATAATAAGATAAACAATGACAAAAAAGGTGCAAATGGAAAAAAAAGAGCTAAATTTGGCCAAAATAAACATAATGATAAATTCATAAACATAATGATAAACTCACGGTACTCGCACTGTTTTCCCATGTACCCATTGACACAGGAGCAAGTGTTTGGTAAAACACAAGATCCACCATTTTTACATGCGGGGGAACAGATCGCTGAAACAGACAAGAAATTTATCTTTCAAATTAATAAAGTCACGCGCCCAATAAAAATGAAAGTGCGACTCTTGCTTTAAGAAAACTATAACTACAACTGCAACTCGACTGCAAAACGTTTATAACTGCAACTGCATAACAAAACATCTGCAACTGCAACTTTGACACAATTCTATAGGTACAACTGCACAGGTTTCATACAACTACAACTGCATAATAAACAGTTCATGTAAACATGTAAGTGCAGTGCAAACTGGAAGACTGTGAAATAAGTTAAATGTTGATATAAGCTACAACTGATCTCAACAGCAAAATTATCGCCTTGCGTCAAAAAATATAAATATATAAATAAATAAATAAAATAAAATAGAATAAAAAAAATAAAAAAATAATAAATAAATAAATAAATAAAATGGAAAAAAAAAATAAATAAAATAAAATAAAGAGTAACTTACGGACACAGTCCGGAATGTTCTTTCCCGGTGGATCGAACCATTCTCCGTACATTTGGTCGCACTCCCTCTTGTCATAGTTCAGTCCATTGGGGAACTGGTAACCGGGGTCACACATTGCTGTACATGAGCTGAAAAAATGCGTGGACATGCATTTCATGCATTTGTAGTCTCGCGGTGGACCGCGGAGTAAAAGTGTACAAACTTGAAAATTTAAGGTTCCGCCCAGCTCTCTCAAAGTGTTTTCTTTGGTGCTCATCAATAGCGTATTTTTTTCATTATGTTTGTTCGTTTGTTTGAATTGGTGCTTTTAAAACGTCCTGGGCAGTCAACAGCAAAGGTCATGTCGAGACGTCGCCTCCATTTTATGGGACTTTTAACCAAATTGAGGGTGTTATGACATCCAACCAGTGCTTGAAATATAACCATCCAACTAAGCCACAAAAGGCTTATACGTACTTGAACCACGTTTCCTGAGCAAGCTCAGACCTGAGCGGTTAACCAGTAATCAGATGGTCAGTCTAAGCTTTGCCTGGAGGCACAAGAAGTCCATCTTAGGTCCCAGTGGGCGGGGGTCCTTTTTTCAATAAGTCGTGATCATTATTTTGCCTGATTCTTTAAAATATATATTGCATAACTTGTGTGGAAGAGACAAAATTATTTTTGAATATCTTTCAGTGCAGCAATTGCAAGTTTGAGCCAAGCCGAGCTGCCTTAGAGTTAGAAGTATCCTCGCATGCATCTTTCAGACCTAGTCAGCGTATTGTATTGAGGAACCTTTCGAATTGTTTCATCAAGTCGTATTAGTTCATCATTTAAAAATGATTGATTACCATCAGGTAGATTCATTACCGTCTGGAAATGTTTCAGTATTTCAGTCCTACTTACTAGAAGGGGAAGCCAGAGCCACAGGCGATGGTGGCTTTTGCGGGAGCAGCCAGTGGTTGACATAGGTTGCCACCTGAAAATCAAACATTATTAAATTCATTATTTCTTCATGATTCTCGAAGTTGATAAGTTTCTGTTCCATTTCAGGTGTATGGATAATTAGAATTTTCCATTTCAGGTGTATGGATAATTAGAAATGCAAACAACAATGTAAAGTGAATGCGACTTTGATAAGCTACTTTTTATTAAAATAGTCACCGGCGTTTGAAGTTATACATAAATCAGAAATTTACATCGTAACCATAAATCGTTAGATATGCCCTTAAAATAAGTCCCGTAGTAAATACTCATATGAAGCATTATTTTATTTATCGAAAGCCTATGAAGGCGACATATTCGTCTACTTTGGTTTTATGGCTAGAACTTCAAGCACATGTGTTTAATTTTATTTTATTTTTATTATTAATATTGTTTTAATATTCATTTATCATTTATGATAGTGACATTGACAAACGCGATCCGTTACATGAGCACAAGAAGCAAATGCTTTTTGCCGATGCTTGTCGTCTTTGATCCGTCAGTGGTTTAGTAAAAGATCGTTCGTCACCGCTGTGTCTGGTGTGGGTTCGAGCCCCGCACTGGCCACATGTGAGACAAGCCAAGTTCTGCGGCGGATGTGCCAGGTGGTTTTTCTCGGGGTTCTCCCGTTTTCGTCCACCTACTATGGCAGATTGGCCCGTCTCATATGAGCTGAAATAATCTTGAAAGGGACGTAAACTGAATTAAAACAAAAAGATAGTTCGTATACGTAGTCTTGCAAGAAAACAGAAATTAATGCATGTGCTTAAGAGAGCAAGCATCAATAACGGAACCATGAAAGTGGTCCATTACGAAAACTTGCCCATGCAATCACAGAGAATTTTTTCAGCATTAAAAATTGAAAATTTCACCATAAAAATTGTGATTTTTAATATTTTTGCTCAAAACATAGATTGTGGGTACACGTTAGAACCGCCTCGCCGAGGTGGTTCTAACGAGTACCCACAATCTGTTTTGGAAAAAAAAAAATAAGAAAAAATAGGCATACCCCTGCATATCCCAGTTTTGCTAGATAAAAGTGGGGTTTGATGGGGTATATATTTCACTGACATGTTTTCATGATGCACCTATGTGATAAAATTTCTTCATAGTGCTTCGAGACCTTGTCGTAGTGCAATGGACTGCCCGTAAGAATAATCACAATAAATATGCACTCTTTGGCACCAAACTGCGTCATAATTTTAAAGATAAACCTAATAAACTCATTTTGGGGAAGCATTAATCAAACTGAGTGGCTTATCAGATTTTAAAAAAGACATCTCTGAGATCTATGTTAAAACCTCGACATTATGTATTTCAAGTGCATCCGATAAAAACTTCAAATGGGCGACCCGGCGAGACGATTTTACAAATAACGTATTCGCCCGTTTTGAGCGCACATCATCCAGTTCCCTAAAACTGGCAATATAGAATGAATGCACAATGTATTTATAGCGTTTTGGATTCTGACTTATTTGATTGCTTTCACGCGGCTTTATGTAGATACACCATATTTGAAGGGAAGATATTTCGTCTCTGCTTTATTTTATTATTATTATTTTTTTTAATAATATGAAGCATTTTATAACAAAAAAAAAATCAGCCTGCCATGCGACAATTATTTAGCGAGGGTTGTCACCTGAGGCACGAGTGCTATTCACCGTCATCATGAATACACGTCCGTGCAATATGTACCCAAACTATCTTCTTTTTTTTTTTTTTTTTTTTCGGCTGAAAATTTTCAGATTTTACAGCATTAGATATTTCTGTAAGGCACGTTTCCGTAATGTATAAGCAGGTCATACTCACTTGAAGCACCAGCTCCTTGTCCTACTAAGTTGGAGGCTGAAACGACAAAATATAACAGTATCACAAACCATGAACAAACTGGGGAAGACGACAAGCGGTGAACTAATGCCTCGGTTACATCTGGCCTACTATTAGCTTGCGATGATCGTACGATGCCAACTTTTGTATTTTCGTGCAGTCTCGGCAGGGTGAACCTACGACGTCCCTACGATTCTTTAGGCTTCCTACGATCTCCACGGTAGCCTCTACGATTTTGTAATAATCTGCACTTTTACATTTTTTTTAAAAAGTTAAAGAACGCGATTTCAACTTAAACTCTGCAAAGACCCTACGATTTCCGTACGATCTCCCTACGATCTCCGCACGGTTTTGACTCAGAAAGTCGACGAAAGTCAGAGCAAGAACTTGTACGATGCCCGTATGAATTGTAAACACATACGTCGTAGCCCATGATCACCTAGGATGTCTATAAAATCGTAGGGAAAATCGCAGACCATAAAATCGTACGATGATCTGGGCAAATGTAACCTAGGCATGAGTTCTGTGTGTGGAATACAAAAGGTGAAATTGAATCGAAACGTAATTGCTTTGGGTCTTAAGTCTAAAAATGCTTATATATAAGATATTGAATCCGAGATTTAACGCAATATAGATCTAGTCCTCGCTTCATAATTTGAGGAGAGAAATTTATGCGAGATCCGGTAGAAAAAGTAATGTATCGGAACTACCCTGATTCCGAGGCGGTATCAAATTCTGTGAGATATGTAGTATTATATACTTGGTGGTTGTCCTCTATGCTTTTCGTTTTATCAAGCAAAGTGACATTAGATGGAACTGCCACAAACCATTCAAATGGTCATAATTGAGTTGATCAATTAACCCAATTAATCAGATAAATGCCTGTTTCTGAAATGACCGATTTGATTCTTATTTATTTAACCCCACTTTTTAAATCATTGCTATCAAAAGAAATCAAAAGATCTGGCAGTTGCAAATCAGTTCTGTTTACTGACCTACAAACAAACAAATAACCACAAATAGATAACGAATGGTTGAGAACTGAAACCTGGAACCAAATTATGGACCATAGAAGGTGTCACGTTTTTAAATACTGCCAAAGTTAGAGAAATCCATATCAAAGATGACACAAATATCGGAGCAAGGAAAACTTAAGTCAGACGCAAGTGTGAGACATCAGGTAGCATTGAAACACGGGCTACTTTCAGCTAGTAAATTGTTAGTTCACTTAACGTCCCTGTCTCGATTATATTTTACTCATGGGACAAACATCTTTGATTTAAGTGCTGTTGCAGCTTTCAATTTGTTTTATTATGATTTTTTTTCATTTTATTTTTTCTTTGAAATATATACTACACACAAAAAAGTAAATAAATAAAAAGATTTCGTTCCAATGATTCAAAAGCTTACCTTGTCTTTTCCGTCGTGCCGCCCTGAAATACGAAAAAAAGTTTTTGATACATGTTCTAAGATCATGTAGATCTATAATTGAGCCACCTCGTGGGAAAACCAACAATGTGGTTTCCGACCAGGTCCGACAAAAACCGGCCTGTACAGTCACAGAAAAGAGCTAGAAGCTTGAAATTTCGGATTTAAGAAGAAGAGGAAGTGTACTATCCGTGTAGCGAAAACAAAGGCGCTGATCAGCTTCGCAGTTACTGCGAAGCTGATCTGCGCCTTTGTTTTCGCCTAGGCAGATTGTTGGTTTTCCCACGAGGCGGCTCATATAGCTATGTATGGTCGATTGATGAATAAAAAAGAAAATGCAGCGTGCGTTTTCATCATTTTGTCCTTGTCACACTTTCTTTAAGGTCAGAAAATTTGAGACCAAAAAGTCTCTTATAAGCTATATAGCCCTTCATGCAAAGACGACATTCTGCAACCCGGGCCAGAGGTTATATATAACCATTTTCATGCTCAATCAGATGAGACTAAGATTTATCCTGCTCATAAATGTTAAAACAATTGTTGGCATTTAAACATTTATGAGTAGGATAAATTACTAGTTGTTGGGTATTGAAACTGAATTTTCCACTAATTTTGACTTTCAACATTTACGGGCAGTTTTAACATTAGCTTATGAATAAACTAGTGTTAAACCGAGGAACATTTTTTTTTCTTTTTACAGTTTTATTTGTTACAATATATTGCATCTGCTTGAAGTGGGAAAGAAAACGATTCCATACCTTGCGTCAACAAGAGCAGACGAGAGGAGTAGTCCGAGGCAGACGACCCCTAATGTGGTTGTACCACATGCCATCTGGTGTGGCAATATTGTCTTTAACTACGAAACAGAAAATAACTAGTCCTTTTTTCGAAAATGTTTATATAATCACATAAATTCAAGTTGAGGGTGAAAATGTCTTCGAAATTTAGCGTCAGTTACCCTCAAACTGAGGGCTCTATCCAAGATTGGGCTTTTTATATGGATTTCTAAAATCACGTGATTGATTTGCATAAGTTCCTTTGGTGTTTATTTTGGAACCTTTGACCAAAATGTTCTTCGTGACTTCTTCTTAAGTAAACTCAACTGTTCTTTTGTGTACCAGGATTAAGAGTTTTCAAAACTGTCTCGCTATCAGTTCCATTTAGGGCAAACGATTGATAAATGAAGAATTGAGCTCCATTAAAACTTTTGATTATTATGTTTACGTTCGCAGATTTGGTATCGTTTGATTTGGTTACAAAATGGAATAGTGAAAAGTTTATCAAATTTGGAGAATGAAAAATGCCCTGAAAGTCGACTAAATGTTTAGGGCACCAAAGCGGCGACACATGCAGGTGTCTCCTGACATGCGTTTTTGTACCCATCTGTAAATAATTACGAAAAAAAAAAAACATAGGAACTATTGTTGACTACCAAGTACGCGTTTACAAGCAATTGTTGCACGCACACAAGCGCCTTTACTTTATTATGTAGTTAAGTTCATGTGACTGGGATGCCAACTTTTGGGAAATAGCTGCTCACTCAGCTTCCGATATCTGTGTTATCTTTGTATTAGTACCTGTTTAGTATCTTTGTATGTATTATCTTGTACCTGATTGTCAGTTTGGTTTTCCCATCTTCGGTTTTAGGGTGGGACTTTGGTTCTGATTGCACCAGTTCCTGACGGTCATTGCTTGTGTTTTATATGTACCTTTCCATCAGTGTCTGGAATCGATATTTGAGCCGCGACACGCCGCGTCAGAGAAAACCAACTATGTAGTTTCCGAACAGATCCGACACAAAACGAGCTGATTCTCATTGCCAGATGAATAGAGGCTTGAAATTTCGGATTTAAGAAAGAAGAGGGATTGTACTATCTGTGTAGCGAAAACAAGTTACCGCACAGCTGATCTGCGCCTTTGTTTTCGCCTTTGCATGTTGAAAGTTTCCCCCGCATGACGCGGCTCATTTCGCATTTTTTAGCATTTTGGTTTTCTTGGGCCTCCATGATTGGCATCAATTGGTTCAACAGTATTTCAGCTTTAAGTTTTCTTAAACATGTCAAACATAATGGCTTTGTTGGTGACAATGAAAAGAAACCCATTGTGCGGTACAGCTATGTACAGGTCAAATTGATGAACGTCAGCTGAGCCGCTGCATAAGAAAACCAACACATGCTTAGACGAAAACAAAGGGGCAGATCAGATGTGCAGGTAATAGCGTCTTTGTTTTCGCTACACAGATACAACAATCCCTTTTCTTCTTGATTCCAAAATTTCAAAATTTCAAGCTTCTAGCCTGCTTCTGTGACTATCCAGACTGGTTTGTGTCGGACCTGGTCGGAAACCCAAATTGTTGGTTTTCACATACGAAGGCTAAACTATCTTCGACGACAGCGAGTTCAATAGCGTGGTTACCAGCCAGTACTTCCGTGTTGGTTCCGACATACTGGATGAACTTGAAACATTCCTTGAACAAAGTTAAAAATTATCAGGCCACAAAGTGTGAAATGGAAATTAGAGTAAGAACAAAAGGACCCGGTTTTGGTGCAATTAGATATAAAATATAAAATCAGACACCAGGAGGCAAGACACTAGCCAAAACTTAACGTCCCACATGAAGAGCGTGATGATTAGCTCTTTCCCAGCAAGGTAGCTATCCACCCAATCAAAGATAACAAGCACAACGGAGAGACAGAACAAACAGGCAAGATAAAGGTCTAGTATCATCTATCATTTACTGTTTTAGCCATTCTTTAATCACCCAGGTCGATGTGTTGGGTGCAACCCAATCCTGCGAATCATTTATTATGTAAGATAAAATGAATAAAAGATTCGATAGATTAGCTCGACACCTTTTTTTATTTATAAGTGTACAGAAAAGGGTTTCATAAGTGTTGTGAAACATTGTTATGAAACACTGCAATGAAGATCTCTCGCATGGAGACTTTTTTTTTTTTTTTTTTTTTTTTTTTTTTTTTTTTTTATCTCCGATTCCTCCTTTTGAGGCAAGGCCGTTAGACCTATGCAAATACGTTTTTGTGAATAGGTCTTGAATGATTAATAACGAGCGGTGATTTAGGAAAATTCGGTACTAGTTTATTCCTTTGGTGCTTTAAGTCTATGTCAACAGCTAAATGTCATCCTTGCCACAATTTTTGTGGGCACGCCTCCCAGAGGCAGGTTATATACAAGTATGAGTGCGTATTTTTCATCTCTAGTTGAAGAAATTCTCTTCTTGGACTTAGATATAACCGTATCGATTGTGGGTCCGCTTCAGTATGAATCGGACACGATACCGATCTGGTCTCATCGTAACGTGGCTACATGTGGACCTACAAATTATGTTTAAATTCAAAAACATAAAATGCGTCTGATAGTCAATTTTTTAGCAAAATTTCTTAATATAAAATGAGCCGCGACGCGAAAAAAAAAATCCAGGTCTTCAGGGTTCCCGACCAGGTCTTACACAAACCGGCCTGTATAGTCACTGCATGAATAAGGCTAGGAGTTTGAAATTGCCGATATCAGGTTTTCTCCTGGCGCGGCTCAAATGAGGTTATATTAAACAAGGAAGATTTTAGATGTCAGTATTTACATCCAAAAAGTTATTTTCTTGACTTGGATACTCAGATATGTCCTACCATTTTTTACTCAAAACGTCAGAAAAGTAACGTTAATCTTTCTCATGGGCTCAATTTAAACTAGCATTTTGGATCTTTAGGTATCTTTCTTTTGTACTGATTTATTGAAATATTGGCTTTAAAGCTTTTCCAAAGATAACAGCCCATACAAGTTTGGCGTATAAGTTTATGATGAATTCTTTAATCTTAGTCCCAAAATGGGATGGCTGGAAGAAAACGTGAGGCGAACTAACAATAGAATCACTGTACAGATAACCAAATTTATTTTAATATAGGTATACTTGGATTTTTTTCAATGTGCAGGGCAGGGCTTAGCTAAGCCCAGCCTTGGATGATTTCATTTTTGAGATAGGGTCCCAGAGCTGACAATGTATAATTGAGGTAAAGATGACTATGCTTGTTGTCTTTGTGCTATACCTGTGTTTCACCTGAATGATTTCAAAATAGGTGAAGTGTATGGTAGACACACAAAAACATAAACATTTTGTTCCTAAAATAAAACCATACTGCTACACTCAAATACTTCTATCAAGTTAGCCAATGCCTCTATTTTTGTAAACAACTCTGCTTTACTGATGATACATGACCGCAGTAGAAGGTCAATAAAGTACCATTCGAAAAAATCAAGTGATTCGGAGAACCAGCTGATTTGACTTATTTTTCCTACAAGGTCAGCACGGTCAAATTAGCAATAAATTTGCTGCATCAAAAACGGTCAAGTTAGCAGCAATTTTACTGCAGCAAAATCGGTCATGTTACATGTAACAGCAATTTTGCTACAGCAAAAGCAGTCAAGTTAACGGCAATTTTGCTTGCAGCGTTAGAATTAAATTTGCAGCAGCAACAGTCAAGTTAGCAGACATTTGCTGCAGTGAAATTGGCCAAGTAAGCAGCTATTTTGCTACAGCGAAAAACAGTCAAGTAAGCAGCAATTTCGCTTGCAGCAAACATTTTTGTCGCAGAATGTTTTGGCTTTAATCTAGGTGATAACGCATAAGAAAATGACATTTTTGCCACAATCACATCTTTTCGACGTCACCTACGAAAAATGGAAATGTTTGTCACCATTTTTTTATTATTTCATTCTTATTTTTTTTTCTTTTTCGTCTGGCTGTGATCTCTATGTAGAAAATGATGATGAATGCTGCAACATAACTTTTCTAGACCTCATATTACCAACTTTATGGAAACTGTTGCTGATTTTTTACAGTTTCGTCTGGCTGTGAGTAGTGCTATAGGAAACGAATACTTATGCTGCAAACAAGACTTTTCTATCCCACCCATAACACAGCTTAAGGACAAACCATAGACTGGGTAATAGGTGGGATAAAAGAACGTTTGTTTGTGATGACATTCATCATCTTATAGCGCTCATAGACAGACTTAAACGAAAACGAGAGACCGATTGTGCTGTAGCTCACCTTAGCGATTTGCTCACCAGTGTCTAGACGATGATACTCTGGAACCTTGTCTGTATGAACAATAGACAATAGGTGGCAAAAAGTTTAAAAGTTTCGCTGCAGCTAACTTGACCGTTTTTTTTTTTTTTTTTTTTTTTTTTTTTTTTTTTATTTTATTTATTTATTTCTTTTTTTTTTTTTTTTGCTGCTGCTGCTGCTGCTGCAACAGATTCGCTGCTAACTTTACTGAGCTGTCAGTAGCACTTCACAGATCCGTACTGTAGTTATTGCACTTTTTTCTGCCGCCTTCATTAGTAAATTAGTAATTTAAAGTAAAAAAGTACAAGTAGGCAAAGATCAGGAAAAGGCGCAATCAGAAAAAGACTCCCACTCCAAAAACCAAGGTGGGAAAAAACCAAACTAACAATCAGGTACTTATACCATGAAAACATTTCGTAAGCCGAATGAGCAGCTATTTTCCCAATAGGTGGCCACTCAGTTACCTTAACATAACTAAAAATATGTAAACATACATAAGGCGCCAACAGCACAAAAATATTTTAAAAAACAAAAAGAACCACCACAGAAGTATCGACTTGGAACGATCAGTAACACAAAGTTACTGGCGGGTTTAAATCGATTTTACACGGCCGTAACCTCACCCTCAGCTTCTGCAGTGGTTCATAACATTTAGTTAGTTCTTCGGTCCTCGTGGTGAATCTCTAACTAGTAAATGAATCATCAAGAACAAACAAATAAATCATGATAAACATCCTGATGAATCAAAAACCAGGACTCACAGATTCAGTAAGCTGCCCGACGATGGAGATCCCTGGGCGCCAAATAACTTACGAACTCCGGAGCTAAAGAAAAACATCAGTTGGACCCCGGTGGGCCAAGCAACAGACAAGAAGCTCCGGCCCCAACCAACTGAAATGAATAGCTTTAAGTCGGGGCCATCATAGAGTCTGACGCCCGACCCACCGGCGTGCAATTAAAGAAGGCAGCATAGTTATCAACCGTGATTGGGTTAAAAACTAAGCATGCAGACTGTCGCATAACATTCAAGCTATAACCTATACGTCTGTAACGTGTTATGATTTTTCTAAACTGAAAAGAAAAATCATTACTTCTTATAAGTTTCTTAAATTTGTAAACCAAGTCACCATAAAAGTCTGGTTCCGAAAGACCCTCACTTAAAAGCGTCTTTAACCCAACATTATATTTGGAAATCAATTCATAGTGTCTACGATAAAATTTAGAAAAGGTTTTTCGAAGTTTATGATACCGATAGCCCTGTTGGAGAAGTTTGGCCGTTAAAGATTTATTTCGAGCGTTGAAGTCTGTAACATGATTGCAGACTCTAGCAAACCTAATGCGAAATGTATACACCATAAGAAGCACGACGAGGAACGTCACCATCCAAAAACGGAAAATTTACTATATCAAAATCAAAGTCATCGCGCTTATCATAAATTTTAGAAGAAACAAATCCATTTGCAACAGAAAGATGTAGATCTAAAAAGGGGGCTTCGGTATCCGAGATATTGGCTTTGTTCAACTGTAGTTCAGATGGATAAATTTGATTGACCATACCTTCAAAATAAGGGTTGTCAATGTTCAAAAGCCTGCATCATTTGATATTTAATTGTATCAGAATTAAAGTTTTAAACTTGAAACGAAAAACAGAGAGTCATACAACAAGAATGTTTACCAGGCATTTACTAAGGGAATTTTCAATATGGTCATACATAAATGCAGTCATGTAGTACAGAATATTTTTTCTATCACAGTATGTGTTTACCCATCATTTTCAGTGCATGAGGTTTAATTTTGACACTGATTGGTTCAACAATAACAAGTGGGTCAAAGTAACAGTCCAAGTGAGAACTACCTATTTTTAAATGTAATGGTCAACTTTGTCATTGTCAATCAAAAATTGACAGGCTCCGCCCTGCACATTGAAAAAAATCGGACTATAAAGGCAATGCAAATTATTAAATGAGCCGATGCATCAGAAAACCAGCAATTTGCATAGGCGAAAACAAAGGCGCAGATCAGCTTCACAGTAACTGCGAAGCTAATCAGCGCCTTTGTTTTCGCTACATGGATAGTACTTTTCCTCTACTTTCTAAATCCATAATTTCAAGCCTCTGGCCATCTTCTGTGATCGTACAGCCTGGTTTGTGTCGGACCTGTTCGGAATCCCAACTTTGTTGGTTTTCTCATGCGAAGGCTCACTGAATGTTGTTCCATTTTGTTCCTGAAAGATTTCGTATATCACAACCGATACAATAGTTTTTCGTTGTTTTGAACGAAATTGGCAACCGTCGTGGAACTAATACAATATGGAAGACGATGCATATATTATATGTATGAAGAAATGACAAAGTCTGTACACCAAAAAGCCCATGAAAGCCGGAGCCAGGCCTATGAAAGCCGGAGCCATTTCCTGTCATTTGATTGGTTCATATTCAGAGCGTCGAACTTTGGCAAGACTAAACCGGAACCCTTCCTGAAACATATGAAATAAAATTGAGCCGCCGCCTCATGAGAAAACCCACAATCTGCATATGCGAAACCAAAGGCCGCCGCAGATCAGCTTCGCAGTAACTGCGAAGCTGATCAGCGCCTTTGTTTTCGATACACGGATAGTACAATCCCTCTTCTACTTATACCCAAAATTTCAAGCTTCTAACCATCTGTGCTTGTACAGCTGGGTTTGTGTCAGACCTGTTCGGAAACCACATTGTTGGTTTTCCCATGATGCGGCTCAAATTATGATAAAATAAAACGAGACTTTTTGTAAAGGATCTTTCTTCTTTACAAGAATCTGTCTGTCCTTCAGTCTGTTGATCTAACCGGATAGACCGGTATGTGTCTACCACTAGAAAATTAATCATTAATAATTATGCTTGAAGGCGGAGGCGTGGATGTTAGAAGTCTGGGAGGAAAGAACCCCCATTCGGCATTTTGGCTCTGTCACATGCCCTAAACTGGATATTGGTATAATAATTATTTAAACGAACCGCGTGGTATGACATACCTTTACTAGCCCGGGGACAGCACCCCACAGACCAACATTTGGAACAACATTAGCCCCAGACTCTTTTCGGTACAGTTTGTTGAATATTATTCCGCTTACCAAATACACAAATACAAAAGCGAAAAAGCTGAAATTGACAAAAAAAAAGTGGAGAACATACCTTCCTACTATCTTTACAACTGTGAAAATTTGAAAGATGCAAATGGTCAAAGGTATATTTCAAAGCTGGATGCTTTACAATTGGAGCCTCGACGCGAGAAAACCGGTCTTCGGGGTTTCCGACCAGGTCCGACACAAACCGGCCTGTACAAGCTCAGAAAAGAGCTAGAAGCTTGAAATTTCGGATTTAAGTAGAAGAGGAATTGTACTATCCGAGTAGCGAAAACAAAGGCGCTGATCAGCTTCGCGGTTACCGCGAAGCTGATCTGCGCCTTTGTTTTCGCCTAGGCAAAAATCCGGTTTTCTCACGATGCGGCTCATTGTATCTAGACATACTTAAACGTTTATTTTAGGCATGTCATACATGTATATAGTATCATGCATAAAGCATATATAGGTATGGCTTGGTGTTTAACAAAAGCGAAATAAACAACACAAGATCTTCAGGCCTGGTATTTGAACGTGAAGAAATTTCGCTAAATTTTTAAACAAAGTATGCCTTTTGGTGTCAGTATCATTTCCTACTTGATTTTCATTGAAAATATGAACCTACATAATGAGAAGTATAGATCCCGGTGACAACCCTTCACTCTCACCACCATCGGGCCCCGGTCCCGGGCCAGGCTCTGATTGGGGACAGGCGTATTTAGAGACTATGGCGAATGTCTGGAAATAAAGACATATTCTGTCCAATCCAGCATTAAAGTCGAACATGACAAACGAGCAAAATCAGAAACGCAACTGGATGGGTTTTACAATAAGCAGATAAGGCCCGATATAGAGATATAAAAAATGAGCAGTCTCGTGAGAAAATAAACAATGTGGTTTCCGAACAGGCCCAACACAAATCAGGCTGTACAGTCATATCTAAGATGGCTAGAGACTTGAAATTTCGGATTTAAGAAGAAGAGGAAGTGTACTATCCGTCTAGCGAAAACAAAGGCGATGATCAGTTTTGCGGTTACCGCGAAGCTGATCTGCGTCTTTGTTTTCGCATATGCAGATTGTTGGTTTTCTCATGAGGCGGCTCAAAGAATCTGTGAATCAGGAGGTGCTTGGTCAAGTGTGTGACTTCTTGTTTTTAAAAAACTCGACAAACTGTACGACACCTATCAACAATGAGGAAAACAGTTTAGAATTAAAACAAACTAGTAAGTAAGTAAATGCTTTATTTAAATTTATTTAAAGAGGGTAACCCAAACTGAAAATGTATAACCGTTTGTTCTTAGAGAATATCAATATGAAAAACGCTGCCAACTTTTGAAACCTTGTGACAATAGGGACATCAAAATAATGCCACTAAGGCCAAACTTAAAAATCAAAATAGTTAAACTTACATATGTTGAGGGATTGAGCTCCCCGTGGACTGCAGTGTCGGGTGTTTCTTTATTGGGATCACACTGGTAGCTTACTACTGACTGTCTAGAAAACAAGACACGAAAGATCAGAATCTTCTAGGTTGATTGTTAGCCTGGAGAAACTGACACACAATTACTAGTAGATATTTATAGCGAGGTTTGTCGTAAAAACGGCCTTTAGGATTTTCGACTGGGTTCTATCATGTAAAAGGACTAGACATGGTGGATTTATATGTAGCCAGGTATAAGGCACACGAAACGACATAAATGCAAGGTATGAAAATGTTTGTCAAAACGAAACTGCACATTCACCAATATTCACTACTGACAATCGCGTGGTATTGTATACATGATCGGTGACACACACTGCCATTGAGGACGAAGTTGAGGTCAGATTTTCGAGTTTTCTCCTACAGCGTTTCTTCTGCTGACTGATAGATAGGCGCAGTCAATGCAGAAATTGAACATTTATTGAAAGAAAGTAACATAAGAAATCCCGGTTATTTCGTTTTCGCAAACACTTCAAAGTTATTGTGTTCAGTGGAAGCACTATATGCTCATGGGGCGGAAGTGTTTGCGAAAACGAAATAACCTGTATTCCTTATGTTACTTTCATTCAATAAATGTTTAATTTCTGCACTGACTGCACCTATCTATCAGTCAATAGAGTAAATGGTATAGGAGAAAAACTCGAATTTGTTATCTCAACTTCGGGCAGAATTGCATTGTGCGTCACCCATTTCAAACCACGTGTTTCTCAGCTGTGAATATTTTGAGGGAAAATACTTTAATAGCGACACTAAAATATATATAATTTCAGATTTCGATGATGTACCAAAGGTAGCAAAATGTTGTTTATAAATACAATAATTCGAAGTTTTGCTCCCCTTGGTACACCATAATTTTAGGACTAACCGCGCTCCATCCGAGGCCGTGTACGTTCCAGTCAATATTTGGCCAGATCCATCATAAGAAAAGTCCACATTATCAGCATTTCCGATGTCATAATATACACCCCCTTGTGGGTCAATCTGGCAGCCCTGCAACAAAATCACGGACTTGTAAAGGTCTGTGGCAAATGTCAAAACAGCAGTTTTCAAAGTTTTAAAAAATGAATACATAACTTCAAATGTCCGAGTCAAAGATTTTAAACCTCGCTTAAAATCATGTTAATTCTCTTCTCACTTTATTTTTGCGT
The DNA here is from genome assembly GCA_964017185.1 of Rugalucina vietnamica. NCBI lineage: Eukaryota > Metazoa > Mollusca > Bivalvia > Lucinida > Lucinidae > Rugalucina > Rugalucina vietnamica. Next base: position 51,713,581 of record OZ024869.1, read on the forward strand.
CCAAGCCTGTATGTATTTTTTAAGAAATATATATTGTTTTTGCTTTGGAATAAACGAAGTGAGTGATAGGAAATAAATAGGAACTTCTGCTGTCCCAATCTAAGAATTTTCCGTCCCGAAATGACAGAAAAATGTTGACTGTTTGTTAAGCCTTAACTCAAACAAAGAAAAATAATTTGCACTCTGGTCTTTTACAAAAACTTGTATGAAAAAGCTCCATGGACACTGGCTGGATGTTTCCTGTGCCAAGTTTGTAACTCAAACGATGCGCTAAACTTGCTGAACGGCCATTCTGGGTATAAACTGCTAGTTGCTGGAAAAATGGCCATTCGAATACAGGTCAGCAGGCCGAATACAGTTCGTTCATTACGCGTGGAGTTACCATGTGCCCTTAGCTTGGTGATCTTACCGCTACGCCGTTGCAGTCACCCTCATCAAATGGGTAACATGGGTTGAAAGAATACTGGTACGGGTCCCCTACATTCCCAGTCGTTTGATCTTCAATACTGAAAGAAACCATGTGAATGATGTTAATAACGATAACTTAGAAACAAATCTTACCGCAACTCCCGAGCACGTGCCTTCGTCAAACGGATAGCAGCTCATTTTAGGATCACCAAGAGTGATTTTTTTTAATTCCTTTTTCGTTAAAATTCTTCTAAACAAACTGAATAAACATAGATGGGACGCCCCGTTCTACGATGTCACATCTGGAATCATACTGTTTGCATATGTCGCTTAAAAAGAACACCTGGCTGATTACATTTTCAAGTACAGTTTTCGGTGTCTGGGTAGAAGACCTTTAAAATGGAGACAACGTCCCTACATGAGCATAGCTGTTGACTGGGACGCTAAGCCACAACTCAAACAAACTGTAGACAAAAAAGGACACCAGATTCGGGAATATCAAACATAGAGTTCTATGGCAATGAAAATTTAAAGTATGCAGATAGTCGATTGTGATCTTCTAGCCCCTTCACAAAGCGTGCGCTTCAAAATGAGCCGCTGCATGGGAAAACCAACAATCTGCATAGGCGAAAACAAAGGCGCAGATCAGCTTCGCAGTAACTGCGAAGCTGATTAGCGCCTTTGTTTTCGCTACACGGATAGTACAATTCCTCTACTTTCTAAATCCAAAAATTCCGGCCTCTAACCTTCTTCTGTGACTGTACAGCCCAGATTGTGTCGGACCTGGTCGGAACCCAAATTGTTGGTTTCTCACGCACAGGGTCTAGAACCAGACTTAACATGATAACGCAGACTCATGGTCGACCATGGTTGGTTTTAGGTTTCTATAACACGAACTGATGACTGATTCCTTACTGGCTACTCTTTCAGAACACAGCTACGTTCCGAAAGGAGCAAGATAACCGTGATAACAGTGTACTACTCACAGCGGCCCAGTACCGGACGGATTCCCGAGTTTGGACAGATCTATCGTCCCGCTATCGTCGTCCATCTTACAGGAACATTTGTCAACTTTTACACAATTTAGTGTCAGAACAACTGTCAGTTGAGTCAAAATGAGTATGAAAAATAATGGCATTTCCAAGACATGTGATGGCACAGATAATCTGAAATTCACCATTTCGCTGAAAAAGTTCACTATCACAGTCATTCACTTTGTTCTGTTCTCATCGTATTCCATATTGAATTAAATACATGTAGAAATAAATATGAATATATTGTATCACATTTTGTCAAGTGATTTTATTTATCACTTTTTATCATTTTCATATTGATAAAAATCATAACTTTATTAAGTACATTAAAATATAAAATCACATGAATCATGAGCTTGCTTTTATAAATACTATTTTGAATATGTTACAGTCAAGGACCAAAAGTATTTCCACAACGTCAGAAATTCCAGACTTACGTGTATTTTCATGTTTACAAGAAAAAATATCCTGTCTCTCTTGGTCAACATATTTTTCATGATTTTGGTGTCATTTGAAAGGTGAACGAATAAAGCAAAATCAATTCCGTGCATGCATTTTAAAGCTACCAATTTTTAAACAAAACATGATATCTATTTTGACAATTTTTGGGCAACGTCACCATTGACGTCAATGGGAAAGTGACTTTTTCAAAATTTCCTAAAATTTCAAACAGATGTATATACAAAATGCAGCGTTGAAACTACACCAAATCACCTTCTTCAAATGACACCAAAATCATGCAAATATGTTGACCGGAAGACGCAGGGTAATTTTTCTTGCAAACATGAAAATACATTTAAGTCTATGGAGTTCCCGACGTTGTGGAAATACTTTTGGTCCTTGACTGTACATGTAATGTCGGCCGTCGCCTGTTGGAATGGGGGCAATACATTATGAAAATTCAAGAAACGTCATTTCCATTTCTTTCTCACTAGATGTAGAAAACCCTGGATTGGACAACTTTTTTTCTCGAGCTTCCACTAAGTTCAAAGAACGGCTTTGTTTCTCTCTTGCATTTTAAAGTACCTTTCTATACATAATCTATTCAGGGAATACTCCCACTTCTAACATGCCTGCTTCAACTTAATCAGAAAACAAAATTCATAAAATATATTTAAAGCGTGATTTTAAGCATTTCCTCAAACGTTGTAACCTTGACAAAATGATGTACATTCCATGTCTACTATACGCTGCTGCATGTTGTTGAATAAATCATTATAATACTCGTTCACTACTCGTGTACTTTAAACAAAATATGATCATGAATCAGATATTAGTAATTATGATGGTCCTGGGCCGAATGTCTGACTAATTATAAGAAGTCTTGCATATGGAAAACATGGGTACATAATAGCTTGCATAAACCTCAGATCCAAAATGACCCAAAGCTAAACATAGCCTTTGTTTTAGCCCATATGAGTCAAATGCACATCGTGATCTTAGCCGAATGTCTGACACAGTATGAGAAACCTTTCATCGGTAGAACAGGTGTTTCTTAGCTAGCCTTTGCTCACTGGAGCCGAACTTCGGATATAGCCCATAGGTCTTGCATATGGAAAATGAAGCAACATGTTAGCTGTGCACCATACATAGCCTTTGTTTTAGCTTACCAGAACCGAATGTCTGACATATAAGAAACCTTGCGTACGGAGAAAACAGTTGCATATTAGCTGACTAAACATAGACATATCTTATCTGAGCCCAATGTTTGACTCAGTATAATAAATCTTACGTATGGAGAATGTAGGCGCATATTAGCTGTACACTAAACTAGCCTTTATCTTACCTAAGCACAATGTCTGACTCAGTATAAGAAATCTTGCGTTTGGAGAAAATATGTGCAAATCAGCTGAACACTAAACATAACCTTTGTATTAGCTCACCTTAGCTTGCATTATGCAGAACGTTAAGCATATTTTGATATTTCTGTACATATTTTTCAGCCTGTAAAATTTACCAAAATTGTTTATTGTCTTTTTGAAAGCACGCTTATTCAACGTTCCAAAATTCAAAACCATGTACTTCTACTAATCTCTGTGACATCATGACAGACCAATTCATGTGCCTTGTTAGACACCCCCTATAACCAAACGTGTATTTCTCCAAAATTTGGGAGTTTTATCATTGATTGTCTATCAAAGTTTTAAGATATGCATCTCTAGATTATTATGGAACTGGCATAGTTCAATAGTCATGTCAATAAATACAGGGGTAAAACAGTAATTAAATTTTGCTCATTTGATATGAGGTGTATTCATGGTAATGGTTTGTAAAATCCTTTGACAGTTTTCATTGCCTTTAAATGTGACAGTGCCTCTTTTTCCATCTGAACCAAGCATGGGCAGAAAAAAACAGCCAAACAACAAAATTATAGACAAAACATGGAAACAATGGCACTTTTTGTGATTAAAATTCGAATTTTTTTACTTTCATTTTTCTGGCTACATGATCACGTGATCTGTAAAACTTGACTGTCAAATCTTAGGTTGAACAATTTTCCTTAAATTCTGAAACAATTTGACACACTTTGTCGTTATCGTAGAACAACATCAAGTTTTGGCATTTCGCCTACTGATAGTACAGGTTGAAATGCCGTTCATTCAAGTTGATAATTTTCATTTTGAAACCCGAAACTTTGTCCCAAACCTTCAAATAAGTATCTCTGACTGGTGTATGAAGCATATTATTTTCGGACATCTGATATCATCATATTTGCTGATGAAAGTGGAATATGCTTAACTTTATGCCAATAGTATATAATTTTGTTTCAGCTCACTCGAGCCAGACGTCCGACACAGTATGGGAAGTCTTGCATTTGAGCCGCCTAGTGGGAAAACCAACAATGTGGTTTCCGAACAGGTCTGACACAAACCGGCCTGTACAGCTACAGAAGCAGGCTAGAAGCTTGAAATTTTGTAGTTAAGTAGAGGAGGAATTGTACCATCCGAGTAGCGAAAACAAAGGCGCTGATCAGCTTCGCAGTTACTGCGAAGCTGATCTGCGTCTTTGTTTTCGCCTATGCAGATTGTTGGTTTTCCCATGAGGCGGCTCATTTGTTGAATGTCTGTTGTTTGAATTAATGCTTAACGTCCCAGTCAATAGCTATGGTCATATCGAGACGTTGCCTCCAATTTATGCGACATTTACCCAAAATGAGGATATCATGACATCCAACAAGTGTCTTAATTAAATATAACCATCCAAGAAAACCACAAAGGCTTACAGGTATGGATGGTTTTACTTGAATCACTTTTCCTGGGTAGGCTCAGTAAGCTTTACGCTTTGTTTGGAGGCACAAACAGTCCATCTGTTTCTTTAGGCCCTGATGGGCTGGGGTTCTTGGAGAATGTAGGTGTATATTCTGACACAGTATAAGTACCTTTCATATGGAAAACATAGGTGCTTATAAGCTGTGAATCCAAGCAAGCTACAAAGGCTTATACATATGGATGGTTTGACTTGAATCACTTTTCCTGGGCAGTCCTCAGACCAGAGCGTGCGTTGAACCAGTAATCAGATGGTCAGTCAGTAGCCCATTTGCTATGCACTATACATAGCCCTTGTTTCAACTCACATTAGCTGAATGTCTGACACAGTATAAGATAAAGAAGCCTTTCATACGGAAAATATCGGTGCTTCTTAGCTGTGCATTAAACATAGTCCGAGTCAAACATCGGATATAGTATAGTCTTGCATATGGTAAATATAGCAACATGTCAGCTACTCACCAAACATAGATTTTGTTTAGCTTACCTGAACTGAAGTAAGAAGCCTTAGTGTATATTAGCTATTCACTAAATACAGCCTTTGTTTTAGCTCACTTGTGCATTTGGAGAATGTAGATGCTTATTAGCTATGCACTAAATATAGCCTTTGTTTTAGCTCACCTGAGCCTTACGCTCACAAGGTGGGCTTACAGTATAGCCATGGACAGCTGTCTGTCCACCATGTTCAAACATCTTCCACTGTGTAACTTGGCAAATCAACGCCAAAATTATTTTAGGTCCGCTTTGGTCAAGAGCAATAATTGTAAGTATATATGGTCAAGAATATGGTCCAGGTGTTGGTAACTCAACGCCATCTTAAGCTTAAGAGCAATTTATGACCAACTCAAATATCTCTTAGGGATTATGATGGTCAACTCAAGCCCATCTTAGTGTCATCTTATCTTATGAAATGGCACCTTTCATTTAAAAAAAAAATACGATAGCTTAGAGTAACTGGAATAGCAAGGGTGTAAATTTTAAGGAATCTTAAGACCATCGTAAGTATGTTGTAAGTAGGGTGACTTACGATGCCTTTGAGTTACTAACCCCAGGTTCACAGGACTAAGAATGCCACCGCATCCATATTTGGTGAATAAGGTAACAACACATAATACATTACTAATAGAATGTTTGGAAATAGACTGTACTGATTAACTACTGGATAAAAATGAGAAAACATCACAAGCATTAAGAATTTATTTTTTATTCCAAAAGTAAAAACAATGTAGAAAACCGTAGTAGTAGTAATATAGTGCAGGCTTTTAACGTCATCCTGGGCCGAGAGGACTTAATCCATATCCCCACCTCAAGGACGTACAATGTAGAAAACAAGTACCTGTACTGATAAAGTATGACAGGCCATGGGAGTGTCAGACCTGTTAACAAACACCACAGACTGTTTTATTGTGAAGCATCGAAAATGTTAACAGATATAGAAATTAGCTGCTTCATGAAAAATCCAACATTTTGTCATCAAAGAATAAGATCAGCTTGGGATTACATGAGCAGCAACAAGAGAAAACCAGTCAACAGGGTTTCCAAGCAGTTCCTACACAAAGTTGTCTGTACAGTCAAAGACGATGACTGGAAGCTTAGAAAATTTTGGATTTAAAAAAGAGATTATTCCATCCATGTAGTGAAAACAAAGGTGCATATGATGCACTACCAAAGTGTGTCAGGCATGTTGGGAAACCCAGAACTACAAATACATAACTGTTTTGATACTATTTACATGCCTGTAGTGGAAAAATTATACACAAAATCACATTTCCAATTTCTTTCAGAAATATTCTGAAATAAACATGATCAACAATCAGGTTTATCTTTTTTGATTCAATCTTATGTCCCTTTCAAGGCCATTCAGTAGGTGGGGGAAAATGGGAGAACCCCCAAGAAAAAACACCTAGCTTGCCCACAAGCAGAACTTGGCTTGTCTAACGTGTCCCATGTAGGGCTTGAACCCACACCAGACAAAGCAGTGAGATAACAGAAGGATTAAGCACATTAATAAAATCAGCACTCTTAACCATTTGGCCACAGGGGCTGCCTCAGACTTTATCATTTTCATCTTTTAACAGTGCTACCAACAGTAATCAGTTTATTTCATTTTTTTTTCATATCACAGTCAACAATTTTTCAGCCATCGCAGGACAGAGCCAACACTTTCCATGCAGGGAAATGTAAGGCTTGAAAATGTAAGGGGCCATTTCACATAAAATGCTCAGCTAGAATCATTATCACCTATCTCCTTATATATTATTTTATAATGAAGAGGCCATTTTGAAAATTAAGGGGCAATTTTGCCCAAGGCCCCTTTCAAAATTATCCCTGCCCATGTAGTAACACTCTATGTGGAGTAAATGTATCTTGCTCAAGCACACAACCTGGCACAGGTAGTGTTTAAATCTAGGACCTCTTGAGAGTAAGTCCTACAATATACCACTATCCTACATGACTTCCCCTAATATAACATATTTTACAACAACATATCAGCCGTGACCCGAGAAAACCAGCATTGTGGATTCTGACCAGGTCCAACACAGACTGTGCTGTACAGCCACACAAGACAGCTAGAGGCTGGAAATTTGAGACATAAAAAGTAGAAGAACTGTACTATCCCTGTAGCGAAAACAAAGGCGTTGATCAGCTTCGAGGTAAGCGCTAAGCTGATCTGCGTCTTTGTTTTCACATATGCAAAATGTTGGTTTTCTCATGCGGTGGCTCATATTCTAGACCCAGGCTAAGCCTTCTACCAACTGAGCCGCGTCGTGAGAAAACAGGATTATTGCCTATGCAAAAACAAAGGCGCGGATCAGCTGCGCAGTAACTGCACATGATCAGCGCCTTTGTTTTTGCTAAATGGATAGTACAATCTTCTTCTTCCCAAACTTCTAGCCTTTTTCTGAGACTGTACAGGCTGGTTGGAAACCCCGAAGACCTGTTTTCTCGCGTCACGGCTCAATTAAAGCTAAATAAGAGCTGTCCCAGGACAGCGTAGCTCGCCTGACTTGTGCTTTGCCACTAAACTTATCAAAATCTATGACCAATGACCTTGACCTCAAGGTCGCTCAGGTGGGTTGTGATGGTACAGCATAAAATTTCAGACCAATATCCACAAACATGCAAAGTTTCAACTTGATCCATCAACATAGAGATATATAGACTTCAAAAATCTTTAACCCAAAACTTTAACCAAAAATTTCTAAGGCCATGACTTTGACCTCAAGTTCACCCAGGGTGGGTCATAATGGTACAGTATAAAACTTCAGACCAATATCTACCAACATGCAAAGTATGAACTTGATCAATGTACATGTTCAAGAGATACAGACTTCTAAAAACTTTAACCGAAAACTTTAACAAAAAAATTCTAAGTCTGTGACCTTGACCTCAAGGTAACCAAGGGTGGGTCATGATGGTACTGCATAAAACTTCAGACCAATATCTACCAACATGCAAAGTATCAACTTGATCCATCAACATGTTCAAGAGATATAGACTTCTAAAAACTTGAATGAAAAAGTCACTAGAGCGCGAAATATAGGTCAAGGTCACAAGATCAATGTGGGTGCAAAGTCGGGACATCGAGGAGAAGCCATATGCAAGGTTTGATGGTTGTAGGCTTTATAGTTGATGAGATATTAAGGGTTGGCTTAAAAAATGACAAAGTCACTGGAGTATGAAATATAGGTCAAGGTCAGTAGGTCAATGTGGGTGCCGAGTCGGGACATCGAGGAGAAGCCATACGCAAGGTTTGATGGTTGTAGGCTTTATAGTTGATGAGATATTAAGGGTTGGCTTCAAAAATGACAAAGTCACTAGAGCACGAAATATAGGTCAAGGTCACAAGGTGAATGTGGGTGCCGAGTCGGGACATCGAGGAGAAGTCATATGCAAGGTTTGATGGTTGTAGGCTTTATAGTTGATGAGATATTAAGAGTTGGCTTCAAAAATGACAAAGTCACTGGAGCACGAAATATAGGTCAAGGTCACTAGATCAATGTGGGTGCAAAGTCGGGACATCGAGGAGAAGCCATATGCAAGGTTTGATGGTTGTAGGCTGTATAGTTGATGAGATATTAAGGGTTGGCTTAAAAAATGACAAAGTCACTGGAGCATGAAATATAGGTCAAGGTCAGTAGGTCAATGTGGGTGCCGAGTCGGGACATCGAGAAGCCATATGCAACGTTTGATGGTTGTAGGCTTTATAGTTGATGAGATATTAAGGGTTGGCTTAAAAAATGACAAAGTCACTGGAGCATGAAATATAGGTCAAGGTCAGTAGGTCAATGTGGGTGCCGAGTCGGGACATCGAGGAGAAGTCATATGTAAGGTTTGACAGTTCTAGGCTTTACAGTTGATGAGAAACTAACACAGCATCTGAGCATTGTACAAAGGTGTTCTAGATATTGACCTCTAGCCCCGCCCCCAGGCAAGACCCCACGGGTCCCTTCACACTAAATCACAGAGGACCCTCATATGCAGCAATGTTCCAAATATGAATGATTTCTGGTCAGTGACTATCAAGATATAACAATTTTAAAAACTTTAACCGAAAGTGTGACGCGGACGTACACGTAAACGTAAACGGGTACGACCGAGGTGACAACAATAGCTCTGTGCACTTCGTGCAGGCAAGCTAAAAATCCATAATTTATGCAATAAAAAAGCACATTTATAGTACAAAAAGTCAAAATAATTTTGCATACAAAAGCTACGACAGTTAAAAAAATAGCACTTGCATGATTTCATTATGACTCAATAAAATAGTGACACTTGCAAGCTATAAATATATACAGATAAATGAAGAGTTACATTAAAAATGGTAAATGTAAGATGGAAGTATTTATCGACTCAGAGCATTAAAATATGAGCCGTGTCATGAGAAAACTGGATTTTTGCATATGCAAAAACAAAGGCGCAGATCAGCTTCGCAGTAACTGCGAAGCTGATCAGCGCCTTTGTTTTCGCTACATGGATAGTATAATTTCTCTTCTTTTTAAATCCAAACTTTCAAGCTTCTAACCATCTTCTGTGACTGCACAGAATGGTTTATGTCAAACCTGGTCGGAAACCCCGAAGACCGGTTCTCTTGAGTCACGGCTCATATTATCATAGACAATTTAAGATGATCTGCTTATAAGGCTAGTTACTATGACTAAGTGCAAACAGTTCAATTTTGTATCAGATTTAGCAAGAAATGGGCTTCCCAAAAAGGCTCATAAGCACATACAGGATCTTACACGAGTGGTCATTTCATATGAAATTTATTAAACGAGCCTTCGGCGAGTTTAATAAATTTCATATGAAATGACCACGAGTGTAAGATTTGTTTTATCATATGACTTCTAAAATAGGTTTTTATCGCTTTTAAAGTGGACATATTTCCAATGAAAATTTACATTGTTGTTACGGACGTCGTCAATGACGTTACGTATTCCCGCAAAAGTGTTATTACACGTGTGGTCATACGATTTTTATGACATGACGTTATCCACTGGAAAACAGCGACGTCATATGATAAAAGTAAATATTAAAGCATGCACCAGGTTAAAATACATATAGAGTTTGTCAAAGTTAGTGTCTATTAACTTTTTATCTCTGAGTACATAACAAAATAAATGTTTTAAGGTAAACTTTACAAATTAAATTGAAGAACCAATAAAAGCTATAAACAACAAATGTAATACTAATTATAATTCAGGGTGTCCACAATTTGAGCGAAGCAAAATTCCCTGACAATTCCCTGACTCCAATCAAATTTCCCTGACTCAATTAGCATGTAATTTCCTCGCATCTTGGGAGGCATGTTCGGTGTCTTTGCGAAAAAGGTTTGAAATAAAATGAATAATACTTTATTACTAAAGAAAACATAATTGTCATGTTGTTACTCAATTCATATTTATATCAAATCCAAACATGAACAAAATGCTTTAGCAATTATTTTTGATATCTTTTGCAATTCCTAGACCTGTCTTTCAAAATTCCCTGATCTTTCCCTGACTTTTGGCTGAAAATGCAAAATTCCCTAAAAATTCCCTGACCTTGAATTTTTTTTATTTTTCCCTGACTTTTCCTCTAACCACGGACATCCTGTATACACTCTATGAAAAGAAAACAAACTTTTTTATCACTGGTCAAGCATACATCAGCAAGTCTATTAATTAGCCCCATCATCTTAATATAATTTCGAGATTTCAAACAAATATTTTCATGCTCACTAAAATTTAGAATCCTAACATCCTCAAGCTCAACACACTATGTCAAAGTTTAGGCCATTAAATAGTCTAACAGAAAACAACAGCAAAATAAATCTTGTAGCATGATAATATCAACAGAAAATTTCATTAAAAATATCGGACATATATGGAACACAGATAAGGATTTCATACAAAACTTACAAAACTAAAGCTACTAGTGTAAATTCGAAAATTTCTGCGTGACATTTATTTCACATTTTTTTTTAATTTCCGAATTATTTGTGAGGTTTTGAATTCGCAACTATTTAAAGTAAGAGTGTCCCTCGACTATCATTTGACAGTCATGTGACATGTATGCTAACTCTAGCTGACAATTTACAAAATTGTCACCAAAATTGTATGTCCATTCAGTGAGACCTCAACATGAAAATCGCCAAAACCTTTTTGTCAACTAGTCTCCAGTTTGTCACATTCTATTGAGATAAATTTACTAGCTTTAGCATAACAATTAAGCAAAGGCCTAGGACATATTAGGCATGTTTTTGGCCTCAGATTTTGCTAAAAAATAAATTTTGGAATTTAGGTGAGAAAACTATTCCTAAAAACAGCCAATATGACTCCTTTTATAAAACCCAGAACAAGTACTTCATTTATCCTACAAGTGTTGCCATGGCAACGTGCAGAAGAAGCATAGATAGAGCACATTTTTCACTTTTTGGTATATTTTTGACCATTTCTGAACACATTTCTTAATTTTTAAGTGCCGGCCCACACGACAAACAAAATGATAATTTGCATACAATATCTCTGGATGATACTTCATGATACTTCATAATAATAAGAAATTGTTCGTTGCGTGGGCCGATGGTTGAAAATGATGTTAAATGGCGAAAATGACTCAAAATTGCAAAAAGTGGTATTTCTATGCTTTTTCGGAGCGTTGCCTTGGCAACATTTGATATCTGAATGTAATAGTTGTGCTAGAATTTATATGCAGGGACCTATATCTGCTATTTGCAATACTTTTCTCCTCGAAATTCAATTTTTTCCCAATGCATGAGGCCGAAATCAGGACTTAAATCCCCTAGGCCTTTTGAATTTTCTTTTTTCCAATGAAGGAAAATAGCCAATTGGAGTGGCTGTTATGTACAGAAATAATTCATAATGATAGCTTCCTATTTATACCAATCTCTGCTTTATAAAATCAGTTCAGAAAAAAAATCTGTCCTCCTTCAACACACCACGGATCATCGTCCGAAGCCTGAACTACAGCGACAGTAATGTCCTCTTCACCCAACACTTGACTGAGGCCCACCGGGGTCCCGTCCAGGAATTTCAGACAGAATCTGTCACAGCCGAAATCCTTGTGAATCTAGAATAGCAAACAAAAGACTCAGAAAAATGCCTTATGAAGTTTTTATAGCCTTGGTCTGTGCTTCAAATGAAATGAAACCATAAAATTCAAATGAGCCAGGACGCAAGAAAACCGGTCTTTGGGGTTTCCGACCAGGTACGACACAAACCGGCCTGTGCACATACAGAAGACGGCTAAAGCATAAAATTTCGGATTTAGGAAGAAGAATTTTACTATCTGTGTACCGAAAACAAAGGCGCTGATCAGCTGTGCAGTTACTGCACAGATGATCTGCGCCTTTGTTTTCGCATAGGCAAAAATCTGGTTTTCTCATGACGCGGCTCAAACATCTGCTGCTTACGTTAAAAGTTAGTTTTACCAGTTTAGGTAAGTGAATTCATTTGTGTTGAGATGTTTTTTCTTTGATTCTATTTCTTTTTTTCTTTTAGTTTCATATCCTTTTCAGGATTAATTTTCACTACAATGGATAAATCAGACATAGGGACCGAAATCACCTGACATACATGATGTAACATCCACAGGCAGAATTTAGATCATCCCATGTGATTCAGGCAAGCTTGAGCCAACAGTTGTGAGATGATCAAATAATCAAGAGCGCTTAAGAACTCTGTAGATTTTTAATAATGTTTTGTTTGTCTGTTTGCTTCAAAAACAGTATGAATTCATTTTTTTTCTTTTCAAGCTTGGCCCACAATAATATTATTTTTCTTTAAAAATGATCATCAAAACAACTTACAGCTTTGGATCGGCAGAGGTCGTCCTTCAAAATTTCCCGCCATGTACGATGGTAGCTACCAAACTTCATCTTGATAGGTGTACTCCTGCTGGGACAGATGAACAGTACTGTCACCTTTCTCTCTGAAAACAAATGAGGAACTGTTGAGAGAAAATTTGTCATATACTATGAAACACATGAGCCACTGCATAAGAAAACCAACAAATTGCTTGGGCAAAAACAAAGGCGCAGATCAGCTTCACGGTTATCAACTTATCCATGGTAACCACAAAGCTGATCAGCGCCTTTGTTTTCGCTACTCAGCAAGTACAATCCCTCTTCTTCTTAAATCCAAAATTTCAAGTTTGTAGCCTGCTTCTGTGACTGTACAGGTCAGTTTGTGTCGGACCTGGTCGGAAACCAAATAAGAGCTGTCGCAGGACAGCGTGCTCGACTGCTTCTGACCTTTGTCAAACATAAGGCCAAACCCGACTAGTAACCCAAAGCATTATGCTCATACATCTTTTTGCCTTGATGCAATAAGGCAAAATCACTGAACCATGAAAGTTAACTATAACTACCTAAGATTTAAAGGTCTCACTCATATTGTGAAAGAAGTGTGTTCATATACCAACTGAGTGCCAAGACACAAGGCAAAATCACTGAACCGTGAAATAAGGTCACACTGACCTATAAGTATTTCAGGGTCAAAGCCTCAAAGGTCTACTTACTCATAATGTGAAAGAAATCTGATCATATACCCATTCAGTGTTGAGATATAAAGCAAAATCACTGAACCATGAAATTAGGTCATAGTGACCTATAAGTATGTTTGGGTTCAAGGTCTGGTCATACTCATTCATAATCAGAAAGAAGTATGAACCAGAGGACCAATGGTCCTGTAAACGCTCACCTGAGATCAGCTGCATATACCAATAAACATGTTTGAATATTATGGTATTTAACTCCAGTGCAGGGGCAGATAAGCCCTTGGGCCATTTTCTTTTTTCAGAATCTTCAATATTCTGTCCATTTGCCAATTTCCTGTTGGCTTTTTCCTTCAAATGACATTTTAACAGTTTTCCCAATTCAGATGCACAGGCAACCCATGTTGACCTTGCCATAAACTTGGTCAAGGTCATCACAGGGTCATGATTTATATATACATTGGAGTACTTTAGCCATCGATGCCTCACGCCAAGTTTCCTTGAAATCAGTCTATTGGTTTCAGAGAAGATGATTTTTGATGGGTTTTTACCATATATGGGCATGGCGGCCATCTTGGTCATGTGACCTAGATTATTTATATACACATTGATTCCCCCATTCTATAGATGCTTCACTTAAAATTTGGCTTTGTTTGGCCAAGCGGTTTCAGAGGAGAAGACGTTTGAATATTATGGAAATATACATGTATATTGCCCCGGGGTGGGGGCACATGAGCCCCTGGGGTCCAATTTTTTTCAGAATCATTAATATCCAGTCCTACTGCCCATTTCCTGCAAGACTTTCACTTTAAATGACATTTTAAAAGTTTTCCCCATTCAAATGCATTGGTGACCTATGTTGACCTTCCCGTAAAATAGGTCAAGGTCATCACAGGGTCATGATTTATATACACATTGTAGTGCTTGAGCCATCGATGCTTCGTGCCAAGTTTCGTTGAAATCGGTCAGCCGGTTCTGGAGAAGAAGATTTTTGAACGGTTTTTACCATATATGGGCATGGCGGCCATCTTGGTCATGTGACCTGGATTTTTTATATACATATTTGTTACCCCTTCCTATTGATGCTTCACATAAAATTTCGCTTTGATTGGCCAAGCGGTTTCAGAGGAGAAGATGTTTGAATATTATGGAGATATACATGTATATTGCCCCGGGGTGGGGGCGGATGAGCCCCTGGTGCCCAATTTTTTTCAGAATCATTAATATTCAGTCCTACTGCTCATTTTCTGCAAGATTTTTCCTTTAAATGACAATTTAACAATTTTTCCCATTCAAATGCATTCGCGACCTATGTTGACCTTGCCGTAAAATAGGTCAAGGTCATCATAGGGTCATGATTTATATACACATTGTAGTGCTTGAGCCATTAATGCTTCATGCCAAGTTTGGTTGAAATCGGTCCAGTGGTTCCGGAGAAGAAGATTTTTGAAGGGTTTTTACCATATATGGGCATGGCGGCCATCTTGGTCATGTGACCTGGATTATTTATATATACATTGGTTCCCCCTTCCCATAGATGCTTCATGTAAAATTTGGCTTTGATTGGCCAAGCGGTTTCAGAGGAGAAGATCTTTGAAAATGGTGGACGACGGACGGACGACGGACGACGGACGGACGGACGACGGAGCATGGGTATACTATAAGCTCACCTTGTGAGCCTGACGGCTCAGGTGAGCTAAAAATACCAACTGAGTGTTGAGATATAAAGCAAAATCACTGAACCATGAAATTAGGTCACAGTGACCCAGGAATACTTTACGGTCAAAGGTCTTGTCATACTCATACATATCGTGAAAGAAATATGTTCATATACCAATTGAGTGCCGAGATATAAAGGAAAATCACTGAACTGTGAAATTAGGTCATATTGACCTAGGACTACTTTAGGGTCAAAGGTCTTGTCATACGCAAACATAGTGTGAAAGAAGTTTGTTCATAAACTACTTAAGTGCCGAGATATAAGGCAAAGTCACTGAACCGTGAAATTAGGTCACAGTGACCTATAAGTATATTGGGGTCAAAGGTCTGGTCATACTCACTCATAATCTGAAAAAAAGTATGAAAATATTCTAATTGAGTGTCAAGATATAAGGCAAAATCACTGAACCGTGAAATTAGGTCACAGAGACCTAGGACTACTTCAGGGTCAAAGGTCTTGTCATACGCAAACATACTTTGAAAGAAATTTGTTCATAAACCATTTGAGTATCGAGATATAAGGCAAAATCACTGAACCGTGAAATTAGGTCACAGTGACCTATAAGTATATTGGGGTCAAAGGTCTGGTCATACTCACTCATAATCTGAAAAAAGTATGAAAATATACTAAATGAGTGTCAAGATATAAGGTAAAATCACTGAACTGTGAAATTAGGTCACAGTGACCTAGGACTAATTCAGGGTCAAAGGTCTTGTCATACGCAAACATACTTTGAAAGAAGTTTGTTCATAAACCATTTGAGAACTGAGATATAAGGCAAAATCACTGAACCGTGAAATTAGGTCACAGTGACCTATAAGTATATTGGGGTCAAAGGTCTGGTCATACTCACTCATAATCTGAAAAAAGTATGAAAATATACTAATTGAGTGTCAAGATATAAGGCAAAATCACTGAACCGTGAAATTAGGTCACAGTGACCTATAAGTATATCGGGGTCAAAGGCCTGGTCGTACTAACTCATAATCTGAAAGAAGTAAGAAAATATACTAATTGAGTGTCAAGATATAAGGCAAAATCACTGAACCATGGAAAGTAGGTCAACCGACCCTTACCGTCATGACACACAAGTCAGTGTCATAAAGTCAAAAGATGAATGACCAACCATCTTCCTAAGTTGTTTCTATTAAGAAATAAAAAGAAAAAAAATTGGGGAGTTCTAGATTTTGACCTCTAGCCCCGCCCCCCTGACTCCGACCCAGAGGTCCGATGTCATGGAACCTAAAGTGTATGAAGTATGAATGCTTTATGATAAGTTGTTGTCAAGATATGGACTCCTTGTAAAAGTTACACAGCAGTACATCTATTTTTGACAGTGTTCTAGTTTTTAACCTCTAGCCCCACCCCCCAGGCATGGACCGAGAGACCCGATGCCATTAAATGAAACTCAACCCTACAGGGTACCTATGGTCCGAGTATGAAAGCCCTCTGATAAAAAGTTTTCAAGATATAGACTTCTAGAATACTATATCACAGAAAAGCCATTATTATTAATGGTGTTCTAGATTTTAACCTCTAGCCCCACCCCCACCCAGGGATCTGATGCCATGGAATGAAAGCCGACCCTACAGGGTGTCAATGGCCCAAGTATCAATGCTTTCTGATGAGTGGTTGTCAAGATATGGACTTCTAGAAAACTTTAACACAAGAATTGCCATTTTTGAAGGCGTTCTAGATTTTAACCTCCAGCCCCACCCCCTGGCCTGGACCCAGGGGCCCGATGCCATGGAATGAAAGCTAACCCTACAGGGTATCTATGGTCCAAGTATGAATGCTTTCTGATGAGTGGTTGTCAAGATATGGACTTCTAGAAAACTTTAACGCAAGTGTGACGCGCACGCGCACGCGCACGGGAACGTGGACGACCGAGGTGACTGCAATAGCTCTATGCACTTCGTGCAGTCGAGCTAAAAACAATTGGTTTTGTCATGCTCAACTGAGCAGGACAAATAGAATGTACAGAAATGTTAAAATACCAAAAATCAACAGCAAGTTCATGTTAATATTATCAAAAGCAGTCATGTGTGCTCAAAAGCTGCCAGGTATGAAGTTTGTTAATGGAGTCACATCATTGGAAATTTGCTTTTTGCTTTTGTGAAAGCAAAGGCACAAATCAGCTGTACAGTACTCGACATAGTAGGGAAGTGCCGCCCGAATAGCCCCCTTTTTCAGCCTCCCCAGTATATGAATAGGCTTCAATTTTCAAGTAAAAGTATATGAATGGCCCCATTTTTTTCACACACCAGTATATGAATAGCCCTAGATTTCCTGTGTGGTATATCAATGGCTCATCTTTTCTGGCATAATTGGTGTAATTGAGGTGAAACTGTCGGACACCTTTATTATTATGTTTGTTTCTTGCTGCTGTTGTTGTGTTTCACCTTGTTTCGAAGCAGCAATTACGGTAGTATATGAATGGGTATAAAAATCACAGGACAGTACATGTATATGAAAGGGTCAATATTTTGATCAATCAAGTATATGAATGGGTCTATTTTTTCAATGACCAGGTATATGATTGGGGTAGGTTTCAGAACTTTGGGCCACACACCCATACCACAATTACCCCATACACCCCCACCCCTCTCCCGAGGTACAGTAACTGCACAGCTGATCAGCACCTTTTTTGGCTACATGGATAGCACAACCCCTCGGCTTGAATCCACAATTTAAAGCTTCTAGCCTTCTTCTGTGGTTGTAGAAGCCAGTTTGTTTCCGGCCTGGTCAGAAAACCTGCTGACCGTATTCTCGTGTCGGGGCTCATTTTACCTTCATTGACTGTAATATACTTCTTGAATGATTCTGGAACATTTTCAGGATCAAATTGGTCATCTAGTGGGTCCTCCACAGCCTGAAAACACAATTAGGAGGAATATGTTTCATACTTTTTTCATTTGGGAAGGTATATACTAAAACGGTCGGAAATTGTTTAACATATGTTAGTGGAGGACAACTGCACAACTTCAGACTGTATTTACAAGTACAAAAAAGTGTCTTTAGAGGCTGTATACCCTCAGTCCTCCACCCCCCCCCCCCCGCCCCCCTCCTTGACTACCCCAACCCCCTTCACAAGCTCACCTGACATTTTACAGTAATGCCCGTATGATAGACAGTACTCTTAACAAGTACATCTTAGCAATGTGTATTTGCAATTCAATTTGCCTACAACCATTAGGAGGAAAACACAGGGTAACACTAAAATCGCTTGCTTAATACAGGTGCTTGCATTTTTAATTGCGTAATAGAGGTGTTGCTTAGGACAGGTTGGACTGTAATTTGACTAACCTCATCCGCTAAGCCCTCCCTCTCCAGTAGGGATAGATGAAGATTGGACTCGCTATGACTATGGCTATGACTGTGGTGGGAACTAGTCTCTAACTCATGCTGTAGCTCAGCTGTAAACAAGAAACAGATGCGGAGAATGTATGAAAATGCTCACATGACACCTGCTAAACTTCTAATTATAATATTTTACTGAAAGTCGAAGTGACTATTCTTACCTGGGTATTCTTAGCAGCACTGCGATAAATTTTTCCTGATAGTTACGTGTTTATGATTTATATGTTTATGGTTGTTTGTCTCTGTAGTGTACAACAGTCCATACACCATTTTCCAGAAACTATGTTTTTCAAAATCTCACTTTTCTGAAATGCCTGAAGAAAAATATGACCATGTCACCATTTTGCAATCCAAAAGATGTAAAAAGTGTCATCAAAATTTTGAAAATCGGGTTCACTAATAGATCTATATATTTGCCCTAAAAATCATTTTGAAAAAGACTTTTTCTATTGTGAAAATGCTATGATGGGAAGTAACTATTTTCCCGCAAAAAAATCTAAATTGATTATTTTTCATTTTAAATACCGTACACCAAACCAAACCAAAATTGTATAGTATACTTAGTTGAGCGCCAAACTCTTAAAAATATCCCACAGGTTTGCTAGATTTTCAAATTTGAGGTAGATTACCTCCCTTGCACATGCAAAATGCCTATTCAAAATAAATTTTGGGCATTTTATTTTTTATTTGTGAACCGATTTTAATTTTTTTTGCAGCACTTTTTAAGCCTTTTGGGATGCAAAATGATGCCATGGTCATATTTTTCTTGAGGTGTTTCAGAAAAGTGAGATTTTGAAAACAGTTTCTGGAAGATGGACAGTAGATGACCACCTTGAACATTAACTGTTAAAACTAGAAATTGGCTGCAAGCAAGGCTTTCAGTATACCCCCCCGCAAAATTATCTAAGGCCAATAACTTCCTTTAAGTCAAACATGCAAAACATTTGTCAAAAATATCTTTTCAGCATTATAATCCTTCATGAAAATCCTCTGTATGTCTGACTCATGTCTGTAAGGTATTAAATAATATACTGAAAGCTCAGGGAGTAAAATTATTGTTGATTTCACTGTACACTGTTGATCATTATTTATCATGAGAAATGGTCAAAAATTGGCTATGCTAAAAAAAAGCTGTAAATTTGTCAAAAATAAATTATTCAGCATAAGAATTATTCATGCACAATCTGAAATATATCTGGAACAAGTGTGCAAAGAATTCAAATGAAACAATGAAAGCACTAGGAGGACTTGATTTCATAAAGTATGCTCTACCAGTCGTATTGTATATTAGCGATGGTTGAAAAATGTCTAAGTTGAAAAATGCTGTAAATTTGTCAAAAATTATTTTTTCACCAATAAAATTCTTTATGCGTCTGTAACATGTCTGCAAAGTATTGAAAAGAATTACTGAAAGCCCCAGGAGGAGTTGTATTTCACAAAGTATGTACTATCAACCATAACTGAATATAAGCAGAAATGGTCAAAATTGTCTAAGTTTAAAAAGCTGTAAATTTGTCAAAACTAAAATTTTCAGCATAAAAATTCTTCATGCACATCTTCAATACATCTGGAACAAATCTGCAAAGAATTAAAAAGAAACTAGAAATTGGCTGCAAGCAAGGCTTTCAGTATACCCCCCGCAAAATTATCTGAAGCTGGCCAATAACTTCCTAAGTCAAACATGCAGAAAATTTGTCAAAGATATCTTTTCAGCATTATAATCCTTCATGTACATCCCCAGTATGCCAGTCACATCTATAAGATATTAAAAGAATATATTGAAAGCTTGAGGTTGATTTCACTGTATGCACTATGATCATTGTTTATCATGAGAAATGGTAAAAATTGGCTAAGTTAAATAAAAGCTGTAAGTTTGTCAAAAATTAAATTTTCAGCATGAAGATTATTCATGCACATCTAAAATATATCTGGAACAAATCTACAAAGAATCTAAAAGAAACATTGAAAGCCCTAGGAGGAGTTGATTTCACAAAGTATGCACTACCAACCATTATTGTATATAAGCAATGGTCAAAAAATGGCTATGTTGAAAAATGATGTAAATTTGTCAAAAATTATTTTTTCAGCATTATAATTCTTCATGCACATCTTCAATATGTGTGGAACATGTCTGCAAAGTATTGAAAAGAAATACTGAAAGCCCTAGGAGGAGTTGATTTCACAAACCATCATTGTATATAAGCAATGGTCAAAAAATGGCTATGTTAAAAAATGCTGTAAATTTGTCAAAAATTAATTTTTCAGTATTATAATTCTTCATGCACATCTTCAATATGTGAGGAAGATGTCTGCAAAGTATCAAAAAGAAATACTGAAAGCCCTTGGAGGAGTTGATTTCACAAAATGTGCACTACCAACCATTTTTGTATATAAGCAATGGTCAAAAAATGGCTATGTTGAAAAATGCTGTAAATTTGTCAAAAATTATTTTTTCAGCATTATAATTCTTCATGCACATCTTCAATATGTGTGGAACATGTCTGCAAAGTATTGAAAAGAAATACTGAAAGCCCTAGGAGAAGTTGATTTCACAAAACATGCACTACCAACCATTATTGTTTAAGCAATGGTCAAAAAATGGCTATGTTAAAAAATGCTGTAAATTTGTCAAAAATTATTTTTTCAGCATTATAATTCTTCATGCACATCTTCAATATGTGTGGAACATGTCTGCAAAGTATTGAAAAGAAATACTGAAAGCCCTAGGAGAAGTTGATTTCACAAACTATGAACTACCAATCATTATTGTATATAAGCAATGGTCAAAAAATGGCTATGTTGAAAAATGCTGTAAATTTGTCAAAAATTATTTTTTCAGCATTATAATTCTTCATGCACATCTTCAATATGTGTGGAACATGTCTGCAAAGTATTGAAAAGAAATACTGAAAACCCTAGGAGGAGTTGATTTCACAAACTATGCACTACCAACCATTATTGAATATGGCAATTATCGAAAATTGGCTAAGTTCAAAATGCTGTAAATTTGTCAAAATTCATTTTTTCAGCATAATACTTCTTCATGCATATCTTCAATATCTCTGGCACATATCTGCAAAGTATCAAAAGAGAATATTGAAAGCTGTAGGAGGAGTTGATTTCACAAAGTATGCACTATTAGCACTATGGCAAACATTCTATGTATAGGTTTAAAAAGTCCCATAACTCTTGCAAAACTGACCCTTTGGCCCCTAAATTCATCCCACACATGTGTTGTCTTATGGTGCAGGTGTGTTGAAAATTTAAAGAACATCGGGCAAAAACTACTTAAGTTATTCAGCAAAGATGTCAAAATGTTGACGGAATGACGGAATCACGGAATGACGGAATCACGGAATGACGGAATCACGGAATTACGGACAGACTGAAAACAGTATACCCCCCTAAAACTTCGTTTTGCGGGGGGTATAAAAATGGCTATGTTGAAAAATGATGTAAATTTGTCAAAAATTATTTTTTCAGCATTATAATTCTTCATGCACATCTTCAATATGTGTGGAACATGTCTGCAAAGTATTGAAAAGAAATACTGAAAGCCCTAGGAGTTGATTTCACAAACCATCATTGTATATAAGCAATGGTCAAAAAATGGCTATGTTAAAAAATGCTGTAAATTTGTCAAAAATTAATTTTTCAGTATTATAATTCTTCATGCACATCTTCAATATGTGAGGAAGATGTCTGCAAAGTATCAAAAAGAAATACTGAAAGCCCTTGGAGGAGTTGATTTCACAAAATGTGCACTACCAACCATTTTTGTATATAAGCAATGGTCAAAAAATGGCTATGTTGAAAAATGCTGTAAATTTGTCAAAAATTATTTTTTCAGCATTATAATTCTTCATGCACATCTTCAATATGTGTGGAACATGTCTGCAAAGTATTGAAAAGAAATACTGAAAGCCCTAGGAGAAGTTGATTTCACAAAACATGCACTACCAACCATTATTGTTTAAGCAATGGTCAAAAAATGGCTATGTTAAAAAATGCTGTAAATTTGTCAAAAATTATTTTTTCAGCATTATAATTCTTCATGCACATCTTCAATATGTGTGGAACATGTCTGCAAAGTATTGAAAAGAAATACTGAAAGCCCTAGGAGAAGTTGATTTCACAAACTATGAACTACCAATCATTATTGTATATAAGCAATGGTCAAAAAATGGCTATGTTGAAAAATGCTGTAAATTTGTCAAAAATTATTTTTTCAGCATTATAATTCTTCATGCACATCTTCAATATGTGTGGAACATGTCTGCAAAGTATTGAAAAGAAATACTGAAAACCCTAGGAGGAGTTGATTTCACAAACTATGCACTACCAACCATTATTGAATATGGCAATTATCGAAAATTGGCTAAGTTCAAAATGCTGTAAATTTGTCAAAATTCATTTTTTCAGCATAATACTTCTTCATGCATATCTTCAATATCTCTGGCACATATCTGCAAAGTATCAAAAGAGAATATTGAAAGCTGTAGGAGGAGTTGATTTCACAAAGTATGCACTATTAGCACTATGGCAAACATTCTATGTATAGGTTTAAAAAGTCCCATAACTCTTGCAAAACTGACCCTTTGGCCCCTAAATTCATCCCACACATGTGTTGTCTTATGGTGCAGGTGTGTTGAAAATTTAAAGAACATCGGGCAAAAACTACTTAAGTTATTCAGCAAAGATGTCAAAATGTTGACGGAATGACGGAATCACGGAATGACGGAATCACGGAATGACGGAATCACGGAATTACGGACAGACTGAAAACAGTATACCCCCCTAAAACTTCGTTTTGCGGGGGGTATAACAATGAAAGCCCTAGGAGGAGTTGATTTCACAAAGTATGCACTTCCAACCATTATTGTATGTAAGCAATAGTCAAAAAATGGCTAAGTTAAAAAATGCTGTAAATTTGTCAAAAACTATTTTTTCAGCATTATAATTCTTCATGCACATCTTCAATATGTCTGTAACATGTCTGCAAAGTACTGAAAAGAAATACTGAAAGCCCTAGGAGGAGTTGATTTCACAAAGTATGTATGTAAGCAATAGTCGAAAAATGGAAAAGTTAAAAAATGCTGTAAATTTGTCAAAAATTATTTTTTCAGCATTATAATTCTTCATGCACATCTTCAATATGTCAATAACATGTCTGCAAAGTACTGAAAAGAAATACTGAAAGCCCTAGGAGGAGTTGATTTCACAAAGTATGTATGTAAGCAATAGTGGAAAAATGGCAAAGTTAAAAAATGCTGTAAATTTGTCAAAAATTATTTTTTCAGCATTATAATTCTTCATGCACATCTTCAATATGTTTGTAACATGTCTGCAAAGTACTGAAAAGAAACACTGAAAGCCCTAGGAGGAGTTGATTTCACAAAGTATGCACTACCAACCATTATTGAATATAAGCAATTATAGAAAATTTGCTAAGTTAAAAATGCTGTAAATTTGTCAAAAATGATTTTTTCAGCATGACAATTCTTCATGCACATCTGCAATATATCTGAAACATATCAGCAAAATATTAAAAGGAACTAGAAATTAGCTGCAAGCAAGGCTTTCAGTATACCCCCCGCAAAATTATCTGAAGCTGGCCAATAACTTCCTAAGTCAAACATGCAGAAAATTTGTCAAAGATATCTTTTCAGCATTATAATCCTTCATGTACATCCCCAGTATGCCAGTCACATCTATAAGATATTAAAAGAATATATTGAAAGCTTGAGGTTGATTTCACTGTATGCACTATGATCATTGTTTATCATGAGAAATGGTAAAAATTGGCTAAGTTAAATAAAAGCTGTAAGTTTGTCAAAAAATAAATTTTCAGCATGAAAATTATTCATGCACATCTAAAATATATCTGGAACAAATCTACAAAGAATCTAAAAGAAACATTGAAAGCCCTAGGAGGAGTTGATTTCACAAAGTATGCACTACCAACCATTATTGTATATAAGCAATGGCTATGTTGAAAAATGATGTAAATTTGTCAAATATCACTTTTTCAGTATTATAATTATTCATGCACATCTTCAATATGTGTGGAACATGTCTGCAAAGTATTGAAAAGAAATACTGAAAGCCCTAGGAGGAGTTGATTTCACAAACCATCATTGTATACATATAAGCAATGTTCCAAAAATGGCTATGTTAAAAAATGCTGTAAATTTGTCAAAAATTAATTTTTCAGTATTATAATTCTTCATGCACATCTTCAATATGTGAGGAACATGTCTGCAAAGTATCAATAAGAAATACTGAAAGCCCTTGGAGAAGTTGATTTCACAAAATGTGCACTACCAACCATTTTTGAATATAAGCAATGGTCAAAAAATGGCTATGTTGAAAAATGCTGTAAATTTGTCAAAAATTACTTTTTCAGCATTATAATTCTTCATGCACATCTTCAATACGTGTGGAACATATCTGCAAAGTTTTGAAAAGAAATACTGAAAGCCCTAGGAGGAGTTGATTTCACAAAATATGCACTACCAACCATTATTGTTTAAGCAATGGTCAAAAAATGGCTATGTTAAAAAATGCTGTAAATTTGTCAAAAATGATTTTTTCAGCATTATAATTCTTCATGCACATCTTCAATATGTGTGGAACATGTCTGCAAAGTATTGAAAAGAAATACTGAAAGCCCTAGGAGGAGTTGATTTCACAAACTATGCACTACCAACCATTATTGAATATGGCAATTATCGAAAATTGGCTAAGTTCAAAATGCTGTAAATTTGTCAAAATTCATTTTTTCAGCATAATACTTCTTCATGCATATCTTCAATATCTCTGGCACATATCTGCAAAGTATCAAAAGAGAATATTGAAAGCTGTAGGAGGAGTTGATTTCACAAAGTATGCACTATTAGCACTATGGCAAACATTCTATGTATAGGTTTAAAAAGTCCCATAACTCTTGCAAAACTGACCCTTTGGCCCCTAAATTCATACCACACGTGTTGTCTTATGGTGCATGTGTGTTGAAAATTTAAAGAACATCGGGCAAAAACTACTTAAGTTATTCAGCAAAGATGTCAAAATGTTGACGGAATGACGGAATCATGGAATGACGGAATCACGGAATTACGGACAGACTGAAAACAGTATACCCCCCTAAAACTTCGTTTTGCGGGGGGTATAAACATTGAAAGCTGTAAGAGGAGTTGATTTCACAAAGTATGTACTTTCAGTACTATGGCAAACATGTTATATAGGAAGACTTAAAAAGTCCCATAACTCTTGCAATACTGACCCTTTGGCCCCTAAATTCATACCACACATGTATTGTCTGATGGTGCAAGTGTGGTGAAAATTTGAAACAAATCAGGCAAAAGCTACTCAAGTTATTCAGCAAAGATGTCCAAATGTTGACGGAATGACGGAATCACGGAATGACGGACAGGCTGAAAACAGTATACCCCCCTAAAACTTCGTTTTGCGGGGGGTATAAAAAACAATAGTAACCAAGAACATATTTTACAATAAGATTACTGATACTGCTAGATCTTCACTTACCCAGTGCCTCTGCCTGTCTTTCAAACTGACTTTTTGTCGACGCCGACTCTGACCCAGACCCAGGACTGCTGGTAGGCCATCTATTACCTCCCTTTGGTGGAGTTGCCGATTGAGGCTGGGGCAGCACCCTATGATGATCTGTAGGGTATGAGATCCTTCGTTCTAGAGCTGGGGCTGATTTGACATGAGGTACTGGTCCCACAGTTGGTCCCTGGGGGTTCATGTTAAGATGCAGGTTCTGACGCTGAAGCCTGGGAGATGTGCTTGGTGTGGACTGTTGAGGGGGTGGTGTCAATTCTACCATTTGGCCCTCTACAATTGGTCCATGAGTAGATTGATATGATTTTAGCATTTCATTCATAGCATCTTTTTCCTGTTTTCCTTTACGCTGAGTTCTAAGAGGAGTACTTGTAGCGTTTGATGTGAGAATTGTGCTTGTTGGGCCATGTGTTGTGTTGTGTGTAGTTAAAGTTGCCTCTATTTTCCCAGCTTCTTGAGAAACCATGGTGCTTAGAAGTGGAAGCCCTACGTTGCTCATCTGAGGAGACTCTCCTGAACTCAGGGGAGGGAAACTTGGTGACAGATTTAGCTCCCCTGAAGAAGAGGTACTGGAACCAATGCTGAACTTTGGATTCTCCATTCCTGCAGGTTTCAAATGCATTTTTTCAGCTCTTTCAGGTTCATTTTTTGGATTTCTTGGAAAATTTGTAGGTGTATTATGTCGGCTTTGGTCTGGATTGCTTGCGGCCTTTGGTGGAAGATTAGGTGAGCTTTGGCTACCAGGAAATCTATATGGGTCAATTTGTGGATTTTTAGTAGGCAGTCCAGCAAAAGTACTAGTTGGCTGTCCAGCAGAAGTACTAGTTGGCAATCCAGCAAAGGAATATGGATATGGAAGGTGGTATGGCTGTGGTGAGGGCTGACCTATACCTGGTTGACAATTGGTCTGCAGTGTTGAAGAAGGCATTTGAAGCCCCACATTGTATTGTCCAGCAGGCTGTAAGGTAAATCTTGTATGATTCAACGACGGTGGCTGCATTGGAGTACTAGCTTGTTGAGCATTACTGTTTGTGTTTGACGATGTCCAAGTTCCCTTTGGTTCAGATGTGTCAGAAAAGAGTGGTTGCTGCTGATAGCTTACTTGTGTCACAAACTCTCTGACTGCCATATCAGAGTTCCTAGAAGGAGAACACATAGGCAGAAAGACAGGCTGCAGTACATCAATTTTTCCAGCATCATCTTGTTTCATTGAAAACGATCCAAAGAGATCTTCGTCACCTACAGGGCTTGTCAAAGATGGTGCTGGAACATTTGTATTCACAACTTCTGTCTCAGGGGCTGCATCTGTAGCACTGGCTGTAACTGACATTCTCTCCATGGCTGTTACAAGCTCCAGATCACCAGGCCCAGATTTAAACAGGTCATCACCACTTGGATATTGCTCCCCTTCTGTAAGTGTCATTTCATCAGTGTTTGATACTGATGATGCATTGTCATGCTTAGAACCCCCTTGAAGATGCTGGTTACTATCATGTTCAGAGTTTGCTGTATTATAAACATTTTCTGTGTCTCGACTGTTACTTGCATGTATTTCAGTGGATATCGTTCCTGACACATTTGCACCCTCATTCGATGTAAATGAATCTGTCAGTGAATATGTTGTTCCTGTTCCTAGTGATGTTGTAATCACACTTTCTATAACGAGAGGAAGTGTTGGAATCAAAGGATTTCTTTCCTTTTCCTCGGTGGGTGTTAGATATTTCATCTTCACTTCTTCAATATGTTTGTTGAAATCAAATGGAGCCTCAGGTTCATCTTCAGCACTATCATCCTCCTCATCATTACCAG
Organism: Rugalucina vietnamica; assembly: GCA_964017185.1. Classification (NCBI taxonomy): domain Eukaryota; kingdom Metazoa; phylum Mollusca; class Bivalvia; order Lucinida; family Lucinidae; genus Rugalucina; species Rugalucina vietnamica. The sequence goes on from OZ024869.1 coordinate 51,741,759, forward strand.
TTGGGCCACTAGAACTACCCATGATTTCAGCAAAGTTGGGTAGTAGATCATTAAAAGCATGACTTTCAAGTTGATCATAGATACTGTATCTAAACAGTGGATCATCATTGTTTTCAAGTTCCAAGCTTGGGTGATATGGAGCTACGATATTGTCTGGGTTCAAAGCAGGTGTGATATCATCTCTCATGAAATTCACATAATGATGTAGACGATCCTCCTCAGATATTTCCTGACTAGCTTCAGATGATTCTTGTTTCCCAGCTGTACTAAAATTTCTATGGGGTCTACTGGTCCTCATCACTGAAGCACCAGGTAACTGATCCTGGTCATCAGGCATCAAAACGACCATACCCACTGTAACATCATTTGGCCCTTGTGGTGGGACCTGGGATATGGCCGCTGGCGTGTTCAATCCTTCCACAGACACCCTCTGAACCCCAGATGGTATTCTATTTACATCTTGTGTAACAGGAGCCTCTGCATGTGGCCTCTTTCTTTCTAGATGTCTGATGATTTCTTGTAGATCAGAGTTTTTATCTTCAAGTTCTGTGTTATCAATGTGAAATGTTGAGTCCAGGATACTGTAGGCATCATTTCTCTGTGATGGTCCTGTGTAATACACAGAAAATACTGTAAAATCAGAAATTTTTGTGAAACTTTTATTTGTAAATTTCCTATTTCTGAATTATTCGCAAGCTCTTGAATTTGGGAACAAGTGGTAGAGTATTCTTTATGGCTTATAGAGATTGTTTATTAGCGAGAAGCTTTAATTTTGCGAGACATCAAATTCAGGAATACTCGTGAAAATAAAGTTACTGCACTGAAACATTTCTTAACTTACAGTAGTTGATAGTTTTTAAGAATTCTTGACCCATGGATAGCAGTGACTTTCCTTGATATTAAGGAATGGGCCAGGTGGAAGTATGATCAAACAATGAGGTCCAATGACCTGGTTTGCTTATCAATTCTAACACACCTCATCTATGTAGCCAATGCTTTAGCAACATGCTATACTATGCATCAAATTCACTCTTTCAATCAACAATGTGCATGACAGGTTTGACGTTAATTTCAACTTTAAATATCATATCACATGACTGCAATGATAAATTGGTTTAAACAGTACCTGTAATAAGTTTAAAGGCTTCATGTCTGAGTAGATCCTCCGGTGTTGGTCTCTCTCCCTGGCACACCGTGAACCCCCTCTCAATCAGGTCGCGGACAACCTTGGGTATGTTTCTGGGTATATCCTCAACGGGTGGTGATTGTTTAACAATCTGTGAAATAGTGAAGGGCATAATTACAAAACCTGCTTTTAAGTTAGTGCTTTGGCTCCATGGTCAATACCTACAAATATGAGTCGCGACGCCAGAAAACCGGTCTTCGGGGTTTCCAACCAGGTCCGCCACAAACCGGCCTGTGCACCTACAGAAGATGGCTAGAAGCTTGACATTTTGTATTTAGGAAGAAGAGGAACTGTACTACCTGTGTAACGAAAACAAAGGCGCTGATCAAAAACTGCACAGCTGATCTGCACCTTTGTTTTCGCATATGCAAAAATCTGGTTTTCTCGCATCGGGGCTCATATTATAATCATAGAATATGTCAATATAAAAAATTATATTGACCTTAGACATTGCCGTAAATCTGATCATTTTTGAGTCACTACACAACTTCAAGTGCATGTGGAAAACAGCAGACTTGAGATTCTAAAAATTCCTAGGCAAAATAGGAAAATGGTGACTTGACAAATATCTTAATTCTCTTTGATAAAACATGGTTCATGTCAACTGAAATAAATCTTCAAGAAATTCTCTCTGCCATCTTTAAGCTCAGTTGACTGGCTTCATTTGGATAATACTAATCTTTTTCTCACCCATCAGACTAAAAGAATCTATGATGGGGTTGAGGCCGAGACAAGGAAATTTAATCTCAGGCAAGTTTTCAGATTTTTCAAGTCTCATCCGAGGCACTGCCGAGAATGAGACTCGAATAATCTGAAAACGAGCCTGAGATTTCCTTGTTGAGGCTTCAACACCATCATTAATTATTTTTCTCATCCACCTTTTAAAACATTTTGACTCTGAATAGGCTTCAAGTTCTGTTCATCAGGCAGCCATTTTGTTTGGACATAAAACAATATGCAAATTAACCACTGAAACAAATAAAAATAATTTTGTATTTCCACAAAAAATTAAATCATCATTTTGTTTTATTCAAAAAATTCCTAGCAAAATTAATTTTTTAGATTTTTATGAGAGCAGCAGACTACAATTACTCTTGATATCTTCCTGAAATTAACACCTGCTAGGCTATTTTTGTCTCTGACAGTTGACACCTAGCTCATCACTTCCTTATATGGAAGTAAGCATGCGGTGTACATTTCTATTAGATAAATACAGAAATGATTGACATTTTGAGACAGCTAAAATTGTACTAGTACTGAGACAGAAATATCTCAGACAGGCACACAAAGGGATATGCTTGTCTGGTGGATGAGAAAAGCATTTCTCACCCATCAGACAAGCATATCCCTTTGTGTGCCTGTCTGAGATATTTCTGTCTCAGTACTAGTAGATTTTAGCTGTCTCAAAATGCCAATCATTTCTGCAGTTAGCCAATAGAAATGTACATCTTTATGTGTACTTCCATATAAGGAAATGTTGAGCTAGGTGTCAACTGTCAGTGACAAAAATAGCCTAGCAGGTGTTAATTTCAGGAAGTTTACAAGAGTAATTGTAGTCTGCTGCTTTGATAAAAATCTCAAAATTTAATTTTGTTGAGGATTTTCTGCACTAAACAAAATGCTGATTGAATATTTTTTGTGAGGTAAGTGCATATACAAAATTATTTTTATTTTTTTCACTGGTTAATTTGCTTATTGTTTCATGTAAAAAACAAAATGGCTGCCTGATGAACTGCATTTGAAGTCTATTCAGAGTCAAAATGGTATAAATTGATGGGTGAGAAAAATAATCAATGATGGTGTTTAGGCCTCAAAAAGGAAATCTTAGGCTCGTTTTCAGATTATTCAAGTCTCATCCTCGGCAGAGCCTCGGATGAGGCTTGAATAATCTGAAAACTTGCCTGAGATTTCCTTGTCTCGGCCTCAACCCCATCATAGATTCTTTTAATCCCTTTGTGTGCCTGTCTGAGATATTTCTGTCTCAGTACTAGTAGATTTCAGCTGTCTCAAAATGCCAACCATTTCTGTATTTAGCCAATAGAAATGTACATCTTCATGAGTACTTCCATATTAGGAAATGATAAGCCAGGTGTCAACTGTCAATGACAAAATAATTTTGAAGATGTTAATTTCAGGAAGTTTACAGGAGTAATTGTAGTCTGCTACAGTACAGTCCAGGGGGGTTTTCACCAGCCCGCCCGCCCCCGCGGAGAGGGGGCTGCAAGAAAAAGGATTAAAATTTTAATATCCACCGCGGAAACGCCCTAGTCGGCGGGATTGCGGAGTTTCCGCGGCGGGGTAAAGAAGTAGAAATTTTATCCTCCGCGCTTACCTGTACTTTCCACCGCGGACCCGCGGTGGACAGAGGATGAATAAGGAAAGTGGGCGGGGCTTGTTTCCAATTTATTGTAATGCATACTTGTACTTAGACCCGAGTTTAAATCTTATTCGAATATTATTTTTGTTTCATGTATCTTAATTAAAAAATACATGTTTTACGATCATAAAGTGTAAATGCATTTCTGTCACGAAAATCCTAGATTCTGCATGGTTGTAGAATCACTACAGTGAAAGATATAAGATATGGTACGACGCACACACACCTAAAGGCAAACAGAGAGAGAGAGAGAGAGAAAGAGAGAGATTGCATTATCTAGAATTCAGCTCTCCTTTTTGTCATTTATTCTAAGTCCTTTTCATCTTTGATAGACAAAAGAAGTTTCGGCAAATTGTAATTGGGCGGTTGGTCCTTTACGCTACTGATTGGCTTGTATAATGTTTCACCCTTAGGAGCAATTAAAATTTATGATTAAGCCGGTCCATCTGTTGTGCAATATTTTCTTTTTACCTTTGATCACAAAGTTTACGTGAAATTACTATTGTTGGTTTTGTCTCATTCACAGAAAATATGTATATAAGCCGTTCGCATATCCTGTCAACGGGATGAATAACATGCCGATTGTAATAAAGATCATACACAAAAAATCTTATTTTCATGTGACAATAATAGACACAAGGTTAACATAGGTAATTTCTTACATGTCAATCATTATGACGTCATTACTTTTCATTGGAAATCCTCCGCAAACCCGCGGTGGAATTATACAGGTAACGGGAGGATCCTCCGAGGATCCGCCGCACTCCGCGGCGGGAATAAAATATTCCGCGGTGGAATTATAAGCGGACAGGTGAGCGGGATTGCGGGGGGCTCAGAGAAATCGTCCGCGGGGGTGGGCGGGCTGGTGAAAATCCCCGTTTGATAAAAATCTCAAACTTTAATTTTGCTGAGAATTTTATGCACAAAACAAAATGCTGATTAAATATTTTTGTAAGGTTACTGCATATACAAAATTATTGTTTCATTGATTAATTTGCATACTGTTTCATGTAAAAACAAAATGGCTGCCTGAACAGCACTTGGAATCAGGTCACAATTACTTCCCTTGAATGGTAGAACACGATATACTTACACACAAAATAGTTCCCCTATTTATGGGGTGTAAAGTTGACAAATCATGTTGAATTGCTGATTTTGATGTCAGATTGGTTAGATTGTTGTCTAAGCTTTCAGGAAATGTTAAATTAGTGGAGGTATCTGGTAATTTCAGGTATTTAACTGCCAACTGAACCACCCCTTATGCGGTTGCTCCTAGGCTGGCGGATAATTGACGAAGACACCGGTATGTTTAGAAATTGGCAGATACCTCCCAAACGAGCCGGTTAACCCATATTTTAATCTTGATTAAAAGTACTGGCATACAGTGTAGACTTGGAGAAAATCTTCAGAACAAAGCCAGCAATGTCATTTAAGAAGGTAGGAGGCAAAACAAATGATTAAACTATATAGTAAAATTAATTGTGGTCTGGGTCCTGCTATGCATGTCATATAATTTGGGTACCTGATGCCATTATTTTTCAGATTTTGGATGTTTTAGAGCTGTTACAGTCCTGAAATTTGCCAGATAGACAGGAGAGAAGCCAAATTTGAAGTTACAAGCTACTTGGTAAGTGTTTTTCTTCAACATTTCAAAATTGATTGCGGTCGCTCGGCTAAAGCGGTGCCCGAAAATTGTCAAAATTTAAGGTCATTGCACTGTCTACATGCTGTTGTGGACCCAGACCTACTAAAATCGCTGTAGAAAGATAGAATACACCTCAGAGGTTGCAAAACACTTTAGTTTGTTTAAATATTCCCATTATCAAGGGAGATATTGCAGAAAAACTTCATATTTTTGACGTCGAAAAATGGTCGCGAAAAGCACCGCAAGCCGATGAATGGGGTATATGTTTTTAAATGTCTGTCAGACTACGGAACTTGATTCCATTGATCTCATACTACCAGGACTGTCTCTGTAAAGATGCTATTGCAGACTGATAGGCTTTTCTTTTGATTTAAAAGCAAAATGAGGGCCTGATAGGAATCAGGTCACAATTACTTCCCTTGAATGGTAGAACACGATACGGATATACTTACACACAAAATAGTTCCCCTATTTATTGGGGTGTAAAGTTGACAAATCATGTTGAATTGCTGATTTTGATGTCAGATTGGTTAGATTGTTGTCTAAGCTTTCAGGAAATGTTAAATTAGTGGAGATATCTGGTTATTTCAGGTATTTAACTGCCAACTGAACCACCCCTTATGCGGTTGCTCCTAGGCTGGCGGATAATTGACGAAGACACCAGTATGTTTAGAAATTGGCAGATACCTCCCAAACGAGCCGGTCAACCCATATTTTAATCTTGATTAAAAGTACTGGCATACAGTGTAGACTTGGAGAAAATCTTCAGAACAAAGCCAGCAATGTCATTTAAGAAGGTAGGAGGCAAAACAAATGATTAAACTATATACATGTAGTAAAATTAATTGTGGTCTGGGTCCACTTGAAGCCTATTCAGAGTCAAAATGCTTTAAGTGACGGGTGAGAAAAATAATCAATGATGGTGGCCTCAACACGGAAATCTCAGGCTTGTTTTCAGATTATTTGAGTTGCTTCCAAAACATGAATTTTGACATTCCAGAAAAAAAACAAAAAAAAAAAACAATGTGGTTTTTGAACAGGTCTGACACAAACTGGACTATGCATCTACAGAAGGTGGCTAGAAGCTTGAAATTTCGGATTTAATACGAAGAGGAATTGTACTATCTGTGTAGCAAAAAAAAGGCGCTGTGCGGTTACTGCACAGCTGATTTGTGTCTTTGTCCAGTTTTCTTATGACGCGGCTCATATATAAGTGAAACAATGAACAATGAACAAGTAACACAAAATGGAAACATTTTAAGCAAAACGGGACAAACATGCTCAGTGACAGACAGTGCAAAGTTGAACAGAACAACAGTGAAGCACAATGCTTTGTGTATGGTGTTGCTGAAAAAATCAGAAACATGAAGTAAGAAATACAAAGAGGCAACAAATAAGCATATTCAAATACAGGACATCGACCTTAAATGAGCCGCCGCATGGGAAAACCAACAATCTGCATAGGCGAAAACAAAGACGCAGATCAGCGCCTTTGTTTTCACTACTCGGATAGTACAATTCCTCCTCTACTTAACTCCAAAATTTCAAGCTTCTAGCTCTTTTCTGTGCTTGTACATGTCAGTTTGTGTCGAACCTGTTCGGAAACCACATTGTTGGTTTTCCCACGAGGCGGCTCAAATGTCTACCAGCAAAAGAAATAGTCCAAAATGCCATAGAACCCCTTCTTCTGGGTCGCCGAGTGATGCTTCTTCTGGGTCGCCAAGTGATGCTTCTTATGGGTCGCCAAGTGATGCTTGCCGACTCAGAAAAGGTAGTTCTAGGACATTTGCGGTTATTTATTTGCTTCTACAAAACTAAATGAGCCTGTGCATGAGAAAACCAACAATGTGGTTTTCGAACAGGTCTGACACAAACCGGGCTGTATAGTCACAGAAGTAGCCTAGAAACCTGAAATTTCGGATTTGAGAAGAAGAGGGATTGTACTATCCTTGTAGCGAAACAAAGGGTGCTGACTGATCAGCTTCATGGTTACCGCGAAGTTGGTCTGCGCCTTTGGTTTCGCATTTGCAATTTGTTGGTTTTCTCATGTGAAGGCTCAAATGTCAATGCCCTGTGATTCATGGGTGAGAAAACCTACTGCATGCATGGGACCAGTTGTTCAAAACTTCGTTAGCTTAACCTCATCATTAAGACCAGTAAATGCCGACTATATATGCAAAGGATTCTCACATTTTACAACCAAAAATAACAGTGTATTTGTAATATTTATGTTAGAAATTTCAATGAATCGTTAACTAACGATGTTGTTAACAACTGGGCCCTGATAAAGAATTTCAGATAGTGTAAATATATTTACTATCAATTAAACTTTTAGTGTGTAAAATTTCAGGAATTTAAAGGAAATCTCAGTAAAAGCCAATGACTTTTTGTCAGATCCTGGCTTTATAGTATGCTCTATTTGAGCCGCGTCGCGAGAAAACCGGTCTTCGGGGTTTCCGACCAGGTCTGACATAAACCGGCCTGTACAAGCTCAGAAAAGAGCTAGAAGCTTGCAATTTCGGTTTTAAGAAGAGAATTTGTACTATCCATGTAGCGAAAACAAAGGCGCTGATCAGCTTCGCAGTTACTGCAAAGCATATCTGCGCCTTTGTTTTCACATAGCCAAAATCCGGTTTTCTCACGATGCGGCTCATTTGTATGATGGAAAGATAGCTGTAAGTTTAAACCAAATAATTTCAGGCTCAACTCCGCAACATATCTTGATTCTGACTCCGAGGTTTTCTCACCATAAATATCAAACAAGTTTCGGCACCAGAAAACCTGTCCATTTACTTTCCAATCAGACATTTTCTAAGCTGTTCAACTGTTTTTTGTTGTTTTTTTTTGTTTTGTTTTTTTCAAATTGTGTTAAATGGGTTTAATTTTGTTCTTTGTTTTATTTCAATTTATATGCTACATGAATTTCATTTTTTTTTTCCTAATTGCTACAAATGCAAAGGATGATATGTATATGACTAAATTAATTTCTTATTACATCAACAGGTTTTCTCATGCACAGCTCAAATAAACAAAAACTAAACTTTACCACAACAATGAGCGATTTGAGCTCTGGATAACGCCTCATCCAGGGAGGTAACCCACTGACCATGTGTACTAGGACGCACACTGCTGCCCACACCTCCGCCGGGTACCCATAGCGGACACACTCCGCCTTCTCTGGGCTCCACTGGGTCATGGTACCCACGGGCTTGGTCCCCAACCTCATGGGCATGTTGATCCGAGTGGCGAGGCCGAAGTCGGTGACCTTTATTGAGATGGTGTCCTTATCACGTTGAAGCAGAATATTGTCAGCTGAAAAGATTATACAAGAATATACTATTAAAGATTTTGTGGGCCATTTTTTTTTTTTTGGTAAGAAATATCATACTTAAAAGGCTGGATTTTTTCATATATAGGAGTGATTCTCAAGCAGAATTATTGATTTATTTATAGCTGAAAACATTAATTTTTTTTTTATTTTTCTATCCTCTTTTTTCAATTTTTAGTCAGCTTTTCTTGGTGAAGGAAATTTTGCCTATTACAACCATCATACTTGTTACCTTTTAAGTCTTCATGAAGTATATGTTTCTCCTTGAGATACACCAAGAACTCCAGAAGTTGCTGGAACAGAATCAGGGCTGTTCTGTGGCTCAGGCGCTTATTCAAGGCCCTCTGGGTATTGATGGCCTCTGTAAGGTTGCCCCCTATTAAAGACGAAATCAAGTGTTTAAAAGTTCACTTCAACTTCATTTTAATGTAACTATTGGGGCAAGCGAAATGGACAATGTTATAAGTGAAACTTTTTATCATTAAGTTACTTTTTATCTACATGTACTTATAATCAACAAAAGCCCTGCAGGCAGGCATGCATGACACCTTGCCACGAAAGTTTAATTTGAGCCGCGACGCGAGAAAACCGGTCTTCGGGAGTTCCGACCAGCTCAGACATAAACCGGCCTGTACAGTCACAGAAACAGGCTAGAACCTTGAAATTTCGGATTTAAGAAGAAGAGAAATTGTAGCGAAAACAAAGGCGCTGATCAGCTTCGCAGTTACTGCGAAGCTGATCTGCGCCTTTGTTTTCGCATAGGCAATAATCCCGTTTTCTCACGATGCGGCTCATTTAGATCAAACGTACAGTCAGAATATCTAGATTACATTTTTTTAGAAACTGTGTTTCAAATTTGAAGCAAAACCAAGGAACATAACTCTGTACATATTTGATGAAAATTACACGTCTACAATCCTAAACCACTCCTTCCTTATACTGCCTTTACACTATGTTCCCGGCGGTCACGGCGGCCACGTTTCAGACAACCGTGAGCAAAACGGGATAACCGTGAGGCAACGCAGGGGAACGGGATAGGCAAACGTAGCACGCCGGGATAACCGTGGACACCGTGACAGATTTTTTGACAGTTTGAAAATCTGCCATGGCAGTCACGGCGGAAATGAGGAACGTAATGGGCCGTGATAAAACGGGTTGAACGTAACACACCGTGACAGAACGTAACAGGACGTAGCGAAACGTGGAGGCGGTCCGTAGTGCAACTGGAAGCTAGTGAATAGTCCGGCATGCTACGGTTCTTCCACGTTCTGTTGCGTTCGATCACGGTCGTCTCACGTCTCGTCCCGTTTCCTACGGAATAGTCAACACGTTTTGTTGCGTTAAGTTACGGTGCGTTACGGTCTTTGACGGTGTTCACCCCGTTCTACTACGTATGCCACGTTCTGTTACGGTTATCACGGCGCGTGAAGTTTATAGATATAAAAAGGCATATCATGGGGACAAGTTCCTTCATATTGGAGCAGTCGCTATAGTGAGCAATACAGACCATACGCTGCACAATGCAATTGAAGAATAATTACAATCCCGAACTTTCTTAATCAACTCTGCAGTCGGTTGTTGATGAGCACGGTTGTTATTATTTTAAATGACTTATTCTTATACAAAAGGAAAAAAATGTTCTTTATATAGTATGGTGTCTACGTTTCGACCGTAGCTGACCTTGACAGACCGAAAAAACGTATAACGCCTTGGTCAAAACGCAACTGACCGCAAAAGAACGTAACAGGCCGTAATAGAATGTGCTAATAACCGTGATAGATCGTGGATAAACGTAACGTACCGTAGCGCCTCCGTGACACACCGGCTTATCACTACCACGGCTTGTTACGGATATCGTAATACAACGTAACAAAACGTGATGGATCTTGAAAATCAGAGAAATATATTACCAAAACTCCACGGCAAGCTACGTTTCTAGCAAACGGGGCTGTCGGGGCCGCCAGGAACATAATGTAAACGCAGTATAATATGAACTCTTATACAAAGTTTGAAAAAAATTGGTCAGTAAATGCTCAAGATGGAAACACAATTTTCACATAAATCAAGGGCCATAACTGTACTTATTTGACAAAGTTTACCTATCTACAATCCCAAACCACCCCTTCCAGAAATGAACAACATGTATAATACAAAGTTTGAAAAAAAAAAAATCTGTCAATAATTGAGCCGCCTCGTGGGAAAATGTGGTTTCCGACCAGGTTCGATACAAACCGACCTGTACAGCCACAGAAAAAGAGCTAGAAGCTTGAAATATAGGATTTAAGTAGAAGAGAAACTGTACTATCCGAGTAGCGAAAACAAAGGCGCTGATCAGCTTCACGGTTACCGCGAAGCTCATCTGCGCCTTTGTTTTTGCATATGCAAATTGTTGGTTTTCTCATGAGACGGCTCAATTGCTGAAGAGAAGCACTGATGGACAGACATACGCACACTCCAACACAATTTTTTTTGCAGAGGGTATACCACAATACAATACAAGTGGCTGGGTATAACAATTACTTTGGGAACTGTGAACTGGCCACTTTAAATCTGAATAACAGTGAAGCATGTTACCATGATGAAGAAAAAATTTGGAACAAATTACCATGCTACAGGCAACAATGATAGGTGCTTTAATTTCTTTTACATTTGAGCCGCCTCATGGGAAAACCAACAATGTGGTTTCCGAACAGTTCTGACCGGGCTGTACAGTCACAGAAGCAGGCTAGAAGCTTGAAATTTTGGGGTTAAGTAGAGGAGGGATTGTACTATCCAAGTAGCGAAAACAAAGACGCTGATCAGCTTCGCGGTTACCGCGAAGCTGATCTGCGTCTTTGTTTTCGCATATGCAAATTGTTGGTTTTCTCACGAGGCGGCTCATTTTATAGAGATATCAATGGTCAAAACTACAAAAGACATGATCCTATTCCCCACAAATCTAAGCCGGGATGCAAGAAAACTGGTCTTATTGGTTTCCGACCAGGTCCAACATAAACCAACCTGTATGGTCTCTGTAGAAGGCTAGAAGCTTGATTTTGTATAAAAGTACAAGAGGAACTGTACTGTCTGTGAAAAACAACAACACAAAAGCACTGATTGGCTATGTACTGCACAGCTCAGGGAATAGCCTACAGGGCGACTAGGGAGAAATAGTCTCCCTAAATGAACAAACTTCTCCCTATTTTCAGCTGAGAGAGAAGTGAAAATCTATAGAATATATAGGCAAATCTGAAATTCAAATACAAACTTCTCCCAAATTTTCTTGGGGAGATACAAAACTTCTCCCTAAATTTCTTGGTTGGTTTGAACCCTGAAAAGATTCTGTATCTTTGCACAGACAAAATGCCGGTTTTCCCATCTAAGAATAATCCTCAGCAACCTTTTTTCCTTCTTAAGATAAATTAACATTTGCGAGGTTAAAACATTTATACCTACCATCAATGAACTCCGAAAAGATGTAGATCATCTCTCCGTGGCGTATAGCACCGTAAAGTTTGACAATGTATGGGTGGTCCAATTGACTCCATAACTCTATTTCTTCTACCTCAAATTTGCCAATGTGAATCTGTCAAAAATAACAAACAAATATTGCTATTAATCAAAGGAAAGTATTTTTGAAAGATACAAGTACTATTCATTACTCCATATGTGTTAAGTCATGAGAAAACTGTATTTTTGCCTATGCAAAAACAAAGATACAGATCAGCTGTGCAGTATCTGCACAACTGTACAGCTGATCCACGCCTTTGATTTCGCTCTACAGCTTGTACAATTCCTTTTCTTCATAAATACCAAATTTAAAGCTTCTAGCTTTCTTTTGTGACTATACAGGCTAGTCTGTGTCAGACCTAGTCGGAAACCCCAAAGTCGTGTTTACTCACTTCACGGCTCATATCAGACAGATCCGTTAAGTTTGACTATGTTAGAATGGTCAGTGTGACTCCATAACTCATCTCCTTTTACTCTAATACTTACTAATGTAAATATGTCAAAATTTACAAACATAAGAATTAGTTGTGGATATCGTCTTGATATATGTTATGATTCTTAACTTCAAATTTTTAACAAAATTACCATCAGGTTTAGCATATTTGAGCCATCTAATAAGAAAACCAACAATCTGCATATGCGAAAACAAAGCCGCAGATCAGCTTCGCGATCACGCCTTTGTTTTCGCTACATGGATAGTACAATATCTCTTCTTCTTAAATCCGAAATTTCAAGGTTCTAGCTGTCATCTGTGGCTTTACAGGCCGGTTTGTGTCGGACCTGGTCGGAAACCGCATTGTTGGTTTTCCCACGAGGCGGCTCATTTGTTAAAATTTTAGGTTTTTGAAGTGAAGTTTTTGTACCTCCCATCAGGATAACATGCCCATGAAAGGTAAACCCCATGAAATCCTACTTTTGTAAAGTAAAACTGGGGTGTGTAGGGGTATACCTATTTTTCAAAATATTGCTCAAACACATGGATTCTGGGTACTCGTTAGCATTGATTCACTGTACCCACAATCTATGTTTTGAGTAAAGATTAAAAAAATGTAATTTTTTGGTTGAAAGATTTTGATACATCTTTTTCATGTTTTAAAACAGAGGAAAAATCTGTGTATTACATTACCTCTTTCACACAAAACTTGAAGTCTGTCTTGAAATCCATTGCTAGGTGACATTTTCCTGACATACCATTGCCAAGGTGACTGAGTTTCAACCATTGAAAGTCCACCTTGTATCTTATCTCTTCAATGACGAGATACTCCTGTTGAATATAAATTAGTTGTGATGACGATTTGTTTGTTTGATTTGAGGTTTAACATCCAAGTCAACAATTTTTCAGTCATGTCAGGACAAAGCCATCACTTCCTGGGTATTAACCAATACTCTGGGTATTTAATGTGCCTTGCTCAAGGACACAACATGGCGCTGCCAGTGGGGATTGAACCCAGGACTTCTCGATTCAGAGTCTGATGCTTTACCACTATGCCACCATGCTTCCTGTAGATTTTGCACATGCAAAAAAGACACAGTAACTACATAGTTGATCAGCACCTTTGTTTTTGCTCTATAGATAGTACAGTCCCTCATGCAGTGTCTAATTTTAGTTTTTGAGTTCTCAGCATAAAGCAATTTTAACAAACAACCAGAGGACCAATGGTCCTGTAAACGCTCACCTGAGATCTGCTGTATATACAAATGTTATAGAAAATAGTCCAAGTATAGGGGCAGATGAAGCCCTTGGGCCATTTTTTTTTTTCAGAATAATCAATATATAGTCCATACAAGTTTTTCCCTTCAAATGACATTTTAACAGTTTACCCATTCAAATACATAGGCAACCCATGTTGACCTTGCCTTAAAATAGGTCAAGGTCATCACAGGGTCTTGATTTATATATACATTGTAGTACTTGAGTCATCGATGCTTCGTGCCAAATTTCTTCGAAATTGGTCCACCGGTTCCCGAGAAGAAGATTTTTGAAGGGTTTATACCATATATGGGTATGGCAGCCATCTTGGTCATGTGACCTTGATTATTTATATACACATTGATTCCCCCATTCTATAGATGCTTCACATGAAATTTGGCTTTGATTGGCCAAGCAGTTTCAGAGGAGAAGATGTTTGAATATTATGGTAATATACATGCATAATGGTAATATACATGTATAATGCCCCGGGGCTGGGGCAAATGAGCCCCTGGGTTCCAATTTTTTTCAGAATCATTAATATTCAGTCCTACTGCCCATTTCCTACAAGACTTTCACTTTAAATGACATTTTAAAAGTTTTCCCCATTCAAATGCATTGGCGACCTATGTTGACCTTGCTGTAAAATAGGTCAAGGTCATCCAAAGGTCATAATTTATAAACACATTGTAGTACTTCAGTCCAAGATGCTTCATGCCAAGTTTTGTTGAAATCAGTCCATTGGTTCAGGAGAAGAAGAATTTTTAAGGGTTTTTACCATATATGGGCATAGCGGCCATCTTGGTCATGTGACCTGGATTATTTATAAACACATTGATTTCCCCTTCCCATAGATGCTTCCTATAAAATTGGGCTTTGATTGGCCAAGTGGTTTCAGAGAAGAAGGTCTTTGAATATTTTTGTAATATTATACAATTATTGACTTCAATGAGGTAGACATAAGGATTTATCTACCCGACAAAAATTATATTCACCGAGGCCGTAAGGCCGAGGTGAATATAATTTTTGAGGGTAGATAAATCCTTATGTCTACCGAAATTGAAGTCAATAAATGTTTTGTTATATGACTTTTTAACTGTATTAATGTTTATTTTATATTTTCATTAAAAGAAATAAATAAACAGATGTTAAAGAAGGCTAGATAATGAGGAGCAATTGATTATAATTGAAGAATAATTTTGTTAGTTCTCAATAAAACCTATGTTGTGGGTACTCATACAAATCACCACAACGAGACAATTTCAATGAGTACTAACAACATAGGTTCTTATGAAAAGTAAACAAAATTATCCCTTAATTATCACCAAATACATCTCATTATCTAGTGCTTTGTTTACCTGTAAAATTTTGTTACTGCAAAGCATGTAGATTTCATGACTGAAATGAGTTCAGGCTATTTATAGCTAACTGGCAGGTTTTATACACATACAGCAAATCATGTCAATTTCACCTAGCCCATGCTAATTTCATGGTGATGCTATTTTAGGGTACTCAGGAGCGTAATATAGATTTTGGAAGTTAATATAAAAAAACTGTCAAAATAATTAACCTCGAGGAACTGGTTTGATCTGGTTTTCATCAGTTTGGCCCTGTTTTAAAGCAAATATTAGGATTTATTAAAACTGAATGAGCCAATCAGGAGACAGGATTTTCTTCAGTCATATAACAAACATGTATATTGCCCCGGGGTGGGGGCAGACCAACCCCTGGGGTCCAATTTTTTCTTTCAGAATTACCTACCTTCAGTCCATTTTCCCATTTCCTGCAAGATTTGCCTTTCAAATGACATTTTAACAATTTTCCTCATTCAAACGCATGGGCGACCTATGTTGACCTTGCTGTAAAATAGGTCAAGGTCATCCAAAGGTCATAATTTATAATCACATTGTAGTACTCTAGTCGCCGAAGCTTCATGCCATGTTTCGTTGAAATCGGTTCAGTGGTTCCGGAGAAGAAGAATTTTGAAGGGTTTTTACCATATATGGGCATGGCGGCCATCTTGGTCATGTGACCTGGATTATTTATAAACACATTGGTCCCCCCTTCCTATAGATGCTTGAACCAGCATTCCCATTTACCCTCTACAGAGGGTTTTTTTACCCCCAAAATTAGGCTTGTACCCCCAAAATTAAAGGGGGTCTCTATATAGTTCTATACATTGGGGGTACAAAAATGAGGAAAAAGGTCATATATACCCTCAGTTTCAAAATGCAGTGGGAACCCTGTGCTTCATATAAAATTTGGCTTTGATTGGCCAAGCGTTTCAGAGAAGAAGATCTTTGAAAATGGTGGACGACGACGGACGGACGACGGAGGGACGCCGGAGGGACGCCGGATCATGGCCATCCTATAAGCTCACCTTGAGAGCCTAACGGCTCAGGTGAGCTAAAAATCCAAAAATGACTGATGGATTGATTGATATTTGTTATTTGTGTTAGTTAGGAAGTCATTTTTTTTTTAATTCAGTTTTACGTCCCTTTCAAGATTATTTCAGCTCACATGAGACGGGCCAAAACATGAGATCAACATGAAAAAAAAAAAACACCTGGCACAACCGCAAGCAGAACATGGCTTGTCTTACATGTGCCCCGTGTGGGGCTCGAACCCACACCAGACACAGCTGTGAGATGATTGAATGGTTAAGCATGGTAATGAAATATCAGCGCTCTTAACCACTCGACCACAGGAGCCGCCAAGAAAGTATTGTAATAATCTGCATGCGGCAGCATCTGGTTCAAAGAAATTTTCTGCATTTTGATGATAAAATATGAAAATTATATCTGACAACATAATGAAAATTTTGAATAAAGTAATTTTTATTCGAATTAAATTTTAACATCCCAGTTAACAATTTTTCAGCCATGTTGAGAGAGACACGAACTACTTCCAAGGTATTCACCAGAACTCTAGGAGTTAATATATCTTGATCAGAGTTTAAAACAAAGGACCTCTCAATTTACAGTCAGACAAAATACCATTAGAACACAGCGCTCCTGAAAACAGTAATGGACTAAGTATACCCACCTGGTATTGTCGTAGTATGATTCCCTCCTCCCTGTATGGGCGTGGCAGAGCTTCTTGCCTCTGGTGTTTCGCCTTTAGGTCCTTCCAGTTCTTACTGACAACAATCAGTTGTCGAACATTGCCGTACATAACCTCACCTAAAAGCACAGATCAATCTCAATCCAATCTAACGCACTCATTATGTTTGATTCCATTCAATTGTTTATTCAGATTGCATACATGTGATAACTCCCTTCCCAAATATTCATTGAAACTCCAGGAAATGAGCCATATATTTGGTCAAATTCTTCTAAATCATAATCGTACCACTTTTTTACAAAAAATTATAAATCCTGCTGAAATGAATCAAGAATTTTTTTTGATGCTGCAAAATTCATTTAAGCGCATATACAAAACATCAATCATTAAAATCCCTTAATTTCCAGCTGCCATAATATTGCTGTGATCAGCCTAGAATTAGTTTCAGTAGAGTGACACACCACATCCTCAAATATTGGGCTTAACTAAATGTTTTATTGTATATGCACAAGCCAATTTGCACATTTGCTGTATGTTTGAGCTCAAAATACATGTACCGGTAGCTTTTTTTCACTAAGGTAGCAAACAACATTACAATATACTTACAAATTCCTGGAGTTCCGACAGGCTTGTCCGTGAAGGAAGGATACTGTCCATGGAGACCTCCCACCCCTCCAGTTACGGGCATACTTTCATATCTACTCGGTGTGATCTTCCTAACTGGCAGATACAAAGCATCATCTCCTCCAAATGGTGGTGCCTGTTTGACAGCAGCACCCGGAGTGATTTTCCTAGACGGTGGTGACTGTTCGTCAGCAGCAGAGGGTCGGCTTTCAGCTGAATGGTCGCCAATATCAAAGGGCAGAGACTCGCTTTCCCGCAGGCTCGGTAATTTTGCAGACCGCTTCCTGGTCAGCACTCTGGACCCAGATCTAGAGGTACTGCCATCAGACCCTGACTCAGAAATGCTCTCAAGGGAAGGGCTAAACCCCCGGGTGCCGCCCAGCGAGGGTAAGTTTGGGGGGTTAACAGGGACGCTAGGCGTCGACATCAGTACCCCGTCATCGCTACCGAGAACTCTAGCAAGCTTTTTCTTCATGTTAACCCACAGGCATTTCATTCTATCAGGTATGCTATCAGCTCCAAGGACCTGGTGAAATTTCTTGCATAGTTTGATCCCGCACGCATACTCATTTGTCTTGCATTCATGTGCATGAATACAGATAAACGAAAACACCTGCATGCACATCGTGCAAGCAACATAAAGTTCTTGACAATCTGCAAAATGCTTAAGCATGGAACTGAGAACATTGCAGATTTCACAGGAGATCCGTTCTTCCGATAGTTCGTCAGGTCTTTCGATGCTACAGGATATGCAATCTCGTATCGGATTATCGTTAAGTTCCCATACAGGACCTTTTCTTTCCTACAAACAGAGTATAAACAGATTTATACTAAAGGATTCTCGCATAGAGAAGTTGCATGAAAAACAGAACAATAATGAAAGAAATAACTTTTGTTTAAAACTGAAATGAAGCTTTCAAAATGTACTTGGTTTGCTCATAACTGTTAGCAACAATGGAATCTTAACATTTAAACATTTATCAGAATGTTAATTAACTGTATATAAGATTTAAATGTCGCTATAACAAAAGGCTTTTAGTTTTCAGAAGCTTCTTGAGGCAAACTGGGTAATAAAAGGCATAAGCACACAAAGCATTTTTATTTTTACCTCAATAACAGCTCCAAGTCCACCAATGAAAGACATTAACTCATCAAAACCAATTTGACTGTGTTTCTTCTTGTAGCGTTTAAAGTCTTGGTCGGGTACATTTGAATCTTCTTCTTCCGGATTTGACCGAGGGGCTGATCTTCTCCTTGAGGGTCTTCTACCGTCACCTGAGCCCTTAGAGAAACAGAAATACAAATCAGTTAAGCCTCGATGCGAGAAAACCATCTTCATCACCTGTACAGTCACAGAAGAAAGCTAGAGGCTTGAAAGTTTGGATATAAGCAGAAGAGGAAGTGTACTATCCGTGTAGTGAAAACAAAGGCACTGATCAGCTGTGCAGTAACTGCACAGCTGATCTGTGCCTTTGTTTTTGCATATGCAAAAATCTGGTTTTCTCATAACACGGCTCTGTTTTAACAGATGCTGGTTGTTTGAAATAAACTAAATTATACCAAACTTTTCTTTAAAATCTAACCAGAGGACAAATGGACCTGAAAATACTCACCTCAGACTTGGTCTTTGAAGTCACCTTTGTCAAATTATGTTTGGCCGAGGTCCTTAATTGTTCATATAATAACATAATTTGGATTAAAATGGCCCAGTGATTTCTGAGAAAATCCAGTTTGAATTTCAGTATGTTAATGACCTTGACCTAGATTACCTTACTTCATTAACTCACTGTATTGAAAAACCTGCGACCAAATTCAATCTTGTGGTAAAATAGGTCAAGGTCAATCCAAGGTCATGATTTATTGAAACTATGTTTGGCCAGAGTACCAGATACTACATACCAAGTTTCGTTTGATTTGGTTCACCTGTTCTGGAGTAGATTTTAGAACATTTATATAGGTATTGCGGCTACCTTGGCCATTTGTGCTAAATAACTAATTTGAATTTTTCTTCCCTTTCCAAAGGAGGCTCCACATAAAATTAAACATTGATTAGACAACATGTTTCTGTAAAAATCTTTGAAAATGTGAATGACAGACAAAGGATGGACAACTTGCATGGGTATACTAAAAGCTCACCTTGTGAACATAATGGTTCAGGTGAGCTGAAATGTAGGTATCTTGTAAAAATAAATCTTGTACCTCTAAAATCTCCATAGCACTGATCCTCAAGTTTAATCCTTGGAGAATTTGAGTTTTAAATAAAGGAAGACACAAGTTAGACATTAGTGTTATCAGTGATGTGAAGCTAAGCATAATGTTATACTGGGCAAAAATATGGTAGTATTGGAGGGGGAGTCCCTGTTGGGATAGGGGGATGCCAGTTGCCAGGTTTGCTTCAAACAACAAATTGCTATCATACAAAATTACAAGAATAAACAAACTATAACCAAAGAGACCACAAGAATAGAACAAAACAGCTCAAGCTCCGAATTTAGCCGTGATGCAAGGAAACCGGTCTTCGAGACTTCCGACTGGGTTTGACACAAACCGACCTGTACAGTCATAGAGAAGTGCTAGATGCTTGAAATTTTGGGTATAAGTATAAGAGGAATTGAACTATTTGTGTAGCTAAAACAAACTGTGAAGCTGATTTGCGACTTTGTTTTCGCCTAGGCAAAACTCTGCTTTTCTCATCACGCTGCTCAATTTATCTCAATTTACAAAATTGGAATACAGGATAGCTTAGCCTCTTTCATAGGTATGTATCAAAATTCAAAATCCATATTTTTGACAATGCAAAATTTCTAACTACAAATATTTCAACCTTTTGATATTGACATAATTTTCTATGCTTTACTTGTATTGCAGTTTAACATCCTGGTCAAATATAGCAGACAGCAAGCAAAGCTCCCATAACCGAATTTTGCCAAAAGGTAAGGTAAGGTAACTTACATTTTCCCCATAATCGCCATTATCTCTGTAGCTGTTGTCATTGTTGTTACTATCACTGCCTTTGTCGTCGCCATTATGCCTCCCAGAATGATGCCAGTCTCCTGATCCCTGCAAATGAATACATCACTCTATAAATATTCGCGGAATATATATCCCCTCAGACCCTACTTTTATATGAGCCGCCTCGTGGGAAAACCAACAATGTGGTTTCCAAACAGGTCCGACACAAACCGGCCTGTACAGCTACAGAAAAGAGCTAGAAGCTTGAAATTTTGGATTTAAGTAGAAGAGGAATTGTACTATCCGAGTAGCGAAAACAAAGGTGCTGATCAGCTTCGCGGTTACCGCGAAGCTGATCTGCACCTTTGTTTTCGCCTAGCCAGATTGTTGGTTTTCCCACGAGGTGGCTCACAATGGAGTGTACATGGGTATACAATTTTTCTTAGCTTTGATACAAAGTGTAGATTGTGGGTACTCATTAGAACCGCCTCCTCGAGGCGTTTCTAACATGTGACCACAATCTATGATTTGGGTATATATAAGAAAAATATCAAAATTTTGCAAATGAAAATTTTCACTTTTGACACCTGAAGAAAAATCTGTTTATTGCATGGCCATGTTTTTGTAATGTAACAATCTTGTAGAAAAGTTGTATGCTTGTTCACTGTGATGATTGTCTTTCAAATAAATAAACATTCCCTTGAGAAAAACAACAATTGGGTTTCCAACCAGGTCCAACACAAACCGGCCTGTACAGCCATAGTAGGCTAGAAGATTAAAATTTCTGAGAACTTTAAGAAGTGCAGAAATTGTACTGTGTAGTGAAAAAAAACGGGCTGATCAGCTGTGCAGTAACTGCAGATTGTTGGTTTTCTGATGTGGTGGCTCTTATGCATTGTTTAGGTACCCTCAATGTTTCTAGGTAGGTGTTACTAGGTATGCCTTCTCCATACCCATTTGCCATTGAACCTGTTTTTTTTATTTTTGTCATTTTTATTAGCGACAAAGAAAGAGCATTACTCATATTTAAGCCGCCTAGTGGGAAAACCAACAATGTGGTTTCCGAACAGGTCCGACACAAACCGGCCTGTACAGTCATAGAAGATGGCTAGAAGCTTGAAATTTCAGATTTAAGAAGAAGAGGAATTGTACTATCCGTGTAGCGAAAACAAAGGCGCTGATCAGCTTCGCAGTTACCGCGAAGCTGATCTGCACCTTTGTTTTCGCATATGCAGATTGTTGGTTTTCTAATGTGGCGGCTCATTTAAGTCTTAAGAGGTTTTTTCTTTGGACGTCTAAAATATAGCAAGTCCACTTTCCTGATTACCAAACACTGACCTGCTCCCTAGATCCACTGTTTCCATAAAAACCACCACCTTGGGCACCACCCCCATATCTATCAGAACACCTCCGACCAAATCTGCCAGTACCTTGTAACCATGGTAACCTTCTGTTACGGCCTTCACATCGCTCTGGTGCATCTGACAAAAAATATTTTGAAAGGTTTTTTGTTGTGATAAACTCAAAAGGTTTGGGTAATTTGAATTATAGACTAAGAGGAGTAAAAGTGAAGACCCTGATCAGATTCTCTGACTGCTTCTCTCTGATCACATTGTGTGCAGTCTGTCTGTCTGTTTGAAAAATATCAAATCAAAATCATGTTTTGCATATTCATCTCTAAAGGTACAGATTTAAAATTTTATCTAAAAAGTACTTGTAATTAAATTTGAGTAGTACAATCCCACTACTTCCTTGTACAGAATGGGAGTGGTTACAAAAGGCTGATGCACCCGTCTGCATCAAAGTACTAGTAGTTTCAGCTCAAAATTGTTGCATTTTGATAAAAATGTGCTGAATATCTGAAACACTATGTAAGCAACATGATCCACTTTACAGGTTAAACAATCTATTGAAAAACAAATTATCATTGTGTTGGATAGCTGAATCATCATGCAATATATGAGCCGCCACATGGGAAAACCAACAATCTGCCTAGGTGAAAACAAAGGTGCAGATCAGCTTCACAGTAACTGTGAAGCTGATCAGCGCCTTTGTTTTCGCTACTCGGATAGTACAGTTCCTCTTCTACTTAAATCCCAAATTTCAAGATTCTAGCTCTTTTCTGTGACTGTACAGGTCGGTTTATGTCGGACCTGGTCGGTTTGGTTTTCCCAATGTTGGTTTTCCCAAAAGATGGCTCATATATGACCTACTTTACCGCTTACCGGGTTACAAGCTATCGTTATACAAGCTATCAATAAAACATAGTACAACTGTATTATACCTATCATTTTATCCTTTCTTGGCCATTTCACATGAGCATTTTTGTTCCTCCTTCGTCTACAGAACTTTGCCTTTGACCACCCATAACCTCCATTTGGCCTTTCTGGAGGTTCCAACTCTTTTAAGTCTTTTGGAGACTTTCTTTTCCTAAATTTGCAGACATGGATAGGCCCAGGTAATGTAGATGGCTGTCTTTTCTTCAAAGAAGTCTCTTTCAAAGAACATGTAGCCAATAACCTTATTGGTTTCAAAGATTTTTCCTTCACACAAGAGTAGACAGAAGATTTCCCCATCAATCCATTGTCTTCCTGTTCTGTTTCCATGGAAACCAATTGTTTAGTCTCCATAATAACACAGAGCAAGACGGTATCCATGACAACCCAAAGCATGTAGGTAAGTGGATGTGCTTCGGCCATTTTAAGATCTATATTCTCAGAGAAATCTTGTTCAAAGGCAACTGACCTTGACCCTAGAAAAGAATATTTTATTGTCATAATTACTAAGCATGTGCATATAAAATTTCTTTGTTTTTTCTTGTGCAACTCTGAGAAAGAAAGCATGTCAAAAGGAAAACAACGACATTTCTTTGCTATAGTGGAAGCCCAGCAACTAATGAGTATCCATAGGGAGTATCCATAGGGATGATAGCTTATATCTTAATAAAAAAGTAACAAAATAATCCCCAATTTATCATTAAAGACCCATCTTAGATATATTACTAAAGCCTACCTTCTTGTACATCAACCTCCAATTTATCTGCAGCTGACCCTTCTGGTTCACTGGCTACAACCCTCTCACCATTCTCAGGATCTATTCTGTTTTCAACAATTCCAGTTTCTTCGACTTCTTTATCTGGATTTCTTGGAATGTCATTATCTGGGCTACACTGTATGTCACTGTCTAGACTACATTCAGCGTTATTGTCTGGACTACAGCTAACATCGTTGTCTGAATCCCAGTCTAAGTCTTGAGCCTCACAGTCATCTTTTTCGTCATTGTAGGACAGGGAAAGCTTCTCTTTCTCTGATAATTCTTTTCCATCTGTTGCTATTGCCTCATCTGTGCCTGTGGCTGTTTCCACATTGGTTGCTAGGGTAACGTGGTGTTCTTCCTGGGAGACAATGCGTCTGAAAATAACATCAAAAGCTTCATTAACTAGATAGGTCAGCTTCAGCTGTGGGGGGCAAAGCAATAAATGAGCCTCGACGCGAGAAAACCGGTCTTCGGGGTTTCCGACCAGGTCCGACACAAACCGGCCTGTACAAGCTCAGAAAAGAGCTAGAAGCTTGAAATTTCGGATTTAAGTAGAAGAGGAATTGTACTATCCGAGTAGCGAAAACAAAGGCGCTGTTTTCGCATAGGCAAAAATCTGGTTTTCTCATGATGCGGCTCATATGTTGTCAAGTAGGTGATAATCCTTATATCATTTTTGTCAATATGCTTTGGATATCATCTCTGAATTGCCACTTACAAGAAGCAACTTAAAGTGGGTATCCACAATTTTTTGACAACAGGGCTCACAAAAAATTAATTTTTCAAAGATTATGTCACACTGCATGCACATAGCTCAAGCCATTTTACTTATGACGCAGATCATTTGCATTTTTATGAGAAAACTAAATAAAATTCTATGGTTGTCAACTTTAATAGCTTTAGCAATAAAAGGATGTCATCCATTTTTTCAGTGTTTCAGATCAAAGCATCCTATTACCTTAAGTGATTAATGTACAGGGGGAACAGAAGTCATACTTATTTCCTGCATAGGGGATTATATGAGCTGCGACACGAGAAAAACAGTCTTCAGGGTTTCCGACCAGGTCTGACACAAATCGGCCTGTTTTGTCACACAGAAGATGGCTAGAATCTTGAAACTTCGAATTTAGCAATAAGAGAAATTGTACTATCCCAGTAGTGAAAACAAAGGCGCTGATCAGCTTCGCAGTTACTGCAAAGCTGATCTGCGCCTTTGTTTTCGCATAGACAAAAATCTGGTTTTCTCATGACGCGGCTCATATTTGAAATGCATTGCCGACTTGCGAGAAAACTGGTCCTTGCGGTTTATTACCAATCTGACAAACATACATGTTCATCTATAGAAGATTGAAGATTTATAACATGGGTAGCAAAGGTCCTGATCTGCTCCATGCTTACTGCGCAAATCATGAAATGATAGGTGTTTTAATTCTCAAACATGCAAAACCAGGTTTTCCTATAATAGTTGCTCTTTTTGACTGAAAAGTAAACTGCACATAACAAACACTGCGAGTCAGAATAGACCCTGAAAATTTCACAGCCTGTTCTCTAAATATTCCAAAACTCTTCAAAAGAAATCTCACAAAGTTTAATTCTTATTTTCACATCCTCTTACCTTGCTGATTCACATTCAATGTCCACCCTGCTTGTGTCTGAATTATCCCCCACTAACTCTGCTTGTATTTTTGCCAGTTCCTGGGCATATAGATCATCAGCAACCTTTTCCTTTGCTCTCTCCAATGTCAAGGGCAGTGACTCTTCATTATCGCAAGGGAGGTCATTCTGACTGGATTCTCCATCAGAGTAGCAAGAGTGCTCTTCTCCTTCACGCTCTTCGATTCCTGTGGTCATGTAACTCTCTAGGTTCTCTTCATACTGGAATGACAAGAGATTTGATCACAACAACTAACAAAATCTGTTTGCCTGTTTGTTTTCATGGTAAATGTTCCAGTCATCAGTTAGGGTCATGTCAGGACAATGTTGCCTCCATTTCTATTGGACAACTAGCCTACATTGGGATGCCATAACATTCGAAATCTGGACTCTGTATATATCTATAGGCAGGGAACATCTTTTATAACATGTAATGATGACAAATAAAGAATTTTGTTAGCTGTCCTTGACATCAATTAATACAACCTAAAAGTTTATCTGTTTTCATCTTCCAATCTTAACCCATTTGTGAAGAATGAACTTTCCAATCAGTATCATTTGAATGAGACCACTTTCATTTTGAGGGGGCATCAGGAATGCTTTTCATTTTTTCTCATTTTTTTACAATGAAAATCCTCTTAGCAAACAGAATAGCCCCAGACAATTTGCGGCATTACATACTGTTTGCCTATGTCCCATAAATAGGACGCCAGGCTTACATCAATTAAGGTTTTCATTTAAATTTTTCATCACCCATGTCACGCTATTTCATCATTAAATCACAACTTGATGACCTTTAAACAGATTCTCAAGTTTCAGTCTAATAATGAGTAGCATCTTATGAGTGGTATTATATTTACTTTACTACAAATTTTTAGTTGGCAAATAAAATTCAAGAGGATAGAATTGCAACTGACAGTTTGTTTGTCTTTTAAATGTTTTATTGTTGACTGAATGTATTGGGTCAGTGGAGATTTAAAAAACATTTTCTTTTAATCCGATAAAGTTGTACCTTATGGAATACCCTTAATGTAACTCGATAACATAGTTGTGTTATCACATAATTCAGACAAGGAAATGCCGCAAAATGTAAATGTTAATGTATGCAAATAATATTGTAAATAAGAGCTGTCGCAGGACAGCGTGCTCGACTGCTTCTGACCTTTGTCAAACATAAGGCCAAACCCGACCTGTAACCCAAAGCATTATGCTCATACATCTCTTTGCCTTCATGCAATAAGGCAAAATCACTGAACCATGAAAGTTAACTATAACTATAGCTCGGCAAATGGGTCACTGTATGGGCGGCAACTTTAATATTCATATCTGGGCGTGGTCGGCTAGTCCATCTGTTCAAGTAGGGAGATAATAGAAAAGTCGAATTCAGTCAGCCTAGAGCGCTGTCATATATTTTACCGTTAAAGATCAGCTACCTATTTTGTCCAATCCAGTAAACAAGACAAATTCGGATTTTCATTCTAACGGACAACATGTGAGTTGAGTCTTTCAACTGTATACCTTTAGCTTTTACCTAGGTCAAAAGTAGACCATACCCAATAACGTATTCATAAGGTAACGCCCATACAGTGACCTATTTGCCGAGCTATACCTAAGATTTAAAGGTCTCACTCATACTGTGAAAGAAGTGTGTTCATAAACCAACTGAGTGCCAAGATACAAGGCAAAAATCACTGAACCGTGAAATAAGGTCACGCTGACCTATAAGTACTTCAGGGTCAACGGTCTAGTCATACTTACTCATAATGTGGAAGAAATATGACCCACTGAGTGTTGAGATATAAAGCAAAATCACTGAACCATGAAATTAGGTCATAGTGACCTATAAGTATGTTTGGGTTAAAGGTCTGGTCATACTCATTCATAATCAGAAAGAAGTATGAAAAAATACCAACTGAGTGTTGAGATATAAGACAAAGTCACTGAACCATGAAATTAGGTCACAGTGACCCAGGAATACTTTACAGTCAAAAGTCTTGTCATACGCAAACATTTCGTGAAAGAAGTATGTTCATATACCAATTGAGTGCCGAGATATAAGGGAAAATCACTGAACCTTGAAATTAGGTCATTATGACCTAGGACTACTTTAGGGTCAAAGGTCTTGTCATTCGCAAACATCGTGTGAAAAAAGTTTGTTCATAAACCAATCGAGTGCCGAGATATAATTCAAAATCAATGAACCATGAAATTAGGTCATAGTGACCTATAAGTACGTTTGGGTTAAATGTCTGGTCATAATCATTCATAATCTGAAAGATGTAAGAAAAAATACCAACTGAGCGTCGAGATACAAGGCAAATCAATGAACCATGAAATTAGGTCACAGTGACCTAGGAATACTTCATGGTCAAAGGTCTTGTCATATGCAAACTAACACAAGAATGGTCATTTTTGAAGATGTTCTAGATTTTAACCTCCAGCCCGATGCCATGGAATGAAAGCTAACCCTACAGGGTATCTATGGTGCAAGTATGACTGCTTTCTGATGAGTGGTTCTCAAGATAAGGACTTCTAGAAAACTTTAACGCAAGTGTGACGCGCACACGCACAGGAACGTGGATGACCACGGTGACTGCAATAGCTCTATGCACTTTGTGCAGTCGAGCTAAAAAGTCTACCTCATTTTCAATGCTGCCTCGACAATGTAGTTCTCCGTAGAGAGCAGTTGAATTCTCCAGTGCCCCTTTTTCCATAGCTTTTTCAGACTGTTTTTCTTCCTTGCTGTTTTTATTCATGTCCATTGTCAGCAAATCTAATGTTTTAACTTGGGTCTGTTCTTGTGTTTCTTTCTCTCTGAAAAACCATTCCGTAAACATGCCCATGTAATATAAAGAGATTTTTTAATTTGTAAAAATTGAAAAAATCAGAAGAAAATATTTGATATCTTTCTTACTTTTGCTCAAAACATAGATTGTGGGTACACATAAGAACCGCCTTCAGATGTATTCCTATTTTAATAGTTGAACAATCTGTATTCCTCTTTTAATAGTAGTTGAAACTTGAACAATCTCAATCAGACTTAAGAGGTTCAGGGTATTTATCATAATTCTAAGGGGTCTAAATTTGGAAAAAAAATCTCATACCTTTCTTCAATATATCTGTTATCACTTGCAGGGATATCAACTACAAGTTTTTCTGCACCATCTTCCTCCAACCCATAGTTCTTGTCTGTAAGGACTTGATACCTTTTATGTTCTCTTTCTCTCCTTCTTTTCACCCATTCTTTTTCTGTTTCCTTTTCTTTGTCATACTTGTTATCAATCGAGTCATCATCATCCAATATGTCATTAAAGTCTAATCCAGATACAGCCACACCTTTTGTTTCAGTTTTAAGCTTCTCATAGAACCATTCTTTCTCTGACTTCAAATTATCTTTCCTAATTTTTTCATTATCAAACTTCTGTATGACCTCACTTTTACCCTTCAGAGTCTCATAAAGGATTTTGTTATCAATTTTTTTCTCAATTGCTGTATTCTCTATTTTCCTATCTTTGTCAATGTCAGTATTCTTTCCAGACTTGTTGCATAGCCTATCGAATTTCTTTTGTTCTTCCTTACTATCTCTCCTACATGCAGAAATCTTTCTTTTCATCCGATGTCCTCGGTTTGCTTTAAGTGGACCATTCTTCTTTTTCTCCTCCTTCATTGTTTCCACTGATCTAATTCCGTTGGTACTAGAAAAACTGTCATTGATTGATAACAAAAAATTCACTGCATCAAAACCATCGACTGTCTCAGTTTTTCTTGATGCTTTTGTAACGTTACAGACTTTTTTTCTTACCGATCTCTTGTTAGCCCGCCTTGAACCTTCAGGGCAAGCGGGTAAGGAAAAGAAGGTTCGTTCTTCGAACACCATTTTAGCGAGCATTCACAACAACATTCTTGGAAAGAATTTCTGAAAGATAAAAAATGCAAATGATTTGTTTGCTTTTAACTTTTATGGTTTCATGACCTAGTCAATAATTTTTCAGTCATGTCAGGATGAGACCACCACTCTTGAGAATTTTCTGTCCAGACATGACAGAAATTTTCTGAATGAGACCTTAAGCCATTACCAAAAAACTTCCTGGGTATTAACTGGTACACCTGGACCTCTTTATAACAAGGTTCGTTACAAAACATAGATTTTGCATACTCGTTAGAACCGCCTCACCGAGGCGGTTCTAACGTGTACCCACAATCTATGTTTTGTGCAAAAAAAAAAAAAAAGAAAAATATGAAAAATTTTCCAATGAAAATTTCAATTTTTACACCTGAAAAAGAAAAACATCTGTTTATAGCATGGACAAGTTTTCGTAAAGCTGAATCCCTGGTGGTATTCTCAAGAAGTTCACTTTCATTAAGATCTGCAGAATGACAAAAGCATCAACACAATCACCCAGCATGCAAAGTTAAATTCTGGTCAACCCTTATGTATTAGTATGTCATTTTCTTATACTATCCATTTCAGCATTATTCACAACTAAAATTTAAAATTTTCAAATATTTAAAATTTTTAAACACAAGAAACCCAGTACAAGACAATTTTCCAAACTGGTTTTTGGTATCTCCAATCCAGAATCTCAAAACAAAACTTTTAAAGGGAAATTCAATGTACGTAGGAGGTGACTTAAAAATTGTTTTGAATTACTGATGACTAACTCTAAAATGACTGACTTCTCAACATGCTCAAGAAACAACTTATTATTTCCTGCTAAGGCGCAGTGATCAGCACGAGTCTCAAAGCTTTTGATACAAAAAATTACTAGAGAAGCAATCTTAAGAGATGCAAGTCTGACTGCCAGTATGCACAGGCTGGTCTGCACCATTTTTTGCTAGCGAATGCATATATCTCTGCAAAATGCCCCAAATGATCTAAAAGAGTACCTGGATCAGCCATGAAAAATGGTCAACCTGTGCCATTAACTAAGTATATGTATTCCTTACCGAATGTTACATTACTCTTTCAGCAAAACTTCTTTTAATATTGAGTAAGTCTTCACTCTGTGAAGAAAGTTTGTCATGAGCAAAAATCATGATCAGGATGGCTGGCTGACTGACAAATCATATCTCCGAATCTGACTTTAACTGACTTTAAGCTGCCCTTAAATGACCTTCCTCGTCAGTCTTTTGTTTGATTTAAGTAAACAAGCGACAGATACGTACTTCAAAGACCATGGTTTTATGACATAAGTACTGTATCTGTTTCTGAGCAGACTGTGCAGATTTAGATCAGGCTGTTCTTAGTCTACATGTTTAATCTGCCTTAAATGTTTTCACTACATAGAGAGCATAATACCTCTATTTTTAAATCTAGAATTTCAAGTCTCTAGTCTAGCCATCTTCAGTGGCATTAAAGTCTGGTTTGAGCCAGACTTTTGTCAAAAACCCATGAAGAAAGGTTTCTCATGGTGCGGCTCATGCGATTTAAGTTTCAAAGTAGCAAATAATTTTGATATCTCTTTTTGCATACCCTAAAGGTAAGCCATACAGGCTGAGCAGCACATTAATTTTCTGGAGGATGACAATAGGAAGCCATTATGCCCACACAGGCTGGTTTATATCTGATCTGTGAAGAAACCTAGACATGTTTTCTTTCAACAAGGAAGTATCCTGACAATTAAGGACTACCTAAATGAGATAAAAGATAAATGAGTCGCATCATGAGAAAAACGGATTTTTGTCTATGCGAAAACAAAGGCGCAGATCCGCTGCGCAGTAACTGCGAAGCTGATCAGCGCCTTTGTTTTTGATACACCTATAGTACGTCTCATCCTCTACTTATATCCGAAATTTCAAGATTCTAGCTCTTCTCTGTGGCTGTACAGACCGGTTTGTGACAGACCTGGTTGGAATCCCAAATTGTTGGTTTTCTCATGCAAAGGCTCAAAATGTTCTAAGAATATCCTGATTTAATCTGTGCTAAAGTATGTGGCACATAAAATCAACATGGCCTCATATTTGAAGAAGTCATGCACAAAATGTTTTTGATCAAGGAAGGTCACTCAGCTTAGCCGAAATTACATTCTTTTTGTTTCAGCTTGATTGTTTGGACTCCAAAATTGTCATGATTTCTGTAGACAGAAACTTAATTTGATTATCCTGTACAATCTGTCCTACAATAGCAAATTCAAAGTTCCTGTAACATGACTCATTTAGATATGCAGCACTTAAAAACATATGAGCCACCTCGTGGGCAAACCAACAATGTGGTTTCCGAACAGGTCCGACACAAACCGGGCTGTACAAGCACAAAAAAGAGCTAGAAGCTTGAAATTTCGGATTTAAGTAGAAGAGGAATTCTACTATCCTTGTAGCGAAAACAAAGGTGCTGATCAGCTTCGCGGTTACCCCGAAGCTGATCTGCGTCTTTGTTTTCGCCTATGCAGATTGTTGGCTTTCCCATGGGGTGGCTCATATTTTTATTTGGAAAACAGACACATGAACCAGGACAAAAATATACTGGCAATTTGTGGTCCATGCACTTCATTGTAGCATTTGAGCATATGTGCAGTTTACACATCAGTTCGTCTATGACTGAAATGGGATGCTATTCCCATAACTCAACTGTTGTTGGTAACCAACATCAGTCTCATAAGGAAAACATGTCCGTAAAATGTATACCCCCTCATACCCCACTTTTATATAGTAAAACTGGGGTTTACAGGGGTATACCTATTTTCCTTATTTTTGCTCCAAAACATAGATTGTGGGTACTTGTTAGAACAGCCTCGCCGAGGCTTTTTGCTTCAAAACATAGATTGTGGGTACACGTTAGACCGCCTCGCCGAGGTGGTTCTAATGTGTACCCACAATTTATGCTTTGTGCAAAAATAAGAAAAATATCAAAATTTTTCTGATGAAATTTTCAACTTTACAGCTGAAAAAATCTCTGTATATTGCATGGGCAACTTTTCGTAATGCTGGAATTTGGCAGAGTTTGATAAGTCTTCAGTTTCTGAAAGCACGGAAAGAATAATTGAGCCGCATCGCGAGAAAACCGGATTTATGCCTATGCGAAAACAAAGGCGCAGATCAGCTTCGCAGTAACTGCGAAGCTGATCAGCGCCTTTGTTTTCGCTACAAGAATAGTACAATTTCTCTTCTTCTTAAATCCGAAATTTCAAGCTTCTAGCCTGTTTCTGTGACTGTACAGGCCGGTTTGTGTTGGACCTGGTCGTAAACCCCGAAGACCGGTTTTCTCACGTCGCGGCTCAATTCATAATCATGGCCAAGATCCTAATACCAGAGGACCAATGGTCCTGTAAACGCTCACCTGAGATCTGCTGCATATACCAATAAACATGTTTGAATATTATGGTATTTAACTCCAGATGAAGCCCTTGGCCTTTTCTTTTTTCAGAATCTTCAATATTCTGTCCATTTGCCAATTTCCTGCTGGCTTTTCCCTTCAAATGACATTTTAACAGTTTTCCCAATTCAAATGCATAGGCAACCCATGTTGACCTTGCCATAAACTTGGTCAAGGTCATCACAGGGTCATGATTTACATATACATTAGAGTATTTTAGCCATCAATGCTTCACGCCAAGTTTCCTTGAAATCAGTCTATTGGTTTCAGAGAAGAAGATTTTTGATGGGTTTTTACCATATATGGGCATGGTGGCCATCTTTGTCATGTGACCTAGATTGTTTATATACACATTGATTCCCCCATTCTATAGATGCTTCACATAAAATTTGGCTTTGATTGGCCAAGCGGTTTCAGAGGAGAAGACGTTTGAATATTATGGAAATATACATGCATATTGCCCCGGGGTGGGGGCACATGAGCCCCTGGGGTCCAATTGTTTTCAGAATCATAAATATTAAGTCCTACTTCCCATTTCCTGCAAGACTTTCACTTTAAATTACATTTTAAAAGTTTTCTCCATTCAAATGCATTGGCGACCTATGTTGACCTTGCCGTAAAATAGGTCAAGGTCATCACAGGGTCATGATTTATATACACATTGTAGTGCTTGAGCCATTGATGCTTCAAGTTTCTTTGAAATTGGTCAACCGGTTCTGGAGAAGAAGATTTTTGAAGGGTTTTTACCATATATGGGCATGGTGGCCATCTTGGTCATGTGACCTGGATTTTTTATATGGTCCAACACCGGTAAAAAATTTCCCATAGGCCGCAATGCAAATTCCCTCACTTTGTGACACTCCCAGCTAGTACCCAACATTGCACCACCAAAAGGTCTTCTCTAACTTGATAGCCCAGCCACACCCCTACCCAAAGGTGCCACTACCTAGGGGGGTTGACCATCTCGATTTTCCGGTATTCCATTTTGCAATATACCTATGGGTGGATTTTGCACTCTAGAATGGTCCGGATTTTAGTAGGGGGTAGTGTACAAACAGAAGCCTCCGATGAGATATAGTCCGTTTTGGCATGGTGATTTGTGCACTAACATGTCGCATTATGGCGATACTTTGTAGTAAATGCGTGATCTTACACAGAATGTAGGAAATGTTCTCACTATTCAGCATCAAACATGTGTGGATGAAATTTTTAAATGCACTATTTTCGTGGGGTACGGCGGAGTGATATTTTTTTACCGGTGTTCCACCTTGAGGGAAATTTCTTTTTATCGCGAACAAGAAAATCTCTTTGCGATACATTCTCCCCCAAAATACAAGATACTTGATAAGTGTTTTCTTGAGAAAGAACACAAAATGAGGGTACATGGGGTCTTTCAATTCTAGGTACCCCCCATGTAAAAGCAGGCCATTTTGACTAAAAATCAAAATATGGTGGTCATACATAATGCCCAACAAATGTTTGAAACAACCAAACCTAAGCAATAAAATGCTACAGAATTAATGTACAGATATTGGTGTACCATATTTGACCTTCAAATGACCTTGACCTTTGACCTCTGAACTGTGACCTTGACCCCAAATAGCTACACGAGTAAAACTTTACAACCTAGAAATTGAGCAAAAATTATCTGTTTGCAAGTTTTTGTGTCCTTGACCTTTGACCTTGGGTGACCTTGACCTTTGACCTTCACTGTGACCTTGCGCAAAGCAAGTACAAAGGTTTACCACAGTTGTTGCTTATGCCACAATGTCTTCTAAGTGCTGAGTGTTAACAATAACACTAGAAAATGGGACCGAAATGACCCTCTGAATAACGCTATTTTCAGCCAAAACTTGTCAAAAAGATGTTCATTTGACCCCAAAAGTGTCTTAAATACTAGCAAACAGCGTAATTCAACAATATAACATGGTTTAGACCAGTTTTAAATCTAAATCTGGGCTAAATTCACATTTGAAAGCGGATTTTAATGGGTTTTAATTTTTTTCAAATTTTCAAAAATTTCAATTTCAATTAATTTTTTCTAAAATTGATAAAAGTTTGAAGTTTTTGTCAAAATCTAAGTTTGAGCCAGATATGAAGAGTATACCACTAAGTAACGACTGACTATGCCAAAAGTAAAAATTTCGACATTCGGCTTCTAAGGTCCAACACCGGTAAAAAATTTCCCATAGGCCGCAATGCAAATTCCCTCACTTTGTGACACTCCCAGCTAGTACCCAACATTGCACCACCAAAAGGTCTTCTCTAACTTGATAGCCCAGCCACACCCCTACCCAAAGGTGCCACTACCTAGGGGGGTTGACCATCTCGATTTTCCGGTATTCCATTTTGCAATATACCTATGGGTGGATTTTGCACTCTAGAATGGTCCGGATTTTAGTAGGGGGTAGTGTACAAACAGAAGCCTCCGATGAGATATAGTCCGTTTTGGCATGGTGATTTGTGCACTAACATGTCGTATTATGGCGATACTTTGTAGTAAATGCGAGATCTTACACAGAATGTAGGAAATGTTCTCACTATTCAGCATCAAACATGTGTGGATGAAATTTTTAAATGCACTATTTTCGTGGGGTACGGCGGAGTGATATTTTTTTACCGGTGTTCCACCATATACATATTTGTTACCCCTTCCTATTGATGCTTCACATAAAATTTGGCTTTGATTGGCCACGTGGTTTCAGAGGAGATGTTTGAATATTATGGAGATACGCATGCATATTGCCCCGGGGTGGGGGCACAATTGAGCCCCTGGGTCCATTTTTTTTCAGAATCATTAATATTCAGTCCTACAGGCCCATTTCCTGCAAGACAATCACTTTAAATGACATTTTAAAAGTTTTCCCCATTCAAATGCATTGGCGACCTATGTTGACCTTGCCGTAAAAAAGGTCAAGGTCATCACAGGGTCATGATTTATATATACATTGTAGTGCTTGAGCCATTAATGCTTCATGCCAAGTTTTGTTGAAATCGGTCCACCGGCTCTGGAGAAGAAGATTTTTGAAGGGTTTTTAACTTATATGGGCATGGCGGCCATCTTGGTCATGTGACCTGGATTTCTTATATACACATTGGTTCCCCCTTCCTATTGATGCTTTATATAAAATTTGGCTTTGATTGGCCAAGCGGTTTCAGAGGAGAAGATCTTTGAAATTGTGGACGGACGGACGAACGCCGGATCATGGCCGAGGAGTTCTTTTTTTCGAGTAGTGAGTTTCGAGTAACAAAAGCGAGTTTCGAGTTAGAAAAGTGAGTTTCGAGTCAAAAAAGTGAGTTTCGAGTCAAAAAAGTGAGTTTCGAGTTAAAAAAGTGAGTTTCGAGTTTCGAGTTAAAAAAGCGAGTTTCGAGTTAAAAAAGCGAGTTTCGAGTTAAAAAAGTGAGTTTCGAGTTAAAAAGGTGAGTTTCGAGTTAAAAAAGCGAGTTTCGAGTTAAAAAAGTGAGTTTCGAGTTAAAAAAGCGAGTTTCGAGTTAAAAAAGTGAGTTTCGAGTTAAAAAGGTGAGTTTCGAGTTAAAAAGTGAGTTTCGAGTTAAAAGAAGTGAGTTTCGAGTTAAAAAGTGGCTTATTTAAAAAAAAAAAATTCCAAAAACTGGTTTAAGTAATATTTATTCTCAAATTTCATTACGTAGCATTGAAAAAAGGTCCACTCCTCGCAACCATACACACGCACACATCTGGGGCTTTTCTGTTTGCTGAAAGAAAATGTCATTGAAAAATTAAATAAAACATAAAAATCAAAACCGATTCCCCTCAAAATGACAGTGGACTTACCCAAATGATAACGATGGGAAAGTCCATTCACCATAAACTGGTTAATGGATTTCGCTTAATATAAGTAGCCCTTCTGTTTTGAGTAAATAATCGTTAATAAACTATCATCCTTGACCGACATCAATGTACATAATAAAGCCAATTTGAAGTATGAAAGTTTCCAAATATGCGTGAAGATTTGCATTGATTAGTTGCTATCCATCAACTTATAATATCCATAATTGTATTTATAGATACCCATAAATCAAACTGATTTAATGATATGAATAAGTCAAATTATGGATATTCATAAATCGTATTATGGATGTCCATAAGTCAAATTTTGGATTTCCAAAATTCAGGCTGATTGTTGGATATCCAAAATTCGATTTATGGATTTCCGTAATTCAGCTTGATTAAGTGATTTTGAATTATGGATATCCTAAAATGATGAATAAATAGTAAAACGGCACCCTATAGAAACTGAATTTTTTAACTCGAAACTCGAAAATTTTAACTCGAAACTCGAAAATTTTAACTCGAAACTCGAAAATAGTAACTCGAAACTCGAAAATTTTGACTCGAAACTCGAAAATTTTAACTCGAAACTCGAAAATGTTGACTCGAAACTCGAAATTTGTAACTCGAAACTCGAAAATTGTAACTCGAAACTCGAAAATTTTAACTCGAAACTCGAAAATTTTGACTCGAAACTCGAAAATTGTAACTCGAAACTCGAAAATTTTGACTCGAAACTCGAAAATTTTGACTCGAAACTCGAAAATTTTAACTTGAAACTCGAAAATTTTGACTCGAAACTCGAAAATTGTAACTCGAAACTCGAAAATTTTGACTCGAAACTCGAAAATTTTAACTTGAAAAATAGAAAAATGGCAATAGATGATCTCTTGCAGAGGAGTTTGATGATCTCTTAGCTAACCAATCGAAGAAATACTATTTAATTCGGATGACTTTCGCGGAAAACAATCATCGTGGGTTTATTGATTGACTTACATCCGGTTTTTTGATGTTGGTACGTGACAGATATCATGTTTCTGACATGATTTGAATTCGACCTTGGGGACATAAAACTGATGTGATATTTATGCAAATCGCATGTAACCTTGAAATTTTTATGTGTGTCATTGATGTGCTGACGCAATGTTTAAAAACGCCCTTTTCAGCTGAGCCGAAGTTACAGTATACACATGCTCCGGCGTCCGTCTCAAACACATCAGGCAAACATGTCCATGCAATTTATGCCCCCTTAAACCCCACTTTTATTATAATGCAAAACTGGCGTATGCATGGGTACATCAGGAAAACAAGTCCGTGTAAAGTATACCCCCTCAAACCCCACTTTTACATAGTAAAACTGGGGTATGCAGGGGTATACCTATTTTTCTTATTTTTGCTCCAAAACATAGATTGTGGGTACTCATTAGAACCGCCTCGCCGAGGCGGTTCTAACGTGTATTCTAACGTGTACCCACAATCTACGTTTTGAGCAAAAATATCAAGATTTTTCTGAAGAAATTTTCATTTTTTACAACTGAAAAAAATCTCTGTGTATTGCATGGGCAAAGTTTCGTAATGTACCTATTTTTCTTATTTTTGCTCCAAAGCATAGATTGCGGGTACTCGTTAGAACCGACTCAGCGAGGCGGTTCTATAGTGTATCCACATTCTATGTTTTGAGCAAAATTAGAAACATATGAAATTTATTCAGCTGAAAATTTTCAATTTTTAAAGCCTATTGCATGAACACGTGTTCGTAATGATCTTCTTCTCTAAAACCGCTTGGCCAATCAAAGCCAAACTTTATTTGAAGCATCGTTAGGAAGGAGGAATGAAAGTTTGCATAAATGGTCAAGGTCGCATGGCCAAGATGACCCATCATGGCTATAAATAGCAAATTCCTATAAAAAATATTCTAAGGCCTATGATTTTGTGGGAAAATGTCATTTAATGGCAGGAAACTTGCTTGAAATGAGCAAATGGACAGAAGATTTATGCTTATGTAAAAATATCCCACGGTGGTTGTCTGCCAAGTTTATTGGTATATATCCCAGATCTCAGGTGAGCGTTTACAGGACAATTGGTCCTCTGGTTGGAATAATCCTTGCATTGTTTGTTGTCACCTCCCCATGACCGACTGAAACCCGCTTTAACTTTTTTAGTTAACGGAACCAGTCTGACATTTGCCACGACGTCAGAATCAGAATATAGTATATTGGTGAAACGTCAACCTGACAATACCACACCAGGGGGATGGGGCTTGACCGGAGGGGATAAGTCCCGAGCTCTCAGGGTATCAGTTTAGTTTACCCCGCCATTTTGTCCACCAGACCTGTTATCGATTACTTTCAAAGTTAATCACTAACGATTACAATTAATTTCAATCTTACGATTAACGATTACGATTAAAAATATTTTTTCCTGAATTTAATCGATTACAATAACAAATGATTTGCAAATGTAATCGAATAATCAATCGATTAGTTTTGCATTTATAATCTAGCCAGTCTTGAATTAAGCAGTTATGATTTAACTGTATATGGTATTATATTGGCATATAAGAATCATCTAGGTGTATTGGGCACTTTATCTTAAGATTGATTGATCAAAATTACTGCAACACTCTAATCAATTGGCATTTTTTTTTTTTTATCTAATTTGGAGTTGTTACCCAAATTATAAACACACACACACATCATCGTGAGATCTAAAATTATGTTTTGACATCACTGAATTTGGTAATATCACTCTCTGTCATGGCCTCTCTACAGATAGGGGGAGATCGATTCCCTTAATCTTTTGTTTATTGTCACCAACTTGTTCCAGGGTGTTTTGACAACACAACCCATATGACACCAGTTTATTAGTTAATCTGTAAAGGTGTGACCAGGTAAGAATAGGTTTGAACTTTTGCAATAGGTTTCAAAGCCTATTTAGAATGAGGTCAATTCTATGTTTATAAGCATGGTCACTGAGGTCAAAGAAGAAGTGTTTGAAGATTTTTCTTTTCAGTTCAGAAAAATCATAACACATTACAGACGTATAGGTTATAACTTGAATGTTATGCGACAGTCTGCATGCTTAGTTTTTAACCCAATCATGGTTGATAACTATGCTGCCTTCTTTAATTGCACGCCGGTGGGTCGGGAGTCAGACTCTATGATGGCCCCGACTTAAAGCTATTCATTTTAGTTGGTTTGGGGCCGGAGCTTCTTGTCTGTTGCTTGGCCCACCGGGGTCCAACTGGTGTTTTTCTTTTGCTCCGGAGTTAGTAGGTTATTCGGCGCCCAGGGATCTCCATCGTTGGGCAGCTTACTCAATCTGTGAGTCCTTGTTTTTGATTCATCAGGATGTTTGTCATAATTTATTTGTTTGTTCTTGATGATTCATTGACTAGTTAGAGATTCACCACGAGGACCGAAGAACTTATTAAATGTTATGAACCACTGCAGAAGCTGAGGGTGAGGTTAGGATCCTGTAAAACCGGTTTAAGCCCGCCAGTAACTTTGTGTTACTGATCGTTCCAAGGCGATACTTCTGTGGTGGTTCTTTTTGTTTTATGTCTTGGTGTTTCAAATTTTTTTGTGCTGTTGGCGCCTTATGTATGTTTTCAATTAAGTTAAGGTAACTGAGTGGCCACCTATTGGGAAAATAGCTGCTCATTTGGCTTACGATATGTTTCATGGTATAAGTGCCTGATTGTTAGTTTGGTTTTTTTCCCACCTCGGTTTTCGGAGTGGGAATCTCTTTCTGATTGCGCCTTTTCCTGATCTTTGCCTACTTGTACCTCTTTGTAAGAAGGGTCCTGAAATGATTTGAAAAATGTCAGAGAGAATTTCGATAAAAAATAAGAGCTGTCGCAGGACAGCGTGCTCGACTGCTTCTGACCTTTGTCAAACATAAGGTCAAACCCGACCAGTAACCCAAAGCATTATGCTCATACATCTTTTTGCCTTGATGCAATAAGGCAAAATCACTGAACTATGAAAGTTAACTATAACTACCTAAGATTTAGAGGTCTCACTCATATTGTTCATATACCAACACAATGCAAAATCACTGAACCGAGAAATAAGGTCACACTGACCTATAAGGTCTAGTGATACTTACTCATAATGTGAAAGAAATATGATCATATACCCATTCAGTGTTGAGATATAAAGCAAAATCACTGAACCATGAAATTAGGTCATAGTGACCTATAAGTATGTTTGGGTTAAAGGTCTGGTCATACTCATTCATAATCAGAAAGAAGTATGAAAAAATACCAACTGAGTGTCGAGAAATAAGGCAAAATCACTGAACCATGAAATTAGGTCACAGTGACCCAGGAATACTTTACGGTCAAAGGTCTTGTCATACTCATACATATCGTGCAAGAAGTATGTCCATATAGCAATTGAGTGCCGAGATATAAAGGAAAATCACTGAACTGTGAAATTAGGTCACAGTGACCTAGGACTACTTTAGGTCAAAGGTCTTGTCATACGCAAACATAGTGTGAAAGAAGTATGTTCATAAACCACTTGAGTGTTGAGATATAAGGCAAAGTCACTGAACCGTGAAATTAGGTCACAGTGACCTATAAGTATATTGGGGTCAAAGGTCTGGTCATACTCACTCATAATCTGAAAAAAGTATGAAAATATACTAATTGAGTGTCAAGATATAAGGCAAAATCACTGAACCGTGAAATTAGGTCACAGTGACCTAGGACTACTTCAGGGTCAAAGGTCTTGTCATACGCAAACATACTTTGAAAGAAGTTTGTTCATAAACCATTTGAGTACCGAGATATAAGGCAAAATCACTGAACCGTGAAATTAGGTCACAGTGACCTATAAGTATATTGGGGTCAAAGGTCTGGTCATACTCACTCATAATCTGAAAGAAGTAAGAAAATATACTAATTGAGTGTCAAGATATAAGGCAAAATCACTGAACCATGGAAAGTAGTTCAAACGACCCTTACCGTCATGACACTGATACGAAGCCCTGTGCATATAAAACAAATATGTGCAGCATATCCTGTATCTACAGTCTTCAAAAGCAAACCGATTTTGGTCCCGTTTGTTTTCGTATTGCAATTCAATGCATGGGCAAGATACACAAAGTAAGTCATGAGTTATTTCCCTTGAAAACGTATAACCAACGTTTTATATGGATACCAGTGCAGTTCTTCACCAACATGACCAAATTAGTCAGGTAAATGGGCCTTCAAATAACAACATATTAGTTTGGTAATTAGCCGATAATTACACAAAAAATGCAAAGGGGAAATGCTCCCTTGTGAAGGTATAACAACATTTCACCAAAAAAGATGCGGAAGTCTTCTACACCTTCAAGACTTAAAATTTAAGAACAATAATATAAATGTACAGATACTTTTTGTCAGAAAGCATATAGGATACCGTATTACAGACGGTTCCTTGCGGGAGGGACCCCTGCACTGCACACAGCAAAACTCTCTCTCTCGCATCCATTTCCCGCGAAGGAATTTGGATGCAAACATTGAAACATTGTCTCTAACCTGGGAAGGAATGGTAATTACCTTAACAGTTCGGACACAGTTTTTTTTTTTCTAACTTTTTTTAAATTGAGATAATTGAGACAGCCAGAGATCTAATTATTTTTTTTAGTCCCAAAACATGCAGGTAATACGGTATTAATTTCTATAACCCGATTACGAACTATGTGCATGTGACTCCCCCCTAGGAGATGGTTGAAAAATTTGCCTTTTAAAAATGTCGAGCCGTTGTGCCGCACATCCGGATCAGACTGTGCACCTAACACGGTAAATAAATAAGCGTAGGCTAGCGTGACGCGTACATGCTCATCTCTCGTATCCGGGACAGATTCAGTTGCCATGTTACACTTTAATTTCGATTTTCTGATTTTCTCATATACCACCTGCGTGTGGTCTGAGATTTTGTATCACAATAAAGTTCTGTTCTTGTTCTTCTAGAAAACGCGATCTTTCCCTTTTAAAATGTGCAAAAGATAATATATATTGGTTTCATTGTATCATAATATCATAAAGAGAAACTGTAAGAAAATTGCACCTTGGCGAACGCCTGACAATCTCTCTCTCTCTCTCTCTCTCTCTCTCTCTCTCTCTCTCTCTTTTACCATAAAGAGAAACTGTAAGAAAACTGCTCTCTCTCTCTCTATAAAACCGCGTAACATACATGACCGAATTGACCTATAGACTCGCGAAAACCACGCCATTGACCGATCAAGCGGTCAGTTGTTGTTTACACTCATTACCATGCAGCTTTAAATCGACAGTACTACCACCAGACCAAATAGTGATGTTTAATGTTTAACAGACGAAAAAAGGTTTTTTATTTTATTTTGTACCAGGTGGGGGTTCCACAATCATTTTTTTTAATGCTAGGTGGGTAGGCAAGCATTTTTTTTTATTATGGGTGGTGGGTTTGAATTTTTATTCAAAATTGTGCATGGTGGGGGCTGATTTTTTTTTTTTATTGGTGGTGGGGCTTGAAAAAAACTGCCTCCCACCCCCCCCCCCCCCCCATATGGTTAATTCTGGAACGACCCTAAAACGGGCCCATAGAATCTGACTTTTTAACTCGAAACTCGAAAATTTTAACTCGAAAATTTTGACTCGAAAATTTTGACTCGAAAATTTTAACTCGAAAATTGTAACTCGAAACTCGAAAATTTTAACTCGAAACTAGAAAATTTTGACTCGAAACTCGAAAATTTTAACTCGAAACTAGAAAATTTTGACTCGAAACTCGAAAATTGTAACTAGAAACTCGAAAATTTTAACTAGAAAAATAGAAAAATGGCGATAGATGATCTCTTGCAGAGGAGTTAGGTGATCTCTATGCTAACCAATCGAAGAAATACTCTTTAATTCGAATGACATGTACTTTCGGTTGACAATCATCGAAGATTGGGTTTATTGATTGACTAACATCCGGTTTTTTGATGTTGGTACGTGACATATATCATGTTTCTGACATGATTTGATTTCGACCTTGGGGACATAAAACTGATGTAACCTTGATATTTTTATGTGTGTCATTGGTGTGCTGACGCAATGTTAAAAAACGCGCTTTTTACAATCAATTTCTGTGCACCACGACGATTCATATTGCGTCAATCCAAATATTTTGAACCAAGGTCAGTGAGCGTGTTTTCCGAAAATGATACACTTTTAAAAAGGAAAGGTCATTAGTACAGAGCTGTGTCATGCGAAAAGACGTTGATTTTCCAATAATCGTTTTTGACTGGACAGTTTATCTCATTCAGTCACAATGTTCTATAATAAATCTACCCTATAACTGATCTGTATCTAATTGATTGCCTCTAAGTTTATGATAATGATGTAAATCAAGAAAAAACATTGATAAATTCATTGATATTTAATTTCCTTTTCTCTGGACATGACCATTTACTGCACTAAGAACAAACTTCAATCAGAAAGAATTCGTTTGATGTGTATTTTTGACTTCCGCATTAGTACAATTTGATCTCGTGACCTAAAATATTTCATTGACAGGTCTAGTTTTCTCATGTTTGCATCACCGCTTTCGTCGTGCCTTTGTGAAATCGATTGTAGCTCACCTGAGCCGAAGTTACAGTACACCCATGCTCCGGCGTCCGTCCGTCGTCCACAATTTCAAACATCTTCTCTAAAACCGCTTGGCCAATCAAAGCCAAACTTTATTTGAAGCATCGT
Organism: Rugalucina vietnamica; assembly: GCA_964017185.1. Classification (NCBI taxonomy): domain Eukaryota; kingdom Metazoa; phylum Mollusca; class Bivalvia; order Lucinida; family Lucinidae; genus Rugalucina; species Rugalucina vietnamica. Next base: position 51,785,615 of record OZ024869.1, read on the forward strand.
TAGGAAGGAGGAATGAAAGTTTGTATGAATGGTCAAGGTCGTATGACCAAGATGACCCATCATGGCTATAAATAGCAAATTCCTTTAAAAATCTTCTAAGGCCTATGATTTTGAAACTTGCCTTGAAGCATCAGTGAATGGAGCTCTACAATTTTATTTTATAAATTATGACCCTGTGGTGACCTTGACCTTTCACGGCAAGGTCAACTTAGGATGCCTACGCATTTGAATGGGTAAAACTGGGAAAATGTCATTTAATGGCAGGAAACTTGCTTGAAGTGAGCAAATGGACAGAAGATTTATGTTTATGTAAAAAAATTACCCCACGGTGGTTATAGTCTGCCAAGTTTATTGGTATATATCCCAGATCTCAGGTGAGCATTTACAGGACCATTGGTCCTCTGGTTGGTATAATCCTTGCATTGTTTGTTGTCGCCTCCTCGTGACCGACTGAAATCCGTTTTAACTTTTTTAGTTAACGGAACCAATCTGACATTTGTCACGACATCAGAATTAGAATAGTTTATTGGCGAAACGTCAACCTGACAATACCACACCAGGAGGATGGGGTTTGACCGGAGGGGATTAGTCCCGAGCTCTCACAAGAGAAGTAAATTTAGGCACACAATCATCCGAAATTTCAGCAGAGGAGATCAGAGAATCAGGGAGTTCATTCCAATCTTTAATACATTACGTAAACTTGCCCATGCAATATGATATTTTTCAGCAGCAAAAATTGAAAGTTTCATTGGAAAACTTGATATTTTTAGTATTTTTGCTCAAAACATTGATTGTGGGTACACGTTAAAACAGCCTCGCCGAGGCGGTTCTAACGAGTACCCACAATCTATGTTTTGGATCAAAAACTTAAGAAAAATAGGTATACCCCTGCATACCCCAGTTTTGCTATATAAAAGTGGGGTGTAAGGGGGTATATATTGTATGGACATGTTTTCCCGATGAGTCTGGAGGAAAAAGCTATGCAAATAGGCATTTGTACTTGCTGAGGGTATATGAAATGCCAAGGAGTGCTGATTCCTACACAGCCTGTTTTTTGGGGATAAGGTCATCCGTGGGTACGGACTTAGAAATTTTGTGTTTAAGTTTTTGGTTAAAGTTTTTATAAGTCTATATATCTCTTGGTCTTGTTGATGGATAAAGTAGATACTTTGCATGTTGGTAGAATTGGTCCGAAGTTTTATGCAGTACCGTCATGACCAACCCTGGGTGACCTTGAGGTCAAGGTCATGGACTTAGAAATTTTGTGTTAGTTTTTGTTTTTTTATTCCGATAGTCCGAGGATTTTGTGTTAAAGTTTTTGTTTTTTTATTCCGATAGTCCGAGGGCCCAATAGTCCTAGGGCCCGTTAATCCGAGGGCCCGATAGTCCGAGGGTTGTGAAGCCAAATGATTTTCAATTAAATGTATCCCACCCTTTTCATTTTCTGTCTTACAGCTGCAATTTGGTATGTTTTACAACACGTGACCTGGCGTGGCTTCATATAAAGTATTTGATATACGTTGCAAATTTATAATCGTTTGCCTCAGATTTAAGTAACCCCAATCGCAGCAGACTTGTAAATGACCAAAATGACCTAAAATAAAAAACAACACCATGGTATGTCCCACAAACTTGCATACATACTACCCATCTTGAAAAATCATTGTTTATGTTTAAACACGGTACACCGATAGCCAGGACCAGAAGAGCCGTAATATATAAGGCAAAAATGTATACATATATATCTGGCTCTTTGTTGTATTCCTTTAGGGAAACGCCCAAAAATAAACAAAAGTCAATTGCAGTCCTGTATTCAAAATCTTGGAACACAGTAAATCAGAAATGTCTAAATTGGCAGTTGTCTGTTTCTATTTGATACGATCAAAAATGACTACTTGGAGACTCAGCATCACAGAAACATTGTAACCAATTAATCACTCATATAGGGACACTTAATATGAAACAAATTTGTAGAATAACAACAATTAAAACTTTCAACAGTTACTAAACCTGCAAGAGCTGTCAAAACTAGCTTCCAACACTTAATAATAATTTCTTTCACGATAATATCTGATTCCACCATGTAAAAGCTGTTTTCGTGCACAAAAACAAAAATAAGCTGACTTTTGATAAAAAATAATTTGAGAATGTGATCAAGAACTTCGTCACTGTATGGGAGACATCCTGCATGTCTGGGGTCAGATCGAGGCTGCAATAAAACCAGATCTTACTTTCTTCTTAGGGCCTCAGTTTCCGTATCAGAAGGTTTATGTTTAATATTCTAAAGAATTCTGTTATTTATGAAAATGGACCTATAAAATGGTGACCATTTGACTATTTCAATTTAACAATTAGTCAAGTCAAAGAAGATGTGGCTAAATTCTTACTAAAAAGAAACAATATTAATAATAATAATAGCAGCTCTGTCATACATTCACGTATCAGCGGCTCAGCTCTGTCATACATTCATGTATCAGCGGCGCATCGCTCGCGTATCTGTGATAATTTCGAAAAGTCGAGGTCTGAAGCGTATTTTGTTCGAAGTATATACCACGTACGTGTGACGTTCCTGCTACTCGCTTTGTTAACTCTAAACTCGTTTTTTAACACGAAACTCATTTTTTTATATATTAACTAGAAACTCTCTCTTTTAACTCGAAACTCACTTTTTTAACTCGAAACTCACTTTTCTAACTCGAAACTCATTTTTCTAACTCGAAACTCACTTTTCTAACTCGAAACTCGCTATTTTAACTCGAAACTCACTTTTTTAACTCGAAACTCGATTTTTTAACTCGAAACTCACTTTTCTAACTCGAAACTCACTTTTTTAACTCGAAACTCACTTTTTTAACTCGAAACTCACTTTTCTAACTCGAAACTCACTTTTTTAACTTGAAACTCGCTTTTCTAACTCGAAACTCACTTTTTTAACTCGAAACTCGCTTTTTTAACTCGAAACTCACTTTTTTAACTCGAAACTCACTTTTTTAACTCGAAACTCACTTTTCTTGCCAGAAACTTGCTTTTCTTACTCGAAACTCACTCCCTACCAATAGTGACACACATCATGGCCATCCTATAAGCTCACCTTGTGAGCCTAACGGCTCAGGTGAGCTAAAAACTGAACAGAGACACTCACATAGACTAACCTGTGTCATAAATGTGTCTAATAGACTCTAATTCATGTCACATTATAGGTTTTATTTCATTTGAGCAGCATCAATAAGAAAAAAAAATCCAAATTTTTTATGCACATATACATGTATCTAGCCTTTAATAACATTTCACCAGGTAAACTTAATTATAGTCTGACTGGTCAGCGGTCAAAATGAAAGGATCATATCATCATGGCTTGTTTTGACTGATAAACGATTACGTATACATCAAAATCCATTTCAACAGCCGACTTAATTATAACTGGTTCTGGGAAACCAAGTCAAGTGATAATGTTGTAACATCAGTTGACTTCCTACTTCTTGAGCATGCAGTGGTCACACTTCAAACTTGTGCTTTCTAGGAAGCCGATAAATATACCACTCGGTGAACAAAACAACAAAATTTAATTTGTTGCCTTACAAATGAACCAAATGGAAATGAAAAATTTTGTAAAAAAAAAAAATGTGTTTAAAGCATTATCACTTCCTTATCATAAGATCCCCATCCTCTTCAAGCCCACATTGTCTGGGTCTTGCATTGCCGACAAACACAATGTCTAAAAATATCTGAAGGAAAATCCTGAACAGCTGCTAAAAATAAGCTTTCAAAAGTAGTGTGTGTGTTCGGGGTTCTCCCAATGGTACCATTGGTTGGTAACATTTGTACCATTGGTACCTATGGCATTACCATTTTTACCATTTGCACCGATTTCTTTACCAATGGTACCATAAATGTTACCAACCAATGGTACCATTGGAGAACCCCGAACACACACAGTATCTGACAAAAATACCGGTACAACAAATAAACAGCTTCATGTCACTTTACCATATTGTACAACTATAGAATATTATCAGTATAATTAAATCTCTAATTGAGCCGACTCGTGGGAAAACCAACAATGTGGTTTTCGAACAGGTCCAACACAAACCGGGCTGTACAGTCCCAGAAGCAGGCTAGAAGCTTGAAATTTTGGAGTTAAGTAGAGGAGGAATTGTACTATCCGAGTTGCGAAAACAAAGGCACTGATCAGCTTCGCGGTTACCGCGAAGCTGATCTGCGTCTTTGTTTTTGCCTATGCAGATTGTTGGTTTTCCCATGGGGCGGCTCAATTAAAGAAGTATAGATCTTAAGTTCATGTATTAATTTCCAACTAGCAGCTAAGGTCATTCTGACACTGTGAGTCTGTGACGCAGGACCTTGGTGTATTATGTCACCAAAAAGGTTGGCAACGGCCGATTTGATTTCAATACCCTTGATATACAAGGTTTTATCTCTACTACCCCACAATGCTTCCAATGGAACTCAGCTCTGAGGGACTGCCACAATAAATTTAGATTTTGACTGTGTAAGCCTATATGCATTAATATCTTGGGTAGGATAAGCACTTTATATTGGCCTTGATGTGGGTAGAGGTCCAGTATTTGTGTGGTTTAGTGGCATGGATTTACTATTTTTGGAATCGATTTATTATTTTTAGAATCTTGGTTTCAAGTTTTTGTCAGTTTTCTCCAATTTTTCAGTGATAATGAACGCAAACCATACAGAGAAATTGGTGACATTTTACGTGGTTTTAAGTCTCTGCTGTTTTCTCCAATTCTTCAACTGTAATGAACGGAAACCAGAGAAATTGATGACCTTTTAAGGAAAAACTTGGCCATTGATTGGTTTCTTAAGCAACATGATAGCCCCTTTTGGGTATTCATCATAGTTCAGGAGGTTCTCTGCTGAGCTGCATACCACTTCGTACGGGTTTCGGCCCCACTTAAGTGGCAAAAGTTTTCAGAATGAAAATGAAATAACTCCTACAAATGTATTAGGGCTGGCTGTTGCCAGGCGGACACAATGGTTTCACAGACATATCTCAGGATGCCGAATTATGAGCCTCGCCATGAGAAAACTGGATTTTTCCTATGCGAAAACAAAGGCGCAGTAACTGCGAAGCTGATCAGCGCCATTGTTTTCGCAGCATGGATAGTACAATTCCTCTTCTTCTTAAATCCGAAATGTCAAGCTTCTATCCATCTGACCGGTTTGTGTCAGACCTGGTCGGAAACCCTGAAGACCGGTTTGCCCACATCGCGGTTTCCGGTCAGGTCTGACACCGGCCTGTACAGTCACAGAATCAGGATGGATTGTTGAAATTTTGGATTTAAGAAGATGAAGAATAATTATTGTACTATCTGTGTAGCGAAAACAAAGGCGCTGATCAGCTTCAAGGTGTTATGTCCCATCGCACCACTCATTCATTCGAGATCACATGATGCGTAGCTTCTATAGCACAGCTATTCGATACAATGTATCATATAAGTACAATCTCTGACATACTGCGTCAGGGAGTCGACTCTTTGGCTCAGTGGTTAGAGCATTGGATTTCTACCCCGGCAGTCCGGGTTCGAATCCCATCTGGGACGTGGGATTTTTTTCAAGCTATGCATCACTTCTTAGTTACGAATTTTCATATTCGTAAGATGGGGGCTCGTCCGGGATGGACCATTTGAGTCATTTAGTCATTATAATGACATTCTCGTAATCATAAATGATTACTTCCTCGAAATGGGGGTGTGTTATGTCCCATCGCACCACTCATTCATTCGAGATCACATGATGCGTAGCTTCTATAGCACAGCTATTCGATACAATGTATCATATAAGTACAATCTCTGACATACTGCGTCAGGGAGTCGACTCTTTGGCTCAGTGGTTAGAGCATTGGATTTCTACCCCGGCAGTCCGGGTTCGAATCCCATCTGGGACGTGGGATTTTTTTCAAGCTATGCATCACTTCTTAGTTACGAATTTTCATATTCGTAAGAAAGGTAACTGCGAAGCTGATCTGCGCCTTTGTTTTCGCATAGGCAAAATTCAGGTTTCCTAATGATGCGACTCATGTGATATAAAATTTTGCTATAATTGTTATTATTTTTGCCCAGACAGTGAAGCCACTTCTGCATGGTAGGCATATTTGGGGACTAAGACTCAGGCATGCCTTGCTAACCACAGATGTTGCTGACAGCATGGTAATTCATATAAAACAAATTTTATAATATATGCCAATATCAATGGATTAAAAAACTTGACTTGTAAGCATTATTTTTCTAGCTACCTGTACAATGGCACAGTATGGTACAGTAATTTATCCGGTTTCGAATCTTATCCAGTTCCGAATCAAGTGGTCGTATCGTCACGAACTACACAGCAGCTGTTCAATTAAAAAACAAATATTTTGTTTGGTCATGAAGTCTATCTTTTTTTCTTCCTCAGCACGAAGTCAGATTTTGAAAACTTATCTGCATGTTAAAAATAAATCTGTTCTTCGAGATGACCTGTCGAAGTAGAATGTATATTGCACTTGTGTAATTATCCGCAAGGTGCAGGTTTCCGCAAAATGCATGAACCTTGAACATTATTTTTTTACACTTTTGGTTCCAACATGCGTTCCAACATTAATTATAACACACCAGGAAAACTGAACTTCATTTATTGATTTTCTGTTGTGTAGGAGCTTGTTAATTTTATCTACCAATTTAGCTAGTTTCGGGTCAGTAAAAATTAATTGTCGACATAGTACATGTACTTGTAAATCTATTAATATCGCGATACACGTCTTAGCGCTAAACCTAAAGGAACTGAGGAGGGAGTGTTTAAATCTCAGTAAGTATTTTATTTGATGTGTGTGTGTGTGTGGGTGTATGTGTGTGCGTGCGTGCGTGCGTGCGTGTCGCCACAATACCACAGTCTTTCATTTGCAATGCAGTTTGTTTGAATTGATGCTTAACGTTCTAGTCCACAGCTATGGTCATGTCAGGACTTTGCCCCCATTTTAAGGGACTTGTGCCCAAAGTTCTCACCGCTGTGTCTAGTGTGGGTTCGAACCCCGCTCTGGCCATGTGAGACAAACCAAGTTCTGCTTGCGAGCGTGTCAGGTGGTTTTGTTTTTCTCGGGGTTCTCCCGTTTTCGTCCCACCTACTGATTGGCGCGTCTCATATGAGCTGAAATAATCGAAAGGGACGTTAAACTGAATCAAAAAGGGGGGGGGGGCAAGTTAGGATGCCCTGACATCCTAAACTAAACGTGCTTCAAATATAACCACACAGCAAAGCCAAGAAGGACAGACACTGGGTTCGATCCTCACGTTGAGCGCCGAGTTATGCTTTTTGGTCCTCATATAAGGAATCTAGCAACATCTCTCTTTTTCACTCTCTCTCTCTCTCTCTCTCTCTCTCTCTCTCTCTCTCTCTTTCAAAATTGTTCTATCTATTATTTTGATTTCTTCTTTTGACATAGTAGTCTGGTGAGTAGCTGTTTCCCAAAAAGTGGCTATTCATTTACCAAAACTTAACTAAATAAATGAATGCCAAACCCCCCACCCCGTTGCCGAGTGGTGAAGAGCTGATTTCATTTACGCGTTACATTCGATCGTCTCACCGCTGTGTTTGTTGTGGGCTCATGTGAGACAAGTTCTGCTTGAAGATATGCCAGTTTTTTTTTTTTTGTTTTTTTTTGTTTTTTTTTTTTTTTGTTTTGTTTTTTTCTTTTTTTCTCGGGGTTCGCCCGTTTTCACCACACCAACTGACTGGCTCGTCTCATATGAGCTAAATGATCTTAAAAGGGACGTAAACTGACCCAAGATAGATAAATAAATAAATGAATGAATTTTAAGAGGGGGAGGGGGCTGGAAGATGTTTCCGGGCCTGGATATTATTTTTCTCTCACGACGCGGTCCTGTCTTTTTATTGGTATATATTACAATACGTAAGATAGTAATACAGAATTTTCTCTGCCCAAGATATGTTTTACGGCCAAAATTGGATCCTGTTTTTTTTTTTTTTTTTTTTTTTTTTTTTAATCTTACAGCACCCCCCCCCCCCCACCCCCATCCCCAATAATAAAAATCAATAGTCGTTTCCTTACGCAGGTGATTCTTTGTGCAGTCGATCTGCATCGCGAACAAAACATACTTTCTGGATTTCTAGTCTAGTTAGATATCTCTGTTTACGCAACATTAAAGCTGTGTTTGAAATTCAATGTTAATCAAACAGGTGAAAGTTAAACTAATAAAACATCAACAACAAAACAAACAAACAAACCAACAAACAAACAAAAATGTAAATAACCAATGCACAGCCCATGATTACCAGCTCTTAACTGCAAAAATCTGGAACCAGTTACGCCATTATCGACTTAGAACATGTATTTGTTTTCGATTGACGCCAATATCCAGAACGTAAGTTATACGTCGTATACATGTACACAGTTTTTGACACTGTTTCTATCTGAAATGGTAAACTGTGTGTAAGTCTTGTTTTATAAAGAAGTAATGAAGCTACAAACTCAAAATCATAACGCAATAGCGCCAGAGAGTGTCCTGTTTAAAAATTATCGCAAGTGATTCGGAACTGGATAAATGATTCGGAACTGGATAAATTGGTGGTCTGCTTCAAAGCCATCGTATGGCCCACAGAATATTCACAATTAATCAGACTAACGTTCATTATTTAGAAGAAGGATTATACTTTCTAGTGGTAAGGTCGAAACCTAATTTGCTTTGAGCAATTATCTGGAAACCACTTCGAAAAAAAAGTGACCCGGAACTGGATAATTTACTGTACTGCATGGACTTAAAGATATTGAAAAACAAAAACTATAAGGATAACTTACTTTTTCGATATCACAGCAAAGCCATAATAAATGACTAAGACAATGTCACGGTCTGCTAAAACATTTTCAATATAAACTCAAACAAGGTCAAACGCATAATAATATTTAGGAATAGAGCCACACAATAAATAGTTTTGAGCAATTTTTCGACTGCTTTTTTTGGAAAGTACAAAAAGAGGATATATGTAAATGCCAAGTTGGACAATGACCCTTTAGTACACTGTACAATAAAAATTGGACAGCACTCATGCAGTAACAAGTCTGTGCTGCTGGTCATTGTGAAGTGCAACTAAATATCACCTTGGCCTGGATGATAGCATTAGGTTTATTTGTGCTCTACGAAATGTCTGCGGATCTAGCAGCTCAGTCATATATTTACATCAGTTATATCAAAACTACAAAGAAAGTGTTTGTCGTTGAACATCACAGTCAAGAATTTTCAGACATATCAGTATGGAAATGCTGCTAAATGGGTGCTTTTTAAAACCAGTTCCTGCCATTGAATTATAGCATCCCAAAAATTCATCATGCTTTCTCTTTTTGCAGCCTTGGGCAATAAGCAATGAGCTTTCTGTGACATTTGGGAGCACAGTTTTCATTGACTAATGACTACTCATCAAATAAGCGCAAAATAATGCACCAGTCATTTGTAACCATGGTCACCCCAGACCCGGAGAATAGCAAGGACCGGCATTTCTTCCAGCAAACCTCTGTTTAAAGCTCTATGATTCACTTGGTAAAACATCTGCTTATTTCCCCAGCAGTCTGTTACATTTTCAGTAAAACATGTATACCCCCTTGAACCCCCCTTTTATATAGCAAAACTGGGGTATGCTGGGGTATACCGGGTTTTATATAGTGCAATCCACAGGTAGTACTACCACTCATTTCCATGGTTACCCCCAACCTCCCCTGGACCTGGGGGGAGGAGCGGGAACTGTGTTTACAAATTATGCACCAGTTATTTCTAATCTGATGATGATGCCCCCTCCCCACCTATGGGTAAGAGTGGGGAACAGGGTGGGGAATACTATACTGTACATGTCCAACATTTAATTTTTGATTGTCCCAGTAATAAAGTGTAAAATTAATGTCATTACACGTAATAAAACTGGTAATTACGATTTCAGTTTGTCTTGTATTTGTAGGTTTTTGTGCACTGAAATTTGTAACAATTAACTAAGGTTGTCCTTAAATTTAAGGAATCTGGGCCTTAGTATGTTATAGGTATAAAATCATAAGATTCGCTGAACACATTGCATAGGTAGAAATGCCCTTGTATACCACAGCTGTACCTGCCAAAGGAAAAGTACACCAGTTTTGTGACCTCCATGACTATCCAATCAGAAAGTAATGCGTAGTATCATCATTTTCTCGTAGTATCATCATTTTCTCGGAAAGCCAACTCCCTTACAGAAAAATATTACTGATGGTTACCTGTACTAGAGAAAAAGCCAGTTCTGTACAGGGAAACAGCAATTTATATAAAATGATTTCATCTGAATTATGCTTATACAGCAATACTTTGTTAGCCAAAAATCAGTTACTCATTATGGCAAAAGAAAAAAAAAAATATGTGTTTCTGGTTTCAGGGTAGTATGGATAAAGGCTCAAAATGTTGACAAAGAGGCCCAGATCGCCAACAGTAGAAGTATGGGACTGTATTTTTTATTTTTGCTTCAAAACATAGATTGTGGGTACTCGTTAGAACCACCTCATAGAGGCTGTTGTGGGTACTCGTTCATAAGAAGAGCCTCGATGTGTACCCATAATCTATGTCTTGAGCAAAAATATTAAAAATATTGAAATTTTTCAAGTGAAAACTCATACATGTGATGAGTTTGAAAGAAGAATCAGGGAGATTTTTCTTCCATTTCAGGGAGATTTTTACAAAATGTATAGAACATATAGTAAAATTCCTGATTCATTTCGGGGAGATTTTGATTTTTCGTTAAAAAAGAGGTGCATTTGAGAAGAATTTTTACTAATTTTATGGCTGGTTACAGGGTCTTCTGCTTGTATTTTGGAGTGAAAATTGCCTAAAGGCAAGCGAGAATTTCATATTGATCGCCAAAATATTTCAGCAGAATATTAAATGAACTTTTGCTGGGAATGATGTTGCAATTTTTGCATAGCTATTTGTTTTTCTCACTATAGGTAATTTCATGTACAAATTAAAACCTCAATGGAGGTTAAAATCTCGACTGAGGTAGCGTACTACCTCAATCCTGATTTGTACCAGACCTGATAAATATAGGGGCTGAGTTGGTATGGGCCGACTTGTTATTGTCCTAGATCTGGTGGCTGAGTTTGTCATGGGCCGAGTTTGTCAAGGACCGAGTTTGTCATGGGCCGAGTATTTTATGGTCCGAGATGTCCCGGATTCTGGTAGTTGCAAAACCTCACTCTACTACATTCCATTGCGGACCTTGATGGTTCTATTTGATCAAAACAATTTCCGATTGAATAAAACAGGATTACACATGGATGACACGTGGTGAGTGCATCCGAAATAGACCTTGACATCACAAGGGTGCCTTGACTTCACATGGGTGCCTTGACGTCAAGGCGTGCGCTAAGGCGCGTGAGCATGGCGAGCCGCTTTCTGTTTGGCTTAGCATTGCAGTCCAAAAGTGGTCGCAAATGCGATAGCTGAATGTGTAAATCTCACAGAAATTATGGATCTGAACAGGAAATCAGAGACTTTTCATATGGAACATCATCTGGAGATAAAATTTAATATCTCTAAAGGGCAGGTCGGCAAGTAACTTTTTTTTGAAAAGACATCAATATCTGTCACCTTTCTCGCTATGTGTTTACCATTTTTAGAGGCTAATAAAATTGTACTGTGGCCAAAAAATTACTAATTTTTTACCTTGGAATTTTATGCACAAGTTTAAAAGAATATGCAATATTTTGATGGCATTTGTCACTTTTGAGCTTATTTTGAGCTCCTAATTTAGTAAGGGCATAGCGATAAACACTGAGTAATGTACCTCGACCGAATGAACAAACTTACCTGTATGACCTCATCCAAACATGCCCTATAAACAGCAAGCGAAGTGAGGGTGAGCAGGACTTAATTTTTCACAGTGAATTTCGTGTTTGAAAATGTGAAGTGTAAAGTAAAACATTTTTTCCTGGTTAGTACACGCATGGCATTGAGGCACTGGTGTCTGACCTTCAAAAAATGCACAAACATTATTATTTAAGCATTTTGTACACTTCACACGGAAATAGTCTTACCCCGGATAAAATAATGGTAAGGCAATGTATATTGACACTAAATAAATTTATGACTTTTCTTGTCCAAGACGGAATGTCATTTGCAGGCCACTTCGCCGTTTCATATAGCTAAGGTCAATTTACAAAACACATAAAGCAGAAATCCTGCACTCACTGATCTCCTGAGTCCAAAATGGACATTCCACGATCCAAAGCCCCCCTCGACACTGCCCAACACATGCGCAGTGTTTTGTTTACTTTTGGCAGACAGGTTTATTTGATTCCAGGTCATCTCTGCGAAAACCAAATCACACTCCATCTTCCTTCGCACCTCTCTTTAACAATCAGTATGGGGTACTTTTTTCAACATGTAAAGATACAACTACATTTCATTATGGTAAGTTATGGTTAAAAGAACAGATACTGTCATAAAGAAATGTATTAGCATCTTTGCCTGGTGGGAGAAGTACACTTACTGATGATTAAAACGAGGTGCGGCGGAAAATGAAATGCGATTTGGTTTTGGACCAAAATGACCCGGAACCAACTTAACCCGTCTAATAAAAAATAAACAAACAGCTGTGCATGTGTCGGATTTTGGACATGGTACTCTGAATGTTGGACTGTTTATTTTGGACTATAAAAGTGTGATTTTCTCGTGAGATTGGAGGTGACAGATTTCTGCTTTCTCTATTTTGTAAGCGGACATTAGCTTTATTAAACCACCAGGTGGCGTTTAAGGGAAATTTTGTTGAGGACAAGAACATAACAGAAACTATTTTATGTCAAAATATGGATGACCACCATTATCTATATAGATCTTCAAGTGTCTTCTTTTTTAAAAAGCTTAAACATGCTAAAATTACTAATATAGAGTGCATTTAGTGAAGGTCAGACGCCAGTGCATTGAGGCTGTGTGACACATTCGGAATGCTAATATGGATTGTAAACAACAGCTGAAGCCTTCAGTTTCTGTTGTGTTCTCAGCAAAATTTCACAGAAACAGGTAGTTGCGAAACCTCACTCCACTATGTTCCGTTGCGGACCTTGGTGGTTCTATTTGATCAAAACAATTGTCATTGAATAAAACAGGATTACACATGGTTGACATGTGGTGAGTGCATCCGAACTCGATCTTGTTGACGTCATGGGAGTGCTTGACGTCACGGCGCACACTTTGTCACATGAGCATGGAGAGTTTCTTTCTGATTGGCTTAGCGTCGCGTAAAAAAGTGAGAGCAAATGAGCTAGCTGAATGTGTAAATCTCACAGAAATTATGGATTTTAAGCAGGAAATCAGAGACTTTTCTTATGGAACATCACCTGGAGAGAAAATTTAATATCTCTGTGAACAGTATGCGAAGTGAGGGTGAGCGGGATTTAGTTTTTCACAGTGAATTTAGGGTTTCAAAATTTGATGTATAAAGTAAAACTATTTTTGATTGGTTAGTACACGCTTGGCACTGAGGCTGTATGACACATTCGGAATGCTTTTGCGTAAGCATGCATGGAGATTGTAAATAACAGCTGAAGGTCTGAGTCTAAGAAACAGGCAGGCTCAGGACAAATCAAAATTTAGCTACAGAGCTCAATTTAGCTATAGTAGCTAAAAGGAGCTTTAAAATTGTGTATATTTAAAAAATATATCTCTATAAAAAGATTCATTGAAAAAAGTGCAAGTAAATGATTAATAAGAAATGTTAACTACTTTGTATGTGTTGTGTAAACATCAAATTTGAGAAAATCCAGCCAAGATTTTTTTGCAAAAACTTCTTTTTATAATTTCAGGAAATGAGATGCTATAAAATACCTCATTGTGGCAGACAATGCAAAATGGAATGCCAAACACGAAACACAATTCATGCAGCAGAAAAAATATGAAATATTCACAATTTTTAAAGCTCCTTTTAGCTACTATAGCTAAATCTAGCTCTAGCTAAATTTTGATTTGTCCTGAGCCCCTGTTAGACATATAAGGATATGGCGATTGCATGTAATGCACAAGTCATTTGTAACCACTGCCCACCCACCTTCGGGGAAGGGTGGGGGATAGCCGGGCTAAAGTGTAGGGCAATTACTTTTTGAGTGTCCCCGCAGTGCAGGGGAAATGCCGGACGTTTGCCATTAGGATCCTTACCCCAAGGATACTTTCTATTGGGAAGGGCAGGGCAAAGAGCAGAGTTTTTACCTCCAGTTTGTCCCCTGGGGGTTACTCCAATTTTTTGAGTTCGCATTCATTTTTTCTTCATCGGATATTGTCAGTATGAATGCGAATTCTGCCAGATAACATAAATATAAAAAGAAAATGTCCAATGAAAACGTAAAATAAAAATGGGAATGATAATAATTTAATTGTGAAGTCTCATTTAATGGGACTACTGGGGGTGGGGCTTATACCAGGGCATTGAAAACTGAAAAGTCATAATCCCCGCCCTTCCCCGTAGGTGGGGGAGCAGTGGTTACAAATGACTGGTGCATAAACATCATCGACAAGGGACGCATTCGATAAAATTCTATATTTTGGTCTAAAGCCCCTGTCTGAGTCTAGGATTCTAGAGGCCTCCGTGCGAATGTCGGTAATTTGTGTAATCCGAAGCCGAGTTCCGAGATAGCATACCCGAGTTGAAAATTTAAATCTTATAACACAACCATATAAAAGGAAATAAAGAATATTAAACTATTTGCTTTAACTAAATACACCATTTTCCATTACTTTTATAACAAATATTCCAAATATGGGCACGTTTTTTTTGTCCAGCCCTTTTTGGTTACATCATAAACCATTTCGTGTCCAACTTTTTCCAAAAAAATAACATGCTCTTCTTTTAAAAATATCTATTGCAGTGTCAAGTCAAAGTCATATACTAATGCTTTTTCAAAGAAAAAGCAAAACTTACTAGTACTTTTGAATTTATATGCGATTTAATATTCACAATAATTAGTGATGTAATGCTTGACGACACAATTAAAACAGGGTTGTAGACCAAAGAATTGCCTTTTCCTGATTTCATTTCTAATGTTTATTGAAATCCTTCTGTTATTGAATTTAAAATCTGGACAATTTATTTTAGTTAAAACAAAAATAAAGGATTGACTGTACCTTAATCATTTGTGATGTAACTGGACAACAAATCACTAAAATTCCTTGTGTCCATGTTATAACACAAATGCTAAGCAAATTGTGTCCCAGTTACATCTGAAATGAGAAGGTGTGCAAAACAGGGGGTAAAATTGTTTTTAAAAACGTGTAACTATTAGCAGTAGTGTTCCTTGATATTGTTTTTTAGTTTGAAGACTCTGCACTATGCTTGATTTTACTTGGAACAGGATAAATTCAGTTTATGAAAAATGATGTAACATGACCCCAAAATTGTGGAGTCTTCATTACATCTTTGCTTTAAATGTTGTATTTGGATAGGGTGCCAAATGCAAAAACCCAAAAACAAATGATGACAGACCCAGTTCCTGCAATTCTACTTTCTAGAAAGTTTCAAAGAAAAAATCAAACTTTTGTCATCTATAAATTATACAAAAATGCGTTGAAGAGGTAACAGAGACGGCAGATCATTTCTTATAGTGTCTTTGTTAGTCTTAGTACCCCGACTTCTTTTGTATAAAGTGTAGACATTATAGATTGTCAAGGTTAGTTGACTATCTGCATTTTAAGAGATTTTATCATCACTTCATCATGTGTATAGCATCTTCATTTCGGTTATCCTCCATTGTAAGCAAAGATGTAACAGGACGAGAAAAAAAATAATAAAATTTTGTTGTCCAGTTACATCTTTGCATCTTATCTCAATTTTGTCATGGATTCTAGTCACAATGAGGAAAAAATCATTAAAAAAGGTCTTTTAAGCTGAGGTGAAACTGCTTCCAGTTCAGCAATTTTACCTTAGCCCAAACGTACACGATTTATTTATCTAAAAAGATTAGACACAGTGCGTGACAATGGGTAGGGTAATTCAAGACCCTATTCAGATAAGAATTACCTTCTTAACGATGCATTTCTCTGCAAGATCAATATCTAAATAGATGTAGTAATGAGTATGTCCATTTATTTGAATGCTTCTGCTACACAGCAATCAATGTAAGAAGGTTTTTCTATTGTCCAAGATGTAACACTTTACCTAGCTTATACATGTGTTCTTTCTCCTTCCACCGTCCTTATAACAACACAGGTGCTTACAATGCTTAAAAAAAGTTTGGTCGCTTATATCATTACAAATTAATGTAAACAAGTTTTTTTAAGTATTTATAGAACAGTACCTACAATATATTGATTTTTCAAAAGGGCTATGATGTAACACACTGGACACCATTTATACCCCACTAGGTACTATTGATTATTTCTACTCTGTCTCAATGCTATAAGTCTATTTATATATCATGGTGACCTTTCTTATATATTTATCTCCATATTTGAACTGATAATGCATATGTATCCCTATACATGGTGTGCTTTATGCACTTCTGTCCATGATGTAACATGTTGGACACGAAAAGTTACATCACCAATTTCTTTTTTAAAAAATGATTTTACTAACAAAATTACACAACGATAGATAAATTTTATGATTCAGCCTAAGAGAGTAACCTTTAGAAATAAACATATAATTTTGATATTTACCTTAACAGTTTACATTATGTATGTATAAACATATATGGAACCCCCCCTACCAAGGTGGTCCACAAGAATGTCCAAAATAAACACTTTCGTATGTCTATTTCTTGCTCCATGCATGCACTGAACACTACTTTTGGGGTTCGATGATCCGAGAAGATATTACTTTTTCTTATCCAAACAAATTGTGTATCATATGGTGCACCAGAGGAAAGATGTTTTCACTTTTGATAAATAATTTGGGATGTAACCAAAAATGGCTGGACAAAAAAAACGTGCCCATATGTAATCTTATTTGCTTTTGCAAGCACTATTTCGGTTTCAAACTTGGTAAAATGTGTAGGCGGTATTTACCAAGGGAAGTAAATCGCGCATAACAGTAATAAAACACGGTACCGACGGCGGGAACCCGGGGACCAAATAAATATTGCGCGCAAATATAAGTATGAAAATTACGACAACTGTAGTTTGCAGTGTTTTGGTACATATACATATACGTGTACATTTTAATACTAGCAACTAAAGGTCACTTACAAAACCATAATATGTTCGACCATAGTTAAAAGGCCACCTAAGCTAAGCCGTCTAGCGAAAGTGGAACGAGGTACTGAAAAGAGCAGAGTGAAGGCTAGCCAGCTGATCCACGAAAGTGCATGTAGGGCTTCATATTCGTCCAAATCTGTTGATTTCTCTATATACTGACGTGGTTTTGTAAGGCTAGTGATAATGATTTTTTGCATTGTTTTATTTACTTTGCAAGTTATGTTATTATTCTTGTGAGGTTTTCATGTAAGATCATAAGGCGTGGCTATGATTCTTTAGAATTCAAGGGAGGTGGGGCTGGAAGTTTTCTTTCATATGTTTTCATTTGTCTGTCAAGTCATATGATCTTAACGTCAGATTTTCATTTTGTTACAATATTTTCTATTAGTTGCTTTTGGTCACATGTAGGCCTAAGTAATCATATGACTATTTAATTCCAGTTTTGGCGCTAAGAATCGCGCTCTGCTCATAACTTTTCTGGCCAGTGAAAAGATTTGACGTTTTTGTCCGAAAATGGCATCTGAAAAATGTCCCCAGCGCCCCCCCCCCCCCCCCCCCCCCCTCCCAATTTTCTTACTATTTTGCTATATTTACAAGTTTTCATGATTCTTTCATGATGTTTCATTTGATTTGAATATTTTCGTAAATTGTGGGCTACTTCGTTGACCTGTATTTTTAACTTGTTTTCTCATGTATCATTGATTATACATGCATTTAGGTGGGCTTTAATTGCCTTTTATTCTAATTCAAAATATTTAAACGTGAATTTGGCTGAGTGAAAATGTCATTTTCTATTCCGCCAATAAATTGCATTTTAAGCTATTTCTGTATTATTTATTTTTAAAACCCGAACATGCAATAATTATATCTAATGAAAATAGTGTTTTAATAACTTGTTGGTCTTTTACTATACACATACAATTGACCCAGTTAAAAGTTCAAATTCTGCACATCTTCAAGTACTTGAAAACCAATAAATAGATATAGATTGCAGAAGCTATATTTCCTCAGACTGAGTAAAAATCTAAGTTTGCGGTACAAAGTATATATATATATAGTTTGACCAAAATACGCCACGATGGCAAAGTGGTAGAGCATCGGACTCCGAATCGAGAGACCTCAGGTACTGGGTTCGACGCCCACTGGCGACACCATTTTCATGTCCTTAAACATAGCACATCTACTACCCATAGTACTGGTAAATACTCAGGAAGCGGTGGCTCCGTCTCGATATGACTGAAAAATGTTGACTTGGACGTTAGACATGAAAACAAAAAAAAAAACAAACGCAAAGTGGTCCATTGAAACGACAAAACACCCCATAAGAATACGTATTTACAAAATCACCAGTTACGTTACCACTTAAACCGCTGTCACACTATCGCGTATCCACTCCCGTATCTACGGCGTATCGTGATACGAAAGGTAGGTCACGCGTACGTCGTACATACGTAAGCATACGTAGCTCATACTCCTCGATGCGTAGCTCGATCATACTCCTCATACGCCGAGGTACTACGTTTTATTTGCGTGTGCACTTAAAAATTCATAGCACGTACGCGGCAGGTTCGATACGCCATACATACGTCACACATACGTGGTTCACACGGAAGCATACATACGTCACACATACGTGGTTCACACGGAAGCATACATACGTCACACATACGAGGTGGGTCCCGGGAAATCATAAACATGTTTAATAACTCGCGAACGGTTGGTTAAAATTTAAAGATAGTTTTATGCTTTTAAACTACATTTCTACAGAGAAATCAGTAAAATTATTAGTTCAATTTCTTACAAACTGTAAAAGTTATGGACATTTACATGATGGTGTATCAGCGTAACCGGAGCACGTTGAAAATCATTTTGCTACGTTTTTGTGGAGGGGTGGTTGAATGGTTTGTATGCAGTCTCTTTATTAGAGCTGTAATGGTGATGAATATTGGCATCTAAGCATTGATTAAGTATTCTTAGTTAAAATGATAGTCAATTATTTGAGATAGAAATGATAAAAAGACAAAAATAGCATGATCAATTTCATTTTATATGAGGGACAAACAATTTTTTTCGACTGAAATCATGCGCGGATCCAGAAATTTTCATGAGAGGGGGTCCAACGAAAATGTTAATTTTTGGTCACAAACGAGGGGGGTCCAACCCCCAAAAATCCCGAAATTACCTTTTTTTAGGTAAAATTTTCAAATTCCAGGGGGGGGGGGGTCCGGCTTCTCTGGATCCGCGCATGGAAATAAAACAAAAAGATGTCGCTTGTTTTAAACGACAACAAGAAACAAGCATTTAGAGTATTTAAAGAAAAATGCACACAAAATCATCACTCAATCATTAATGACACATTAGAAGGTTGATTTTATAAACCAATTTTGTTAAAAAATACTTAACTGGAAAAAAATGTAACGGAGTATCTAATTTTGCGCCGTAATACATACATTACGTCACTATTTTCCAGTAAAATAATTTCAATATGTTGTAAAAAAAATGTATAAAATCAACGCTGATGGTGGAAATAATTTCAAACTTCCAAAAACTTATCTTACATAGTTACTCGTGCAACTGTTAGCGCTGTGTAATGCCATCTCAACTCGCAGTTACAGGAACTGTTGAATTTAATCTTTATGAATTTCAAAAAAGGAGTTTTTGACGTGCGCCGTAGACACCTATCCCTCTTGGCATAAATGCATATAACTATGTTGTGTAAAGGACCAATATTTGTACGAAATGTTTATTAGATGTATGCAAAGAGATCATATAAATTTCACACAATTCTGCATACACATTCTTGATTTATTACAAATGTCTACGTATTTCTGGGACAGGCCCCGTACGTGGTTCACACGGAAGCAACGTGGCAGGTACGCCGTAGATAAGTAGCTCATACTCCTGATACGTCACACGTACGTCGCGGTTAACATGCCACGTAATCATGACGTATGTACAGCGAACCTGTCGTATCTGCTATTTATTTGTGACGTATACATGTGTGGCGTATCCTGAACTCTCTTTTTGTATCTACGGCGCATCAGCGACGTACGTGTGGCGTATCTCGCGTATCAGTGGCGTATGTGCTACGTATGCGCTACGTACGTTTCGCTGCTGTGGAGTATGTACATGACGTTTTAGGAGTATTAGAAATATTTTGTGGCGTTCCAAGAGAATCTTGATGCTGTTTCTGATTGCGCCTTTTTCTGATCGTTGCCTACTTGTACCTTTCTTTATGCATGTTTTCGATTTTCCGTGATCAGTCAGTGATCAGATGTTTCTCAAGTCCGGGGTGCCTTGCAGGGTTCTTTCAGGGCTACGCTTGGTGTAGCCTCTGTCTTCTCTGTCTTTGTTCTTGTCGTGTTACGACCAGGTTTTGGGAGCTTGAAAATGCCCCCCCACCCCCACCACCACCACCACCATCACATTTTTTTCTTCGGTGTTAATCTAGATTATCTAGATCTATCCGGTGGCATCTTCGACCGCTGATAATTGATAACTGTAATGTGCGAATTGCATGAACAAAGTGAAGCATCCTTTTGTTCTTATAGGTATTAAAAGACAATTGGTACAAAAAGATACGCCGCAGATAAGAATGGAACGTAGTACATACGCCGTTGTATGCATGGGCGAAAACAAAGGCGCAGATCACTGCTCAGCTGATCAACGGCTTTGTTTTCGCTACACCTCTTGTGCTAAAATGCGAAAATAAGAGTGTCTAGCCTGCTTCTGTAACTGTAACAGTCCATCATTGGTCAGAACCTCAAATTGCTGGTTTTCATTTTGATAATTGATGGCTATACGACAAATTATTTTCATACGGTTTATCTCCTATATGTAAGCGGTTGCATCATTTGTTGTCATAAGAAATCTTCAATATCTGTGTATGCGGATAAAAAAAGAACGAGAACATGGGGAAGGCAATGATCAGGAAAATGGGCAATCAGAAAAAATCTCACTCCAAAAATCGAGTTGGGAAAAACTAAAAACAATTAGGTACTTATAAAGAAAACATATCGTAGTCCGAGTGAGCAGCTATTTCCCAATAGGCGGTCACTCAATCATCCGAACTTTACTAAAAGTAAAGCGATAGCTCTACCCTTATAAGCTACTTGATTAGTCCTATAAGAATTACGAAACAAACACATGCCGACTTCTCCAACAATATGTAAATAGTTAGACTACTGGAATATTTTATATTTTAGATTTTTCTGTCCATGTCCATTTTCAATTTAGTCTAAATCAGAATAATTTCGACACACAGTCATCTGACATTTCAGGTACAACTGCGGAACGTCACATAACGTCACCTGTAAATAGAGAATATTTACTTTTTTGAGGTGAATACCAAATATATTTCATAGAGTGAGTAGAAAATTTAGATGTTTTCAAGTCACGAGATGAAATATATTTGGTATTTACGGTCAAAAAGTAAATTTTCTTTTCTTTTTATTTTATACAATACACGGGTTTTTTCCTATTCACAAAGCAGGCGGTGAAAATGCAAAAACCAAAAATTTTTGAAAACACAAATAATTTTGGTACCACATTGTTCCTAACGTTCTAACTAAGAAAATGAATTCCCACACTTTATGTTTTTGTTCGTAAATAACGGAGTTATAGGCATTTGAATTTCTGAAGTGAGGCACATTTAATGACGTCAAGTGAATGGAAACGTCAGAAGTAATCCAAACTCTACAGTGAAAATATCGGCTGATATCAGTTACTAGTGAAAATATCAATATCAATTCTGCAGTGAAAATATCACTTTTATCCATTTTTGATATCCATTAATTTCACTGCTAAGTATAAAATAAGTGACGTTACATACACGATAACGTAATTTTGTCAAAATGCGACATTTATGAAAAGCTGATTCAAACACAAGCATTGTTTTATTTTACGTCCAATCATGATGAAAATTTGCATGCAGAAAATATAGTTCAGAAGTATTTTTTTTTTTTTTAAATTGGACGGGGACATTTTTGAAACGCTATAAAGCAATGAAATTAAGAATGTTGCAATGAAATAATTAACGCAATATTTACGTCAGCAGAAGCATTTTGACATTCAAATATTAAGTAAATATGATAACAACTAAAAATTTACTTGATTATTGCTTTTAAAAATCAACCCTTGAAAACAAATTAATAGTTACAAAACTTGCCGGAGTCATTTTTCGCCGCAATCTTACTACCCATTGATGCAACCAGTGTCAAAATCATGTCATTTTTTGTCTGACTTCCGTGCAGTTTTGCACCTCAATTTCGCAAATTTCTTATAATAAGCGCGAAACAGCTATATTCTTTTCTTTACTACAAGTTACAACGTCTATTTTGTTGTACTGTGCAAACATTTCATTAAATATAGCAAAAGTGAGCAAAGCTCACATACCCCCGGCGGTAGCCATCAGAGGTCATACCACATTGAGACAACATGCAGATTACAGAAAAAGGTATACATCTAGTCTCATCAAATGAATATCCAGGTGCACTGTAAGCTACAAAGATAGAACATCAAGTTATCTTCTTCTGGTGTAGATTTGTCTAAAATTTAAGAAAATTATAAAAACAAAGTTCTGAGACCTGAGCTGTATTATAGGAAAACCTGCTGGTTGCATAATTATGTGAAAACAAAGATTTAGATCAGCTGCAAAATCAATCCCTCAATATTCTAAATCAGAAACTGCTTGTGTCTAACCATTTTGTGCTATATAGCCACATCTATCTCCAACCTCTTTGTAGATCCACAGTCTCCAAACAACAACAACAAAAAACTTTTGGAGATAAAATATATTCATAAATAATTATATTCACAATGAAAGGCTTTTTGGGTTGAGTGACAGATGGAAAAACATAAGCAGGAGATAGCTGATTATTTCTTACACAACACAACTTCTCATTCCCAATGTTTGTACTAAATTTCATCATCCTATGTCAAGCAGTTCCTGAGAAATTTCCCTATTCATTGTACAGGAGTGACAGATGGAAAAACTACAAAATGGAAAAAAATGGAAAAACAAATACTAGCCATCTGATTTTCTCTTACACAATACACTTGGACACTGTCTAAATATATACAAAATTGGAGAAGCTGGCATAAATAGGAGCTGAGAAATTTGTGATGGAAATTTCAGAGACAAAAATGGACAGATAAAGTGACTGATAAGCAGGAGATGGCTGATTCTTTCTTACACAATACAACTTACCATACCCAATGTTTGTACCAAATTTCATCATCCTACTGAGAAATTCTTGACAAAAATTTCCATATTCATTATACAGGAGTGACAGATGGAAAAACTACAAAGTGGAAAAAGAATGGAAAAACAAATACTGGCCATCTGATTTTCTCTTACACAATACACTTGGACACTGTCTACATGTATACAAAATTTGGAGAAGCTGGCATAAATAGGAGCTGAGAAATCTGTGATGGAAATTTCAATCAGAGAGAAAGTAAAATGGATAAATAAAGTGACCGATAAGCAGGAGATGGCTGATTCTTTCTTACACAATACAACTTACCATACCCAATGTTTGTACCAAATTTCAACATCCTATGTCAAGCAGTTCCTGAGAAATTTTTGACAAAAATTTCCATATTCATTATACAGGAGTGACAGATGGAAAAACTACAAAGTGGAAAAAGAATGGAAAAACAAATACTGGCCATCTGATTTTCTCTTACACAATACACTTGGACACTGTCTAGATGTATATAAAATTTGAAGAAGCTGGCATAAATAGGAGCTGAGAAATCTGTGACAGAAATTTCAATCAGAGAGAAAGAAAAATGGACAAATAAAGGGACAGATAAGCAGGAGATGGCTGATTCTTTCTTACACAATACAACTTACCATACCCAATGTTTGTACCAAATTTCAACATCCTATGTCAAGCAGTTCCTGAGAAATCTTTGACAGAAATTTCCATATACATTATACAGGAGTGACAGATGGAAAAACTACAAAGTGGAAAAAGGATGGAAAAACAAATACTGGCCATCTGATTTTCTCTTACACAGTACACTTGGACACTGTCTACATGTATACAAAATTTGAAGAAGCTGGCATAAATGGTAGCTGAGAAATCTGTGACAGAAATTTCAATCAGAGAGAAAGAAAAATGGATAAATAAAGGGACTGATAAGCAGGAGATGGCTGATTCTTTCTTACACAATACAACTTACCATACCCAATGTTTGTACCAAATTTCATCATCCTATGTCAAGCAGTTCCAGAGAAATCTTTGACAGAAAAAAAGTTTACACACACACACACACACACGCACACAAACATCTTCACAGAAAAGACAAAAACTATATACCCCCTATATACTTCGTATATGCCGGGGGTATAATAAAATGACAGTCATAGTTGCCTTAAATACTTGAAAGATATATTTTTAAAAGAATAAAATAACAGCTTTCCAGTGAAATATAATCATCCTATATGGCTGTTTATCAGAAACAAATACTATCCGCTTATTACAGCGAGTAGCGCTACTCACAAATGTACCCCAAACTGAATACACAAGAGGCGGTGATTCTGTCTCGGCATGACTGAAAAATTGTTTGTTGGAACGATAAACACCACTAATCATTCAATTAGAATAAAGGAGTTGAGCACGCTGTGTACTAAACCAGGGTCTTTGGAGACCCTGACTGAACATAGCGAAAACGGCATTCGCTTGTGTCGTTTTTTTTTCTTCTGAAAATATGCCCATGGTTTCCGAACAGGTCTGACACAAACCGAGCTGTACAAGCACTGGGGATGGCTTAAGGCTGGATTATTTAAATTGATGATTTTATTTTAAAATGTAAAGCCGGGAATCGTACTATCCATGTAGCGAAAACTAAGGCGCTGATCAGCTTCGAAGCTACTGAGTAGCTGGTCTGCGCCTTTGTTTTCGTATATGCCGATTGTTGGTTTTCTTATGCGGTGGCTCAATTATATGTGTTTTGTTTCACTCTAATTCGACTGTACATATTATTTTTTCTTTCTCTGTTTTCTTTCCCTTTTTCGGTCTAAAACATAAATTGTGGGTATTCGTTAGAACCGCCTCACTGAGTCGGTTTTCACGTGTATCCACAATCACTGCTTTGAGGAAGCATAAAAACAGGGGGGGATACTGTAAACTACAGTTGTTGTAATTTTCATACTCATCTTTGCGCGCAATATTAATTTGGTCACCGGGTTCCCGCCGTCGGTACCGTTTTTACTGCAGAAGCTGAGGGTGAGGTTACGGCCGTGTAAAATCGATTTAAACCCGCCAGTAACTTTGTGTTACTGATCGTTCCAAGTCGATACTTCTGTGGTGGTTCTTTTTGTTTTATGTCTTGGTGTTTAAAATATTTTTGTGTTGTTGGCGCCTTATGTATGTTTGCATATTTTTAGTTAAGTTAAGGTAACTGAGTGGCCACCTATTGGGAAAATAGCTGCTCATTCGGCTTACGAAATGTTTTCATGGTATAAGTACCTGTTTGTTTGTTTGGTTTTTTCCCACCTTGGTTTTTGGAGTGGGAGTCTTTTTCTGATTGCGCCTTTTCCTGATCTTTGCCTACTTGTACTTTTTTAGTTATGTGCGATTTACTTCCCTTGGTAAATTCCGCCTATACATTTTACCAAGTTCAAAACCGAAATAATGCTTGTAAAAGCAAATAAGATTACATATTTGGAATATTTGGTATAAAAGTAATGGAGAATGGTGTATTTAGTTAAAGCAAATAGTTAAATATTCTTTATTTTCTTTTTTATGGTTGTGTTATAAGATTTAAATTTAAATTTTCAACTCGGGTATGCTATCTCGGAATTCGGGTTCGGGTTACACAAATTACCGACATTCGCTCATCCCTCCGTGCGGTGTCTATAGACAGTAATGACAACGTTAATGCAAGCAAAATAAAACCGTATCCAAATTACTTTAACTTATCTAATTGATTGCCGTTGGCATAATAATGATGACTTACAAGATTAACTTAAAGAAAAAATTGTGCAATTTTCATCGCATAATCCTGTTGGCACACTTGTTTGGTATCATCGAAAATCTTCTTCTAGATGTCGCGGTCCGTTGAAACACCCAACGCAATCCAAACCCGTTACCCATGAGATTTCAACCTGTCAAATGCAATATGATGCAGCTGAAAAATAAAATTGAGGCCTCCTACACCCTCGAGGGTACAGTATTGGAAAGTGTTGATAGCATTAAATATCTAGGTGTAACAGTTTCAAATGACTTGAAGTGGAATACCCATTTCACCAATATCTGTACAAAAGCCAACAGACCACTTAGATTCTTGAGGAGAAACTTATTTTCTTGCCCCAAATATATTAAAGAAGCAGCTTATAAAGGACTGGTGCACCCAGTCTTGGAATGTGGAAGTTCTGTTTGGGATCCTCATCCTAAAGGCCTTCAGGAGGAATTGTAGAAGGTACAGAATCGTGTCGCTAGATTTGTAACTAGGAATTATACTTTCGAGGAAGGAAGTATGATTGGTATTCTTGAACAACTCAAGTGGGAATCTCTCAAAAAAAAAGGGGGGGGGGGTGGCGGATAATCGACTTATATTGCTGTACAAAGGTCTGAAGGGTAAAGCCAAAATACCTACAGATAACCTTATCCCCAAGACTAGGCGTTGTAGAAATAGTCACTCCATGGCATTTCAGCAACCATCTGCTAGTATAGAGGCTTATAAATGTAGTTTCTTTCCCCAGACCATCAGGCACTGGAATGACCTCTCTGACTCTCTGTTTTCCACCGCTGAAATGTCAGATGATTGCCCAAGTTGGCTTCTTTTGCTTTTTTCTTTTCGTGCGTTCTAGGGACTAATTTCTCCCCCACCCGAACCCCCTGGTGAAATAATGTCATTTGGCATGTCACCAGTAAACTATTCAGATTCAGATTCAGTTATGTTCGTGCAACGTATTAGCGGCATCTTGAGTGCTTGTAATATGCAAATTCGAAACTCGAAACATTGTGAATCGAGTAAGTGTTGACTATATAGCGCAGAAAACCACGCTTGGTGGATGATCATGCTTTTTCCACCGACGTGGTTTGCCATGGCTTGGCTACTCTTGATATAAAAGTGTCAAATTGAATGAAACATTATGTGAATAACAATGCGGGATTTATAAATTAAGCAGCTAAATTTAACAACACTCATAACACAATATAAAAGTGGAACTAGTCTTGAAAGTGGAACCATAGTAAAGTGGAACTATCAAGAAACAGTGTTTATGCAGTGTGCAGTGACAGTTGATGGTCTCAGTCACCGCTTTAACAAACTCTCTCTTTTTAACCTTTTCGATTCTCGGTCAAAAATGACAATATCTACGTAAATCGATATCGGCTGCAGATACATTTGATGTGTAGATTTTATTATGATCTCATTTTAGCGAAGCATAAAATGAAAATTGGGAATTTTTTATATTGACGAATGGACCAAGACTGTTCATTAGTGACATTTGGGAAAACATTTTGAATTTCATAGCGGCGATTTCATGATAACCCCTTCCCTTTTTAGCGGACGGCATTTATATTTTACTTGAAGAAATACCATTGCGACAGATCGGCAATAACTAGATTTGTCACGCCCTCTATCGGCAGAGCCTCCGTGAGGGCTATGGAGGACAGAGTGGACGTAATAAAGCACCCCTGGTTAGGTCGGCATTGGCTGTATTTATTATTTAAATCTACTCTTGTGGTGGCATGGTGCTGGTGGCGTTTGGACTAACATGTCTCAATTACACGTCCCTATGATCTAGCCCTGAGGCTGGACGACTGGCGGCATTAAGATACACCTTTGCACTGTGACGGCATCGTCAGCATTAGACGGAATATTTCCATCGGTGTTCCGTTAAACCTCTCCATACCGATGGAAATGGGATATATTCAGCCCTTTGTCGAAAATGAAAATTCAGTAAAACTGCAAATCTATGTTATTCTAACTTATGTTAGATCTTTTCTTGTATATATGTCATGAATTATAAATATTCTAGTTGTTAAAGTACGCAGAATCATAAAATACTTTTTTTTTATATGGAAAATTTCAAAGATGTCTATAAATACTAGTAGATCAGGAGAGCCTACTGTAGAATTAGCGACTCATAGTCGAAAATCGTTTGTTTTTCTACATCAATTTAAACGTTTTAGGCAATTTTAGGTGTTTACTGGAAGATCTTTGGCACTGGTACAAAAACACAACAAAACTAATGCCATTAATAGCAAAATAACAAAGCTGCAAGTCGCTTACGAAATCCGCAATCAGTTCGACATTGGTTTAAATGCAACCTATGCTAAGCTGTCATGGAAGTGGAACGAGGTACCGAAGTGCAATGGAGTGACAGTTAGCCAGCTGATATACGTCAGCATTTGAGACATACAGCTCTGTATACATAATTTTTTTGTGGCTGACGGCGTCGTCGGCATTTAAATTCAAGATTCATCGGTGCCCTTTGACATAATTATATACCCCCTTGTTAGGCTGGGACGGCGTTGGCGGTATTTTGATTCGGGAAATACTTCTGTGAGGGACGTCATTGGGGTCATTTGTTATCTTTGTGGCGGGGTGCCTTTAGCAGCATCTGGATTTGACATACCCTTGTGGTGGCATTGTCGGCATTGTAGACTAATATCTACTACAACCGTGTACTCTTGTGAGTGGGGTGCGTTGGTGGCATTTCAAGATAACCTCTTACTCTTGTAGTCGGACAGCACCGGTGACACTACAACTGGGCAAATAGCTTAGCAAGCAATTCATAAGTTTCAAATATCTCAAAATAATCTGTCAAAGAGGAGTCATACAGGCGCAATTTAAAGACAGAAAAATGTTTTCTTTGAAATAGCCAAAAGATGTCAAACAATTACCCTTTCAGTATTTTCAAACAACCAACTGATTTTTTTTTTTTTGAAACGAGAAATCCTACTTGGCCAGGTGATGATGTAGATTTCAAGGTTGATTGAAAAATGGACAGGAAATGCCAATTTCACCTTTTGACAACATGCTTGAAATACCTGGATGGCTAAACTGCTATTTGCATGGTTGACCAAGACATAATATTGTAATGGAACGGCACTGGAGACACTTTATTATAATTATAATTTTGACGGACGCCGGTGGTGGCATTTGGGCATGATCTGTCAGGGACTCTTTGGTCTCCTCTCGCTCCGCATTGGTGTAAGGTTATCGATAGTACTTAAACAAGTACCTGTCTTTGTCTGAGTTATTAGCCACGACAGACAGACAAAGACCTGGGTGCGGTAGGGTCGATAGGTAGGTAGGTAGGTCAGCTGGCTAACCTTCACTCCGCTCCACCGGTATCTCGCTCCATTTCAGTGACGGTTTTTGTCGAAGACATCTCAGATCATTTTTGACCTGCATCCGGGTTTTTCTCATATGGAAGATGAAAAAGGCAACGAACGGCATCTCTTTCAAAAATACTTTAAGATGATGTTTTTTTACTATACAAGCCATCATTGGTCCTTATTCTTATTCATTTTAATCGCTTTTTGTGTGACGAAAGCTTTTGCAAAGAAAAATTAAAATCTAAAATCTGTGGATTTTGAAATTTTATGATCCGTGCAGGCCATCGTAGATAAGATGCGTTCGGATTTTCTCCATTAAATATAGGCGTGTTCGGATCAAAGGCTCTGCTCAACAGAACGAGTCGTTTCGGTCCAGCGACTCTTAAGGACTCTCGCCGTAAGGACATTTGAAAAGCATTTCCTCTCAGTCATGTCTGTAGTTGGCTCTGCAAGAGTCATACTGTCTGTCTGTCTGTCTGTCTGTCTGTCCTGCATCCTGTACCCTATAGCAGAACAGATATTAATCTTCGACAATTATCTTTTTTAAAGATGTTTCTTGTCAAACTTACGTCGAACTTATTACGGATTTTGTAATTAACTTGTAGCTGCATTATTTGGTGTTAAATGTGGGTCTTGTTAGGTATTTGTAGCAGTAGCAAAATATTCCAGGAAAACATAAAATTGTCCACAAAAAATAAATAAATAAACGTTGATAAAACAAAAAACAATAAATAAACGTTGATAAAACAAGCTATTTTCGACGGTAAGTCTCTAGTTCTACAGTTGTTTCCCCTGACCTATTTATGGATATCTGTAATATTTTACATTGGAAACATGAAGAATTCATTATGAACCTACAACCTTTTACGACTGCTTTATTTATCTACTGTTGAGTATCCCTCTCGAAAACCAGCCTGTGCATCGGATACTTTGCCATAAATATTAAAATAAAAAGTAATCCCTCTATTTATTATCGAAGTATAAATTTTTCCAAATACATCCAATAATGAAATGCCTCTATAATTATCAGGTACATTTATATCTCCTTTTTTGTGTAAAGGAACTAGTATAGATTGACTCCAACATGAAGGAAATATACCATTTAAAAACAAGCGGTTAAAAAGTTTACTTATAACTGGTAATAAAGTTTCTATGCAATCAATGAAAAATTTTGGAAGGATACCATCAGGCCCCGCTGATTTACCCCTACGGCATGTACAATTTCATCATTCGGCGGAAATACGTTCATTAAGAATCAAATGCTCAATCTCATCATCAGGTTCATATATTTCGATAGATGAAGCCGGTATCATAGCAATGCGGGTAAAGTGCTGTCCAACGCGAGTTTTTACAAGCACTTTAACTGCAATTTGTACCGACAGCTACAAGCATTAAAATACTCGTCAGTGTAGTAACACCAGCCATGTATGTTTATGCCAGACTTTAAGTAAACACCTCGCTGGATGATTTGTTCAAATAGGTGGACTGGTCCTGTGAACACCACGTAACGTAACGTCAAATCGACCAAAACGTCAAAATGTTACATTTTTTAAGATCACGGAAAATCGACACAGTTTTGTTGATAGTGAACGTAGAATCATTTTATAAACATCGTGCGACAGATTGGTTTATCATTTATGAACTTCGACGCCATGTTAACCAAAACCTAAAAAGATATAGTCTGACATGAAAATACTGATTCAGAATAAAAGACGTATGAATCTTCATCTAAAAAATCAGGAGCGTTACATTTTTTTAAGATTCGGAAAATTGTATGCTTTGATTATTTTCTATTTCTGAATCTAAGTTATTTTCATATAGCGTGAATGTGCATTTACTGAGCTTAACGTCCATTTAAAAATTCAGTATTTTACTATTTCTGTAGTATTTTTATATTACAAACAACATACTACCTATAACCATCATAGTTTGCAATAATGATGACCCTAGGATCACCTTGACCTATTTTGCAGCAATGTCAACTTAGGTCGCCTATGCATTTGAATAGGGAAAAGTGGAAAAGTGTTATTTTATAGCAGAAAACTGGCTGGAAATAGGCAAATGGACAGAAGATTTATGTTTATGAAAAAATTTTAGCCCCAGGGGGTTGTTTGCCCCTGCCCCGGGGCTATCTACATGTATATGACTGTAATATTCAAACATCTTGTCTGATACCACTTGGCCGATTGAAATGAAATTTTATATGGAGAATTTTATATGGAGATTTCATGGATTCTCTTAACCATGATAATCAAGCTGATGTTATCGAGGCTTTTAATTCCACATCTAGGTACCTCGATGACCTTTTGAACATTGGCAACCCTTATTTTGAAGGTATGGTCAATCAAATTTATCCACCTGAACTTCAGTTGAACAAAGCCAATATCTCAGATACCGAAGCTACATCTTTCTGTTGCAAATGGATTTGTTTCTTCTAAAATTTATGATAAGCGCGATGACTTTGATTTTGATATAGTAAATTTTCCTTTTTTGGATGGTGACGTTCCTCGTCGTGCTTCTTACGGTGTTTACATTTCGCAACTTATTAGGTTTGCTAGAGTCTGCAATCATGTTACAGACTTCAACGCTCGAAATAAATGTTTAACGGCAAAACTTCTCCAACAGGGCTATCGGTATCATAAACTTCGAAAAACCTTTTCTAAATTTTATCGTAGACACTATGAATTGATTTCCAAATATAATGTTGGATTAAAAAAAGGTACAAGTAGGCAAAGATCAGGAAAAGGCGCAATCAGAAAAAAATCATCTTGAACGAGTCGCTGCTTAATGATGAAATTGTCATCAACACCCGAAACTCGTGTCATCAAGACAAAGGTGCGAAAACAAACATCACAGGAATCACGAGGCGTGTTAAAACATTGCAGTCATTAAACTGACACCTATTTGATTGGATTTTAAGATTAACAGATTAGAAAGGTACAAGTAGGCAAAGATCAGGAAAAGGCGCAACCAGAAAAAGATTCCCACTCAAAAAACCGAGGTGGGAAAAAACCGAACTAACAACCAGGAACTTATACCATGAAACATATCGTAAGCCGAATGAGCAGCTATTTTCCCAATAGGTGGCCACTCAGTTACCTTAACTTAACTAAAAATATGAAAACATACATAAGGCGCCAACAGCACAAAAACATTTTTATACACCAAGACATAAAACAAAAAAGAACCACCACAGAAGTATCGACTTGGAACGATCAGTAACACAAAGTTACTGGCGGGCTTAAACCGGTTTTACATGGCCATAACCTCACCCTCAGCTTCTGCAGTGGTTCATAACATTTAGTTAGTTATTCGGTCCTCGTGGTGAATCTCTAACTAGTCAATGAATCATCAAGAACAAACAAATAAATCATGATAAACATCCTGATGAATCAAAAACCAGGACTCACAGACTGAGTAAGCTGCCCGACGATGGAGATCCCTGGGCGCCGAATAACCTACTAACTCCGGAGCAAAAGAAAAACACCAGTTGGACCCCGGTGGGCCAAGCAAGACGCTTTTAAGTGAGGGCCTTTCGGAACCTGAATTTTATGGTGACTTAGTTTACAAATTTAAGAAACTTATAGGAATTAATGATTTTTCTTTTCAGTTCAGAAAAATCATAACACGTTACAGACGTATAGGTTTTAACTTGAATGTTATTCGACAGTCTGCATGCTTAGTTTTTAACCCAATCATGGTTGATAACTATGCTGCCTTCTTTAATTGCACGCCGGTGGGTCGGGCGTCATACTCTATGATGGCCCCGACTTAACGCTATTCATTTTAGTTGGTTGGGGCCGGAGCTTCTTGTCTGTTGCTTGGCCCACCGGGGTCCAACTGGTGTTTTTCTTTTGCTCCGGAGTTAGTAGGTTATTCGGCGCCCAGGGATCTCCATCGTCGGGCAGCTTACTCAATCTGTGAGTCCTTGTTTTTGATTCATCAGGATGTTTATCATGATTTATGTGTTTGTTCTTGATGATTCATTGACTAGTTAGAGATTCACCACGAGGACCGAAGAACTTACTAAATGTTATGAACCACTGCAGAAGCTGAGGGTGAGGTTAGGATCCTGTAAAACCGGTTTAAGCCCGCCAGTAACTTTGTGTTACTGATCGTTCCAAGGCGATACTTCTGTGGTGGTTCTTTTTGTTTTATGTCTTGGTGTTAAATTATTTTTTTGTGCTGTTGGCGCCTTATGTATGTTTTCATATTTTTAATTAAGTTAAGGTAACTGAGTGGCCACCTATTGGGAAAATAGCTGCTCATTCGTCTTACGATTTGTTTCATGGTATAAGTGCCTGATTGTTAGTTTGTTTTTTTCCCACCTCGGGTTTTGGAGTGGGAATCTCTTTCTGATTGCGCCTTTTCCTGATCTTTGCCTACTTGTACCTTTTCCT
This sequence comes from Rugalucina vietnamica, assembly GCA_964017185.1. Lineage (NCBI taxonomy): Eukaryota > Metazoa > Mollusca > Bivalvia > Lucinida > Lucinidae > Rugalucina > Rugalucina vietnamica. Next base: position 51,819,533 of record OZ024869.1, read on the forward strand.
TGGATAAGGCGCGGTATCTTGGTCACCTTAAGCATTAAGAAGTGGGAACAAAAAATTTATATAAATGGTCCAATTCACATGACCAAGATAGCCACCGTGGCTATAAATAGCAAAAACCTTTAAAATTATTCTTCTCCAGAACCAGAAGGCCTATGGTTTTGAAACTTGGCATGAAGCATTGGGGAATGGAGCTCTACAAAGTATATATAAATCATGACCATGGCATGACCTTGACCTATTGTACGGCAAGGTACACTTAGGTTACCAATGCATTTGAATTGTAAAATGTCATTTTACGGGGAAAGCTTGAGATCTGTGCACAACAAGGTCAAGGTTAAGGACCACAATGGAAATAAGAGAGATCACTCTTTCTTTTTTGTGTCATCCTTGGTATTGATTGGCAAGCCATATAACTTTACAATGGAAAATTGATTATTTTCATGCACCCATGTGTGAAGATAGCATTTTACTACATTGTTCTGTTTTATATTGTACATGTATGTGTATGTTTTGCTAATCTGTGATACCGAAATCAATCAATCAATCAATCAAGGTCATTTATGGTCAATTAATGCTCCGATCTTGGTCAGATCTCAGGTGACCGCTCTCATGATTATTGGTCCTCTTATCAATTTATTTGCTTTTTCATTGATAAAACAAAAGATATGAACATCTAAAATGTGTCCTTAAACCTGTCACCGGCCATCTTCAAAAGCCCTTTAAAAGGCTCTAAGTCTGTATGAACCATGCTATATAAAGCAAAGCCATTGATCCCCGTAAGATGGATTTCAGTCCCAAAACTATATATCTTGTGCTTAGGCATCACTACTACATCACTGAGCTTCTATGTACTGTCAACAATTTATATTTTAGAATAAAACATAAATAAAATGTACATCATGCATCCTGTACAGATATTAATCTTCGACAATCTCCATCGTCGGGCAGCTTACTCAATCTGTGAGTCCTTTTTTTTTAGATTCATCAGGATGTTTATCATGATTTATTTGTTTGTTCTTGATGATTCATTGACTAGTTAGAGATTCACCACGTGGACCGAAGAACTTACTAAATGTTATGAACCACTGCAGAAGCTGAGGGTGAGGTTAAGATCCTGTAAAACCGGTTTAAGCCCGCCAGTAACTTTGTGTTACTGATCGTTCCAAGGCGATACTTCTGTGGTGGTTCTTTTTGTTTTATGTCTTGGTGTTTAAAATTTTCTGTGCTGTTGGCGCCTTATGTATGTTTTCATATTTATAATTAAGTTAAGGTAACTGAGTGGCCACCTATTGGGAAAATAGCTGCTCATTCGGCTTACGATATGTTTCATGGTATAAGTGCCTGATTGTTAGTTTGGTTTTTCCCACCTCGGTTTTTGGAGTGGGAATCTCTTTCTGATTGCACCTTTTCCTGATCTTTGCCTACTTGTACCTTTTTCTTGTATGATCTTTTATCAACGAAGGGACTGCGAGCGATTTATGGTCGATTCGCGGCCTATACCTGTTCGCAATCTGACATGTTCGCTACCAACACTTTCGCGACCTACAGCTGTATACATGTTCGCTTCCGGACATTTTCGTTACCCGACATTTTCGCTACCTGATTTTCTAAACTGCAAATAATAGGTAATGGAAGTGATGGTGAATTTGTATAGATCTATATTATATTTAATTTTGTTTCATGAAAATATATGCAACAGAAAATTTCAAAATTTATAAACTATATTCATAAATATGGTTTAAGGATGTTCGCTGCTAACATTTGACATTTCGGAACTTCCGGTTTTTCTTTACTTGAATATCTCGTAAACAGATGCAGATATTTTCCTAATATTTCATATTTGGAAACATATTGATAATATGCATTGAACGAGCTATGAAAATTGTCAATCTAAGAAACTTCATTTTTTCACCTCATTTTCTGCAACTTTGTAGAAAAATTTTGTTGTCAGTAAAATTTAGGGGGTAGGGTAGATTAAACTTGAATATTACACATCTTCAAATTAATTGCACTAGTTTGATGTTTATTTCAGCAGCAGTATATGTGTACATGGTCTTCTAAGTCATTCTTTGTGTCGTTGGTAAGCTGGTTTTAAAATTTAAGGTGGTTTCATGAAATGGTCTTTTAGAAACAAAACAGCCGAAAAAAGGCTGAAAATGGCGATTTTCGAGCTGTTGGTTCTCTCTTATATGCTCACTACCCTATATATTTCTTTCTTTTATTCGAACAATATTACCAAGTTCCATGTTGTGTGAAAATACAAGAAAAAGTTTGAATCAACAAATATGGGTTTGGTACATTTCAAAATATTGATTTTTTCCAACTTTTCAAGTATGGGGGTAGAGTTGGAAAATGAATCGTAAAATTTTGTCATCCACTCCAAGTTGCAAATTTTTCAATGCTTTTGGTCCAAAATTGTCTGCGCTACGTAAATATTATGACTTTTGAAAGCATTCTAGGTGTATTTTTGTTCAAGACAGGTATGTTTCAAAGAATTAAAAATTAAATTAATTTTACCAAATTTAAGACATGGTGCTCATAGGTCTCATTCAGAGGCCTATAGCTTGAAAAAATGCACACTACCCTATATTTATTTTGTTTTCAAATGTCTTGTGTTGTATTTGGGAATCAAAAAAGAGTGGTTAGAAAAAAAAGTTTGAATACTTTTTCATTGGCAGCGAACATCCTTAATACACATAAAATAATGACGGTGGAACCTAAAAAGGTTATTGGGGGTTAAAATTACATGTATCTACATATAAACATATTTACACACACAATGTAGACGATTATTATTTTTTCGTACTATTTTCAATGAAAAGATGAAATTTGCTGATTGCGGTTATAAATAATATCTTAAATTTTCTATCATCTTAAATTTCTTTCTTTCTTTCATGAATGAATGAATGAATGAATGAATTAAACACTAAGATATAAATGACATTAGAGTTAAAATCCACGACATTAAAATAAAATCCAGCGTGCAAAGACTTACCTTATTATTATTATTATTATTATTATTATTATTATTATTATTATTATTAAAAAAGGGAAAAAATGTAATTTAGCATATATTTACTATAAAATATAGGGAATGAATGAATGAATGAATGAATGAATGAATGAATGAATGAATGAATAGAAACCCTAAGATAAAAACATGGCAATAAAAATAAAATCAGTGACGTTAAGATAAAATCAAGTTTGCAAAGACACTGATCAGAATGTTTCTGTATGGTTAATTTAGTCCAAATGAGTTACGTCACATAAGCATGCGGCAAAAGTAGACACTTTTAAATTGTGAATAATAAACAAAAAAGAAAGTATACTTACATGTAAGCAACTTACAATGGTTGGAGAATCAAATTCTAATGTGAAAGAAATAAATTCGAGAAAAAAATAGTTAATATCTTGATTCAAACACGAGATAACAAAATTTTTGAACAATAATTGTATTGGAATATAATACATGTAGGCGTTTTGTCGTTGAGTTGACGTGTCGGTGACTTGTCGTTGTCGATGAGTTGGTTTGCCTGTGATTTTTTTTTTCTGTCGATGAGTTTTTGTCAGCGAGTTGTTATTCGATCAATTGTCTGTCGGTGAGTTGTCGTGTTACCGTTGAAATTAGGTTGCGAGGAGACATAGTGGCATCTGACATATACCACGAATGTAACATTAACATTGTTCTACGCTAGTTTTGAACGACCCTCATTGAAATTTTTGTCAATTCTATTTATAGCACCGATAAAGACAGGACGGTGACAAAATCCATCAATATAAATTCGTAACATACACTGTATTTCCATTCATGCCAGGCCATGACACAAACAAAGTAAACAACGCACTCGCTTTGTCAAAACGATTTCATAAGGATGTGATATATTTATAGCACCGATAAAGACAGGACGGTGACAAAATCCATCAATATAAATTCGTAACATACACTGTATTTCCATTCATGCCAGGCCATGACACAAACAAAGTAAACAACGCACTCGCTTTGTCAAAACGATTTCATAAGGATGTGATATATTTTACTTGATAGTGATTTTCACGCACAATGTCTAGATCATAGTTCGTCACGTGCCGCGATAATATTATGATTTCTGTATTTTGTTTACTTTAAAATTCTCTCTCCGATGACTGATCATGATGGCACATCAACTTGGAAATTCTAAATGCCTGAAAATAAGCCCTAACATTTCTTATCTTAAAAGAAAAACAGCTAATTCCATTTAAAAAGAATGTATTTGCAACACTGACAAAAATTTTGAAATCACGCATTTTATGCCAATCCTAAATATAAATTACCAAGTACACTAAACTACGGGTTTATTTTCACCTCAACTATTACCCTCAGCATTTGAATCTTTCAAGTTAATGTGCCACCATAAAGGTCTATGTATTTCTGTTTGCTCCTTATGTTGTCATTGTTATAATGACCTAAGTGTAAATAAAATTCTGAAAAATTCTGCGTAGGCTACTAAGCAACAGTGAAGTTTGGTAGTGATTGACTAATTAATGGTCATAATAGGCGGGAAGCTGTGAGGTTCAGTAGTGAGTGAATAATTAACGGTCATAATTGGCGGGAAGCCGAGAAAAACATCGTGGTAGGGAACCGACTAGGGTCGATAAGGTGCGAAAAGGTGGCAGGGAAAAATACCGAGACGCGAAAGGACCGATGGGAGGTCGCGAAAGGACTGTGCGAACGAACCAGGTCGCGAAACATCCAGGCACCCTGCGAACGGGTTTCGTTTTGGTGCACAAATACTAAAGATCGCGATTTTATGATTGCTTTCGTCGAAAATAGCGGTTAATTTGTAACGCCTGGCATGACGTTGTTAGCGTTTTTTTCTATCATTTCTTGGCCTTGTATTCAGTAATGGGTCATAAAATATATCAAACTTGCACATGGTCTAAAAGCTTGTTTGAAGATCTTTATTTTGATGTATTTTGCATACCACTACATCGAAAAATGTTGACATAGCAATATTTTAGCACAAAGAATGTGAAAAATCGCGAATTGTGCCTGAATATCTGACGCGACGTCAGTATGAATTCACTATTTATGCATTATCAGCAGGTTTCCAGTTTACCAAAAATTAATTTTGGAAATACAGGTAACCAAAACCTCCCTGGCCTCGAGATCAGAGTGGTTTTGATTACCTGTATTTTCAATATCGATTATTTTTAAGCTGAAAACCGGCCGATAATGTAAAAGTGATCAGTATCAATAATATTTGCAAGAAAATAAATAGAACAAAAAAAATCAAATGATTTTGTGTCTAAATTTATGAGAGCTCAGAATTAATCCCCACAGTAGGGGGACGGAAGTGAACGGACAGTTGCTACTGACCGGAAAGTCATGTCACTTGCGATCATGTACAGTGGAGAATCGGTCACTTGTGGCATTGATTATTTGTTTACACCTAATAAAACGTTCTCTCAAATGCACGGAAAAGTAGTCAGACCCGTTTTATTTGGATTATAGGTAAGCTACATATATGCATTTCATTTTGACCACATGAACTTGCTATTTCATCCCTTCCATGAAATAGACCTTTGATCACTTGTTTATCATGGTTTGATAGGTGATTTTTGAAACTGTTAACACGAATAAAACATGTGTTAATTCGAAAAAAAAAACAAAAAAAAAAAACAAAAAAAAAAAAAAAAAAAAAAAAAAAAGAAAAAAAAAAAAAAAAAACACTTGGAATTAAAAGCTTTAGTCACAAAATGGTAATACTTGCTGAGAAAATGGAACAAAATAGTTTCAAAACTGTCCAGTGATGCAAAATATATGGAAAACATAACAGTGTAAAAGCCAAGATTTGTACAGTCACTTGCTTTGATGACGTAAAAAGCTAGTGACAGAGCGTCTATTGTACTATAAGCAAGTGACCAATCCTTCCACTGTACATTCGCAAGTACCGTTACTTCCGTTCACTTCTGCTCCCCTACTGTGATCCCCTCCGGTCAAGCCCCCCCCCCCCCCCCGGTGTGGTATTGTCAATTTATCGGTTCAGCAGTACACTATTCTGATTCTGATATTTCATGCAAGCATTTTCTCCTTTTTTGGCCCAACCGTTGGAAATCTTAGCAGATAAACTGCATTCCAGCGACTTGGAAATATGAGGCTTGACCTCCAATATTATTTTTAAGTCGCCGGAAGTTAGTCCTACCAAGATGTGAGAGAGGACCAGTTGAAACGCTTACTCTAATTGCCTCATGAAGAATGAATTATAAAATAAACTATTATAAAATAGTGAAATCGCCCTGGGGTTTTGTTTTAACCGTGTCTTTATTAGTATATACTGAGAGGCATGGAACGTTTAGGTTGTTTTTGGCGGATTTATGGTAGCATTATTTAATGGCAGTGGCTATTTTGCCGGACCCGGCAAAATAGCTCCTAGGGGCTATTTTGCCGGACCCGGCAAAATAAGGCAAAATAGCTCCTAGGGGCTATTTTGCCGGACCCGGCAAAATAGCTATAATATACATATAGGCTATTTTGCCGGACCAAAAACTTAGTAAAATTTTTATTTCATATTTTTATTTTTTTTACTACATTTTCTTTTATTTAATACCTATTTATTTGAGATAATTATGTTTTTAAAAGAATGCACATACTGAAAATGTGGATAAAAGACTTTATTCAGATACAAATGGAAGTATGGCTGGCATTCTGGGACACTTTAAAAGGGAATCTCTTAAGAAAAGGAGAAAATTTGTAATGAAAAGGTCTGAAGATTAAAGTCAGAATACACAAGAATATATGCATTGTAGAAATCAACACTCATTGGCATTGCAGATACGTTTAGCTAGCAAAGAAGATTTCAAAAGCAGTTTCTTTCCACAGACTATCAGGGACTGGAATTTTTCACCCATCAGACTAACATATTCCTTGGTGTGCCTGTCAGAAATTTTACTATTCCAGTACTGGTAATTTTCAGTTGTCTCAAAATGTCATTATACCCCCGGCATTTATGCCAACGGATATATAGCTTTTGCTTTTCCGTTCGTCCGCTCGTATATTAGTTAGCTCGCATGTTTATTTGTAATTCCGGAACATTTGTAGAATTTATGTCAAAGTTTTGGTTAAAGTTTTTTTAGTGGTGTATATCTTATAGGGTTTGCCCGGGCTGGAGGTCAAAATCTAGGTCACCTTTAAAATGTGCTATTTAAAATGTTAATGTTTCTTCTCTAAGTTCATATCTTAGTAAACGGTCATAGGAATGTACTCCTATATATAGATCATATATACCCTGTAGGATTTGTTTTTATTTCATGGCACCAAATCCTGGGTGCCTTCCCCAAAGGTGCAGCTAGAGGTCAAAATCTAGGACACCTGTAGAATTTGATAGATGCCATGATAAGTTTTCTGTTAGTCTGTATCTTGACATCCACAAAGTCTTGTCAGAAAGCATTCTTAGACAGTAGGTACCCTGTAAGTGTCAGACTCTTGGGTCCATCTGTGGGGGTGGGGCTAGAAGTCAAAAACTAGAACATCTGGTAATCCAGTGTAGCGGGGTCTGCGCTCAAGCTTCCTGGAACTAGCCATGATCAGCTATAAGTCTATTTAAATTTTATATTTTGGGTCTGTTAAAATTTAAAAACTCTAGCATTCACCATTCGAAGATTTAAAAACGTGACCAACAGACCCAGCCAGAGGCAACATGCCCTTCCAACTTTACCAAAGTTGTGTCATTAAAAAGGCACAAAAAGCAGCCTACTGATTGAGAAGTATCTCAAATAAATAAATAGATAAATAAAACAAAAATGTAGATTAGAATACCTTACAAAATATAAAATAAAATTTTTAATAAGTACTTGGTCCAGCAAAATGGCCTATATGTCCAAAATAGCTATTTTACCGGGTCCGGCAAAATAGCTCATAGGGACTATTTTGCCGGGTCCGGCAAAATAGCTCTGCCTTATTTAATTTAGGGTGTTCCAACTGACCGTAAAATGGATGGGTTAATTTTCGGCTATTAGTTAGACCCCAGTTGTAACGGCTTAAACGTGAAACGAATAATCGTATCATACAGTCAAAAGGTTAGAAATCTCAAATCGAACGAGTGTAAACAAAAAAGCTTATCGATGAGAGTGTAGGGTCTAGGTAAAGTGTTTTTCTGAGCAAGTATCACACTTATACTCAAATTTGACTCTTTTAAATCTGTGTTGTTTTCTTCTCCCTCAAAAATTTTTTAAGGGGCCGAGAACCCACTCCCCCCCCCCAACACCCACCCACAGGGACTTGTAACAATCCCTATTAGGTTTGTTATCTATTATCGATTAATCTATTATAAAGGCATACATATAATAAGCATATTTCATAAATAGAAGAAGAAGTTGTTACAAGTCCCTGTGCACCCCCCCCCCCTCCCAGACCTTCAGCTGTTGTTTACAAACTCCACTCAGATCCAATAAACCCTGGATGGGTAACTACGGTATATTTATGGTATTTATTGGAAATATGTGGTCTCGGCTAGATTGTCAAAGCTGTAATTGATAAAGTTTAAAAGCTGATAATTTAATTATTTGAACAAATGTCCAAGATACCTGCCTAGAATGTCCGCGAGGGCGTATGGCAGTATATAGAGATAGATAGATAGATAGATATTTTTTTTCATAAATCAATAGCTTAATATATAAACTTTAAGACAGTATCATTTTATTTCTGGAGAAATCATCATGTTCTGCACAAATCGTCTAGAAAGTTAGGTACCAAATTTCACTGTTCAAGGCCGTCGTCGCCGGTGCGGTAGGTCCGGCAAGCGCCGGACCACTTTTTTGGCCGACCATGGTATCCGCCGTACAACTTTTTTCGATCGCAGCAGCAGTGCTTACATGTTTTTGTTCTCCTAATCGTCTCATCTTGAACGAGTCGCTGCTTAATGATGAAATTGTCATCAACACCCGAAACTCGTGTCATCAAGACAAAGGTGCGAAAACAAACATCACAGGAATCACGAGGCGTGTTAAAACATTGCGGTCATTAAACTGACACCTATTTGATTGGATTTTAAGATTAACAGATTAGAAAGGTACAAGTAGGCAAAGATCAGGAAAAGGCGCAACCAGAAAAAGATTCCCACTCCAAAAATCGAGGTGGGAAAAAACCAAACTAACAATCAGGTACTTATACCATGAAACATATCGTAAGCTGAATGAGCAGCTATTTTCCCAATAGGTGGCCACTCAGGTTCCATTCACAGTTTCGTACTTTTGAGGTGGGCCAAAATTTTCAAAATTAAGGGGTAGGGCATGAAATTGGGCTGTAAATTATCCTCTTTCAATAATTTGCCGACATCTTTCCCCAAATCGGATCAATTATGCCTCAAACATGTGAAAAATACTTATTTTCTATTTTTAGACTGGTAAAAACCGGGATTATATAAGGATCCCGGATCGTTCGCCAGTCATAGCCGGTGACGCTCTTCACTGTCGTTTTTGCAGGGGTTATCTTTGTTCACAAATAGCGAAAAAAGTAGATGGATGGCACATATTTGTGCACTGCTCATTATGATCCTGGGTCGATTCTCTAAGTATTTGCATGAGATCTATGGGGCTTCCTTTTGCACAGAATATGCATGGGGGCCCAGACTTCAGGCATATTTTACGAAAATTCACTGGTCTGAAAGAGGGGGTAGGGGAAAATATCCCCAATACAGGTAGGGTGATAGTCCGTTCTAGGCAATTTAAATGATGTTAAATTGTTGTTAGACATTTGATTTAATGATTTTATGGGAGAAATCGGATTGTTCACCAGATTTGACAGAGCTATTATCAATTTTGGCGGATCTAGCAAAATTAACTGAAAAATGCTCATAAAACTGTGGATTGCTACCTTAAAGCAATAACCGATTTTTTTTAATTTCCATTTCAAGGTCTCAGTTTTCTTTGATCAGGTGGCCCAATATATGGACATAACTGTTTCGTGATCTTTTGGTCACTCGCACGACCACAGAGTGAGTAAAGCTGGATGCGGTTAGTTGGGGCTCCATTCCTCAAAAATCGACCTAAAAATGCCTCGAAAGCATATGACTCGTTCTGACTCCTCCTGAAAGGCCAGTTTTAATGCAAATCCAATTTCTTTGCCTGAATTTAATTGGAATTATGTTAAAGAATAGTTTTAGACGAAAATTGCCAGAAACTAGAGCAAAAAGTTTTGCTTTAAAGCAATAACCGATTTTTTTTAATTTCCATTTCAAGGTCTCAGTTTTCTTTGATCAGGTGGCCCAATATATGGACATAACTGTTTCGTGATCTTTTGGTCACTCGCACGACCACAGAGTGAGTAAAGCTGGATGCGGTTAGTTGGGGCTCCATTCCTCAAAAATCGACCTAAAAATGCCTCGAAAGCATATGACTCGTTCTGACTCCTCCTGAAAGGCCAGTTTTAATGCAAATCCAATTTCTTTGCCTGAATTTAATTGGAATTATGTTAAAGAATAGTTTTAGACGAAAATTGCCAGAAACTAGAGCAAAAAGTTTTGCTTTAAGGTTCCATTCACAGTTTCGTACTTTTGAGGTGGGCCAAAATTTTCAAAATTAAGGGGTAGGGCATGAAATTGGGCTGTAAATTATCCTCTTTCAATAATTTGCCGACATCTTTCCCCAAATCGGATCAATTATGCCTCAAACATGTGAAAAATACTTATTTTCTATTTTTAGACTGGTAAAAACCGGGATTATATAAGGATCCCGGATCGTTCGCCAGTCATAGCCGGTGACGCTCTTCACTGTCGTTTTTGCAGGGGTTATCTTTGTTCACAAATAGCGAAAAAAGTAGATGGATGGCACATATTTGTGCACTGCTCATTATGATCCTGGGTCGATTCTCTAAGTATTTGCATGAGATCTATGGGGCTTCCTTTTGCACAGAATATGCATGGGGGCCCAGACTTCAGGCATATTTTACGAAAATTCACTGGTCTGAAAGAGGGGGTAGGGGAAAATATCCCCAATACAGGTAGGGTGATAGTCCGTTCTAGGCAATTTAAATGATGTTAAATTGTTGTTAGACATTTGATTTAATGATTTTATGGGAGAAATCGGATTGTTCACCAGATTTGACAGAGCTATTATCAATTTTGGCGGATCTAGCAAAATTAACTGAAAAATGCTCATAAAACTGTGGATTGCTACCTCAGTTACCTAAACTTAACTAAAAATATGAAAACATACATAAGGCGCCAACAGCACAAAAAATTTTTAAACACCAAGACATAAAAACATAACAGTGTAAAAGCCAAGATTTGTACAGTCACTTGCTTTGATGACGTAAAAAGCTAGTGACAGAGCGTCTATTGTACTATAAGCAAGTGACCAATCCTTCCACTGTACATTCGCAAGTACCGTTACTTCCGTTCACTTCTGCTCCCCTACTGTGATCTCCTCCGGTCAAGCCCCCCCCCCCCCCCCCCCCCCCCCCCTCCCGGTGTGGTATTGTCAATTTATCGGTTCAGCAGTACACTATTCTGATTCTGATATTTCATGCAAGCATTTTCTCCTTTTTTGGCCCAACCGTTGGAAATCTTAGCAGATAAACTGCATTCCAGCGACTTGGAAATATGAGGCTTGACCTCCAATATTATTTTTAAGTCGCCGGAAGTTAGTCCTACCAAGATGTGAGAGAGGACCAGTTGAAACGCTTACTCTAATTGCCTCATGAAGAATGAATTATAAAATAAACTATTATAAAATAGTGAAATCGCCCTGGGGTTTTGTTTTAACCGTGTCTTTATTAGTATATACTGAGAGGCATGGAACGTTTAGGTTGTTTTTGGCGGATTTATGGTAGCATTATTTAATGGCAGTGGCTATTTTGCCGGACCCGGCAAAATAGCTCCTAGGGGCTATTTTGCCGGACCCGGCAAAATAAGGCAAAATAGCTCCTAGGGGCTATTTTGCCGGACCCGGCAAAATAGCTATAATATACATATAGGCTATTTTGCCGGACCAAAAACTTAGTAAAATTTTTATTTCATATTTTTATTTTTTTTTACTACATTTTCTTTTATTTAATACCTATTTATTTGAGATAATTATGTTTTTAAAAGAATGCACATACTGAAAATGTGGATAAAAGACTTTATTCAGATACAAATGGAAGTATGGCTGGCATTCTGGGACACTTTAAAAGGGAATCTCTTAAGAAAAGGAGAAAATTTGTAATGAAAAGGTCTGAAGATTAAAGTCAGAATACACAAGAATATATGCATTGTAGAAATCAACACTCATTGGCATTGCAGATACGTTTAGCTAGCAAAGAAGATTTCAAAAGCAGTTTCTTTCCACAGACTATCAGGGACTGGAATTTTTCACCCATCAGACTAACATATTCCTTGGTGTGCCTGTCAGAAATTTTACTATTCCAGTACTGGTAATTTTCAGTTGTCTCAAAATGTCATTATACCCCCGGCATTTATGCCAACGGATATATAGCTTTTGCTTTTCCGTTCGTCCGCTCGTATATTAGTTAGCTCGCATGTTTATTTGTAATTCCGGAACATTTGTAGAATTTATGTCAAAGTTTTGGTTAAAGTTTTTTTAGTGGTGTATATCTTATAGGGTTTGCCCGGGCTGGAGGTCAAAATCTAGGTCACCTTTAAAATGTGCTATTTAAAATGTTAATGTTTCTTCTCTAAGTTCATATCTTAGTAAACGGTCATAGGAATGTACTCCTATATATAGATCATATATACCCTGTAGGATTTGTTTTTATTTCATGGCACCAAATCCTGGGTGCCTTCCCCAAAGGTGCAGCTAGAGGTCAAAATCTAGGACACCTGTAGAATTTGATAGATGCCATGATAAGTTTTCTGTTAGTCTGTATCTTGACATCCACAAAGTCTTGTCAGAAAGCATTCTTAGACAGTAGGTACCCTGTAAGTGTCAGACTCTTGGGTCCATCTGTGGGGGTGGGGCTAGAAGTCAAAAACTAGAACATCTGGTAATCCAGTGTAGCGGGGTCTGCGCTCAAGCTTCCTGGAACTAGCCATGATCAGCTATAAGTCTATTTAAATTTTATATTTTGGGTCTGTTAAAATTTAAAAACTCTAGCATTCACCATTCGAAGATTTAAAAACGTGACCAACAGACCCAGCCAGAGGCAACATGCCCTTCCAACTTTACCAAAGTTGTGTCATTAAAAAGGCACAAAAAGCAGCCTACTGATTGAGAAGTATCTCAAATAAATAAATAGATAAATAAAACAAAAATGTAGATTAGAATACCTTACAAAATATAAAATAAAATTTTTAATAAGTACTTGGTCCAGCAAAATGGCCTATATGTCCAAAATAGCTATTTTACCGGGTCCGGCAAAATAGCTCATAGGGACTATTTTGCCGGGTCCGGCAAAATAGCTCTGCCTTATTTAATTTAGGGTGTTCCAACTGACCGTAAAATGGATGGGTTAATTTTCGGCTATTAGTTAGACCCCAGTTGTAACGGCTTAAACGTGAAACGAATAATCGTATCATACAGTCAAAAGGTTAGAAATCTCAAATCGAACGAGTGTAAACAAAAAAGCTTATCGATGAGAGTGTAGGGTCTAGGTAAAGTGTTTTTCTGAGCAAGTATCACACTTATACTCAAATTTGACTCTTTTAAATCTGTGTTGTTTTCTTCTCCCTCAAAAATTTTTTAAGGGGCCGAGAACCCACTCCCCCCCCCCCCCCCCCCCAACACCCACCCACAGGGACTTGTAACAATCCCTATTAGGTTTGTTATCTATTATCGATTAATCTATTATAAAGGCATACATATAATAAGCATATTTCATAAATAGAAGAAGAAGTTGTTACAAGTCCCTGTGCACCCCCCCCCCCCCTCCCAGACCTTCAGCTGTTGTTTACAAACTCCACTCAGATCCAATAAACCCTGGATGGGTAACTACGGTATATTTATGGTATTTATTGGAAATATGTGGTCTCGGCTAGATTGTCAAAGCTGTAATTGATAAAGTTTAAAAGCTGATAATTTAATTATTTGAACAAATGTCCAAGATACCTGCCTAGAATGTCCGCGAGGGCGTATGGCAGTATATAGAGATAGATAGATAGATAGATATTTTTTTTCATAAATCAATAGCTTAATATATAAACTTTAAGACAGTATCATTTTATTTCTGGAGAAATCATCATGTTCTGCACAAATTGTCTAGAAAGTTAGGTACCAAATTTCACTGTTCAAGGCCGTCGTCGCCGGTGCGGTAGGTCCGGCAAGCGCCGGACCACTTTTTTGGCCGACCATGGTATCCGCCGTACAACTTTTTTCGATCGCAGCAGCAGTGCTTACATGTTTTTGTTCTCCTAATCGTCTCATCTTGAACGAGTCGCTGCTTAATGATGAAATTGTCATCAACACCCGAAACTCGTGTCATCAAGACAAAGGTGCGAAAACAAACATCACAGGAATCACGAGGCGTGTTAAAACATTGCGGTCATTAAACTGACACCTATTTGATTGGATTTTAAGATTAACAGATTAGAAAGGTACAAGTAGGCAAAGATCAGGAAAAGGCGCAACCAGAAAAAGATTCCCACTCCAAAAATCGAGGTGGGAAAAAACCAAACTAACAATCAGGTACTTATACCATGAAACATATCGTAAGCTGAATGAGCAGCTATTTTCCCAATAGGTGGCCACTCAGGTTCCATTCACAGTTTCGTACTTTTGAGGTGGGCCAAAATTTTCAAAATTAAGGGGTAGGGCATGAAATTGGGCTGTAAATTATCCTCTTTCAATAATTTGCCGACATCTTTCCCCAAATCGGATCAATTATGCCTCAAACATGTGAAAAATACTTATTTTCTATTTTTAGACTGGTAAAAACCGGGATTATATAAGGATCCCGGATCGTTCGCCAGTCATAGCCGGTGACGCTCTTCACTGTCGTTTTTGCAGGGGTTATCTTTGTTCACAAATAGCGAAAAAAGTAGATGGATGGCACATATTTGTGCACTGCTCATTATGATCCTGGGTCGATTCTCTAAGTATTTGCATGAGATCTATGGGGCTTCCTTTTGCACAGAATATGCATGGGGGCCCAGACTTCAGGCATATTTTACGAAAATTCACTGGTCTGAAAGAGGGGGTAGGGGAAAATATCCCCAATACAGGTAGGGTGATAGTCCGTTCTAGGCAATTTAAATGATGTTAAATTGTTGTTAGACATTTGATTTAATGATTTTATGGGAGAAATCGGATTGTTCACCAGATTTGACAGAGCTATTATCAATTTTGGCGGATCTAGCAAAATTAACTGAAAAATGCTCATAAAACTGTGGATTGCTACCTTAAAGCAATAACCGATTTTTTTTAATTTCCATTTCAAGGTCTCAGTTTTCTTTGATCAGGTGGCCCAATATATGGACATAACTGTTTCGTGATCTTTTGGTCACTCGCACGACCACAGAGTGAGTAAAGCTGGATGCGGTTAGTTGGGGCTCCATTCCTCAAAAATCGACCTAAAAATGCCTCGAAAGCATATGACTCGTTCTGACTCCTCCTGAAAGGCCAGTTTTAATGCAAATCCAATTTCTTTGCCTGAATTTAATTGGAATTATGTTAAAGAATAGTTTTAGACGAAAATTGCCAGAAACTAGAGCAAAAAGTTTTGCTTTAAAGCAATAACCGATTTTTTTTAATTTCCATTTCAAGGTCTCAGTTTTCTTTGATCAGGTGGCCCAATATATGGACATAACTGTTTCGTGATCTTTTGGTCACTCGCACGACCACAGAGTGAGTAAAGCTGGATGCGGTTAGTTGGGGCTCCATTCCTCAAAAATCGACCTAAAAATGCCTCGAAAGCATATGACTCGTTCTGACTCCTCCTGAAAGGCCAGTTTTAATGCAAATCCAATTTCTTTGCCTGAATTTAATTGGAATTATGTTAAAGAATAGTTTTAGACGAAAATTGCCAGAAACTAGAGCAAAAAGTTTTGCTTTAAGGTTCCATTCACAGTTTCGTACTTTTGAGGTGGGCCAAAATTTTCAAAATTAAGGGGTAGGGCATGAAATTGGGCTGTAAATTATCCTCTTTCAATAATTTGCCGACATCTTTCCCCAAATCGGATCAGTTATGCCTCAAACATGTGAAAAATACTTATTTTCTATTTTTAGACTGGTAAAAACCGGGATTATATAAGGATCCCGGATCGTTCGCCAGTCATAGCCGGTGACGCTCTTCACTGTCGTTTTTGCAGGGGTTATCTTTGTTCACAAATAGCGAAAAAAGTAGATGGATGGCACATATTTGTGCACTGCTCATTATGATCCTGGGTCGATTCTCTAAGTATTTGCATGAGATCTATGGGGCTTCCTTTTGCACAGAATATGCATGGGGGCCCAGACTTCAGGCATATTTTACGAAAATTCACTGGTCTGAAAGAGGGGGTAGGGGAAAATATCCCCAATACAGGTAGGGTGATAGTCCGTTCTAGGCAATTTAAATGATGTTAAATTGTTGTTAGACATTTGATTTAATGATTTTATGGGAGAAATCGGATTGTTCACCAGATTTGACAGAGCTATTATCAATTTTGGCGGATCTAGCAAAATTAACTGAAAAATGCTCATAAAACTGTGGATTGCTACCTTAAAGCAATAACCGATTTTTTTTAATTTCCATTTCAAGGTCTCAGTTTTCTTTGATCAGGTGGCCCAATATATGGACATAACTGTTTCGTGATCTTTTGGTCACTCGCACGACCACAGAGTGAGTAAAGCTGGATGCGGTTAGTTGGGGCTCCATTCCTCAAAAATCGACCTAAAAATGCCTCGAAAGCATATGACTCGTTCTGACTCCTCCTGAAAGGCCAGTTTTAATGCAAATCCAATTTCTTTGCCTGAATTTAATTGGAATTATGTTAAAGAATAGTTTTAGACGAAAATTGCCAGAAACTAGAGCAAAAAGTTTTGCTTTAAAGCAATAACCGATTTTTTTTAATTTCCATTTCAAGGTCTCAGTTTTCTTTGATCAGGTGGCCCAATATATGGACATAACTGTTTCGTGATCTTTTGGTCACTCGCACGACCACAGAGTGAGTAAAGCTGGATGCGGTTAGTTGGGGCTCCATTCCTCAAAAATCGACCTAAAAATGCCTCGAAAGCATATGACTCGTTCTGACTCCTCCTGAAAGGCCAGTTTTAATGCAAATCCAATTTCTTTGCCTGAATTTAATTGGAATTATGTTAAAGAATAGTTTTAGACGAAAATTGCCAGAAACTAGAGCAAAAAGTTTTGCTTTAAGGTTCCATTCACAGTTTCGTACTTTTGAGGTGGGCCAAAATTTTCAAAATTAAGGGGTAGGGCATGAAATTGGGCTGTAAATTATCCTCTTTCAATAATTTGCCGACATCTTTCCCCAAATCGGATCAGTTATGCCTCAAACATGTGAAAAATACTTATTTTCTATTTTTAGACTGGTAAAAACCGGGATTATATAAGGATCCCGGATCGTTCGCCAGTCATAGCCGGTGACGCTCTTCACTGTCGTTTTTGCAGGGGTTATCTTTGTTCACAAATAGCGAAAAAAGTAGATGGATGGCACATATTTGTGCACTGCTCATTATGATCCTGGGTCGATTCTCTAAGTATTTGCATGAGATCTATGGGGCTTCCTTTTGCACAGAATATGCATGGGGGCCCAGACTTCAGGCATATTTTACGAAAATTCACTGGTCTGAAAGAGGGGGTAGGGGAAAATATCCCCAATACAGGTAGGGTGATAGTCCGTTCTAGGCAATTTAAATGATGTTAAATTGTTGTTAGACATTTGATTTAATGATTTTATGGGAGAAATCGGATTGTTCACCAGATTTGACAGAGCTATTATCAATTTTGGCGGATCTAGCAAAATTAACTGAAAAATGCTCATAAAACTGTGGATTGCTACCTCAGTTACCTAAACTTAACTAAAAATATGAAAACATACATAAGGCGCCAACAGCACAAAAAATTTTTAAACACCAAGACATAAAACAAAAACAATCACCACAGAAGTATCAACTTGGAACGATCAGTAACACAAAGTTACTGGCGGGCTTAAACCGGTTTTACAGGTACCTAACCCCACCCTCAGCTTCTGCAGTGATTCATAACATTTAGTTAGTTCTTTGGTCCTCGTGGTGAATCTCTAACTAGTCCATGAATCATCAAGAACAAACAAATAAATCATGATAAACATCCTGATGAATCAAAAACCAGGACTCAAAGATTGAGTAAGCTGCCCGACGATGGAGATCCCTGGGCGCCGAATAACCTACTAACTCCGGAGCAAAAGAAAAACACCAGTTGGACCCCTGTGGGCCAAGCAACAGACAAGAAGCTACGGCCCCAACCAACTAGAGTTGTAATTAAATTGTTGCCTTTTAATCCAATCTTCGTTTTTTATTCTGTATGCCAAAATGACATGATAAAGACGAAACATGGGATAACACTGTTAATCTCGAAATGTAGTTTATCAAAGAAAATGTCGACTGGCAAATAATTTTGAAATAATAAAACATTTTGAATTTGCATGCATGTATATTTTAAGTTCTGAGACTGTGTTAATAGTAATGTGTCAATGTAATTCCATTATCGGGATAGTATGCAAGTGCCGCCCGTTAGAAAATCAGCCTAAAACTTTTCGGTTCCCACAACGCCGGTACATTCGGTGTGAAAAGTTTTAATCCGTTTTGGTTCGACCGTAGGCCACCGCATGATGAGACTCGCAAACGGGTCGAAAAAATTGTTAAAAAGAAACTGTTTTTCTGATAAATCTTTCAATTCAAACTGTTTGAATTTCGGTCATTTTTGTTAACAAAAACGATCGAAACTCTGACCCCAAAACGCGTTTAGAGGCACCAATTTATCAAAATTTTCTCGGGGGAGATCCCCCGAACCCCCTTACGAGAGGGGGCTAGCCCCCTCTCGTGCTCTCAGTCTCCCCCTCTCGTGCCTTCGGCACTCGACCATATCTTCCGCCGGACCACTTTTTAGAGCGCGGTGACGGCCCTGCTGTTTTCAGCATTTTTGATAGAAAATCACCAGATTTTGATTAAAATGAAGGACAAAACTCCATTTTCATTGAAAGTGACTTTTAAATTTTGATCAAACATGATAAAAACCTCTTTAGAGTCTTAGTTGTCACTTAAACTCATTTTAGACCATCCTAATATGTTTTTTGATACTTAAAATCAAGCAGAGACAACATAAATTGACACTTGCTTGAATGCCTTATCCGGGTTATGAAAAACGAAATCCTGCTCACCCGCATACTGGCTGAAGAGATATTAAATTTTGTCAGATTCTGCCGTTTACTAGCCTCCTTCAACTTGTAAAAAAAAATCTTATTTCCTGCTTTAAATGCAAAATTTCTGTGAAATGCAAAATTTCTGTGAGAATGATTTACTCATTCAGCTTACCAATTTACTCTCTAGTAAATGTTTCCATATAATGGATAATAGTATCTGCTGGATCATTAATTGGACTCGTTTATTGACAATATCTACTTTAATTGCTTGCTTCCAGCTTACAAGTAAGTAGTGCACATGTGAAATATGCATTCGAAGACCATGTCAAAGGGCTCCATAGTCTTATTTAGTTGTATCTGTAGATGTCTCGAGTCAGTGCTCCATAATTATGTCTAAGTAATGGTTTTAAGGTAGAACAAATATGAGTCGCGACGCGAGAAAACTTGTCTTCAGGGTTTCCGACACAAACCGGCCTGTACAGTCACAGAAGCAGGCTAGAACATTCTGATTCTGGTTTTAAGAAGAAGAGGGATTGTACTATCCGTGTAGCGAAAACAAAGGCAATGGTCAGCTTTGCTGTTACTGCGAAGCTGATCTGCGCCTTTGTTTTTGTGTAGGCAAAATTCCGGTTTTCTCATGGCACGGCTCATGTGATTAAGGTCTACCTGGTGAAATATGATAGCAGACCTGTTTACATTCAAAACATGGCATGTGTAGTCACTAATGAGGATATGTGTAGTTTTGGGTACTTAAGTGTAGTCCATCATAGGATGCGTCAAACATCTTCGATTGCCTTAAACGAAAGGCTAAAACAAACAAAAAACTTTATACACAATTTAGGTTAATATACATAATATCAGCATAAAATCAGATTAGGCACTAAAATTGATTAAACATTCATCATAAAAATAAAAAAAATGATAAAAACTATAAAAATGTACAATAAATATATATGTTCAATGACCTGCATGATCGTATCACCATGTTTAGACCTCGACTTGCTTGTTATGAAATGGCCAGGAGATCCACTTTTCAAGTTTCAATATGTCTTTTACAATCATATCGTCCAGAATGAGCACAACAGAAGTGCGAATTACACACAGTACATTTTGCAAATGTGTCACCCTTGTCTGATCGCTCCAAACATGGCCAAAGTTCGTGATAAAGGGGCAGGAATTTCTGATCAGCCGGACCACTTTTGAATCTCTGCCCTTTAGTTGAGGGTTTTTCATGTTCTTCAAGTTCATTTTCATTCTTTCTTTTCGACATTTCCACAAAAATATAATTTTTTTTTCTAAAAATCTATCATCTAAAAATGGAGGCTAAAATTAGTGCGAGAATTCGCGAGAAAAGTGCAATATTTTCCACCAGACGCTTGCTAATCTGTTTATCGAGCCTCTACTCCAACAATTGTGCGTCTAAATGATCGAGATCGAAGATCGAGTTACTTCCCTTAGCTGAGAAAAAAGACGAATGTCCGGGTAATGGACCAAAACAGACAAAAAATGACCGAAAAATCGGAATTTCGCGAGATGCGTAGTTTTGACCTAGCGATCCGTAGAGCGTATTTTAAAGCCCAAATACGTAGAAACTACGCAAAAAACGTAGTTATAAACAGGTCTGTGATAGACAAAATTTCAATGACAAATTGCAAAATTTCAATGACAAATTGCATTGATGACTACTACATTGTGTACATTGATTATGACCTTATGATGACCTTGATCTATTGAATGGCAAGGTCAACATGGGTCACCCATATTGGGAAAACTGTAAGATGAAGAACGTCATTGGAAGGAAAAACCATGCAGGAATTAGGCAAATGGACTGAAGATTTATGATTCTGAAAAAAATTGGACACCATGTGCCCTGGGGCAACATGCATATATATTACCATATTATTTAAATAAAATCATTTGCTGAAATTGCCAATCAAAGCCATATTTTATTTGAAGCCTTTGTACAAACCTTGGGGGAATGAATGGCTGAATGCATATATAAATAACCCAAGTCACATGACGAAGACGATCGCCATGCCCGTATATCGTTAAGACCCTTAACAGAAGGAATTATTTCAATGAAACTTTGCATGTAGCATCTGTGCCTAGAGTACCACAATTGTAGTACAATGTATGCATAAAAAGATAGTTAAAAGCAAGGTCAACATGAGTCACCTATGCATTTAAATGTGGAAAACTTTAAAAATGTCATGGGAAGGGAAAACCTTGCAGGAATTCGGCCACTAGACAGAAGAAAAATTGGACCCAAGGGATTGGTCTGCCCCTTCTCTGGGGTTATATGCCTGTATATACCATAATATCCAAACATGTTGATTGCTTCATCAGGAAAACATGTCAGTGTAATATATACCCCCTTAAACCCCACTTTTATATACATGTAGTAAAACTGGGGTTTGCAGGGGTATACCTAATTTTCTTATTTTTGCTCCAAAACATAGATTGTGGGTACTCGTTAGAATCGCCTCGGCGAGGCGGTTCTAACATGTTCCCACAATCTAAGTTTTGAGCAAAAATAAGTAAAATATCAAAATTTATCCAGTGAAAATTTTCATTTTTACAACAAAAAAAAAAAAAGGCTGTATATTGCATCACGGCTAACAAACCTTTAAATGCGTAACCGCGGTTAAGAAAAGAAATCCGATTCATGTCCTTCCGGTTTCGCATCAGATGACCAACAAAAGGTAAACAAACTTTTGCAGCTCGTGTTTCAGAGTAAAATATTTCGATTCGAAGACAAATATTATAATTCTCTCAATGCTATTTTATTAGTTAGACATTGCTATATTTGGACCCCAAAGGATTTCCAGAAATTTTTCTTTATAATCATGATTTTTATTCCCTACCCCAAAACACATGTTGGGATTGCATTGTACACGACGCAAATGTGGGTCAGTCGCAGGGATATGTTTTAGATTTCCGCTCATTACGTCCATATTAACGGAAAGCAATACAGTGCGCAGATGATTTTAACATTGTGTGAGGTCTGGTGACAGTTTCGTTGCCTCTGGCCAATGCATTCTATGCATATGTGGTTAAAAGCTGTGTCATCATTTCGGTTACGAATTTAATCATTAGAATGATAGCAATATAATCATTACAGAACACGTGTATTAAAGTTTTTGTTTTTGTTAATTGTTTTACGCTGAAAATTATTGTCACATTCTCTGGTCCTTTCTTAATAGGTGCTTACTCAAATTTGGTGTGTTTGTGATATTTGCAGTGAAAATGTTTGGTATAGAATAATACAAACTGTCTATGAAATACATGTAATACAATAGTTCACATGCATGATATTCCTGTTCATGAAGACGATTTTACAGCATTCTGTATACTTTAATTTGTTTTTTCTTGGCTTTATGTCTTTCAAAACGCTTTACAGGGAAATAAATAACATAACTTGAACAGGTTGAGGTTTTCAAACGTATCTTGAAATATATCCTTCATATTTTAATCATTAAATGCGTACCCATCTTTTCCTTCCCTTCAAATCGATAATGCCGGGCACTAACACAACGAAATACTGGCACAGACATCAGATGCAATTTAGTTAATACAAATATGTAAATTTGTCGTGGATCAATCACTAAAATTTGATATTTACCAGCAAATTGTCCAATTTTTAGTTGTATTTCGCCGACTTTGGCCTTGTTGGAGCATCAGGTTCGAAGAAGGGAATGAATAACTCAAAGACCATCAAATTATTTTGCGAGCTACTTTGGTGCTGACTTACAATAGTAAATAAGTGACAAAATAGCATTCATAGATAATCGATATATTTCTGTACTAAAATATAATCATCAATCGATCCTAGTAGTGTATGTTTTGTTTACCTTTTCTTGGTCTTCATATGCGCAACCGGAAGGGCGTGAATCGGATTTTCTTTCTTAACCGGCGGTTACGCATTTAAAGGTTTGTTAGCCGTGTTGCATGGGCAAGTTTTCGTAATGTTTTCAGGGATACCAGATCTCAGATGAGTGTTTTGAGGACCATTGGTCCTCTGGTTTAATGGCTAGAAGCTTGAATTTTAGATTTTAAGAAAAGAAGAAGGGTTGTACAACCCATTTTGTATACAAGTGAAAGCAAAGGCACTGATCATGTGTGCTGTAACTGTGCAGCTGATCTTTGCCTTTGATTTCAAATATGCCAAAAAAACCAAAAAACTGTGTGGCTCTCATATGAGTATGTGACAAGTTTACATTTTGTCAGTAAGTGGCTGTTTTGCAGTCATACATAATCAGCTCATTTGAGAGATGGTCCGATAAAATACATGTGTGCTGTGTCATGAGAAGAGCTGCATTTTGCACGTTAAAATATGGATAACTTGCCAATGTGAGTTCACATGCAGATCAGCATAGTGTCTAAATATGACATTCCCAAACTTCTAGTCACCTTTTGCAGCTGCTGATAGAGTCTGTTCAGTGTCTACCCAAGTTGAAAAAATGCATTCTTATTACAGGACTCGTACATATGAGCAGCAATGCTTGAAATCCTATCTTCGGGGTTTCTGACCAGGGCCAACACAAAGTTTAACCAGCTTGTACAGTCACAGAAGAAGGCTAGAAGCTTGAAATTTCAGATTTTCGTTGACGAGGGATAGTACTCTCTGCATAGCAAAACAAAGGTGCTGATCAGCTGTGCAGTTACTGCACAGATGATTTGTGCCTTTAGTTTTGCATAGGCAAAAGTCAGTTTTTCTTATGATGTGGCTCATATCATCCCCAAAACAGTTGCTTTTTTCTGTGAATCACATGTTCTATGTCACAATTTGAACTTTAGTGAAGGTCTGAAGGACATTGTTGCATATCATTTCAAATATTTAGCATCCATTTAACAGTATAAACCTGAATATGTACAATATGCATGATGCTAAAGACACAATATTATATGGTTCAGATGAAAAGTACAAAATTTTGAATGCATGTTTTCTGAAGACATTACTCATATTGGGGATCAAGGGGTTTATATTGTGTGCATGTTAGCATAATGTGATGTTTCAATTAACAAATTTGAGCCATATCATGGGATAACCAACATTTTGCATATGCGAAAACAAAGACGTATATCAGCTTCAGCTTCGCAGTAACTGCGAAGCTGATCAGCACCTTTGTTTTTGCTATATGGATAATGCAATTCTTCTACTTTCTAAATCCGAAATTTCCAGCCTATTGCTGTCTTCTTTTGCTGTACAGCCCAATTTGTGTCAGACGGCTGGAAACCACATTGTTGGTTTGTCATGACACGGCTCAAATTCATCATATTTCAGGCCATGCATTGTAGATGATGAGCACTACTGAACAGGACTGTGCAAGAAACTGTGATGCAAGTCGATTACATAGGGTGAATACCATTTTCAACATCTCAGGATGATTTGGACCATCATTTTAGCCGTGGTCCTGGTGTTGCTAGTCTGGGATTTTATTCGACCAAACCCTTCTCCTGTGTGTGGGGTTTACAGACTGCCAGGTAAGGCATCATGGAAGCAGAGAAACCAAAACTTTTTTTCACATCTTTTGAAGAGTGATCTTTAAGGACTCGTCACACATAAGTGAAAATCCCTTGACGTGGACTTGCGTAGACTTGCGTTTTATTGCGCAAAGAATTTTTTGCTTGTT
Organism: Rugalucina vietnamica; assembly: GCA_964017185.1. Taxonomy (NCBI): domain Eukaryota; kingdom Metazoa; phylum Mollusca; class Bivalvia; order Lucinida; family Lucinidae; genus Rugalucina; species Rugalucina vietnamica. Next base: position 51,844,416 of record OZ024869.1, read on the forward strand.
TGATTTATTGCTTTACATCCCTTTCAACAGCTAGCGTCCCAACATGGCCATAGCTGTTGGCTAGGACGTAAAGCAATAAATCAAACAAACTATTTTTCCGCAAGTTAACGCAAGTCTGCGTCAAGAGATTTTCACTTATGTGTGACAAGGCCTTAAGTTCTTAGACAAACAAGTATCTGAGAATCAATCGCCAAAAATGTGTTCTATTTCACTGAATTGAATTTAAATTTTTTCTAAACTTTGTTTTCTTTGTCTGATTTAGTGCTAAAAATCATGAAAACATTCTTGTTTATTTTTTGTTTAACGATGCATAATGTTTTATACATAGAACGTAGCTTATTAATCAAAAAAGGTCCGTCTTTGAAAAGATGAGCCCCATATGAGAAGACATATTTTTAGCCAGATAGTGATGTAATGCCTAAGTTACATTTGTCTCAGGTGCAGTATGATTTTTTGGTCTAAAATTTACCCTACAATGTTTTTGAACATAGTAGGTGACTATGGGCTGTGACGTTTGTCTTTACAATTCATACGGGCATCGCAATATTTCTTGCTCTGGCTTTCTTTTGGTCGCCATACGCAAATGCATGTTTGGTACCATACGGTCATGGTAAGCTAATTTAGGCTAATGTAAATATGGGGATCAACCATGGTTTTCAGTGTTCAAACTTTCGCTGGATCATTCTGAAGGTGTTTGAACACACGGCCAAAACCATGGTTTATCGCTATTCTTGCCTTTTCACACTAATTCAACTTAAAATCTCTTGAAAATAACATTAACAACGTAAAAACTCACTGAAAACTGCTCAGTTTCTTCAACATCGGCCATTTTGTTTCTTTGGAACACAGTGATGTCACGTCACATTGGCCAATGACGTCACCTAAAAAACCCATGTTCAAACGTTACATGAATTTAATCATTTGAACATGGATTTTGCTGTTTGATAACGGCTTTTGATCAATCAAAAATGGCTTCAAACAGCTATGTACATAGATATCTATGCAAGAAGTAGGCTTTACAGATTGTCACCCTCCTGTCATGTGAGTTGTCTGTAAAATTAAACCATGTGTTGCAGGAAGATGTTATTACACAAAGAAATGGCTGTTCTACTTCCTCCTATTGTTGAATGCCAGAAAAGAAAAGAAAAAGATAGGAAACCAGTCCACCAAAGATTGGAAGCAGTCCAACAGGAAGCGGAGGGGTTATGGGAAGACTATTACTGATCCAGAGCAGCTGGAGGCTTGTCCAGAATTAGAGGATCATCCAAATGTAGGTTCATGCATATGTACTTTAAAGTTCTGTAAGTTTGGAAATGTTTGTGAGAACTTAGTTTTCACAAAACCTTTGTTGCCTTGTGAATTCAAGGTTCTGGCTAAAAAGAATATAAATTACTCATAAAGGCTTCAGGAACAATGTCCACATATTAAAGACCTCACGAATAATTCGGAAATTGAAAATTTGAAAAATAAAAGTCACACAAAAATTTTCGAACTTATAGTTCATTGTTGAATTTGAAGTAAAAGCAAGGTAAACAGTTGCAGTGTTGTCATTCTGTTAAAACTAGCTTAGATTTTAACTTGGTCTAAAAAAGATCTTTTTTGTTTAGGGAGTGATTGAATCTATACAATGATAAATCATGTTTGCATCAGTAAATACTTCTTTAATATTAGCATGAAGTGCTTTTCTATTTTACAGGCCATAGATTCAGTCTATTTTAATGGTTTTGGTCAAGATGGGACATTTTTCGCTATGCGATTTGCAAGACGTCAGAATCGCGAAGGAGAAGTGTGGTTATGGCTTAACATACCCGGCATTGGTTTCTTTCAACACACCTTACATCCTGATACCACATTGTATAACCTGGGTACAGATGGATACGTCGGTGGTGGGTGTAGGATTGAGATGTTGGAGCCTCTGAGGAGATGGAAAGTTTCTTACAGTGGTATACTCAGGTATACTGAAATTACCGAAATAGCCTTTGCAATTTACAGAGATTTTTACAGCTGCAAAATTAATGATTTTTGGTTGAAAATTGATATTTTTCATGCTTTTGCTCTGTGAGGCATTTCTAACAAGTACCCACAATCTACATGTATGGTTTGGTTGAAATGTAAGAAAAAATGTATGCCTCTGTAAACCTCAGTTTTACATAGTAAAACTGGGCGATAAGGGATATATGTTACATGGACATGTTATCCTGATGTATGGGGAATGCCTTGTTGGGATACCACACTATACAACCTGAGTCCAGATGGTTTCATGGATGGCAGGTGTAGAATTGAGATGTTGGAGCCTTTGAAAAGATGGAAAGTTTCCTACACTGGCGTTCTTATATACATGTCCACTTACCACCAGGGAATTTCCATTTAAAAATCACTTTTTGTTAAGACAATCACAAAGAAATGTTTAAGTCATTATAGGTTCCGAAAACATAATTTCCTGCATTTACTGTTTACATAGACAAGAAATACATTAAATGTATCTAAAATTTTTATTTTGACTAGTTTGGTAAATGGTAGTCAAATGAGCCACCCCATGGGAAAACCAACAATCTGCATAGGCGAAAACAAAGGCGCGGATCAGCTTCGCGGTAACCGCGAAGCTGATCAGCGCCTTTGTTGTCGCTACTCGGATAGTACAATTCCTCTTCTACTTAACTCCAAAATTTCAAGATTCTAGCTCTTTTCTGTGACTGTACAGGCCGGTTTTTGTCGGACCTGTTTGGAAACCACATTGTTGGTTTTCCCACGAGGCGGCTCAAATGATGACTTGTACATTGTACATGTTGTAATTGGATCCCAAACATTGTTAAAAACTATGTTGATAGTGTTAAATTTTGTGCTTTCAGGCAGGGCTTGTGCAATGACCTTGAAAATAAACCAGAAAAATATGTCAATGTCAAGTTGTCCTTCAAGTAAGTAATTTTTTGTCTTTCATGCTTATGCAAATGTAACAAAATGACAATCATTGCGCTTAAATGCATGTCAATCTAAGCATTTTTGCAGTCTATTTTAGCGCCTTTGATTTCACTGCATGGATAGTACTATTCGTCTTCTTAAATACAAAGTTTCATGTTTCTAGCCATCTTTTATGACTGTCACTGTACAGGCCAGTTTGTATGGAACCCGGTCGGAACCCCTGATTATTTTAGTCCCACTTAAGTTTTAAAACTTATGTTGCGTTTACACTATGTTCCCACTAGCCATGGCAGCCCAGTTTGCTCAAAACATAGCGTACCTTGGTATTTTGGTCATATATTTCTTTGTTTTCAAGATCTATTACGTCCTATTGCACTACAGACTGCATCCAAGTTTTGCTACGTACTGTTACGGTATGTTACGTTCAGCCCGTTTTATCACGACCTATTACGTTACTCTTTTACGCTGTTATTGCCATGGCAGATTTTTAAACTGTCAAAAAATTTGCCACGGCATCCACGGTTATCAAGCCTGATGCATTTGCCTTTCTCGTTCTCCTTTGTTGCTTTACGTTTAAATCGTTTTGATCACAGTGGTATTAGTGGCTGCCGTGACCGCCGGGAACATAGTGTAAACTCTACATTACAAGTGCCTATTGAAAATGGAGGTATGCTTGAAAATAACACAGATGTGATAACAAATAGAGAACAAGTTGCTAGAATCTTAAAATCTAAAAATCTTGAAATCACTTCTTTTATAATGAATATTTCAGTTGGGTTAGTATGAATGATCCATTCAACTTTGATAAAGACCTAGATAAACACCTGTTAGCTGATGCTATAGCCAGAGAACAGTGGACAAACCAGTTCTGGAAAACTCTGCGAGAGTAAGTGACCCTTCTGTAATGAGCACATGTTTATTGATTTAATGGATTTTCATGGCACCAAACAAGTATCAAGTGTACAATTTTAATGTCAATGTTTTTTGTTTTTTTCTCAATTCATATTTGTATTGGTCATCAGGTTCAGTTCTAAACATTTAACTTTCACCTTATTAATGATTATGCATAAAAAAGATTTGTTTGTTTGTTCAACAACACATCAACCGTGTCTTAAAAGGTAAAATGATAAAAACATTGGACCACTACCAGAATGGTTTATTTTTTTTTTCTTGAACTATTAGAACCTTATTTATGTCACATTTGTTTCATTTATTGATTTTTTCTGTCAATTTTAGAGGTCATCAGACCCACTATGAGCAAGTAGGCGAGCTGTCAGGCAAGGTTGAGATAGAGGGACACCCAGCACATCATGTACACCTACGAAGTATCCGGGACCACAGTTTTGGGGTCAGAAACTGGTGTGATTTATACAGATATGCTATACATTTCATCTATGTTGAAGAGGTACATTTATTGTTGTAAACTTTATATGTTTTTGTTGAGCTAGCACAGTAAATTTTGCTTATATTTTTAGTTTTTGAAATTCAATTTCTGTTTCCAGTACATTTCATTCTTACATTAGTAGTTTTTCAGAGATGAAAGAATGGTCACTTATAATGACAGGTTAACAGAATAAGACAAATGAGCCGCCACATGGGAATACCAACAATCTGCCTAGGCGTAAAGAAAGGCGCAGATCAGCTTCGCAGTAACTGCGAAGCTGATCAGCGCCTTTGTTTTTGCTACATGGATAGTACAATTCCTCCCCTACGTAACTCTAAAATTTCTAGCTTCTAGCCTGCTTCTGTGACTGTACAGGCCGGTTTATGTCGGACCTGTTCTGAAACGACATTGTTGGTTTTACCACGAGGCGGCTCAAATGTCTGCGCAGAATATCTGGTCACTAACTGACATGTCCTTAGTTGTTTAAAATTAAAAGAGCTAATAAGCTGCACTTTGTCTTGTTTTTGCATCTGAAAAAAGCAGGTTAACTCATGACATACATGTAGCTCATTTCATGTTTTTGTATCTTTTTTGTGCCAGACAGGTGTGGTTGCCATGGTAGCAGCTATTAGTATGCCTGATACAATGTCGAAGTAAGTAGGCAGTAAATGAGCCGTCTCGTAAGAAAACCAACAATGTCGTTTCCGAACAGGTCCGACACAAATTAGGCTGTACAGTCACAGAAGCAGGCTAGAAGCATGAAATTTCTGATGTAAGAAGAAGAGGAAGTCTACTGTCCGTGTAGCGAATTACAAAGGCGCTGATCAGCTTCGCGGTTACCACGAAGCTGATCTGCATCTTTGTTTTTGCATATGCAGATTGTTGGTTTTCTCATGACATGGCTCAAAAGGAAACCTGACTTTGGGATTTTGGGCAAGGTGCAGCACAAACATGCTGTACAGTCACAAAACAGGGTTAAGAGCTTGAAATTTCTCATTTGATCTAAGTAGCATAAGTGAGAACTAATCGGGCCACAAATTTTGTAAAACATGCAAGGTTGGAGTCTTTCAGACTTAAAAAATTAGATATCCCATGACAATTTTCAGGAAAACTGACAAACTTGGTCAAAACTTTACTGTATTTAACTGTACTTTATGTTTTAAGCCCTAGCATTCAGACCTAACTTTCTGGACATAAGTTGTTTCAACACACGTTAGAAACTATAGCCTTATAGTGCACTTAAAATGTCTTTCAGCTTGAAATCTGGTTACTTGATGTATGCCAATGGCCAGACTTTCCCAGTGACAGCTAACAGTCAGAACCTGTGGGATGTAGCAGAGACCAGAGATCCACCCGAGTCTTATACTTTCTCATTTACTGCAGGTATTTACTATAATTTGCTCATGAGAACTTAATTTTTACACATACTATTGACTTTTGTCACACACATTAGGAAAACATGTCCATGTAATGAATACCCCCTTAAACCCCACTTTTAGTAAAGTGTATAGTAAAACTGGGGTATGCAGGGGTATACCAATAATGCTTATTTTTGCTCCAAAACATAGATTGTGGGTACTCGTTAGAACCACAATCTATGTTTTTGGGCAAAAACAAGAAAAAAATATCAAAATTTTTCATATAAATAGTTTCAATTTTCACAACTTAGGAAAAATCTGAATATAACATGGGCATGTTTTCATAATGCAAATTTAATGTTTCTTTAGGCTTTATAGACTGTATGGGTACTCACATGTTATTTCAAGAACATGCTAATAATATAAAACAAAAAAGTCTAATTGTGTATCTAGTTATTCATATTTCCTTTGTTTCTGATTTTGACTGGTATGGTAATGTTTTATTGTAAAGTTTTATGACCAGACTTGAAGCCTGTGAAAACCGTCTGTGATCAGGCTAAACTATACTACATGTATATATGACAAAAGCACTTCTGAAACTCTCACAGTTTTCAAAATGGCAATAACTGTAGATGTGTTTATAAAATTTATCAAATAGCAGTAAGGTAATTATGTGAGCTGTGTCTTGAGAAAACCGGAATTTCGCTTTTGCAAAAACAAAGCCACAGATCAGCTTTGAAATTTCAAGAATTTTCAAGCTTCTGGCCTATTTCTGAGACTGTATTGGTCGGTTGGTGTTGGAACTGGTCAGGATTCCCGAAGCCTGGTTTTCCCTAGTTGCAGCTCATATGATAAAGTATATGTCAGATATATTTATTTTACATTTCTATACCAGCTGGCCAAGACTATGTAGTAGAGACCCAGGCCACCGCAACTCCCATAGTGTACCACTATAACAAGAGGAACAGTCGGATACTAGAGAGGTTCTGTACATTCAAAGTAAATGGAAAATCAGCTAGAGGATTGACAGAATATCATTACAGGTAAAGAATCAGGTTTTTATGCCCCCAACTTCGAAGAAGTTGAGGGGGCATATTGGTTTGGGTCTGTCCGTGCAGTCAGTCAGTCAGTCAGTCAGTCAGTCTGTCTGTCTGTCTGTCTGTCTGTCTGTCTGTCTGTCTGTCTGTCTGTCTGTCTGTGATGCGTGAGCACTCGGTCAGGAACCGTTAGAGCTAGGATCTTGAAATTTGGTATGTAGTTTGTATATGAAAATTAAGAGGACCCGTATTTTTTCTTTCAGGTAAATTCAAGGGGCTAGGCTAGGGGTCCATTCTGTGAGAGTTATTTCCCTTTTTAATTCTTGATAAAGTGAATAGATAGTGGCTACCTTGTGTGCGCAACTTCTCTTACACTTTTATTCCGATTCTCTTGAAACTTTACAGATGTTGTGACCATGCTTTGAAGATATGCATGGTTTGGATATAATCCTCAGATTAATTTTTGTCACTTTTTTCGCAATTTGAACTTCGCCATTTTTCGGGCATTTTCACAATGAAAGTGAATGGGCAGTGGGTACCTTGTGTGTGCAACTCCTCCTACAGTTTCATGCCAATTCATTTAAAACTTTACATGTGTTATGGGCATGGTCTGAAGATATGCATTTGGTTTGGTTATAATCCTTGGATTATTTTTTGTCATTTTTTTCACAATTCAAAGTATCATGCTTTATCAAGCAAGTAGGCAAAAGTCAGGCTAACCTGAGTATGGGATCTACCTAACTTAGCATTAGCAATGTTCATATCACGCATCTTTCTGTTCAACAATTCAGTACCATGTCTGAGACTGCAATTCAGAGTTGAGCTTATATTCAAAAGGCAAGCGAGCATTACAATCGAAGTCAAGGTGACCTATTCACTCTTGTTCATACTTCAGACAACACCATGATGGGCATAATTCTTATGCTTGGAAAGACCACTCTTCATGCACCATTTCCATGCTTGCTACAGCCTTAAGGTGGAATTGATACACTGATTCTGACCTGCATACACAGTTTTAGTAGTCCGACTATATAGGGTTGATCCCCAGGTTAGCCAAAGCAACTCAAGATAGTGGAAGTGAGGTGCCCCCAAGAAAGAGCCAAAGTTGTTAGTTTTTAATTTTATGTAAATTGTAGAAAATTATTTAGATTGTGTTTCATGTGTTAAGTTTTAAGCATTAGAAATTATGGTCAGTACATTATGTTAATTATATGAATAAACTATGTCTAAATTTATCAACTTGTTATTGTGTATAAACTGAAGATATGCATGTGGTTTGGATATAATCCTTGGATTATTTTTTGTCATTTTTTTCACAATTTGAACTTAGTCATTTTTTCGGGCTTTTTAGTGAATGGATAGAGGGTACCTTGTGTGCGAAACTCCTCCTACAATTTAATACCGATACTTTTGAAACTTTGCAGACATTGTGACCATGTTTTGAAGATATGCATGTGGTTAGGATATACTCCTCAGATTAATTTTTGTCACTTTTTTTTACAATTTGAACTTAGTCATTTTTTGGACATTTTTACATCTTGAAAGTGACTTACAAGTTGGGGGCATAGTGTTTCATAAACACATTTTCTAGTTATTTTTGATAGGGGACTAGCTATTCATTTGTGCAACTTTGCTTTCCATCTGCAAAAAAAGCTGTTTTTATGCATAGAAGCCGTTTTTTAATTTTAAAACAAGCTGGGTTTTTTTTAAATGATTTACCACATGATTTTAGTGATTTTCTTCCTCAGACATCCTGAAGGTCCACCTATATCACCCCTTCCAGAAGTGTCAGTCCCATTGCTCAGTGAACCCCAAACCTGTGATATAGTGGACCACACAGACAAGTTGACCCTCCCGTTTCAACAGGAAGCCTGTGGGAGCAGTCAGCTGGTGGGGGGTAAAGGCTCTCAACTTGCCTTGCTCACATCTATCCAAATCAAGGTACATTTATGTGCTATGTTGCTTTATGATGATCAGGACCCGAGGTTATAAAACTTTTTTCATGCTCAGCTCAGCTGAGACTAAAATTTATCCTGCTCATAAATGTTAAAATGCCAACAATTGTTAAAATGCTAACAATAATTTTTAGCAGGATAAATTACAGGTTTTGGTGATCTAAACCTAAAATTTTGATGTATTTTGGTTATTTTGTCATTTATGAGCAGAATAAATTTTAGTCTCACCTGAGTTGAGCATGAAAAAAGTTTATAACTCCAGGGCCAGGCATGATTTTTTTTCATTTATGAATACTGTGGAGGGCCACAGGAAGATGTTGAAAAATGCTCGCTTTGTCAATATTTATTCATTTTGCGCCTAAATGAAAATTGTTTTTGTTTATTATTTCAAAATTCAATCATTGATGCAAGTAAGGGATCAACAAATGTCTTCACACACACTTCTTGACTCAACTATAAATGGCTGAAAAAAAAACAAAAACAAAAAAACAACAACACGCAAACAAACAAAATGTTTTATCCAAGTAGCTAACAAATTTTAAAATTACTTTTGCCAGGTTGGTGCTACTGTTCCGAGAGGATTTTGTGTGACTCTAGCCGCTTTCAACCGACAAATACAGGTAAGAGACAAATTGGATGATGTCAAAGAAAAGGAGTGGGTTATGACCGGGTCTGTTGCAAACTGGGGTGTGCAGCTACAGAAAATGACTACTGCAGTCAAGGACCAAAAGTATTTCCACAACGTCAGAAACTCCATAGACTTACATGTATTTTAATGTTTATAAGAAAAATTATCCTGCACCTTCTAGTCAACATATTTGTATGATTTTGGTGTCATTTGAAAGGTATATAAATAAAGCAATAAATAAAGGTTATTAGCTCACCTGAGCCGAAGGCTCACAGGTGAGCTTATAGTATACCATACCCATGCTCCGTCGTCCGTCCGTCGTCCGTCGTTCACAATTTCAAAGATCTTCTCCTCTGAAACCGCTTGGCCAATCAAAGCCAAACTTCATGTGGAGCATCCTTAGGGAGGGGGAACGAAAGTTTATATAAATGGTCCAGGTCACATGACCAAGATGGCCGCCATGGCTATAAATAGCAAAAACCTTTAAAAATATTCTTCTCCAGAACCATAGGGCCGATTTCCACGAAACTTGGTATGTAGCATCAGGGACTTGGGCCTATCATAGTTTATATAAATCATGACCCTAGGATGACCTTGACTTATTTTACGGCAAGGTCAACTTAGGTCGCCAATGCATTTGAATGGGAAAAAATGGTAAAATGCTATTTAATGGGTAAAACTTACTGGGAATTGGCAAATGGACAGAAGATTAATGTTAATGGAAAATTTTAGCCCCTGGGGGGTTGTCTGCCCCTGCCCCGGGGCTATATACACGTATATTTCCATAATAATGAAACATCTTCTCCCCTGAAACCGCTTGGCCAATCAAAGCCAAACTTCATATGGAGCATCCTTGGGAAGAGGGAAAGAAAGTATATATAAATGGTCAAGGTCACATGACCAAGATGGCCGCCATAGCTATAAATAGAAAAAAACCTTTAAAAATCTTCTTCTCCAGAACCAGAAGGCCAATGATTTTGAAACTTGGTGTGAAGCATCAGTGGCTGGGGCTCTACAAAGTTTATATAAATCATGACCCTGGGATGACCTTGACCTATTTTACGGCAAGGTCAACATAGGCCGCTCATGCATTTGAATGGGAAAAAGTATTAAAATGTCATTTGTAGGGAAAAACTTGCAGGAAATGGGCAAATGGACTTAAGATTGATGATTCTGAAAAAATTTGGACCCAAGGGGTCTGTCTGCTCCCACCCCGGGGCAATATACATGTATATTACAGTGATATTCAAAGATCTTCTTTTCAGAAACCTCTTGGCCAATCAAAGCCAAACTTTATGAGGAGCATTGCTAGGAAGTGGGAATGAAAGTGTGTATAAATGGTCAAGGTCACATGACCAAGATGGCTGCCATGGCTATAAATAGCAAAAACCTTTAAAAATCTTCTTCTCCAGAACCAGAAGGCCTATGATTTTGAAACTTGGCATGAAGCATCAGGCAATGGAGCTCTACAAAGTTTATATAAATCATGACCCTTGGATGACCTTGACCTATTTTACGGCAAGGTCAACATAGGTCGCCTATGCATTTGAATGGGGAAAATTGTTAAAATGTCATTTGAAGGGCAAAATTTGCAGTAAATTGGCAAATGGACTGAGGTTTTATGTTTTCAAAAAGAAATTGACTCCAGGGGTTGCTCTGACCCGGCCCTGGGGTTATATACATGTACATTACCATTCTAGTCAAACAAGTTTATTGGTATATATCTCAGGGTTTCAGGTGAGTGTTTACAGGACCATTGGTCCTCTGGTTTGATGAAGTTTCGACACTGCGTTTTCAATATACAACAGTTTGAATTTTTATGAACTTTTGAAAAAGCCACTTTCACATTGACGTCAATGGTGACGTTGCCCAAAAACTGTCAAAATAAATCTAGCGTGTTGTTTAAAAATTGATAGCTTTGAAACGCATGCATGAAATTAATTGAAAATACCTTGTAAATTGCTTAACTCATTTACCTTTCAAATGACACCAAAATCATGAAAATATGTTGACCAGGAGAGACAAGATAATTTTTCTTGTAAACATGAAAATATATGCAAGTCTATGGAGATTCTGAGGTTGTGGAAATACTTTTGGTCCTTGACTGTAGCGTAAAATTTTGGATTTAGGGGCATTTGTTCTGTTTTAGTAGCAAAAACAAAGATGTAGATGGTCTGCAGCTTTGTATTCAGTTTTCTCTAGTAGCTGTTTGATTTGGTTCCCGTTGGTCAACTAGTAGGCCTACCTATTCCTTCAAAAATATGTGTAATATTATAGTAGTTGTATTTGATTTTCAAATTAAAATGTGCTATTTGCACGGATTATGCTAAACTTGAAACTCAGTGGGTGACTAGAGTCCTTCCAATGCTGCTTATGCCAAGTAGCAACAATGATCAGACTGGATGAGTTGTCAAGAATCACGATGACCAATGGAATGTTTCTTTATCTATTTACAGTGCAATATTGAACTAGAAAAGGGTATTGAGAGGATACTTCAGACAGCAAGGTAAGGTCAAGGTCATGAAAAACTCTGAAATATAGGTTACAGAGACTTGTGCTAATGTCATACTCTTAGTTTTCTGAGTTCAAGACCTGGCCCCAAGGTTATAAAACTTTTTTCATGCTCAGCTCAGCTGAGACCCAAACTTTATCCTGGTCATAAATGTTAAAATGCCAACAACTGATCACCTCCAATGAACAGAAAGTTGTTCTACCAGTTATGCGTGTGAAAAATGCTGATTTCATCACAAACATGGATGAACCCTACAATATATTATATCTTATGTTACTAAAACATACATTACATTCCAAAAATTTTAAGTCAGTACATGTACATGTACTGTGATTACACTTTCAGACAAGACAACAACAGTTCCCTACAAGCAGCCTGTCAAGATGTCAGTGAATTGTTTGTGTTCTGTAAGATAACTCCATCTGTTGAGGAACAGATTCTTCAAGAGTTGCTTACCTTGTTTGGAGAAGATTACCACCAGGTGTCACTAGCTGTGAGATCTTCTGCTGCTGGTAAATGTTGTTATGATGATATGTTTTTAGACAGGTGGGTTTTGGCACACAGTCATGGTGGCCTGATGGTAGATCATCAGACTGAATTGAGAGGTCCTGGGTTCAATCCCCACTGGCGGCACCATGTTGTGTCCTTGAGCAAAACGCTTAACTCCCAAGAGTACTGGTTATACCCAGGAAGTGGCAGCTCAGTCCGGACATAACTGAAAAACTGTTGACTGGGGCGTTAAACCTCGATACAAACAAACAAACAAGCAACACTTAAGATGAGCTGTATCATGGCAAAGCCTGCAAATAGACACAGATCTGTGCAGTAACCATGCAGCTAATCAGTTCCTTCATTTGTGCTACATACTTAGAGCAAACTTCTTAACAAATAACAAAAATCAGGCCTTTTACCATTTACTGTGCAGCTAAGCAGCCTGATTAGTGTTATTTTTCTAGGTGAAGATGGGGGAGAAGCTAGCTCAGCGGGGCAGATGGACACATACTTGGGGGTGAGGGGCAAGGATTCCATCATAGAGGCTGTGAGAAAATGCTGGGCTTCTGCATACACATACCAGGCTGTGCATTACAGAAGGTAAGCTGTGTGGGTAGGGACGTGTGAGTTGCAGCACAAGTAAACAAGTCTTCAGGATTTCTGACCAGGTCTGACACAAACCAGCCCTTACAATCACAGAAGATGGCATGAGGGTTGAAATTTTGGATTTGAGTAGAAGAGGAAATGTACTATCCATGTAGCAAAAACAAAGGTGCTGATCTGTTACTGCAGAGCTGATCTGAACCTTGGTTTTTGCATTGGTAAAAGTTTGGTTTTCTCATAATGCAGCTCTTATGGTTTGAGGTAAAACTTGGTTCAAAATGTTTTATTGTGCTACAGAAGACAAAAAGAAGAGAAAAATGAAAGAAACATTTTTACGTTGAAATAAGTGTATGTTTTAGGTGGACTACACAGTCGGCATCTAGGAAGCAGAATTGCTTATCTAAGCAGCATTGCTTTGGCTGATGTCTTTGCATCTCCTGTACGTGACAAGTGATGCCTTAAGGGACTGTCTATAATTCAGTTCAAATGGTTCTAACATTTTGATTGTATTGACAGTAAGCATAGTCAGCTAATCAGTGCAGCTGTGGGTGTGGCCATACAAGAAATGGACCAGTAATATTGCTTCTATACTTTACAGACAGCATGGTCAGCCAATCAGGGCAGCTGTGGGTGTGGCCATACAAGAAATGGTCCAATCAGAAGTGTCTGGAGTGCTTTTCACAAATGATCCAGTTACAGGCAATGTGAATCAAATGGTTTTGGATGCTACATATGGATTGGGTGAGGTATGCATCACTTGCTTGAAGAAATAAGTATGAAAGTAAGAAGACAGTTGTTGGCAAAAAATTATTTTTCTATGTTTTCTTCCGCAGATCGATCTTATTCAAGATTGATTTCATAGTATAAGCTTAAAAGAGGTGGTAACTGCTTATCAGACCATTTTATGTATATAAGTCCTTGGAAATGCAATACAGATAGCAATAACTTAAAACAAGTATTCACACAGTTATTGTGTATGTTGAGCACAAAGGCTTTGCCCAAGAGTAAGGCCTCCAAAGAATGCTGAAGATTGCAAGTAGTGTTACACATGAAAATCCTATTTATACTGCTCCATGTGTCTGATATGACTGCATTTTGTTTTATATGGACGTCAGTATTTATACAAATAATTTAATTGCTAATTCCATTCAGGCTGTGGTATCCGGAAAGTCGACTCCAGACACAATTATTCTACAAAGACTTCCAGGGGACAAACTGACTATTCAGGAAAGGAGGATAGGGGATAAGTCCCTTAAGATAACTGTTACTGGTAAGGTGAATGATGATTATTTCTCAAGTTTTGCTTATTATGGCAGTCTTTATTTATCATAATTGAGCCACCTCATGGGAAAACCAACAATATGGCTTCCGAAAAGGTCTGACACAAACTGGGCTGTACAAGCACAGAAGATTGCTATGAGCTTGAAATTTCGGATTTAAGAAGAAAGAGGGATTGTACTATCCGTGTAGTGAAAACAAAGGCGCTGATCAGCTTCGCGGTTACCGATCAGTTTCGCGGTTACCGCGAAGCTGATCTGCGTCTTTGTTTTCGCATATGCAGATTGTTGGTTTTCCCATGAGGCGGCTCATATTATTGACCAGTTAGGGAAGGTTTTAAAAATTTGCTGCTCTTATTTGAGCCTCAACACAAAAAACTGGTCTTCAGGGTTTCTGGCTAGGTTTGATACAAACTGGTCTGCACATTCATAGAAGAAGGCAAGTTTTTGTTGCTTCTATAGTGTAAAATCATACCTCTGGTAATGAATTTTCGTCAATTATTTTTGACTGTAGGAGTGAAAGATGTTTGAAGTATAATTTTCATGTAAAGATATTGGTCTCAGTTTGTCGTATAAGACCTGCAAAAACTTTTAAAATTGGTCAGCAGATATAAAGTTTTCATGACCAAAATAGATTTTGAATTGAGATTTTGCATTGGCATGGGAGGTAATTGATAGAAATGCATATTTTTCAAACCTTTTTACTTCATCATGAAGAATGTTGTCAGGTAAAGCCCCTATCTCACTGGAATGGGACAACTGGAGACTAGTTTGTGAATAGTTCACGACTATCTCGCGACAAAGATTAACAATATAAACACAACTTTCACATTGCAGTCTCATTGAATGAACATTTATGCGACAAATATGCAAATTTTGGCGAGAGTGTCTCACGACTTTCCCATGAATGTAGCTTATTTTCATTTTCATTCGTACGAACGTTGCACGACCGTCGCACGAAATATTTTGGAAAAAAAAATTGCATAAAATTTTTAAACATGCTCAAAGCTTTTGCGACCGGTTTGCGACACATGAAAATTCTCACGACACTCGTGCGACCGACACTCGCATGAATGTCGTGCGAAAGTCCGCGACAAAATTTGCAAAACAGTCGCGAGAAATTCGCATGCCAGTGAGATACTAGCTTAAGTAATTTGTCCCATTTTCAATGATCAATCATAATAAAATAGCAATCATATTAAAATACTGAAAATTTAAACTTTTTGTAGGAAAGATATTACCATGAATGTTTTTTACACAAACTTTTTTTATTTGTCAACTGATTTTCAATATTTTTGCTGCACATATTGCCTCAAATTTTGTCAAGAAAATATTTCATCCACACTTCAACAGTTGCAAAACATCTGTGAAAAACCATTATCAGACAGTCGCACTAGTAAACATGTTTTAATTTCTATTCCTTTAGAGAATGGCACCAAAGAAGAATCATCTTCCGGTACACCTGACCAGTGCTGTCTTACTGATGAACAAATTCTTAAAATATGTGAACTTGGTATCAAGGTCAGTTTCATTTTGAGCCACATCACAAGAAAACCATCTTCAGGGTTCCTGACCAGGTCCGACAAAAACCAGGCTGTACAGTCTGTACAGTCAGTGAAAAAGGCTAAAAGCTTGAAATTTCACATTTAAGAAGAAGAGGAACTGTGCTATCCATGAAGCAAAAATAAAGGTGCTGATCAACTGTTCAGTTGCTGCACAGCTGATATCTGCCTTTTTCCCTTACGCAAAAAGCAGTTTTTTTTCGGTTTCCCTACCCTCTTCCTGGAATAGAAGGAAAGATAGTTATTACCTCATATTTGTGTTGTTCTTATAAAATCTGTTAGATCAACAGATAGTTTTATATAAACACCGTTTTCTTGACAAGTTTGTCTTTTTCCAAATTCATAAAATGATTTTTAATGTATTTTCTGGTACATTTTGTATTCATGTACTGTTTTCTTAGAAAAAATGTCTTTTATTTTTCAAAGTTGTTGTTATAAAATGACTTTTGGTTGTATTTTCAGTTAGAACAGTTTTACGGCAGTGGTAGGGATGTAGAATGGGCATTATGTCAAGACACTATCTATCTTCTACAAGTGAGTCTTGTATTTAAAAGTCCAAATTTGTTCGAAAACATGCCAGTGCAGTTCTAACGAGTACCCATAATAAAAAACAATGTATACCCTTTCACAACCCAGTTTTACGATACATTATTGGTGTTCAAGTTGGTATATGTGTCATGCACATGTGTTCCTCTATAAAGCACAAACCTTGACAGTTACTGGTGACAGTATGAGCACTAGGGACTGGTTAATGGCTTAGGTTATGCCCCCCTAAGAAAAATATGGTTAAGAAAACTGACCGGCTCATCATAAACTTTCTGATTACTTTAGATTTCAAATAAGAAATCAAGCAAACAAAATAAACATTTTGTCTGCATGCAAATTGTCACCACAGATTTTATCACCTTGATTTATTCATACATGTGTACTTGCCAAAAAGTTTTTACCAATATTTACCATGTTGATTGTTTTCTTTCCTAGGACTTGTGCTAGAATAAATGTTTTATCAATGGAATCTTCATAAATAAAATCAGAAAGAGTTAACTTGTATCACTTTTCTCTTTTATTATTTACAAGGGGAGCATGGCATCCATAGTGGTAAGAGCACCATACGAGTACCTCAGGATTGGTGGAACGTTGTGGCCTGATCCCGAGGTTATAAAACTTTTTTCATGCTCAGCTCAGCTGAGACTATCCTGCTCATAAAGGTTAAAATGTTGTTGGCATTTTATCATTTATTAGCAGAATAAATTACAGGCTTTGGTGATCTAAACCTAAAAGTTTGATTTGGGCTATTTCAATATTTAGGAGCACTTTAAATTTTATGCTCAGCTGAGTTGAGCATGAAAAAAAGTTAAATAACCTTGGGGCCTGGTGTAGAGCATCAGCCTCTGAATCGAGATGTCCTGGAATTGACCTCAGGGCACCATGTTGTGTCCTTGAGCAAGACACAATAAAACCCCAGAGTACTGTTTAATACCCAAGAAGTGATGGCTCCGTCCTTACATGGCTGAAAAATTGTTGACTGGGATGTTAAACCTCAATACAAACAAACCATTTGCTGGATCAAGAGCTCTTAGGTATGATCCACACCTCAGACTTGTGCTGGGTTGTGTCCTTAAGCAAAACACATCAACTCCCCATAGTATTGGTGAATACCCAGGAAGCAATTGCTCTTTCCCTACATGACTGAAAAATTGTTGAATGCGACATTAAACCGTAAAATAAACAAACAGATATTTATCATAATGTCAAAAAGAATAATGATCAAGAAATGATTTTATAAAAGGAATAACTAAACAATTATTTTAACATGAACATGGAAAATGGTACAGAAGGTGGACAAAAGTACCATATTCGTCACTTTTGAAAACTCCATGACTTCAATGTACAAGAGGTGTTTCATGTTTAAAAAACATAAAGCAATAGTTACATATTACCAGATAATGTCAGCAAATGCTGAATAGACAGAAAGTGCATTAAATTAATTACCATATATAAAAAGTACATTTTTGGCCGATGAAGAAAGTTGTCGTTTAAGATAAAAGGAGCCACTTATCCATTACTCGTCTGGTGGCATCCGGTCCCAGTTTTGAACTTGGTCAAAAGATGTCACTGGATGAAAGGGATACCACCGGACAAGGAACGCACAAAACGAATGAGGAACGGGCAAGAAACACATGAAACGGACAAGTAAAACATTCAGGACCTCACCACTGGAGACAAATCTGTCCGTTAGATGTCCGTTAGTGTTATCCGTTAATATGTGACTGCTGCTAAAGCTTTATATTCTGCACCTGTATTGCCTGTTGAATTCAAGAACTCACTGATTTATAGAACACTTTTGAAGTAAAATTCATATTAAATGCCTTTGATATCTTACTTAACATATCTTTTTATGTATAAAAGATTTTTTTTTTTTTTTTTTTTTGTAAAAAAAGATTTAAAGTTTCTGAATCCATCATTTTGTCTAATATCATCTTCTGCATCTATTTTACACATTAACTGAGTAAATGAGTACTTTACTTGGTCCACCTCTTTTCACCAGCAGCTTACCCATACTTTCATTATACACCAAGTAGGTGGGCTTCATTCCTTTCACAGAAACTAGGTCTTTTATCTTCTTGCCATTTTCATCAAGGACCACAATCTTATCACTGTCATTACATGCTATGTAAATGCAGTTGTCGGGGCCAGCACAGACACCATGATGTGTCTTAGTTCCTGGTTCCTTGTACATAAAGTCAACTTTTCCATGTAGAGGTAATCTGACACATCCCTTTTCTTGATCAGTTACATACAGGCTCTGACTATCAGCACTCAAGCTCATGTAGAATACATTAGTGAAAATTCCAACGGATTCTCTGGGCTCGTTCATAATACAGCGAACAGTATTTCCCTCCATGTCCATTATGTTGAAGAAACGATACAAGTCATCTTTTGCATATACCACCATCTGGTCTTTGTACTTCAGGAGACGGTAGCACATCAGCTTTGTTCTGAGCTTTTGATCTAGAGAAAGTATGCATCTCTTCTTAATCTTGATCTTCTGCAAACTTTTCTCCTGAGGCAGTGATATCATGGCATCCTCAGAAGTTAAGAGAGCCATGCCCATTGGCTGGCTTGTCACACATGTTTCAGACAGCAGTTCATGATCTGAGTCAAATAGTTTCACTTTCTTATTACCAACATCACAAACAAGTAGGCCTCCATCTTCAGTGAATTCTATAGCACTTACGATTGTCCTGCTTTTATCTGTTTTTATTCCTATATCTATCTGTTCAATATAAACAGCCTTTCCGCCATTAGCATTCCCAGTTGCTGTGTCGTAGAGACTGTTTTCAGCTTTTGTTTGCACCTCAGTTAACACTGGCTTGTCATCAGAGTTTTGGAAAAGGTCATCTACTCTAACAAGCCTGTGGCCTTTGGTAGTTGTACCCCTTTGATGTGATCTTTGACATGAAGAGCACAAATATTGTTTACAGTCCAAACAGAAATTCTCAGACTCTAGCTTTTGACAAAGGTCACATATGATACAGTCAACTTCCGGGTTTGTGGAGTCGGCATCTTTTGACAGTTCAGGTTGAGTTGAGTGGCCTTTAACCCTGTCATTTGTAGCCATTCTGGAACTATAGGTGTTGGTCTAGCTAAGTCTGACAAGAAAAATCATTTTATGTGTTACGGCTGACTAATTCTATGATGAACATTATGATCACACAGTGAAAATCTCAAGAGCAGAAGTTGTATCATCACTGTTTGCTTTTCTCAGTGATTGCTTCCTTTTAAGATATCACACAATGAGCTAAATGATTCTAAATTGTTGAGTATTTGGTTGCTTTGAAATTGAAAAACATAATTTGATGTGACCAAAATTGTAGGCCAACCCTCTTAGAAGAAGATTAAATCTAAGTTTTGAAACAAAGGCACACACAAATAGTAGCTCATTATTTTTGCAATTCCGTTTATGAAATATAAAAATATCATTTTGATTTTAGCACATTTTGTTATTAGAATCTCTGGGTTTTACACTGTGAAATATAATGCTGTATAGTGGTCCTTTTTATAAACCCTGTCAACAGTGCCCCTGGGGTCCATACAGGCCACGCCCCGGGGGCGTATAGGCTTATGATGGGAAATGCATGGAAAAATCTTCTTCTCTGAAACCACAAGACCCAAAGCTTCTACATTTAATATACAGTATTGTTATGTGGAGCTTAACATAAATCCTGCCAATCTTGCTTCTGGGGTCAAAAATGGCCCCTCCCAGGGGGTCATTAACTTCCATAGCCTTTCAATGGGAAAAACATAAAAAAATCTTCTTCTCTGAAACCATAAGGCCCAGAGCTTTCATATGGTGAGTGTAGCAATGTATAGTACTCCTCTTTATAAATCCTGCCAACTGTGTCCCTGGGGTCCATACAGGCCCTGCCCCGGCATGTCATTATCTGCCATAGGCTTATA
Organism: Rugalucina vietnamica; assembly: GCA_964017185.1. NCBI lineage: Eukaryota > Metazoa > Mollusca > Bivalvia > Lucinida > Lucinidae > Rugalucina > Rugalucina vietnamica. Next base: position 51,864,604 of record OZ024869.1, read on the forward strand.
ATGGAAATACATGGGAAATCTTTTGTATATTAAGTATGAAGCAATGTTATGCGGCACTCTACATAAATCCTGCCAATCATGCCCCTTGGGTCAAACATGGCCCCACCCTAGGGGTCATTAGCTCCCATATACATGTACTTACAATGGGAAAAACACACAAAAACCCTTTTCTCAGAAATCATGAGTCCTAGAGCTATTATATTTTGTGTGTAGCAATTTTAAGTAATCCTCTTTATAAAACTGGACAGCCAAGCCCCAGGGGTCCATACGGGCCATGCCCCAGGGACGTCATTATCTGCTATAGGCTTATAATAGGAAACATATGAAAACTTCTTCTCTGAAACCGCAAGACCCAAGGCTTGTATATTTAGTATGCAGCAATGTTATATGATGTTTTACATAGATCCTGCTGATGATGCCTTTGGGGTTCAAAATGGCCCCACCCTAGGGGACATTAGCTCCCATATACTTGCAATGGGAAAAGCATACAGAATAGCAATGTTCAATAATTCTCTTTTTAAATCCTGCCACCTGTGCTCCTGGGGTCCATACAGGCCACACCCCAGGGCAGGGGTCCTTAGAGGTCATTAGCTCCCCTAAAAGTAAAGCTGTCCTGATCAGGTGAGCATTCATAGGACCAATTTATAGGACCATTGGTCCTCTGGTAAATTTTGTGCTGAGTTACCGTAGAATGTAGAGAAAAAGCTTTTTCATTCCATGCAAAATAAAGAGAAATGTTGTAAATCTTACCTTTAAGTTTCAGTTTTGTCATTATATTTTATTCTTCAATGATTTGCCATACAATATTTACACACAGATCAATTTTACAGGACAAAACCTACCCAATACCCCTTTAAAGAAGGGAATTATCATTTTAGTCAGAATTCAGCTACACATATTTTTTACTGTTTTATTTTAGTAGTTCATCCAGATAAGAATCTGCAGTAGCTGAGAGATTTTTAAGTTTATTGAAATGTTATGTTTTTGGTCTAGTGGGTTCTCATATCTTTTAACTTCCCTGGCCATATGTAGTATTGCCCTTCAATGGAAATGGATATTGATTTTGAATTGTATAGTCAATATAATGAAGTAATAACTCTATACTAGTATAGCATATCTTTTAACAAAGCCATAAGAGGGTATTCAAGGTATATAAGGACACATTGTAGCTCACCTGAGCCAAAGGCTCACAGGATGAGCTTAGTTAGTGTCCAACAACCATCTGGCCACCATTTTCAAAGATCTGCTCTGAAACTTGGCTTATCAAAGCCAAAATTCATCTGGATCCTCTACGAGAATGAAACTTTGTATAAATGGTCTTGGTCTCATGGCTTAGATGGCAGCCATGTCCATATATGGAGAAAACCTTTAAAATGTTCTTTCCCAGAAGCATAAGTCATATGTTCTTGAAACCTAGCATGTAGTATTGAGGACTCAATCCCTACAAGGTTTCTATTAATTATGACCCTGGAATGACCTAGACCTAATTTACACCAAAGTCATCTTAAATTAGGTTAGCTGAGTGTTTCAAGACTCATGGTGCTTTTTTTTGTGGTTTTAATAAAAAGATATAATGCTGTTATGGTCAGCATTATCTCCATATTCCAGTAAAACTTGTTGAGCATTTTTAGGTCCACTGGTTCTCTTCTTTTTTCACTGGAAGGGTCTTGTTCTTTTATCAGGCTCTACCAATCACCAGCACAGAACAAGAGACAGATGAAGACTTTATACTTGAGTTTGATAGTCCTGTTGCCATGGGAACAGAGATACTTATAATATGGATGTAACTATTCCAAGCTTTATCAAAATGTGCATCACAGTTTATGTAGTGTGTATATAACAGTTGTTTTACTGTATTTTTAGGCTCGGCCAATCACGACTACAGAACAAGAGACAGATGAAGACTTTAAACATGAGTTTGACAGTCCTGTTGCCACGGGAACAGAGATACTCACACTGGGAAATATAGGGTAGGAATGGGCACATTTATGTGCTCCTGTTTTGGAAGTTCTAAATGAATTGTATGTCGAGCATCAGCTCTTAAGATCAGTTATGCGCTTGATTTGAAACCCATTCTCACCATGTGTCCTTTAGAGCAAAACATGCTACCCCCTTATTGTAACAATTAAGTATCCAGGAACATTTAGCTTTGTCCTGTAATTCATTGTAGGATCTGTTTCCTTACACAGTGAATGCACATGTGAGTAATGAGCCTTAAAGTGATAGACATTTAAGATCATCTGTCTTCAGGCAGCCACAAATAGCAGCTCATCACCGGTAAACAATTAGCCATCATGCATCATCTTATGTCCATGTGTATATTTTGCAGGGAGATGATGCCAGGTTGTATTACCCCCCTTACAGCATCTGTTTTCTGGAGAGCTATTGACAGGGCTATCAATGTCAGTTTGTTGTTCATATACTGCCCATTTTTTCACATTTTGTATGTCTTATTGGCTATGCAAATGCACCACATCAATGATTTTTTCTTCAAATACTTACCGGTAATAGATTTATTATACGAGCCGTATCGTGAGAAAACAGACTTTTGCCTATGCGAAAGCAAAGGCGCAGATTAGCACCTTTGTTTTCGCTACACAGATAGTACAATTTCTTTTCTTCTTAAATCAGAAATTTCACGCTTCTAGCCTTCACAGTGATGGTGCAGGCCGGTTTGGTTTGTGTCAGACCTGGTTGGAATCCCCGTAGATCGGTTTTCTCGCGTCACGGTCATTCTGGTGAATGAAAAGAGATGATGACCAAACACTGTCGAACATTCCCTGTGTTATTATATTCAGTGTGAAAACAAAATATAAAGTCATTTGTACATGGCATGCAACTTGAAGTATTAAAGTAATGGCTCTGTTCATATGCATATCTTTTTCATGTTGACAGTGAATACTTTGAGCATCCGGGGCGTACACATGAATAGCAATTTCATCATTCATTATTTTGTTGGGAAGGATAATCATTGTGAGTGTTTTCCTTTAAACCACAGACAAACAAAAAAACAACAACAACAAAACAATTGTTTTAGGGTTGGATTGTGGACTTTGCTGGTGGCTACCTGGTCCAGCACTGTGATAAACTATTGGCCTCTTTCTGTGGAAGACTCTTTATCAACCTAACAGTGGGTAACATTTCTTTTTCTAATGTATCAAGTAAAGTAAGGTGAATTAACCTCTAATGGACAAATAATGGTATATTTCGTCTTACAGCCTTATTATAAACATTTTCAATCATGAATAAGCATGATTTAAGTCATGATCTTGCACATACATTGCATGATGTCAGGTAACAAGAATAAATGCCATATATGATACATTATTATACCCCATTAATATTCATTGACTGAATATGGACTTTGATTGGTCCAGAGCAGGTCATGCGGAGGGTGCTATTCTGTCATGTCGCATGATCATATTAACCTCTGACGTCATATCTAACTAAAAGCGTGCAGCTGCACTTGTAGTCACATGCATTTGTTTACAGTGCACGTGGAGGGTGCTATTATGTCATGTCGCATGATCATATTACCCTCTGATGTCATATCCGCCTAAATGTGCAGTTGCACTTGTAGTCATGTGTTTCTCAGGTGGCATGTCGCTAATTAGTTTCAAAAGTGGTTCGGTATAATAAAACAATTGTTGCCCTTGAATGAGGGTGACATGACGCTTTGCTCACCCTTGACAGGTTATATTGTCCTTGGGCTTCGCCCTCGGGCAATATTACCTGCCGCGGGTGAACAAAGGGTCATGTCACCCTCACTCAAGGGCAACAATTGTATATTGTGAACATGTGAATTCTCAATATAATACACAAATACATGTGTACAGACCGACCCTGAAATTTCACACAATAGATATCAATAAGTATGGATAGAGAAATGTGGCATACATGCTTGTATATTACAGTTCACTGCCCAGCTGGCATCCAACTCCCTGGTGTTCAAGAAACCTGCCCTAGAGATGAGTTTAGTGGGTCAGATTCTGGAGGATCATACAATGGACATTATACAGGCCTACGGATGGAAAAATAAAAACATTTTTGCAAGATTGTTGGTTTTCCTGAAGTTTCTATGGGTAAGTCATTTGGCAATTTGTAAAAAATTAAATGGAGTCAAATGCTTTATTGTTTTCTGTTTGTCTGGAAAAAATGTGAATGAAATATAATATTCATGCATTTATGTGTGTACTGGTAAAAAGTGGTCCTCAAGACATATTTAAGTTATATGGATGCTTAGGCCAATCTACTTTGTTTTGCTGGCCAGTAACGCACTTTCCTACGTACATGTATTCTCTTCAGACTAATTCTGATAAAGTTACATAAAGAATCAAATGCATTAACAAAATAAATTCTGAAGTATCATTAGAAATTAAAATTTTCAGGTTCACTCAAAGCTCATGGCATGTGTTAAAATTTTCAGTACCATGATGTAAAGGTTAAAAGAGCAGAGGAGTGGGATGAAAAGCTGAAAACCTACTGTGTTGGGAAGGACTGCTGTGCTGCTGAGGAGCTGTATTGTGAAATAGAGAGAAAACTGCTGGATTACTTTGAGGTGAGATTGTAAGCACACACATGCTGAGACACACATACACACACAGACATGCACACACTTCCTCTCTGAGATGAATTTCTAAATAAACAAACCATATTTACCTTCGGATGCTTATACAAGCTGAGCTGCATCACAAGTAAACCTTTTTTTGACAGAATATTTGGGTTTTCTGAGTAGACTTAACACAAATTGGGCATTGAAGACACTGAAGGTGGCTAATGACTTCAAATTTCATTTTCTTACTGCATAGCTGATCTGCTGGGTTCTGCTCCTTTGTTTTTGCATATGAGCCGCGACGCGAGAAAACCGATTCTCGGGATTTCCGACCATGTCTGACACAAACCGGCCTGTGCAGCTAAAGAAGATGGTTAGAAGCTTGAAATTTCGGATATAGAAAGAAGAGGAGTTGTACTATCCGTGAAGCGAAAACAAAGGCGCTGATCAGCTTCGCAGTTACTGCGAAGCTGATCTGCGCCTTTGTTTTCGCACATTTCTCATGATGAATATATATAATAAACTACACGTATTGTGGTGATGTGGAACATATTTTGTAGGTGTGGAATGATACAGTAACTAAGAGTGGTCAGAGTGGTAACTGGGGTGGGATAGTGATGGGTGTGGTCTCGGGAGGAAAAGATGGTAAATGAGCCGCAACACAAGAAAACCGGTCCTGTGGGTTGCCGACCAGGTCTGAGACAACCAGTCTGTACAGTCACAGAAAAGACCTAGAAGCTTGAAAATTGGGATTTAAGAAGTAGAGGAATTGTACTGTCTGTGTGTTGAAAACAAAGGTGCTGATCAGCTGTGCAGTAACTGCACAGCTGATCTGTGTCTTTGTTTTCACTTATGCAAAAAGCCGATTTTCCAATGATGTGGCTCAAATATATTTGCTGTACACTTATAGCATAAGTATTGATAAAAATGTAAATAAAAAAAGTTTTTTTGTGTCAGAGCAAACCATGACAAATTGCCACTGGGTACTTCATTGAATGTGTGCTCAAGCTTTTATTCAATCATTTTAAGCTTATTCGAGTTGTCAGAAAATTGCCTGACATTTTCTGAAGGATGACAATCAAATAATCAAATCATATGTACATGTAAAAATTAAAGGTGAAGATACTTTAAAGTCTGTATACCAATTTCTCAAAGAAAGAACAAAAGAAGGAAAGAAAGAAATATTTATATTGTAATTTCTATTCTGTTTTCAGTCTGGACAGTGGACAACTATGCAGATGTAGGTCTCCTGCTGTCTGACTGTGACAATGTCTACAGTGCTGAAGTCCCCTTGGCCATGCAGGTATGTCATACACAGAAAGCTGTAGAATTTTAGACTCTTAAAATATTGCTGTTGGTTTCCTGGAGTTTGTCAAGAACTCTATTGCCGTATAGAGAGATGTAAAAAAATGATGTTCTTATATGGTCAATCTACCTATTCTGATATGAGGCGCGATGAGAGAAAACCGGTCTTGGGGGAATCCGACCAGGTCTGACACAAACCGTCCTGTACAGTCTCAGAAAAAAGTTAGAATCTTGAAATTTTGGGTAGAGGTAGAGGAGGAATTGTACTATCAGAGTAGTTTTTGCATATGCAAAAATCTGGTTTTCTCGTAGGCCCTATGTGTTTAAAACTTCAGAATAAAATTGCGTAAGTGTATCTTTTAATTAGAAACTACAGTTTCTTGTGTTCTTCTTGCATGGTAGCCAGAATTCAGCCTACCAAACTTGGAGCAAATTGAGTTGTAGTATTTAAGTAAATGTGATTTTTTTCTGTTATAGGATCTTGCTCAGACCATTGTAGACTGTGATTATGAGGAAAAGTTCTTGAGTTTAAATGACAAGGTATGGGTTGCAGAGAAAAGGTGCCAAAACTTACTTGCAAAATATATTATGATAATGAAAATGTCTAAAATGAAATTACTCGAGATGAAAAAATGAATAATGCAAAATATGTAATATAATGGCCACCCATTTTGTAAATTTTGTAACTTCCCTTTTGAGTAAAGAAATGACTGACAGTCGTTTATGAAATTTTGAGTTGAATCAGTGGAGAAAGTGGTCTTTGAAATTTTAGATTTAGATGGTAGAAGTATTGTACTTTCTATATTGCAAAGCTTAGCTGATCTGCTGCTATTAAAGGCAATATGTTCAGCAGATTGTTGACTTGGACACTAAGCTGTAACCAAACCAAAAAATAAATCTTAGCTGTTTTCTTTCAAAGCCGATGTCTTCCAGTGTTGGAAATTTGTGTCGACATTGTCCTTTACATTTCTAGGAATGTGTTGAGTTGCTGAAGTCTGAGGAGTGTAATTCTAGTCTAAAGAAAAAGTTTGATACCTTCATTGAGAGGCATGGTCATAGATGTGTAAGAGAGGTCAGTATCGATTGTGCCATGACGGGAGAAAACTGGTCTTTGGGGTTTCTGACCAGCTCCGACAAAAAATGTGTGGTACAGTCACAGTAGAAGGCTAGACATTAACAAGAAGAGTGATTGTACTATCCATGGATTGAAAATCTGTTGTTTTTTTTTTCTCATGATGCAGTTCAGTTAGCGTGTATACTTCATTTTAAGCACAAATAGAACCTTAAATAGAGTAATGGTAAAGTTACTTGCCTAGTAAAACCAGGGATTTCAAGTTAGTCCATCAGCTTCTCCAGTCTTTCAGATATGACTATATATCAAGGTCACATCTCCATATGACCATAGCTGTTTAGTAAAACACAAATACAGTGAAATTGTTTGGCTTCCTGTTGCCTCTATGTCACAGCTACTGGCAACTACTGGCAAGACTTGAGTATCAATTATGTCTTAATTCTGATAAATGTTCTAAAAATTCCTAAAAGCTCATTTCTGCTGATCAATTTTAATCTTCTACAGAAGGTTAATAGCAGAAGTAACAATGGGTTTGTTTTTCTTTTTAGGCTGAGTTTATAGAAAAGTCTTGGAGAGCAGAACCAGAGAAGCTGATGAGAGTTCTCAAGGTGAGGCAACTCAAAATTATTTTGCAAAATTGGGCAGTTTGCCTTTACTACGTCAGGGTGAAAATTTGTCACCAACAAGACAGGCATATGTACCAGCCAGGTATCGAACCCGCAACCTCTTGATTGCTAAGCAAATTCGCTATCAATTAGGCCACTTCGGCTGTTAGGACCTTAAATTTTGCAATCTGGGCCCATTTGTTCAAAATTAACGATGTTGTTAGTTAACGATTTGTCAAAATTTCAAACATGAATATTACAAATAACACTGTTATTTTTTGTTGAACAAATGTGAGAATCCTTTGCAATGCAATGTTAAGTACTGGGAAAGCCATTGTTGTGTCTCAGCATGACTGATAATTGTTGACCAAGATGTTGAAACTTGAGCCACGAAGCGAGAAAACCGGTCTTCGTGGTTTCCGACCTGGTCTGACACAAATCGGTCTTTGCAGCTACAGAAGATAGCTAGATGCTTGAAATTTCAGATTTGGGAAGAAGAGGAAATGTACTTTACATGTAGCGAAAACAAAGGCACTGGCTTTGCAGTTACTGCGAAGCAGATCTGTGCCTTTGTTTTCGCATAGGCAAAAATCTGGTTTTTCTCATAATGTGGCTCATATAACCTTTTTAAAATCTTGTATGGCTGTATAACTATTGTGATGGATCAACTCATTTGATTTAAATTTTAAATGCATGTACTTGTATCTACAGGCTATACTGAAATCGAAGGCCTACTCACAGAAAGAAACAGAATCACCTTCAATAGACAAACTTCTTGACAATCTCAAATCTCCAGTGACATGGTTTGGAAAGCTCTTGTTATGGAAATGGATTGTGCCAAAGGCGAGACATGCTGTTGGACAGAGGGAGTGGGGCAAGGTAGAGTTGGGTTTGATGATATTTTTTTTATGAAGAAATATACCTAGACTATTGGTGGCTTCCTGGTGCGTCCAAAACACTTTATTGGGGCTGGTTTAACGAACCTTTGAAGAAAATTTCCCATCAACCAAGGTCTGACATACTCAGTCCAGAAAAAGAGCACAGATTCAACATGCATATTGTTAACCAGTCAATTTTATGGCAGATATGTATTTGCAAAAAAAAAATGATAAGAAATTTGATAAAGATAAATGGGCCGCTGCACCAGAAAAACGACAATCTGCATACGAGAAAACAAAGATGCAGATCAGGTGTGCAGTAACTGCACAGCTGATCAGCGCCTTTGTTTCGCTACACAGATAGAACAATCCTGATCCTTCCTAAGTTTCTAGCCTGCTTTTGTGACTATACAGGCCGATTTGTGTCAGACCTGGTCGGAAACCCAAATTGTTGCTTTTCTCATATAAAGGCTCAAATGGTCACAAAAGATGTACATGTATATATAAAGTTGCATTCTGTACATTGTCCTTGTTTTAATTTCTGCAGTTTATGAATTCGAAATGCCATGAAAGGCAAAACTGTATGAGATGGTAGGCACACAAATTACCTGGTTTACTGCCGGCAAAGGTTGAGAACCAAAATTTGTTATCATATTATAAAGAAATACTGCATTTGTGACTTAGTCAGATGTTTTCTTGTTTACAGCTAGATGTATGTTTTGTTTGTTTTCAGTCGATTGCAATAAAAATGGTGGACAAATTCAAAGATGCATACTGGAGACTCTCAGATTTATTAGAAAAGGAGGTAATTTCAGATTTGTCTTTTTCATAGCATCATCATTCCCATATTTAATCTACCATGCTCTTGTGTTAGGGCATGAACCTTAAAAATAATATTCATGAAGTATCTTCCAAGTCTGTTCACCAGTAGTGATCCCTAAGCATATGGTCATGCTGTTATATGATACATGTAGTTACATGTACTTCCTTTACTCATTTAAGTATTTCATCAGGAAAACTTGTCCGTGAAATGTATAAATCCCGCTTTTATATAGTAAAAGGGGTATGCAGGGGTAAACTTATTTTTGCTCCAAAACATAGATTGTGGGTAATCATTAGAACGGCCTTGCCGAGGCGGTTCTAACGTGTACCCACAATCTATCTTTTGAGCAAAAATAAGAAAAAAAAATCTACCAAGGATTATCACTTTTTACAACTTAAGAAAAATCTGTATGTTACATGGGCATGTTTTTGTAATGTTTAAGCATTTTATATTTTTTGCACCAGGGTTACCTACCAGAAGGAGAACTCATGTTTTTCCTTACCCACAGAGAGATTGGCAAGCTGGTGAAAACCAGATCAGCTAAGCTTATAACAAGGTGAGAAACAAATTAAAAGAGAAAGTAATTAAAAGCAAAAGTAAGCAATTAATTTAAATCGAACCACTTGACCAAAATCATGTTGAAAAATAAATAGAGGAACTTACACGAAAGGTCATATAAAATGACTACTTATGTAAGAATGGCAAGTGGGCATGATTTCACTGATAAAATAAAATTGTCTTATTAGCTCAACTGCACGAAGTGCATAGAGCTATTGCAGTCACCCCGGTCGTCCACATTCCCGTTCCCATTACCGTTCGTGTCACACTTGCATTAAAGTTTTCTAGAAGTCCATATCTTGACAACCACTCATCAGAAAGCATTCATACTTGGACCATAGATACCCTGTAGGGTTAGCTTTCATTCCATGGCATCCGGCCCCTTGGTTCAGGCCAGGGGGTGGGGCTGGAGGTTAAAATCTAGAACACCTTCAAAAATGGCCATTCTTGCGTTAAAGTTTTCTTGAAGTCCATATCTTGACAATCACTCATCAGAAAGCATTGATACTTGGGCCATTGACACCCTGTAGGGTCGGCTTTCATTCCATGGCATAGGATTCCTGGGTGCATGCCAGGGGGTGGGGCTAGAGGTTGAAATCCAGAACACCATTAATAATAATGGCTTTTCTGTATTCTAGAAGTCTATATCTTGAAAACCTTTTATCAGAGGGCTTTCATACTTGGACCATAGGTACCCTGTAGGGTTGAGTTTCATTTCATGGCATTGGATCTCTGGGTCCATGCTTGGTGGTGGGGCTAGAGGCTAAAAACTAGAACACTGTAAAAATAGATGTACTGCTGTGTAACTTTTACAAAGAGTCCATATCTTGACAACAACTTACCATAAAGCGTTCATACTTCATACACGTTAGGTTCCATGACATCGGACCTCTGGGTCAGAGTCAGGGGGGTGGGCTAGAGGTCAAAATCTAGAACTCCTTGAATTTTTAGCTCGACTGCACGAAGTGCATAGAGCTATTGCAGTCACCCCGGTCGTCCACGTTCCCGTTCCCGTGCGCGTGCGCGTGCGCGTTCCCGTGCGCGTCACACTTGCGTTAAAGTTTTCTAGAAGTCCATATCTTGACAACCACTCATCAGAAAGCATTCATACTTGGACCATAGATACCCTGTAGGGTTAGCTTTCATTCCATGGCATCGGGCCCCTGGGTCCAGGCCAGGGGGTGGGGCTGGAGGTTAAAATCTAGAACACCTTCAAAAATGGCAATTCTTGTGTTAAAGTTTTCTAGAAGTCCATATCTTGACAACCACTCATCAGAAAGCATTGATACTTGGGCCATTGACACCCTGTAGGGTCGGCTTTCATTCCATGGCATCAGATCCCTGGGTCCATGCCAGGGGGTGGGGCTAGAGGTTAAAATCTAGAACACCATTAATAGTAATGGCTTTTCTGTGATATAGTATTCTGGAAGTCTATATCTTGAAAACTTTTTATCAGAGGGCTTTCATACTCGGACCATAGGTACCCTGTAGGGTTGAGTTTCATTTCATGGCATCGGATCTCTGGGTCCATGCCTGGGGGGTGGGGCTGGAGGTTAAAAACTAGAACACTGTAAAAAATAGATGTACTGCTGTAACTTTTACAAGGAGTCCATATCTTGACAACAACTTATCATAAAGCATTCATACTTCATACACTTTAGGTTCCATGACATCGAACCTCTGGGTCGGAGTCAGGGGGGCGGGGCTAGAGGTCAAAATCTAGAACTCCCCGATTTTTTTTTCTTTTTATTTCTTAATAGAAACAACTTAGGAAGATGGTTGGTCATTCATCTTTTGACTTTGTGACACTGACTTGTGTGTCATGACGGTAAGGGTCGGTTGACCTACTTTCCATGGTTCAGTGATTTTGCCTTATATCTTGACACTCAATTAGTATATGTTCTTACTTCTTTCAGATAATGAGTGAGTACGACCAGGCCTTTGACCCCAATATACTTATAGGTCACTGTGACCTAATTTCACGGTTCAGTGATTTTGCCTTATATCTTGACACTCAATTAGTATATTTTCATACTTTTTTTCAGATTATGAGTGAGTATGACCTGACCTTTGACCCCAATATACTTATAGGTCACTGTGACCTAATTTCACGGTTCAGTGATTTTGCCTTATATCTCGGTACTCAAATGGTTTATAAACAAACTCCTTTCTAAGTATGTTTGCATATGACAAGACCTTTGACCCTGAAGTAGTCCTAGGTCACTGTGACCTAATTTCATGGTTCAGTGATTTTACCTATTATCTTGACACTCAATTAGTATATTTTCATACTTTTTTCAGATTATGAGTGAGTATGACCAGACTTTTGACCCCAGTATACTTATAGGTCACTGTGACCTAATTTCACGGTTCAGTGACTTTGCCTTATATCTCAACACTCAAGTGGTTTATGACCAAACTTCTTTCACACTATGTTTGCATATGACAAGACCTTTGACCCTAAAGTAGTCCTAGGTCAATATGACCTAATTTCACGGTTCAGTGATTTTCCTTTATATCTCGGCACTCAATTGGTATATGGACATACTTCTTTCACGATATGTATGAGTATGACAAGACCTTTGACCGTAAAGTATTCCTGGGTCACTGTGACCTAATTTCACGGTTCAGTGATTTTGCCTTATATCTCGACACTCAGTTGGTATTTTTTCATACTTCTTTCTGATTATGAATGAGTATGACCAGACCTTTAACCCAAACATACTTATAGGTCACTATGACCTAATTTCATGGTTCAGTGATTTTGCTTTATATCTCAACACTGAATGGGTATATGATCATATTTCTTTCACATTATGAGTAAGTATCACTAGACCTTTGACCCTGAAATACTTCAGTGATTTTGCCTTGTGTCTTGGCACTCAGTTGGTATATGAACACACTTCTTTCACAATGTGATCGTAGGTAGTTATAGTTAACTTTCATGGTTCAGTGATTTGCCTTATTGCATCAAGGCAAAAAGATGTATGAGCATAATGCTTTGGGTTACTAGTCGGGTTTGACCTTATGTTTGACAAAGGTCAGAAGCAGTCGAGCACGCTGTCCTGCGACAGCTCTTATTTTTTCTTTTTATTTCTTATAATAGAAACAACTTAGGAAGACGGTTGGTCATTCATCTTTTGAGTTTGCAACACTGACTTGCGTGTCATGACAGTAAGGGTCGGTGGACCTACTTTCCATGGTTCAGTGATTTTGCCTTATATCTTGACACTCAATTAATATATTTTATTACTTCTTTCAGATTATGAGTGAGTATGACCAGGCCTTTGACCCCAATATACTTATAGATCACTGTGACCTAATTATACGGTTCAGTGATTTTGCCTTATATCTTGACACTCAATTAGTATATTTTCATACTTTTTTAAGATTATGAGTGAGTATGATGAGACCTTTGACCCCAATATACCTATAGGTCACTGTGACCTAATTTCACGGTTCAGTGATTTTGCCTTATATCTCGGCACTCAATTGTTTGCGTATGACAAGACCTTTGACCCTAAAGTAGTCCTAGGTCATTATGACCTAATTTCATGGTTCAGTGATTTTGCCTTATATCTCGGCACTCAATTGGTATATGAACATACTGTTTTCACAATATGTTTGCGTATGACAAGACCTTTGACCCTGAAGTATTCCTAGGTCACTGTGACCTAATTTCATGGTTCAGTGACTTTGCTTTATATCTCGACACTCTGTTGGTATTTTTTCATACTTCTTTCCGATTATGAATGAGTATGACCAGGCCTTTAACCCATACATACTTATAGGTCACTATGACCTAATTCTATGGTTCAGTGATTTTGCTTTATATCTCAACACTCAATGGATATATGATCATATTTCTTTTACATTATGAGTAAGTATGACAAGACCTTTGACCCTGAAGTACTTATAGGTCAATGTGACCTTATTTCACGGTTCAGTGATTTTGCCTTGTATCTTGGCACTCAGTTGGTATATGAACACACTACTTTCACAATATGTGTGAGACCTTTAAATCTTAGGTAGTTATAGTTAACTGTCATGGTTCAGTGATTTTGTCTTATTGCATCAAGGCAAAAAGATGTATGAGCATAATGCTTTGGGTTACTGGTAGGGTTTGGCCTTATGTTTGACAAAGGTCAGAAGCAGTCGAGCACGCTGTCCTGCGACAGCTCTTATATGTCTCCTTGATGTAACAAACAATACAGTGTAGTCATATCATATTACACGACATTATCCACTCAATTACAGCGGCATCATTCATCAGAAAATGAATGCTTTTAATTATGAAAAAAACAAAGGTTGCATATCTGATCAAACTTGCTGATTTTACTACACAGTGCAACAAAATTTCAAGATTTGAAATTGTTGGCATTTTAACATTTATGAGCAGGATAAATTTTAGTCTTAAGTCCAATTCGCATTTGCCAAAAATACACGCGTGTAAATATACTCCGGTGTGCAAATTTTACTGGGGGTAAGCAAATGGCGCATGCGAACGCAAATACACACCGGAGTATATTTACATATGGGTAAAATTACTCCTGGGTCTGACCAGATGCAAATTTTATTTTTACAAATACACACATGTAAATTTACTATTTTGTTCCATGTGAACGCAAAGTAAAATTTACCCATGAGTATTTTTATTTCAAGTCAATATTCTGCTTTTAGATTTTTTCACATTTTTTGTTCATAACTGATTATATGACAGTTGCTGAAACTGTGGACATCGTTGCTAAATAAGAGTTTATTGCCATTCATCATATTTTAGATCATATGGAGTGCAAACAGCCACATTATTTCTTCATCATTCTTGGTGAGATTCTTGGGGCATTTCAACAGTAATTCCTTGTGAATGGATGATAAAAAGGGAACTGTATAACTGCTAAGGTTATGCCTGACCATAACATGATTCTCCTCTGCTGCCAAAGTCTACAAGAACACCTTGAAGCAGCCTCTTCTTGTTTTGCAAGTACAGAAAACTTAAATGAACAGGTTTTAAACCAGAAATGATAAATTTACATACAAAAATACTCCTGGTGATAAAACCCATGCGAACGCAATTTAAATTTACTCAAGGGTTGATTTGCACACCGGAGTATATTTACACACCAGAGTATATTTACACGTGTGTATTTTTTGCGCATGTGAATTGGACTTTAGCTGAACTGAGCATGAATAAAATGTTTTATAATCTCGGGGCCTGGAGTGGTTCAAATCCAGGAGTCTGACGATCTATAACTAAGCCACCATGCCCCTCTACTTGCATCATTTTGTGCCTCTACTAACATAAAGTTACATATGTGATCAGTATTTTGAGGTGAAATTATTATCATTGCAGAGCTGTAAGAAGAAGAAAAGTACTACCATTACAGTCCAAGATTGAATTCCCTAAGAACAGTAGCGGAAGACCACTGCCTGTATGTTTCTTTTATATTGATTTTTGTGTCAAGACTTCTCCCCTCTACTTTTGATTCAAGATACTGGCTGAAGCAGTTGAGCCACATCATTAGAAAAACAGCTTTTTCATAATGAAAACTTGAATTTTTTTCAGCTGTAAAAATTGAAAATTTCACCAGAAAAATTTTGACATTTTTGCTCAAAACATAGATTGTGGGTACACGTTAGAACCGCCTCGGCGAGGGGTTTCTAAGGAGTACCCACAATCTATGTTTTGGACCAAAAATAAGAAAAATAGGTATCCCCCTGCATACCCCAATTTTACTACATAATGGGAGTTTAAGGGGGTATTCATTGCACGGACAGGTATTCCTGATGTGCATATGCGAAAACAGAGATCAGATCAGCTGTGCAGTACATGTTTATTTAATTACAAAACTGTCCTTTACCATTGGCTTGAATAGGCAAGTTGTGTTAAAATAAAAATGATTTAGAGTAAACGAAAATCATTTTGATTTAAACCTGACAATTATACAGAAAATCTCACATTTTTACTAGTATTTTACTTTTAACTCATTCGTGGCAGACACAGAGAAGCCCTCTTTCACTTGTAAAATTACACAACTTGCAGATTAGGAAAACAATAACACTGTCTTGCAATTTATTATAATTACACCTTGCTTGTTTCAGATTAAGCACCCTGATGTTGGTGTTGAAAGAAAAACTACCTTTACACTTACTGGTAACTAACAAATGAGCCGCCTCATAGGAAAACCAACAATGTGGTTTCGGAACAGGTCTGACACAAATCAGGCTGTACAGTCACAGAAGCAGGCTAGAAGCTTGAAATTTTGGATTTAATAAGAAGGGGAACTGTACTATCCATGTAGCGAAAACAAAGACGCTGATTACCTTTGCGGTTACCGCGAAGCTGATCTGCGTCTTTGTTTTCCCATATGCAGATTGTTGGTTTTCTCATGATGCGGCTCAAATATTTTCCTCATATTGGAGAGCTCAGTGGCATAGTGGTAGAGTGTCAAACTCTGAATCAAGAGGTTCTGGGTTCTATCCTCACTGGCCACTGGAGGCACCAAGTTGTGTCCTTGAGCAAGACACATTAACTTCCCACAGAAATAGTTGATACCGAGGAAGCGGTGATTCTGTCCTGACATGACTATAAAACTGTTGTCTGGGACATTAAACCTCAATACAAACAAAATTTTCCTCATACAGCCCCAGTACCATTTGAGCTGCCGCGTGGGAAAACCAACAATCTGCATATGCAAAAATATTTACATTTTTATTGCAGTCGCCCTAGATGAAGGTGTCTTTCTTGATGTTCTTCATTTCCCAATGAAAAACATTAAGTCACGTGATCTAGAGGCCACGCCTATGGGCGGGTCGACGTCAAAACCCATCCAGTGACGTTGTTTGTTTACTCTTGTTGTCGTGACGTTGGTCGCGTATCGCCATGACGTTAGGCGCGAAAATTTGACGTTTTGGCTGTTCCAAAATTACGTTAAGTGGGATTTAATGTCAAATAACATGAAAATGAACGGTGATATGCGCAATTAAAAATCTGATACTTGATTGATAATATGAAATGTAAATATAAGTATTGAATTTCAGATTTTAGCTTTCACTGGATGATGAAAAACATTAGCAGTTTTAATGTCTCCGAGAAGCCCTTCGGGCTTCACAGACATTAAAACAGCCTAATGTTTTTCATCATCCAATGAAAGCTAAAATCTGAATTTCAATCCTTAAACAAAGATGCGGATCAGCTTTGCGGTAACCGTGAAGCTGATCAGCGCCTTTGTTTTCTCTACATGGATAGTACTATTCTTCTACTATCTAAATCCAAAATTTTAAGCTTCTAGTCATCTTCTATGACTGGTTTTTGTCAGACCTGGTGGGGAACCAAAATTGTTGGTTTTCTCACGCACAGGCTCAATTTATTTCCAAGAGATACAAAAAAAAACTGCCTTTGAAATGTATTTCTTAATATAAGGATGATTTTACATCAATGTAAATTTATAGGGCATGATTTTACAAAACAAACAGAATATCTTGTACTATGGCAGATTCAGCTCAGCTTCTTTCACCAAGCCCACAAGTTTGGTAGCCAGAGTCATTTGAGCCACTTTGCAAGAAACTGGCATTTTGCATATGCCCAAACAGAGATGCAAAGTAGCTGTGCAGTAACTGCACAGCTGATCAGCCCCTTCGCTTTGGCTACAAATATAGTACAATCCCTCTCTATCTTAAATCAGAAGTTTTAACCTTCTAGCCTTGTTCTAAGATGGTACAGACCTGGGCCCAATTGTTAAAAACTTTGATAGCTTAACGTCATCGTTAAGACCATAACTCGTTAAGTTAATGCCAACTATGTAAGCAAATACACTGTTACTTTTTTTTGATAAAATGTGAGAATCCTTTGCAATGCAAAGGATTCTCACATTTTATCAACAAGGAATAACAGTGTATATTCATGTTTGAAATTTTAACGAATCAATAACTAACGGCATCATTAATTTTGAACAACTGGGCCCAGTTTGTGTCAGTAACACCAAAAACTGATTTTCTTGCCCATTTGTTTAAGCGGTCTTAAGCTTTATAGCATCTGTAGATTGAGTTTGTCTTTTGTAGGTATGCCAGTAAGCCAAGGGGCAGTAACTGGTCTAGCAAGAGTGGTGCTCTCCCTTGAAGATGCTGACAAAATACAGGTTCATATTTTAGTATAATAATAGTTGAGCCATCGCATGAGAAAACCAACAATTTGGGTTTCCAGGTCCGTCACAAACCAGGCAGTACAGTCACAAAAGATGGCTAGGGGCTTGAAATTTTGGATTTAGAAATTAGAGGAATTGTACTATTCGTGTAGCGAAAACAAAGGCGATGATCAGCTGATCTGGGCCTTTGTTTTTGCCTATGCTGACTGTTGGTTTTTCCATGTGGTGGTTCAATTATTACTATTATTAATAAGATAACTTGAGGTGGCCCCCGTGGCCGAGTGGTTAAGGTCGCTGACTTCAGTGCTCTTGATCATTCGATCATCTCACCGATGTGGGTTCGCGCCTCGCACGGGGCACGAATTCATATGTGAGACAAGCCATGTTCTGCTTGCGTGTGTGTCAGGTGGTTTTTCCCCGGGTAGTCCGGTTTTCGCCCCACTACCGATTGATTCGTCTCGATATGATTGAAAAAGCTTGAAAGGGACGTAAAACTGAATCCAAAAAAAAAAAAAAAAAGATAACTTGACAATTGGTTGTGGGACAATCTGTTGAAAATCATTTTATTATAGCCCCGCTTTGAAAAAGTGGGGGCTATATTGGATTCACCCTGTCCTTCCGTAGTTCTGTCATTCCGTTATTCTGTTATTCCGTCCTTCCGACATTTTTGTTTCCGTTCATTATCTTGAGAATGGCTTGACAGAATCTGACCAAATTTTGCATACACATTAACGTTGACAAGACCTAGCTTGGGATTGTAACCCGTCATTTTTTGCAAAATTGTGGTGGAGTTACGGCCCTTGATTTACGTCAGAATTTCGTTTCCGCTCAATATCTTGAGAATGGCTGGACAGAATCTGACCAAATTTTATATGCACATCAACGTTGACAAGATCTAGCTTGGGATTGCTGCCCGTCATTTTTCACAAAATTTTGACGGAGTTATGGCCCTTGATTAACGTCAGAATTTTGTTTCCGCTCAATATCTTGAGAACGAATGGACAGAATCTGACCAAATTTTGTAAGCACATCAACATTGACAAGATCTAGCTTGGGATTGTTGCCCGTCATTTTTCACAAAATTTTTACAGAGTTACGGCCCTTGATTGACATCAGAATTTCGTTTCCGCTCAATATCTTGAGAATGGCTGGACAGAATCTGACCAAATTTTGTATGCACATCAACATCGACAAGATCTAGCTTGGGATTGTTGCCGGTCATTTTTTGCAAAAAAGTGACCGGTCATTTTTTGCAAAAAAGTGACGGAGTTACGGCCCTTGACTGACGTCAAAATTTCATTTCCGCTCGATATCTTGAGAACAAATTGACAGAATCAGACCAAATTTTGTATGCACATCAACATAGACAATATCTAGCTTGGGATTGTTGCCCGTCATTTTTCGCAAAATTTTGACGGAGTTATGGCCCTTGATTAACGTCAGAATTTCGTTTCCGCTCAATATCTTGAGAACGAATGACAGAATCTGACCAAATTTTGTATGCACATCAACATTGACAAGATCTAGCTTGGGATTGTTGCCTGTCATTTTTCGCAAAATTTTGACGGAGTTACAGCCCTTGATTGACATCAGAATTTTGTTTCCGCTCAATATCCTATTAAACTAATTGACAGAATCAGACCAAATTTTGTATGCACATCAACATTGACAATGTCTAGCTTGGGATTGTTGCCCGTTATTTTTTTTGATAAATTTTGAGGGAGTTACGGCCCTTGATTGACGTCAGAATTTCATTTCCGCTCAATAGCTTGAGAATGAATTGACAGAATCTTACCAATCTTTTTTTAACGTGCATCAACATTAACAAGATCTAGTTTGGGATTGTTACCTGTCATTGTTTTTCTCACACTGGAAAAAAGCTCAGAAGCGGGGCTATAGTCAGATCCTCTGACAATTCTAGTTTTTCCTTTATTTTCCATTGATGATCGTTCGTACTGATCGTTCTAAGGCGATACTTTTTATTTTATGTCTTGGTGTTTAAAATTTTTTTGTGCTGTTGGTGCCTTATGTATGATAACTGAGTGACCACCTAATGGGAAAATAGCTGCTCATTCGGCTTACGATATGTTTCCATGGTATAAGTACCTGAATGTTAATTTTGTTTTTATACCCCCGCTTTGAAAAAGTGGGGCTATACTGGATTCACCCTGTCCTTCCGTCATTCTGTCCTTCCGTTATTCTGTCCTTCAGTCATTCCGTTATTCTGTCCATAATTATAGCCCCGCTTTGAAAAAGTGGGGGCTATACTGGATTCACCCTGTCCTTCCGTAGTTCCGTTATTCTGTTATTCCGTTATTCCGTCCTTCCGTCATTCCATTACCTCACATAACTTGAGAACCAGTTGTTAGACTTTAACCAAATTTGGCATATGCATCAATATTGACAATATCTACTCATGTGTAAATGCATGTCAGTTTCCCCAAATTTGCAGAAGAGTTATTGCCCTTGGATGGCCCTTAATTATTGCCAAAATTTCATTTCCGCTCAATATCTTTAGAACGAATTGACAGAATCCGACCAAATTTTGTATGCACATCATCATTGACAAGATCTAGCTTGGGATTGTTACCCGTCATTTTTCGCAAAATTTTGACGGAGTTACAGCCCTTGTACCCTAGAATCCAGCCAGGGTAATTTTTGAAGGAGGAGACATCTTCTGCTATAGTTGGTTTGAATGCATTTTTGAATAGTTTTAACCTTCCCATAAATGGTTTAGGTGGGCTGCTCTGGAAATTTTTTTGGCAGATAGGTTTACTCACACCATGTTCTGAGGTACCATGGGAATATACGCATTCCATACAAAGCAGATTTTTACATCATTTATGGGGTCATTGTGCTTTTTTGATAAATAAAACAATGCACATTTATGCGAATACTTTGAATATGAATAACTTCACACAACTCAAAATGTATTTAAAGATCATAAAGTGCTATAAAGCCTTTATAATGTAGGGTTTTGTCATGCCAAGTTACCCACCCACTTTCAAGCAATGTGCGTGTTCGAAAGTTATCTATAGCTTTGCGTTTTAGATACTTTTATTTGAAACATTATCATTGATCGAGATTACACTCTGTCTTTGTGCCTATCTAGGAATTTGTACAGATATACAGCTGACCGTTTTCGGTCTGTTCAAAGATATCGTACTTCAGCTTCTCACGGTAAAGGCTGGAAATGGTATCGAAAAAAAATGTTGAAACAATGTAAAGTTGGTCACTGTCAGATATATAATCATGAGGCTTAAAGTGTCAAGAAAGTTATGAAACAAACGAACAAACAAACAAACAAACAAACAAACACTTACGCAAAATAATGGAAAAAATAAAGAGGTATACCTACAAAAGTTCTGGTATCCCTGCCTCTGACAGATCTAAATAGCTGAAATGGTGTTTTATGATTACTTAGACTTTGTTCTTTAGGCTGGTTTTCACATAAATTAATCTTATGGCTTGAAATATTAATTTTTTGGGACACATGCATTGAAAATAGAGGAACAATGCGAACAAATAAAAGGTGTATACACAGAAAAGTTCTTGTTTCTAGGCATTCAATGCTCATTTAGAGCTGAAAATAGTGTAAAATAATTGCTGAGATAATTATCTTTTGGTATGAAATCGGATTGATTAATCATTATGATTTAAAAGTTTAAATCTAATATTGAAATCATAGATAATCTAAAGAAAAAATGAGGAAAAATAAAAGGGGTATACTTATAAATAGCTGAAAATGGTGTCAAACGGTTGCTTTGATTTTTATATATAAGCTTGTATTCATATACATAGATCATGTGACTCTTTAGAGCCGCCATTGTCAAAGTGTTTTACATTACCTCATATTGTCATTTATATGATGGATTGAGTGAAATAAAGTTTGAATTGAATTGAATTGACTCAAAGTTGTAATATTTTTATGAAGGCATAGAAGATATGAGGAAAATGTGGAAAATGTAAAGGTATATACGCACAAAAAAACTTGTACCTTGGTCTCTTACGAGCCTGTATAGCTGAAAATGGTAACTAATGATTGCTTTGACGTTGTTCTTTAAGCTTGTATTCATATAATATTATATAAAGCACATAACTCTAAGTGGTGATAATTTTTATGAAGGCATAGAGGATGGATGAAAAATGTCAGAAAAATAAAGGGGTATTCTTACAAAAGTTCATGTTTCTAGTCAAACAATGATTATAAAGAGCAAAATATGGCATCAAACAATTGTGTAGACAACTATTTATTGGTTTGTTATCAGATAAGTTAATCATATGATTTCAAGTTTCAAAAATATTATTGAAATCATAAATAGTTAAAGAAAAATTGAGGAAAAAATAAAGGGGTATACTTACTTAAGTTCTTGCATCTCGGCCTCTGGTGGCACAAAATGGCTGAAAATTGTGTTAAATGATTGCTTTGACAAAGGGACGTTGGATGTTATTCAGATATATAAACCATATGATTAAATGTATTAATGATTTTATGAATACGTAAAAAATATAGAAAAAAATGTGGAAACGATGGCAGAGTATACATACAAAAGTCCTTGTATCATGGCATCAGATGACCAGAAAAAGCTGAAAATGGTGTTAAATAATTGCTATGGCAATTATCTTTTGGTATGAAATCGGATGAATTAATAAAATGATTTCAAGTTTAAAAATATTATTCAAAACATAGATAATTAAAGAAAAAGTGAGGGAAATAAAATGGGGTATACCTACAAAAAATCTTATATCTTGGCCTCTGATGGGCCGGAATAGCTGAAAGTGGTGTCAAAAGATTGCTTTAACTTTGTTCTATAAGTTTGTATTCATATATATAAATCAAAGTGACTCTGAGTGCTAATAATTTTTGTGAAGTCATAGAAGATGGAGGAAAATGCGTTAAAAATAAAGGGGTATACTTACATAAGTTATTGTTTCTAGTCAACCAATGATTATAAAGAGCTGAAAATGGCATCAAATGATTGTTTTAACAATTATCTATTTCAGTGTAATAATATAAATTATTCATATGGTTTCAAGTTTCAAAAATATTATTGAAAACATAAATACTTCAACAAAAATTGAGAAAAAAATGAAGGGGTATACTAACATAAGTTCTTGTATCTCGGCCTCTGGTGGCCCCAAATAGCTGAAAATGGTGTTGAATGATTGCTTTGACCAAGGCTCATTAGCTGGTATTCAGATATATTAACCATACGATTAAATGTTTTTATAATTTTATGCATGCGTAAAACTTATTGGGAAAAATGCGGAAACAATAATGGGGTGTACATACAAAAGTCCTTCTATCATGGCCTCACATGACCATAAAGAGCTGAAAATGGTAAAAAATGATATCCAAGACAGCTGTATTTTTGTATTATTTTCAAATAAATTAATTATGTAATTTCAATTTTCAAAAATATTTATGAAAACTTAAATAATTAGAGAAAAAATGAGGAAAAATTGAAGGGGTATTCTTACAAAAGTTACTGCGTCTTGGCTTTTAATGTCCCTATAGAGATGTAGATGGCATCATAAGATTGCTAAGACAATGCTCTATTGGTCCATATTCAGATATATAAATCGTGCGACTTTATCTTTCAATATTTTAAGAAATAAGAGCAAAATGCAGACAAATAAGACATTGACTCACAAAATTACCTGTAAATTGGCTGCTAATTGACTTGTAAGGCTTCAAATGGCACCCAATTACATGTATTGCTAAGGCCATGCACAGTTGCCCGTGATATATAATAACATAATATAATTTATAGTTTCATTTAAATGGGAGTAATACCTCAGAAATTTTTAGACAGAGTATCAATAATATGCAGAGTTTTAAAGTTGGTGGGGTAATTCTGTGTGAAATAATGCCATACTTTCAAAAGATCATGAGTTTTTTAGTGTAAAATGAGACTGCACTTTATACTTTTGCTTACAAACAATATACAATGCATTGGAAAGTAACTAATAAATAAGAAACAAGAACCAATTTATATACTACATTTTAGCAGACTTTTCATAAGATATATAGCTTTTTGTCATAGCACTATCTCCATACATCAATGAATTTGAGCAGTATGCTTCATCCTGATCCTTCATCGGAAAGGAGAGGACTACTTAAAACATTCAAACCAAATATAGCAGATGTCACCTCAAACTCAAAATATGAGAGATATAGGTTTTTGTGTTCTAGGATAAGAGACAATATTTGATTTCAGTGTATAGTAAGGTAAGTATCAGAAATATTCCAAAATAATGCTTAAGCGTCCATACAATTGGTATCTTGTGTTTGTACTGAGCTAGACCATTACCAAATATACCTAAATTGATTTAATATGCATCATTCAGTTCTAAGAAAATGCCACAAACTTCACTTTTAATTATAGTCTGGATTGTTTTAATGCATTACACCCTCGGTAATTAGTTATGGTCTTGTCGGGCTGTCAGTCGCGTAGCAGCCACAGCTCCTGTGCATAGAGGCAAGTTATCAGTTCTTAGTTCACATTTCTTTTGCCATTAACTTGAATCAGTCATTGAAAAGGAAGAATGTCTTATTTAGAAATATTTTCAAACCAAGACTTCGTGAAAACATTCACTAGTACAAATGCGCACGCTGTTTTATACCATTGATGCATTACCACATTAAGGTATAACCTTAAGTATAGGTCCATACAGTTTAGTAAACAGTTTTTATTGCTTTTCAGGCTATTGTTTAATCATGTTAAAGAGGATAGATTGTTAAAAACAAACTAACCATAAGAAGATTAACATTAAAATCACATACATGCATATTATTAAGGTGGGTGGGGTAATTTTACATGTTATGTGGTAAAAATATTAATACAGAAATATGTTTTAGCAATACAGGTGTTTCATAATCAAATCAATAGTTTCTAAAATTGTTTAAAATACAAAAGCAAGTCATACAGACAGGGAAAATGACTGGATAATGGAAAAGTATGTAGTTGTCTGTTTATTAGATTTAAAGCTTATTTCATAGCAGAACCATACAACATTGCCTGATTAGACTATCATGCCAAAAAAATTTCCAGAGCAGCCCACCCAATCCTTCTTAGGGAAGGTTAGGACTAGCCAAAAATGCATTCAAACCAACTATAGCAGGAGATGTCACCTCCAACGCTAAATATGCGAGATACAGGATTTCGGGTTCTAGGGTATTGATTGACGTCAGAATTTCGTTTCCACTCAATATCTTGAGAACGAATTGACAGAATCCGACCACATTTTGTATGCACATCAACGTTGACAAGATCTAGCTTGGGATTGTTACCCGTCATTTTTCGCAAAATTTTGACGGAGTTACGGCCCTTGATTGACGTCAGAATTTCGTTTCCGCTCAATATCTTGAGAACGATATGACAGAATCCGACCAAATTTTGTATGCACATCATCATTGACAAGATCTAGCTTGGGATTGTTACCCGTCATTTTTCGCAAAGTTTTGACGAAGTTGCGGCCCTTGATTGAGGTCAGAATTTCGTTTCCGCTCAATATCTTGAGAACGATATGACAGAATCCGACCAAATTTTGTGTGCACATCAACATTGACAAAATCTAGCTTGGGATTGTTGCCCGTCATTTTTCGCAAAATTTTGACGGAGTTACGGCCCTTGATTGACGTCAGAATTTTGTTTCCGCTCAATATCTTGAGAATGAATTGACAGAATCCGACCAAATTTTATTTGCCCATCAACATTGACAAGATCTAGCTTGGGATTGTTACCCGTCATTTTTCGCAAAATTTTGACGGAGTTATGGCCCTTGATTGACGTCAGAATTTCGTTTCCGCTCAATATCTTGAGAACGAATTGACAGAATCTGACCAAATTTTGTATGCACATCATCATTGACAAGATCTAGCTTGGGATTGTTACCTGTCATTTTTCGCAAAGTTTTGAGGGAGTTACGGCCCTTGATTGACGACAGAATTTCGTTTCCGCTCAATATCTTGAGAACGATTTGGCAGAATCCGACCAAATTTTGTGTGCTCATCAACATTGACAAGATCTAGCTTGGGATTGTTACCCTTCATTTTTCGCAAAGTTTTGACGGAGTTACGGCCCTTGATTGACGTCAGAATTTCGTTTCCGCTCAATATCTTGAGAACGATATGACAGAATCCGACCAAATTTTGTGTGCACATCAACATTGACAAGATCTAGCTTGGGATTGTTGCACGTCATTTTTCGCAAAATTTTGACGGAGTTACGGCCCTTGATTGACGTCAGAATTTTGTTTCCGCTCAATATTTTGAGAACGAATTGACAGAATCCGACCAAATTTTATTTGCCCATCAACATTGACAAGATCTAGCTTGGGATTGTTACCCGTCATTTTTCGCAAAATTTTGACGGAGTTATGGCCCTTGATTGACGTCAGAATTTTGTTTCCGCTCAATATCTTGAAAACGAATTGATAGAATCCGACCAAATTTTGTATGCACATCATCATTGACAAGATCTAGCTTGGGATTGTTACCCGTCATTTTTCGCAAAATTTTGACGGAGTTACGGCCCTTGATTGACGTCAGAATTTCGTTTCCGCTCAATATCTTGAGAACGATATGACAGAATCCGACCAAATTTTGTATGCACATCATCATTGACAAGATCTAGCTTGGGATTGTTACCCGTCATTTTTCGCAAAGTTTTGACGAAGTTGCGGCACTTGATTGAGGTCAGAATTTCGTTTCCACTCAATATCTTGAGAACGATATGACAGAATCCGACCTAATTTTGTGTGCACATCAACATTGACAAAATCTAGCTTGGGATTGTTGCCCGTCATTTTTCGCAAAATTTTGACGGAGTTAGGCCCTTGATTGACGTCAGAATTTTGTTTCCGCTCAATATCTTGAGAATGAATTGACAGAATCCAACCAAATTTTATTTGCCCATCAACATTGACAAGATCTAGCTTGGGATTGTTACCCGTCATTTTTCGCAAAATTTTGACGGAGTTATGGCCCTTGATTGACGTCAGAATTTCGTTTCCGCTCAATATCTTGAGAACGAATGACAGAATCTGACCAAATTTTGTATGCACATCATCATTGACAAGATCTAGCTTGGGATTGTTACCTGTCATTTTTTGCAAAGTTTTGAGGGAGTTGCGGCCCTTGATTGACGACAGAATTTCGTTTCCGCTCAATATCTTGAGAACGATTTGGCAGAATCCGACCAAATTTTGTGTGCTCATCAACATTGACAAGATCTAGCTTGGGATTGTTACCCTTCATTTTTCGCAAAGTTTTGACGGAGTTACGGCCCTTGATTGACGTCAGAATTTCGTTTCTGCTCAATATCTTGAGAACGATTTGGCAGAATCCGACCAAATTTTGTGTGCTCATCAACATTGACAAGATCTAGCTTGGGATTGTTACCCTTCATTTTTCGCAAAGTTTTGACGGAGTTACGGCCCTTGATTGACGTCAGAATTTCGTTTCCGCTCAATATCTTGAGAACGATATGACAGAATCAGACCAAATTTTGTGTGCACATCAACATTGACAAGATCTAGCTTGGGATTGTTGCACGTCATTTTTCGCAAAATTTTGACGGAGTTACGGCCCTTGATTGACGTCAGAATTTCGTTTCCGCTCAATATCTTGAGAACGAATTGACAGAATCCGACCAAATTTTATTTGCCCATCAACATTGACAAGATCTAGCTTGGGATTGTTACCCGTCATTTTTCGCAAAATTTTGACGGAGTTATGGCCCTTGATTGACGTCAGAATTTTGTTTCCGCTCAATATCTTGAAAACGAATTGATAGAATCCGAACAAATTTTGTATGCACATCATCATTGACAAGATCTAGCTTGGGATTGTTACCCGTCATTTTTCGCAAAATTTTGACGCAGTTACGGCCCTTGATTGACGTCAGAATTTCGTTTCCGCTCAATATCTTGAGAATGAATTGACAGAATCTGACCAAATTTTGTATGCACATCAACATTGACAAGATCTAGCTTGGGATTGTTACCTGTAATTTTTCGCAAAATTTTGAAGGAATTACGGCCCTTGATTGACTTTAGAATTTCGTTTCCGCTCAATATCTTGAGAACGAATTGACAGAATCCGTCCAAATTTTGTATGCACATCATCATTGACAAGATCTAGCTTGGGATTGTTACCAGTCATTTTTCGCAAAATTTTGACGGAGTTATGGTCCTTTATTGAGGTCAGAATTTCGTTTCCGCTCAATATCTTCAGAACGGATTTACATAATCAGACCAGATTTTGTATGCGCATCAATATTGACGAGATCTAGCTTGTGATAGTTACCTGTCATTGTTTTTATAGCCCCGCTTTGGAAAAGTGGGGCTATACTGGATTCACCCTGTCCTTCCGTGGTTCCGTGGTTCCGTAGTTCCGTGGTTCTGTGATTCCTTCATTCCGTGGTTCCGTCATTCCGTGAACATTTTGTTTCCGCTTAATATCTTAAGAACAAATTGACAGAATCTGACCAAATTTTGTATGCACATCAACATTGACAACATCTACCTTGGGATTGTTGCCCGTCATTTTTTGCAAAATTTTGACGGAGTTACGGCCCCTTGATTGATGTCAGAATTTCGTTTCCGCTCAATATCTCGAGAACAAATTGACAGAATCTGACCAAATTTTGTATGCACATCAACATTGACAACATCTACCTTGGGATTGCTGCCCGTCATTTTTCGCAAAATTTTGACGGAGTTATGGCCCTTGATTGACGCCATAATTTCGTTTCCGCTCAATATCTTGAGAACCGATGGACAGAATCTGACCAAATTTTATATGCACAATAACATTGACAAGATCTAGCTAGCTTGGGATTGTTGCCTGTCATTTTTCGCAAAATTTTGACGGAGTTATGGCCCTTGATTGACGTCAGAATTTCGTTTCCGCTCAATATCTTGAGAGCCGATTGACAGAATCTGACCAAATTTTGTATGCACATTAACATTGCCAAGATCTAGCTTGGGATTGTTGCCGGTCCTTTATCGCAAAATTTTGAAGGTGTTATGGCCCTTGATTGACGTCAGAATTTCGTTTCCGCTCAATATCTCGAGAACGAATTGACAGAATCTGACCAAATTTTATATGCACATCAATATTGACATGATCTAGCTTGAGATTGTTGCCTGTCATTTTTCGCAAAATTTTGATGGAGTTATGGCCCTTGATTGACCTCAGAAATTCCTTTCCGCTCAATATCTTGAGAACAGATGGACAGAATCTGCTCAAATTTTGTATGCACATTTACATTGACAAGATCTAGCTTGGGATTGTTGCCTGTCATTTTTTGCATCATTTTGACGGAGTTCTGCCCTTGATTGAGGTCAGAATTTCCTTTCCGCTCAATATCTCGAGAACAAATTGACAGACTCTGACTAAAATTTATATGCAAATCAACATTGTTAAGATCTAGCTTGAGATTGTTGCCCGTCATTTTTCGCAAAATTTTGACGGAGTTATGGCCCTTGATTGACGTCAGAATTTCGTTTCCGCTCAATATCTCGAGAACAAATTGATAGAATCTGACCAGATTTTATATGCACATCAACATTGACATGATGTAGCTTGAGATTGTTGCCCGTTATTTTTCGTAAAATTTTGACGGAGTTATGGCCCTTGATTGACGTCAGAATTTTGTTTCTACTCAATATCTCGAGAACGATTTGACAGAATCTGACCAAATTTCGTATGCTCATCAACGTAGACATGATCTAGCTTGGGATTGTTGCCTGTCATTTTTCGCAAAATTTTGATGGAGTAACAGCCCTTGATTGATGTCAGAATATACCAAATGTATCTAACTTGGCATTGTTGCCCGTCATTGTTTGTCTCACCCTAGCAAAAAGCTCAGAAGCGGGGCTATAGTCAGATCCTCTGACAATTCTAGTTTTTACCCTGCAAAAAAGCTGAGAAGCGGGGCTATAGTCAGATTCTCTGACAATTCTAGTTCTGTTACCACTCATAACTTGAGAACCAGCTGTTAGACTTTAACCAAATTTGGCATATGCATCAATATTGACAATATCTACTTATGTATCAATGCATGTTGTTTTCCTCAAATTTGCAGAGGAGTTATTGCCCTTGGATGACCCTATATTGATGTCAGAATTTCGTTTCCGCTCAATATCTTGAGAATGAATTGACAGAATCCGACCAAATTTTGTGTGCATATCAACATTGACAAGATCTAGCTTGGAATTGTTACCCGTCATTTTTCGCAAAATTTTGACGGAGTTACGGCCCTTAATTGACGTCAGAATTTCGTTTCCGCTCAATATCTTGAGAACGAATTGACAGAATCAGACCAAATTTTGTATGCACATCATCATTGACAAGATCTAGCTTGGGATTGTTACCCGTCATTTTTCGCAAAATTTTGACGGAGTTACAGCCCTTGATTGAGGTCAGAATTTCGTTTCCGCTCAATATCTTGAGAACGAAATGACAGAATCAGACCAAATTTTGTATGCACGTCATCATTGACAAGATCTAGCTTGGGATTGTTACCCATCATTTTTCGCAAAATTTTGACGGAGTTACGGCCCTTGATTGACGTCAGAATTTCGTTTCCGCTCAATATCTTGAGAACAAATTGACAGAATCCGACCAAATTTTGTGTGCACATCAACATTGACAAGATCTAGCTTGGGATTGTTACCCGTCATTTTTCGCAAAATTTTGACGGTGTTACGGCCCTTAATTGACGTCAGAATTTCGTTTCCGCTCAATATCTTGAGAACAAATTGACAGAATCGGACCAAATTTTGTATGCACGTCATCATTGACAAGATCTAGCTTGGGATTGTTACCCATCATTTTTCGCACAATTTTGACGGAGTTACGGCCCTGATTGACGTCAGAATTTTGTTTCCGCTCAATATCTTGAGAACGAATTGACAGAATCGAACCAAATTTTGTATGCACGTCATCATTGACAAGATCTAGCTTGGGATTGTTACCCGTCATTTTTTGCAAAATTTTGATGGAGTTACGGCCCTTGATTGACGTCAGAATTTCGTTTCCGCTCAATATCTTGAGAACGAATTGACAGAATCCGACCGAATTTTGTATGCACGTCATCATTGACAAGATCTATCTTGGGATTGTTACCCATCATTTTTCGCAAAATTTTGACGGAGTTACGGCCCTTGATTGACTTCAGAATTTTGTTTCCGCTCAATATCTTGAGAACGAATTGACAGAATCCGACCAAATTTTGTATGCACATCATCGACAAGATCTAGCTTGGGATTGTTACCCGTCATTTTTCGCAAAATTTTGACGGAGTTATGGCCATTTATTGAGGTCAGAATTTCATTTCCGCTCAATATCTTGAGAACTAATTGACAGAATCAGACCAAAGTTTGTATGCGCATCAATATTGACGAGATCTAGCTTGTGATAGTTACCTGTCATTGTTTTTTTCACCCTGCAAAAAAGCTGAGAAGCGGGGCTATAGTCAGATTCTCTGACAATTCTAGTTTTTCCCACCTCGGTTTTTGGAGTGGGAATATTTTTCTGATTGCGCCTTTTCCAGATCTTTGCCTACTTGTACCTCCCTATATTTTCATCGAGATGATATATTGATAGTGAGCTATACAGATGTAAGGTGATTGCCATATTTTCCATTGATAATCACTATATTTTCAGCGAGATGATATATTGATAGTGAGCTATACGGACGTAGGGTGGTCGCCATATTTTCCATTGATCTCAGGACTAGTCACAGAAATGGGTGGATTACTGTCTCATGGTAGGTTGCTGAAGTATTATGTCCACCCACCGAAGGGGTGGAAGGGGTGGGGGACATATTGTTTTGGTGTAGATCCCGTCGGCGTCGGCGTCAGCGTCGGCGTAGCTTTTTGTCTGCACGATATCTCCTGAACCACTGGATGGATTTAGACCAAACTGGCACAGAAATTTCATTGGGGCAGCCGAATGGAGTGATTAGATTTTGGTGACCTTGACCTAATTTTTAAGGTCACAAAGGTCAATTAACTGTTTGAAAATCCAGGTGTCTCCATTCGTTTCCGCTCTCTAACTTGAGTAGTTTTTGACCAATTTTCTTCAAACTTTGCATATGAGTTGATACCGACAAGGAGTGGTTTGGGATGGTAGATGGGTAAATTTCGTCAAACGACTTTAGAGTTATGGCAATTAATTGATGTTAAAAATTGCATTTTGTTCGTTTCCGCTCTCTAACTTGAGTACTTTTTGACCGATGTTCTTCAAACTTTGCATATGAGTTGATACTAGCAAGGAGTGGTTTGGGATTGTAGATGGGTAAATTTTGTCAAACGACCTTAGAGTTATGGCCCTTGATTGAGGTTAAAAATTGCATTTTGGTTGTTTCCGCTCTCTAACTTGAGTAGTTTTTGACCAATTTTCCTCAAACTTTGCATATGAGTTGATACCAGCAATGAGTGGTTTGGGATTGTAGATGGGTAAATTTCGTCAAATGACCTTAGAGTTATGGCCCTGGATTGAGGTTAAAAATTGCATTTTTTTCGTTTCCGCTCTCTAACTTGAGTAGTTTTTGACCGATTTTCTTCAAACTTTGCATATGAGTTGATACCGGCAAGGAGTGGTTTTGGATTGTAGATGGGTAAATTTTGTCAAATGACCTTAGAGTTATGGCCCTTGATTGGGGTTAAAAATTGCATTTTTTTTTTCGTTTCCGCTCTCTAACTTGAGTAGTTTTTGATCGATTTTCTTCAAACTTTGCATATGAGTTGATATCGACAAGGAGTGGTTTGGGATTGTAGATGGGTAAATTTCGTCAAACGACTTTAGAGTTATGGCAATTGATTGATGTTAAAAATTGCATTTTGTTCGTTTCCGCTCTCTAACTTGAGTACTTTTTGACCGATTTTCTTCAAACTTTGCATATTAGTTGATAACCGCAAGGAGTGGTTTGGGATTGTAGATGGGTAAATTTCGTCAAATGACCTTAGAGTTATGGCCCTTGATTGAGGTTAAAAATTGCATTTTTTTCGTTTCCGTTCTCTAACTTGAGTAGTTTTTTACGGATTTTCTTCAAACTTTGCATATTAGTTGATACCGGCAAGGATTGGTTTGGGATTGTAGATGGGTAAATTTCGTGAAACTTCAAACTTTATAAATATGGAAAGCTGAAACATGTGATATTTTAAAATGTCTGTTGGTATATATTGGTTTTAATTTAAAATGTCTGTTGGTATATATTTTTCAGGGTTATATGTAAAAATTTACAAAATTAAAAGTGGGTTGGGGCAGAGAGGGGGGACATATGTTTTCCTCTGAAAACTCTTTCTAGTTGGTTGTTCATCTATGCCAATTTTAGCTCTTAACTGTCGGTTGCGGGTAGAGCAAGTCAATGTTGAAGAGACTGATGATGACCTTTATACTTGACTGAAAAGTTGGTGGTTGAGAGATCAACAAACAAGCATACAAAATAACTCCAGCTTGCTATAGGAGGAATGTCTGCACACTGATGTCGATATTTTTTCAAAGAGATTATCAGTAGCCCTAGAAATGCTAAATTGACAGATAAAAATTAATGTTTACATTAATTGCAGTTTATGGGAATCGCAATATGTTGTTTTCAGTGTATTTTGTAGACCAGTATGTATGGCCTCATTTTAATAAAATACTGCGATTCAAATAAATCAGTTGCTTGAAAGCTTCTGATTGAATTAGGCTAACCATCCTCCACCCCACCACCACCATTGTCATAATGGACACAGGGGTTCGGTCCTTAGATTTTGTAGTATAAGTGAGGGCGATTTTCACAAATAAGTAGTTGTTATTTGTTCATGATTGCCCAAATATCCAATAGATTTGTTATTATAATTAAATGTTATTTTGGCTAATTCTTCTGTTTGCCAGTTGGTGCCATTTCTGATGTACATTTGAGGCCAGCTCAGATCTTCAACAATTCATTTCTGAACAATGACTGGTCTCTTTGTCCCATCGTTTGGCACCAACTGGTTTTCAGAGAACCAGTCATGGGACTGGCCCCTGAATGCCAATCAGGATAGGTTTTCTGTTTTCTATTTAAGTTTATGTAGATTGTGGGTATTGTTAGAAAAAATGATATAAGAATTAAATATGTAAATTGTTAATATTTTTGTTTTGTTTCTATTCCCATAAAATGAAATTTTACCAGTTTCCCATTGCTTTGACATGGTTGCACTGATTAAATTGTGTCTGACATGATGGAAATGCCCAAAGCAGGTTTACTGTTGACTTGTCTCATCTATACCTTTCAGGAGCTGTAGTAGCCCGAGAGTATGGTCTTCCCTGTATAGTCAATGTACCTAGTGCTACACAGCTGATACAAACTGGGGACCACATACGTATTGATGGGGCCACTGGAACTATACAGAAACTGGAGGATTTACCTTCGTAACAATTTCTGGGTGCTTTCTGTTGATTTGAACCTTCGCATGAGAAAACCAACAATCTGGGTTTTTTGTCAGGTCGGACACAAACCAGGTTGTACAGCCACAGAAGCAGGCTAAAAGCTCGAAATTTCAAATTTAGAAAGAAGAAACATTGTACTATCTATGGTGCGAGAACAAAGGTGCGGATCAGCTTCGCAGTTACTGCGAAGCTGATCTGTGCCTTTGTTTTCGCCTATGTTGTTGTTAATTTTCTTATGCGGCGGCTCATATTTCAGTTAAAGCTGTTTCCACTATACAGCAACAGTGATTGTGAGACCAATGACATCATAGTAGGATGTTGTTTTTTGCAGTATTTCTTTTGATTCGCAGCAAAAAAATATGGACTGCTTTTTTTGGCTTTGATTTGACACAAAATTACAACCGCGCAAATACCAGCTTAGCAATTCACAAGTTTCAGACATCTCAAAATCAGTTGTCAAAGACAAGAAATTGACAGTCCACAACAGCCATGCAGGTGCAATCCAAATATAGAAAAAGTTGTTCATTTCTTTAAAATAGCCAAAAGCTGTCAAACAATGACCTTGGTCTGTTTAATTATTTCCAAACAACCAATAAAATTTTTGAAAAGAGAAATCAACATCTGTCAATTTCATCTTACTGTGACCAATCAGAGGTATACCAGGTGATGATGTACAATTCAAGGCTGATACAAATATTGGACAGGAAATGTCAATTTCATGTTTTTGACAACTAGTTAGGAGATGCTTGAAACACCTGGATCGCTAAGCTGCTATTTGCGTGGTTGTGAAAATACAAAATTATTTATATCAGGATATGATCAGCATTTTTTAAGAATCACCTAAAAAAATTAGCTTACTTAAAAGTATTACGAACAAGTTTTAATGACACAAAGTATTTTACGGCCTTGTCTTATTATTGAAATATATGTTTATCATATGACGTCGCTGTTTTCCAGTGGATAACGTCATGTCATAAAAATCATATGACCACATGTGTATTAACACTTTTGCGGGAATACATAATGTCATTGACGACGTCCGTAACAACAATGTAAATTCATTGAAAATAGGTCCACTTCGAAGGCGATAAAATCCAATTTTAAAAGTCATATGATTAAACGAATCTTACACTCGTGGTCATTTCATATGAAATTTATTAAACTCGGCAAAGGATCGTTTAATAAAGTTCATATGGAATGACATAGTCACTACTCGTGTAAGATCCTCTATATATGATTACGGTACAGTTCTTTCTTTCAATGTTCACTTTGTTTGTGATGGTCTTTTTGAGCCAAAATTACTTTTTATTTGGAATTCCTATATTTTAATAGTTTCACAGAGAAACTGTTCAAAAATGCTACATGTATTGATTGTTAGTGAATTTTACAGTATTGTTTTATATGGCATTGTGATTTTCAAAATGAGAGGATTACTTTTGTTACCTGTATATTTTTGACAAAATTTTATTGATTTACATCAACTTTGAATGCCTTGAATACTTTAATAAACAGAAGATAGATAGTACATGTCATTGTTTATCACTGACTTCACCCGGCAAGGAAAGACAAATATTACTGTACATCGTTATAGAACAGCTTAGCTGCTAGGAACCTAAAACTTATCTGCCAGGTTTACAAAAGTTCTGATAAGCTAACTGATGCAAACTTGGAGACCACATATATATAGTAACAGTGTAACTATGCTTGGTTAACAAAGCTTATGATCAGCTGCCAGGTTAACAAAGCTTATGATCAGCTGCCTGGTTTACAAAAGTATTGATGAGTTGGCAAGTTTACACAGGTTCTGATCAGTTGCCTGTTTACAAATATGCTGATCAGTTAGCCTATTTACAAATGAACTGATCAGCTAGCTGGATTATGAAGGTACTGATCAGCTGCCTGGTTTACAAAGGTGCTGATACATTGCCAGGTTTAAAAAGGTTATGTTTACAAGGGTGCTGATCAGCTACCAGGTTTACAAAGGGCCTGATCAGCTGACAGGTTTACAAATGTGCTTTTCAGCTGCCAGGTTTACAACGGATCTAATCAGCTACCAGAATCACTAGGGAACTGATCTGTTTACAAAGGTTCTGATCAGATGCCAGTTTACAAAGGAACTGATCAGCTGTCAGGTTTACAAACAAAACGATCTGCTGCTAGGTTCACAAAGAAACAGAATTCAGCAGCGTGGTTTACAAATATAATGAATCAGCTTCAACACTTACAGAGGTTCTGATCAGATGCCAGGTTTACAAATGTTATGATAACCTGCCAGGTTTACAAAGAGACTGATAAGTTACAAATGTTCAGATAACATACTAAGTTTACAAAGTTTCTAAACAGCTGCCAGGTTTACAGAGGTTCTGATCATCGCCATGTTTACAAAAGTACTGATCAGCTGCCAGGTTTACAAAGGTTCTGATCAGCAGCCAGGTTTACAAAGGTTCTGATCAGCGGCCAGGTTTACAAAGGATCTGATCAGCTGCCAGGTTTACAAAGGGACTGATCAGCGACCAGGTTTACAAGGATTCTGTTCAGCTGCCAGGTTTACAAAGGTTCTGACCAGCAGCCAGGTTTACAAAGGGACTGATCATCTGCCAAGTTTACAAAAATCTGATCAGCTGCCAGGTTTTCACCAAGGATTTTCTACAGATGTGTGAAAACTCCTTGGGTTAACAAAGGTTCTGATCAGCAGCCAGGTTTACAAAGGGACTGATCAGCTGCCAGGTTTACAAAGAGACTTATCAGCAGCCAGGTTTACATAGGGACTGATCAGCGGCCAGGTTTACAAAGAGACTGATCAGTGGCCAGGTTTACAAAGGGACTGATCAGCTGCCAGTTTTACAAAGGGACTGATCAGCGGCCAGGTTTACAAAGAGACTGATTAGTGGCCAGGTTTACAAAGAGACTGATCAGCGGCCAGGTTTACAAAGAGACTGATTAGCGGCCAGGACCCAGTTGTTCAAAGCATCGTTAGCTTAACGATATTGTTAAGTCATAAATTTGTTAAGCAAATATCAGCTAAAGTAACAAATATACTGTTATTTTTTGTTGAAAAAATGTGAGAATCCTTTGCAGTGCAAAGGATTCTCACATTTTTTCAACAAAAAAACTGCAAAGGATTCTCACATTTTTTCAACAAAAAATAACAGTGTATTTGTAATATTAATGTTTGAAATTTTAACGAAACGTTAACTAACGACGTCGTTAGTTTTGAACAACTGGGCCCAGGTTTACAAAGACACTGATCAACGGCCAGGTTTACAAAGGGACTGATCAGCGGTCAGGTTTTCAAAGGGACAGATCAGCGGCCAGGTTTACAAAGAGACTGATTAGCGACCAGGTTTACAAAGGTTCTGATCAGCGCCTAGGTTTACAAAGAGTGATCCGCGGCCAGGATTACAAAGAGACAGATCAGCGGCCAGGTTTACAAAGGGACTGATCAGCTGCCAGGTTTACAAATGGGGGACTGATCAGTGGCCATGTTTACAAGGAGACTGATCAGCTGCCAGGTTTACAAAGGGACTATCAGCGGCCAGGTTTACAAAGAGACTGATCAGCTGCCACGTTTACAAAGGGACTGATCAGCGGCCAAGTTTACAAAGGGACTGATCATCTGCCAGGTTTACAAAAATCTGATCAGCTGCCAGGTTTTCATGACGGACTTTCTACAGATGTGTGAAACTCCTTGGATTTACAAAGGTTCTGATCAGCGGCCAGGTTTACTAAGGTTCTGATCAGCGGCCAGGTTTGTAAAGGTTCTGATCAGCAGCCAGGTTTAGAAAGAGACAACAGTCAGCTGCCAGGTTTACAAAGGTTCTGATCAGCTGCCAGGTTTACAAAGGGACTGATCAGCGGTCAGGTTTACAAAGGTTTTGTTCAGCGGCCAGGTTTACAAAGAGACTGATCAGGGGCCAGGTTTACAAAGGTACTGATCAGCGGCCAGGTTTACAAAGGTACTGATCAGCGGCCAGGTTTACAAAGATTCTGATCAGCGGCCAGGTTTACAAAGGATCTGATCAACGACCAGGTTTACAAAGGATCTGATCAGCGGCCAGGTTTACAAAGGTTCTGATCAGCGGCCAGGTTTACAAAGGATCTGATCAACGACCAGGTTTACAAAGGATCTGATCAGCGGCCAATTTTGACAAAGGTTCTGATCAGCGGCCAGGTTTACAAAGGGACTGATCAGCGGCCAGGTTTACAAAGGTTCTGATCAGTGGCCAGCTTTACAAAGGTCTTGATCAGCGGCCAGGTTTACAAAGGATCTGATCAGCGGCCAGGTTTACAAAGGTTCGGATCAGGGGCCAGTTTTACAAACGATCTGGTCAGCAGCCAGGTTCACAAAGGTTCTGATCAGCGGCCAGGTTTACAAAACTTCTGAGCAGCGACCAGGTTTACAAAGAGACTGATCGGCGGCCAGGTTTACAAAGAGACAGATCAGATGCTAAGTTTACAAAGGGAATGATCAGCGGCCAGGTTTACAAAGAGACTGATCAGCGGCCAGGTTTACAAAGAGACTGATCAGCGGCCAGGTTTACAAAGGTTCTGATCAGCTGCCAGGTTTACAAAGGGACTGATCAGTGGCCAGGTTTACAAAGGTCTTTATCAGGGGCCAGGTTTACAAAGGATCTGATCAGCGGCCAGGTTTACAAAGGTTCTGATCAGCTGCCAGGTTTACAAAGGGACTGATCAGTGGCCAGGTTTACAAAGGTCTTGATCAGGGGCCAGGTTTACAAAGGATCTGATCAGCG
Organism: Rugalucina vietnamica; assembly: GCA_964017185.1. Classification (NCBI taxonomy): domain Eukaryota; kingdom Metazoa; phylum Mollusca; class Bivalvia; order Lucinida; family Lucinidae; genus Rugalucina; species Rugalucina vietnamica. Next base: position 51,903,724 of record OZ024869.1, read on the forward strand.
GCCAGGTTTACAAAGGTTCTGATCAGCTGCCAGGTTTACAAAGGGACTGATCAGTGGCCAGGTTTACAAAGATTCTGATCAGCGGCCAGGTTTACAAAGGCTCTGATCAGCGCACAGATTTACAAAGATTCTGATCAGCGACCTGGGCCCAGTTGTTCAAAATTAACGACGTCGTTAGTTAACGTTTCGTTAAAATTTCAAACATGAATATTACAAATACACTGTTATTTTTTGTTGAAAAATAGTGAGAATCCTTTGCAAAGGATTCTCACATTTGTTCAACAAAAAATAACAGTGTATTTGTTACTTTAGCTGATATTTGCTTAACAAATTTATGAATTAACGATATCGTTAAGCTAACGATGCTTTGAACAACTGGCCCCAGGTTTACAAAGGTTCTGATCAGCGGCCAGATTTACAAAGGATCTGATCAGCAGCCAGGTTTACAAAGGTTCTGATCAGCGGCCAGGTTTACAAAAGTTCTGAGCAGCGACCAGGTTTACAAAGAGACTGATCAGCGGCCAGGTTTACAAAGGGACAGATCAGCTGCTAAGTTTACAAAGGGAATGATCAGCGGCCAGGTTTACAAAGAGACTGATCAGCGGCCAGGTTTACAAAGGTTCTGATCAGCAGCCAGGTTTACAAAGGTTCTGATCAGCTGCCAGGTTTACAAAGGGACTGATCAGTGGCCAGGTTTTCAAAGGTCTTGATCAGCGGCCAGGTTTACAAAGGATCTGATCAGCGGCCATGTTTACAAAGGTTCTGATCAGCTGCCAGGTTTACAAAGGGACTGATCAGCGGCCAGGTTTACAAAGATTCTGATCAGCGACCAGGTTTACAAAGGTTCTGATCAGCGGTCAGATTTACAAAGGATCTGATCAGCAGCCAGGTTTACAAAGGTTCTGATCAGCGGCCAGGTCTACAAACTTTCTGAGCAGCGACCAGGTTTACAAAGAGACTAATCAGCGGTCAGGTTTACAAAGAAACAGATCAGCTGCCAAGTTTACAAAGGGACTGATCAGCGGCCAGGTTTACAAAGAGAATGATCAGCGGCCAGGTTTACAAAGGTTCTGATCAGCGGCCAGGTTTACAAAGGTTCTGACCAGCTGCCAGGTTTACAAAGGGACTGATCAGTGGCCAGGTTTACAAAGAGAATGATCAGCGGCCAGGTTTACAAAGGTTCTGATCAGCGGCCAGGTTTACAAAGGTTCTGACCAGCTGCCAGGTTTACAAAGGGACTGATCAGTGGCCAGGTTTACAAAGGGACTGATCAGCTGCAAGGTTTACAAAGGGCGCCAGAGGTTACCTATACTATTTAGCTCACTTAGTAAGCCTCAAGGCTTGGGTGAGCTGATAATATGAAGTGTCAGCCATCTTGGACGTGACCTTGAATTTGCAATGCAGATTTACGTTCCTCCTTTCCAAAGAGGCAGTACATAAAATATGGATCTTTTTTACTGACATGTTAGTTTCAGAAGCAATGTTTGAACGCTGTGAGCGGACAGCAAACGTCTAGATGCCAGAACATGCTATACATAATACGTAATTGTAGTATACATCTCAGAGCGAGTCTGACGGTTCAGATGAACAAGTTCCTGTGAAGGTGGGTTTAAAATAAAGAATTAGGTCGAAACATGTGCACGTAAATCCTAGAATAATGCACCAGTCATTTGTAACCACGTCCCCCCCCCCCCCAGTCCCGGAGAATAGCGGGACGTTGACTTTTAGTCCAGGAAATCCCCGCTAAAAGCCCCACTGCTCGTTGGTAAAACCACTGCTGTTTTCCCCCGCAGCCTGCTATCTTTCACGGCCCCTTTTGCCCTAAAGCAAACCCCGGGTATTTCCCCCGCACTGCTGTGGCAAAACTTTGGTCAAAGCCCCACTCATTTCCACGGCTATCCCACGCCCTCCACGGGGGTGGGGGCGTGGTTACAAATGACTGGTGCATAAGCGTTGTAGGATCATGTACTGCTCAAACAAGCTCTGAACTCACCATAGTACTGGTGGCGGTGACGGCTGCGCCCCGTCATGACTGAAGAAAATGTTGACCGAAACGTTTAAGCGTGAACAAACCGCAATTATATCACAAACTCAAAACATTATTGACATTGGTTTTGTTTTATTTTTCAGCAATCATGTTTAGCGATAACGCATTGAGACCATCTCAACGCCATCCTCCGACCACGGGCCTCGGTAAGGGTACCTCCGTCTCTGGACCCCGGGCCGACGTTGGCGATACTGTCCCAGCCTGAGCGGCACACGGTCCGGTAATCTCACAACTTGCAGTCTATTTCTGTCATCAAACGCAGCCTCGATGTGTCCATTGCTCACTACGAATCCCATGTGGCTAGCGTTCAGCGTGTGCGTTCCCCGTTTCGCCTTGACGTTCCAGTTGGCTTCCACAGAGGCCTCGATGAAATGAGTTTGGATCTCGAGACGGGAACTTGTAGCTGACATCTGCAGATTTTTAGGCCCGTTCGTTACATACACATCCCCTCTGCTGGTTTGGACTACTTTCACGCCGTTGATGAATACTTTGAATCCGCCGTTAGAAAAGTAGTCGAAGTGAGCTTCAATCGACTTTTCAATGCACTCGGCTACCAAGTCGTCTTTCCTCTTAGTATTAGGACTGAAGAGGAAGTCCACAGATTCGTCCTCAGTGAGGTCCCTGAACATCGGACAGGTTTCTTCAACGATCTTCTTATAGTCAAACTTGTAACTTCTGAAATGGTTCCCGAATGTGATGCTTTCTGTTTTCATCTTCGCCTTTCGGGCAAGAAATAAGTCCAGTTCCGTTGTAGTTCCGTTCTGGACGAGCTTCAAGGCAGGGTGTATGAGAATACTTGAGCTCCCCCTATCGTTCGTAGCCGCGACCAGTTTCTTTGAATGGTTAACAAGACGGAGATCCCTCTTTGGCGTCATTTCCAGACAAATTCCATTGCGTAGTAAGACGGTGATGAGACCGTTCTCAGAAACGAACAATGATGGGAAAGGACAGTCTGCCGGAATATCTTCGAAATTTTTATTTTCAATTTTCATCAGACCATCTGCCATGACTGGAACGCCATCTGTAACCTTTGGTGGTCTGAAACCGCCCACAGTTTCGTTGTAAGAGTTAGAAGAATGTTCTTGATCATCCAGAGGTTCTATAGTAATAACTCTCCCAGATTCACTCTCATAGACGCATGCCAGTTCATTTGGATTTTCAGAATCGTCATTTGTAGACCATTCTTCATTCGCCGCCGACTGTGATTGCAAATCCTCTGTGGGCAAAGCTTCGTCTGTTACTGGAACACTCCCAGGAATCGCATGTCCATAAGGCAGGGTGCTCCAATTGGGGTCAAAATACATCGGCTCTGTGTAACATTGTGGCGGAGGAAATTGCACCGCCTGGGAATACTCCGCTGCTGTCATGGCTGTGTCAGCATATCCTTGTACTGAATAGGTGTACCCTTGCGTCGTATCGCATAATTCTTGGGGTTGCAGCATATAGTTTTGTGGCACATAGTCGACGTACGTTGTCTCTCCAGACTGCTGCGAAAACATGCATTGTGGTTGTTTGTCAGCCTGTTCGTTGTTCTCCGAGTAGTAAGGTTGGCTCTGGGCAGTGTAGAACTGGTACCCGTCATAGGTATAGGCGAGACCTGTTTCGTCGTAGAATAACTGGTTGGTAGGGTAGGCGGAAGTTTCCATATTTGCCTCAGTTTGGTTCACTGAGGCACCTTCAATGTTTGTCGTTTTGTCGCTATTTTGGACATGAACCATGTAAGCAGCGGCTTCATTACACTGCCCATCCTCGCTACAAGCTTCATAATTACTTTCTAAATGTTCTTTTGCGGCTAAACCTGTTGAAGTACTTATAAGGGCAGAGCGCGGTAAATACAGATCTTCATTGTCCACCATGGCATCATTGCGTCGAAGAACTGCAATCTTTTCATTTTCTGTAGAAGAGGGCGTACTCGAGGCTTCATTGTGGCTTAAAAGGGGACTTACGACATGTCTGTTTCCTTCTAGAATCCTTGCAGCAAGTGCTGTTAATGATTTCACACCTACACGACCCGTAAGTTGCTTTTGTGCAACGCTTCCTTCTTCTGATTTCGGAACGAAATCAGGCAGCATTTCATTGTGAATGTCATCAGATTCTAGCGAATTATTGCTACTCACATTGGCGTTCGATATCTTATCTTCATTTTCATTCTGTTTCATTTCAAATGCAATCAAAAATACAGCTGCTTTATTCTCAAAAGTCATTTCAGAGAGCGATTCCACACTCACACCGTCAAACGCCATATTGAAAAGTGTTATCTCAACGTCGTGACGTCGTTGACGTCTTCGCCGATTCTAAGAGCTGAAATTACCGCCGTTTCACAATAAGGATAGACATCTGAAAATACCCTTAAAACTTGATTAAACTTTTCGAAATGGTGTAACGAGATCAAAAACAACGTTAAAATACGCGTTGGCATGAAATAAAAGTATTTTAATTATTAGCATGACAGATACGGTTTCTTTCGCCATTTACTCGTAGAGTAAGCTTGCGAAACTTTCATAAAGACCTAATTATCGTACTGTCTTCTTATGTTATATTCTCCTACCCTCAAAATTGACGGATGACTTCAGATGACATTTTGATTAAAATCGTGTCTGTTTATATTACTTTTTGTCAGAATTTAGCTTCATCTCTATGACAACCAAGATATTCTTAAGACACGGTGATATATTCCATAATAATTTATTGACTGATGTGATGTCTGGTATTGAAAATACAAAATTTGCAATTCATGGTTTCGTCAGCAAACAATTTGTCTCTAGAACAACAAAAATCTAACAGAAAATCAGTGAACGTGTCGCACTCAGTTGTTCTCGAGTAAAAGATCAAATGTACTAACGTTGAACGACAGAAAATCCGTGGCGGTGAACATGTTGCGTCCAGATGTTAAGAAAATCTGAGAATTTGTCGCATATTTGTACTAAAAGCTCAGATTATTTCATTTGTGTGCAAATCATGCATCAGGTTGTATTAAATATACAACCCCCGTGGCCGAGTGGTTAAGAGCGCTGATATTTCATTAAACGGTGCTTAACCATTCAAGATGATCATCTCACCGCTGTGTATGGTGTGGGTTCGAGCCCCACATGAGGTTCATGTACAATTCAAAATCTACTTGCGGGAGGTGTTTTTTTTTTTTTTTTTTTTTTTTTTTTTTTTTTTTTTTTTTTTTTCTCGGGGTTCATTCGTTTTCACCCCACCTACTGATTGGCCCGTCTCATATGAGCTGAAATAATCTTGAAAGGGACGTTTTACTAAAAATACATGACTTATATCAGCCTATAACTTCACTGTAGAAGAGGAACTGCATTTGGTATTCACCTCAAAAAAGCAAATATCATATAAACATGGTACGTACAACAAATGCAGCGAAACTTTTAAGTTCCTGTAGGCCTACATTAGTGTATTCACTTACGCTTTTAGCAATTCAAATTGTTGAGTGTGTTTTATCTTATCTTAAATTAGATTAATTTTTATGTATAATTATTTTATTTTCTTGGTTTTTACATAAACGAAGTAAGTTTGTAGAACACAACATAGCCGTGTAAGGAGCTTTGTACCATGTCGCGATGTCTGCACTAAGTACATCCAACATAATAATTGAACAAGTGAAAGAAAAAAATGAACTCCTTGCCAAAAACTCTATTATAGTCTCTAAAAATACTATGCTATGTAGCATTTTCGACATGCCAACCGGCACATGCTATTTATTTTTAACATAAGAAAAGGCATCTGCCAGCAGGTACGCTCATCAGTCTGTACGAATGTACATGTTTGTCTGTGTCTTTTTGTCGCTTATAGCAAAAGCGATTTTCTTGTTCAGTCTCAAATATACGGATTGCAGCACATGCTAGCATTGAAGCTATTGATCTACCAGCCTAGCTGCAATGCTACCGGCTGAAACACATTAAACCAAACAAAACGGTAAATACTCTGAGCTGTTAAGACACGGACACGTCTGCGCAGTCTGTTCGGAAATTTCTGTAAGTGGAACTGAAGATTCTGTGACACTTCAGCGGTTTGGAACCTTAACCGAACTGAGTCTCGGACTTGATTGGGTCCGCATTGGGGACTCTGACGTGCGAACGGGGTTTTGAAGGTCCCGACACTAATGAGCTCACGGTCTGAGAAGCTTATTGTGTAAGACCATAAACTGTGCAAGATCGTGAATAAAATTCCATTGGAGGACATTTGATGGAAGTATATTTACCAGGAAACGTCAATATTTGGAAGTGTAACAGGTTGTACAGGTATGTTATATTATTCTTGTCTGAAGACGTAAAGATTAAAAGATATTATAGGCTGTCTTGAATATTGTCGTGCCCTAAACGACTAAGGCTATATAAAAAAATTAATGCATTTATAAGGTTTCTACGTGTTCGACTACGATTGCCAAGTCGAATACTGTGCGTTACCATGGTTGTTACCCACCTGACTTGCCACCCACGGGCTCAATTGCCAATTCGCCTATTCTTACCAGTAGCCTGCGGTCTACCACAAAAGAATGACACGACCTGTCTGAGCGTATGTGGCCATCACGAATCATTACGAAAACTTGTCCAGGCAATAAATACAGATTTTTTAGCTTTAAAAAATTGAAAATTTTCAGCAGAAAATTTTTGATATTTTTCTTATTTTTGCTCAAAACATAGATTGTGGGTACACGTTAGAACCGCCTCGCAATCTATGTTTTGGAGCAAAAATAAGAAAAATAGGTATACCCCTGCATACCCCAGTTTTTCTATATAAAAGTGGGGTTTAAGGGGGTATTCATTGCACGGGCATGTTTACCCGATGGATTTCGAAGGTACTGCCGTGATGTCTCGAGGTTTATCTCTATTCCTAATTTGAAGACGCCTTTTTAAGCTAATGAACTCACAGATATAGCTTTGTGTATTGTGTTTGGCGACAACAGACACAGTCTGCGAACGGTGCTTCCACCGAACTTTGTGCAATGCAAAAGAGTCTTGAAAACCATCCTAGATTCATTCTATTTTCATTCCGGAAAAAAATGTAATCATCTAAAAATGACAAGCTAGTACTAGTAATTTACACTTCAATCAATCTCTAGAAAGTTTTGTTCCCTCAAGCTTTGTTCTAGAAAGCTTTGTTCCCTCATTATTACATTACTGATGACATTCGAGTCTTGCGCCATGAGACTGTGGCACAGCTAAATCAGATCATCAGGTTAGACGCAAAACAATGTATGTACACTGCATTAGGACAACATGTCCGTGTAATTCATACCCCCTTGAACCCCACTTTTATATATCAAATTGGGGTATGCAGGGGTATATCTATTTTTGTTATTTTTTCTCCAAAATATAGATTGTGGGTACTCGTTAGAACCGCCTCGGCGAGGCGGTTCTAACGTGTATCCACAATCTATGTTTTGAGCAAAAATAAGAAAATTATCAAAATCATAGTTATCAGCTGAAAATTTTCAATTTTTAAAGCTAAAAAAAAAATATATCTGATTATTACATGGGCAAGTTTTCGTAAAATGAAAGAGCAACTTGTGGCACTTTCGTTGGTTCATATGCTCCGTGCATTTTCTTTTTTCTTTTAACCTCGAAAGTTGCAGTTTTTCTCATAATGCGGGTCATTAGAATGATGTTGTGACATATGTCGTTGGTTTGTACTTCAATGACTTCCCAGCGGCTTTAACCTTAATTAAGATATTATTTAGACTTAATATAGATGAGAGCTCATTTAGAAAGTAGTTACATTTTTCGTGCGACATTCTTTAAATGTAGGGAATGCCAAAACATTTCAGTGGCGGATTTAGAGGGGGTCCGGGTTGTTCGCTTGAACCCCCCTCTGAGGCGAAATCTTTTCAGTTTCATGGGGAAATTTATAAAAGAAAAATCTGGTAAAATGTTGAAAACGAAGCCCCTCTTGATGGATTTGAACCCCCCTTCCAGAAATCCTGGATCCACCCCTGCATTTCGTTGATATTTGTCGCCGATCAAAATTTGATGTCATTAGTATGCAACATATGCGCTATCCAAAGCGCAGGAAATGAATTAATGGGCATGCTGCTTGCGCAAATGTCAGATATAATAAATATTTCGTTACGAGAAAACCTCTAACAGCGCAACAAGCACAAGCGCATGTACGCCACATAACGCGAATGCTATTTTTATCCAAAATATACTCAGAGAGAAAAGTTTAGCAGTAACTTTGAACAGCCCAATTACTATAATGCCCAGCCGCTTGCCTTAGATGTTCTCCTTTATTAAATTTGCAAAGTCAGTCTCTTTCTAATTCTGAGTTGTCAATTTCGACAGTTATTGGCCTTTTTCGTTAAACATCATTTTTGTAATTACCCGATAAACCATCAATTCGGTGCTTTGATTAATAGCACTTTCTGAAGGAGGTGGTTGTCTTTTCAAAATTCAGGCACAGTCTCGAGAAAAAAAGTCAAATATTCATTATTTTTATATTACCTCCCTTTCATTTAAAACAAGAACGAAAATTGGCGTATGCACTGTGGCAAAACGCTTGCAATTTATTTCAATCGTTCTTGTTGGAAATGTTAGGTTTTATTCTCAGTTTTATGACTAGTAATCTATGTAGGGGTTTTGAAGCTATAGCGATTTAAACAGTCCTAATGGGATTTTACATGTATTTTCACTGACTAAACTTTTGCCGGTGAGCAGATGTGTGAAAACGGGATTTATAGGGGATTTACGCTCAAGTTGTTACTTGAAAATGTTCTGTTTTGTATGGAAGAAGCGAAGAAGAAAGAAGTTCTTGGATGAGATCTATGAAAGGAAGCATATACCGAACTTTCATGCTGACATTGCTATTATATATGCTTACAAGCGTCTCTCCTTGAAGACATTTTTCTCATGACAAGATGCAATACGGTCTGAAAATCCTTCGAGTCCTGGCGCGTGACTTTCTGTTGACAGATTCAAACAAATGAGAGAATAATCATAACAATGTGACAAAAATGGCATGTTTTCGCGATATAGAATCAAACATCTACTTGAGCTTATGGCTGATGCCGACTCTGATCAGGCAACCATCAGTATTTTGTATGTTGCCAATGCTTTGAAGACAGTGTGCGACCTAGTAGAGGGCACATGACGTCTAAATGATGTCATATCAACGTCCATGCGACGTCGCAACGTCGCATCGACGTCGATTTGACGTCATTTGGACGTCATGTGCCTGCTGGGGAGTATTGAGTCCGGAGAAGGTACCAAGATAACCATAGTTCTGCGGCTGTAAGTATTTTACAATTCAGTTTGTTTTGTGATGATGTGAGCTATTTTGTCACGATGTTGTCAGTCATTATCGTGTAATCTTTCAGCGTCATACAGGCGATACGTTTGTGGATGCAACATCTTTTCCGTCATAATATTCTTCTTTTCCTGCTTCCCACGCATACTTTATGAATGAGCCGCTTCCTGAGAAAACCAACATTGTGCATATGCGAAAACAAAGGCGCAGATCAGCTTCCCACGCGTACTTTATGAATGAGCTGCTTCCTGAGACAACCAACATTTGCATATGCGAAAACAAAGGCGCAGATCAGCTTCGTAGTAACTGCGAAGCTGATCTGCGCCTTTGTTTCCGCTACACGGATAGTACTTTCTAAATCCAAAATTTCCAGCCTCTAGCCATCGCCTGTGATTGTACAGCTCGGTTTGTGTCGGACCTTTTCGGAAACCACATTGTTGGAACGCGGCTCAAACAATCATATTTGAGTTCTGTAGTAAGTTCCATTCAAACAGGAGTACCATCGGCGATGGTAATCGAAAGATGGTATATAAAAGGCTGTCAGTCTTTTGGTAATCGAAAGATGGTATATAAAAGGCTGTCAGTCTTTTGGTAATCGAATGATAAAAGGCCATCAGTCTTTTTGGCAATCGAAAGCTGGTGTATTAAAGGCCGTCAGACTTTTTGGCAATCGAAAGATGATGTATAAAAGGCCATCAATCTTTTGGAAATCGAAATACATGTATGATGTAGTTAAGGCCGTCAGACGTTTTGGTAATCGAAAGATACCTGTATAAAAGACCGTCAGTCTTTTGGTAATCGAAAGATGGTGAATAAAGAATCGTGTCTTTTTGGTAATCGAAAGATGGTGAATAGAAAATCGTGTCTTTTTGGTAATCGAAAGATGGTATATAAAAGGACATCAGTCTTTTTTGGCAATCGAAAGCTGGTGTATTAAAGGCCGTCAGACTTTTTGGCAATTGAAAGATGGTGTATAAAAGGCCATCAATCTTTTGGCAACCGAAAGATGGTGTATTAAAGGCCGTCAGACTTTTTGGTAATCGAAAGATGGTGTATAAAAGGCCATCAATCTTTTGGAAATCGAAATATGATGTATTAAAGGCCGTCAGACTTTTTGGTAATTGAAATATACCTGTATAAAAGGTCGCCAGTCTTTTGGTAATCGAAAGATGGTGAATAAAGAATCGTGTCTTTTTGGTAATCGAAAGATGGTGAATAGAAAATCGTGTCTTTTTGGTCATCGAAAGATGGTGTATAAAAGGCCGTCAGTCTTTTTGGTAATCGAAAGATGGTGATAAGTAGTTCTGCTGGCTAGACTTCACTCCGCCCCACTTCGGTACCTTGTTCAACTTCCGTGTGATGGTATAACGAAATACCGATGGGAATATCCCGTGTAGGTAATTAGACCATCAAGTAAGAATTATAATAAAATCACCGTCTTATAACGGACAGTTATCTTTGTTACCATTCCATGGCTCTCCTTCAGATGTTTCCACCAATATATTGCACATTGAACTAGAGCTGTCATTGATATCGACGATATCGATGTATCAATGCAGATGAGCTGTATCGATATAGAAAATGACATATCGATACATATCGATATTGTAAAGTGAAACTTCTCACAAAAATATGCTGGCTGTTTAGACAGATAACATTGGTTGGTTAGTATCAATATTCAATAACTATTGCAAATTGCACACAGTATGAACATTTTGGATCCCCAGAGAGCAATAAATGACAAAGCATCAGATAAGCACCAATTGATAGTACTCACACAGTTTTTTCAAATAGTTTGTCAAGGAATAAAAATTCAGTGGATAATGATCTTGCTTTTAAAAGCCAAATTGAATGAAATAAATAGTCATGGTGTAATTATCATCTGTTGACAGCACTTCCTTGAAATTAAGTTGAAACTAGTGTTGTGCCGATTAATCGAAATAATCGATAACTATCGGAATCTAGCTTCTATCGGTAGCTATCGATTGGAATTTTCCACTATCGATTAATCGAAATTAAATACATGAGTGTATAGTAAAAACATTTACTAACATAAAATGTTGTTACAAATTCAATTCATTTGTCACAATAATGCCTCCTTATGTCTGCCTTCATTTAGACTTGAATGCATTGTTAATATTCACTTATTAAAGCATCACTTGACAATCTTCACTGTTTATAATTAGGTTTTTTCTATGCTATGTGCTACAGCAATATTCTATCACATGGTCACTTTATCATTTGTAGAAAATGTGGCCTTAATATATTGGCTATGTTCAATTTAAATACAGAGAAGGGGCATGATGCAGTGACTTGTCACTACATTGTCAAATACTGAGCATTTTTAATCACTTCACTGGTTAATGTACAGGGTTCCCACAGAAAGTATAAAATAAAATTCCATGACTTTTCCATGATTATTCCATGATTGCAGTGTTGATTTATTATTTTGTCATATAACACTTTTTGAAAGGCAAGAACAGAAAATTATATTTCAAAAGTAACTCACTCTTAAGGTATTTTCTTGTTTTCTGATGAAGGCGAATTAATTTGACTGACCTTTTGAACATGTTGAAAAATACAGAACTTTACTTATTAATAATTATCGAGCAAGCGAAGTGAGCGAGGAAAAAAATGAATTCCAAAGACATCCAAACTGGCATTTCATAACAAAATTCCATGATTATTCCATTATATTTCATCATTTTTCAAATTCCATGATTTTTCCATGCATGGAATTATTTTTAGCCATTTTCCATGTTTTCCAGGTTTTCCAGTGCCCGTGGGAACCCTGAATGTAAGGGGAACATACATTTCGATTGTACAATCGATAATCAATCGACTAATGTGCTCCGATAATCGATAGTGATTTTCGCGACCGATACCCAACACTAGTTGAAACTTTATCTTAAAGTTGTTGTTGACCTTAAAAGAACTTTAAGGTGTTTAAAAGTAGCATAAAATGACAATAAGGGTCTATAAAAGTTGCTTTCAAACACCTTTTGAAAAATTAAGTATTATATCGATACATATCAATATATCGGTATATGTCCCATCGATATATCGATATGTCAAATGCCCAACCAATGACAGCTCTACATTGAACTGAGGCTGAGGTTATAAAAATTGTTGCATGCTCAGCTCAGCTGAGACTAAAATTTATCTTGCTCATAAATGTTAAAATGCCAACAATTTTAACATTTATGAGCAGGATAAATTACGGGCTTTGGTGATTTAAACCTAAAATTTCAATTTATTTGGGATATTTTAGTAATTATGAGCAGTTGGAATTTCATGCTCAACTGAGATGAGCATGAAAAAAAGTTTTATAACCTCGGGACCTGGATTTGATCCTGTCAGAGATACACATTTGTATACGGAGCTGTCTCTTTGAAAAGTGTTCCAGTCGTATATCCAAGTAATTGTTTAGACCATAACCATTATTTGTCCAGTAAATATTTACTGGGAATCGTCTAAATCTTTCAGTCTCTGTTTCTATGTATCGTATAAACATCCTCGTATGTTGTTTTCTGAGATACAGGTGGTGATTTTTTATGAAAACGTTAATGTCAGAATAGGTATGGTAGTATGCAAACCAACCCGTTTTACGTCCTAAAAACTTTTACGTAAACTTCCTTCCGAATCAGAGTTTCTCTGACTGCGAAGCAAGGTCAAGGCTGTTTCAAAAGAAAGAAAAGAAAAGATGAGTAGGGCACCGAATGCGCCTTTCCGTTACGAAAACTTGTCCCCGCAATAAACAGACTTCTCTGAAGCTGTGAAATTGAGAGAGAAAAAAATAACCAGTTACAATTTTCTTATCTTTCTTCTTCTGAAAACATTTTGGGTACACGTTAGAACCGCCCCAGTTCTAACGAGTACACACAATCTCTGTTTTGAAGCAAAATTAAGAGAAATTGTATATCCCTGTACACCCCAGTTACATTACATAAAAGTGGAGTTTAGTGGAATATTTGGTATTTTTATGGGCATTTTTTTTTTTTTTTTTTTTTTTTTTCATTTTATATAACCGTAACATTTTCAGTCTAGATTCAAACAGATACTGCTATCATTTTAGGCTGGTATCCAAGAGGCTTCATCGTTTGCCAGATGCAACAAGCCAAATCATTGTATGTTATAATTAGTCTCGATTTATATGAGCTGTAAAATTTGTTTCATGTTCGTTTAAGTCTTGAAGCTGCAATTAGTAAAAAAATTGTGCCGCTGCATCAGAAAACAAATAATCTGCATATGCGAAAACAAAGGCGCAGATCAGCTGTGCAGTAATTGCACAGCTGATCAGCGTCTTAGTTTTTGCTACTCGGATAGTACAATTCCTCTTCTACTTAATTCCAAAAGCTTCTAGCCTGCTTCTAAGACTGTACAGACCGATTTGTATCAAACCTGATCGGACACCCAAATTGTTGATTTTCTCATGCGAAGGCTCAAATGGAATGATTGCTTCCACCAATCTAATTATGTCAAGACTCTCTTGCGTCATATATGCTACTCCTTTATTCATTATAGTACTGTGCAGTGGAATACATGTTCCATTAATTTCAAACCTTTTTCATGCTCAACTCAGCTGAGCATAAAATTTAAAGTGCTCATGAATACTAAAATAGCCCAAATAAATGGAAATTTTAGGTTTGCATCACCAAAACCTGGAAAATTTTGGCATTTTAACATTTATGAACATAAATTTTGGCCTCGTCTGAGCTGAGCATGGGAAAAAGATGTATAACCTCGGGTCCAGGACTCAAAAATCAAAAGTGAGGCATGTGACACAAAATTGTGGCAAGGGAAAACCTTGAATCATTTACACAATGCTAGAGACTGAAAATCAGTCTAAATAAGATTTCTACTTCTTTTTATCATTTTCCCAGAAAACGTGGAAGCTGTGTTTGTTTTTATTTCGATTTATTAATGTGATTCATAACCATTTCATAAACAATAATTATTTAGGTCTAAGTCAGGCGTTTCCTGAACATTGCGATGATTTATAATATTTAATTTGAGGCAATAACTTGAGCTCTACTATATCTGCATGTATTTTTCAATGGGTCTTATAACTGGTGGCAAATTTGCCACCTGGTCTTAAGTTTCTTGCTTTCTGTTCTGACTTTCAGTCTTCCATCGATATAGTAATGTAGTGGAGATGGAAACGTCAGGATTTTGAGACAATCCTGCACTTCCGGATACAAGTATGAGACTTTCAGAATAGGTTCTTTAATCCTTTCTAATAAATATTTTCTCGTTAGCCATCTCAAATTTTTCCATTTTCAAGGTGGCTAACGCAATTTTCAAGATGGCCATCAAAATCATTTGATTTTACGATTAATTGACAAACTGTACTACTGGAATTTGTGAATGGGTGGATTTTATTGCACTACTGATTGTCTTTGCTTAAACCATTGTTCTGGGGCTCATCAACGTGTCCAACAATGCTATAAAACTGCTTTTGTGAAAATATAATACCGTAAATTGCCATGATTTAACCATCACTCAACAAGTACACATTCATATGGATCATTACAGGTTCCTGTGTGAAAAGACACAAGATAAATATGATTTAAGCATTACAAATATTTATTATATACTCGACTGATCTTTCAAAGTTGAATAACTGATATTTTTTATTTTAATCATTATAGTAGTAGAGGGGTCAACATGTACGGATAGTCAATATTGTTTTCTTCTTTTCATTGAGTCAACATTTTTTGCAGTCATGCCTACACTGAAGTAACACTACGTGGTATGATTCAGTTCTGTGGTGAGTAAATGTGTCTTGCTCAAGGACACAACACGACGCCCCCAGTGGTGACCAAACCCAGGACCTCTCGATGCAGTCAGTCCGACGCTTTACCGCAAGGCTACCACTCTCCCCTGGTCATAATTGTAGGAAAACATAATATTTAACATGAATTTATGTAAAGCACATTTATTAAGCAGTCAATATTGTCTTCTAAATACTGAGATGTTAGTCATACCATTGAAGATCGGCAGAGGAATGTTCGCCCCTTAATAGGTAATCCTGGGTCGACTGGACAACAGCGTAGAACAGTCACTTGTTAGTCACAGTTTAGCAGATAGCTGTACAGAGTGAGACTTAGTTTGTAGAGGTTATGGAAAAAGCGTTGGTGCCGGCTGTACTTTCTCCTAGTGTGGAGGCCAAAGTGAGAAGAGCCATAAAGGAGAATTTGGCTTTGTGTAAGCTGTCAGGATTGCCATAAGGCATCAATGACCACCTAATGACTTCGATACTTCCTCTGACGGGCGATAAATATGTCAATATTGTCCATCTCATACACTTACCATGATCAGTCCAGATGAAGTGATATACAAGTGAACATCATGGGTGCATCTGCAATCCAAACACGGGCGTCTCATAAACTGTATGTCATAGTGTGGAGAAAAGACAGGCAGGGTGTCAGAGTGACAAATGTAATGTAGAGCAGGGTGCTGGATAGATTATAGACTGGTGTCATCAAACACAAGCCTTAGAGGCGACTCAAGCAAGAAACCACCATAGAGACTGGGTGTCTCGAAACTGAACCAAAATAGAATGATACATTTGCATCCAACTGGGTGCAATCAATCTCAGTTTGGAAGACACAGAAGAAAACTGGAACATTCTTCAGCTATAGAACCTTTATGACATCCATCTCGAAAACTCAATTACTGGTTTGATGAGAATGGTTAAGATATTCGGAGGCTTCTAGAATCTTGAGGAACAGCACAAGCATTAAGATGATACTAGCTCCTTATTCAAGAAGACAAATCAGCAGCAATATTTGTCAATCTATATCAAAAGTCAGAGACATGCAAGACTCTTGAAAGGAAATAGATGAAATTTAGTTTGTTTGCTTGATAAATACCAAACCGTCATAGGTGAAAGACAATAAAACACTAATAAAGTACTAAATCGTCATCAATGATCTCTTATAAATCGGCAACGATAGCCAGAAAAATATACTTCAAATTAAAATCAAAAATATGCAAGGGTAGTTTAAAGGAGTCTCTAGCAGTTCAACAGACGCTCAACTGACAAATTTCCATGTTCAAATGCAAGTTCCGCTGCCGTCTGGGGGCTATCCATGACAGAGAGACTGAAAGAGCTGTTTCACCGTGGCTGCGTGGAGGAAGGAAGAATTCCCACAAGACATTCATCTTTACACACAGAAAGGAAATCCTGAAGTCTTTGACAGACAGGATTTATTCCGGAAAGTCAATGCAGATTCAGAGATGACAGGAAGACAATAGATGATTTTCGTATAGCAAGACAACTTCATGAGAAATGTCAAGAACAGAAAGCAGACATATATATGGCGCTTGTCAACTTCACGAAAAATTTAAACAAAGTTGTGAGAGACTTGCGAAGATATGGGCTGTCAAAGTAAATCATGGTCAAATGGTCGTCCTGCGGGAATGATGATATGCATGCACAGGACGATGGGGAGTTCTATTAACCTTGTGATATGACAAATGAGGCCAAACAGGGTTGCGCTAGGGGACAACACCGTTGTGTATGATATCATTTGCAATACTCATTGAAGCCGTTTAAGTCTGTGATACTCATTTTCCAATCAGGAACGTTTTTGATGGAAAGTTATTCAACCAACGGAAGTTGAAAACTAAAACTAAGGTGCATATAGATGAGCTGGATGAGATACTCTATGCAGATGACAAGCATATGACAAGCATAAGGGAAATGACAAAGAATACCAGTTCAAAGGCATCAATGCATGGTGCAACAGATCCACATGGATTACCTGTGATAGCTATAACCTTACAATCAACAAAAAAGACAAATGTTGTGCTCCAATCGGCACTGGAAAGCTGTATAATAATCCGCTAATCACTACGGATGGACAAATACTTTTTAAATTCAGTTTTACGTTCCTTTCAAGATTATTTCAGCTCATATGAGACGGGCCAATCAGTAGGTGGGCGAAAACGGGAGACTCCCGAGAAAAACACCTGGCACACCCGCAAGCAGAAGTTGGCTTGTCTCACATGTTGCCAGCGCGGGGCTCGAACCCACACCAGACAAAGAGGACAAATACTGATTTGTTTAATACATCCATCTACCCGATAAGCAGTTTCTCTAGAACAGTGCGTATTGATGACTCGAACAGCAAAAGCCAGTGTGGCATTTGGAAGAATATGTGCAAATGTATAAGCGAAATGAAACAAAGGTCGATACTAAGCTGAAAGTCTACATGGCTCAGTCAACTCTCCTATGTTCATGCGTGGCTTGGCTATTATATCAACATCATTCAAAGAGATCACCATGTCTACTTAAGGTGCTTGAGAAAACTTAAAATCAAGCGTTAAAACAAGCTTACAGACACAGTGGCCTGGAGAAATCAAGGACGCAAAAAAATATGGTATTAGTTTCACAGCTAAGATGCTTCAACTTTATATAGGAATGCCTTATAAGCAACATCTAAAGAAAGGTTTTCTACAGAGACTTATAGGATGGAATCTACTATCAAGACGAAAAAACGGAAATGCTACAAAGACACCCGTAAAGTCTGAATTAAAGACACCGATAGAGTCTAGCGACCAGGCTTCATGAACCAATCAAGCTGGTGCTACTCCTCCAACAGAACAGCAGCACATTATGAAGAAAATAGAATCTGTGACGATGAAATCCAGAATGAATGAAAACTTTCTAATAGACTTCCTTAACTTTCAAGCGGGAGGTTAGAGCTTAAATTGTCCTATTCATCCACTATCAAAAATGTACAACTAAAGATTAAAAATGTGCACAGATTTGCGTATGATACATCAAAGATGAAAAGTATTAGTAGTACTTTCACTTGTTGTTGTTTCTGTTGTCGTCGTTGGTGTGAACGAAAACTATTTGGAAGCATCAGTAGCCAGCTTAAGTTTATTGCAATTCTAAGTAGCACTTTTTGGCTGTATATAGTTCATTTCATGTTAAAATCGTTTATCATGATATTTAAGAAGAAGAAGAAGAAGAAGAAGAAGTAAACGAAGAAGAATTATTTTATCAAAATCTGCAGAGCAAAGTGTATTTGCATTATAAATTTTCATATTTCCCAGTAAAGGTTAGAAACTTCACGATTCTTCATAAAAGCAATTCTAATCAGTTTCCAATTTTGCGCCTCAGCAACCCCATAATTCAAATAGACTTTATTTCCAGTACCCATTTTAAAAAACTGAAACTATGTTATTCATATCTTGAGTAAAGGCAATAATGACAATTGAAGTTAGTTTTTTTTTCACTAAAGTATAAAAAGAGTTTTATTGCAAAACAGCTTTTCAGCAAAATTGCCTTACTTTTCCCCATTGTGGGCCCCTTCTAAAATCCCACAAAGGCAATATTGACTCAATTAAATATTTATTTATTTGCAAATAATCCAGAAATATTATTTTCAGCATTATTAAGTTTTTTTTCTCACTGACTAGAACACCATTTTCTGATTTAATATTTATTTTGGCAGCCATCTTGGAATTACGAGCCGCCATCTTGAAAATTGGAGTAATTTTGATTGGCTAACGAGAAAATTTCAAATAGTTCATGCTTATAAACATATCTGCCAAGTTTCATGCTTGTATCCGGAAGTGCAGGATTCATGTCATTTCCATCTCCACTAATGCCATTTTGGCCCAGAATACAGCCAAAATGCACAACTGAGCCGCCTCATGGGAAAACCAACAATCTGCATAGGCGAAAACAAATTCGCAGATCAGCTTCGCCCCATGAGGCGGCTCAAGCCTCAGTCTGTTATAAGAATATTCTTTTACTTTGCAGATTTGGCTGATGCACGACCTACAGAACTGAACACTCTTAACAGTCTGCACCCGAAAGACTAGATTTACGGACATCGCGGACATCAAAAACTGAAAAAGGGAAAGAAAAACAGGTGTAACTTGATTGCAAAGCGAATAATCAGTCATAGGCTTAAGTGCAAGCAATGTCTGACATACTAGTGGTCCTACCGCCACTAACTGCCGACGACTGTGTCATATTCGCAAAAAATGCAGACAGACCACCGACAGAAGTGCAAGAGGTTGTTTATTTCCCTGCACAAGATTATCCGAATGGATCAAAACTACAGGTATGTGTCGTCGCCGTCGTCGTTGTTGTGTTGTCGTCGTTGTCGTCGTCGTCGTCATCATCATCATCATCATCATCATCATCATCATCAATCAATCAACCAAGCAACCAATCAATCAATCAATCAATCAATCAATCAATCAATCAATCAATCAATCATGTTTCATCATTATTATCATCTTCAACACACCAGCATCATTGTTATCATCGTCATCATCATCGAAATCGTCGTCGTCATCATCATCATCGTCATCGTCGTCGTCATGTACTGATGTTTCGTGAAGTGCAAACCGTCAGTGGGTCAGATGTACTGATCAGAATTACTTGTTATTTCCTATTTGTTATCACAATTATCAGCTGCAATGTTTTTTCATGTCAAAGTTTACTGCAAAAGGAAATTGAATGCTTTTAGTCGACGAGACAGAACAATTTAGAATAATTTTTGCACGTTTGCGTAATAAAAGCCATTTTAGACAACTATGTGGAAAACATCACTTATACCATTGGTTAAATATGGGAACTTATAATTGTTTCACCTAGAAGACCCTTTAGAGGCATACTGGGGCCAGTTGTTCAAAACTTCGTAAGCTTAACGTCACCGTTAAGACCTCAACTTGTTAATGCTGACTAAAATGGATACTCACATTTTATCAACTAAAAATAACAGTGTATTTGTAATATTCATGTTTGAAATATTTACAAATCGTTAGCTAACGACATCGTTAATTTTGAACAACTGGGCCCTGGTATTTTCTTCCTTTTTTCAGTGTACCTTTATAGAAATCGACCAAGTGCCACATACCCACTCAGTGGTCCTGAGCAAACCGGCATGGGCGTGGGGCGCAGAGATGGGGGCCAACGAGCACGGTGTCTGTGTGGGTAGCACGTCGGTCTGGACCAAGATGTGTCGCCCGGGGGACCACGAGGAAAAACTGATTGGGTGTGATTTTGTCAGGTAGATATGTTTTATGAGGAGTGAATGATCTTTGTTTCGTCTTATTATTGACTTTACAAGATATAATTCCAAAGTCGTTTTTATAAATCAAATTTTCATTTTCATAATTGGCCGCGAAATGTTAGTCAGGTCTATTATATACTAGTATGTTATCCTCTTGTTGTTTATTTTGGGTCTCAGGTTCCATAAGCATATAGGTGATAATGGTGATTTAAAGGAAGCGGAAACAATGTAAGAAGTCCTGTATTTCCCATCAAACTTCAAGGAAGTCTGAAGTCATTGGTGGAAATGTTTTATCAAGGAAATACCATTCAATTTAGAACATACTTCTTGACAAAATTTTATAGTTGCAAATTTTAAAATTTCAAACATGTTGTGTTTTTTTTTTTAAATATTTTCCCACTTTAGCTCAAAACGTAGATCGTGGGAACAGGCGGTTCTAACGAGTACCTATGATCTATGTTTTGGATCAAAAATAAGAAAAATAGGTATACATGTACTACTGCAGGAATTATTTTGGAAGGGAACATGGGCAAAAATAGCCTTTTTATTTTCGAAATGGCCCCATTGTTTGGAAAGGATGGGCCATTTTTAAAATGTTAGCGAATGATGCTTCCACATGAGACATTTTCTCAAAATGGTCCTTTAAATTCTAAGCCAACAATATCCCTGCTGCCACTTTAATCACAGTATAAATGTTCAAATGTTTTAAGTGTGTGTGTGGGGGGTGGGGGGTAAGGGGGTATACAATACACGGACATGTTTTCCTGTCGTAAAGCATATTTCAGTCAAGTAAAAATAAGATAATTTGTGAAGAACCCTTTGACTCGCAAGTGCATTTTAGAAGTATCGAGTGACAAAATGGCCAATTAGACTGTCATTTAGTCATAATGTGTCTCGTTAGCAGTTGAATATCTTCTAAAGCCAGACAAGTGCCGTAGATATTTTCAGACGAGGGAGATTCATTCTGAAAAAGGAATGCAGGCTGCCCAGTGCTCCTATTTTTCCTATTTTTTCCTATATTTTCAGGGCTTCCTATTTTTTCCTATATTTTGATCCCAAATCCTATATTTTTCCATCAAACTCCTATATTTTTCAAAATGCTGCAGATAATAATGAAATATCAAGGAAAAATCATGGAATTTTGGTTTGAAATGCCAGTTTTGATGTATTTGGCATTCATTTTTTCCTCGCTCGCTTCGCTCGCTCGTAACTTGATAAATAAAGTATTTTTTCTTCATCAGAAAACAAGATAATCCCATGAAGTAAGTTACTTCTACAACTTGATGTAGGTTTTAAAATAATGGATCACACACCTATACCAAAATTACACCAGTAAGATTTGCCTTCTTGCTGCTATATGTTAATATTTATGGTTTTCAATGCTATAAAAAAGCCATTTTAGGCCAATAATTTCCTATTTTTCTCCTATTTTTTTGGACATAAACTTCCTATTTTTTGAAGCCCAAAATATATATTTTGTACCAAACTACACTGGGCAGCCTGGGAATGTCACTTATAGTTTTTCTTCCTAAATAGCGCCATAAAAACCCAATAACGACGTCGTCGCGAAATACAGAGATGAGAGACAGATGCACACCCAAGCCGCATACAAAAATATTTTATTAGTTGAATTAAAACGTTTTCAGAAATAAATTCTTTTTTACTGAACGGCTTCCGCATAAAAGGATTGGCGTCCGTGTAATTTGTCATCTCTTATTTTCAGCCACAATACTATTTTTCCTCTGGTTCTTTCTGCATCGTTCGATATAAATAATTCAGCATTCGTTTCGAAAATGGATGCAAATGATGTGCACAAATGCATCTGAACCGTATTTTGACAAAACCCAAAACGTGCCAAGACTAATCTTTGCTGATCGGTGTTGATTATTGCAACTGATGGGGCCAGGGGTTTAAGGTAGCAATTTGGAGTTTAAGGGATCTTGGGAGACAGGTCATTTTATTTCGGGAACTAGGGGGTTAAAGACTCCTTCTGGTAGGGCCTCACTAATATTCACGTTGGTATGGATCTATACATGCCAGCAGCTTTGTCACGGTGTATCTCAATTAATAAAATTCTAGAAATTTCTCCACCATGTTTACATGCCTGTATAATCAAGACTCACGTACCTGAGGTCTAGGCACATTGTTTGCTAAGTTCTAATCAAAAGATCTACTCTGAGTACCAGATTTTCTTTCGACGAGATTGTATTCTGCAACACAAGGAAAACACGTGCGGCATGTATACCACATTATAACGCATGTTCATGTATTAAAATGAGGTAAACAGGGGTACACCTCTTTTTTATTTTTTGATCCAAAGAATAGATTGTGTGTTCGAACAGCCTCGCCGAGCAAAAAATATTAACTATTTTTTTCCGATGAAATTTTCAATTTTTGCATCTGAAATTTTTTTACATGTATATTGCATGGGTTTCGTAATGTTTATTTGCTCTGATTTTCCCCATTTTACAGTAGGAATCGTAGGCCAGAAGACGTTCTCCATAATTATGTCTCCATGACATTGTGCTCATTAGAGACATCATTGGATATATTTAACCCATTAATGACGAATGGATGGATTTGACCATCACTATCATTTGGACAAGTCCACTTTCATTTCAAGAGACATCAGATGTGATTTTAGAGTTTTATTCCATTTTTCGATAAAATTCTTCTAAGCAAAGTGACAGAATAGTCCCAGATGGGACGCTGCGTTCTGCATTCTGATGCTATAATGTTTGTCTATGCCCCTTGAAAAGGACACCAGGCTTAAATGGGTTAAACACCTTAATCAGGCAAATAGGAACAATTTATCCGCAATCAGACCAAGAAATGCAGCTCTTTTTTCTCTCCGTTGGAATGCTGTATTGTAAATTCGGTATTATTGCAGTCTATTTATAATTCATAGAAGAAGTAGCAGCGGGGAGAAATTTACAAGAATTTCCTATTAGATTTTCCATATATGGAAACCCTGATATCATGATCGGAATCACGAGAAACTCTTTTTTTTACTTCGTATATGCGAAAACAAAGACGCAGATCAGCTGTGCAGTTAACTGCACAGCTGATCAGCGCCTTTGTTTTCGCTTCCCGGATAGTACAAGCCCTCTTATTCTTACATCCGAAATTCCAAGCTTCTAGGCTTCTTCTGTGACTGTACAGGTCGAATTGTGTCGGACCTGGTCGACAGTCCATGAGACATATTTACTCGTGACGCGGCTTATGATCAGATGATCCATTAAGAAAATGTCCTTTGAGTGACACTATCAATGGATCTCATAATCAGAAAAGGAAACTTGGGGCTATTCCCAGATGGAACATGGGGAGGTTCTGGGCAGCAAATATTGTTTCGCCTTCTATGGGTAGCAGGGGCTAGGTTCTATGACCGCGGACCATGGTAAAGTGCATGGGTTGTACTTTTTTCTTTTTTTTCTTTAGAACCTGACCATTGTTGGGAGCGGTCGGTCAAGATACCAATAAGCAAGAAGAATAAAAATGATTCTAATAATCACTGGGTATATATGGTGTACGCGATATGTTAAAAGGGAACTAGTGCCCTCGGTTATAAATAATACAGGGAGTCAGACCACAAAACGAACCATTGGGTATCTACATGTATTTTCGTTTTGGCGACTGACCAGTCAAGACTAAGGCCTGGTTTCGGCCGACAATGTTTCCGAAGATAATTTGTCACAGAAACTCTATCAATGAGTTTGTGTTCACGAACAGCAAAGATTACTTATATTACTTAGCTCGCTCACCTTTGTCACAGATATTTGACCATGAAACTTCGCCACAGAACTGAGTTTGCACGAGCATATTTTTGTTTGACAAACCTGCTTTGCCAGAGAAAAGGTGTCCGTGGAAACCAGGCCTAATCATGTGCAGAAGGCGGCCCCCGTGGCCGAGCGGTTAAGAGCGCTGTTTCTTAATCACTCGATAATCTCACCGCTGTGTCTGGTGTGGGTTCGAGCCCCATTCTGGTCACATGTGAGACAAGCCAAGTTCTGCTTGCGGGTGTGGCAGGTGGTTTTTCTCAGGTTTCTCCCGTTTTCGCCCCACCTACTGATTGGCCCATCTCATATGAGCTGAACTAATCTTGAAAGGGGCGTAAAACTGAATCAAATAAATAAATAAATAAATAAATAAATAAATAAATAAATAAATAAATAAATAATCGTGTGCATGCAGACAAAATTGTGTTCCTCGTCAGATTCGTTACAACACGGTTTTGTATATAGTACGGTTTAGCGTTGGACCCCATATTCCATTTCCCATTGTCTATACATACACATTGCTCTCGTAACACGGTTTATATAAATAACACGGCTTGTGCTTTGGACCCCCAGAATTGTGTTATAAACATAGCTATTTATGGTACATGTACGTGTATAATAGGGCTGTCACACATTCGCGTATCGATACTCCACAGTAGCGAAACGAACTAGATTTCTCCGGTGGCATCTTCGACCGCTTTTATGAGCCTGTGCGTGAGAAAACCAACAATTTGGGTTCCGACCAGGTCTGACACAAACCGGCCTATACAGTCTCAGAAGATGGTAAGAGGCTGGAAATTTTGGATTTAGAAAGTAGAGGAATTGTACTATCCATGTAGAAAAAACAAAGGCACTGATCAGCTCCCCAGTTAATGCGAAGCTGATCGGCGCCTTTGTTTTTGCCGATGCAGAGTGTTGGTTTTTTCCATGCGGCGGCTCACATTTGATAACTATAATGTGCGAATTGCATGAGCGAAGTGAACACAACCGTTTTTTCTCATAGGTATTAAAAAGCAATTGGTACAGAACAGATACGCCGCAGATAAGAATGGAACGCAGTACATACGCCGTAGATACGTCACGCGTACAATTCATACGCCATACATACGTCACACGTACGTAGCACATACGCATTGATACGCCGTACATACGAAAGTAAAATTCCATACGAATACAGATTCGTCACGGATACGCCACGGGAACGTAGCAGGAACGTCACACGTACGTGGTACATACGTCTCTCGAGCAAAATACGGCTCAGACCTCGGCGTATCGACATTTTCATAGATACGTGAGCGATACGCCGCTGATACGTGAATGTGTGACAGTGCTATAACGTTGCGGTCCAAACACCCAATACCCGTGTTAGCCATATCAGATCCGTAATTAATATAACGGGTATAAATGCATCAAAAAAGAACACTTTATGAGATTGATTCGTGTTATATCCAATCCCATGTTGTAGCGAATCGTGTTATAAAGAGGTTGATGTAGTTATTGCTTATTTACGTATTTTTAGACTGGCCTTAGAGCGGAGTAAAAGTGCCCGGGAAGTTGTAGACGTGATAACCAGTCTACTTTCTGCGCATGGGCAAGGCGGTCTTTGTTGTGAAGATCATAATTTTGGACAATGGACATACCAGAATTCATTCGTTGCCTCTGACAGACGCGAAGCATGGCTCATAGAAACGGCAAGAGACCAGTGGGTTGCTAAGAAAACTACGTGTAAGTGTCTTGCTTATAATCGATATTGCCAGTCTTATAAGGTCCCCGACTGTTCCAAGGCTGTTATATTTATGTTATTCTACCATTGTTATTTTTCATTTTGTTTAAAGTGTGCATGAAGTAAGCTGTATTTCAAAGTGTACAAAAATTAAATTAATAGGCTTCCTTCCTGAAAATATATCATCTTGTCATGGCAACAGCAGTGAGCAGATGTTTGCCGAACACATTTTGTAATAAGGAAGTTCGTTTTCTCAGAAACTAGGAGACAGAAAAGGCCTAAAGACTATTTTTAGTAATTTATATAGATTTTAGTCCTCTAATATTCACTGTCAAACAAAGTAATGAAAACTGAGTAATGCTATTAGGTGCTTCTAGATTATCTCTTAATAATTGTCTGGAAATTTATATCCATTTTGAAATTCGTGCTGAAATGATAAACGGTGTACTTAGCTCCACATCAAAACATTTCCTGTTGCCAATTTGTCGTTTTCAAACAGACAGCAATCCTAACTTTTATCGCTAGATAATTGTTATCCAAATTGCCTTACTGTGCTGCATAAATCTGCAAAGCATTTACCCGCGCTACGGTGTTCTGAATTTTGAAATGGTAAATAACACTGAGTGTCTACGCGAATCCCTTCAGTATGGAAGGTTGGAGCGACATGCTATTTGCTAATTGCTATTTGCTAAAAGCTTATTGTATTTTGGTAATGCAAATTGCTAATTACCACATCATAAGTGCAAATGTGGCCAATCACGTTTTTGTTTAGTTACGACAACTATCAGGAGATGTAAAGGGAAAAAATAAAGACCACACTGATGAGTTTGTCTGCATTATAAATGCTAAATGCTATTTGCAAAATGCTATTTGCTAAATGCTATTTGCTAGATGCTAAATGCTAATTGATAAATGCTGATTGCAAACTTAAGTATTTTTGTACATACATGTATTATTGTTTTTATATTGTTAATTAATCCAACATAGTGTAAAATTATGAATATCCTCAACAATGTCCTTTATCGGCCCTTTTCAAAATTCTTAGTGAATAATAATAATAATATTATTATTAATATTATTGAAATTGTGAATATTCTCAGTGTCCTATATCAACCCTTTTCAAAATTCTTAGTTACAATTTATCATTTTGCAATGCGCATTTAAAACAAATAGCAATTAGCATGTCGCCCTGGCCTTCCATACTTCATTATTTTACATCAAATTTTGTCTAATCTAGCTGGTTTTCTAACGACTTCAAGCCTCCTAACAATAGGCACTGACGCGGATCTGAAGTCAGAGGGTCTGGAAAACCATGCGGAGACGTGTGGCTGCTGGAAGTCAGAGGATGGCCAGTTGGATTTCGCGAAGGCTTTCACGGCGGAATACGCCGGGATATCCCTGTCAGAGAAGCAGCGGCCGGAGAACAGACTTCAGCAAGGACGAAAGTTGTTGGAGAATTTATCCGGAGAAGGTAACACAATGACTTTCATACATGAGTTTTTGCAAATCTTACTGATGTAAGCAATAAGCAAACATGTAGATATTGCAAGGGAAGGTGATTTTCTTATCTTTAATAAAATACAGCAAATGTAAGTCAGCACGTACGTGCGCGCCATGAGCAAACCTTTATTTTAGTAAAATTGATGTTCCAAGGGAGAAATTCTGATCTAAAAACAACTGCTTTGTCAGAAATGAATTGTGTAGGTCAGCATATATCCATGTCGCCATGAGGAAACTACATGAACAACATTGAGATTTCAAGGGTAGCCGAATTTCCAATCTTATAAAGCACCTGCCATGTCGAAAATGAATTGCTTAGGCCGCAGCATATCCATATTCGCCATGAGCAAACTCAGTATAACCATGACTTGAGGGAAATCGACTTTCTGATCTTATAAAGCATCTACTGTATCAGAAGTGAATTGCTTAGCCATAGGTCAGCATCGGTTCCAACATGAATTATCCAGTGAAAAATATTTATTTTTGAACGAGTGCGCATCATCACGGTTCGGGCGGGCTACCAACACGCTTTAAAGTATGAAAGTGTCTTTTTCAGGCAAGATCAGTGTGGACCAAATGTTTCAAGTTCTACGAGACGAAGACAGCAGTATAAACTTTACCGGGGAGCTTTTGACAGTCGGGAGCCAGGTCTCGGTCGTCATGCCCTCTACTTCAACCATTCCATCATGTCACTGGTTCACCGCGACGCCAGACCCCATAAATTCCGTGTTCAAGCCTTTCATTTTCTGTGAAGATGTATCGGTTGGAAATTGGACAGTTTCTCCCGCTATGGGAGACCGACCGCGAGCAACGCTACAAAATCTACAGACGTCAGTGGACAGACGACATCCGTTATACAAAGCGCACGAGAAAGGACGAGCACTAATGCAGACCGGAAGTCCGGCCGGAAAGAAGTTGCGGACTACAATGGCGAACATGGAGAAGCAGTGCGTGCATGAAGTGACAGAATTTTTGAAGACTTTCTCTGAAGCGGACCTAAATGAAGTTAAAGAACTGTTTTCCGATATTGCCGAATCGGAGACAAAGTTTTATTATTAATTAATTGTAAAACCTTCTGAACATACAAAATGTGAATGCATGTCATACATGTAGTTTCATTGTGTCGAAACTGATACATGTAACATGCTTTTCGATTGTAATAAATGTCTACTTGTCGCTAACATTTAATATTGTGGTCGCTTGCTGGTGCAATGATATCCTTTTCAAAAATGAGTGTAAACCATGGAGATAGGCTTATATTTTACCGTCATGACCAAACCAAGACTGATGAAAGATAAGCATGTATTTCGAATTTGTAATTTAAGCCAGTGAATTCTTGGAAAATTGTGCCTTGAATGGAAAATGAAGTAAACATACACGATCACGATCCAGGAAAAAAAAGACTTGCTTTTCCATGACCAGAGGGTACCAAGAATATCAGAACATGACTAATCTCAGTTATGACCAGAAGGTGCCAATAATATCAGAACATGACTAATCTGATCACTGATACAGATTAAAATCACATCGATTTTCCACCAAGTTGAAATTTTCTTTGTTAACTCTATGAGCTATAAACAATGACTTAATACAATAGTATGGTAACAGTACCCCGGATTCTGGTGGTAACATTATGTGCTATTCAAAGTGTCAATTAAAGTATTTATTTCAAATACTAGTCCTTTTTTAACCTCCAGTGTCTTTTGGACACCCTGGCTAGTAATCTTTTATGATACCCATGAGATAAGCCACTATACAATAGGCTGCAAGGATCGATCAAACTAACGTTGTCTCGTCAACAAAGGAGCAGCTAATTATGAAGAAAAGGGAATATGTGACTCTAAAAGAAAGTGCAGAGAGCTCAAAATTAGAGTCAATGGGTCATCACCAGTTTGTTCAACAATGACTTGCTCTACTTGCAGCCGACAGTTTAGGGCTAAAATTGTCCTAGTAAGCCACCAAGAAACGATCACCAACACACATCAACAATCTAACAAGTAGCCCAAGGGCAACGATCGCTCACCTGAGAGTCAACAAGTACAGTCACTGGACAAAGTAACCGTGGCGGGGCCATTTTTGACCCCAGGGACATGGTTGGCAGGATTTAAAAAGAGGACCACTACACATTGCTACATAGAAAATATTAAAGCTCTGGGCCTTGTGGTTTCGGAGAAGATTTTTTTATGTTTTTCCCATAACGCCCTCCGGGCAGGGCCCGTATGGACCCCAGGGGCATGGTTGGCAGGATTTATAAAGAGGACCATTATACATTGCTACCGGAGTGTACAATGTACACCTCCCAAGAATAATCAGAAATTGATTGATGGGAGTACAAAAAAAAAACAAACAAACAAACAAACAAACAAACATACACACACAATATGAAAGCTCTGGGCCTTGTGGTTTCGGAGAAGATATTTTTTTATGTTTTTCCCATTGTAAGTCTATGGGAGCTATCTTTTGCCATGGAAACCAGAGTTCAGATCCGACCTGGCCCAAAACCTAACACAACCTTTCCCCATCCTCAACGATGCTTTAGATAAAATTTGATCACGATTGGCCTTGTTGTCTTAGAGATATTCAAGTTTGAAAATGTAAATGGACGGACGCACAGACGCACGCACGCACGGACGGACGCCGGTTCGACTACTATACTATGGCAAAAATTGCAGTTTTCCGCTTTTCGTCTTATAAGTCAATGGAAACTTAAAGTTGCAATAGCAACCAAAGTAGTGGGACAAGGACAATAAAAAACAGAAACTTTGTAGAGGCTAATATCATAAGCATGTATGCAAAGTTTCAGCTTCATCCGCCTTACAGCTTCTGAGAAGAAAATTTTTGAATATTTTTTCGAAAATTTACCCTTTGCGTTGCTATAGCAACCAAACGAATTAAGCGATTTTGACAAAAGTTGCCCAAAACTGGGAGGACTACTCAATAAACATATATGTAAAAACAAAATTTCAATACAGTGAACTCGACAATAGAGAATCATCGACAATGGCGAACCACTCGTAAAGATATTGCAGAATTTCTTGAAACTTAGACAAAATATTATTTATTTTATAACTCAGTCATTTACTTTCATCTAAGCCTTGGGGTTTGGTAAAAGAATGGAGTCAAAATTCCACCGGACAATAAAATCAGGATTGCTGAAACGCTTGACCACTTAACTAAGATGCCTAGTTTATTGTTCCACAAAATGTAACATTCAGATAAAATGCGTTTCATACCTCGTTTCTTAACATTTGATGATGGCCACTTTTGCATTACTTTAATGCCTAATATCCCTAGTTGTGCAATATGCATGTGTTTGATAAAAGTTTTGACATTGAAGGTAGATATAAGCGGATAAAGATGTGCATGTAAATTCGACAATAGCGAATCATACTTTGTGTGGTGAAAAGAATGTGCACAAAGTACTGATAATCTATCTTTTGAAGGCTTGCCCTGGAACCATTTGGTTTGGTCAATTGCGTAACTAATATTGGTGCAAGTCGTGGTTTAACCATCTTGCTTTTAGGCTTACATTGATTCGTTAAAGCAATAAGACATGCTTAAATCGGTAAAATTGACCTTTCCAATATGACATTTGCTGTTGACAGTTAACGTACAGCACAAAAGCAAATTAACACAATATTATCGAACACCATTTAGTCTCACATGAGGATGGCACCATTTGTGTGCAAAAATTCCCTTCTAAAATGGTTTCTTTTGGGCTATAGGCTAATTGATTCGCCATTGTCGCGTTTGGTTCGCCATTGTCTAATGCAGGAGGTATCATATCAACAGAGTTATCTCCCATTAAGAAATTGAATGAATTAAAATTATTATTTTCATGTAAAGCTGAGATATGTTAGATGTTCTTAGTATCAAATAGATTAACATTCCCATGGTCGTGTTTAAAATAATAGCGTTAGATCTCTTAGTGATTCGCCATTGTCTAGTAAACTGTATCCTCAATGAAACGGCAGAAATTGCAAATTTCCACTTTTTGCCTTATAAGTCAATGGAAACTTCAAGTTACCATAGCAACCAAAGTAGGTGGACAAAGACAATAAAAACACAAACTTTGTACAGGCTAATGTCATAAGAATGTATGCTAAATTTCAGCTTCATCCCCCATACGGCTTCTGAGAAGAAGATTTTTGAATATTTTTTTCCGAAAATTTACCCTTTATGTTGCTATAGCAACCAAACGAATAAAGTGATTTTTACAAAAGTTGCCTTAAACGTGAAGGACTACTCAATAAACATTTATGTAAAAACAAAATTCAAATATCCCCAGCCTGACTACGGAAAATGCCAATTTCCACTTTTCTCCATAAAAGTCAATGGAAACTTCAAGTTGTTATAGCAACCAGAGTTCTTATCCGATCGAAATAAAAAACACAAATATTCGTTCCCCCCACCTGTAGATGCTATATGTGAAATATGAAAAGATTCGACCTGGCAGCTTCAGAGGAGAAGTCGTTTGAAAATGTTGACGACGACGACGGACGACGCACGGACGCCGGCTCGACTACTATACTATAAGCTCACCTTGTGAGCCTTCGGCTCAGGTGAGCTAATAATCAACTTTCTAATAAGTGAGAGCCCATGGACACTACATGTATTTGTGAAATTGACAATCAGAATCCATACTTTTTGAAAAATACATGTGAACAGTGTAAGGTGTTCCCTAAACCAGATTTGACAGTTATTGCCAGAGCTTCACCGAGAGAAGCTAAAATACAAATGCTAGGTGGTCCCAAGCATGAGGAAACTGTCAGCATGGAAGCCCTATGCTTCCCAACGTTTTTTAATGTCTGGAGCATTATCCAAGCATAACAACCGGTTGGAGAAAGCTACAGTGGCAAACACCACACTGTTAATCTAAAGTGTGTTTCCTAGTGTCTGATAATGGTTTTTCGCAGATATTTTGCATATGTTTTTATGTAGGTAAAATATTTTCATGGCACAATTGAGCATTTAGTTTGTCGCAAAATGTGCAGCAAAAATTTTGAAAATCGGTTAACAAATAAAAAAGTTCTGGTCAAAAACATTTTTGAATAGGGATTTTCTGTACAAAAATCTCATGTAAGGGAGGTAAATATTTTCCCCGCAAAAAAATTTAATTTCCTGGTATTTTATTATAAATGCTCAAAATCATTATAGACTGACACAAATGACTTACCTGAGACAAAATCTTCATGATCAAGTAAAAATTTTCCAAAAGAATCCATTTTCACGATCATAGATTATCTCCCTTGCCAATGCAAAATCCCCATTCAAAATTCATTTCGGCCGTTAAAACTTTATTTGCTGACCGATTTTCCAAATTTTTGCGAGTCCTATTAGGACAAACTAAAACCAATATTTTGACATGAAAATAACTTAACTATCCTCTCCCACACAAAAATTGTCCATGAAAAAAACATTATCAGAGGTCAGTTTTTAAACTTTAAATCCTTTATTGTCTGCCACTGACGTCGAGCTACCTCTTCTTCTGTAATGCAGAGCCAGTAATGACTCAATACAATAGTATGGTAAGATTCAAAGTGTCAATTAAAGTATTCATTTCAAATACCAGTCCTTTTTTAACCTCCAGTGTGCTTTGGACACCCTGGCTAGTAATTCATGACTCATTGGCATTATAGCCTTCTTCTGTGACTGTAGAGGCTGGTTTGTGTCATTGTTGGTCAGAAATCCCGAAGACCTGTTTTCTCGTGTCGCCGTTCAATTACGAACTTCGTGAAACAGAAAAGTCATGGAGATAAAAATAACAGAACTATCACTATAAGCCTTTATTATGCCAACAATAATACAAACAGTGCATTTTCACATGCCTATACAGTAAAATGTAATTTAACAAAAAATAAAAGACAGTTTCCAAATATAAAGTTTCCAAATAAAACAGTTTCCAAACAAAAATTTCTACACTCAGGCGTAAATTGATACGTTGCCTAAAATAGCACATTGTAATGTATGATAATTCTTTTCTAAAGTTTAATGCCAGAATATACAATTACAATCATACATGCCAAATTTTTACTGAAAGCTTTTTATTACCTCAATTTATCTATTAATTTCTTTTCAGCAAAGAAATAGTTTTTTTTTTTTACAAAATAGCACGCTTTTGAAATTAACCAAAACTAGAGACACACTTCAGTCGGTTGGTAACCATTATGAAAATTTGCCAATGCAATATACAGATTTTTTTTCAGCAGTAAAAAATGAAAATTTCATTAGAAAAAAATTGATTTTTTAATATCTTTGCTCAAAACATTGATTCTGGGTACATGTTAGGACCGCCTCGCTGAGGCGGTTATAACAAGTACCCACAATCTATGTTTTGGACTAGAAATAAGGAAAATAGGTATACCCTGCATACCCAAATTTTGCTATATAAAAGTGGGTTTAAGGGGGTATACATTACATGGACATGTTTTCCTGATGACCATGCAAGTGTGCAGGTTGGTTTGTTAAGGACCTGTTCGGTTTTCTCTTGAAGTGACTCTGTTTATTGGTTTATTGCTCTTAAAATATATTTCAGGAAGGCTCAACATTACACTACATGTATGTTATGAGGAAGTTTCTTGGTTAAATCCCTCGGGATAGCTTACAATCTGTGTCATATTTTTTTTTAAAAAGTTTTTATTGCTTAAAATATTTATTCATCAAGAACTATGTAACATGTCATTAAAAGAAAAAAAAAATCAAATATTCTTCATTTTGCATTTTCATTATTTAGGCTGAAAAATTGCCCTGACCAGCCTGCTGATCTGCTTATTTTGCAATCATGAAACAAACTGTAGTTTTCTTCCTTATTTGGCAAAAGTATTTGACCTTATTTGTGTATTTGACCTTATTTGTGTACTTCACCTTATCTGTGTATTTCACCTTATCTGTGTAATTCATCTTATCTCTGTATTTGACCTTATCTGTGTATTTGACCTTATCTGTGTAATTCACCTTATCTGTGTATTTGACCTTATCTGTGTATTTCACCTTATCTGTGTATTTGACCTTATCTGTGTAATTCACCTTATCTGTGTATTTCACCTTATCTGTGTATTTCACCTTATCTGTGTATTTGACCTTATCTGTGTACCAGTGACAGTACCACTTTCATTCAATAAAAGCACAATTCAGAGCATGACCGCTGTGGCCAATTGGTTCAGAGCCCTGATTTCAATACCAGGCTTAATCAATAGATCATCACACTCTGTGTTTGATGTGGGTTGGAGCCACATATAGAGTGCACATGACCCACCAAGTTCTGCTTGTGGCCTGTTTTTTTTTTCTCAGGATTCTCTTGCTTTTGCCCCACCTACTGATTGTCTCTTCTCATATGAGCTGAGATAATCTTGAAAGGGACCTAAAACTGAATCTAAAAAACAAAATTTAATGTAAGAGACATTAGCAATAGTAGACTGTTTGTCCTTTTTGATTCTTGCCCTCTTTATTGTCCTCCATCGGGATTTTTGGCAAAGGCCTGTTAGGGGGTGGTGTATTTGACCCCTTTTTCTGTCCCGAAGAATGAAACAAACTGCTAAACCCTTTCTTCTGTTTTGGTGCCATGCTGGCCTTTTGGTTAGGAGGTGGGGTATTTGAGCCCGGCCTGTTCAATGGTGCCCTATTGACAGTTGGTGGCAGTTGGGGAGGAGTGGAACCAGCCTGTGGCGCAGATCTCGACTGGGTCCCAGCCCGTTCAACTATAATAAAGTCATCCTCTTGCCTACTCTTAAGATTCGGTGACTCAGATCGAATCTTCATGTTTCCTGACCTTGAAGAATGAGACATTGATGATGCTGACATTGATGATGACGATGATGATGATTCAATGGAGCTCAAGTAATCGGAGCTGGAGCTTGAACAACTGGCAGATCCAGACATATGGGAATCTAGGTCCTGACATAACGGCATTGGGTCAAGTGGAGCCTGTAAGGAGCTTGCTATCCGAGACCAGAACCACTGCATCAAGTCTTTCTTTGTGTAGTCGACGAGGGTGACAAAATGGAGAATTTCAGGAATCTTGCAGCGTTCAATCAGTATAGGAATCAGCTTGGTCTTTCTAGCACCTAAAACATAATAAGACAGGAACCATGACTGCAGTTTGTGCTCTGCAATAGAACTTCACTAACAGTAAATAAATCTCTTGAGAACTTACATATATCAAAATTCAGACTGATTTTGAGAAATAATAACTGAATTTTACTGGTGAAATTTACTCACCTCTGACACCATTCAATGATTTTCAGATTTAAAAATCATCTTAAAAGGTGTTTTCTTCTCATATTCAGACATATTAGTTTCTAGTTTCACCATACATGAATAGCACCAACATTATGTTTTACTAGTAGCTTATGAGGGGCCATGAGCTCTTGGACATATGTACTTATTGAAATACTCATCGATGGGGGGTAAGCACAAGTTTGTACGAACTTTGGAGTTCTTACTGTCCATTCTAGGTTGTTTTCAAAACTACTCGAGTAGGTAAAACAAAGCAGAAAAACTGGTTCTTCACCTGGTGAGAGACTTTGTGCAAATTTAGTCTGAAAGTCACATGATTCGCTGTTGAGGAAACGCGGAGACAGAATGATCAACATCCTCTTACATCTGAAAAATACATACAAGTAAATTATAGACAGATAAGAAGAAAATGATTACAACAGGTCCATAAAAACAAACAGGTCCATAAAAACAAACTGGTCCAAAAAAACAAACTGGTCCAAAAAAGAATACCAACTGAAGTTGCACATGTACATGTAAAATGTAGGTTTAAATATGAGCCACATCGTGAGAAAACCGGATTTTTGCCTAGGCGAAAACAAAGGCGCAGATCAGCTTCGCGGTAACCGCGAAGCTGATCGGCGCCTTTGTTTTCGCTACATGGATAGTACAATTCCTCTTCTACTTAAATCCGAAATTTCAAGCTTCTAGCTCTTTTCTGAGCTTGTACAGGCCGGTTTGTGTCGGACCTGGTCGGAAACCCCGAAGACCGGTTTTCTCGCGTCGAGGCTCATATGTGCACTGACAATATAAGAGCTGTTGTATGACAGCATGCTCAACTTCATTTGGCTTTATTATGGCCAACTTGACTTGTAACCCAAATCATCAGGCTCATTCATCCCTTACCCTTTATGCTATAAGGCAAAATCACTGAACCATGAAATAATATTGCATTGACCTTTAAATACTTTTAAGTCAAAGGTCTGGTAATACTTATCCAAATCTGAAAGAAGTATGTTCAAATGAGTATAAAGATACAAGGCAAAATCACTGAACCATGAAAATCAGGTCACAGTGACCTATAATCACTTTGGTGTCAAAGGTTTGGTCATACTCACACAAAATGTGAAGTATGTTCATATACCAATTGAGTGTTAAGATTAAAGGCGAAGTGACCATAAAATTAGGTCACAGTGACCGTAGGGGTCAAAGGTTCGGTCATATGAGATCATAATGTGAAAGAAGTATGTTCATATTCCCATTGAGTCTAATGATACAAGGCAAAATCACCGACTCATGAAATAAGGTCACAGTGACAGACAAGTATAATCACTGGGGTCAAAGGTCAGGTCATACTCATAATGTGAAAGGTTCATACTCCCATTGAGTGTGAAGATATAAGGCAAAATCACTGAACCATGAAATAAGGTCACCATGACCTATTTACACTTAGGGGCCAAAGGTCTGGTCTTACTTACTCATCATGTGAAGGAAGTATGTTTATATACCATTTGAGTGTAAGGTGAAATCACTGAACCATGAAAGAAGGTCATAGTGACCAATAAGTATGTTGGGGTCAAAGGTCTGGTAGTACTTACCAATAATCTGAAAGAAGTATGTAAATATACTAATGTGTGTAAAGATATAAGGCAAAATTAAATATACAATGGAAATTCGGTCAACCCATCCTTAACTTCATGACACGCAAGTCAGTGTCACAAAGTCGAAAGATGATTGACAAAACATCTTAAGTTGTTTCTATTAGAAATAAGATTCTTTTTTCAAGTGTTCTAGATTTTCATCTCTAGCCCCACCCCTGACTTGGACTCAGTGGTCAGATGTAATATAACCTACCAAGTGGCGAGTACCTATGATCTAAGTAAGAATACTTTATTAAAGTGAAGATATAGACATCTACAGACCTATAGATACTGCAGTACAGTCTGTTTTGGCAGTGTTCTATATTTTAACCATCCTCTGGTATGGACCCAAGGATCTGATGCTATGAAATGAAATCTGAACATACAGGGTACCTATGGTCCAAGTATGAATGCCCTATGATAAAAGATTGTCAAGATATTGACTTCTAGAATAATATACCACAGAAAAGTCATTTTAATGGTGTTCTACATTTTAACCTCTAGCCCTACCCCCTGGCATGGACTAAGAGATCCGATGCCATGGAACAAAAGCCAACGCTACAGGGTATCTATGGCCCAAGTATAAATGCTTTCTGTGGTTATTAAGATAGGGACTTCTAGAAAACTATACTACAGGAAAGCCAATTTTTGAAGGTGTTCTAGATTTTAACCTTCAGCCCCACGCCCTGTCCTGCATCTAGGGGTCTGATGCCATGAAATAAAAAATAACCCTACAGGGTATGGTAGGTCCAAGTATGAATGCTTTCTGACGAGTGGCTGTCAAGATATGAACTTCTAGAAAAGAATATTGCAAGTGTGACGTGCACTGGAACGCAGACAACTGAGGTGACTACGATAGCTCTATGAACTTCGTGCAGTCGAGCTAATGAGACATCCATCAGGAAAACATGTCTGTGAAATGTATACCCCCTTAATCTCCATTTGTATATAGTAAAACTGGGTTTTACAGGGGTATACCTATTTTTCTTATTTTTAATCCAAAACATAGATTGTGGGTACTTGTTAGAACTGCCTTGGCGAGGTGGTTCTAATATGTACCCACAATCAATGTTTTGAACAAAATTATTAAAAATATTGAATTTTTCCGACAAATTTTTCAATTTTTACGGCTGAAAAAAAAAACCTGTATTTTGCATGGGCAAGTATTCGTAATGATTAAACAAGTAGATTCAGTAAGGCCCTCCTACTGACTCTGAGGCACTTCTAATGAGCACCAATAACTTTTTTATCTTATAGGGACGACTGGGGCATAAAAGGCTGAATTAGGTGTTTATATCAGTTTTTGCTTAGACACCAATCTGTTAAAATCTCTCTGAGCTCTCCAATATACCACACTAGAAATAGTCAATTCTGATCACGGAGAAAAGTAGCTACCTGTAGAATTTTGCCAGATTAAATATTACAGGTACATGTATTTCACTTGGCTTATAATTCCCTGGGCCAGTAGTTGAGCCTAACCCTCTTAAATCTCATCAGGTAAATCCCAGGTATGTAATAAAACTCTCCCCGTGTGGCAACAAAGTTTCCCCATTGAGCATAAAATTAAGTAAAAATGTATTTTTTTATTCTAGCAGCTACCTATGTTGTATGAGCTTTGCCTCTGTTGTGCTATTAGCCATTCCTGGTAAATCATCTCTCTCAGGCACAAACAACTTCATTTTGTATTCTCCTTCGAGTTTTCGGATCATTTCAAAGACAAACTCAAGATCAGGGCCCTCGGGGTTGTAGCATACAAAGGCATCATACATAGTAGGAGTACCCTCTCGAACTGTAATAAACATGAGCCTGTGCATGAGAAAACGAACAATTTGGGGTTATGACCAGGTCTGACACAAACTGGCCTGTACAGTCATAAAAGCAGGCTAGAAGCTTGAAATTTCGGATTTAACAAGAAGGATTGTACTATCCATGCAGCGAAAACAAAGGCGCTGATCAGCTGTGCAGTTACCACAATGTACTACTGTAAATTCGGAAATTTTCGCGTGACTTTTATTTCGCGAATTTTCTATTTGCGAATTATTAGCGAGTTCTTGAATTCGCGAGTGAGTGTCCATGTATTATATAGAGTTTATAGTGGCTCTTTATTAGCGAGAACTTTGAATTCGCGAGGCAACCAATTCGCGAATATTAGCGAAAATTAAGTTCTCGCGAATATTTCCGGATCTACAGTATGTTTTTAGCGAAAATATTATAAAATCAAATTTTTTTCAATGTTACAAAAAATTCTTAATTTTTGCTTTTGAAAAAAATCTCTGTATTTTGAATAGCCAAGTTTTCGTAATGACATGTAGCTCATCGAACTGGGTCAAACAACAAAATGTAACAGTAAGAAGTGTTCATTTCAAGATTTAGCCAATAATTTTTTTTCTCCAAATGAAATGTCAGAACATAAGATATACCGTAGAAATTTCTGTCCACATGTACGAATTTGTGTCCACATGTGTATAATATACATGTATGTACAAGGATTTTTCATGGCAGTTTTGGGAAGGGGCCCTACTTGGGCCTTTCTGATTGTAAAAATAGCGATGTAAACCCTGAATTCGGGAAATTTTCAGAACATTCAAAGTCGATGATATTTTCCAAGTTGACATAGCTACTTAAGGTTATTCATTTAGAATCATTAAATAATAACATAAAATCAAAGTCAAACAACCTTTCAACATGTTCAAACAGCAGAGTTTGATTTTCACATTGTATGGAACTGTTGAAAATTATTTTCAGCTGTGATTGGGATTTTTTCTCTCCAGATTGGTAGTCACCTGAATTCTTTTGGGAATGGGGCCTTATTTCGACCCCTGAGACCCCCCCCCCCCACCTCCCCCCAAATCCCTGATGTAGCATCAATCTTTAAAAATTCAAGCTTACCATCGCCGACTGTCATCACCTCATTGCTAGGAGACCTCTTGTCAGTACTTTGAGACACTGGAAGAAGGAAAATGAGCCTGTGCATGAGAAAACCAACAATTAGGGTTCAGACCAGGTCCAACACAAACCAGCCTGTACAGTCACAGAAGCAGGCTAGAAGCTTGAAATTTCGGATATATAAGAAGAAGAAGGATTGCACAATCCGCATAGTGAAAACAAAGGCGCTGATCAGCTTCGCGGGGTTGGTTTTCTTAGCAGTAGCTCAAATAACAATATTAAATTGGACATGGTTGAAAACATACTGTTCATGTTGACCATCTTGAGAAGCCACTGATTAGAATTCTAGAGGCATGAAACTTCAGATTTAGAATTTTAATTATTTCCTTCATTATTTAATTCTTTAAAACCATGGTCAGTAGCTAGGTTGATGTCAAGATGGTTAGTTACCCCAACCACACTATTCCTGGGTAACCCTCAGAGACAAATTTGTAATTAGACTAATTAAGTGCATATTTCTTTCGCCATTAACTGAAAAATACTTTCATGAATCAGTGAACAAAACAGCACAATGACATTCTATTATGTATAAAGTATTTTAAAGAGCAAAACTTCAATGGTTTCTACTGGAGGACACATGAGCCTCTACTACAGAGGCAAATACATGTACAGCATGTGCTAGCTATTTAGGTGAGGTGCATTTACCTTCATTTTCTTGTATAGGTTGTGAGACTGTAGAAAATTTTGACTTCTTGTCCAGGTATATATCACAGTCTTTCACTGAAAACAAGATACAAATAAATCAAGATGGTTGAACAGGCTACTTCCTCTAGGATACAAATTGATAAGATGTATGAAATTTTGGGTAAGTATGAAAATCCATGCCAAGCCCAAGATGCTGAGGTTGTATGCCGAGCCAGGTGTTTGATTATAGAATATTACTGTACATGTACTTGAAATTTTAACTGTTTAGCAAGGCTTGAGCATAATATGTATCTTTCAATGCAGAGATTGACAAAACTCTCTGTGATAAACATTTAAGTGAAATCACCTAACTGACAAAGTAACACAGTCACTAATATGTCAAACTAAAGTTAGAGTATAACTTTGCATTATATGGAACTTGCATTCCAAAGACATGAAAGAGCAATCTCTAAACTTGAAATGGTTAAGTGAAGGGATGTGTGTGGTACATGCTGCCACTGGGCGGTTGGAACTTGGAAAGATAAAATGGCAAAGATACGAGCAAAGAAGGCTTGATGCTAGTCTTTGTCTTTTCTTCAATACTGTACATGGATTGGTGGCAGTCTTTCTCACAGAATATCAGTACTAGAAGAACCACAGAATATCTCAATGCAATGTTTCGACTGGTGTTTGATTACTACTGCGCCATAGAATGGATGGTGGGTGCGCATGCGCACGTTCATGACGCTTCCTGTTTTCAGGACTAAATTCTAAATTTAGCCACCCACCCCACACCTGAGGTGATGATCAGAAATTGATCGACTCAGTATCAGAAGATAGAATGATAGATATCAAACCATAATTATATACTCACAAATATATGATTGACAGTCGGTCAACACATCAAATCTTTCCAGCTGATACAAAAAAGACCATAGCCTGTCAACTGTAGGAGACAAATCTGGACGTACTGTCCATTCGTGCAACGCTTCTTCTGTTGGACTGGGACGTCGTTCAAAGTTTGAAATCTCCAGATAACTAAACCCTGCAAGCTGTGCAAGACCTCTATAATTGTTTTCACATTGCACTTCATCAATCAGAATCCCTTCAAGATTCAGATACAACGACATTTTCTTTCTAGCAGCATGTCCCAAAGCAGACAGGGGAATACCCAAATATTTCGCAGGTAACGACTGAGTCATTTCGCCTAGATCTCCATCCATTTCTAAAAAATTCCGATTGAAATCCAGTGCACAGACTGCAGAATAAATATACTTATCACATTCTTAGTCTATTTGTAAAGGTTAATTACGAAATAATTATTTAAATTTATTCGTTCGTTCTGTCATCGTGAATTTTTTGTACCCGGAAGTAAATTTTTGACGGATAACGGTCTAGCTGTATATACATCGTGTATACTTCGTTTATGTTCTTACCTTTTCGTTCATTGGATTTGTTTGACGGTGTCCAAAGTCAGGCGTGTTGTGATTCCAAATAGTTTGCTAGAAGGAATTCTGCCAATGCATGCACACCCCACAAACTAGCAGGGACTCAAATGATCTCCCTGATTCTCTGATCTCCGTGTGTCCAATTTCGCATCTTTTGTGAGAGTCAGGAACTATTAAATTTCACTCCTGGCGCACCCTTGTTGAAGTATTGTCAATTTGGCGTGTTACCAGTAAACCATTCAGATTCATGTAACAGGCGAAGAAAAATTCTTTCTTCCCTGACGGGGATCGAACCAGGTTCTCCCGCGTGCCAAGCGAACACTCTACCACGTCGCTGTAAAAGCCGGCTTGTACCGCAAGGCAGTACAAGTGTGCTATATACCTATACCCTGTGACATTCTCCCCCACCAAATTGGGCTTCGTCCTCGAAGTCCCAGGCCACAGAGTTTATCGTAGAAACAAACTCGGGGAATTACTGCACGGGTCATAGGATTAATTCACGTTGGGCGCCAAATGTAACAGGCGAAGAAAAATTCTTTCTTCCCTGACGGGGATCGAACCAGGTTCTCCCGCGTGCCAAGCGAACACTCTACCACGTCGCTGTAAAAGCCGGCTTGTACCGCAAGGCAGTACAAGTGTGCTATATACCTATACCCTGTGACATTCAGATTCATAAAGCCATCTACATGGTAAACCAACTCTCAATTTTGAACATTTGATGGTAAGAACCGAAGATAGACATAGGAATTGATGAAACCAATTTGACCAAATTAATAATAAAGAAAATAACTATTGTCATTATTTGACCTTCATGATTACACCTGCGGAATAACGACGGAGAAATCTCTTTTCCTTTGTTGGGAAGATACGGACAAATCCCTGTTGAAACACCTGAATGTAACTGGAATTTCTCACAAATCAGACAAGCATATCCCTTTGTGTGCCTGTCCGAGATTAAAAGAATCTATGATGGGGTAGGAAATCTCAGACAAGTTTTCAGATTATTCAAGTCTCATCCGAGGCTCTGCCGAGGATGAGACTCGAATAATCTGAAAGCGAGCCTGAGATTTCCGTGTTGAGGCCTCTACACCGTCATTGATTATTTTTCTCAACCATCACTTAAAGCATTTTGACTCTGAATAGGCTTCAAGTGCTGTTCAGGCAGTCATTTTGCACTTGAAGCCTATTCAGAGTCAAAATGCTTTACTTTAAGTGATGGGTGAGAAAAATAATCAATGATGGCGTTTAAGGCATCAACACGGAAATCTCAGGCTCGTTTTCAGATTATTCGAGTCTCATCCTCGGCAGAGCCTCGGATGAGACTTGAATAATCTGAAAACTTGCCTGAGATATCCTTGTCTCGGCCTCCATCCCATCATAGATTCTTTTAGTCTGATGGGTGAGAAATTTCTGTCTCAGTACTATTGTAGATTTCAGCTGTCTCAAAATGCCAACCATTTCTGTATTTAGCCAATAGAAACATTGCCTTCTGTAGCTGTGTTGATGATTTTCAAAAATGATCTCAATAATAAAGCCACCCATTCTAAAATCGCCATTGTCAAAACTTCAGAATTTAAAATATTTGGTGAGTTTACAGCTTAACATCATTTCGCAACTTTTGAATGATTCAGCAGAAGGAAAAAGATGTTACCATATACATTTACATTAAAGTAACGACATTACAAAATCAGCATTATACTGTTGTGAAGAACAAATACGCAAATGAAAAAAAAATGCATTTTTGCCACAATAAAAGTGATATTGTTTCATACATGCATATTGGACATGTTCAAGTCGTTATCCTACCCCTTGGCTTGATTTGTGTCGGACTGAAACCGCTTTGACAGAACTTCTCGTGACGCGGCTCAATGCCATCACCCAGACAGAGGAATTAGAAAATTATGATATATCAATACCCCAATACACTTAATTACGTTCCCGTTCATTTCCCTTTCGTGGGTGGATGGAATATATATTTCAAGGCCATCTGCCCATTTCCAGAATTAAAATGTCTTCAGTG
The DNA here is from genome assembly GCA_964017185.1 of Rugalucina vietnamica. Classification (NCBI taxonomy): domain Eukaryota; kingdom Metazoa; phylum Mollusca; class Bivalvia; order Lucinida; family Lucinidae; genus Rugalucina; species Rugalucina vietnamica. The sequence continues at coordinate 51,947,961 of OZ024869.1, forward strand.
ATGAAAACATTATCATCACATGGACGCGTGCGTGTGTGTGTGTGCGTGTGTGCGTGCGCATTACACGTTAGGCACGGTATAGTATGCACCCTCGTCGCTGTATGTCCTTGGAAAATGTCGCAGGTCTCATCAGAAGGACGGGAGAAATCCGGGATCGAACAGGATCCCTGGTTTAAGAGGCGAGTGGCTTACCACTACACCACGGAGGCTTCTAACTTTCATTGATCCGCACCATGGGAAAACCGGATTTTTGTATATGCAAAAACAAAGGCTGATCAGCGCATTTGTTTTCGCTACACAAATAACTTACAACTTCCCCATTACTTATATCCAAAATATCAAGCTCCTAGTTAACCTTTTTCGGTGACCGTACAGGTCAGTTTGTGTCGGACCTGGTCGGGTACCCCGAAGACCGGTTTCCTCGCGTCGCAGCTCAATTACATAGTTGACGGAAGATGAATGTTGTGAATGTCATATCAAGGCAATTCCTGGGACATTGGAAACTTTATTCATACACTTGTACTTCATTTGATTTGTCCTTGAGAATCAAAATGGCACATAGGGCGCTCACTCATCTACTGGTACGGTCGTTCTGACATTCTGATTTTTTAGCTCACCTGAGCCGAAAGCTCACAAAGTGAGTTAATAAGGTGGTACTCGAGCCGGCGTCTGTGCGTTCGTCCGTCCGTGCGTCCGTTCACATATCTCCCAGACTAGTAGGCCAAATGCAATCAAATTTTACATGAAGCATCAGTTGGGTGGGGGATTGCATACATTAGGTTTTGAAGCAGGTTGGATCAGAGCTATGTTCCATGGCAACAGACAGCTCCCTTTGCGTTATATTTGGGAAGGTGTTGTGACAACTCTAGCGGCTTCAGTTTTGATCTGATATTCTTCATTCTTTGCAGAAACAAGGACAGCCATAATACTAATATCTCGAAGGAGTTCAATTTTCGGCCAGATTCGACCACAGACTCTGGTGAGCGTCTTGAAAAATCCCCATAGACTAATAACAATGGGAAAATGTTGTAGCCACTATAGGCAGCCTCTGTTTTCCAAAGAACCTTCTTCGTTCTTGCGGGTATATCTCGGACGAGTTAGAATTGCGGCCAGATCCGACCGCTGACTGTTTGCTGTCCTTGAGTGTTTAAAAAATGGCTATTAAATCTTGTCGCTAATCTAGCGTCTTCCTTCTTCATTCTTGGCAGTTACAAGGACAGTCATACTATCTCGGAAGAGTTTAAATTGCAGCCAGGTTCCACCACAGACTCATAGCCTTGAGCGCCTTGAAAAATTCCCAGGAGAAATATTTTGGCCACCCTAGCGCCCTTGTTTTTCGGTGGATGTTCTTCAGTCTTGCAGGAAATAAGGACAATCATAATATCTCTGATGAGATCGAATTTCGGCTAGATCCAACACCCGACTGCGGAGTTAGCTGCCCTTTAGTGTTTGAAAAATCGATATTTAGTGTTGTGGTGACTGTAGTGGCTTCATTTTTATATGATCTTCTTCATTCTATGTAGTAACAATATCATTCACAATATCTCGGATGAGTTCCAATCTCGATCAGATTTCACCTCAGACTATGGAGTTAGCTGCCCTTGAGTATTTGGAGAAATCCACAGAGACCAAGAATCATCACTTAGTAGTTTAACTCGTTGGTTGAACTTGGTTCTCAGGTGAGCGATCGTTGCCCTTTGGGCTACTTGTTTTCATTCTTGGCAGAAACAAGGACAGCTACTGCGCATGCCTAAGTCATTAACAAGGGACTGGCATCATGAATTATGGATCGGGGCGACATGCCGAGTTAGCATAACATATGAACCGCACCACGAGAAAAAAATGTTTACGGACGTTTCGATAAAGACTGGCACAACCCGATCTTTACGGCAACAAGCCTGACATTTGAGCCTTCGCATGAGGAAACCAACATTTTGGGTTTCCGACCAGGTCCAACACAAACCCGGCTGTTCATTCACAGAAGATGGCTAGAGGCTGGAAATTTTGGATGTACCATTCATGTAACGAAAATAAAGGCGCTGATCAGCTTCGCAGTTAGTGCGAAGCTGATCTGCGCCTTTGTTTTCGCCTGTGCAGATTGTTGGTTTCCCCATGCAGAGGCTCATTAGAGAAATAGAACTATAGAGTAATATTAACTGCACATTTGATCTGCGTACTGTTTTCTCGTAACAAGTAGCCCAAAGGCCAACAGTTGCTCACCTGAGAACCAAGAAGTTGAACTCTTTCAAAAAACACGTGAGGCAAACGTTGATCAATCAAATTAAATCAACCAAATCAAATGAAATCTTGATTTTAGCTAATGCCATAGATGATAGAAGGACCCTGTCTATATTGAAACACATACAAGCACTCGAGGGTACGTGCGTCTTGAACCATAGCCATAGACATGTTGTTAACCTTTTTATGCCCCCAACTTTGAAAAAGTTGGAAGGGCATATTGCTTTTGGCTTGTCTGTCTGTGTGTGTGTGAGTGTGTGTGTGTGTGTGTGTGTACGTCTGTTAACTTTTGAATGGAGCATGTTAGGGATTTGAAATTTCATGTGTGTATTCCTTATGAAAAAATAGTTGACCCGTATTTTTTTTCTTGTCGAAGTTATGCCCCTTTTCTGAGTTATTTCCCTTTGAAAACAAAATTTGAAAATCTTGTGTGCAAGATATCTCGAAAAGTATTTAAGCTAGAGCCTTCATATTTGGTATACTGGTTTGGGCTGATGAGTAGATGACCTGATTAACTTTTGAGAACTTTCCGTCAAATTTTGACAAAAATACAGAATTTTTAAATTTTGATTGATTTTTCCACTTTTCCGTGAAATTTGAAACTTTTGAATGGTGAATGCTAGGGTTTTGAAATTTCATATACAGATTCCTCATTAAAAAATAGTTGACCCATATTTTTTTTCATGTCCAAGTTATGCCCCTTTTCTGAGTTATGTCCCTTTGAAAACAAAATTTGAAAATCTTGTGTGCAAGATATCTCAAAAAGTATTCGAGCTAGAGCCTTCATATTTGGTATACTGGTTCGGGCTGAGGAGTAGATGATCTGATTAACTTTTGAGAACTTTCTGTCAAATTTTGACAAAAATACGGAATTTTGAAATTTTGATTAATTTTTGCTCTTTTCGGTGAAATTTGAAACTTTTGAACGGTGAATGTTAGGGTTTTGAAATTTCATATACAGATTCCTTATGAGAAAATAGTTGACCCGTATTTTTGTTTATGTTCAAGTTATGCACCTTTTTGGAGTTATGCCCCTTTTAAAACAAAATTTGAAAATCTTGTGTGCAAGATATTTCAAAAAGTATTTAAGCTAGAGCCTTCATATTTGGTACACTGGATGGGGCTGAGAAGAAGATCACCTGATTAACTTTTGAGGACTTTCTGTCAAATTTGGACAAAATTACTCCATTTTGAAATTTTTACTCCCATTTCTAATTTATCTGCAAAAAGTTTACATTCTGTTTCTGGATCAAGGTCAAAACAGAGGCAACCGAACAGCTTCAGGAAATTAAATTTCACTTCATTCAAATAAAATAAATGAATCATACAAGCTGCTTAGGGACAACCATACAGTTGGGGGCATAGTGTTTTACAAACACGCATTTCTAGTTTAGCTTTATTTTGATAGTACCTTCTTTATTAATACAGGTTAAAGAAGGACAATCATAAAGTCTCAGTTGAGTCCTAAATTATGACAGATCTCTTCACTGACTAAAGAGTTATTAACTGACCTTGGCCATCTCAAAAATGATATACTATGACATTGTGAATATGTATTTGGTTGATTCTTCTTAATTCTTGCTGGTAACAAGGACAGTCATAAAGTATTGGATGAGTTCGAAATTCAACTATATTGAACCTATTAGCTACCCTTCATAGAATTATAATGAAGAGAATGTTGTGAACACTCCAGTCTTAATTCTTGTAGGAGACAGGAAAAACCTTAAAGTCTTTGATTAGTTCGAACTTTGGACAGATCCAATTGCTAAGGATTATCTGGCAAGCACCATCTCCAAATTTAATGTATGATATTGTGAACACTCTAGCACTTTCATTTTAAACTGATCCTTCATTTTTTTTGTGGGTAACAAAGACAATCATAAAAGAGTCTTGCATGGGTTCGAAATTCAGACAGACTGGACCATAGACTGCGTAGTTGTGTACTTGTGTACCCATGTGCGTCTTGAGGATTCCCATAGGGAGAGTGTTGTGAGCTCTCTAGAAATTCCATTGTTATTTTATCTTCTTTTTGCAGGTAACAAATACAATCATAAAATCTTGCAAGAGTTCGAATTTCAGACAAATGGGACATTAGACTGCATAGTTAGGTGCCCTTACTCCAGAGACTTACAATAGGGAGAGTGTTGTGAACATCATGGCGGCTTCATTTTTGATTGATCAGTTCAACATCTCAAGAATTTTTACAAGATGACTAGCTCTTTCCCAACAAGGTAGTCATTCGATTAGCATTAGCTTCAAGCAAAGACAAAGATGACGAGCACAGTGAGGCAAACAGAATAAACAGAAAACATGAAGGCTCCAAGGTTATAAAGCTTTTTTCATGCTCAACTCAGCTGAGCATAAAATTTTAAACTGCTCTTACCAAAATAGCCCAAATATATTGAAATTGAAGGTTTAGAATGCCAAAGCCTGTAATAAGTGTTGTTTGTTGGCATTTTAACATTTTATGAACAGGATAAATTTTAGTCACAGCTGAGCTGAGCATGAAAAATGTTTTATAACCTCGGGGCCTGGCTCCAAAGCAGGGCCCAGAATTACAATGGACCTTAACTTTAAGGAAGCATTGTAATTCTGGGCCCAGGTGTTACTCATGATCATGAAGCCGATATACATTATAAATTGAGCCGCCTCGTGGGAAAACCAACAATGTGGTTTCCGAACTGGTCCGACACAAACCAGGCTGTACAAACACAGAATTTAGAGCTAGAAGCTTGAAATTTCGGATTTAAGTACAACAGGAATTGTACTATCCGAGTAGCGAAAACAAAGGCGCTGATCAGCTTCGCGGTTACCGCGAAGCTGATCTGCGTCTTTGTTTTCGCATATGCAGATTGTTGGTTTTCCCATGGTTTTCCCATGAGGCCTATATAGTAGTTACAGTCATGACTATGCTGTAATGGTTCATTTCAATACTCAAGTCGCAAGAAATGGGAACGAAAAATGTAAGTTTAAGTATGACTTTTTATTAGATGAGATAAAAATAATGGTATATTAAAAAATAAAAAATGTGGGCAGAAGCGACATGGGAAGCGAAAAATAAATTCACGATTTGGGAACTTGGGATGAATATGTGTTTCCTGTCATACCCACTGAGTATTTTAAAGACTTAATACAAAGACAGCTCATTTAGCTTATAGATAATGTATATGCGAATAAATAAATAAATAAATAAATAAATAAATAAATAAATAAATAAATAAATTCAGCTTTGTGACCCATAGTAATTTATGGTTCTGTGATGTTCCAATGACGAAAAAAATGCAAGAACGTAAGGTTTAGCAAGCAAGTTTGTGTTTGCCCTTCTCTGACTGACTGGGACTATATTTTTAACAATGCTTTTTTTTCTTCAGTTAGTCATAGCTTTGCTCTGCATTGTCCTGTTTGCCACACAAAGTTCTGGTAGAAATGCAAGACGCAGTGCCAGCAGTTCTGGTAGTTCTGGTAGTTCGGAGAGCAGCTCGAGCGAAAGCAGTGCTAGCAGTTCTAGTAGTTCTGGTAGTTCGGAGAGCAGCTCGAGCGAAAGCAGTTCATTTGGTTAGTGACAATTGAACCGCGACGCGAGAAAACCGGTCTTCGAAGTTTCCGACCAGGTCAGACACAAAGCGGCCTGTACAACCACAGAAGCATGCTTGAAGCTTGAAACTAGTTTCAGTTTGAAAAAGAAGACTGTACTATCCAAGTAGCGAAAACAAAGGCGCTGATCAGCTGTGCAGTTACTGCACAGCTGATCTGCGTCTTTGTTTTCACATATGCAAAAAGCCGAATTCCTCATGATGCGGCTCAATTTACGCTTTTAGATGGTTGAGTTATGGTGTTTTAGCTCACCTGAGCCGATGGCTCATCAGGTGAGCGTAAAGTATATGCGGCAAGGCTCCGTCGTCCGTCCACAATCCCAAAGAATATTTCTGAAGCTAGTGGGAGGAGCACATATAACCATAACACAAAATGCCGTATGCGCTGTAACACTGAACCTCCATTTTTTCAGTTTTCGGAAGTGGGGACAGCATTTATTTGGTAAATTTTGTAATTTGTTAAAATCTCAAAGATTTTGAGGCTGAACGATCGCAGGTATGTAACTTCTCTAAGCAGAATTTTATGACCGCCTAATAATTCCCAAGACCACTGCGTAGCATGGTTTCTTAGTTATGGTGGATTTAATTTACCTTTCAGCTTGCCCATCACTGGTTGCACCGCCGTATGGTAATCTAACCGTGACTGGGTTCGATCTTGGGGATACGGCCACCACGGCATGTCTCATGGGCTATGCACTGATTGGTTCCCCTGTACGGAACTGTACCCTGTTCGGTTGGGATGGGACTGCGGCAGACTGTATTAACGTTTGTGAGTAGAAATTGGATTCAAATGCTTTAAAAGATGTCTTGAAGTGAATACTATATTATTTCATGATAACTTGCCAAGTTCAGAGTCGTATTGTATTTTTTTCATGAATCATTGATCTATGAGGAAGCACACACAATACAAATAACGGAGACAACTGAACAAGTGAAACAACTGAAATTTAAGAAATAGATCAGCTCTAGCAGTGAATTGTTGAGTAATAATTCACTGTTTGGAGGTCAGTTGTAAAGAAGATCAAATCACGAGCGCGTAGCGCGAGTGATTTATCTTCTTACAACTGACCGACAAACAGTGAATTATTACTCAACAATTCACGCACTTGAGCTGATCTATTTCGATTCTAACACACAATAAACGGAATAAATGTTGCTGAAACCGTCGATATCGTTCAGCTTTCCGCCATTGCATTGCAGATATCCCGCCAAAAATTTGACTGTAATGCTGGTATTTACACACACTTATTACGTTTGTTGGGCGCTAAAACGACGTTTCACCGTCTAACGCTGCTTTGTGGGATAGCTGACGTCACAAATGCCGCAAAGTAACGTCACGCTTATACGCCCAGTGAAATTGTTGCACAATATAACACGTTTTTTTTACCATTGGCTATATAGGCGAGGTGTGTTAGAATCTTGAAATAATAACACCATTCTCAAGTTACCAATGGCTCATTCCAGTGACGTAATGCACCAGTCATTTGCATCCCCGGCTCCCCCGGGGCCGGGGAATAGCGGGGCTTTTAACTTTTCAATTTTTAAAGCCTGGCACTGCCGGGCAAGAGTTTTGGTAAAACCCCTGCTAAAAGCCCCGGCTCCCCAGGGGCTGACAATAACGTGGAACAACAGCTGGGAGTTGTTCTGATGAAACTGAAACATGGGAGAAGGGCCTCATTTTATGCATGTAAATGTTTAGGTGCATTTGGAAATTAAATAAGTACCATAAAGATAATTAAATGTTAAAAATATCATTAAAATCTAATTTGAATTAATGTGACAGTGTATTGGCGGGAAATCATAACCCCGGCAAATCCCCGGCACTGCCGGGACACATCAGAGGTTAAAGCCAGGCACTTTAGCCCCGCTATGTTCCCGCTATCCCCGGCCCCGGGGGAGCCGGGGATACAAATGACTGGTGCATAATGACAACCGCATTAGGAAAATTGAGTCACATGTTCATGTTCCAACGCGTCTTCTATCTTTTTACTTCAAGCCTGTCCGGCACTATCAAACCCCACTAGCGGATATGTGTCGACCCCAGACGGAACTGGGTTCCAGAACGAGGCATTCTACACTTGTTGTGATACGGGATTCGAACTTAGTGGTGACAGCGTGAGAAGTTGCCTCAGTACGGGGCTCTGGAGTGGAACTGGACCTACATGTGTAGAGATAGGTAGGTCATTTATTTATTTTCCGAATTTATGAAAACGTGCATAAGTCGCAAACAGCTCAAAAATTCAACGCCAAAACATAAAACAATTAGAACCACAACACTGAGAAGTATCGCTTTGGAACGATCAGTAAAATAAAATTACAGGGGGTTTACAGGCGCCCAACCTCAACCTCAGCTTCTGAAGGGTTTCACGTCAAAATAGTTGTTCGAGGTCAATGCATCATGAAAAAAAAAACAAAAAAAAAACAAAAAAAAAAACTGGAGATCCCTGAACAACATCATTGAAAATCTTGAGCAAAAGAAAAACACCACTTGAATCCGTGTGGGCTCAGCTATAGACAAGAAGCTCCGGCCCCAACCAACTAAAAAGAATACCAGTTGGGTAAAGTCGGGTCCATCACAGAGTCTGACGCCCGACAGTAACTGCACAGTCGATCAGCGCCTTTGTTTTCGCTACACGGATAGTACAATTCCTCCTTTACTTATATCCAAAATTTCAAGCCTCTAGCTTTCTTATGTGACTGTACAGGCCTTTTTGTGTCCGACCTGATCGGAAACCCCGAACCGGTTTTCTCGCGTCGCGGCTTCATTGCTTTACTATTGCCCATGTTGTTACAGACCAATGCAGAGACGAAGGGTGGTCCAAAGCTTACCAACACGACAGCTCTGGGGTAACCATCTCCGGCAGTAAGGAAGACCTCCGAAATTCGGTAGAGTCAGGGGCAGAAGTCAGGGTCCTGAGGTCTGACTATCTCAGCGCCCCTTTCTTGCTGACCAATGTCCAGAATATTTACCCTGTAGTTGGGCCCGAGAATGATACATGTGCACAGTCGCTCATGAGCATCACAAAACATGGCTTGTACAATTTTCAGGTATGTATTTATGATAAATAAATAAATAAATAAATAAATAAATAAATAAATAAATAATAATAATAAACCGTATGCATTTTCTGTTATCATTATAGGGATCAAACATGATTTTCCATTCATTAACTTTTGCTAGGTCCCGAGGGGAGTGTTGAAAACCGAGGGCCCAGCTCGAGGTTTTCAACCGTGATTCCCCGAGCGACCTGCGGCGAATGTTAATGAATGGCAAAATCATTTTTGATCGCTATTATTGCATAAATTCTGTAGAGTTCTGTGTAGATAATGAAAATGGGCGTTATTTGCTGTTCTTTAAAAAAATTATTTTCAACTTTGAAATATTCTTTAGAACGGTGCGGGAAGCTGGGAATTGTCTAGTTTCTGTACGACTGGTGACTGGCATACATCCAGGTGGAAGGTTGGTGAACACACGTTCATCAACGAGACAAGAGAAAATGTCGGGCTCACGTGGTTTGTCAGGTGAGAAAGTTACCTGAAGTAAATTAAAAAAAAATACAATAAGTTGATATAGTGCGATTTCTTTGACCATGCTGGTTAACCTCTGACATTCCTATATAGTATATCTATAGTAAATACTAAATATATGTGAGCGGTCAAAGAAAAACAAAGTCGCACATAGCAAAATGTTCTCGAGTCTTTGCTGCATATTCTTCCACCGTAATTGACTTTTAAGGATGTTCGCTGCTAACATTTTCAAGACACTTCGGAACTTCCGGTTTTTCTTTTGTTGAAATCTTGTAAACGGTTGCAGATATTACAGTATCATAATATTTTATATTTGGATACATATTGATAATATGCATTGAATGAGTCATGAAAATGGTCAATCTAAGGAACTTCATTTTTTTTTCACCCCATTTTCTGCAACTTTTCAGAAAATTAGGGTAGATTGAACTTGAATATTACACATCTTCAAATTAATTACACGAGTCCAATGTTTATTTTAGCAGCAGTATACGTGCACATGGTCTTCTAAGTCAGTCTTTCTTTCTTTGGTGTGCTAGTTTTAAAATTTTGGGTGATTTTATGAAATGAGCTTTAAGAAATAAACAGTGGAAGAAAGGCTTAAAATGGCGATTTTCAAGTTGTTGGTTCTCTCTTATATGCACACTACCCTATATATATATTTCTTTCTTTTATTCGAACAATATAACCAAGTTCTATGTTGTGTGAAAATACAAGAAAAAGTTTGAATCTACTGCAAATATGGGTTTGGCACATTTCAATATATTGTTTTTCCGACTTTTCAAGTATTGGGGTAGGTTTGGAAAACGATTTTGTCATCCACTTCCAGTTGCAAATTTTTCTATGCTAGTCTGCATTACGTAAATACTATGACTTTTGAAAGCATTCTATGTGTATTTTTGTTCAAGACTGGTATATTTCATAGAATTGAAAATTAAATTGACTAAATTTAAAACATAGTGTTCAGAGGTCTCATTCACAGGCCTGTAGCTTGAAAAAATGCACACTACCCTACACTTATTTTGTTTTTAAATGTCTTGTGTTGTATTTTGGAATAAAACAGAGTGGTTAGGGAAAAAAAAGTTTAAATACTTTTTCTTTGGCAGCGAACATCCTTAAATTACATACTCCTGTGCCACAGATGAAAATTGGGATGTTTTGAAATATGAAACCATGGCTAATCTATTTATGGGGGAGGGAATGTCCGCTTCTACTCTAAGTTTAGACTATGCTCTTTATCTTAGCTTTAACACTTTCTCCTGTCAGCGTAGGTGTTGAAAGATCAATTACAGAACTAAACAAACCATGAACAATCCCTTTGTTTTATCTGAGTTTTAGGCCCAAGAATTTTTAACTATTAAACTGAGTTTTAATGAATCAGAAAACTAAGACATATATAATGACAGAAACTAAAGCATAAAGAAAAAAAAAAGCATTTGCTATTCAGTTTAAATTCCTATGTTTGTACGCTGCTTCATGAGATTTTTTTTTTTTTTTTTTTTTTTTTTTTTTTTTTTTTTTTTTTTTTTTTTTTTTGTGTGTGTGATCAGCTTTGACACAAACTGGAAGATGAATAGATAGGCAGTATATGTATTGTACTACTTATCTACTTATCAGGTGAAAACAAAAGTGCCAATCAGCTAATTATTTTGAAGCTGATCAGTGTTTTTGTTTTTGAAAAGCAAAAAAAAAAAAAAAAAAATAATAAAAAAAAAAATCTGGTGATGCAGCTTATAAAGTTATGTACCTCTGAAATAGGGATTATCTCATAATTATGATATCTTAATTAGGATATAAGATATCTTATTTGGCAATAATGATATCTTCTTTATCAAACAAGATATCTTATATCCTAAATTAGATATCTTATATAGTAAAGAAGATATACGCTAAATCAGATATCTTATTTATTTGATCCCACAATTAAGATATCTTATATAGCATATTAGATATTTTATTTGATAATTTAGATATCTATCACCGCTGTGTCTGGTGTGGGTTCGAGCCCCGCTCTTGCCACATGTGAGACAAGCCAAGTTCTGCTTGCTGGTGTGCCAGGTGGTTTTTCTCGGGGTTCTCCCGTTTTTGCCCCACCTACTGATTGGCCCGTCTCATATGAGCTGAAATGATCTTGAAAGGGACGTAAAACTGAATTAAAAAAAATAAAAATTTAGATATCTAATATACTAAATAAGATATCTTATATACTAAATAAGATATCTACTATACCTAAATAAGATATCTTCTTTACAAGATTAATTAAGATATCTACTTTGGTAAATAAGATATCTTCATTGCTAAACTAGATATCTTAATTAGCAAATAAGATATCTTATATAGCAAATAAGATAGCTAAATTGGTAATTAAGTTATCTTATTTATAGTGGTAAATAAGATATCTTATTTAGGTATAATAGATATCTTATTTAATATATATGATATCTTATTTAGTATATTAGATATCTAAATTATCAAATAAGATATCTTGATTAAGGCTATAAATAAGATATCTGTATTGGTATAGTAGATATCTTATATAAGTATCAGAAATTAATTGTGATTGGGTAAAAAAAATAAGAAATCTTATATACTAAATAAGATATTGATTTGTTAAACCTAAATAAGATATCTAATATAGGATATAAGATATCTATTTTTGTATATAAGATATCTTATTTGTCAAATAAGATATCTACTTTAGCATAGTAGATATCTTATTTGTGAATGTAATTAAGATTCTTATATGATAAAATAGATATCTAATATACTATTTTAGATATCGTATTTGTTAATTATACAAATAAGACAAATATTTGACAAATAAGATATCTTATATGATATAATAGATATCTAATATACTATTTTAGATATCTTATATGTTAATTAAGATATCTTATTTAGAAAACAACATTATAGATATCTAATTTATCATATTGGATATCTAATTTGTTTAAACAAGATATCTTAATTAACAAAATGACATTTTATGACATTTATGGACAGCAAATGTTTTTTTTCTATCCAGGGATTAGGGTCTTTTAATTACCGGCCCCTAGTTACGTCACATTCAGTGTCATTTTGAACTCTCCACAGGATGGAAAGTTTTGGCTATTAAATCTTAAATGGGATTTTTAAATGGAATATGTAGTAAGTAACCAAAACAAGACATTAGAAGATACACCTGTTTAATAAAAGTAAACATCATGAAAATAATATGGCTTGATCATGGTGCATTGTAAATTTTATCCACAAAATAACACTCCTATATCCATCGCTATAGATTTGAGAGATTATCAAATAATTAAACAGTGTCGAAAAGGCTAGACACAAACCGCCCAATCAAATATTAGATTGGTATCTAGATATGACAACGAACCCGCAGATATCTGTTTTGCTTTCTGCCTGTAGCTAAAAACCAGTCAACTCGTGGTCAATCCTGAATATATTTTTTCATATATCTGTAAATAGTGTTGTATGTTCAAGGTTATTTTAATGTATTATTACAAAGGGCGACCGAATCCTTTTACGCGAACCCTTCCGTGCCAGGACCAAATTTGTACGGAAGCGTTCCCGTATTTTGTTGATGAAGCTATAAATACGCCAGTCTAGTAAAACTTACCTAAAGCTTTTGGTTATAAAGTCCAAAAATCGTAAGGAGTAATCCAAATTGAAACAGAATAAATCGCTTGCACGCGACAGACACACAGAACGCTGCTGATGTTGCCATGTCGATGTTGGTGTCACTAAAAATGGCACCAGCGCCGATCTGGTATTGTTATGCGAGCTCTTTGTGTGCATGCCGAAATCTTTCATTCGATCAACAAATTTCCTTCTTAATCGTGCTCTCTATATATGAATGGATAGCCACCCTTGAAATTGCACGAGAATTGTATGCCTGTACTCGGATGACTGATTACATATAAAAATATGATGTAAGCTAGCTCGTAAGAAAAAGAGACGTACCGGTAATCGAACAAAATTTATATCTTCAGAGATCCAATATCAACATTACAAGAATATGTACAGTTTAATTATCTGTAATTTACAAAAGATAGATTTACACGCACAAAAGAATGATTAATTATACGTAGAAGAGGGGCCAGAGAGCTCAACTGGCTCGTTTGAGATCCAACATGTTCGTTGGTCTAAGAAAAATAATCGCTTACTTCCGAAGAGTTTGAACTCTTCACTCTTTTCTCCCTTGAATTATTCGAGTTTTAACATCTAATTTACTTAGGTCGCCCTCATCATATGTCTATGTTTATATATGTTTATATATGTATAATATTATATATTATATGTTTATTATTATTATTATTATTATTTGTTTTGTGTCTATTTGTATATTGTTTGTTAGATACCGCCATAACATTTTTCTTTTTGCATGTCAGTTTACCTCATGTTTTTACACATATATTGTAAACTGAGAGGAAACTAATAAACTTGAAAACTTGAATCGCCAAAAATTAGCTCCAATCGAGCTGAATGAGCCTGTAATAAATCTCAGAAAATATCTTGTAGCTTTCAGTTTTTATCATCATTATCAGAAGACTGTAAAAAGAGCAATTTTAAAACAGTCTCCAGATGTCTGATATTGGATTTCTACAGGTTTCATTTTTTGTTCATTTTTCTCTTGGTCCATTTTGTGTTAGAAGCTAGTGGGTACTAATATATATGGGTACTCAAAATTTGGGGTATTCTAAATTTGGTAGCAATTTTAAAATTTTTGAAACTGTCCTTTTTATTTTCTCAAATTTTGGGAAGTTGAAATTTGTGGTCTTCAAATTTGTTGGTACCCAATACATGTGGGTACTTAAAAGTGTGGATAAAATGAAATATCAAATCATGTAGGCACCCAGAATTGGTGGCAAATAATAAGATATAAATATCTTAGAGATGATACCACACAAAATTTAGACCTTGAATTTTTCAATGAGTCTTCAAGTCTGAGTGTATTCAAAATATGTGGGTATTCAAAAGTGCATATAAATATAAGTGGATATCAAAATGTTGGAAACTAATCTTGTTTTACATAAAGCATGGACAAATTATGTTTGTCTTTACTATAAGAGTGCTCACAAAATTCAAAATCGCATAAAATTGTGGGTATTCAGAGTAATTAAGCTGGTTCATGAAATTTCGAGTCGTTAGTACGAAATTGTTGTGGTCTTGGGGTACTCATAAGTTCGTTGGTGTTTATTTGTGTGTACATGTATTCGTAAATTGTGGAATTTCACACTGTGGGTGGGTATTCAACATGTGGGTACCTAAAATATTTTGTTAAAAATGTAGAAAATATGCACATGCATATGTATTGAAATTCTCAATATTGAAAAAAAGCCACCTTAAAATCTTTATAGACTCAGATCAGTGTTTCATTTACATTTAGTCTAATCAGGCACTGCATCCACTGTTTAATTTTGAAACAAAGTTGAAATCAGAGGCAAATGGTATATTTCATCTAATTCTTGAAACAAACAGGTGGCCACAATCAAAAAGTTTATCGTCTTCTCACTGCTACAAAAGCAATTATCTTTTTTATAAGAATTTATTGTGACAAGCTAAATGATTAAAGAAAAAACAGCAAAAACTCTGAAAACTGGCGATGGATATAGAAGTGATAACCCCAATCATCTCACTGACTTAAATTAGTTTCAGTTTAAACCTACTTATAAGACATTTAGTATTACAGCCTCTCTGCTGTTGTAAGCAGAGTTCACAAATATTATTGAATGATTAGAGGACTGAAAAATGAAAAAAAAAATCTATAAAATGATTAAGCATATACATGTAGTAGAATATAACAAAATTTTCACAGGACTGAAAAATTTTACCAGGCCGAACGACGTTTTACCTGACTAGGTCAGACGGTCTGTGAATTTGGGAAACACACTTTCGCTGCTTTATCTATCATGTAGTTACATATAAACAAGCAGGCAGAATATTTCACTTAGCGGTGCAGAGCGCAAGATAAGCAAAATATTTTTGAATGTGGATATACTTTACTGTCAGATATTTTATCTTTCAAACATACTGTTGCTTTATGAAACTACAAACTATAATTAATGTCATGGTAGTACTGCTTTATTTTTTTGATAAAAGAAGTTACACTTATGAAAAAGAGTTTGTTAATATCACATTTATTTGGCTTCATCAGTTGCCATTTTTCATGCAGACAAGATTCTTTTACATGGGGTATAATATAATACATTTTAGTGGTCCTTCTTTTTCACTTTTCCGAAGACCATATTTCCCAATTCATGAACAGCTATGTCTTGCTTATTACAAATGAACCACCCCGAACCACCCCTGCCTACCCCCCCCCCCCCCCCCCCCTCCCTCCCTAAAAAAAGTACTTTAGTGTTGTTGTTTTTTTGTTTTTTTGTTTTGTTGTTTTGTCGTTTTTTTTTTTTTTTTTTTGTTTTTTTTTTTGTTTTTTTTTTTGTTTTTTTTTTCTTTTAACACTTCTACCCTATGTATGATTTATTGTCAGTAAATTCGGAAATTTTCTCATTACTTATTTCATGAATTTACCTATGTTCAAGTTATTCCCTTGTATTCGGCCTTGTATTCACAAATGGACATTCTTGCAGTCTTTATTATATATTAGCTTATGTAGGGATTCTTTATGAGTGAAAACTTTAAAAATCGCAAGGCAGCGATTTCACAGATATTCGCAGAATTAATTACACGCGATCATTTCCGAACTTACAGTAATATACTTTCAAGGGAGCATGGTGGCCTGGTGGTCGACCATCATGGTTTTGATACCCATGTTCATGGGGCACCGTGTTGTTCCTCAATAATGCAAGGTACAATAACACATAGGAGTACTGGCCAATACACAGGAAGCAATGGCTCTATCTAGACATAACTGAAAATTGATAACTTGGGCGCTAAACCTCACTACAAACAGACAAACAAATTCAGGCTAGTGTGAATACCCACTTTGATGCCCACCTAGATCACCTTGCATAAAACCTTATTAAACGGATGCTGTCTTTTTTGCTTGCTGACTGGGAATATTCCTGTGCCATGCTTTCAATAAATAGACAATATTTACCTCTATGTAAAATTCATTACACCCCCTGTATATTATAGGAATGAATTTTATTTTTGTTGATTTTATCGATGTGTAAACTCAGGCGAATCACTCACAAACTAAATAAAGCCCGAAGGGCTTTATGAAAAAGTTTGTGAGTGATTCGCCTGAGTTTACACATCGATAAAATCAACAAAAATAATAATTCATTCCTTATAATTCCAACTTTGTCTCATAACACTGCATTTGTCTACATTAATTTAAATTTTTATAGCCAGCGGAAGGAAAATAGAGCAAAACGGATCTTCATGAGGCAGCCATTTTGAAAAATTCTCCAAAGCATAGAACTTACATTTCGCAATTAATAGAAGCTATAACTGGCTTGCTATGGGCAGGCTGTAAAAGCGGGAGCTTTACAACATCTAACCTTCATTCATAATTGTTCTTTTGGGAGAAAACATCGCCGTCTGAACCGATAGAAAGACATGTCGACTTTGAACTGGGGCTCGGAACATTAGAAATTCAAGCGTCAAATTTCAACACACAACAAGAAGATTAAAACACTTACCGTACGATGTTCTGTTAAGAGAAAAAGCGCCCATGTTAATAAAAATTCCAAATATTCATTTCGACTTCAAAACGCGTTCATCCATTGTTTTTATGACGTTTAGATTTGGTGACGTCAACGTTTCTTCGAAGAAAGGTCACGTAATCACGTAACGTCGCGCCGTTTTTAAGGTGAAAACAGAGTATCCTTACGCATTGCTTTTATCGAAGTATAAAACCTGTCAAACAACCAATCAAAATGTAGGAAATTAGTGAAGTTGGAATTATTTATAATTGTTGCTAGTGACTTGATTTATTTAACAATTTAAACCATGGTTTGAGAAAACCTATCTTAAAGCTTCAGAACAGATAGTTACAAAGCATCCTGCATAAAATGAAGGCTACCATGGCACTGGGTTCATTTGATTGAGAAACCACAATGTCATGCATATGGTTGTAAAAATGAGAACTCATTCTTTGCACTTGTCTCAAAGAATTTAACAGTACACAATTATAACCTTTTGTTGTTGTTGTTTTTTGCCACAGCATGTGTATAAATATCAACTGATAAGAAAGCCAGTGTTTCAGTCATTAGCAAACAGAGAAAGAATACAGACTATACTTACAGCAGACGCCTAATTCTCATGAATCAATAGATATTTATAGATACTACTAGGTCACTTGCTGAAATGAAGCAAGGCCTAGGAGTATACAGTTTTCTTGAGGTTTTTGAATTATCAAAGGCTTCACTGGTGGTCTATTCTCTAGATTATTTCAAAGTGGATATGCTGTACCTTATGCTTACAAATTTCCTAAATTCCAATCCTTATCCTTTAACACTTGCGAAGTTAACTGTTTTATTTCACAGATATGCCTTTTTGTCAGCAAATTGAAATGGGTTACAGCCCGCTAGTCCGAAGGCCATATAGTCCGAAGGCCCACTGGTCCGAAGGTCCGCCAGTCCGAAGGCCCGCTAGTCCGAAGGCCCACTAGTCCGAAGCTCCGCTGGTCCGAAGGCCCGCTAGTCCGAAGGTGCGCCAGTTCGAAGGCCCGCTAGTCCGAAAAACTAATTTTGAACCAAATTATATCATTAATCGAGTTATTGCAGCTGTTGTATGCATGCCACAATGATTTGAAAAAAAAAAAAAAAAAAAAAACCATCACGCGTGTCGCGAGGAACAACAGAAAAGTAATTTATAGATGTTAAAAGTACGCAAAAATCGTGCGAAATCCTCGAGTGTTTCCCGCAGCCAACATGTATCGTATACTTCACGAGACGCTTTCTCACGCATGAAGCGTGCATTGCATCAACGAAGGTCGATACTAGTGAGAATAAACGGTAAAATGCGATACAAACGTTTTATATACGGTCGGAGAGTTTTTACGGCCCCGCTTGGAGCCACGATAAAACAAGTTTCCGACAGATCGTTGGCTTGTATGTTTTCATATTATTGGTGTCGTTTGGGAGGTGAATAAAATTAATAAGTATTTTGATGAAGTTTGACATTGCGGTTTTCATACAAAACAGTATGGAAATATTTAAAGCCAGTTTCTCATTGAAGTCAAGATAATCTCCGCAATTTTGGACCTTGTGTAAATATTAAATTATATATATAGCAAGGGCAACAACGTACGTCGCAGGAAGTGATATCGGGCGCGCATTTACACAAATATCGAGCCGCCATAATAAAATGTAGGTTCGTTATTTGGATAGAATGTAGCCTGTTTGGGTTGATACATGCGGACAACAGACCTTCTCTCACATAGTCTATGTTGACAAACACTTCGGCAAAATATCAAAACAATGATGAATGTAGGTCACATATAGAGTAACTGTCGGTTGCAAAGGGTTGGCCGGGGGTGTGCCATTATTTTACGAAGTTTACACAGTCTTCAACAACAACAAAGCCACCTTATTAGGTGGACTAAACATTATCATGAAAATTTTAGAAAACAATCTACTTTGATCATTGCCTACTTTTACTTTTTTTTAACATACACACAGGCTCAAAACAACTACACCACTTCTTGTGACGTCACTCAGACGTGCGATGCAGGGGGTGATTTAAGAAAAAAAAATAGTTTGTTTATTTCCATATCTATACCGTTCAAATGGGATCAAGAGCACAAGAAGGTGTAAACTATGTGTAATATTGTAAATGTTCTTGTAAACGTGAAAGTATTTTGACGTCAATGAAATTTATGGTGTCGTGTACGAAAGACCGGTGGTGACTTCACACTTCACAGTTCACACTTCACAATTTTGTAAAACAGCATTCTGCCTTTGGAAGACAACGGAAGGGAACATTTCAAACTTCACAGTTCATACTTCACACTTCATAGTTCACACTTCACAGTTCACACTTCATACTTCACACTTCACAGTTGTATAAAACAGCATTCCACCCTTGAAAGACAACGGGAGGGGACATTTCAAACTTCACAGTTCATACTTCACACTTATTTCACACTTAACAGTTCACACTTCATACTTCACACTTCACGGTTTCATTAAACAACATTATGCCCTTGGAAGACAATGGAAGATGACATTTCGAACTTCACAGTTCATACTTCACAGTTCACACTTCACACTTCAAAGTTTTATAAAACAGCATTTTACCTTTAGAAGACTACGGAAGGTGACATTTCAAACTTCAAAGTTTATACTTCACAGTTCACACTTCACAGTTTATACTTCACAGTTCAAACTTCACACGTCACAGTTCATCCTTCACAGTTCAAACTTCACACTTCACAGCTCATACTTCACTGTTCACAGTTCAGACTTCACACTCCACAATTTATACTTCACACTTCATACTTCACACTTAACTGTTCAGAATTCATTCTAAACACTTCATACTTCACAGTTCATACTTCACATTTCACAGTTCATACTTCTAACTTAATACTTTACACTTCACAGCTCAGACTTCACAGTTTACAGTTCTCACTTCATACTTCACACTTCATACTTCAAACTTCACAGCTCATACTTCACACTTCATAGTTCACACTTCGCACTTCATACTTCACACTTCACAGTTCACACTACATGCATCACGCTTCACACTTCACAGTTCAAACTTCAAACTTTACAGTTCATAACGCATCGCCTTAAAAAGACGTCATATCTCGAATGATGACGTCACCTCTCAATGTGAGACATCAGACGATGCGTGACATTACGTGACGTCACCATATTTGATGTTAGGTGACGTTTGTCAATGCCTGACCTGATGTCGTGTGATGTGACGTGACGTCGTGCGTGGTGCAAAATGACGTCACCAGCGACGTAACGAGATATGAAACGCGTGACATCAAGCGACATCACATGTGGTGACATTGACGTCATGTGACGTCACATGTAACGTCATACGACGTCACAAAAACACGCGACGCGACGTTTGGCATCAGTCGACGTCATCGTCAAATAACGTTACTGTGTGACGCCAGGTGACGTCACTTGAATCGTCAGATGACGTTACGTGTAACATCAGGTCAGGCATTGACACACGTCATCTGACGTCAAACGATGTGAGGTGACGTCATAATTCGCGATATGACGTCTCTTCAGGCGACGCGCATGAACTGTGGAGTGTGAAACCTGAACTGTGAAGTATGAAGTTTGAAGTGTGAAGTATGAAGTGTGAATTGTGAACTATGAAGTGTGAAATATGAAGTGTGAACTATGAAGTGTGAACTAACGCGATATGACGTCTCTTCAGGCGACGCGCATGAACTGTGGAGTGTGAAACCTGAACTGTGAAGTTTGAAGTGTGAAGTATGAAGTGTGAAGTGTGAACTGTGAAGTGTGAAGTATGAAGTGTGAAGTACGAACTGTGAACTGTGAAGTCTGAACTGTGAAGTATGAAGTGTGAACTGTGAAGCATGAAGTGCGAAGTGTGAACTATGAAGTGTGAAGTATGAACTGTGAAGTGTGAAGTATGAACTGTAAGTGTGAAGTGTGAAGTGTGAAGTTTGAAGTGTGAAGTGTGAAGAATGGACTGTAAAGTTTGAAGTCTGAACTGCGAAGTGTGAAGTATGAACTGTGAAGTTTGAAGTATGAAGTGTGAAGTATGAAGTGTGAAGTGTGAAGTATGGCCTGTGAAGTCTGAATTGTGAAGCGAGAAGTATGAACTGTAAAGTGTGAAGTATGAACTGTGAAGTTTGAAGTATGAAGTGTGAAGTGTGAAGTATGGACTGTGAAGTCTGAATTGTGAAGTGTGAAGTATGAACTGTGAACTATGAAGTTTGAAGTGTGAACTGTGAAGTATGAACTGTGAAGTTTGAAATGCCACCTTCCATTGTCTTTGAAAGGTAAAATGCTGTTTTATAAAACTGTGAATTGTGAAGTGTGAAGTGTGAACTGTGAAGTATGATCGGTGAAGTTTGAAATGTCACCTTCCGTTGTCTCTCAAGGGTAGAATGTTGTTTATAAAGCTGTGAAGTATGAAGTGTGAACTGTGAAGTGTGAACTATGAAGTGTGAAGTATGAACTGTGAAGTTTGAAATGTCACCTTCCGTTGTCTTCCAAGGGTAGAATGTTGTTTTATAAAACTGTGAAGTTTGAAGTATGAAGTGTGAACTATGAAGTGTGAAGTATGAACTGTGAAGTTTGAAATGTCACCTCCTGTTGTCTTTCAAGGGTAGAATGCTGTTTTATAATGTAGTGTGAAGTATGAAGTGTAAATTGTGAAGTGTGAAGTCACCATCGGTCTTTCGTAGTCGTGACAATAGTTTTTACCAATGACTGCATATCTGACGCAATACGTCTCTAAAATAGCAACGACAATATTCATACACGGTAGATTTTTAGACCTTCTCAAGAAACGAGTCCGCACAGAAGCACGTTTAATGCTATACATTCATGAGTTTGTGTCCTTGCTATAATCGACGTCAGCTTATTTATCCAGACATTTATTTCACGTGCTACATCAGAAGGGTGTTTATTTTTCTGAAAACGCTGTTCACGTGGTACATAATACACCCTCCCAGAGGTGGAAAAATACATCCGGTACAACGGGCACAGCTTAAGCCTAATGTTGAGGCCATGGAAGGGTAATTTTGGACATAGGGATAGTCTATTGACAAAACAAAATAGGCCTATATGTTTGCCAAATTTTTAAAGGGATATGGAATATGGAAGATTTCGTGGAAGCATATTTAGTGATATTATGATATCAATTTTGGGGATACTCGCAAAATCTAGGGAATATATTTCGGAAACTTTAAAGGGATACGGGAAACTGGGACACTCCTTCTATGGCCTCAGTATGAAGTATCTAGGTGCCGCCCGTATGGAAAATCATGTAGAAATATACAACACATACATTGATCAGGATACGGAGGATTTCTTGAATTTTCTTGCGCTTGTCCCACTTTCAACTGTAAAGGTCGTAGCAACAAAGTCAACAAGACGTTTGCGGAAATGTAAGGTATTAACATGATAAGTAGGTGCAGATTTCTCATATTTTTAGCAGAAGAAATGACGTTCGCTGCTAACATGGCTGTGATGCCGTACTGCACAACTATATAGTCGATCGGCAGGATCGAGTACAAATCAAAACTTTTAAAATATCACGAATATCTTCATTCAGCGGCTACTACTATGCTGCCTTCTTTAATTGCATGTCTCTGGCTCGGGCATCAAACTTTATTATTATACCTCATAAATATTCATTGGCTGAGTGTTGATTTTGATTGGTCCAGAGCAGGTCACGTGGAGGGTGCTATTCTGTCATGTCGCATTATCGTATTACCCTGTGACGTCATTTATGCCTTAAAAAGTGCAGGTGCACTTATAGTCACATGCTTTTGCTTATAGTGCACGTGGAGGGTGCTATTCTGTCATGTCGCTTGATCATATTACCCTCTGACGTCATATCCACCTAAATGTGAATTTGCACGTGTAGTAACATGCCATTGTAATGTGGCATGTCACTAACTTGTTTCAAAAGTGGTTCGGTATAATAAAACAATTGTTGTCCTTGAGTGAGGGTGACATGACGATTTGTTCACCCTCGACAGGTTATATTGCCCTCGGGCTTCGCCCTCGGGCTTCGCCCTCGGGCAATATTACCTGCCTCGGGTGAACAGATCGTCATGTCATCCTCACTCAAGGGCAACAATTGTATATAATGACACCCACTTAACGCTATTCATTCTAGTTGGTTGAAGCCGGAGTTTCTTGTATGTTGCCTGGTCCACCGGGGTTCAACTGGTGTTTTTCTTTTGCTCCGGTTTTTCAGTAGACACATAGGTCAAACTCAACGGCACTTTTTCAGAGTGAACTCCATCGCCAGGCAGCGTATTGTGTTTATGAGTCTTCGTTGTTTAACTCATCATGATGGTTATCATTATTTATTTGATGATTCATTGACTAGTTAAAGATTCGCCACGAGAGAACCGAACAACTGATTAAATGTTGTGAACAATTGCAGAAGAGAAGATGAGGTTGAGGTTAGGCACCTGTAAAATTGGTTTAAAGGGTCACTGATGAGGCTTGAGTAGCCAAAACTGCGGTATGGTCCATCCCTTTACTCATTTATATGCTTACTGCTCTTTACGGATCTTTTTTTTTCTTTTTGACACCCCCCCACACACACCAGGATTTTAATTTTACTGATCGTTCCAAGGCAATACTTCTGTTGTGGGTCTAGTTGTTTTTATGGTTTGTTGTTGATTTTTGGTGCTGTTTGCACCTTATTTATGTTTTCATATTTTAGTTGAAATCGGGTAATTTGGGAAATAGCTGCTCACACGGCTTCCATGTATGATATGGTTTCTTGGTTTAAGTACCTAATTTTTAATTTAGTTTGTTTCCCACCTTGGTTTTTGGAGTGGGAATTTCTTTCTGATTGCGCAATTTCCTGATCATTGTCTACTTTTAATGATCAGTCTGGAATGCCATTTTGACGTACGGGAAAACACGCACTATGAAGAACTAAAAGAATTTATTACATGTATTTAACTTCGTCAATGGCGTAACATCTCTTGATTTTCTTCTGTAAATCTACCACTTGAATTTAAATGATCGACCTTACACGAAACTGTAACGATTTCACAAGGGAAAAGTACCGTGACACGTAATAGAACAAGCGCGAAATTCGCACGATTTTCACAGAAAATGCATGCATTCTTTTTTTCAATTAATGT
Organism: Rugalucina vietnamica; assembly: GCA_964017185.1. Lineage (NCBI taxonomy): Eukaryota > Metazoa > Mollusca > Bivalvia > Lucinida > Lucinidae > Rugalucina > Rugalucina vietnamica. The sequence continues at coordinate 51,972,069 of OZ024869.1, forward strand.
TCGTACGTGTATATGAAGTTTGCGCGTTTTGAAAACCCTGCCAACACAACTGGCAGACCGGAACCTATTTCATATCTGCAATGATATATAGTCGGTATAAAATTAGCTTTTCGGACTAGCGGGCCTTCGGACTAGTGGGCCTTCGGACTGGCGGACCTTCGGACTAGCGGGCCTTCGGACTAGCGGACCTTCGGACCAGTGGACCTTCGGACTAAAGGGCCTTCGTACCAGAGGGCGGTCACCATTGAAATGGTACGCTATGTTTCGTTTTAATTTTAGAACGCGTTGGAGGACACAGTCAATTTTCTCGACATCCAACTGGAATTTGGATGCATACAATTGTCTTCTAAGAAGCATTAGATCCGGACATAGCTTCAGGATAGTTGGTCGTGATACTACTGAAAATGTCAGCTACAGTTTTCCAGTCGACAATGTCGAAATTTCGGCAGACGAGAGCGTGGTTGGAGCCATGTCATTGTGGAATATAGGACAAGAATTGGTGACATCCCCTGACAGATATGAATTGCAGGTTAAGTGCCAATAGGAATAGAGTTTGGTCTTCGCATGAGAAAACCAATCAGGTCGAAAACAAACCTGTCTGTACAGTCACAGAAGCAGGCTAGGAGCTTGAAATTTCGGATCTAAGAAGAAGAGGTATTCAACGGCACTATCTGTGTAGCGAAAACAGACGCTGATCAGCTGTGCAGTTACTGCACAGCTGATCTGCGTCTTTGTTTTCGCATATCGGGATTGTTTGTTTTTGATGCAGTGGCTCAATTATTAATGCTATGAAAATCCGTGTGACTATTGAGGTCTCATTGACAGACAAAACCGATTTATTCAAGATTTAATTTTATGAATATTTATGAAATCTTTCGTAATTGGAGAAAAAAAATCAGGCCTAAACTGCTGAATAAATAACTCATTTATATACACGCAGATGTATTGGGCAACTGGGTTTTTGCGAGTAGCTTATAATCTGTCATAAGCTCTTAGCAGTATCTAATCTTTATCTGCTTCAAAGTGTGGTACTCTATTTTCAACAGGCCGACGCATTCTGGCAGTTCACTCTACACTCAACAGACGGCAACAGGCACACTTCCAGCTGGGAGTTCGGTGACCACGTCAAGGTCAACGAGGTCAACGACACCGTGGACATGGACTGGTACTCTGATCCTTGTTGGAAGGAAGTGTACAGTCATGATCAAGATGGAAACACGATTAATGGATCTCTCTCTGACTTGGTATCAAATCTTGAGACAGGTCATCGTGTACGTCTGTTATACGATGACAGTACTTCCATTGAAGCAGACGAAATCATGATCAGGAATGGCCACGTCTGTGCTCAGTTGGTTAACCACTTGTCAAAGCAGGATACCGCCCATTTCACATCCAGTGTGCACTGGTTTTGGCAGATTTGCTGCTCCACAGGCACTTGTAACGTTGCAAGGATCTATGTTGGGAGCTCGACCACAGTTTCTGGTCCAAATCCGGTGAAGCGCGCCATCAGGTGGTTCGTTGATACCCGCAGTTGGGAAGAGGTTTTAAGCGTTGGTTCAGACGGCACCGTACTGGCTGGTGACAAGCAATCACTTGCTGACTCTGTGCTGCAAGGAGCGGATGTGCGCTATATCATGAATCTCGAGTCACTTCGAGCAAATCAAAATTACTCCCTGATTTACACAGCTGACAATCTAGAGATAGACCCGACTACCAACGACACAATCGCCTTCCACTTGAGAGCCATGGCCCGGAACCCTTCAGGTTCTTTCGAAGAGCGATACGTCACGCCTCTCCGATGGATATTTGTACTGGCCGATACACATGGCAATGTACCCGTGGACTTCTGGAAAGTTGGAGAGCACACGCAGTATAACCGCGGTTTTACAATTGACTTTCCGATGAAATGGTTTGTAAATAAATAAGAAAATAATGAATCTTAAATTTCTTGACAAAGTTTACTGAAATTTCTTTGGCTAAATATGATCAGTTGATTTCTGAAAATTTACTTTCCTTTCATTAATTTGCATCGAGTAAGTTATTACCAGTTAGTAAGTAACTAAATTTGAGCCGCCTCATGAGAAAACCAACAATCTGCATATAATTATGCGAAACCAAAGGCGGCTTTGTTTTCACTACACGGATAGTACAATTCCTCTTATTTCTAAATCCAAAATTTTCAAGCTTCTAACCATCTTCTGTGACATTGTTGATTTTCTCATGACGTGGCTCAAATAACATACTCCAAAGCCGATTGAGGAACCAAGCGATATATTCATATTGATATCGTAAGGTATACATAAAATGCTTAAAGATCAAAAATGTAATAAAATATTAGCAAATTTCAAATGGTTATTCTTTGTGCTTGTTCCTTGTGATAAAAGAATTAAAATCGACCCGGCCTTCTCTTTAAGCAAGAATTTTAATTCTGAGCCTTGAAAAACATTTTAGTTCCGATACCGTAAAATGGCTGATGTCTATAAATCTAACCCCTTGTGCCACAAAGGTATAGTGGATTCGAATTGGGTGGGAAATCTGTCCTATCGGACCGATTGCATAGTGACAGTATAAAATTGATTTTGCCACCGCGCGATACGTTATATTTATCCAGTCATGTGTGTACTAAAATACATTGAAATATTGGTTTTTACATTTCTATAAATAGACAGCAGGCTTGTCCGATTTTATTGAGGCTTAACACGCCCCAGTCATCAATTTTTCAGTCATGTCGTGACATGCCAACGCTTCCTGGTTTTAACCATTTCTGTAGGGAGTTAATGTGTTTTGCTCAAGGCCACAACACGGTGCCGCCTGTTGGTTTTCGATTCGTAGTCTAACACTACGCATGAAGCTATAATGACATGAGGTATTGCCAAGAACGAATTTGACAGCAGGATATTCCCGAAATAGCACCACATGGCCATTTCTTACTACATAGATCTCCTGATATGGCACGCACAACAATGAGTGAATTCTGAGGCCAATGGCGATCAGCTGATATGGTTTTGCTTTTGCTGGTAAAACTATTTCTCTTGACGCAGAGGGTACAATTCCATCCAAGACAAAAGCCACACACAGCTATGTTACCAGGAGCACATCCCTTTGGTTTTTGGTGTTTTTCCCAACAAAGATAAAATTTGCGCTAACACAAGTATACATCATATTAATCATTCTTATGAGGCATGCAGACGTCTCCATGTCAACATGAGTCACGCAACTTGGTAACACCTCTTTTCACAATGAACTTGGGTCAAAAGATCAAGTGTACATAATTCAGGTCACCATGTTCAATTTTGGTACTATTCAACAGGTGCGCTCAATTAAAGGAAGATTATGATCAATACACAACCTTGTAAAGCGACAGCTATAAATACTGTAGGTTCTATTTGCAATTAATTTTTTGATAACAATCGTAAAGTGGTTTAGTGATAAACCATGTTGCTGAAAGAAATAAATCACCATGCTCCATTTATGGACAAAGTCAAGACCTTGGCACAGCGCTTAACTGCTAGGGACAAATGACCTTTCTTAAAAAGTGTGTCATTACAACGTGTGTCACTATTGGTAGGGAGTGAGTTTCGAGTAAGAAAAGCGAGTTTCTGGTAAGAAAAGTGAGTTTCGAGTTAAAAAAGTGAGTTTCGAGTTAAAAAAAGCGAGTTTCGAGTTAAAAAAGTGAGTTTCGAGTTAGAAAAGCGAGTTTCGAGTTAAAAAAGTGAGTTTCGAGTTAGAAAAGTGAGTTTCGAGTTAAAAAAGCGAGTTTCGAGTTAAAAAAGTGAGTTTCTAGTTAGAAAAGTGAGTTTCGAGTTAAAAAATCGAGTTTCGAGTTAAAAAAGTGAGTTTCGAGTTAAAATAGCGAGTTTCGAGTTAGAAAATTGAGTTTCGAGTTATAAAAGTGAGTTTCGAGTTAAAAAAGTGAGTTTCGAGTTAAAAGAGAGAGTTTCTAGTTAATGTATAAAAAATTGAGTTTCGTGTTAAAGGTCATATCTAAAGGTTTTGATTTTGTGAATATGAAATAGACATTGGTGAAAGGTATTGATCGCAGAAAACCTCGCCAAATTGTCATCATTGGTTTCCGAGATAGCTTGTTTTGAAATTTGGCATTTTATCTCATGAATGATTCATTAGTGCCACTATGACGTCATAGAAGCACATTCGATATTTTGAATATCATCAAAACCAACAACTAAAACAAACAAATTATCATTTGAAAACAATTATAATTCTTTTTTACATCTTATTGTTTCAGTTTCAAAACTTTTTATGACCATTTAAGAGAATTATTTGATTTATAATTTTTTACCAAGGGAAACTACTCTTACATGAAAATAGTGCTGTCAATTTGATAAAGTCCCGTATTTTGGGAGCCAATGTGTATTTTGGGGTTTAGTTTTTGTTAAACAAGCCCAAAGAACAAATGGGACCAGCAGACAAAGAATACAAATGATAGAGAAGAACGTTTGTATATCCCCTTTAAAAAGCGAGTTTAGAGTTAACAAAGCGAGTAGCAGGAACGTCACACGTACGTGGTATATACTTCGCTTGAACAAAATACGCTTCAGACCTCGGCTTTTCGAAATTCTCACAGATACGCGAGCGATGCGCCGCTGATACGTGAATGTATGACAGAGCTGAGCCGCTGATACGTGAATGTATGACAGAGCTGCTATTATTATTAATAATATTGTTTCTCTTTAGTAAGACTTTTGCCACATCTTCTTTGACATGACTAATTGTTAAAATGAAATAGTCAAATGGTCACCATTTTATAGGTCCATTTTCATAAATAACAGAATTCTTTAGAATATTAAACATAAACCTTCTGATACGGAAACTGAGGCCCTAAGAAGAAAGTAAGATCTGGTTTTATTGCAGCCTCGATCTGACCCCAGACATGCAGGATGTCTCCCATACAGTGACGAAGTTCTTGATCACATTCTCAAATTATTTTTTATCAAAAGTCAGCTTATTTTTTGTTTTTGTGCACGAAAACAGCTTTTACATGGTGGAATCAGATATTATCGTGAAAGAAATTAAGTGTTGGCAGCTAGTTTTGACAGCTCTTGCAGGTTTAGTAACTGTTGAAAGTTTTAATTGTTGTAAAGCCCCGTTTACACATTCACGGTTTTCTCTACGATTCACCACGATTCACCCCGATTTCTCATGGTCAGAAAAATCGGGGTGGACCGGGATGAATCGTGGCGAAAAGTGGAAATATTCAGTGTCACTACGATTCCAGTAAGAATGTCTACGATATTAGTACGGTGTCTGTAAGGTATCGCTACGAATCAATGACGGTTCATGACGGCAACGCTACGGTCAATGAGGATTAACCACGGTGGCACAACGAATGCTCGCGGTGCTTGTACGGTTCGATACGGTACTAGTACGATTCACGGCGGTAGCCGTCGTGGCCAATCGTGGAGCTCCGTAGCGAAACCGTGGATGATTCGTAAGACAACCGTACACAATTCGTGGTTAATCGTGGGAGCTCGTGGTGTCAAAGATTCCACGGTTTCGCTACGGAGCTCCAAGATTGGCTAAGATCTCTCACGAATAGCCGCGAATATAGCTACGGTGTCAGTACGAATAAGCACGATTCCGCTACGGTTGCGCTACGAATTAGGCCACGCCCAATTACCACCACGATTCGCCACGGTACGCCACGAATGTTTTAAACATTTTAAAACTTCCGTAGCGCTGCCGTAGAGTTTCCCGAATCATCACGATTCATCAGGATTCACCACGATTCACCACGGTTCTATTACGAATGACCACAGTACACCACGGTACACGACGATTTTACAAATCGTGGCGAATCGTAGCGGCACCGTAGCCAAAAATCGTGAATGTGTAAACGGGGCTTTATTCTCCAAATTTATTTCATATTAAGTGTCCCTATATGAGTGATTAATTGGTTACAATGTTTCTGTGATGCTGAGTCTCCAAGTAGTCATTTTTGATCGTATCAAATAGAAACAGAACACTGATTTACTGTGTTCCAAGATTTTGAATACAGGACTGCAATTGACTTCTGTTTATTTTTGGGTGTTTCCCTAAAGGAATACAACAAAGAGCCAGATATATATGTATACATTTTTGCCTTATATATTACGGCTCTTCTGGTCCTGGCTATCGGTGTACCGTGTTTAAACATAAACAATTATTTTTCAAGATGGGTAGTATGTATGCAAGTTTGTGGGACATACCATGGTGTTGTTTTTTATTTTAGGTCATTTTGGTCATTTACAAGTCTGCTGCGATTGGGGTTACTTAAATCTGAGGCAAACGATTATAAATTTGCAACATGTATATCAAATACTTTATATGAAGCCACGCCAGGTCACGTGTTGTAAAACATACCAAATTGCAGCTGTAAGACAGAAAATGAAAAGGGTGGGATACATTTAATTGAAAATCATTTGGCTTCACAACCCTCGGACTATCGGGCCCTCGGATTAACGGGCCCTAGGACTATTGGGCCCTCGGACTATCGGAATAAAAAACAAAAACTTTAACACAAAATTTCTAAGTCCATGACCTTGACCTCAAGGTCACCCAGGGTTGGTCATGACGGTACTGCATAAAACTTCGGACCAATGCTACCAACATGCAAAGTATCTACTTTATCCATCAACAGGACCAAGAGATATATAGACTTATAAAAACTTTAACCAAAAACTTAAACACAAAATTTCTAAGTTCGTGACCTTGACCTCAAGGTATAAACTTGATCCAGAGATATAGACTTATAAAAACTTGAACCAAAAAATTTTAACATTTGAGCAACGCCGACGCAAACGCTAACGCTGACGCCGGGGTGACTGCAATAGCCATTCCTGTACTTTCGTACAGGCGAGCTAAAAATGTAGTATGACTGACACCCTTCAAAACTAAATTGGGAATCTTTGCAGAAAAGAAGGAAGGATAATGTAATTACGAGGGGCGACAACATTTTTATACGAACTTTCTGATCATCCCACGTATACTGCTTTATAAAGGTCTAAAAGGGAGAGCAAATATACCCACGGATGACCTTATCCCCAAAAAACAGGCTGTGTAGGAATCAGCACTCCTTGGCATTTCATATACCCTCAGCAAGTACAAATGCCTATTTGCATAGCTTTTTCCTCCAGACTCATCGGGAAAACATGTCCATACAATATATACCCCCTTACACCCCACTTTTATATAGCAAAACTGGGGTATGCAGGGGTATACCTATTTTTCTTAAGTTTTTGAGCCAAAACATAGATCGTGGGTACTCGTTAGAACCGCCTCGGCGAGGCTGTTCTAACGTGTACCCACAATCAATGTTTTGAGCAAAAATACTAAAAATATCAAGTTTTCCAATGAAATTTTCAATTTTTGCTGCTGAAAAATATCATATTGCATGGGCAAGTTTACGTAATGTATTAAAGATTGGAATGAACTCCCTGATTCTCTGATCTCCTCTGCTGAAATTTCGGATGATTGTGTGTCTAAATTTACTTCTCTTGTGAGAGCTCGGGACTAATCCCCTCCGGTCAAACCCCATCCTCCTGGTGTGGTATTGTCAGGTTGACGTTTCGCCAATAAACTATTCTAATTCTGATGTCGTGACAAATGTCAGATTGGTTCCGTTAACTAAAAAAAGTTAAAACGGATTTCAGTCGGTCACGAGGAGGCGACAACAAACAATGCAAGGATTATACCAACCAGAGGACCAATGGTCCTGTAAATGCTCACCTGAGATCTGGGATATATACCAATAAACTTGGCAACAACCACCGTGGGGTAATTTTTTTATATAAACATAAATCTTCTGTCCATTTGCTCACTTCAAGCAAGTTTCCTGCCATTAAATGACATTTTCCCAGTTTTACCCATTCAAATGCGTAGGCATCCTAAGTTGACCTTGTCGTGAAAGGTCAAGGTCACCACAGGGTCATAATTTATAAAAAAAAATTGTAGAGCTGCATTCACTGATGCTTCAAGGCAAGTTTCAAAATCATAGGCCTTAGAAGATTTTTAAAGGAATTTGCTATTTATAACCATGATGGGTCATCTTGGTCATACGACCTTGACCATTCATACAAACTTTCATTCCTCCTTCCTAACGATGCTTCAAATAAAGTTTGGCTTTGATTGGCCAAGCGGTTTTAGAGAAGATGTTTGAAATTGTGGACGACGGACGGACGCCGGAGCATGGGTATACTGTAACTTCGGCTCAGGTGAGCTACAATCGATTTCACAAAGGCACGACGAAAGCGATGACGCAAACATGAGAAAACTAGACATTTTAGGTCACGAGATCAAATTGTACTAATGCGGAAGTCAAAAATACACATCAAACAAATTCTTTCTGATTGAAGTTTGTTCTTAACATCCGAACACAAGTGCAGTAAATGGTCATGTCCAGAGAAAAGGAAAATATATCAATGAATTTATCAATGTTTTTTCTTGATTTACATCATTATCATAAACTTAGAGGCAATCAATTAGATACAGATCAGTTATAGGGTAGATTCATTATAGAACATTGTGACTGAATGAGATAAACTGTCCAGTCAAAAACGATTATTGGAAAATCAACGTCTTTTCGCATGACACAGCTCTGTACTAATGACCTTTCCTTTTTAAAAGTGTATCATTTTCGGAAAACACGCTCACTGACCTTGGTTCAAAATATTTTGGATTGACGCAATATGAATCGCCGTGGTGAACAAAAATTGATTGTAAAAAGCGCGTTTTTAACATTGCGTCAGCACATCAATGACACACATAAAAATATCAAGGTTACATGTGATTTGCATAAATATTACATCAGTTTTATGTCCCCAAGGTCGAATTTAAATCATGTCAGAAACATGAAATATGTCACGTACCACATCAAAAAACCGGATGTTAGTCAATCAATAAACCCAATCTTCGATGATTGTCAACCGAAAGTACATGTCATTCGATAGAAAGAGTATTTCTTCGATTGGTTGGAATAGAGATCATCTAACTCCTCTGTAAGAGATCATCTATCGCCATTTTTCTATTTTTCGAGTTAAAATTTTCGAGTTTCGAGTTACAATTTTCGAGTTTCGAGTCAAAATTTTCTAGTTTCGAGTTAAAATTTTCGAGTTTCGAGTCAAAATTTTCTAGTTTCGAGTTAAAATTTTCGAGTTTCGAGTTACAATTTTCGAGTTAAAATTTTCGAGTCAAAATTTTCGAGTTACAATTTTCGAGTTAAAATTTTCGAGTTTCGAGTTAAAAAGTCAGATTCTATGGGCCCGTTTTACTATTTATTCACCAATTTAGGATATCCATAATTCAATATCACTTAATCAAGCTGAATTCAGGAAATTTATGGATATCCATAAATCGATTTTTGGATATCCAACAATCAGCCCCAATTTTGGACTTATGGACACCCAGAATACGATTTATGAATATCCATAATTTGACTTATTCATATCAATAAATCAGCTTGATTAATGGGTATCTATAAATACAGTTATGGATATAAATTGAACTATGGATAGCAACTAATCAATGCAAATCTTCACGCATCGTTACTTCAAATTGGCTTTATTATGTATTGATGTCGGTCAAGGATTAACGATTTTTTAACGAAAACATAAGGGCTACTTATATTAAGCAAAATCCATTATAGTCTGGCAGATTCGGGGGTGGACCTGGATTTGCGGTGTATAGAAAATGTTTTGACTGATTAGGACAGCCAACACATTCAGAAACAAGAATCCACTTGATGTCACTTTGTCATCCTTGGGCAACTCTCATAATTCAAGATGGCGTCCAATAGGGTTATCATCTGTTAAAACTTCAAAGTAAAATACCTGTATAGTGCAAAATCCAAAATTTTCTGAGCATATTTTATCAATAATTGTTACAGATGTATCATTTTGTGAAAGAGTTATACTCTCAATGGTCTTTTGTGAGTGTAAAACAAAAATGGCATCCAAGATGGCCGCCTAAATTAAAAAAAAAGTTGAATTTTCAACCAACTTTCATTCTTTTTCATGTTTTTGAACATTATAAGTGGTGTAGAGGATGAATATGCAACAAATGAACACAACTGACATCACCTTGTCACCCTTTGGCAATAAAATTAGTTCAAGATGGCTGCCATCTATTTCAACCACACAGTACTAAACGCCTGTAGTGCAAATTCTGTGTTTTCTGACCCAATATAGTCCAGTTATGTCATATTTGTATCATATTGTGTAAACGTTGCACACATATAAAATGAGATTTATATCATTGTGAAATATAAAATATGGAATCCAAGATGGCTGCTAAAACTAAATAAAAATGAAAATTTTGATCAAATTTTAGTCTTTTTACACACGTTTTATTTATCAGCAGTGTAGAAAAATGATTACAGCTCACTAATCCAATACATGCCATCCTTAGGTAACTCTCATATTCAAAATCACACCCAAGAGGGTTATCATCTCTTAAGACAATACAGTTCTTGTGTATATTAACACTTTTGAAGGAAACCGTAGCGTCATTGACAATGTCCGTAACAACAATGACAGGGTGGACAACAGACCTGGCTTAATCTTAATCATTAATCATGATTACTTTTATTCGATTGAAATTTTTTTCAATCAAACATTATTCTGTAATCGTAGATTTTACGATTGAAATTAATCTTATTCGAATACTTTTCAAAAATGCCTGTAATCGTGATTGATTTTATGAATAGATTCTGATTATATTTCAAGATGTGCTGAAAATTCTTTTTCTGAAAAAAAAAAGAGTAAAAGAAAAAAACAAAATAAATTCATATCTTATATTATGTTCACAACAGGAATTATTTGACTTTCAAGAATTGTTGATATATCAAATGGGAATTCTGATACAGTAACAGACCAGGCTGTGTACATTTGTCATTATTTTTGTCATTATTTTTGGCTTCTAACTCTAAATGTCAAAAAAGCATTTTCTTTATTGATGTAATAAAGAAGATCTATGGCCAAGATGTAAAAAGTCCCTAAATCACAGATTTGGGAGGACAAATTTTTCAAGTTATGATTTTGTGACTGAATTTAGCATTTACAGGAAGAGAAATTTATACGCTTTTGTTAACAAAACAGTTTGGCTGATTTAAAAGAATCCAGATGATGCAACTGACTAATTTCCCAACCCACCCCATCTTTGTCCAAAATGAACCATAGGACTTTGGACTGATTCGCAGTTGTTTGTCAACAGCACTTTTCAAGGAAACAAAAATGGGCTTGTTTGCCATATGAATACTGAATAATATCCACACATTGATTGTTAATTATTTTGTATTTTGAAGTTTATTTTGAACGAAATGTACGCATATTGCATAAGATCTTTAATTTACAATCGTATAGTTTATTTCTAGGTACGTTCCCCCCCTAGACCCAGCATGTCCTTTCGACAGTATATGTGTTTTTCACATATACACATCATATCAAAGTGGCATCCTGGGTCTAGGGGGGGAACAGGGTCAGCAACACGAAAATGGATAATTTTCTGAAATTTTCCGTGAACAAAATCAAGCACTGTTTTTATGGACAATTTTAAAGACATCAACTGTAGAATTGTAAATATTCATGGCCGTATTTCTTGTCAAACCAGTGTCAGGGTGTGTATATTTAGTTTATGTATATGTATAAATAGATATACAGTACATGTTCAAAAGTAAATTTGCTTTCAATCTATGGTTATTGCACAATGCTTAGAAGTTCAAATTCCCTAAAAAATGTTAAAACCAACATAAATAGTATCACTGACTTTCAAAATATGCCAGAATACACTAACAACAACGAGCCAGGTCTTTGCGTCTTTTAAAGTGACATATCTATCAATTAGGGAGAACTCCCATTTAATCCATAGATGTCCTTGGTCAGTTATATGGAACAGACTATGGTTTCAATGACATGGGCACATAATAAAGTTATTCATGCATACCGGTCAACAAATTTAACATTATTATATATTTTCTTGTCCTCTTTGGGTTTTTAGCTCGACTGCACGAAGTGCATTGAGCTATTGCAGTCACCCCGGTCGTCCACGTTCTCGTTCGTGTGCGTTCCCGTTCCCGTGCGCGTCACACTTGCGTTAACGTTTTCTAAAAGTCCATATCTTGACAACCACTCATCAGAAAGCATTCATACTTGGACCATAGATACCCTGTAGGGTTAGCTTTCATTCCATGGCATCTGGCCCCTGCGTCCAGGCCAGGGGGTGGGGCTGGAGGTTAAAATCTAGAACACCTTTAAAAATGGCAATTCTTGTGTTAAAGTTTTCTAGAAGTCCATATCTTGACAACCACTCATCAGAAAGCATTGATACTTGGGCCATTGACACCCTGTAGGGTCGGCTTTCATTCCATGGCATCAGACCCCTGGGTCCATGCCAGGGGGTGGGGCTATAGGTTAAAATCTAGAACACCATTAATAATAATGGCTTTTCTGTGATATAGTATTCTAGAAGTCTATATCTTGAAAACTTTTTATCAGAGGGCTTTCATACTCGGACCATAGGTACCCTGTAGGGTTGAGTTTCGTTTCATGGCATCGGATCTCTGGGTCCATGCCTGGGGGGTGGGGTTGGAGGTTAAAAACTAGAACACTGTAAAAATAGATGTACTGCTGTGTAACTTTTACAAGGAGTCCATATCTTGACAACAATTTATCATAAAGCATTCATACTTCATACACTATAGGTTCCATGACATCGGACCTCTGGGTCGGAGTGAGGGGGGCGTGGCTAGAGGTCAAAATCTAGAACTCCCCGAATTTTTTTTTCTTTTTATTTCTTAATAGAAACAACTTAGGAAGATGGTTGGTCATTCATCTTTTGACTTTGTGACACTGACTTGTGTGTCATGACGGTAAGGGTCGTTTGACCTACTTTCCATGGTTCAGTGATTTTGCCTTATATCTTGACACTCAATTAGTATATTTTCATACTTTTTCAGATTATGAGTGAGTATGACCAGACCTTTGACCCCAATATACTTATAGGTCACTGTGACCTAATTTCACGGTTCAGTGATTTTGCCTTATATCTCGGTACTCAAATGGTTTATGAACAAACTTCTTTCAAAGTATGTTTGCGTATGACAAGACCTTTGACCCTGAAGTAGTCCTAGGTCACTGTGACCTAATTTCACGGTTCAGTGATTTTGCCTTATATCTTGACACTCAATTAGTATATTTTCATACTTTTTTCAGATTATGAGTGAGTATGACCAGACCTTTGACCCCAATATACTTATAGGTCACTGTGACCTAATTTCACGGTTCAGTGACTTTGCCATATATCTCAGCACTCAGGTGGTTTATGAACATACTTCTTTCACACTATGTTTGCGTATGACAAGACCTTTGACCCTAAAGTAGTCCTAGGTCACTGTGACCTAATTTCACAGTTCAGTGATTTTCCTTTATATCTCGGCACCCAATTGGTATATGGACATACTTCTTGCACGATATGTATGAGTATGACAAGACCTTTGACCGTAAAGTATTCCTGGGTCACTGTGACCTAATTTCATGGTTCAGTGATTTTGCCTTATTTCTCGACACTCAGTTGGTATTTTTTCATACTTCTTTCTGATTATGAATGAGTATGACCAGACCTTTAACCCAAACTTACTTATAGGTCACTATGACCTAATTTCATGGTTCAGTGATTTTGCTTTATATCTCAACACTGAATGGGTATATGATCATATTTCTTTCACATTATGAGTAAGTATCACTAGACCTTATAGGTCAGTGTGACCTTATTTCTCGGTTCAGTGATTTTGCCTTGTGTCTTGGCACTCAGTTGGTATATGAACAATATGAGTGAGACCTCTAAATCTTAGGTAGTTATAGTTAACTTTCATAGTTCAGTGATTTTGCCTTATTGCATCAAGGCAAAAAGATGTATGAGCATAATGCTTTGGGTTACTGGTCGGGTTTGACCTTATGTTTGACAAAGGTCAGAAGCAGTCGAGCACGCTGTCCTGCGACAGCTCTTATTTTTATCGAAATTCTCTCTGACAATTTTCAAATCATTTCAGGACCCTTCTTACAAAGAGGTACAAGTAGGCAAAGATCAGGAAAAGGCGCAATCAGAAAGAGATTCCCACTTCAAAAACCGAGGTGGGAAAAAACCAAACTAACAATCAGGCACTTATACCATGAAACATATCGTAAGCCAAATGAGCAGCTATTTTCCCAATAGGTGGCCACTCAGTTACCTTAACTTAATTAAAAATATGAAAACATACATAAGGCGCCAACAGCACAAAAAATTTTAAACACCAAGACATAAAACAAAAAGAACCACCACAGAAGTATCGCCTTGGAACGATCAGTAACACAAAGTTACTGGCGGGCTTAAACCGTTTTTACAGGATCCTAACCCCACCCTCAGCTTCTGCAGTGGTTCATAACATTTAGTAAGTTCTTCGGTCCTCGTGGTGAATCTCTAACTAGTCAATGAATCATCAAGAACAAACAAATAAATTATGATAAACATCCTGATGAATCAAAAACAAGGACTCACAGATTGAGTATGCTGCCCAACGAAGGAGATCCCTGGGCGCCGAATAACCTACTAACTCCGGAGCAAAAGAAAAACACCAGTTGGACCCCGGTGGGCCAAGCAACAGACAAGAAGCTCCGGCCCCAACCAACTAAAATGAATAGCTTTAAGTCGGGGCCATCATAGAGTCTGACGCCCGACCCACCGGCGTGCAATTTAAGAAGGCAGCATAGTTATCAACCATGATTGGGTTAAAAACTAAGCATGCAGACTGTCGCATAACATTCAAGTTATAACCTATATGTCTGTAACGTGTTATGATTTTTCTGAACTGAAAAGAAAAATCTTCAAACACTTCTTCTTTGACCTCAGTGACCATGCTTATAAACATAGAATTGACCTCATTCTAAATAGGCTTTGAAACCTATTGCAAAAGTTCAAACCTATTCTTACCTGGTCACATCTTTACAGATTAACTAATAAACAGGTGTCATATGGGTTGTGTTGTCAAAACACCCTGGAACAAGTTGGTGACAATAAACAAAAGATTAAGGGAATCGATCTCCCCCTATCTGTAGAGAGGCCATGACAGAATCAACAACTTTGAGAGTGATATTACCAAATTCAGTGATGTCAAAACATAATTTTAGATCTCATGATGCTGTGTGTGTGTGTTTATAATTTGGGTAACAACTCCAAATTAGATAAAAAAAAAATGCCAATTGATTAGAGTGTTGCAGTAATTTTGATCAATCAATCTTAAGATAAAGTGCCCAATACACCTAGATGATTCTTATATGCCAATATAATACCATATACAGTTAAATCATAACTGCTTAATTCAAGACTGGCTAGATTATGAATGCAAAACTAATCGATTGATTATTCGATTACATTTGCAAATCAATTGTTATTGTTATCGATTAAATTCAGGAAAAAATATTTTTAATCGTAATCGTTAATCGTAAGATTGAAATTAATTGTAATCGTTAGTGATTAACTTTGAAAGTATTCGATAACAGGTCTGGTGGACAAAATGGCGGGGTAAACTAAACTGGTACCCTGAGAGCTCGGGACTAATCCCCTCCGGTCAAGCCCCATCCCCCTGGTGTGGTATTGTCAGGTTGACGTTTCACCAATATACTATATTCTGATTCTGATGTCGTGGCAAATGTCAGATTGGTTCCGTTAACTAAAAAAAGTTAAAACGGGTTTCAGTCGGTCATGGGGAGGTGACAACAAACAATGCAAGGATTATACCAACCAGAGGACCAATTGTCCTGTAAACGCTCACCTGAGATCTGGGATATATACCAATAAACTTGGCAGACAACCACCGTGGGATATTTTTTTACATACGCATAAATCTTCTGTCCATTTGCTCATTTCAAGCAAGTTTCCTGCCATTAAATGACATTTTCCCACTTTTACCCATTCAAATGCATAGGCATCCTAAGTTGACCTTGCCGTGAAGGGTCAATGTCACCACAGGGTCATAATTCATAAAAAAAATTGTAGAGCTCAATTCACTGATGCTTCAATGCAAGTTTCAAAATCATAGGCCTTAGAATATTTTTTAAAGGAATTTGCTATTTATAGCCATGATGGGTCATCTTGGCCATGCGACCTAGACCATTTATGCAAACTTTCATTCCTCCTTCCTAACGATGCTTCAAATAAAGTTTGGCTTTGATTGGCCAAGCGGTTTTAGAGAAGAAGATCATAACGAAAACGTGTTCATGCAATAGGCTTTAAAAATTGAAAATTTTCAGCTGAATAAATTTCATATTTTTCTAATTTTGCTCAAAACATAGAATGTGGATACACTATAGAACCGTCTCGCTGAGTCGGTTCTAACGAGTTCTCGCAATCTATGCTTTGGAGCAAAAATAAGAAAAATAGGTACATTACGAAACTTTGCCCATGCAATACACAGAGATTTTTTTCAGTCGTAAAAAATGAAAATTTCTTCAGAAAAATCTTGATATTTTTGCTCAAAACGTAGATTGTGGGTACGCGTTAGAACCGCCTCGACGAGGCGGTTCTAATGAGTACCCACAATCTATGTTTTGGAGCAAAAATAAGAAAAATAGGTATACCCCTGCATACCCCAGTTTCACTATGTAAAAGTGGGGTTTGAGGGGGTATACTTTACACGGACTTGTTTTCCTGATGTACCCATGCATACGCCAGTTTTGCATTATAATAAAAGTGGGGTTTAAGGGGGCATAAATTGCATGGACATGTTTGCCTGATGTGTTTGAGACGGACGCCGGAGCATGGGTATACTGTAACTTCGGCTCAGGTGAGCTGAAAAGGGCGTTTTTAAACATTGCGTCAGCACATCAATGACACACATAAAAAATTCAAGGTTACATGCGATTTGCATAAATATTACATCAGTTTTATGTCCCCAAGGTCGAATTCAAATCATGTCAGAAACATGATATCTGTCACGTACCAACATCAAAAAGCCAGATGTAAGTTAATCAATAAACCCACGATGATTGTTTTCCGCGAAAGTCATCCGAATTAAAGAGTATTTCTTCGATTGGTTAGCTAAGAGATCATCAAACTCCTCTGCAAGAGATCATCTATTGCCATTTTTCTATTCTTCAAGTTAAAATTTTCGAGTTTCCAGTCAAAATTCTCGAGTTTCGAGTTACAATTTTCGAGTTTCCAGTCAAAATTTTCGAGTTTCGAGTTAATATTTTCGAGTTTCGAGTCAATATTTTCGAGTTTCGAGTCAAAATGTTCGAGTTTCGAGTTACAATTTTCGAGTTTCGAGTTAAAATTTTCGAGTTTCGAGTTAAATTTTCGAGTTTCGAGTCAAAATTTTCGAGTTTCGAGTTACTATTTTCGAGTTTCGAGTTACAAATTTCGAGTTTCGAGTCAACATTTTCGAGTTTCGAGTTAAAATTTTCGAGTTTCGAGTCAAAATTTTCGAGTTTCGAGTTACTATTTTCGAGTTTCGAGTAAATATTTTCGAGTTTCGAGTTAAAATTTTCGAGTTTCGAGTTAAAAAATTCAGTTTCTATAGGGTGCCGTTTTACTATTTATTCATCATTTTAGGATATCCATAATTCAAAATCATTTAATCAAGCTGAATTACGGAAATTTAGGATATCCATAAATCGAATTTTGGATATGAATTTTGGAAATCCAAAATTTGACTTATGGACATCCATAATACGATTTATGAATATCCATGATTTGACTTATTCATATCATTAAATCAGTTTGATTTATGGGTATCTATAAATACAATTATGGATATTATAAGTTGATGGATAGCAACAAATCAATGCAAATCTTCACGCATATTTGGAAACTTTCATACTTCAAATTGGCTTTATTATGTACATTGATGTCGGTCAAGGATGATAGTTTATTAACGATTATTTACTCAAAACAGAAGGGCTACTTATATTAAGCGAAATCCATTAACCAGTTTATGGTGAATGGACTTTCCCATCGTTATCATTTGGGTAAGTACACTGTCATTTTGAGGGGAATCGGTTTTGATTTTTATGTTTTATTTCATTTTTCAATGACATTTTCTTTCAGCAAACAGAAAAGCCCCAGATGTGTGCGTGTGTATGGTTGCGAGGAGTGGACCTTTTTTCAATGCTACGTAATGAAATATTACTTAAACCAGTTTTTGGATTTTTTTAAAAAAATAAGCCACTTTTTAACTCGAAACTCACTTTTTTTAACTCGAAACTCACTTTTTAACTCGAAACTCGCTTTTTTAACTCGAAACTCACCTTTTTAACTCGAAACTCACTTTTTTAACTAGAAACTCGCTTTTTTAACTCGAAACTCACCTTTTTAACTCGAAACTCACTTTTTTAACTTGAAACTCGCTTTTCTAACTCGAAACTCACTTTTTCAACTCGAAACTCGCTTTTTTTAACTCGAAACTCGCTTTTTTAACTCGAAACTCGAAACTCACTTTTTTAACTCGAAACTCACTTTTTTGACTCGAAACTCACTTTTTTGACTCGAAACTCACTTTTCTAACTCGAAACTCGCTTTTGTTACTCGAAACTCACTACTCGAAAAAAAGAACTCCTCCATTACAACTTCCTCTAAAAATTGATTGTAACCCAGTTCTAACTAAGGTGCCTTTCATATAAAAATGCAACAACTTTTTACTTAAATATTGGGATGCATTTCAGTGCTTTTGCTACGCACAAAATTTACCAGCTGACTCTCAAGTTTTAGAACAATCGTGGAAGCTACTAAGCAGATTAAAAAAGCTGGAGAATTCAGCAAGACTTCATGCATTTTATAGGAGATATTTTTATTTGGTCCGTCCGTTCGAGAAAAGAAAGCTTCTGTTCTTTAAAAAAAGAACCTTGTGTCATAAAAAAAAAAAAAAAAAAAAAAAAAAAAAAAAAAAAAACGTATTTGTTGGTTTTGATTTTACAAACACACCAATTTTCTTGTGTAGGACGTATTGGAAATTTAGATCCTTGAAAAAAAAAAAACTGTTCGAGCAATTTTTAGGGACCATTTCCAAGATAATTTTTGGTGTGCGAACTGCTAGGGTGTTCGAACTAATTGGTCATTTACCGTAAGTTCCGCCTCGTGAGAAAACCTGTCTTGGGGATGTACAGATACAGAAGATGGTCAGTGGCTTAAACTGTGATAGATCTGTAGGTCTAGCGTATACCGTGAAGATCTCTTTGATATGTCTGGCTGCACATGATAAGGATCAAAATCATCCAGATAAAGTTACGTGAACTAACAGTTTGATCTTGTGTTGCTGCTCATGTTGATCCGGACAAGTTTTTGCGAATTAGCTTATGGTCTGGTATGAACGCAGAAAAACGCTTACTATGTGTGGTATCTAGTCACAGACATTTCACCATCCCAGAATATTATGCTTACACTGCGGTGACCACACCGGTTTTCCAGAGACATCATTCAACGCGACTGGGAACAAACACCAACGCCAATGAAATCAATAAGCGACATTAGGAGGCATTCCTGCCAGGAAACATTTTTTTTTTTACCACGGATCAACATGATACCACGGATCAACATGATTTGTGGTAAATTGTTCCCAGACAGGTATTTACACACTACAAACTTATATTGACTTAAACTGCGTTAGTTGTTCTTAATCGCATTGGTTGCCTCTGGCGTGTAATCATCCTTTGTTGTGTGTGAAAACCCCGGATGCCAGACCGGAAGCGATTCAGTAACGTTACCATTCATGTTGTTCCCTGACGTCCCCTTAATTAATGTCGCTACTATTCGACCACCTCACCGCTGTGGCAAATTACTGGTTGGTTGAATCCCCACACGGTGCTACATGAGTATGGTGAGGGACACAAGTCACACACACTCAAAAGCAGCGAAACGTACATAGCACATACGTAGCACATACGCCGTTGATACGCGAGATACGCCACACGTACGTCGCTGATATGCCGTAGAAACGGAAAGAGAGTCGAGGATACGCCACACATACGTCACACATACGCCACACATACGTAGCAGATATGAAAGGTACGTGGTACATAATGCCACGGTTACGTGGCATGTTGACCGCTACGTATGTGAGGCGTATGAGCAGTATGAGCTACGTATCTATGGCGTACCTGCCACGTTGCTTTCGTATGCGTGACGTATGTACGGCGTATTGGACCTGCCACTTAATTGCTACGAAGTGCATACATGAAAAACGTAGCACCTCGGCGTATGATAGTATGAGCTACGTATTGATGCGTATGTGCTATGTGTGTTCGCGTATGTACGACGTACGTGCGACGTACCATTCGTATCTTGACAAGCTGTTGATTCGCGAGTCGATTCGCAATAGTGTGACAGCCCTATAAATCTACAACGTAGATATATTCTGTCCTTTGACTAAAGGTCATCACTTGTAAAAACACCTGGCCACTCAGCAGATTTTAAGTTTTAAGATGTTAGCTTCCTCGATTGGGCCTGTGATAATCGTCGGCTTTAATAATTTGTCATTAAATAGGATTACAAGTCATACTTGGAATCGCATTTTTTTTTTTTTTTTTTTTTTTTTTTTTTTTTTTTTTTTTAAAGACGGATGCTTGCCCGAACAAAAAGATAGCAAATGCAACAGAGATTATGCTTGGTAAAGCTATCGGTGACAAACTAAGATTACTATTTGTTAGTGTATCACATAATTGATGTTAGGAGCGATGCAGAAAATGAGAAAAATCATGAAGTACATTCCTTTTGGTGTTTTGTCTCGAGAAGCGAACGTTTTGTCAAATCAGGCGGCCAAGATAATCTAAGATCTTTTAACATGAAATGAGAAGCGTTGCCCCTTGACCATAAGAGGGTTACAGGGTGACCACAAATATAGGAGCAGGATAATTTTAATTTTCTGAACGCAAAGCAAGTAAAATTGAAAACATCAACAAAAGATAATTCAGTAAGCAGCTGTCTAGGACTTGCCAGATTAAGTGATGGTCAATAACCATCGAAGTTTTAAGGATTAAGTGATGGTCAATAACCATCGAAGTGATGGTCAATAACCATCGGATTAAGTGATGGTCAATGAACATCGAAGTTTGTTTTACCGTATCACGCACAGCGGCGTAAAAAACGGACACTGTCGTGACCACCAATTAGGAAAGATGGTCGGTCGCAACTTTAACCTTCATGAACGTTCTTAAATTCTAAAACGATGAATACATAACTAAAGTCTCTATCAGACATGACATTTTTATATCATTATTGTATATACGTGTATCGGTGGCGATTTAAAGGATTGCAGTTGCCTAGTGGTTATCCCGTCGAACTCCACATCAAGACGTCGTAGTTTCGATCACCACTGAAACCGGATTATGTCATTGAACATTAACTTCCAATGATTGATACTGGTTAGAATACCCTAGAAGCGATGTCTCTGTCCAGACATGACTGAAGAAACGTTGACTAGGACGTTTAACCAGAAACTGACAAACTGACAATTTTCTGCACAGACCACGTAACCAACTCTTTGACGCCACTTTAAACACCGGAATAAGTGACGTTACTAGGAAGGAACGATGTCGTCATGTGACTGAATTTTCATGATAATATCAAATTCGCACCAAAATATCTTTGGGGGGGGTATTAAACCTTTCAAAATTTGCATTTGGTGACGTATATCATCACGGTCGGATTAAGTGATGGTTAATAACCATCGAAGTTTGTTTTACCGTATCACGCACAGCGGCGTAAAAAGGAAATGAGCCTTCTCAGGAGAAAACCAACAATGTTGTTTCCGATCAGGTTGGACACAAATCAGGCTGTAGTCACAGAAAAGAGCTAGAAGCGGGAAATTTCGGATTTAAGAAGAACAGCTGTACTATCCGTCGAGCTAAAACAAAGTCGCTGATCAGTTCGCATATGCAGATTGTTTGTTTTCTCATGAGGCGGCTCAAATGTGGCTTTGAATTTGCTCATCGGGTTATCTTTTACGCCTAAATTTTTGACGACATTAAGCCTCTTCAAACAAAACACTTTGAATACAAAGCTAATCATTTAAGCAGAAAGGCATTTGCTGTGATTGTATTAAAGTTCCTTTCTTGTCTTCACCTGAACAAGGGTAATGAGCGATTTCGAACCAGCTGGCTCCTCGTAACATATCTCGTCAATATCAAAATGTAAATTCTATCATTAGACATGCTACTGGGCAGAGATCAACAAAGCCCTATAGATGTTTCGTTTAGGCATAGTTTCCCATTTTGTTAAGAACTTCTAAAGCTGAATATAAACCTTCAGTAAACACATACTCTCTCTCTCTCTCTCTCTCTCTCTCTCTCTCTCTCTCTCTCTCTCTCACACACACACACACACACACACACACACACACACACACACACAAGCCCGCGTGCACGCACGTATGCACACACGAAAACACGCATGCCTATACGCACGCACGCAGGTCTGCGAACACGCAGATGCAAACACCCACGTTGCTGCCAAAGAGTCGGCACAACTTATTTTCCCTGGAATAATAACATGACCTTAGTCAATTAATTTATTTTGCGCTCACACACACACATGCACGCACACTAAAATTTACGCAACTAATTGTAAGGATATCCTGTCTCCGTATCAAACATCAAATCATCTGCGAATCCAGGTGTAAATCT
The DNA here is from genome assembly GCA_964017185.1 of Rugalucina vietnamica. NCBI lineage: Eukaryota > Metazoa > Mollusca > Bivalvia > Lucinida > Lucinidae > Rugalucina > Rugalucina vietnamica. The sequence goes on from OZ024869.1 coordinate 51,994,709, forward strand.
GACCATATCTCCTAAAATAGATTTTATCTGTGTGCATCTAAAAATAGAGCTCAATGAGTGTATTTAGGTAGTTTGTTTAATCAATACGACATCGCCTTTCAGCGATTGATAAAACCACAGAGTTTGCCCACACAATAGAAACTTTTCCCAGACAATAGAAAACAGCTATATCATTATACAGTTATTTCAAGCTTCAGCATGCAGTAGTGCAAAATAGTTCCCTGGGGTGCAGGTACCGACATGACATGCCATTGCCCGAGGCGAATCTTACAGCTTCTGACAACATCAGATCATCCACAGAACGTTTTGACTGTTGCGCAGAAAAATAAAATGCCTTCTATACTATTGCCTGGAACTATTTCATGGACGCGTTATCAATAATAGTTGAACAAATAGTCGTTTCCACACAATTTTTGATGTAATCAGGTAATGAAATTCATTTTTTTTTTCGCTCTGATAACCGTGTTTGTAATAAACCGGCAAAATTCTGTTGCCAGCATAGTCCATTGACAATCCGCATGTGTGTATTTCTGTTGCTGGATGGACCAAAAGTGTTCAAGAGTAGGTCGCTTTACGACACATATATCCCAGTTGCTACCGATCAAGCGCCTTCTGCAGCTGAGGCCCCAACCAGGGAGCTCGTCTACAGCATGGGCCTGATCGGCAACAACTGATTTGATCCTTGCTGCAGTAAAATATAAAATGTGCACCTTTAAAAGTACATATATGTACGATGTAAAAACAATCAAAGAAAATGATGTGAAGTGTAGTGTTAATACGCGTCAGTGAAAGATCAGCAATTTCTCACCCACTAGACAAGCATTTCCCACCCACCAGACAAGCATATCCCTTTGTGTGCCTGTCTGAGATATTTCTGTCTCAGTACTAGTACAATTTTAGCTGTCTCAAAATGTCAATCATTTTTATTACCCAACATACTATATAAAGAGTAATTAAACATTTTGGACTGTTTTAAAGCGATTTCAGTAAATGCCAGTTTAAACCAGTTTCATTGAACTGTTTCAAGTCATGTGACGAACTGTTTCATGTGCAACAGTTTTGACTGTTTCCCAGTCATGTGACATGTTTTGCATGTTTTTTATACTGCCTCATTATACTTGCAAAAATTGTCAAACAAAAAGTAATAAAAAACAACCAACCAAACAAATGAACCAAGCAAACAAGAAAACATATTACCAAACAAACAAAACCAAACAAACAAAACCAAACAAACAAAACATTAATCACAAATAAGCAAATAAAATAAATCTCAGAAAACAGATCAAAGCTAAACAAAATACAATAAATTAAAACAAAAACAAAACAAAAAAAAAAAAAACAACAAACAAACATGCAAAACAAGCTAAAACATTATCAAACATAACAGACAAACAAAAACTGAACCAAACAAACAACTAAAGAACCAAAAACAAACAAACAGAACAAATAAAACTAAGAAATTGTAAAATAAACAAGGAAATTAAAATAAAACAAACAAACAAATGATCTGTACAGTCAAGCTATCACCCCTTGGAGCTATGGATGACCCGATGAACTGTTGCCCTCGGCCTTCGGCCTCGGGCAACAGTTCATCGGGTCATCCACAGCACCTCGGGGTGATAGTTTTGACTGTCACACAGGAAGGTATGAAATAGTTGTATACTGTATTTAGCTAATAGAAATGTACACCTCATGCTTACTTCCATATAAGGAAGTGATAAGCTAGGTGTCAACTGTCAGAGACAAAAATAGCCAAGCAGGTGTTAATTTCAGGAAGATATCAAGAGTAATTGTAGTCTGCTGCTCTCATAAAAATCTAGAAATTTAATTTTGCCGGGAATTTTGTGAATAAAACAAAATGATGATTTAATTTTTTTGTAAGGTGAGTGCAAATACAAAATTATTTTTATTTGTTTCACTGGCTAATTTGCATATTGTTTTATGTCCAAACAAAATGGCTGCCTGTACAGTACTTGAAGCCTATTCAGAGTCCAAATGTTTTAAAAGGTGGGTGAGAAAAATAATCAATGATGGTGTTGAAGCCTCAACAAGGAAATCTCAGGCTCGTTTTCAGATTATTCGAGTCTCATCCTCGGCAGAGCCTCGGATGAGACTTGAATAATCTGAAAACTTGCCTGAGATTTCCTTGTCTCGGCCTCAACCCCATCATAGATTCTTTTAATCCCTTTGTGTGCCTGTCTGGGATATTTCTGTCTCAGTACTAGTACAATTTTAGCTGTCTCAAAATGTCAATCATTTCTGTATTTAGCTAATTGAAATGTACACCTATGCTTACTTCCATATAAGGAAGTGATGAGCTAGGTGTCAACTGTCAGAGACAAAAATAGCCTAGCAGGTGTTAATTTCAGGAAGATATCAAGAGTAATTGTAGTCTGCTGCTCTCATAAAAATCTAAAAATCTAATTTTGCCGGGAATTTTGTGAATAAAACAAAATGATTATTTAATATTTTTGTAAGGTGAGTGCAAATACAAAATTATTTTATTTGTTTCACTGGCTAATTTGCATATTGTTTTATGTTCAAACAAAATGGCTGCCTGAACAGAACTTGAAGCCTATTCAGAGTCCAAATGTTTTAAAAGGTGGGTGAGAAAAATAATCAATGATGGTGTTGAAACCTCAACAAGGAAATCTCAGGCTCGTTTTCAGATTATTCAAGTCTCATCCTCGGCAGAGCCTCGGATGAGACTTGAATAATCTGAAAACTTGCCTGAGATTTCCTTGTCTCGGCCTCAACCCCATCATAGATTCTTTTAGTCCCGGTCCTGGTACAGGGAAGAAAAACTATATTTATATAAAAAGGTACAAATAAGCAATGATGATCGGGAACTGGTGCAATTAAACCAAAGTTTCGACCTAAAACTGACTGGGGGGAGGGGGGGGGGGGAGAAACTACTGACGATATCAGATACTAATACAAAGACAGTATATCGCTATTTTATTAATGAGTATCTATTTCCCTAAAGGTGATCACTCAGTTACCCCAACTTTACAAAATATGTGAATACGCACATAAGACGCCAACAGCACGAAAACTAGATACCAAACACAAAACAAATAGAACCACTACCAAAGTGCCACCTTGGAACAGTCATTTATATAAAGTTATAAAAAGTTATAAAAAAGTTACTTGGGACTCAAAACATTCAATTACATGCTAACTAGTCAATGAATCATCACGAAATAAATCACAAAAACGACACTGTTTTGAAAGCAAAATAATTCTTTAAATTTTAAATTTTAAATTTTTTTAACCTACAACTGTGGAGATTTAAAGAATCTATGAAGGGGTTGAGGCCTCAACACGGAAATCTCAGGCAAGCTTTCAGATTATTCATTCGGCAGAGCCTCTGATGAGACTAGAATAAACTGAAAACGAGCCTGAAATTTCGTGTTGAGGCCTCAACACCACCATTGATTATTTTTCTCACCCATCTCTTAAACATTTTGACTTTGAATATGCTTCAAATTCTATTCAGGCAGCCATTTTGTTTGCAAATGAAACAATATGCAAATTAACCAGTGAAAACACTAAAATAATTTTTTGTATTTGCACTCACCTAACAATGTTTTAATCAGTAATTTGTTTTGCACATAACATTCTCAGAAAAATCAAATTTTGAAATTTTCATCAAAGCAGCACACTACACAATTACACTTGATAATATCCTGAAATTAACACCTGCAAGGATATTTTTGGCTCTGACAGTTCACACCTAGCCCATCACTTCATTATAAGGATTAACACCTGCAAGGATATTTTTGGCTCTGACAGTTCACACCTAGCTCATCACTTCCTTATAAGGATTAACACCTGTACGGATATTTTTGGTTCTGGCAGTTCACACCTAGCTCATCACTTCCGTATAAGGAAGTAAACATAAGGTGTACATTTCACAGTATTACTTGAATAGAAATCATTGGCATTTTGAGACAGATAAAAATGTACTATTACTGAGATAGAAATATCTCAGACACACAATGGGATATGCTTGTCTGATGGGTGAGAAACAATTATACATCCTCGCTACAACTAGTGATTTAGTTTGCATGATCATGACAGGACGTTAAACCCAGCTCGCTTCAAACTAACTAAACGGAATTATAATACACTTAAATAAAATGTCCACCCAGAAACCAGATGGGAAAAGAAAGGACACCAAACCGCACGTCTTGGCACAGTCAGCGAAGAAATTACTGGAGGGTCTAAATAGATTCAACGTGGCCATAATCCAAAACCCTTAGATCGCTGTGATTTAACGACCAAAATTTGCTCGTATTAATTTATTCTTTGCAACCCTGCCGTCTCCAGAACATATTAATCTGGAATTTTAGCCACTTTATTCTGAACAAATTGGGGCCGGAGCTTCTTGTCTGTTGCTTTGCTCACCGCGGTTCAACCGGTGTTTTTCTTTTGCTCCAGATTTTCAGTAATGCTGTTTGGCGCCCAGGCTCTCCATTGCCGGACAGTATGTCCTCGTTTTTGATTCATCATTGGTGTTTATTATAAACTATTTATTTTCCTTGATGATTCACTGACTTGTTAAAGGTTCACCACGAGGATCGAACAACTAACTAAATGTTGTGAACCACTGGAGAAGCTAAGGGCGAGGTTAGGCGCCTGTAAAACTAGTTTAAGCCCGCCAGTAATTTTATATTACTGATGACACTGATCGTTCGACATTTCTGTAGTGATTCTATTTGTTTTATTATGATTTGGTGTTGAGTTTTGCACCTTGCACCTTATGTACGCTCACATCTTTTTAGTTTAGTTTGGGTAACTGAGTGGCCACCTACTGGGAAATAGCGGTTTACGATATGTTTTCTTACTATAAGTACCTGATTCTTAATTTAGTATTTTCCCACCTCGTGTTTTTGGAGCTGGAATATTTTTCTGGAAACATCATTCTGAAACAATCCGCATCACTGCATGCGCGGACAGCCAAACTTTGTCCATGATACTATTTTAGTCATCGTTAAGCCTAGGTTACCTTTGCCCCGATCATCGTACGATTTTTCGGTCTGCGATTTTCTCTACGATTTTAGACATCGTAGGAGATCGTGGGCTACGACGTATGTATTTACAATTCATACGGGCATCGTTCTATTTTTTGATCTGCCATTTGTCGACGTTCTCATACAAAAAACGCAAGGCGATCGCACGGTCGTCGTATGTCTCCGCAGATAGTACGTAGATACAGAGCCGTCGTCGGCTTTTGAAAAGTGGTCCGGCCATGAAAGGTCAAAGACGTTTCACGAGTGCCGAAAGCACGAGTAGGGGGAGAGCACGAGAGGGGGCATTCCCCCTCTCGTAAGGGGGGTTCGGGGGATCTCCCCCGAGAAAATTTTATATTTCCGGACGTCCGTAGAAATGATTTTAATGCACTCTGAGACAATTTTTGAGACATGATGAAGCCATGTACTGGTCGAAAACTATGAGGCCTGAAATCTCATACTCACAGGATTCCCCTTGCCTAAGGAACGCTCAGGGAATTCGAAAGACGTCAGTTGATTAGGAACCGGCGGTATATGTTCCATGATATAATAATAACATGCACGTTTTAACAAATTTTGGAATATGAAGAAAAATAACATTGCCAAAATTTTATACGTAAAATATTTTTTCGGCATTGTTGATTTAATACAATAATAACATTACGAAAACACGCCCATGCAATATACAGAAAAAAATTTTGAATGAAAAAATTCACTGGAAAAAAAATGATATTTTTCTTATTTTTGCTCAAAACATAGACTGTGTGTACACATTAGAGCCGCCTCGGCGAGGCGGTTCAAACGAGTACCCACAATCTATGTTTTAGAGCAAAAATAAGAAAAATAGGTTTACCCCTGCACACCCCAGTTTTTCTATTTAAAAATGGGGTATAAGGGGGTATACATTTCACGGACATGTTTTCCTGATGAACAGTGATTGGGTTACTGATAAGTAGACTTTTCAACTGTGGAATACAGCTGAACACTTTAAAAAATATTCCAAGATCACAGAGAATCGGTTTTATTCACAATGAATTAAAGAACACTTTAATGCACCTTCTCTTCAAACGATAATCCGTCAAAATCCAATAACATGACAATACCAGTCTTTAATACAGGTATCATTTTCGTGATTGTTTTTATAACGACCGTCTTTCACACCCTCGGGCAGATTCACTGAGCACGCTTAATATCAATGAATTGGGCCACCGCACTTCAAAAAAAAAAAAAAAAAAAAAAAAGAAAAAAAAAAAAAAAAAAAAAAAAAAAAAAATGAACAGGCAAACACGTTTTCGGCCGAATAATCGAAAATTGTGGTCCGGCCGAAACCATTTTCGGCCAAAAAAAGTGGTCCGGCCATGGCCGGACCGGCCGGACCGCCGACGACGGCCTTGAGATATCGTATTGATCCCGTGCGTTGTCCGTACGGAGTCCCTATACGTTTTGATACAAAACGCAAGGAGGCCGCACGGTAGTCGTAGGGTCTCCGCAGACTGTTAGTGGATATCGTACGGAATCCCTTGGATTTCTGACTGATGCCTCGGTTACATTTGGCCTACGATTAGCTTGCGATGATCGTACGATGCCATTTTTTGCATTTTCGTGCGGCCTCCGCAGGGTGACCTTACGATGTCCCCACGATTCTACGACCTCCTACGATCTCCGTAGCCTCTACGATCTTGTAATAGTCTGTACAATTACAAATTTTAAAATCGTAAGACCGTAGCCCCTAGACACGTCGTAGGGCATCATACGGGCACCGTTCGGATACCCTGCGATAATCGAGCGGTCACCGCACGGTTTTTTTTTATGATAATTTGGGAACAAAAATCGTACAGCGATCGTAGGGAGGCCGCAAGGGGTCATGCCTAGTAGGTTACATTTGCCCCGATCATTGTACGATTTTTCGGTCCGCGATTTCCCCACGATTTTTTAGTGTTACGTGCCAGGCGTAACTAGAAGATTAAGGAAACCAACAAGTTGGTTAGCGAGCAACAAGCTTTGTTTAAAATTTAACAAATCTATTTAGAAGTGATTTAACCAGTAATTACATGTGAAACAATCAAAAGCATATATACAATCAAACAAATGAATGTACAATACCTTTCAAGATGTTAATTCCCTTAAAGAATGTCTGAATGTCCCTCAGAATTTTTTAACACAAGTCTGTATCAGTTTCTGATCCCAAGAATTAAAGTTTGTTTCAAAATAGCACTATGTCCCAATCCAGAATCGAATATCACAAAGTAATCCAAGAATAAGTTTAAATTCCAGTAAGATAGATTTTGACTTCTTAATAGTAACAGTACCCAAAGATTGTCCTTATGAAAATTTGTAGCCCTTATATAGCACTGAGGAACATTCAGGATTCTTCCAGCAAATTCTATGATATCATATACTAAAAATAACAAGTTGTTTACCAAAATTTAATGTTCTGGAATATTCTAGAGAGGCCATTATCCTTCCAGAAAATTCCACAATATTCTTTTGACATAAAAAAAGATTTTTCTAGAAGATTCTACATCTTTGGTTCTTCCAGATTTTTCCGGACTTTTCCGTCAAAGAACAATTTGAAATTTCTAGAAAATTCTGAAGTAAACAACCTGTTTATGTCCAATATCTGGGACACTAAAAGTAAATAATTGCTAAGGACAACAAGTAAACATCATATGTATAACATCATACTTTCCTGGGCATACTCCCTTGGGAAGTTTACCAGTACTGAATGCACATCTTTCAACAAGTAACTGTCATACATAACATTAGACATCGAATGTGATCATGGTTTACGACGTAGGTGTTTACAATTCATACGGGCATCGTTCGATTTCTTGTTCTAGCTTTCTTCGATGTTCTGAGTCGGAACCGTTTGGAGATCGTAGGGAAATCAAAGGGTCTCCGCACACTTTAAGTTGAAATCGTACGGAGCCCGTGCGATGTCCGTGAGGAGTCCTTACGATTTCTTGCGGTCTCCCTACAATAGCCGTATGATGTTAGGTGTCCGTCCGTCTTTTGTGTAAGTTACCAAACGTGTACAACCCCAAAGGAAAAGGAAAGCTTTCAAAAAAGACAAACCTGGAGAGAAACAAGCCGCATGCGCTGAACGACAGAATCGTGCAGTTTTTCGGCCTCACTTCTACGATATATGTTTGTTAAGTCGAACAATTCCGGTACCGGTTGGGAACGGGACTGATTTTTCCGCTTCATGTGCCCCTTTAAAGACACACTCGGATCACGAAATAGTGTTGCTGATGGTGTTTCCGTATAGCGGGACATACTTTTGAATTTACGTAGGAAACACGCAGATAGTTTTATTTTTAATCTGCTCAGACGATCGTTTTCAATGAGGCTTGTGGCGCCTATTGAAACCTAATGGTGAAATGCAACCATATCCCATAAAAAATGCACAGCAATCACAGGCGGCCGCACGATAAACGTGCGGACGCCGTAGTATGTCCGTATGATGACCGCACGATTTTAATAAATTTGCGATATAACCGTACGGAAGCCGTACGATCACCCTAAAGGTCTACGATTATCTGACTATTTTAGTCCCAAAGTTATCATGACCGCACGATCATCGCAGGGTTTCCGTAAGGCGCCCGTACGATGATGCTACCTACGACGTGTCTACGGGCTACGGTCTTACGATTTTTAAAGTTTGTAAAAGTGCATACTACTACAAAATCGTAGAGGCTACGGATATCGTAGGTTGCCGTAGAAAGTCGTAGGAAGCCGTAGAATCGTAGGGGCATCTGTTTGCTTACACCGAGTAAAATTTACAAGGGCCCCGCCCAATGGAGCAAAAAGAAATAGATGGGCTGCTTGTGCAAAGTTTCTACAATACTTGCTGACCATTTAATTACTGGTCAACCGCTCAGGTCTAAACCTTTCCAGGAAAAGTAGTTCAAGCCGAACCATCCATACTTATAAGCCTTATTGGCTTAGTTGGGTGGTTATGTTTGAAGCTTTTTGTTTGGACGTCCTTATTTTGGGTAAAAGTCCCATAAAATGGAGCAACGTCCCGACATGACCATAGCTGTTGACTGGGACGTTAAGTATTAATTCGAACAAACAAATAAAAAATACCTACCGAAGCTAATTGACACGCGTGTAAAGGCGCATGCGAATTGAGTTTAACGTTTAACCAGCAGTATTTTTATAATTGCACGCAGGTGGGTCGGGTGTCGGCCTCATTTTAGTTGGTTGGGGCCGGAGCTTCTTGTCTGTTGTTTGGCCCACCGGGGTTCAACTGGTGTTTTTCTTTTGCTCCGGAGTTAGTAAGTTATTTGGCGCTCAGGGATCTCCATCGTCGGGCAGCTCACTCAAACTGTGAGTCCTCATGTTGGTTATCATGATTTATTTGTTTGTCCGTGGTGATTCGCCACGAGGACCGAACAGCTACCTAAATGTCGTAAATCTCTGCTGAAGCTGAGGGTGAGGTTAGGTACCTCTAAAATCGATTTAAGCCCGCCAGTAATTTTATATTATCGATCGTACCAAGGCGATACTTCTGTGGTGGTTCTTCTTGTTTTATGTCTTTGTGTTAAAACTTTTTGTACTGTTTGCGCCTTATGTATTTTTTCATATTTTTAGTTAAGTGTATGTAACTGAGTGGCCACCTATTGGGAAAATAGCTGCTCATTCGGCTTACGATATGTTTTCATGGCATAAGTGCCTGATTGTTATGCCCCCAACTTTGGAAAAGTTGGAAGGGCATATTGCTTTTGGCTTGTCTGTCTGTCTGTGTGTGTGTGCGTCCGTTAACTTTTGAACGGTGAATGGTAGGGTTTTGAAATTTCATGTGTGTATTCCTCATGAAAAAATAGTTGACCCGTATTTTTTTTCATGGCCGAGTTATGCCCCTTTTCTGAGTTATGTCCCTTTGAAAACAAAATTTGAAAATCTTGTGTGCAAGATATCTCAAAAAGTATTTGAGCTAGAGCCTTCATATTAGGTATACTGATTGAGGCTGAGGAGTAGATGACCTGATTAAGTTTTGAGAACTTTCCGTCAAATTTTGACAAAAATGCGGAATTTTGAAATTTTGATTGATTTTTCCACTTTTCGGTGAAATTTGAAACTTTTGAAAGGTGAATGTTAGGGTTTTAAAATTTCATATACAGATTTCTCATGAAAAAATAGTTGACCCATATTTTTTTTCATGTCCGAGTTATGCCCCTGTTTGGAGTTATGCCCCTTTCAAAACAAAATTTGAAAATCTTGTGTACAAGATATCTCAAAAAGTATTAAAGCTAGAGCCTTCATATTTGGTATACTGGTTGGGGCCGAGAAGATGATCACCTGATTAACTTTTGAGGACTTTCCGTCAAACTTTGACAAAATTACTCGATTTTGAAATTTTCACTCCATTTCTAACTTGTATGTAAAAAGCTTACATTCTGTTTCTGGATCGAGGTCAAAACAGAGGCAACCGAACAGCTTCCTCAGGAAATTAAATTTCACTTCATTCGAATGAAATGAATCATACAAGCTGCCAGTTTAGGGGCAAGCATACTGTTGGGGGCATAGTGTTTTACAAACACGCATTTCTAGTTACTTTAGTTTTTTCCATCTCGTTTTCTTGGAGAGGGATTCTCTTTCTGATTGTGCCTTTCCATGATCGTTGCCTACTAGTACCTTTTTCTCATGGAGTAATGCCTACGCCAAAGGTCATTGGCTTGCTTTATTGTAACATTTAAACGGTCGATCATATTAAGTGGCGTCAACAAATCTACAGTATTTTGTATGATTTTTAGTTTGACCAGAACAGATTATAATCACACTGTAACATTGTTTCTGATGGGCATCAATATCATTTGAAACAAATGATCAGGCATTGCATTCATAGAACATCCTTATTCAACTAAATCAAACTTAAAACTTCCTTCCTCTGACAATCCTTTGTGTGTGTTTATGCGTCCTCGTCTGTTGTCCATTTAATTTCACATCGTAGCTCATTTTATTTGCTGTAAATGTCAGAGCACAAAAACCTTTGCTTTAAAGGTTACACGTATTTTGTGCTTCTCATTTTCGATATTAAATGGTATATATTTGAGAGGTATGTGGTGTTATGTATTATTTTTAAATCTAAATGACTTTCTTCGGGCTTCTAATTATTTAATTACAACGTTGAACGTCGTGTATACTTTGCTTTACGACGTTGTTGATTTTACAAGTAGGCAACGATCAGGAAAAGGCGCAATGATCAGAAAGAGATCCCCACTCCTCCAAAAACCGAGGCTGGAAATAACTTAATTAACAATCAGGTACTTATACCACGAAAACATATCGTAAACCGAATGAGCAGCTAATTTCCCACAAGGTGGTCACTCAGTTACCTAAACCTAACTAAAAATATGAAAACATAAAACGTCTTTTCAGATATGGGAGTTCCAAAAGCCGGCTAAACACCATGGCCACACAGTTAACTTCAGACTATTTTGGCACCATCAGTTCAGGTACATTCCAAAACGACTATACCTTTATTGAAACAGTCGGCAAAGGAGGATACGGAGAGGTCTACAAAGTTGTGTCGAAGAAAGACTTTCATACTTATGCGGTGAAGAAGATCCGAATTGACAAACACAGGCAGAAGGAAAACTTAAATTTCATCAAAAGAGAACTGATAAATAATGCGAAGCTTTCACATGAGAACATTGTCAGGTACTATGATTCTTGGGTTGAACTCAGTGATGATCAGCACTCAGGCGGTTATGGTCTTTCTGGGGACAGAGAATCGTCAAGTGAAAGTGATATTACAGAAAAATTACCCAACGCAGCCTCTTTCGATGAATGTCACGGTTCTTGTGAGCCTTGGGCAATGCAAGAGGCATCCATTTCACATGAAGATTTTACTGAAGAAGATGTAATAGATGATGAGGAGTTCACCCCACAAACAACGAACTCCAATTTAAATCAAAATACGATATGTGACTTAGGTTGTACCACAGGGAGCAATGTTTGTACTCTATATAGTGAACCGTTTTCAGACACACTTATAGACTACAAACTAAACGAACCAGGACCAAGTGAAAAACTTGATAAAAGTTGTTTGGATCCAGATATCGATATTGTATTTACGGACGACACAGACATAGAGGTTAAAGACCTTGGTAATAGTAGTTACTGTTTGCGCTTCGAATATATTGAGGACATGTGTATGGAACAGCAAAGCGCACACAATCACGTGAATGAATTGCCTTTTACAGATTTCAGCCAGTTTATTCTTGGGACTGGAAGCTCATCGGATCTATTCAAAGGAGAATCCCATTGTTTCATGCCATCGGAAGATAATGAAAGTCCGATGGCTTTGAACTTGTATATTAAGATGGAACTTTGTGAAAGCACTCTCAGACAAGCTATAGACAATGGTATGTTTATTGAAAACGACGAACTCTGCTGGAATTACTTAAGACAAATTGTTACAGGTCTAAACTACATACACAGCAAAGGGATAATACATAGAGACCTGAAACCAAATAATATCTTTATTACAAATGAAAATCTTGTCAAAATCGGTGATTTTGGGCTGTCGAGATGGCAGCCGGGGTCAGATCTTCATAACGGTGCCGATGGAACAAATAATATCAGACAAGTGGATGATTTAACAGGTGGGAGAGGAACTTTTTGGTATAGCGCCCCTGAAATGTTGCATGCATCGAATTGCAATTATGGTCAAGAAGTGGACATGTTCAGTCTGGGATTGATATTCTTTGAGATGTGTTATGAAATAATGAAGACTTCGCAAGAAAAGGCTATGATATTCGAAAGATTACGCAAGGAAAGAAAATTTCCAGACAATTTTGATAGAAATGCCAAAGCAAAGCATGCACAGATAATTGAGACCTTACTAGCCCCTAATCCGAAAGAAAGAACCACGCTGCGAGAGATTTTACACTTAATTGATGGTGGTGACAACGCAAGGCTGTTAACGCAGGCTGAAACATTGATTGGACACATTGTCGACACCCAATGTAATGAACTCTACCGTTCGCTGATTGAAAAACTCTTCGATCGAAAAACAGGGCATTGTGTTCCTATTTACCAAAGTTGTACTTCGTCTGAACAGACACTGGCTACAAAGCTTGCGTTCATAAATGTGGTCAAAAGTCATGGTGCGAAAGATATATGCCTACCACTTTTCTTGCCCATACCAGATACCGAAAATAGTCGTAGTGGAGACGAGACAGTACTTATAGACGCAGAAGGCAACCCCGTATATATTACCGACAGCGCTCTGCGATCATTTATACACACTCTTGAAAAAAGAAAGATATCACCGATGGGTGCCTTCTACTACGCACAAACTATGAGCTTGGTACATGATATCTGCGAGGAGAAACGTTCCGTTAGCTCACCAGAGCTTTGGTATTTTTCGTTCTCTGCAAGCGATGATATGTTGTCCATTGCTAAATCATTACTGATTCTACAGAAAACGCTTACGAAGATGGGGCACTGTACAGCTGATTTTGAAATTTGCATTACCCACACGGATTTGGAAAATGGCTTGATAGCGTTTTACAACCTGGGCGAAACAGATAAAGGCGTTTTATGTAGAATCAACGACCTTGTAGTAGGAAGAAATGCTAGAAAAAGAGTACTAAAACGAGTGAATGAAAGTGGCATGTCCATCCCTGAAATTCTTGTTATGTCGGGAGGATACAAAATGATGATTGAAAAACTCAAGAAAATTCTAGGAAACCTACAAAGGCCGCTTCGTGGAACAGAGACTCATGACTTTGAGAAGCTACATAACGTACTTGATTTTCTGACACATCTTAAGGAGGTCATTGACGCTATTGGTGTAACCATAGACACCAAACTCGAGTTATTAATGACAGACCAGAATGGAATATCAAAAGAGTCGGGAATCAAATTTCGACTACGGAAAAGGCATACGTTGACTATTGTGGCAAAAGGTGGACAGTCAGAAACAGACATGAATTTGGACAGTGATGTAACGGAGAATCAGTTTATCTGGGTTCAGTTGGACCCATTACAGTTGGAAGATGACACTGAGACCCTATCAGCGCCGGATGTCACAATAGTGTATGATAAAACAAATCCTGAGGAGGTAAAAGGTACATCGTATTTGTGTGGCCAATTAACAAACCTCGGCCTAACTGTAACCGAAATTGAACTCAAAAGAGAATTCTCAGGCGCAATTTCTATCTCGCCACACTGTAAATTTCTTGTTAACTTCGTTTCATCAGTCTTGGAGGAGAGAGATACAAAGCTTCAAAAGATTCCTGTAAATATCCAAACAATTGTGAATCATATCAAACAAAGGAGACACTTTCACTGTATGAAATACACACTGAATTATAGGATACATTATCATAAGGCAAGGATAATTAGGATTTTGATATATAGGGTGCGTTTGACCAATCACAGCTCTCAATAAGGAACGCGTAAATGAGGTCGAATGAACAATGCGCGTATGGGATTAAATTGACTGTCGAAATCAGTAAACTTGGACTCCTACCTTATTTCTGTAGCTTTGTTGGACGGTTTGAGCCATAATAAATAATGATGGTTCTCTCACGCCGAGCTTACTTTAGCCGTCGGGCTTTGGATATCGTCGAGGGGTGTGCTATCCTTGTGGTGAAAACCAAGCCAGTAGTTGCAAAACCAGAGCACTACAAGTATAAAATACCATTCATATATAGTTGGAAATATAAATTATAAATATACCATTCACATTATGTCCCCTTTTACAGGCATACTAACAGAATTTCATGACATTGATGGATTCTACACCTGCGTCGCCATTCTAGGGCTAAAACTTCTAAAGAAGCATCATTTGAAGCCCTAGCGACTGCAGATATTTTTAAAAGTTGTACGACTGAATCATGCGGCATCCCTGAGACTCTGAAGAAACAATCTGTTTTGAGTTATGCGCTGACAGACGATACTATGAAACATTCATATGACATGTATTGGAAACAAAACTGGTGGATAAGATGACATCTTCGCTATACGATTGTTTTATTTCATAAATCATGAACTGGGACTTCCAGTTTGTTTCGTTAACTGCAAGGTGGTGTATCCAATAGTAACTAGTATATGTCCTTTTGTTTGAGCATATCATTTAGAAAAACATACCCATGCAATATACAGATATTTTTAAAAAGGTACAATTAGGCAATGATCAGGAAATGGCGCAATCAGAAAGATAACCCCACTCCATAAACCGGGGGGTGGGAAAATAAAAACTAAAATGACACTTCGGTACGTATACCAAGAAAACATATCGTAAGCATATAACATATAGTGAGCAGCTATTCCCCAACAGGCGGTCACTCAGTTACCCGAACTGAAAAATATAAAATCGTACATAAGGCACAAACAGCACAAAAATCGACACCAAAACACAAAACAATTAGAACCACAACAGAAGTATCGCCTTGGAACTATCAGTAATATAAAATTATTGGGGGGGGGGCTTAAACCGGTTTTACAGGCGCCTAACCTCACCCTCATCTTCTGCAGTGGCTCACAACATTTAGTTAGTTGTTCGGTCCTCGTGGTGAATGTCTAACTAGTCAGTGAATCATCATGGACAAACGAATAAATCATGATAACCACCCTGGTGAATCAAAAACGAGGACTCAACAGATTCAGTAAGCTGCCCGACGATGGAGAATAACTAATGAAACCCGGAGCAAAAGAAAAACACCAGTTGAATCCCGGTGGGCCAAGCAACAGACGAAAAGCTCCGGCCCTAACCAACTAAAATGAATAGCTTTCTGTCGGGGCCATCATAGAGTCTGACGCCCAATTGCAACCCACCGGCGTGCAATTAAAGAAGGCAGCATAGTTATCAACCATGTTAAAAACTTAGCATGCAGACTGTCGCATAACATTTAAGTCATAACCTATACGTTTGTAACGTGTTATGATTTTTCTGAACTGAAAAGAAAAATCATTCCTTCCTGTAAGTTTCTTAAATTTGTAAACCAAGTTACCATAAAATTCTGCCCTAACTTAAAATCGTCTTTAGCCCAACATTAAATTTAAAAATCAACTCATCGTGTCTGCGATAAAATTTAGAAAATGTTTTTCGAAGTGTAGGATACCGATAACCCTGTGCTGTTGCTGGAGAAGTTTGGCTGTTAAACGTTGAAGTCCGCTACATGATTGCAGACTCTAGCAAACCTAATAAGTTGCGAAATGTACACACCATATGAAGCACGGCGAGGAACGTCACCATCCAAAAACGGAAAAATTGCTATATCAAAATCAAAGTCATCGCGTTTATCATAAATCTTAGAAGAAACAAATCCATTTACAATAGAAAGATGTAAATACAAAAAGGGTGCTTCTGTTGTGTTGGCTTTATTCAACTGTAGTTCAGGTGGATAAATTTGATTGACCATGCTTTCAAAGTATGGATTGTCAATGTTCAAAAGGTCATCGAGGTACCTAGAAGTCGAATTAAAGGCCTCGATAACATCAGCTTGATTGTCATTGTTAAGAGAATCCACGAGTTAAAGTTGTAATAAAGAAAAATTCCAGTCACTGTAGAAAATGTTTGATATTTTCTTATTTTTGCTCAAAACATAGATTGTAGGTACACGTTAGAACAGCATCGCATTAATTACAAGTTTTCTTCAAAAAGTCATGCACATTTTATTATCTGTTATGATGCTTCATCGAGTCGATCCTATAAGATACCCACGATATATGATTTTATGGATTAATGTTGAAAACTACTGATTTCTCTCATTTTTACTATAATGTAAGGTAGCAGTCACACGGAGATGTTTCCGTGAAGCTTACCAGTTTTTTTTTTAAATAACAATGGGTCATTTATTCATTATCAAGTTATATTTTCGGTAGGGTTTAACAAAGAAAGTAAATTCAAGTCATGATATTTGCAAAATTAATATATATATTTAAACGACAAAAAATCTAAAATTACCTCAAACTGGCCATCTGACATCATAAAATGATTACAGTACAATACAATGTACGAAGACGGTACAAGTAGGCAATGATCAGGAAAAGGCGCAATCTGAAAGAAATTCCTACTCCGAAAACAGAGGTGGAAAAAAATTAATTGACAATTAGGTACGTAAGCTAAGAAAATATATCGTAACTCAGTTACCCAAACTTAACGTACATAAGGTTCAAACAGCACAAACATTCGACCCAAAAACATAAAACAAATAGAACCACAACAGAAGTACCGCCTTGGAACGATCAGCAATATAAAAAGACTGGGGGCTTAGGCCAGTTTCACAGGGCCTGTGCCTAACCTCACCCTCATCTTCTGCAGTGGTTCACAACATTTAGTTAGTTGTCCGGTCCTCGTGGTGAATCTCTATCTACTAGTTACTAGTCAATGAATCACCAAGGACAAACAAATAAATCATGATAATCACCATGATTAATCAAAAACGAGGACTCACAGATTCAGTAAGCTGTCGACGATGGAGATCCCAGGGCGCCAAATAACGTACTGAAATCCGGAGCAAAAGAAAAACCCCGGTGGGCAAAGCAACAGACAAGAAGCTCCGATCCCAACCAACTAAAATGAATAACTTCAAGTCGGTACCTTTTTTCTTAGCTGTAGATCCATTTTTGAGTTAAATCAATGATATTTTGTATTTACATACAATGTGTATTATTTATATATATACATATACAACATATATATTCTGAATAAGGCACTTGGATTTATCTCCTAGAATTGTGAAGTTAATTGTTTGGAAAAAGAATCATTCACTGCCATATGTTATGTCCAAATTTATATAACACGTGTATTATTTGGTTACAGTAATAAAAGTTTCTACTTGATAGGCTGTACTGTCCTTTCAACTTTAACTGACTTGCAGCTTCTTAACTATCATCTAGATTCAATGCCACACAGCTAACATTGTTCAACATGTTTACAATAACAACAAACTTACGATGTCTTTTACCGATTTACAAACCATTTCATCGGAAAGTCAATTGTAAAACCGCGGTTATACTGCGTGTGCTCTCCAACTTTCCAGAAGTCCACGGGTACATTTCCCATGGTATCAGCCAGTACAAATATCCATCGGAGGGGCGTGACGTATTGCTCTTCGAAGGAACCTGAAGGGTTCCGGGCCATGGCTCTCAAGTGGAAGGCGATTGTGTCGTTGGTAGTCGGGTCTATCTCTAGATTGTCAGCTGTGTAAACCAGGGAGTAGTTTTGATTCGCTCGAAGAGACTCGAGATCCATGATGTAACGTACATCCGCACCCTGAATAATAGCATCAGCAAGTGTTTGCTTGTCACCAGCCAGAACGGTACCATCCGAGTCAACGCATAGGACATTCTCCCAATCGCGAGTGTCTACAAACCACTTCATGGCGCGCTTCACCGGGTTTGGTCCTGCAACTGTAGTCGAGCTCCCGACATTGATCCTTGCAACATTGCATGTGCCCGTTGAGCAGCATATCTGCCAAAACCAATAGACATCCGTTGGAAAATGTGTCGTGTCTTGCCTCGACAAGTGGTTAACCAACTGAGCACAGACATGACCATTCCTGATCATGATTTCGTCTGCCTCGCTGGATGTGTGGTCGTCATACAGCACGCGCACCCGGTGACCGGCTTCAAGAGCAGACACCAAATCAGCGAGGTTTCCGTCTGTCGGGTTCCCATCTTCATCATGACAATAAACGGCTTTCCAACAAGGATCAGCGTACCAGTCCATGTCCACAGTGTCGTTAACCTCGTTGACCTTGTTATGGTCACCGAACTCCCAGCTTGAAGTGTGTCTCTCTCCGTTTGATGAATGTAGCATGAACTGCCAGAAAGCGTCGTCCTAATCAAAGAAAACGTCGTGTAAAAATAGATATGATATGATAATTGAGCCTGTGCGTGAGAAAATCAACAATTTGGAGTTCCGACCAGGTCCGACACAAACCGGGCTGTACAGTCACAGAAACAGGCTAGAAGCTTGAAATTTCGGATTTAAGAAGAAGAGGGATTGTACTATCTGTGTAGCGAAAAACAAAGGCGCTGATCAGCTTACCAGTATATGAATAGCCCTAGATTTCCTGTGTATCAATGACCCATCTTTTCTGGCATCCCTGTATATTGGTATTTGCAAAGATTGGTGTAATTGAGGTGAAATTGCTGGACACCTTTATTATTATGTTTGTTTGTTGCTGCTGTTGTTGTTTTTCACCTTGTTTCGAAGCAGCAAATTAGCTACAATTAGTATATGAATGGGTATAAAAATCAAAGGACAGTATATGAATGGGTCTATTTTTCAATGACCAGGTATATGATTGGGGTAGGTTTCAGAAATTTGGGCCACACACCCGTATCACAATTACCCCTTAGTTACCCCCCCCCCACCCCCACCCCCGGTTTTCGCATATGCAAATTGTTAGTTTTCTCATGCACATGTTCAATTATTATAATTTAATCGCTGTACGTGATTTGTTTAACCTCGATTATTAGACCCAACGTTTCATGGTGTACATATATGACATCGACTGTGCGTGACAAATCGTGCTTCTGTACAAGCTAGGACTAAAATAAAATACAGGTTCTTTTTTAACCTGTAGCGAACTAAGCCGGAACACAATTTATTCATTGGACATTATTTCTTTCAACAAAAGAAAGAATCTCATTATTCATGTAAAATTGACTTTAACAGGAGTTGTACACGTATATCGTGTTTGGTAATATTGTAATTTAATTTTACTTGGAATTCATATCTGTCTGGGGATGTCACCAATTCTTGTCCTATATGCCACAATGCCATGGCTCCAACTTCGCTGTCATCTGCAGAAATTTCGACATTGTCGACTGGAAAACTGTAGCCGGCATTTTCTGTGTTACGATAAATTATTCTGAAGCTGTGACCGGATCTGATGCTTGTCAGCAACCTGTTGTATATGTTTCTAACGTATCTCGAGTCCGGATTCCTTCCTTCCCTCGTTGAAAAAACGGGCGGTGTTGGCATACCTCGAGTTCTAAATAAAAGTCAACAAAACATAAACGATCACTCGCGCCATAAACGATCACTCGACGCTCATTTAAAAGTCGACAAAAGATAAACGATCACTTGGTTATATGTTTATAAATACAAGTCATGTTGTGTCTCGGGTCCTCGACAATATTAACTCATTTAAGCCTGGCGTCCCCTTTATGGGACATAGGCAAACAGCATAGCCCCAGATGTGATGCCGCAGAACGCGGCGTCCCATCTGGGGCTACTCTGTTTGCTTGGAGGAATTTCATCGAAAAATGAGATAAAAATTAAAAATCACTCCTGACACCCCTAAAAATGAAAATGCACTCATCCTATTGATAATTTCGTCAAATATGGATTAATCGATTCTAGTCTCACTGAATTGTGTTTTAAAACTTATTCCTGCCCACATTCCGACAACTTGATGATTATCGGTAGCGTGAACTGTATTTTTATAAGTATGAAAATGGTAATTTATAAATAGAAGTTTTCAAAATGCAAATGAGAAATTTAACATTAAAAAGCAGCGGGTATAACTGCGTTGAGATTTTAAACCATTAACTTATTTCCGCTTTTAATTTGAAAGGAAAAAAGATAAAGGCTTATCTTGACCGACTGAATCGGTATTTGTTCGAGTCAATATTCCAATATTATCCTTGGACTTAATTAAATAAGTGGTTTCATTTTGTCATGATTACCATTTCATCTGTCGTCTTTGATAGTTTATTATCCATCCACATCGATGGTGTTTAGCTAAAATTATTAATTATGATCAATGTAACTTGTTCAGAGCATGCAGCCAGAGTGACCCCTATACTACTGCTTAACAAAAAATCCATAACACTAAAAGAGTTAGTCCACAATCAAGTTTATGGGTATCGGGATGAGTTTATTTTTCATTTTCATTTTTCGGTGGATTTCTCTAAACAAACAGAACAGCCCTTGATGAGACGCCGCGCTCTTCAGTGGGATCACAGCGTTTGCCTGGACACCAGACCACGGGGCCTACCAACCTGACAAACCACGTGAGCCCGACATTTTCCCTCGTCTCGTTGATAAATGTGTGTTCACCAACCTTCCACCTGGTTGTGTGCCAGTCACCAGTTGTACAGAGGTTGGAAAGTTCCCAAGATCCAGCGCCATCCTGAATAGAATTCAGAATGTTTATCGCAGTTACGGTATATGTCGTTTAAGTCGTATATGTATAAATTTGGAAATTGTGCAAAATACACTATAAACACTAGTTTTTATCATTTTTACATTAACTTTATTGTTATTTAAAAAGTATTTGCGTCTCTGTACTTGCCATCATCGTTTTGGTTGATATGATGAATACCTTGCTGAGAAAGATCCAGCTACCTTTTCCTTCATTCCTGTCTATATTTTCTGTCCATTATGTTTCACGTTTCATTTCTGCCCCTCCTGGTGTCTACCTCATGCGCGGATCCAGAAAATTTTCTCGTGGGGGGGGGGGGGGGGTCCAAATTCCCAGAAGGGGTCTGGCGGAAAATTTCAACATGGCAAAAAATAATAATCTGGCAATTCCGGGGGGGGGGGGGTCCGGACCCCCTGTCCCCCCTCTGGATCCGCCCATGTACCTTGCGAATTATTAAAATGCAATTGTTTCTGGCCTGGTTTTCTTATATATGGTATACTTGCACTTTGTAATTTAAAGTCGACTGAAAGCATATTTTATCGCATTTTAAATTTTTAAATCCACTGTTACAAGGTTTATGGCAGAAAAAAATCAAACCTCGCCGACACCGATCAAGTCATACTATACCTCAAAGTTATACAAGCCGTCTTTAGAGACACCCATAAGCGCCATAGCACACGTATCATTGCCCGGACCATCGACTGGTGAAATGTTTTGAATATTGGTCAGAAAGAACGGGGTGCTGGGATAGTCAGACCTAAGGACTCTGACCTCTGCTCCTCGGTTAACAGCGTTCCGGAGTCTTTCTTTACTGCCAAAGATGGTCGCCCCTTCACTGTCATGTTGGTAAGCTTTTATCCACCGCGTGTCTCCGCAGTGAGCTTGTAAAATATAAGACGCGTACACATACAAACACTCATTAAAATGCTGATGCACCGCAAATTTTAAAGCTGAAATCTGAATGCGAACTGACTGGAAATATTACCGGCGTTATAGATTGGGGTATATAACATTCTTGATTAAAAAGATACGTCAGATGGTTGATGATAGACTTGAGAATTCAGTGATGTGTGGAATGTAGGTCAAGGGCATTGAGTCGTAGTGATTACTATAGCTAGCCCATGCTCTCGAGACTAGCAACAAGCTATTGCTATTGTTGTTAATGTGATAACTTTGCAGTCTTTATCTTAAACATCTCAATCCGGCTCGACCTTTATAAAGTGACCATGGTATACTTACGGCCGTCAGATAGCACAACTCCAGCGAGCAGAAGCCATGACAATATGGTCAATGGTACAGATACCACTGAAAGTACAGGGAAATAAAAACCATAGTGGTAGAAATCTAAAACCATAAGAGTAAAACGTCCCTGCCATGTATCCCAGGGAGGAAATGCTTAAAGTGAGCGTCCATACACTCCGAACAGATGGTTCCGCGACACAAAACGGGTCCGAGCTGTATTTGTTAAAAAAGACAGAAATGATGATGATGATGATGATGATGATGATGATCTCTTGAGGAGCCTGAAACAGTTAAATTTTGAGTCATTGTTGAGTGCACCTGAGGGGCAAGCAAAAAATACTTTTCCGAGTGGCAGCTTTCGTCCGATTCCATCTTTCAAGATAAGAAAAAAACGTCATCTAAATCTAATGGCGTCAAAAAAGAAAATACCCATTGCGGATACTGACACACATTTATTACGCTTGTTTAGTGTAATAACGTGCATTCTACACAGCTGAATGCTACTTGATTTTAACAGCATACATAACGTCTATGCGCTGAAATGCCGTAACGCCGTCTAACATGGCGCTTTCGAATAGAATAGACTGCTCCACTGCGCATGTGTCGGATTTGAAAATCCAATAACACAAGCAGACAGCCGTACGCCAATATTTACATCCAAGCATTCGTGGATGTACTAATTTTAGCTACGATATCCCAATACTATAATTATACCGCAGATCTATGTTGCCGATGTGTAGCTATGTCGTTATCAATGAAACCATATCAGGTGTTCATTGTTTCTTTTAGCACAAATCTAAAAGCAGAAAAAATGTCTCGTTAATAACAATAAATAGGCATATGTGTGGTAATTGTTGAATTAATGATTCCACAGTTGTGCTATGTTACTGCAAATGATGGTATGTTTAAACGTAGCCTGTACATATGAAAGAATCTGGTCATAGAATTATGAAGGGTTTGCAGCATACAACTTTTAAAAACAAGTTGGATGATCGAACCCGTATCTGAACATATAATTGAGCAGTGCCATGAAAAACCAAACGTTTTGCATATATATGCAAAAGCAAAGACGCAGATCAGCTTCGCTTTCTTTCCTCAATTTCTATGTCGAAGCTAACAAAAAATAAAAAGTCACTAACATCACACAACTATCAATTGAACATATTAACACAACATGGAGCGTTATTGCCATTTTCTGAAAATCTGATGCGTGTTTAGAATCGGGTAATTAAGAGATGACAGGTTTATGTATTATTTTAATAGACGCTGTGGTTGCACGACAAGAAACACAGAAAAAAGGGGCATTTGGTCGTATACAAGCCGACGTGTGCCGCAGAATATAAAAGACACAGAAGAATCTTTCGTAGTTCAAAAGACGAGTGTGCTATTTTTTCAATATGTGGACTATTTCTAGTACTATTGTATTAATTACCGTTAATAAGCAAGCCTGTTTTTCTTTTGCCACGTGCCGCCAATGATTTACAAACACATAATTCGCTGTTACAATAGCATCATTAATGAGCCGCCTCGTGGGAAAACTAACAATCTGCGTAGACTAGGCGTAAACAAAGACGCAGATCAGCTTCGCGGTAACCGCGAAGCTGATCAGCGCCTTTGTTTTCGCTTCACGGATAGCACAATTCCTCTACTTCTAAAATCCAAAATTTCATGAATGCTTCAAGCTGTCTTCTGCGACTGTACAGGCTGGTTTGTGCCGGACCTGTTCGAAAACCACA
This sequence comes from Rugalucina vietnamica, assembly GCA_964017185.1. NCBI lineage: Eukaryota > Metazoa > Mollusca > Bivalvia > Lucinida > Lucinidae > Rugalucina > Rugalucina vietnamica. The sequence continues at coordinate 52,018,823 of OZ024869.1, forward strand.
TTATTGGTTTTCCCACGAGGTGGCTCAATATCTATGCTCTGCAGCCGATTCAGTGGGGGAAGCCTTTCTTAAAATAGAAAATCCGATTATCGTAAAGGCTGTGACTCAGGTCATGTAAACAACTTTTGATTGGTTGGCCCCATGGCAACAGCGTGTAAACAAGTGGCCATTATTGGGCGTTCAGCTGGCGTGTGATTGATAATGAACTCGCTCAGCCTAGCGGGCTATCGTATAGAATATCATAGAAAAGTAACATATGTAACAGTTAAGTACACCTTGAGAACATCGAAATTATGTACATGTATATTGTCTTAGAGATTCTAATAAATAAATTTAATTTACAGAACATCATCAACTGTTTAATTTAATTATTTATGTATTTAGACCCAACATTTCGGGTTACAATATGTAAGTGATCAAGTTTACCACTGATTCATATGTTTAAAGACCAGCTGCTGACCGCCAAAGCAAATAAAAAGGATACAAGTAGGCGACGATCAGGAAAATACGCAATCAGATAAGAGATTCCCACATCTGAGGTGGGGAATTAACAATCAGGTATTTATACCATGAAAACATATCGTAGGCCGAATGAGCAGCAACCAAAATGTCTTTATCAAGATGTCTCCTACGTCGTTTAATGCAATCAATATAATACCAATTCAAACACCTAAGAACATATGGACAACATTACAACAGTTGTCAAAATATTGATTTTTTATGAGATATCATTTAAGAAAAGTGATGAAGTTAACAGTTGTCAACATCAACATCTTCAGAACATGGAAATTATGTTAATGGAGTTAAAGGCTCCTTACAGAAGTAACATATGTAACAGTTGGGTACATCTTGACATCTAAATCATTTGAATCAAAATTCTGTTACACATCTTCAATCTATAAACCCTCATCAGCCTATTCATTTTAATCGCTTTTTGTGTGACGAAAGCTTTTGCAAAGAAAAATTAAAATCTAAAATCTGTGGACTTTTTAATTTTTAAATTTTATGATCCATGCAGGCCATCGTAGATAAGATGCGTTCGGATTTTCTCCATTAGCGTGTTCGGATCAAAGGCTCTGCTCAACAGAACGAGTCGTTTCGGTCCAGCGACTCTTAAGGACTCTCGCCGTAAGGACATTTGAAAAGCATTTCCTCTCAGCCATGTCTCTGCAAGAGTCATACTGTCTGTCTGTCTGTCTGTCTGTCTGTCTCTCTCTCTCTCTCTCTCTCTCTCTCTCTCTCCTGCATCATGTACCCTATTGCAGAACAGATAATTATTAATCTTCGACAATTATCTTTTTAAAGATGTTTCTTGTTAATGTTATTTTCATGAGATTTTAAGTTGATTAGAGTGAAAATGCAAGAATAGCGATCAACCATGGTCTGTTTCAGTGTTCAAACATTCGCTGGATCTATTTTTCATTTCATAACAAATTGACTTAAATTTACTATTGTTGTAAAGGGAAGTAGATAGGGGGTACTTTAAGGCATGTGTCAGATTTTACAATCGTTGAACAATGGTAAAACAGTTAGAAATCGCCATTTTATGAGGTAGCCTGTGCGTCCTAAAACGAGTGCTCATGCGTTTCAGATGTTGCCTATGCGTTTACTATGACCAGTGTGGGTGTAAGCGCTTCGCTACGATTAGCAATTTTGTTGTTGTTGTTCTCCTTATGTACACATACACATGTAATCTTAAAGCAAACACATGTGTGTTTGCTATTAATGTTTGGAAGTGTGGACGGGTAATAACAAGAAACTCTGTAGAGCTTAACTAGGAACATATGTATAATATATACATATTGAGCTGTGGAAATGTGACTTGCTCAAGGCCACAACAGACGACGTCCAGGACAGGGATCGAACCTATCCTATAAGTTTACCATGTGTCTTCGGCTCAGGTGAGCTAAAATAAGTGCAGACTAACATTCACTTTAAAAAAAAAGTGTAGAAGCCTCCTATCCGTGGCTTAGTGGTTAAATTGATACTCGTCTTGTAAAGGTTCGATCTCGGGCTTCTCGAATCCTTCGGATGAGGCTATTAACCTCGGCAATTTTTCAGGACAAACTGGTGACAAAGATATACTGTGACGAGTATGGAGACTATGTTGTGCCTAAAGTCCATGTGACCTTGTTTTCGGGCCTGACTTACAGATAAAAAAAAAATCACTGATGATATACACTTAAGGAAGTGTCTGAAAAATTGTTGTTTTCCCGAGGCTCAAGGACAAATATTTAACAAAATATCAATCGCATGTTTCTCTTTACCTCTGACATCTAGTGGATTTACTATTTAATACCATTTTTCGCAAGAACAGACAAATTGTAAGAAGTACCTACGGACAAACAGGTAAACTGTAATCAGTATCGATGTACGGAAATGTAAACTGTAATGGTAACCAGTACCGATGTACGAACAGGTCAGGTAAACTGTAATTAGCACCGATGTACAAACAGGTCAGGTAAACTGTAATTAGCACCGATGTACGAACAGATAAACTGTAATTAGCACCGATTTACGAACAGGTAAACTAATTAGTACCGATGTACGAACAGGAACACTGTAATCAGTACCGATGTACGGACAAGTAAACTGTAATGGTAAGCAGTACCGGTGTACAAAACAGGTAAACTGTAATCAGTACCGAGTGTACGAGCAAGTTCATTTTAATCAGTACCGATGCACGAACAGATAAATTGTAATCAGTAACGATGTACGAACAGGTAAACTGTAATCAATACCGATGTACGAACAGGTAAACTATGATAAATACTGATGTACGAAGGGGTAAACTGTAATCAGTACCGATGATCGAACAGGTAAACTGTAATAAGTACTGATGTACGAACAGTTAAATTGTAATCAGTACCGATGTACGAACAGGTATGGTTCCCAGACGATCAGAGAAGGCTTACGTTATACATATTAATGAAATGAATGTATTTGACCAATAGGAACAGGCGTGACATTCATATTTATAATGGTAAATCTGTAACGAAAGTCTACTACGATCGTCCGGAATCTATAAACTGTAATCAGTACCGATCTACGAACAGGTAAGCTCTAGTCAGTACCGATATACGAACAGGTAAAGTGATCAATACTGACGTACGAACACGTAATCTGTAATTAGTACCGATGTGTACATCTTCTCTAGCACCTAGCACCTTAAAATATAAAACTTTATGGAATAATACGTCACTTCTATATATGATGACGCTCGCGAAAGAGTTGATTTTATTTGTGTTTATAAATTCAGAAAATAAAGAATTTAAGAAATTAAAGAATTTATGATCAAAGTTCAATAACCAATGTGTCAGCTTGATGCGTATATTACACTACAGGAAGGAAACACTTTTAATTTTAATTTAATGCTTTATTTATTTAACGAGGATTCCTAACAGCCCGAAGGCCACTAGTAGGTCTCCTCACATATAACATACAAAGACAAACACATTTATAATACAAAGACAAGGACAAAATAACAGTTATATATACACTTTTACAACTAAAAGACTTTTCATCCGCCGGATAAACTGACCTCTTGAAAACACTTTTTGGTGAAATCAGAAGAAAATTTGATCAATTTGGTTGTTGTATGTGCATATAGTCTATGAACCTTGAGCTTCATTACGAAAACACACCCATGCAATAAACAGAAGTTAGTTTAGCTTTAAAAATTGAAAATTTTCAGCTAAAAAATTTGATATTTTTCTTATTTTTGCTCAAAACATAGATTGTGGGTACACGTTAGAACCGCCTCGGCGAGGCGGTTCTAACGAGTACCCACAATCTATGTTTTGGAGCAAAAATAAGAAAAATAGGTATACCCCTGCATACCCCAGTTTTGCTATATAAAAGTGGGGTTCAAGGGGGTATACATTACACGGACATGTTTTCGTGATGTTTATAAGATCTCGGTGTTCTTCCGGTCCCATGAGTGGATATGTCATATAACAACTGTTGAAACTTGACGGCTTTATGGCCCATTGAATAAGAAAAGTGCGATCAGTAAAGGCACGAACCAGTTCGCTTAATTCTGCAGTCAGATTTCCACAATTGGTATTCCTAGCCTCTGATGGCAATATTTAAAGTCCTCCTCCAATCCTCCCTCGGTTTTCTATATTTGCACAATACAGTTTGTATCCTTCTTGGCCAAGAAAAATAAAACTTTTTTTTTCTCGTTCCGTTTCTCCTTTTAAAGAAAAGCCACTTCATTAGAAGGATGTGTTCTCTTGAAGTACTTATTATGCTGAAGGGTTTTATTATATACATAGCGATAAATTGTCAGTATTTAGATGCATTCAAATATATAGACAGTCTGTGTCTGTTGCTAACATGGAACCTTGGAAAATGTTCTTGGTCTTTTTAATTGTCGGGCTAGTTAACGCACATGAGGAAAACGCGGACAGGCTAGAAACACTCGCAGAAGAAATAGAGGATACTAAAATTGGTCAGCCGGGTATTTATCTGGCTTTAGATGCATTGGAGAGAAATCTGAACAGATTGGTTGGCGAAAAGACTGGAACCGCTGAAGAACAAGCGATAAAAGTCGAGAAATACCGCACTAGACTTAGTGTTCTAGAAGAAAACGTTAACTACATCAAGAGTTTTGTGGAGGAAGAAAAACTCTTAGATAAATCTCTAACCGATATTAGCACCAAACAGCTTGGTGTTGCTGATGAAAGGCTAGACGAAATGAAACAATTCACAGAGACTGCCAAAGACGAAGCGAGAGTTTTACTGGGCAGCGCTGAGGTAGAACTTCAGTCCGTGAAAACTATCGCGGACAAACGGAATTTCAATCTTGGCGGAGCGATATTTTATGGCGGCCATGGAAGCGCATGCGTAGAAGGAGCAAACGAGTGCCACCTGGCGTCGGGAGAATGCAGGGACGGGCAGTGTCAGTGTAAACCTGGGCTAAGCTACGACAGAAAGACTCAGTCGTGCGTCGAAGTGTGCGAGTCTTATGGTGAAGATTTCGAGGTGGTTCCAAACAGGGTTATTCGAGGAAACAACAGCGCCATGTACGAGGACGTGTCCCTTAAGGAATGCAAGAAAAAATGTGTCGAAGCTTTAGATTTCGAGTGCGTCACATTGGAGTACTTCAACTGGTACCGCGCTTGCTATCTATCCGCGATAACGATGCTGGAGGCAGAGGAGAGCTGGGAATACAACTCGGCTGGCACCCACTTCCAAAGAAATTGTGACTAAACTGGTTTCTGTGCATTGAAGGCAACTTTAATTTTCAATAACTGGCATAACTGTTACTTTCAGGATTAGAAATATGTTGCGTCTCTTACAGTCATTAATTAAAACACCTTTTCAAGACTTAAACCTAATACGTGTTTAAGAGTTTTACGTATATATAAAACGTTCATTTTAATGGATGCTAAAATATATAAGCAACGTATACTCGTGGAAATGTCCATATGAGAAATACAAAAGTATTGAAGGCCGGGGCGACATGCTAATTAAATTTGCTATTTGCTTATTGCAAAATGCTTATTGCAAAATGTTAAATGATAATTGCAAACTTTGAAAAGGGTCGATAGATATTCTTAATATCCTTTATCGACCCTTTTCAAAATTTGCAATTACCATTTAACATTTTGCAATAAGCATTTAACAAATAGCAATTAGTATGTTGCCCTAGCCAAATATCGACCATTTTCAAAATTTGCAATTACCATTTAACATTTTGCAATAAGCAAAAATTTAGCAAATAGCAAATAGCATGTCGCCCCGGCCTTCCATACAAACTTCAGCAAAGCGGTCCAGATACATATGAGCTTCAGCAGCTTGGCACAAAATCATGAAGGCATTTTAAATACGTTACCTTTTAATGGCCTTATCCAGATGCAAATCATTGAAGTAAGAAACCCAGTTCGCAAACTATAGCTTGAGGTATTCATTGTCCAATTACGTTTGATGTTCATTTGCCTAGACAGCCATTCAAGGACTCACCGACACATACGAACAGCTAATATTTAAAAAAAAATAATAAAGATGATATTTCTCATTACAGACGATAATTATAATCAGTCTATCTAAAAATTAGTTTTGGGATGGTAAAGTGGCGACAGACGAGGAAACGTCTGAAACATATATATTGAATTCGTCATCCCTGTTCGTCATATAAACCAGAGGACCAACGGTCCTGTAAACGCTCACCTGAGACCCGAGATATATACCAATAAACTTGTTTGACTAGAATGATAATATACTTGTATATAACCATATACATGTATTTAACCCCAGGGCAGGTCAGAGCAACCTCTGGAGTCAATTTCTTTTTTAAATCATAAAGATTCAGTCCATTTGCCAATTTATTGCAAGTTTTGCCCTTCAAATGACATTGTAACAATTTTCCCATTCAAATGCATAGACAACCTACGTTGACCTTGCCGTAAAAAAGGTCAAGGTCATCCCAGGGTCATGATTTATACAAACTTTGTAGAGCTCCATTGCCTGATGCTTCATGCCAAGTTTCAAAATCATAGGCCTTCTGGGTCTGGAGAAGAAAAAAATTAAAGGTTTTTGTTATTTATAGCCATGACGGCCATCTTGGTCATGTGACCCTGACCATTTATACAAACTTTCATTCACTCTTCCTAAGAATGCTTCACATAAAGTTTGGCTTTGATTGGCCAAGCGGTTTCAGAGAAGAAGACGTTTGAATATTATGGTCATACAAATGTATATAGCCCCGGGGCAGGGGCAGACAACTCTTGGCCCAAAATATTTTCATAAACATGAATATTCTGTCAATTTGCTCATTCCTAGCAAGTTTTTTTTGCCATTAAATGACATTTTCCTATTTTTTCCCATTCAAATGCATGGGCGGCCTAAGTTGACCTTGCTGTAAAAAAGGTCAAGGTCATCCCAAGGTCATGATTTATACAAACTTTGTAAAGCCCCATTGCCTGATGCTTCATGCCAAGTTTTAAAATCATAGGCCTTCTGGTTCGGGAGAAGAAGATTTTTAAAGGTTTTTGCTATTTATAACCATGGCGGCCATCTTGGTCATGTGACCTTGATCATGTATACAAACTTTCATTCACTCTTCCTAAGAAAGCTCCACATAAAGTTTGGCTTTGATTGGCCAAGCGGGCGGTTTCGGAGAAGATCTTTGAATATCACTGTAATATACATGTATATTGCCCCGGGGTGGGGGCAGACAGACCCCTGGGCTCCATTTTTTTCAGAATCATCAATCTTAAGTCCATTTGCCCATTTCCTGCAAGTTTTTCCCTATAAATGACATTTTAACAATTTCCCCCATTCAAATGCATGAGCGACCTATTCTGACCTTGCCGTACAATAGTCAATGTCATCCCAGGGACATGATTTATATAAACTTTGTAGAGCTCCAGTCACTAATGCTTCACACCAAGTTTCAAAATCATTGGCCTTCTGGTTCTGGAGAAGAAGATTTTTAAAGTTTTTTTTTTTTTATTTATAGCCATGACGGCCATCTTGGTCATGTAGCCTTGACCATTTATATAAACTTTCTTTCCCCCTTCCCAAGGTTTCATTATTATGGAAATATACATGTATATAGCCCCGGGGCAGTGGCAGACAACACCCCAGGGGCTGAAATTTTCCATTAACATTAATCTTCTGTCCATTTGCATATTCCCAGTAAGTTTTACCCATTAAATAGCATTTTACCATTTTTTCCCATTCAAATGCATTGGCGACCTAAGTTGATCTTGCCGTAAAATAGGTCAAGGTCATCCCTGGGTCATGATTTATATAGACTATGATGGGCCCACGTCCCCGATGCTACATACCAAGTTTCGTGGAAATCGGCCCACTGGTTCTGGAGAAGATTTTTAAAGGATTTTGCTATTTATAGCCATGGCGGCCATCTTGGTCATGTGACCTGGACCATTTATATTGTGACCTGGACCATTTATATAGACTTTCGTTCCCCCTTCCTAAGGATGCTCCACATGAAGTTTGGCTTTGATTGGCCAAGCGGTTTCGGAGGACGACGAACGAACGACGACGGACAGACGCCGGAGCATGGGTATACTATAAGCTCACGTGTGAGCCTTCGGCTCAGGTGAGCTAATAAATGTTTGATCCTTTGGAAGCAGTAAAAACATTCAAAGGACAAGTATAGCTCGGCAAATGGGTCACTGTATGGGCGGCAACTTTAATATTCATATCTGGGCGTGGTCGGCTAGTCCATCTGTTCAAGTAGGGAGATAATAGAAAAGTCGAATTCAGTCAGCCTAGAGCGCTGTCACATATTTTACCGTTAAAGATCAGCTACCTATTTTGTCCAATCCAGTAAACTAGACAAACTCGGATTTTCATTCTAACGGACAACATGTGAGTTGAGTCTTTCAACTGTATACCTTTAGCTTTTACCTAGGTTAAAAGTAGACCATACCCAATAACGTATTCATAAGGTAACGCCCATACAGTGACCTATTTGCCGAGCTATATTAGCTAGTTGACATAAACCCAGAGGACCAATGGTCCTGTAAACGCTCACCTGAGATCAGCTGCATATACCAATAAACATGTTTGAATATTATGGTATTTAACTCCAGTGCAGGGGCAGATAAGCCCTTGGGCCATTTTCTTTTTTCAGAATCTTCAATATTCTGTCCATTTGCCAATTTCCTGTTGGCTTTTTCCTTCAAATGACATTTTAACAGTTTTCCCAATTCAGATGCACAGGCAACCCATGTTGACCTTGCCATAAACTTGGTCAAGGTCATCACAGGGTCATGATTTATATATACATTGGAGTACTTTAGCCATCGATGCCTCACGCCAAGTTTCCTTGAAATCAGTCTATTGGTTTCAGAGAAGATGATTTTTGATGGGTTTTTACCATATATGGGCATGGCGGCCATCTTGGTCATGTGACCTAGATTATTTATATACACATTGATTCCCCCATTCTATAGATGCTTCACTTAAAATTTGGCTTTGTTTGGCCAAGCGGTTTCAGAGGAGAAGACGTTTGAATATTATGGAAATATACATGTATATTGTCCCGGGGTGGGGGCACATGAGCCCCTGGGGTCCAATTTTTTTCAGAATCATTAATATCCAGTCCTACTGCCCATTTCCTGCAAGACTTTCACTTTAAAAGACATTTTAAAAGTTTTCCCCATTCAAATGCATTGGTGACCTATGTTGACCTTCCCGTAAAATAGGTCAAGGTCATCACAGGGTCATGATTTATATATACATTGTAGTGCTTGAGCCATCGATGCTTCGTGCCAAGTTTCGTTGAAATCGGTCAACCGGTTCTGGAGAAGAAGATTTTTGAACGGTTTTTACCATATATGGGCATGGCGGCCATCTTGGTCATGTGACCTGGATTTTTTATATACATATTTGTTACCCCTTCCTATTGATGCTTCACATAAAATTTCGCTTTGATTGGCCAAGCGGTTTCAGAGGAGAAGATGTTTGAATATTATGGAGATATACATGTATATTGCCCCGGGGTGGGGGCATATGAGCCCCTGGTGCCCTTTTTTTTTCAGAATCATTAATATTCAGTCCTACTGCTCATTTTCTGCAAGATTTTTCCTTTAAATGACAATTTAACAATTTTTCCCATTCAAATGCATTCGCGACCTATGTTGACCTTGCCGTAAAATAGGTCAAGGTCATCATAGGGTCATGATTTATGTACACATTGCTTGAGCCATTAATGCTTCATGCCAAGTTTGGTTGAAATCGGTCCAGTGGTTCCGGAGAAGAAGATTTTTGAAAGGTTTTTACCATATATGGGCATGGCGGCCATCTTGGTCATGTGACCTGGATTATTTATATACACATTGGTTCCCCCTTCCCATAGATGCTTCATGTAAAATTTGGCTTTGATTGGCCAAGCAGTTTCAGAGGAGAAGATCTTTGAAAATGGTGGACGACGGACGACGGACGGACGGACGGACGACGGAGCATGGGTATACTATAAGCTCACCTTGTGAGCCTGACGGCTCAGGTGAGCTAAAAAGTAAGTCAATGAACACCTGAGCTTTCCCCCCGGAAAGCAAACGAGCCGCCACGTGAGTAAATCGGTCTGCGGGGTTTCCGACCAGGTCTGACACAAACCGGCCTGTAAATCACAGAAGAAGGCTAGAAGTTTGGAATTTCGGATTTAAGAAGAAGAGAGGTTGTACTATCTATGTAGCGAAAACAAAGGCGCTGATCTGCTGTGCAGTTACTGCACAACAGAACTCATCTACGCCTTTGTTTTCGTACCAGTAGGCAAAAATCCGGTTTTCTCATACCGCGGCTCAAACGGTATAATACCGTAAACAAATGCCACCAAAGTAGAAACGTGTGCAAAGTACAAAGAGGTACATTAAAGGATATGGACATCAAAAAGATGTAGAACAGCAAATCGTAAAATATTACGAATCCCCAAACGGTACCAAAATTTGATTGAACTTTTATTTATAAGGAATGTTCTGATGACGTAAACTGAAAAACTTGAACACATTTGACAAATCAAAACATGACGTTTATTACATTCAAATTAATTTAAAATGGGAGGTTAATGACTTGTACTGTTCAAAAGCTAATGACCAGATTCAAAAGATTCATGTACTAATATTTACATTTCTGATGCAAAGACTTAATGAATCTATAGAACTGAAATGATTCATAGTTCCATCAACAACATCGCGTCACGCGACGTCACATGATCAAACATGACATCATAAAAACATGGCTCTCATCAATGTAACTGGACGTTGTAAACGTCATGACGCCATCGATGCCGTTCCGAACACACGCTGTGTGTTAATTTGCTGGTTAATGTGATCGTCTAGCTAATTTTTCAAGAAGCCATAGAAAGAAATATTTACATTTTTATTGCAATCGCCCCTTCGGGGTTCATTCACTTTGCACGCGACCTACTGTGGTTCATAACTCCATGAACATCAGAAAAATGAAATTAATTTTCATTTCTGATGCAAAGTCTTAATGAATCTATAGATCCACGAACAACATCGTGTCACGCGACGTCACATGATCAAATTTGACGTCATAAAAACCATGGCTCTTACGAATTGTTCGGCTCAACACTCAATGTGTGCAAATTCTAATTTTGCTTGTAACTGTGATCGCCTTGATAATTTTTCAAAAAGCAATAGAGAAAAATGAACGTAAATATGAGCAATTTAATTTTTCTGATGATTCATAGAGGATCGCTAGCAAAGCTTCGGGGTTCATTCACTTTGCAAATGTTGCACGCGAACTACTGTGGTACATAGCTCCATGAACACCATAAAAAATAAATTCATTCCTTGAAATAGATCATCGGCTATTTTCTGTTGTAATTCACTTTTTTTTTTTTTTTGTTTATGAGATCTTTATAAATAAGAGAAAAATCAACGAAATCTGAAAGGGGTATATACCTACAAGATGACTTCTATCTCGACTGCCAATAGCTGTAGAGAACTAAAAAATTACATCATTTAATAGCTAAGACAATGTTTTATTGCCATGTATTCAGATATATAAAGCATGCTTGCTGGCAACAAAGATTCAATAAATTTTGTTGGTGCACAATGTTCAATTTTATGTTTAATATTACAATGTTTCGAACTTTAATGTAACATTCACAAAATTTAAAAACGTGGTTAGGCTATCAGACTACATGGCATTAGTGCATTGTCCCAGCATTCTTTTGGTGCCATTTTCAGATCTCTACAGAAATTGGGAGCTGAGATATAAGCGATTTCGTTGGTATACCCCTTCATTTTTCTTTGATTTCGTTGAAGATCCCACTAATACCCATAATAAAGAACATTGTCCTAGCACTCATTTGATACAAATTATTGCTCTCTAGGTCTATCAGTAGCCAAGATACATGTGATTTTCTATGTATACGCCTTCATTTCCAGCATTTTTCATCTAAATTCGAAAGGTTTTGATTCAAAATAAAATGACATATTATGACGTACAGGATGGTATAAATTTAAGGTTGCCCTAGCAACCATTTGATGCCATGTTGCCGAGATAGAAGTCATTTTGTACGTTTACCTGTTAAATTTTTTCACTTTTTCATTCCCATTTCTAAAGTTTTCATTAAAATTCATGAAATTGGAAATCAGATCATTATTATATCAGACTTTAGGGTCAAAGTACATTGCCATAGCATTCATTTGATACTTCTTTCAACGTCCTGGGTTTGTTAACATCTCTAGTACAAGTAATTTTGTATGTATACCCCCCATTTTTTCCATGGTTTCACTCTGATTTCTTGTGGGTTTTCTTTTATTAATTGTCACGAATAAGCAAATTCAATGATTTGAATATGTAATAAGGTTAAATTGCTAGGTCCATGCATCACTAGCAGACCAATTATAATTCTCTAGAGCAAGCTATTGTTGTTATAAGAGTATGAAGCTATTGTTGTTATAAGAGAATCTTTGTGAGTACACCTTATTCCTTTGAATCACACCAGGGGTGGGTGTGGAATCTATGTAATGTTACATCGTACAAATGTGTTCGTTGTTGAGGACAATATTTTATGGCATGAAGGAGGTCCCTCTGACCAAACTGGCAGCCAAGAAAATTGGTTCCAGGGAGCTTATGACCCATCCAAAACATTTCAATGGCTATAGTTTTTCCCTCATTTTTCCCTTGATTTTCAACAATTTTATTAGTATTCATGAATATGCAGATCAGACATTTTTCGTTTAGGCCCATGACATCAATAAATTTGTCATATGATAATACTGGTTCACTAACAAAGTGTCACAATGATAGTTTGGGCCTGAAATTAGTTTATTTGTGGACTTTAACGATTTTCTGCCATTTTTAATGTTTTCATTTAAATTCACGAATATTCAAATCAGATAACTTGCATTACTAACCAAAGAATGGACGGGCTATGTCTAATCTTTAAAATGAGACCAGGTTCAGTGGTCTAGGATAAGTAACAGCAGAGATATTACCAATTTTGTATGTACATCCCATGCTAAAGAATCATATTAACAGTTGCCATGGAAACCATCATTTTTTCATAGTGCAAAAGAGTTTATTGCAAGATAGGTAAAATTAGCTCCCAGGGTATTATGCCCTCCACAAAAACTTTGCATTTAAGTCTGTCTGTCTGTGTGACAGCACTTCGTTTACGCTCTCTAATCTTGAGCTTTCGTTGACCAATCATTTTTCTCAAACTTTGTATAGGAAGAAGTGGTTTGGGATTGCGGGTGGGTGATTTCCGTCAAATAAGTACAGAGTAATGGCCCTTGATTTATGTTACAATTTGTTTCCACCGTCTATCTTATACATTTTTTGCCAAATTTCTTCAAACTTCGTTGATATTGAGGAAGAGCATTATGGGATTGCAGATGGCTAAATTTTGCTCAATATCTTTTGAAGAAATGGATGAATTTTGTTTGTTTGTTTGAATTGATGCTTTACGTCTCAGTCAACAGCAATGGTCATGTCGGGATGTTGCCTCCATTTTATGGGACTTTTACCCAACATTAGGATGTCATGACACTCAAAATGTGCTTTGTAAAACAGCAGTCACACTGTAGCGTATAACCCAAACGCGCGCCGGGCGTATGAAAAATCTCAACACGCTGAAGACTTTGGGCGTATAAAAATTAATTTGTTCCTTTAACACGCTTTAGCAGTCACACATTAGCGCGCAACTGGGGCGTGTGCCGGACGTATAAAAAATCTCAAAGTTTTGGAGAACGGTTGTGATACGTCCCAGACACGCTAAGCACGCGCTACATGCGCGCATCGAACGTTCAACGCGCGTTTCACACACGCTTGGGGCACGCTACTGAAGCAACATCTAATAAAATCGGAACGCGCATGGAACGTACACTGGCGTGCTTCAAACGCGCACCAAACGCGTTCAGAGCGTATTCAACGCGCCAGTAGCGCGCGTGGAACTTATTCGGGACGTATAAGTCACACGCCCGGGACACGCCGAGCTTTTAGAAAATTTTTAAGCATGTTTAAAAATTTTTTTAGCCCAAACGCGCGCGAAACGTGCAGAGACTTTTAGCGACGTACAGCGACGCGCGCCGGACGTACACCAAGCGTACCCAACGCGCTTGTAGCGAGTTTTGAACGTTTTTCCGACGTGCGTCTGGCGTGTGAGGAATTTTGCTATTTTTTCAACACGCCCGGCGCGCGTTTCACTTATACGCTGATGTGTGACTGCTCTTTAATAATATAACCACCCAACTAAGCCAATAAGGCTCATATGTGTGGATGGTTTGACTACACCACTTTTCCTGGGCAGGCTCAGACATGAGTGGAAATTTGATAATTTGTATTGTCAGAAACAGTGACAACTAGGCTTGAATAATACTATTTCGTATCTTGTGAATTTCCGAACAGAGTAATTGCCCTTCATTTTTGTAAATCTTTATCTAGTTGGATACATTTTTGTACATATTTTAAAATTTGTGCTTTGATGAAACAACTGCATTATTTTTTTTTCCAGAAATTTCCAGTGTGAGTTATGGCCCTTGATTTGTGGAATTAAACACTTTAATTTTATTTAGACTAAGCACCAGCCGGCGCTCAAGCGACTATATTGAGCTTTTCGCGGGTTCCTGGGAGTTCCGCCTCGCATATCATTATAGTTTCCAGCGCGCATCTGGAAGGATGGACTTGTTTTAAAACTTTAGATTTTAGGTTAAATATTGTGCTTGAATAAAACATTATGTCGGACAACGAGGAAACTAATACCGCTCCTCCGGCGTTTAATTTTGACGACTGGGCGAGTAGCTTGGGACTAAAACGCCCTGTGACACAGACTCTTCGAAATGAAGAATTAGTCACCAAGGAAGCATTATTGTTGTTAGAGCCTAAGGACTTGAAAGAATTGGGGCTGACAATGGGCTCAGTGAAAATCATTATGAACGATATAGATAAGTGGAAATGTGTGACAATAATCGATGAAAAGGATGAGAATGCCGAAATTCTGGATGGGGCAGGTAAGACATTTGATCACCTCCTCAGTGACCCGCCTGCCCCTTCCCCCAAGCACACCACCTCGGTTTTCGGCCAGATGGACCCGAGGGCTATTCTCACTATTAAGTCCCAGACGCAAAAGGCTATCCATATCACACAGTTTCTAACTGAGAAGAGCAAACGGCGCCGACAAGGCAGGCGCAAGGAATTCGTTCTAAAGTCCGGCAGTGCGAATGCTGAAACCCTTGTGCTCAAGGCCGACGAGGAACATCCATACTTAGGCATTTTTATGGAGGAATGGGGTGCCGCGAATATGCGACTCCTCAATCACCTGCTAACCACAAAGAAACTTGCCAGAGAAAATATCGAATTTTACCTGGCATATACCACCAAGATTTATGAGCTCGCCGAGAAATACGACTGGAACTCTGTGCTCAACTACGATTATGCTTATAGGGAATTGCAGGCAGAACACCAGTTCCAGTGGGGCACCTTTTCTCCCAGCATGGAGCTTCAACTTCTCGTCCCTAAACGTAATCAACCGCCCTCTAAGTCAGGTTACCAACCTCCGTCAAAAACCGAGGATTGTAAAATATTCAAAGCGAAAGGGTCATGCCCTTTCGGTACCTCCTGTAAATACCGCCATCCTAAAGTGAATCATACGCCTGAAACACCAAATGATACTTCCGGAATAAAAAACATGTAAACCGGTCTACAGCACTAAACTATGAGGCATGGGAAAAGGAACTACCTGAAGACTATAAGGATCGTGAATACTTGTTATCTGGAATTCGTGATGGCTTTCATATTGTCGATTCAGTAAACATTACTAATTACGTTGAAGTGGAAAATTATCGTTCTGCTACCGACGAGAGTTCGCGCGCGCATGTGGAGAGACAAATCTTCACCGAAATTGAAAATGGTCGTTACAAAATCGTCAATGAGAAACCCCACATTGTATCTGCACTTGGGGCCATCCCCAAGAAAAACTCACCGGATGTCAGATTGATTCATGATGCCTCACGGCCTTCTGGATTTGCCCTTAATGACTTTGCCAAAAACAATTCCTTCAAATATCAATCGATTCAAGATGCTGTGGATTTTGTAACCCCAGGTTGTTATTTTGCCAAACTGGATCTATCAAACGCATTTCGCTGTGTGAAATCTCATAGATCAAATTTCAAAGCCACTGGACTAAAATGGCGTTTCCAAGGTGATAAACATTACACGTACTTAATTGACGAGCGTCTTCCATTCGGTGCTCGTAAGTCCCCAGAGATATTCAATTCGATTACGCAAGCAGTCAGGGAAATGATGAAACGCAAAGGTTATGACACCATTATCTGTTACCTAGATGATTTCTTGATAGTGGCACAAACTCACAGTGAATGTATTCAGGCGCTTAATGAACTGTTATGTTTACTTAGACGGCTAGGATTTCAGATCAACTACAAAAAACTTGAGGGACCTACACAGAAAATCACCTTTCTTGGAATAGTGTTAAATTCGATAACAATGACATTGTCGATACCGGGAGAAAAACTTGAAGACGTCGCATCAACAATGAAGTCATTTATGTCTTGCAGGAAAGTTACGAAACGTGACATTCAAAGCCTTGTAGGCAAGTTAAATTGGATAACTCAATGTGTTTACGGTGGCCGTTTTCACATGCGCCGACTTATTGATAAGTCTAACACTCTGAAAAAACCTTGGCATAGAACTCACGTGACGCTTGAAATGAAAAAAGACATTCTGTGGTGGCTGAGTTTTATGCAAACATTTAATGGGACCACGCCTATGATAGACTGTAGACCGGCAACGCCATGTAGCATTGACTCTTGTAAACTCGCAGGAGGCGCCTTTTATCAAGGTGACTTTGTACATACTATGTGGAAACCAGAAATTCAATCTCTTCCAATAAACTATTTAGAAGTTCTCGCTTTAGAACCAGCAGTTACGCGTTGGGCGCCCTTATGGACTAACAAAAAGGTGTTTATTCACTCGGACAATCAAGCAGCGTGTAGCATCATAAATCGTGGATCGTGTAGAAATCCAGTTGTCATGGACTCGTTGAGACGAGTATTCTGGTTGTCAGCTGTGTTTAATTTCCGTCTGAAGGCAGTTTATTACCGGGGCGCGTCCAACTTCTTGGCAGACTGTGCCTCTCGTTTACATGAGCCTGGAAAACTCCAGAATTTACTTCAAAACATGAATAACATTGGTTACATTTAATTCCAGGGAGCGGTGATTCAGAGACTGACTTAGACAGTGCCGCCAGATTTTATATCAGCCAGGCGTTCTCGGACAACACTAAGAGGGCGTACAGGACACATAGGCAGTCGTACTTCGGCTTCTGCAGTCGCTTCGGATACCAACCTTTCCCGGCTAGCACATCTACCTTGTGTCGGTATGTGTCCTTTCTGGCAAAGAAACTGAAATTCAATTCGATAAAACAATATTTAAACTATGTGCGTATTCTTCATTGTGAACGGAACTTACCAAACCCCCTGGAAAATAACTTTCTACTCTCACATACCCTAAAAGGAATTCGCAGATGCTTTGGGGATACGGTAGTGCGCAAGAAGCCAATTACCCCAAACATGTTGAAATGTATTCTCAAAAATCTGGATTTAAAGAAACAGTTTGATGCAGCCGTGTGGGCGCTGTGTCTAACCATGTTTTATGGTTTTCTCAGACGTAGTAATGTTATGGTGCCTTCCGGTACCAGGTTTGACGACTCAAAACTTTTACGCAGACAGGACATTATCTTTTTCCCATGGGGAGTGCTGATTCATATTCGCTGGAGCAAAGTAATTCAGTTCCAGTCTAGAACCTTTGATGTTCCCTTGCCCCGCCTCCCCGGTAACGTGTTATGCCCTGTTAACGCTTTGGTTAATTACCTACATCTCACATGCGGTGCCCCTCCTTCAGGCCCCGCCTTTGTTTACTTTGTGAATTCCGCGCCAAAGACTATTACCTCTGAGATCTTTATTGGCCGGGTGCGGGAGTGCGTATCGTCAGAGACTGTCAATCAATCGGACATATCTACTCACTCTTTTAGACGCGGAGCGGCTCATTTTTCCAACTTAGCCGGTCTTTCTGCGGACTCGATTAAGCTACTGGGTGACTGGCGCTCCTCGTGTTACTCAAACTATATAGACAATAGTGTCACTACTCGGCTTCAACTAACTCGCCAGTTGCAATCCCACATTTGAATACTCAACTACTTACTACATATAACTACATCTACGTTGGAACTTTGGACGATATCTTATTTAGTGCATACAATTTTATTACTGTGTTGCGCATAAACTATGAATTGCCAATGTGCTTTATCAATTATTGTTGTTTAGATATGCGCGCTTACTTATGTTAGTATTGGAGTGTAGTTAGTTAATAAAGCTCCCAGTTTCCCCCTTATTTGTGTTGGTGTTTTGTTTAAGTGGAATTAAACACTTTAATTTTATTTAGACTAAGCACCAGCCGGCGCTCAAGCGACTATATTGAGCTTTTCGCGGGTTCCTGGGAGTTCCGCCTCGCATATCATTATAGTTTCCAGCGCGCATCTGGAAGGATGGACTTGTTTTAAAACTTTCCCACCCAAATGTTTCCCTATCTCTTTTTATACTGCCATACGCCCTCACGGACATTCTAGGCAGGCTAGCGCAGCGTCTGTTAGTATCAGACAGAAAAAAGGAGGGATTATAGTACAGAGGTTTAAAAGTTTAAAAGTGAAGGATAAAAACAGATGATAGGTTAAAATAGATAAGAATAGCTAAAATCAGATAAAAACAAGCAACTTGGGATCTATGGGCGTGAGTGCTGCAACTTGCAGACTGCTGCCTTGAAGGCATCAAGGCTGTGCAAGGTTGCAACAGACTCAGGGAGGGAGTTCCACTGTACTATGGCCAAGGGGAAGAAGGAGTATTTGTAGTAATCCTTTGATGTGTAGACCTGCCTGAAGGTCATGGAATGGCAGTACCGTGATATTCTGTTTGAATACTGCACGTGATCCGGGAGGGGTACAGCAACTAAACAATGGATTACTTTGTAAAACAAGCAAAGACGGGCATCAGCCCGTCTTTGTGCCAATGTTCTCCATCCCAGTTCTTGTATAATCCGAGTTACACTTGCCTGCCTATCGAAGTTACTGACAGTCCAGCGGGCGGCCCTTTTCTGGATTTGTTCAATCTGGTTTATCCGCCTGTCAGTATGCGGGTCCCATACAGCTGAGGCATACTCAAGCTGTGGCCTGACAAGGGTGTTATATGCAGTTTCACGAACCCTTGACATCTTCGTTTTGATATTGCGACGGATAAAGCCGAGGGTCCGGTTTGCGTTTCCTGTTATGCGGTCAACATGGAAGTTCCAAGAGAGATCACTGGAAATATCAACCCCAAGATACCTGGCACATGTGACAGCCTCCAAGACTTGGCCATGCAATAGGTAGTCTGTTTTAATTGGCTTTTTTAACTTGGAGCCTGTCACATGCACCACCTGACACTTCGAGGGGTTGAACTCCATATCCCACCTGGATTCCCATGCCGATAGAATGTCAAGGTCAGACTGGAGTGTGGAGCTGTCATCCTCGCTCTCCAGGGTGAGGTATAGGGCTGTATCGTCTGCAAACAACCTCACCTGGGAGCGGACCTCATCAGGCAGATCGTTTATATAGACGAGGAAAAGAATCGGGCCCAGGACAGAGCCCTGGGGGACACCGGACGTGACAGGTATCGATTCCGATTCCTCCCCGTCAATCACTACCCGCTGGGATCTACTCCCAAGGAAAGCTCGGATCCAGCTCAACACATGCCCGCGAATGCCATACTGATGCAGCTTCCAAATAAGTTTACTATGGTTGACCTTATCAAATGCTTTTGAGAAGTCTAGGAGTATGATGTCAGTTTGTCTCCCCGCACCGGCATTCCTCGCGAGGTCCTCAATTAGCATGATGAGCTGGGTCTCACATGACCGTCTCTCCCTAAACCCATGTTGGAGGTCATACATGAGGCCCCGCTCATCAAGGTGCTTAACAATGTTTGATGCTAATATGTGTTCAAGAACCTTACAAAGAATGCAAGTGAGGGAGATTGGTCGGTAGTTTGATGCCAGAGATTTATCGCCTTTCTTAAACACGGGCATGACATTGGCCTTGGTCCAGTCTGCTGGGAGCTTGCCGGTCTGGAGCGATCGTTCATAGATGATCTTAAGGATGGGGGCAATCTCTTCCCCAAGCTCTTTCAGCAGAAGGGGTTTTAGACCATCCGGTCCAGCTGCCTTACCCGGTTTAAGATTTTTAAGTAATTTCAGGAGGCCATTTTCTGAGATGCTTATCTCTGGCATACATTTGGTAGTGTCTTGTTCAGGGTCAGTGTCAGTGTTGGGAGACAAACCACCTGCTGATTTCAAGTCCTGCACACGCATTTTGGCCAGGCGAGAGAGAGAAAGAGGATCCTTTGGAGTAAAAACAGAGTTGAACTGTTCATTGAATAGGTTGGCTTTAGTTTTAGTGTCTGAGTGGAGCTTATTTTCATGTTTCAGAGGTGGTGTGCCTTGTTGGTCGCGTCGTGAGTTTTTCAGAAATGAGAAAAGCTTTTTGTTGTCACATTTATCTTCTTCTTCATTTAGACCCAAGAGATTTTCGAGATATGCCTGGTAAGAGTCCTTTATTTTCCTTTTAATTTTCTGTCGAAGGGTCTGAAATTGTGTCTTTAAGTCTATTTGTCCGGTCTTTTTGAACTTAGTATAGAGGCTATCCCGTTTGCGTATTAATCGTCTAATCTCTTGGGTTATCCAAGGCAAGGATGATTTGCCTCGGATAAGTTTAGCAGGTATACATTCGAGAGTCAGTCTGTCAAGGGTAGTAGTAAAGTCTGTCCAGAGTTCTTCTGCAGATTTTCCGAAATGGTCTGATAAAAAAGTCTGTTGGTAGGATTTCATTTTTGATTTCAGCTTTGGCCAGTCAGCTTTGCGAAAGACCAATGCCTTCCTGGGTTTTTGTTTATGTTGGGTGGGTTTCAAGAGTGCCTCTGCTGAGACAATCTCATGATCACCAAGGCCGGGGCAGCATTTGACATCTGAAATTAGGGTTGGATTTGTTGTTAAAAACAAGTCCAGGATGTTTTCTTGTCTAGTGGGCTCTGTTACAACTTGTGTGAAATTCCCTCCCTACAATAGGTCATGAACTTTACAAATATTTCATTCATGGGTTATTAATTACCTTTGAGCTGTACAACAAGTGTGCTTCAAACTAAATTGGGTTATGGATCATATTGTTTGAATTTTGTTATAAAAAAAAAAAAGCCTGTTAGCTTCCTATAAAAACTGATGTTTTGCAAAATTTCTGGCTGATTAATAATGATAAAATTAAATTTATTTCTCCAATGTTATTTTTATACCAATACATATCTAGAAACTGATTTTCAGAATTTTCACCAATTGTTTTCTTGCTTTTGTCTATTAAACCTAATACAAGAAATTAAGACAGAAAGAAGGGGAGTACTTGGAGTTATTGTAACAGCTATAGGTACTGCCCATGCAAACATCTCATTCAATAAAAATTCTATAGGCAGATTAATTTCATTGACTGACAATCCAAAAGTATACTGTTCAACAAAGTAAATGTTCTAAACAATGCATGTAGTTAAAAGTAATCACTTACTTTCATTTAAAAGCTTCAGTGTCATTGTGACAAGTCATCAGATATACTTTGTCCCAACTGTAGAACCGAGATTTCCTTTTGGATTCTGCTTCAAAATATTTAGATTTTCACAATCACATCCAATTTTTCTCGCACAGTTTTAGGTGGCATTTCTTTTTTTTTTCTTCTTGGGGAATACAAAATTTTACTCAAGCGAAGATTAACAGTTATACAGTTATTATAAAATGCATTTTGCACATTATAGCCATGGCATTTTAAAATCTGTATCATGGTATGTTTTCCCCATGTACACTGCATTGTTTATGACTTATCAGCCTCTACTTACCATCGGTAGGTCGCCATGTGACATTGCTGCTCTAATATGCACATATGGTTTAAACAAAATAGACTGCTAAGAGTCTTATCATGGAATAGGTAGTTCTTTGGTTTTACCAAGTGTAATTTTTTCCATATGCAGTTTAAAAGTCCAACAAAGGATAGAGGTATTGTGGACAAACAAGCATATTCATAGGCTATTACATAAACAAACTTACTCCCATGTTCATTACAGCCAAAATGTCCTATAAAAATGGGCATTTTTCAAAAGAAACTTTTTAACCTCAAAGTGTAAAATTTGTTAAAAATATAGATTAGTTATGTATAATATAATCATTTAAGGTGCACCATTCCTCATAGTGATTGGTTTTGTCATCTTTAAGATATTTACCAAAACATCAGTTTTTATAGGAAGCTAACAGGCTATTTTTTTATACACAGATTACAAGATATTCTGTCCATCTGTATGGTGGCCACATAGTTTATTGTCACCTCCCCATGACCAATATTGGCCCGTTTTAACTGTTTAGTTAACGGAACAAGGAACCAAAATAACCTTTGCCATGACGTGTTTACAAAATGGCATACTGAATTATTATTTCTAGCAGCTAGGTATCATGCATGTCTGCAGCACTTTTCTGGGCTACATTAGTTATCTTGACTGCTAGTACAACAGTTTCAACCAAGGTTAAACCAAATAAACAAATAACATATGTTTGATCTAGCACTTTATTCAATACTGCTGAACACAATATGAGCCATGTTGTGAGAAACCCTGCTTTGTCCTGAAACGCTCTCCTGACCCGAGGTCGGTATAAATTGGAGTTAAATACAATGTAGATCAGGGTCATCCCGGGGTCAGGATATCAGTTAACATAGTAGATCACAATTTCTAATGCTTCAAGTTTCAAGAACATACAATTTCAGGGGAGAAGATTTCTTAATTTAATGGCCATATACATGTATTTAGCCCCGAGGCAGAACAAGACAAAAATTCATATACATAAACTTTATGTCAATATTCATAATCCCAGCAAGTCTTCCACAATTTACTGACATTTTACCAATGAAAGTTTCCTCATTCAAATGTACAGGCAACCTAAGATGACACTGCCATTAAATAGGACAAGGTCATCCCAAGGTCACAAATTATACAAACTTTGTAGGGCTTGAGACCCAAATGCTACATGCCATGCTACATGCCAAGTTTCAAGATTATAGGACTATGGAATCCGAGAAGATGTTTTAAAATTCTGCTATTTAAAGCCCTGGCTACCATTTTGGTCATGTGACCTGATCTTTTATATATAAACGTGTTCTTTGTTATTAAGGATGCTCCACATGAAGCTTGGCTTTGATTGGCCAAGAAGGTTCAGAGAAGATGTTTGAAAAGTGTGAACGACAATGACAACAAAAGCAACAACGCCAGACGCAAGACAATGCCTATCCTATAAGCTCATCGAGGAGTATTTGGCTCCGGTGAGCTTACAATCAAAGGGTAAGGTCAGTTCCTTTATTGTTTCATACATGCACACATGCAGATAGCACAATCCCCACAAGCTACTTGTCATCTTCTTGTGGTGTACAGCCGTGTATAGTTTCTGTAGGATCTGTGTTAGTCCCAAGACAGATTTTCTTCTGGCATGGCTCATATGAATAAATGTTTTAAACTAGCATATTTTGTCTTAAAGCTTTGTAAAACAAGTGAAAAAGTAAGAATTATGGACGGAGAATTTACAATTCAATGAAAGACATTAAAAAGAATGGCAACAAAACAAAATCAATGACCAGGGGCCAGTTTTTCAAAACTTTGTTAGCTTAACGTCAACGTTAAGACCTCGACTTGTTAAGTAAATGCCAACTACATAAGCAAATACACTGTTATTTTCTGTTGATAAAATGCGAGAATCCTTTGCACTGCAATGTATTGTCACATTTTATCAACCGAAAATAACATTATACTTGTAATATTCATGTTTGAAATTTTAACAAATTTTTAAGTAACGATGTCATTAATTTTGAACAGCTGGGCCCAGGTTTCTGCATCCTGTAAATTCAAATTCCAGCCCTAAAGTACCTATGAAGTGATCAGAAAAGTACCATTTCTATATGACCTTAGCTTGTGAGTGGGATGTATGAATCAACCGCAACAACTGGCATTCGGCTATACTTTTTAACTTCAAAAAAGAAATAAAAAAAAAAAAAAAAAAAAAATAGTGCAGATGGAGTAACATCAAAGTAATATACCATTTCCTAAACATATAACAAACATTATTTATAACATAATTATAACATATCACAGTTCAAATAAATGAGATCTTTAGGTGCATATAAATCAAGAACGTTTGCATGTTTGAAAACATGGGGTGAAACAAAATCGGTATTGGCGGTCATGTTTTGTTGCTGTGTTGTTGTTTTTATTACAACAATATATTTCATTTTCCTTAACTTCAAACTATTGCTGAAATATCCCTGATGCCTATAAAACAGCAAAATGGCTAAATAAATACATAACCTTTTTGTTGAAAAAAAAATGCACACTTAAAAAAATTCTTTAAAGATCTTTTGGGACAAAACCATACGAGAAAATGTCATACAAACTTTATGACAGATTTTTTTTTATTTTTTCCTTCTTTGTGAGTTGATAATATGAGCCGCATCGTGAGAAAACCGGATTTTTGCCTAGGCGAAAACAAAGGCGCAGATCAGCTTCGCGGTAACCGCGAAGCTGATCAGCGCCTTTGTTTTCGCTACTCGGATAGTACAATTCCTCTTCTACTTAAATCCGAAATTTCAAGCTTCTAGCTCTTTTCTGAGCTTGTACAGGCCGGTTTGTGTCGGACCTGGTCGGAAACCCCGAAGACCGGTTTTCTCGCGTCGAGGCTCATATCACTTCTTGTTTGCAGCAGTTCTTTTGCCGACAGCCAGTTTTCCTGCAGGTAAAGCCCTACTGGCCCTTGCTCTCTCCCTCTCTGCCTTTTGCTGTAAACAGAAAGAGAAATATGAGCTGTGTAACAAAAGAACAAGTCTTAAGGTTTTACGACCAGGTCCAACACAAACCGGTCTGTACAGTCTCAGGAAAAGGCTGGAAGCTTGACATTTCAAATTTATGAAGAAGAGATATTGTACTGTCCGTGTAGCGAAAACAAAGGTGCTGATCAGCAGTGCAGTTACTGCATGGCTGATATGCATCAGCTAAAAGGTAAACACACTTTAGATATTCTGGTTTTTTTTGTGCAAAATAATTATGTTTTTAAGGAGAGAAGTAAAAAATCAGGGAATATTATGAGATGTAATATTGACTTCCACGCTTGTGGTGTAAAAATGAGTCTATATACACCTCAACCTCTTTATAACACTATTGCTGGGGTCCAAGTCAATTTCTATGTTAGCTATCCAATCCGTGTTATAATGCAAGTAACATGTATAAACATATAGCAAGAATAGTCCAATTGACATCCAACAATAATCAGTCTTATATCCAAAACAGTGCTGTTACGAAACATGTTATAAAGAGGTCCAGATGTACTTCACGCATTTTGGCTACATTCATTTTAAACTATCAACAAGTAGCTAAAAGGCATTGAAAACTAGCAAAAACTGAGGATATATATGTAGCTTATTTTCTGAAGCCAATTAGAAGTTTATATGATCACCAGGCACAATGGACAGACACATACATGTATATTTGTGAAGGGCATTTCAGCTGGCAATGCAGCATGACCGAGAAAACCTTGAGACTTTTGGTCAACCATTCAATCTATAAAAATGGCAGTGAAAATGTTTGCCATAAAACATTCTTTATTCCGCCTCCGAAAGTCTGAAAATGCATTGATTTTCTTTAATTCCTCTTTTCGTTTGGTAGGGACAGAGCCACCGCTTCCTGGGTATTAACCAGTACTATGGGGAATTAATTTGTCTTGGTCAAGGACACAAGATGGTTGAAGTTGGTATGAAGATACTATGCATGTTGCAAAAAAACAAAGGCGCTGATGTAAGTGTGCAGCTTGTCTGCACCTTCATTTTTGCATATGCTAAAAAGCAAGCTTTCCGTTGACGCAGAACAAGGAGACTGGAGTCCACTTTGGCACTTACCCTCTCCTGGTATCGTCTCTCATAGTAGTCCATATCTGACTCTCCTGGCTTTTTCAAAGCGGACATTCTCTCAGCTAGGTCAGCATCAATATCAGCATCTGTGGAACCTAAAGGTAAACATGTGTCAGAATTATAACATTATAATCAATGATAATAGTTTTTACTATGTCTTTCATAGTAGTCCATATCTCTCCAGGCCCCGAGGTTATAAAACTTTTTTCATGCTCAACTCAGCTGAGACTAAAATTTATCCTGCTCATAAATGTTAAAATGCCAACAATTTATCCTGCTCATAAATGTTAAAATGCCAACAATTGTTGGCATTTTAACATTTATGAGCAGGATAAATTACTAGTTTTTGAGTTTTAAACCTGAATTTTTCTCTAATTTTGACTATTTCAACATCTATGAGCAGTTGAAATTTCATGCTCAGATGAGCTGAGCTTGAAAAAAGTTTTATAACCTCAAGGCCTGGTCTCCAAGATCAGCATCTGTGGAACCTACATGGTGTCAGAATCAATACCAATGCTGTAACATCATCCGTAAATAGGACTTTTGCATAGACACAGCAGACAGATAGACAGATGGATGGATGGATGGATGGATAGACGGACGGACGGACGGATGGATGGATGGACGGACGGATGGATGGACAGACAGACATACACACACACACACACACACACACACACACACACACACACACACACACACAGACTTATGTATCCTTTAGAAAACAAACCCCTATTTCTCTCACTTTTTTCTTGTTTTTGTCTAAGATTCTTTACACACTTACAGGCAAAAAAAAACAAAAAAACAAGCATATAATGATGGAACATAGATTTTAATGGAGAAACAGAATCAGAATCAGAATATGGTTTTACAGTACCTTTGGCAGTTATTTGTTTCATCTTATGGGCTTTGATGGATTCTACATTAGCTCTGAGGAAAGGGTGATCTGAGGATGTGATAGGCTGTTCTAGAAACTCTTTTGGTGGGGCACCTACAGGGAAAATACATGTAAAGAACAAAAACTGGAATAGAAATATTAGGTTTATAATAAACATTTATTCACAGGGAGATAACCATAAATTCTCAGTATTTCCTTAACCATAAATTCTCAGTATTTCCTTAAATCTAAATTAAGTGAATTCCTTTGATGATATTTGAACTACGCGTATCTAGACAATATAACCACATGTACTTGTTCCCCATTTTAAGTTTTACAGAAAATTTCTATTTAAGCTTGTTTGGCAAAACATTTTTAATTGCAAACTATTTGTAGCAGATTTTAGAACAAAAACATGTGTAAAGGCTAAATTTTGTAATCAAAATTTGATTCAAATTTTAAATGTTGTGAATTTCTGAAGAATACTATTATTTGTCACCAGAAATGACACATTTCAGTCATTCCAGAAATAACGTGCATTCTGAGTAATGAAAATGGATCAAAGGTGATGACAACTAATTGTGCCCCTAGTGGTTCATATCATTAGATACATCCATTCAGAAACCAAAATAACTCAAATGTTTTATTGTTCTTGATTGATTTGATCTATATCAAAAATTTTATGTATGGTCGTGACCCTCAAGTGTCAACTCCGTTACGAACATTTTCTTGTCTAAAAAACACTACATGTTAATGAAATACATAAAACAATTTGTTAGGAAATAAGAGTTTACAATTTCTTAATGTACAAATGCAAAAGAAACAATTCCAGATTACTTAAGAAGCAATTTTTTCACCTTTACAACCACGATTATCAATATTTAGGGAAACTCGGTCAGTTTTGTTGTCCAAAATGGTGATTGCTGCACACAAGAAATAAATTTAAAGTGGAATTTCGACATTTTGATAATGATTGCATAGTAGAGATAAGAAAATGAAAGCATTTTTATATTTTTAAGTAAGCTATTTTATATTTTTATGTATTTTACCCCATGTAACGGAGTGGACATTTTAGTAACGGAGTGGACATTGTAACGGAGTTGACAATTCTAAACCAGCTTTTTTATCAAATGATGTAAATGTTTCATTTAATTTCTTTTATCTATTTTACTCTACTCACTTTTGTTTGACTATTAAACACATAGAGGATATTTGCTTTTTTGAGGTGAATACCAAATATATTTCATCGAGTGAGTTGAAAACATCAGAATTTTCACGAGTGCGCAGCACGAGTGAAAATTTTTATGTTTTCAACTCACGAGATGAAATATATTTGGTATTCACCGAAAAAAAGCAAATTTTCTTTTTATTTTATACAATACACAGGCATTTTCCAACTCACAAGGCAGGCGGTGAAAATGCAAAAAAACAAACATTTTTGAAAACACAAATAATTTTGGTACCACATTGTTCCTTACGTTCTAACTAAGAAAATGAATACCCACACTTTATGTTTTCGTTCATAAATAACGGAGTTATAGGCGTTCGAATTTCTGAAGTGAGACTTATCTAATGACGTCAAGTAAATGGAAACGTCAGAAGTAATCCAAAATATCTGACGTCATTACAGTGAAGATATAGGCTGATATCAGTCACTAGTGACTTTTGATATCAGTGAGATTTGATATCAGTGAAATTTCATATCAATGAAAATACCAATTTTATCAAGTTTTGATATACATTGGTTTTCACTGTCAAGTATAAAATAAATGTGCATCTCTCATAAACTGCCATGTGGTTGTCAGCAGACTGTTAAAAGTAAAGTCTGTCAACTCCGTTACAAAACTCATTGTAACGGAGTTGACCGTAACGGAGTTGACATTTTTGGCTTTTTGTAACGGAGTTGACCGTAACGGAGTTGACAATTTAATAACATTTTATGACTGAGCTTATTTATTCGGGAGTTTTATCGTGGAAACTGAACATTAACCACACCTGGGTATGATCATTATTCTATGTGTTTCATTGATTTTGACTTGCTGCATATTATCTGTATGAAACAGTATGAACGGAGTGGACCAAAAATTAGTATACGCAACATAGGAATCACTTAAAAGCAATTTTTTTCACTAATAGCTACGTAAGAGTCTTCACTAGCATATGATTTCCTATTTCCACAGTACAGAATCTGCATATACTGATCAACAATTTTGTTTACAAATAGGTAATTACCAAATTATGGCCAAAAATATCGATCGTAACGGAGTTGACATAAAAGTGAGGGACATATGTCACGGATGTGATAAATCACACATATAAAGGCAAGCATTGATTTACTGAAGTTATTTAGCTTAGATTGCATCTTAACTAATAATTACTGGCAAAACACGGCATCATTTTGATAATTTATCTGATAGAAGTACTAAAACATGCCGAAAACCTGTGAAAGGGACATGCTGTTTTTGCATATGTGGGGGTTGTTCCATCAGTGGCTTTCTTAGAAAATGTTGCCTATTGCAAAACAAGCATATATGAGTCAATGTCAAAATTCGTCAAATTTTGAATGTGGGAAAAAATAAAAAGCACCTGAAAGAAAGTTAAAATTTTTTTGTGTGAAAGTAACAAGCTAACCCTAAAGTAATCAAAACAAACTAAAGGTAATCTTAACAACCAATCAGATTGCTTAAATAGATCGTCAAAAGTCACATGACCAGGAAAAATGTCCATACCGTAACAAATTTTAAATTGTGTTTTTCTTTTAAATATGCAACAACTTTTTATTTCTGATGTATGCAATCTAATAAACAGATTGTTTCTACACATGTACTGAAGAAAAAAATCTACAGCTGTAATAATAGTAGAAAAAAACAGTGATCATACAAGCAAAAACGACTTTTTACAGATTTTAGATGTTTTCCGCTTTAAATAACATTTTTAAAAAGCATGTTGCTATACAACAACAATACTGCAGACAATTTATTCATCTTGATAATATTGATTTTGTGGTAATGATCCACATGAAGTCTTTATAAAGAACTTATTTTCAGAAATTTATTACCGTTACGGTACTGGACAAGATGCATGTTACGGTATGGACATTTTTGACTTTGGGCACTAATATGTTGCTAAATGAAGACAGTGATAAAGAAAGATGTTTATTTATTTTCACCGATAAATCCTCTTAAAATGAATGCAAAAGAATGTAAACATAGAAAAGCAACTAATAAAATGTTACACAGTATATTCTTTTCTTATGTTGTTACGGTATGGACATTCTCTGTTACGGTATGGACAAGATCTTATATTGATAAAATCGTTACGGTATGGACATTTTTAGAATAAATATCAATGCTTGCCTTTTTGACAGCAATACAGGCAAGTATGATTGAATGATATAACAAGTATTTAATCTTTTGGTATCTTCTATGGTGATTTAAGTCTTATAAGGTTTGTTAGTTTTCTGGTACAGTTAAACATTCTGAGATATCGTTACGGTATGGACCAGCATGTTACGGTATGGACATAACACATTTTGTAGGAAATAATTGTTCTCAATCATAATCCTGATAGCTTTCTTTTTCAATAAAATAATATATTTTACATGACATACAATTGTATTGCTTCTAGTTTCTATTTCCACATGATTTTCCAAAAAGGCATGGTATTTCACCAAAATGTCTTTACCGTAACGGAATAATTCCTATGAACGTATTTGTCTAAAATATTCATTTATAAAATTGGGTTTTAATAATCCTTTTACTCTAATTGAAACAAGTTACAGTTTCTCATAGCAAATATATCTACATAAATAACACACAGGTTAATTTATTTTGCTGTTTATCAGTTGATGTCCATACCGTAACAATACGAGTCCTTACCATAACATTTTATTTTGTTACGGTAAGGACTGTTACGGTAAGGACATATTTTAAGTAATTTCTATCTTAAATAATAGTAATGCATTAAAACATGGTAGCAAAAGTGGTTTGCTACTGAGAAATGTAATTGGATCAATATGTCAGAATCAGACCTTTTTCAAAGTATTCACTGTGCTTATATCTCGTTACGGTCAGTGGACACACAAAAAATATACTCTTCTGGGCTTACTCACTGAAACAGTATTTTCCTTGAGCAGTTAAGTAGCAGCATTTCAAAACACATGCAATGCTTGTAAATAGAAAGTGCCCAGTGAGCATGACAGATAACCAGATTTGCCAACATACAGGATCCTATATTATTTTGTCGATTTATCACTGCGTTACGGTAAGGACATAAATCCAGGGACGGATTTATTATTACCAAAAAATATGAAAAATAAAATGAAATATCCCATTTTGAAACCTCTTATATTTACCTTGATAATGTTCTTTTTGATACAACCAGTCAAAACTACCCAAATATTTACAGCGACTTGTAAAAGTTGTGCTGAATCTTCAATTTTTTTCGAGGGACAGGCAAAAATGATGAAAAATGAGGTTTTAAATCTGGAAAAAAGGTATTTCTACACCAATCAAATACTGTTTCATCATTTACTATTATTAAGCATGATCAGTTGTATCATATGAAAAAATTCAAATCACGATCTGGTAAGTGGTTTTCATAAAATATTGAGAAGACAAGAATTTTGACGAATTTTGACAATGACTCATATAGATTTACGTATGTGTATTAGTTAAATGAAACACATCGCAAATTTCAAATTATTTTGCTTATTTTGTGATATATTGTGATAAATACCAGAGGGACATAGGAATTCACGTTATTTTTGGAATGACTGATTTACACTACCTATGCCACTAGGGTCCAGCCTCATGTACCCCTCCATTAGAGATGAGAACCCAGTGAGCCCTCCCATAGCCTGATAGGGGACATCATGCCCCACTGGGTGCCCCCGGGCTAGTCTCTCTTCTTTGGTCTCAACCACTGTCTCATGTGCATAGTATGGCTGACCACACCCACAGGTGTAGGAGCTTGTGAATCCAGCGCATGTACACTTAGCTAAAAGGAATGAAATTCAATGAATATTAGTTAATAATACATGAACTGCCCCACATGGTGTAAGGGCAGGGTGGGTGGAGAGGGAGAGGGATCTGGTCTCTCATCTTTGGTTTCAACTACAGTCTCATGGGCGTAGTATGGCTGACAACATCCTCAGGTATAGGAACTTGTAAATCCAGCACAGGGACACTTAGCTGAAAACAATAATAAATCAAACTGATGCTTTTTCCTAATTTCAAAATTCAAACTTTCAAACCTAATTTCAAGCTTCTGCTTTGCCTCTCTGTATTGGCTAACATCAGCCCCATCCTGCGGAAAACTTTGCCATTCACTTGACTGATTTGCTCCTTTATTTCCAAGGTAGACAACTGTGTTCACAGCAAGCCTGTCAGTGAGAATCAATTACTGGTATTTGCTTATAAGGCAACATAATATGTGGGTCAGCTGAACAGGCTTTTTTTCCATATTTAGGCTAATGTAAGGTGCTGCACTTAATCTATACATGTACATCTTGCTTCTAAACTTCCATATTTCTTTTACCTCAAAGCAGACCCTCCGCTTGTGATTAAACAGGACTAACACTATTTACCGTAACATGCTAGAAAACCCAGAAAACAACTTTTTCAAGACCTGGCAAAACCCAATATATGGCCTACCTGTTTTACACTTGTGTGGTACCACTGCAGTGTGATCCTCTGAATAATGTTTACATGTGCATCTGATGGGCTGGGTACCATTCAGTGGAACATAATGGTAACTACGGCAACCACAACCTTTGACCTTACAAGGCAAGAGAATGGGTCGTTCACTTGGAATCTTTTCAAAGTCTGTCTTATGTTGTCTGAACCTGAATAGAACAGAGGATAGTGATTATTATGAAGACCTGCAGACTGAAGTGAAGGAACACAGCAGACAGCAGAAAATCATTATATAAAGTGCCATCTGTTTAACTCTTTCATGACAAATGGAATCGCCCACTGTTATCAATTGGGCAAGTCCACTTTCATTTTTGGGGCATCGGGAGTGATTTTTAATTTTTATTCCATTTTTCAATGAAAATCCTCTTAGCAAACAGAATAGACCCAGATGGGGCACCGGTTCTGCGGCGTCACATCTGGGGCTATACTGTTTGCCTATGTCCCATATAAGAATGCCAGGCTTATATGAGTTAACACAGTCACCTTTTGTAAATCTATAGGCATCTTTTGAAGAAGTACTCTATCGAGGGTCCTTTTTTTCACATCTTAAAGAAGTTACAGAATGTTTCAGGTCTTATGATTTTACTTTTCCTTTACTTGATCAAATTATATTTATTAATTTTATTACTATTATTTAATATTTACATTTTTATTGCAATCGCCCTAGATGAAAGTATCTTTCTTGATGTTCTTCATTTCCCGATGAAATAGGCTGCTAGCCAGAGGGTCGATTGCTCCCCCCCCCTAGGGAATTTTGCAGACATACCCTATCTTAAAGAACAATTCAAGCTGAGTAGAATAAGAGATGTTTGCACCCTGAGCGTTGGGGCATTATCCTGTAACAGCCTGTTACATATGTTACCTAAACAAAATTAAGAAATTATGATATGGTGTTTTCAGCTACAGAAAAATGACAATAATTTATCATTTTACTCAACTTTTTCATACTGTCTGCTAGCTGTATGTCTATACTACATATTAAAATCGTTTAGACAAAAATTTGACCCACACTTACTGTAACATACGTAACGTAATTTAAGATACCCTTTGAAAATACCACTTTTGAGTGATATCATTTACTTATACTGTTGCACTATTCATTTTTCCAAAGATATGAGAATTATTTCCATCAGCATGTTCAATTGGCAGATAGAAAAACCAAGGTTTGTTTTCCTATCATGTATATATTGCCTTTCAAAGTCAGGTCAGTTTAACTGCTACTGTAACATGTAATCAGTACTACCTGTTGTCATGCGGTGCAGATGGGGCTCGTTAGCCTTGGAAGGCAACTCATGTAGGAGTTAAGCTAGTTCTCTACACAAAAATCTAGCTGGGCAGGGGGGACTCATTAGTCTTGGTTGACAGTCCTCCTAGGAGTTTACAGGTCTCTAAACAAAACCTAAGAAAGGGTAGATGGAGCTCTTCAGCTGTGGCCAGCAATTCATCTAGGAGAAGGAAACTCCAAAATCAAACCTGTGTGTCTGGATATGCCTAGTCCAGATATGCAAAGACTGTTTCGGTAGATGGAGCGGAAGAAATCACCTGATTCAACGGTTCAGAAAGCGATACAGCAACATGTTGTGGAACATGCAGAGCGTGACAAGGCACTAAAGATGTTACGGTCATCCACTGCATCCAAACCCAACTCCAGACGTCTTGACCTGTGTCTTGCCTCTGGGCGCAGCTGGGCGAGGACTAGAGAGTGAGGTTGACGTTGCGCACCTCTTCCTCACTATAATCCAATTTCATAGCGCATGTCATCTTATTTCTCAACACACAAGCACTTGCATACACAACAATTTCATCACACTTGCACCCACATACCTACAAAGTCCTCTGGCAATGGGCGAGTGGCGAAGCAGCAGGTGTAGGACACACTGGGAGCTGTAGTTGCAGACCTGCACACAGGCGGCTCAGTTCTAATGGTCGTTTTCTGTGAGGAGAAGCAGTAAGCAGAATTCGGCAGTCGGCTGAGCGACTGAGCAGACCTATTTAGGACCGCACTGCTCACCCCCCTAGCATGGGGAAGGGGCTAGAAAAGGTGCCCTAAACAATTGCCTGCTTCAAACCCCCTGGCTGGTTAACCGCGATCAGCGGGGATCCCCTTAAGCGGTCGAAATACAAAGAAAAAAGCTAGAGTAATCCCCTTACGGATTGGCGCATAGAATGTGCGTACTTTAATGGACAATGCTGGGTCAGATAGACCACAGCGTAGAACGGCCCTTGTCGGCAGAGAACTTGGGAGGTATGATATACAGATAGCTGCATTGAGTGAGACTCGGTTCGCAGATGTTGGGGAGATCAAAGAAGTTGGTGCTGGATACACCTTCTTCTGGAGTGGACGCAAAAGTGAAGAGAGGCGTGAAGCAGGAGTTGGCTTTGCCATCAAAACAGAACTTGTTGGTAAGCTGTCAGGATTGCCAAAAGGCATTAATGACCGTCTAATGACATTGAGACTTCCTCTGTCAGGCAATAAACATGCAACTATTGTCAGTGCTTATGCACCCACAATGACCAATCCAGATGAGGTCAAGGACAAGTTCTATGATG
This sequence comes from Rugalucina vietnamica, assembly GCA_964017185.1. Lineage (NCBI taxonomy): Eukaryota > Metazoa > Mollusca > Bivalvia > Lucinida > Lucinidae > Rugalucina > Rugalucina vietnamica. Next base: position 52,053,966 of record OZ024869.1, read on the forward strand.
ACCTAGACAATGTTATTTCTGCAACACCCCACACAAACAAGCTTATCCTTCTTGGCGACTTTAATGCCAGAGTGGGTACAGACCACCAGACCTGGGAAGGAGTTATAGGTCCAGAAGGGGTTGGAAAGTGCAACAGCAATGGTCTCTTGCTTCTCAGGAAGTGTGCTGAACATGGCCTTCTAATCACCAACACAGTCTTCCGTCTACCTAATAGGAACAAAACATCCTGGATGCATCCCCGTTCCAAACACTGGCATCTCATAGACTATGTCATAGTGCGGAGAACAGACAGGCAGGATGTTAAAGTGACAAAGACTATGTGTGGTGCAGACTGCTGGACAGATCATAGACTGGTTGTCAGCAAACTCAACCTAAGAATACAGCCTGCGAGGCGACCTCAAGGCAAGAAAGCTCCTAAGAGACTGGATGTCTCAAAGCTGAATAAAGACAGCATGAGACAAGATTTCTTAACAGACATTTGCAACCAACTGGATGCAATGAATCTCAGTTCAGAGGACCCCGACGAAAACTGGACAGTTTTCCATAAAACAGTTCTTTCTTCAGCTGCAAGCACCTTAGGCCATCCATCTCGCAAACATCAAGACTGGTTTGATGAGAATGATGACGAAATTCAGAGGCTTCTTGAAGAAAAGCACCGATTGCACAAGGCACATCAAGATGATACTAGCTCAGTATCAAAGAAAGCAGCCTACAGCAACATTTGTAAGACAGTTCAGACCAAGCTTAGGGACATGCAAGATTCCTGGCTGAGGAAGAAAACAGAAGAAATTCAGTCTTTTGCGGATAGAAAGGACATGAAGAAATTTCATGACGCACTGAAAACCATTTATGGTCCAAAGAGTTCTGGAGCCACCACATTGCTCAGTGCAGATGGAAACACTCTTCTCACAGATAAAGAAGCTATCTTGGAAAGGTGGGCAGAACACTTCAATAGTGTGCTTAATCGACCATCAAGCATCAATGAGGATGCAATCGACAGACTTCCACAGATAGAGTGCAATCAATGTTCTGTTAGATGAATTTCCTACCGTTACGGAAACAAGAAAAGCAGTTCAACAACTATCATCTAGCAAAGCCCCAGGTGCAGATGCAATTCCTGCCGAAGTTTACAAGGCTGGGGGGCTACCCATGGCAGAGAAACTGACAGAGTTGGTTCACTGTATGTGGAGAAAGGAGGCTATCCCACAAGAATTTAAGGATGCATCCATAATCCACCTATACAAGCGGAAAGGAAATCCTCAAGTCTGTGACAATCACAGAGGCATCTCCCTCCTATCAATTGCTGGGAAGATACTGTTGAATCGTCTGAATGTTCATCTTGATCAGACGGGACTTATCCCAGAAAGTCAATGTGGATTCAGAAAAGACAGAGGGACAATAGACATGATCTTCACAGCAAGACAGCTTCAGGAGAAATGCCAAGAACAGAATGTAGATCTATACATGACGTTTGTTGACCTCACCAAAGCTTTTGACACTGTTAGTCGTGATGGACTCTGGAAAATCATGGCCAAGTTTGGCTGTCCACCCAGATTCATAGCAATGGTGCGGCAGTTTCATGATGGCATGCAGGCACGTGTGCAAAATGATGGAGAGTTCTCTGAACCATTTGAAGTAACAAATGGGGTCAAACAAGGCTGTGTTCTGGCACCAACACTGTTCAGCATGATGTTTTCTGCCATGCTTATGGATGCTTTTCAGGACAGTGACACTGGTTTTCCAATCAGGTACCGTTTTGATGGCAACATATTCAACCTCAGAAGGTTGCAAGCCAAAACTAAGGTCCAGACTGATGTGCTAGATGAGCTCCTCTATGCAGATGATATGGATAAGAATGCCAGCACAGAGGCAATAAGAGCTGTCGCAGGACAGCGTGCTCGACTGCTTCTGACCTTTGTCAAGCATAAGGCCAAACCCGACCAGTAACCCAAAGCATTATGCTCACATCTTTTTTGCCTTGATGCAATAAGGCAAAATCACAACCATGAAAGTTAACTACCTAAGATTTAAAGGTTTCACTCATATTGTGAAAGAAGTGTGTTCATATACCAACTGAGTGCCAAGACACAAGGCAAAATCACTGAACCGTGAAAAAAGGTCACACTGACCTATAAGTATTGCAGGGTCAAAGGTCTAGTGATACTTACTCATAATGTGAAAGAAAAATGATCATATACCCATTCAGTGTTGAGATATAAAGCAAAATCACTGAACCATGAAATTAAGTCATATTGACCTACAAGTATGTTTGGGTTAAAGGTGTGGTCATACTCATTCATAATCAGAAAGAAGTATAAAAAAATACCAACTGAGTGTTGAGATATAAGGCAAAATCACTGAACCATGAAATTAGGTCACAGTGACCCAGGACTACTTTATGGTCAAAGGTCTTGTCATACTCATACATATCGTGAAAGAAGTATGTTCATATACCAATTGAGTGCCGAGATATAAAGGAAAATCACTGAACCGTGAAATTAGGTCATATTGACCTAGGACTACTTTAGGGTCAAAGGTCTTGTCATACGCAAACACAGTGTGAAAGAAGTTTGTTCATAAACCACTTGAGTGCCGAGATATAAGGCAAAGTCACTGAACCGTGAAATTAGGTCACAGTGACCTATAAGTATATTGGGGTCAAAGGTCTGGTCATACTCACTCATAATCTGAAAAAAGTATGAAAATATACTAATTGAGTGTCAAGATATAAGGCAAAATCACTGAACCGTGAAATTAGGTCACAGTGACCTAGGACTACTTCATGGTCAAAGGTCTTGTCATACGCATTCATACTTTGAAAAAAGTTTGTTCATAAACCATTTGAGTACCGAGATATAAGGCAAAAATCACTGAAGCGTGAAATTAGGTCACAGTGACCTGTAAGTATATTGGGGTCAAAGGTCTGGTCATACTCACTCATAATCTGAAAAAAGTATGAAAATATACTAATCGAGTGTCAAGATATAAGGCAAAATCACTGAACTGTGAAATTAGGTCACAGTGACCTAGGACTACTTCAGGGTCAAAGGTCTTGTCATACGCAAACATACTTTGAAAGAAGTTTGTTCATAAACCATTTGAGTACCGAGATATAAGGCAAAATCACTGAACCGTGAAATTAGGTCACAGTGACCTATAAGTATATTGGGGTCAAAGGTCTGGTCATACTCACTCATAATCTGAAAAAAGTATGAAAATATACTAATTGAGTGTCAAGATATAAGGCAAAATCACTGAACCGTGAAATTAGGTCACAGTGGCCTATAATTATATTGGGGTCAAAGGCCTGGTCGTACTAACTCATAATCTGAAAGAAGTAAGAAAATATACTAATTGAGTGTCAAGATATAAGGCAAAATCACTGAACCATGGAAAGTAGGTCAACCGACCCTTACCGTCATGACACACAAGTCAGTGTCACAAAGTCAAAAGATGAATGACCAACCATCCTCCTAAATTGTTTCTATTAAGAAATAAAAAGAAAAAAAAATCGAGGAGTTCTAGATTTTGACCTCTAGCCCCGCCCCCTGACTCCGACCCAGAGGTCCGATGTCATGGAACCTAAAGTGTATGAAGTATGAATGCTTTATGATAAGTTGTTGTCAAGATATGCCTCCTTGTAAAAGTTACACAGCAGTACATCTATTTTTTAGTGTTCTAGTTTTTAACCTCCAGCCCCACCCCACAGGCATGGACCCAGGGGCCCGATGCCATGGAATGAAACTCAACCCTACAGGGTACCTATGGTCCGAGTATGAAAGCCCTCTGATAAAAAATTTCAAGATATAGACTTCTAGAATACTATATCACTGAAAAGCCATTATTATTAATGGTGTTCTAGATTTTAACCTCTAGCCCCACCCCCTGGCATGGACCCAGGGATCTGATGCCATGGAATGAAAGCCGACCCTACAGGGTGTCAATGGCCCAAGTATCAATGCTTTCTGATGAGTGGTTGTCAAGATATGGACTTCTAGAAAACTTTAACATAAGAATTGCCATTTTTGAAGGTGTTCTAGATTTTAACCTCCAGCCCCACCCCCTGGCCTGGACCCAGGGGCCCGATGCCATGGAATGAAAGCTAACCCTACAGGGTATCTATGGTCCAAGTATGAATGCTTTCTGATGAGTGGTTGTCAAGATATGGACTTCTAGAAAACTTTAACGCAAGTGTGACGCGCACGCGCACGGGAACGCGCACGGGAACGGGAACGGGAACGTGGACGACCGGGGTGACTGCAATAGCTCTATGCACTTCGTGCAGTCGAGCTAAAAATGCAAAGAGCCATGGATCAAGTCTCACAGTCATGTGATAACTATGATCTCACAATCAGCACAAAAAAGACAGAGGTTGTACACCAACCAGCGCCCGGAAAGCCATATAATGAACCTACCATCACTGTGAATGGGCAAAAACTGAAAGTTGTTGACAAGTTCACCTACCTGGGAAGCACTCTCTCCAGAGCAGTGCATATTGATGATGAGATCACTCCCAGAATTGCAAAGGCTAGTGTGGCATTCGGACGACTCCGTGCAAATGTCTGGGAGCGAAATGGAATCAAGCTTGACACCAAGCTGAAAGTCTACAAGGCTGTGGTACTGCCAACCCTCTTGTATGCATGTGAGACCTGGACAGTATACCAACGCCATGCAAAGAGACTTAACCATTTCCACTTAAGCTGTTTGAGAAAGTTGTTAAAAATCAAGTGGCAGGACAAGATTCCAGACACAGAGGTCCTGACGAAAGCAGGGATGCAAAGCATGCATACAGTCTTAAAGCTAGCACAGCTAAGATGGACTGGCCATGTTATAAGAATGCCTGATGCGCGACTTCCAAAGAAAGTTTTCTATGGAGAACTACAGGAGGGAAAGCGCTCTCAAGGTGGCCAGAAGAAAAAGGTACAAGTAGGCAAAGATCAAAGACACCCTCAAAGCCTCTCTGAAGGATTTCGAAATACCAATGGGGTCCTGGGAACAGACTGCACAAGAGCGATCAAAGTGGCGAGGTCTCATCAACAAAGGGGCAGCTCTTTATGAAAAGAAGAGAATCTGTGAAGCTGAAAGAAAGCGAAGAGAGCGCAAAGCCAAAACAAATGTGCCACCATCAGACTCTATGACATTGACTTGCTCTACTTGCAACCGACAGTTTAGAGCCAGAATTGACCTAGTCAGCCATCAAAGAACTCACCAACACACATCAGCACTATTCAAGAAATAATGATGGTCTTTCTCATTAGTGAGAGACGAACTATCATATTGCCTTTAATGAAGTATTTAGTAGCCCTACCCCCAGTTTCAAATGCGAAATATTCTATTGCAACGAATGTGAAGTATGTAAAATACTTAAAACTGTTGGATATATATCATAGTTTCTTGCTTATTTTACCATGAACCATGGCTCTGAGAATCTGTAACCAAGTATCTTGGATCAAAGATTTTTATCCAGAATGTAATATATGTAACATACATGTAATGAATAACGAAGGGCAATGTACATAGCAGGAATGCCAGTACAGGTCAGTGTAATTCTCTATTCCATTAGATATTTTGCAAATATATATCTTAAATGACAATTCAAGTTTGCTCCAATAAGAGATGTTTGCTTTATGTACATTGGAGCATGTGTCTGTTACAGTATGTTACATATGTTACCATAATATGTTTTGAAAATAATGATATGGCAATTTTAGCGTCAGAAAAATAAGATTTTTATTCTTATTCCATTCACCCAATTCATATAGTCTACAAGAAACATGTCCATTCTCAACACTAAAGTTGCTTGAGCAATAATATGACACCTACAGTGTAATGTCTGTAACATATATTAAAATAACCCTTTCAAAATTAGCATTGTGAGTGACTTCGTTTGTTTTTTTTTTAGTTACACATTCCAGCTTCTTTTCAAATACATGTGATTTTTACATTACCATGTTCAATGGAGGAGACGGAAAAATCCTATACTGTATATATTATACTAAATGGGTTATTTAGCAACCCTACCCCCAGCTTCATAAGCCAAATTGTATTGCTAATTACGTAAAACATGTAAATAATCGTTTCTAATGGCTGTATCTAATGTTGATAATTATTTGCTTATATTTCATGCCTATGGAGAACTATAGTTCTGAGTGGGTGTCACCAAGTATCTAGGCTCAGACATCTTAATGGGGAATGTAACGTATGTATGAATAAAGAATGACGTGGTCTACAATAGATATATATGATGCTATTTCAAAAAAAGTGTCAACACTTCACGTTTCCCTATGAATAATTTAAATTTTGGTGTAAAACAAAACTAGAAATCTAATTCAGTTCTGATAATCATGTCTTTGGACCCAATAAATACTATTTTTAAACGTTTAGAAATCTCTTAAAAATGCAGAAAAATTAGGGTATTACTACAAAATCGTTTGTACTTGAACTGTTAATAGACCTAGAATGCTGAAAGTGGTATCAAATAAATGGGACGGCAATGGACAAATGCCCTCAGTCCTCTAAATACATCATCTGAATTTCAGTTTTATAAATAATAATGAAAACTTTAGAAATTAGAGAAAATACATAACAAATAAGCAGGTATACCTACAAAATGATTATGGTTTTTCAGCAAGATAAAGTCTGAATGTGCTGAAAATGGCAAGGGCAATTTTCTATCATCCTTCTATAATAAAATGTCACTTGATGAGCATTAATAAATATAATGGATGAATTAGATGTTGGCGATTAACCGCCGAAGAATTGAGGCGGGGTGCCTATTATACCAGATGAATCTTGGCTACTGGAAGTCCTAGACAGCTGAAATTGGTATCGATCGGTTGCTAAGACAATGTTCTTTAACCATATGATGTTATGAATAAATCATATGAATGTTTGTTTCATGAATTGCAACAAGAACTACAGAAATAGAGAAAATTTGCAGAAACGCGAAGGGAATACCAACAAAATCACTTATATCTCCACTATCAATAGCTGTTGAGTAGCCAAATGGCATCAAATGTTACTATTTGGTCACTTCAATAATGAATTGTTGTCATGTTATCACAAAATATATGAATCGTCATGTTGTCATGTATACATACCACAAAACATATGAGGCTAAAGCAAAGATACACGCGTCCCTGTTGCTGGACACCCTTAATTGTTTGCTATATACCATTTTTAGCAACGTTTTATGAATACCCATGAAAGTAAATCTGATATGATTTGTATATAAGAGCTCTGGGAAATGGTGCATTGTCCAAGCAAATATCTGATACCAATTAAACCCTCTAAGGCAATGAGCAGCCGGGATATAAGTGATTTTGTTGGTTTATCTCTTCATTTTTCTCTTATTTTCTCTTATTTATGAAGTTTAATTCTAATATTAGTGACCTTGATCAGATAAGAAGGTTTATATATCAGGTTACAGTGTTATAATTCATTGTCATAGCAATCATTTGATACCAGATTCAGCACAGTAGTGCTATTAGTAACCTAGACACAAGCCATTTTGTAAGGTATACCCTCTTATTTTCCATGATTCTTCTCCAGTCTGTCAAAATTTCATTAATACGAGGTATTCATTAAACTAAAAATAAGTTTATTCATTTATCAGACTAGAAGACAAATTGCATAGCCCAAAGCATCAAGCTGCTACCACTTTTATCATTCTAGGCCTATTGACATGCCAGACACTAGTAATATGTAAGTATAAATGCTATTTTTCTGTGATTTTCCAAACTTTTTTTATATCAATATTGATAAATATGCAAATGAGATCATTTTCAAATAGACCCAAAACATCTGTAAAATTGTCAAATGGTATCACTGGTGTATAAACTATGTGCAACAATGATAGCTTGGGTCTGAAAGACGTTTTTTATGGGTTTTTAATGATTTTTGGCCATTTTAATGTATAAATTAAAATTCACAAATATGCAAATAAGATGATATGCATAACTTACCTTAAGATGAAACGGCTTCTTAAGAAGAAGCTTTAAAATGAAATCAAGTTCAGTGGTCTACGATAAGTCACAACGTATATATGATCAGTTTTGTAGGCCAAATTAACCCCATGCGGTATTGGTAGCACTGTAACATTACATGAAATCTAAATATAAACAACTTGGCGTTACACCGTTACAACTGAGGCACATCTAGCAAATGAAAATAACACAAGCATGTCATTCTCACCTTGCACATTGGTGTTTGCAGCTTTGAAATCCACAGAAACTATTACAGAAACCCTTATTTGTTTATAAATGTTAATTCACATATTTTTGTTACATACGTTACACAAATTGAGAACCATCTATGTCAACTTGATAAAATTATCTATCACATATTGCCCTTGAAGAATCTTGTAGACAAATGGTAGAATTATGGTAAAACAACCTATTGTTCAATCCCAATCAAAGAATACTGCAAATATAATAAGCTGGTAACAGTTGTTATTTTTAAATGGACGTTACACCGTTACGCCCCGGGGTACAAAGTGCAAACATCTCTCATTTGAATGCAAATAACACAAACATGACATACTTACCTTGCACATTGGTGTTTGCAGATTTGTACTCCACAGAAACTATTACTGAAAACCTTATTGGTTTATAAAGGTAAATTCGCATATATTTGTTACATACGTTACATACGTTATACATATAGAGACCCATATATGCCAACATGATAAAATTATGCATCCCACATATTTTCCTCGAAGAATCTTGCAGACAAATGGTAGAATTATGGTAAAACAACCTATTATTCATTCCCAATCAAAGAATACTGCAAATATAATAAGCAGGTAACAGTTGTTATTTTTAAATAGCTGTTACACCGTTACGCCCCAGCGTACAAAGTGCAAACATCTCTCATTTGAATCAGAAAAGACTGCTCTTTAAGATAGACTATGTCTGCAAAATTCCCTAGGGGGGGGGGGGGGGGGGGGGGCAGGACCTTTTTCAGCCAGCAGTCTAAAAAACATTATGTCACGTGATCTAGAGGCCACGCCTATGGGCGAGGCGACGTCAAAACCCATCCAGTGACGTTGTTTGTTTACTCTTGTTGACGTGACGTTGGTCGCGTGTAGCCATGACATTAGGCGTGAAAATTTGACGTTTTGGCTGTTCCAAAATTACGTTAAGTCATATTTGATGTCAAATAACATGAAAATGAACGGTGATATGCGCAATTAAAAATATGATACTTGATTGTTAATATAAAATGTAAATATAAGTATTGAAATTCAGATTTTAGCATTCAGTGGATGATGAAAAACATTAGCTGTTTTAATGTCTCCGAGAAGCCCTTCGGGCTTCACAGACATTAAAACAGCCTAATGTTTTTCATCATCCAGTGAAAGCTAAAATCTGAATTTCAATCCTTAAATAAGGCCATCCTTAAAAAAATATTTGTTTGCAATTGTCTAACCAGTAGGTTAAAGTGTGAATAGGTAGATCAGATTTTTTTTTCCTCACAAAATGTGAAACGTAGGTCTAATTATACATATAATCAAAGAAAGTTTAGAATAAATAAAGTGCAGTAGAATGAAAGAAGAGTAGAACTAACATGCTTAAAGAACTAGAAACACTAGTTTATAGATTGAGGAATATTGTTTTGCAAAGTATTTTTGTTTTGCAAAAAAAAAAAAATCATTCTGAAAAGCTAAAAAAAATTTGGGTAGGCAGAAAAAGGGTGGGTCGGTAGGCAATTGCAAACAAATGGAATTTTATTGCCTGATTGACTCTTTTATTTCTTTATTTGTTGTACACTCTAAAGGATTAATAATCCCAGTCAGGTTAGTCTAGAGAGAGTTGGTCATTCTATTATTAACTGTATACAGTTCAACCTCATCATAACATGCGTCCTTACAGTGTGGATTTCAATATAACACGGTCATGTCATGACTCCCAAAATGATTGTTTGGTATGCATGTATGTCTATTGTATGTAACCACATTAGAACACTGTTTATTTATAACATAGTCTGTTTTTATGGACCTCAAAGATCGCAATATAATGAGTTTGACCTGTACTTGTTTCTGGCTGGTCATGTTTCAGGGCGTTTCTTTACCTATGTTCTTCAAATAGACTTAGATATTTTTGTGGCAAAACCTTGACCTCCTGTCAGCAAAACATGTCAGTGTAATGTATAGCCCCTTATACCCCACTTTTATATAGCAAAACTGGGGTATGCAGGGGTATACCTATTTTTCTTATTTTTGCTCCAAAACATAGATTGTGGGTACTCCTTAGAGCCACCTTGGCGAGGAGGTTCTAGTGTGTACACACAATCTATGTTTTGAGCAAAAATAAGAAAAATATCAATTTTTTTCTACTGAAAATTTTCATTTTTTCCAGTAGTAAGAAAAATCTGTATATTGCATGGGCCAGTTTTTGTAATGCCATTTGGCTAGTTTTGATGCCTAAATATTTCTACAGACCCACGCTTAGAGTTTTTAGCTCACCTGAGCCGAAGGCTCACAGGTGAGCTTATAGTATAGTGGTCGAGCCGGCGTCCGTGCGTCGTCGTCAACATTTTCAAACGGCTTCTCCTCTATGTTTTGAGCAAAAATAAGAAAAATATCAATTTTTTTCTACTGAAAATTTTCATTTTTTCCAGTAGTAAGAAAAACCTGTATATTGCATGGGCCAGTTTTTGTAATGCCATTTGGCTAGTTTTGATGCCTAAATATTTCTACAGACCCACGCTTAGAGTTTATAGTATAGTGGTCGAGCCGGCGTCCGTGCGTCGGCGTCAACATTTTCAAACGGCTTCTCCTCTGAAGCTGCCAGGCCAATCTTTTCATATTTCACATATAGCATCTACAGGGGGGGGGGGGGGAACGAATATTTGTGCTTTTTATTTCGATCGGATAAGAACTCTGGTTGCTATGGCAACTTGAAGTTTCCATTGACTTGTATGGAGAAAAAGTGGAAATTGGCATTTTCCGTTGTCAGGCTGGGGATATTTGAATTTTGTTTTTACATAAATGTTTATTGAGTAGTCCTTCATGTTTAAGGCAACTTTTGTAAAAATCACTTTATTCGTTTTGTTGCTATAGCAACATAAAGGGTAAATTTTCGAAAAAAATATTCAAAAATCTTGTTCTCAGAAGCCGTATGGGGGATGAAGCTGAAATTTAGCATACATGCTTATGACATTAGCCTGTACAAAGTTTGTGTTTTTTATTGTCTTTGTCCAACTACTTTGGTTGCCATGGTAACTTGAAGTTTCCATTGACTTATAAGGCAAAAAGGGGAAATTTGCAATTTCTGCCGTTTCATTGAGGATACTGAAATTTTGTTTTTACATAAATATTTATTGAGTAGTCCTCCCCGTTTTAGGCAACTTTTGTCAAAATCGCTTTATTCGTTTGGTTGCTATAGCAATGTAAAGGGTAAATTTTAGAAAAAATATTCAAGAATTTTCTTCTCAGAAGCTGTAAGGGGGATGAAGCTGAAACTTTGCATACATGCTTATGATATTAGCCTCTACAAAGTTTGTGTTTTTTATTGTCCTTGTCCCTCTACTTTGGTTGCTATGGCAACTTAAAGTTTCCATTGACTTATAAGACAAAAGTGGAAAATTGCAATTTTTTGAAAACTATTGCAGCCTGAGACCTGAAAAGTGGTAGATGCAAACAACTAATGGAGTAGATGAAGGTATGTGAATAATTTAGGCCCCCCTGTCATCCATACACACTTTTCAAAGATCTCCTCTAAAACCGCTTAGCCAATCAAAGTGAAATTTTATGTGGAGCATCTCTGGGTAGTGGGGACAAAAATTTAATCACGAAATCTAGGTCACATGACCAAGATGGCCGCCATGCCCATATATGGTAAAAACCACTCAAAAATCTTCTTCTCCAGAATGGGCAGGCCGATTTTCAAGAAACTTGGTATGTAGCATTTGGGACTCCAGCCCATCGTTGTTTGATCAAATAATGACCCTAGGATGACCTTGACCTATTTTACGTCAAGGTCAATTTTGGAAACATAGGCTTTTACATGGGAAAAAGTGAAAACTATGGATTTTTTTAAAACTATTTCAGCCTGAGACCTGAAAAGTGGTAGATGCAAAACAACTAATGAAAGTATGTGATTAATTTAGGTCAAGGTCATCTTTTGACCTTGGCTGATCTGTCGTCTATACACGCTTTTCAAAGATCTTCTTCTCCGAAACCGCATGCCAATCAAACTGAAATTTTATGTGGAGCATCCCTGGGTAGGGGTAACGAACGTTTGATCCCGAAATCTAGGTCACATGACCAAGATGGCTGCCGGGCCCATATAGGGTAAAAACCACTCAAAAATCTTCTCCAGAACCGGCAGGCTGATTTTCACGAAACTTGGTATGTAACATTTGGGACTCCAGTCCATCATAGTTTGATAAAACGATGACCCTAGGATGACCTTGACGTATTTTACGGCAAGGTCAATTTTGGAAACATAGGCTTTTACATGGGGAAAAAGTGAAAACAATGGATATTTTGTAAATTAAATGCAGCCTGAGACCTGAAAATGGTAGATGCAAACAACTAATAGAGTAGATGAAGGTATGTGATTAATTTAGGTCAAGGTCAATTTTGGAAACATAGGCAAACATGGAAACATGGGGAAAAGTGACAACTAGGTCTCAGGTAAGCGTTTACAGGACCAATGATCCTATGGTAACTATTGCAGCCATAGACCTGAAACATTACCAAGATGGCGGTCATACCCTTTTAGGGTAAAAAAAAAGAAAGAAAAAAATTCACTTTGTCCAGTGACTGTGCTTGTTGACTCTCAGGTGAGCGATCGTTGCCCTTGGGCTACTTGTTTGGACTTTGCAATTCCTGCACCTGTTTTGACTTTACCCCAAAATGGCATGCTTAGTCTAATTTCAAATGCATCATAAGTTCACAAACAATATTTAGAGTCTGAGATTTTCAGAAAATTAATGTCCATACTCCATACCTATGTTGACAAAAGCACTGTGTCTCTGGACCAATCATCTTGCAGTCCATACCGGTGGGTGAAGTCCAGGCTACAAACAAACGATTCTTCATACGCTGTTGAATGAAACAGTAATTTAAGTAAAAGCTGTAAATTCTACCAACATATGAGTAAAAAGTCTAAACTGATACTTTTGATAATTGGTCATTTAAAAATACATGTATTTGTTCTATGTACATGTAGTAATTAGGAGACCCATGGTAAATTGTCTCCAGCTCGGAAGCTGGAACATTTCTCTGACAGAGGTAAAAAGAATTGTTTCCATTATAATCATGGTTTTCTGGTAAGAGATAAAATTAGCACCTTTTATACCTTATAGTTTGACAATTTATAAGTTCATGCCTCCATGCATATCCTTTGACTGTACTACTACCCAATTTGTGCTTAAAAAACAACAAAAACAAACAATATTCCATGTCATGCAACTAAAATACCAGCGGACCATTGGTCCTGAGAACGCTCACCTGAAGCCTGATCCTGGAGTACATGTATTAAGTCATCATGAAATGACCTTGACCTTGAATACTCACACACCATTATTGAATTCATAAGTTGTCGGCAACTGCAAAGTTTCAGGTCTCATGCTGCAATAGTTTCCAAACCCAGTGATTTCTGAGAAAACCATAATTTTAATTTTGATATTTAAATGACCTTGGGTCAAGGTCAAGAAATGACCTTGGCCTTCATTAATTACTTACCTTCATTGACTCCATTGGTTGTCTGCATCTAGCAACTTTCAGGTCTCAGACTGCAACAGTGTCCAAAATATTCATTGTTTTCGCCTTTTCCCATGTAAAAGCCTATGTTTCCAAAATTGACCTTGCCGTAAAATAGGTCAAGGTCATCCTAGGGTCATCATTTCAACAAACTATGATGGGCTGGAGTCCCAAATGCTACATACCAAGTTTCGCGTAAATCGGCCTGCCGGAGAAGAAGATTTTTTAGTAGTTTTTACCATATATGGGCGTGGCGGCCATCTTGGTCATGTGACCTGGATTTTGCGATCAAACTTTCGTCTCCCCTACCCATGGATGCTCCACATAAAATTTCAACTTGATTGGCCCAGCAGTTTCAGAGAAGAAGATCTTTGAAAAGTGTGTATGGACGACAGACTGGCAAAGGTCAAGAGATGACCTTGACCTAAATTAATCACATACCTTCATCTATTCCATTAGTTGTTTGCATCTACCACTTTTCAGGCCTCAGGCTGCGATAGTTTTCAAAAAATCCATAGTTTTCACTTTTTCCCATGTAAAAGCCTATGTTTCCAAAATTGACCTTGCCGTAAAATAGGTCAAGGTCATCCTAGGGTCATCATTTTATCAAATTATGATGGGCTGAAGTCCTCAATGCTACATACCAAGTTTCGCGTAAATCGGCCCACCAGTTCTGGAGAAGAAGACTTTTGAGTAGTTTTTACCATATATGGGCGTGGCGGCCATCTTGGTCATGTGACCTGGATTTTGTGATCAAACTTTCGTCTCCCCTACCCATGGATGCTTCACATAAAATTTCAACTTGATTGGCCCAGCAGTTTCAGAGAAGAAGATCTTTGAAAAGTGTGTATGGACGACAGACTGGCCAAGGTCAAGAGATGACCTTGACCTAAATTAATCACATACCTTCATCTACTCCATTAGTTGTTTGCATCTACCACTTTTCAGGCCTCAGGCTGCAATAGTTTTCAAAAAATCCATAGTTTTCACTTTTTCCCATGTAAAAGCATATGTTTCCAAAATTGACCTTGCCGTAAAATAGGTCAAGGTCATCCTATGGTCATCATTTTATCAAACTATGATGGGCTGAAGTTCCCAATGCTACATATCAAGTTTCATGGAAATCGGCCCACCGGTTCTGGAGAAGAAGATTTTTGAGTGGTTTTTACCATATATGGGCATGGCAGCCATTTCGGTCATGTGACCAAGATATCACGAACAAAATTACAATGCCACTACCAAAGGAGGCTCCACATAAAATTTCAACTAGATCGGCCAAGCGGTTTCAGAGAAGAAGATTTTTGAAATTGTGGATGACGACGGACGGACGCTGGATCATAGCCATCCTATAAGCTCACCTTGTGAGCTTTCGGCTCAGGTGAGCTAAAAATGCATGTTATGTACACACCATTGGCAAGACTTTTTTCTTGTACGCCTCATACTGCTCTGGAGTAAACATAACCCCTCCATCATCATCTCCTACTATCCTATAAAAGATATAATATCAGTCATTACAAAAAACAAATGCTCATAAAACATACAGATTAGTTTTACTATATAAAAGTGGGGTGTAAAAAATAATAAGAGCTGTTGCAGGATAGTGTAGCTCACCTGACTTGTGCTTTGCCACTAAATCTATCAAAATCTATGAAACATGACCTTGACCTCAAGGTCACTCAGGTGAGTCATAATGGTACAGCATAAAACTTCAGACCAGTATCTACAAGCATGCAAAGTATCAACTTGATACATCTATATGTTCAAGACATACAGACTTATAAAAAGTTTAACCAAAACTTGAACACAAAATTTCCAAGTCTGTGACCTTGACCTCAAGGTCATAAAGGTTGGTCATAATGGTACAGCATAAAACTTCAGACCAATATCTATCAACATGCAAAGTATCAACTTGATCCATATACATGTTCAAGAGATATAGACTTATAAAAACTTTTAACCAAAAACTTTAACAAAAAATTTCTAAGTCTGTGACCTTGACCTCAAGGTCCCCAGGGTGGGTCATGATGGTACTACATAAAACTTCAGACCAATATCTATCAACATGCAAAGTATCAACTTGATCCATATACATGTTCAAGAGATATAGACTTATAAAAACTTTAACCAAAAACTTTAACAAAAAAATTCTAAGTCTGTGACCTTGACCTCAAGGTCACCAGGGTGGGTCATGGTGGTACTGCATAAAACTTCAGACCAATATCTACCAACATGCAAAGTATCGACTTGATCCATATCAACATTTTCAAGAGATACCGGTATAGACTTATAAAAACTTTAACCAAAAACTTTAACATTTGAGCAACGCGAACGCCGACTTGACTGCAATAGCTCTTCCTGTACTTTCGTACAGGGGAGCTAACAATACCAATAAACTTAAAGTTTAAACATTAACAAGCTGTGTAACAGATATGTAACAGACACTGGAAACAAGGACAGCCAAGTCACAAGTTACGATGATGTATATAAAACAATGATTTTTTCACAAATTCGTAACAGTGAGCCCTGGGACTCGCTAGCCAGAAATTTTATGAGTCCTCTGAGAAATTTATGAGTCCCAGAATCACTTCGCAATGGCAACCATTGAAAATTCAATCATGAGAAAAAACATCATAAATTAAGCAATTAATTCTAATGCTTTAATTACATCTTTTGATAGTCTGATTAGACTACTGTATGTGTGCAGATGTGTGTCTGACTTCATCAAAAATACAATCACAACCTAAAGACTTAAGCTTAAACTGTTAGGAAAGAAATGGGAAGGGGGGGGGGGGGCAGATACATCAAAGTTTGGGAAAATTTGAATATGAGTTTGATATTTTGAAATGTGTACCAGTAAACTAATTAGAAATTACAAAGTCCGCATGACTAAATGGCGGACTGTTTTTTTTTTAAACGAAAATTGACAGTGGCCCTTCGGAACACTTTACAGCTTTATTTGAGCTTTCTCCCAATAATTATTTTGTTTACTTTATATGTTAAAGACAAATCTTCAACTTAACATATGTGAAACTAATGAAAATTGATTTGACTTCTGAGTCCAGCACTCAGCATTGACACTCTATATTTCAGAATTGAAAAAGAAAACCAGTCTGCCGGTGTTGTAATAAATTATCGCCCGGTTTGTTAAAACACGGTTTTCACTGATGGGATTTGTCGGCCCGTAAAATGTATGCCACCAAGGGGTGCATATCTTTCAGATTTATGCATCCTTGGCTAATTGTATGTGAGATTATCGCAGGCCGAACAGGTAAATGAACCACTGATAAAATCATGAATGTCTAAGTGGATATCTCACCTGCAGACTATGTTATGTCAGCCTTGACCAGAACAAGACCACACCATTCTAAGACGCTAAGACAAATCTCTACATCTACAGAAACCTATAAATACAGCTCCTACCCTTTTCTTGTACAATCTCTGTGCCTTCTACTCTAACTTTTATTTATGCTAAGTATAGCCAAGATTTTCGTGAAAGCTTATATGATGGTTGGTCAAGTTTTCGTGGTACTAATAATTCAAAGGCAACTCCAGCGTGATAGAAACAGGTCAGATGTTAAATAAATATGGAATGATGCATGATAATCCTTGATGTTTAATGTCCAGTTCACCTTTTTATTGCAATTCTGTTTATTGCTTACACAGACGCCATTTTGTATGACGTATTGATCTTTGACGTCATCAAAAGTAAGGCACCAGAATTCGTGGGTCATTCACAAACAGACTGTCAATTTCAATGCTTCAAAAATTCTCGACATATTTTAATGTTTCATTATTTTATTACACCTAGTGAATTGAATTAAGTAATTTTGAAAATATTTCACTGTCAGGTGTGATACTGAAAACATTTTAAAGACGTCTACACATTCAGATTCAAATCAATGAAAAATATCGAACACTCCTCATAAAAACAATCTTTGTTATTTTTCTTGCACAATGTGGATAGTAGACGCCAGTAAACGTGACATCTTGTGAGAAAATACAGTTTTAGCTGAAATACATGTATACCACGAAAACTGGAACCCCCATGAAAACTGGGCTAAGTACCATACTTGTCAAAAATAATGTCAGAATGTTTCTAAAATCTACCTTTTGTATTCTAAATAGGCATCGACACTTGCACCAGCATTGCCCCCAAACTTAAGATGAACCTGTCTGTCTCCCATGTCCCGTATAAATGATTCAAACGATTAAAAAGTGGCCGAGAAAAGCTTCAATTTATTTTCATCAAGAAATACAGATATGTCGGCCATTTGTAAACAAACATTAAAGGCAAACTTGTTTGTTTCAATTGATGCGTAGTCCGCATTTGGTTAAGCCGATTCCAGGTCTTTTCTACCCTGTTCATTTTGTCACTTGGTAAGCGACAAATAGAGTTGATATTTTGAATATATATTTGAGGAAGCGAGGTAGCCGAGTGGTTAGCGCACTGGCTTCTTGTGCTAGAGGTCCCGGGTTCGATCCCTGCCGGCGGGGAGGAAAATTTGTTGGTCCGAACACGCTTCCTTTCGTGTCATTTGCAGGAATGACATGATACAGTGCGCCGTCCTTCGGATTGGGAGGCCCCCTGTGCAGGGACAGTCATCCCATATGCAGGTTAAAGATCCCTACACAGGTTCTATCCTCATGCATGTAGGTTTATAATGCAAACACACCGGAGTGTACAATGTACACCTCTCAAGAATAATCAGAAATCGATTGATGGGAGTAACAAAAAAACAAACAAAACAAATATAACCAGTGACATGATTCATCACCACATGCAGTAAATTGTAAACCTATTTAAATGTGTTGGAAGAAATTAAATTTGGGGTGAATTTCTCTCAGCTATAACAACGCTGGAAGCCTTTCAGAATCAATCGGTCACACACAGAATCAGAATCAGAATCAGAATAGTCCACTGGTGAAACGTCAAACTGACAATACTACACCAGGGGGGATGGGGCTTGACCGGAGGGGATTAGTCCCGAGCTCTCACAAGAGAAGTAAATTTAGACACACAATCATCTGACAATTCAGCAGAGGAGATCAGAGAATCAGGGAGTTCATTCCAATCTCTAATGGTCTGGGGGAAGAAACTGTGTAAATAGGCATTTGTACTTGCTGAAGGTATCTGAAATGCCAAGGAGTGTTGATTCCTACAACGCCTATTTTTGGGGATAAGGTCATCCGTGGGTATTTTTGCTCTCCCTTTTAGACCTTTGTAAAGTAATATAATTCTATTATCCTTCCTTCTTTTCTGCAGGGATTCCCATTTTAGTTTTTTAAGGATGCCAGTCATACTACCTTTTTCATATGTATAGTTCCTAGTTACAAATCTAGCCGCACGCTTTTGCACCTTCTCCAAATCATCTATCAAACCTTCATAATGAGGGTCCCAAACTGAGCTACCATATTCAAGAATAGGTCTCACCAGACCTTTATAGGCAGCTTCTCTCCCATCTTGGGGGCAAGAGAACAGATTTCGTCTCAAAAAACCAAGGGTCCTATTGGCTTTGGTACACACATTGCTGATGTGAGTATTCCATTTTAAATCCTTAGTTATTGTTACACCAAGATATTTGATACTCTCAACATTTTCCAACACAGTACCCTCAAGCTTGTAAGAAGCCTGAATTTTACTAGTACGTTTATTTGTCAGCTGCATCATGTTGCACTTGACAGGTTGAAATCTCATACCCCATTTCCTGGCCCAACTACCTAATCGATCAATATCCTTCTGAAGTTTCACTGTATCCTCCACATTCTTAATTTCACGATAACAAACACAATCATCAGCAAAGAGTCTGATTTCCGATTCAATATCTGAGGTGATATCATTTATATGCAACGAAAACAACAAGGGGCCGAGAACGGTGCCCTGTGGGACACCAGATACAACAGGAGCCCAGTCTGATTTAACGCCATTAACCACAACTCTTTGTTGTCTATAGCAAAGGAAGGCATCAATCCATTTAATTGTCTTCCCACCAATTCCATAACTGAACAATTTGCTTTTAAGGAGTTCATGCGGAGGAGTGTCAAAAGCTTTTTCGAAATCCAAGATAAATGTGTCAACCTGACCTTGATTGTCTAAGATTTTTGCCCAGTCATCAATCACTGTAGCTAACTGGGTTTCACAACTGTGGGATTTCCTGAATGCATGTTGCCTGTCTGACAAAAGTTTATGATGATCCAAATGGGACATGATATTAGAACACACTATATGTTCCAGAAGTTTGCAGGGTACGCAGGTCAAGGAAACTGGACGATAGTTGCAAGCAAGAGACCTGTCAGCCTTTTTGAACAGGGGACAAATGTTTGCTAAAGACCATTCTTTGGGGATTTCACCCGAGTCTATTGACTGTTGAAAAAGATGTGCAAAAACAGGACCTAGCTCAGATGCCAATTCTTTAAGGACTCTGGGATGAAGCTCATCAGGACCTAAAGCTTTCGACGGGTTCAAACCTTTCAGAAGTTTTGTGACACCTTCTTTGGATACCACTATGTCTTCCATAAACGGGGCTTTTCTATTCAGAAGAGGGACCTGGCTATGTTCAGTTTTGGTGAACACATCCGTAAACTGACCATTGAATTCACCAGCCTTTTCAAAATCTGATTCAGCAAGACCACTTCCATTTCGCTTTTTCAAAGGGGGGATACCTTGAACATCTTTTTTCTGACTATTTATGTACCGATAAAAATCTCTTGGATTAGCCTTAACATCACCAACCAAGTTATTTACATACAACTCATGCTGTTTTCTGATATCTGCTTTGATTTCTCTTCTCAAAGTTTCAAATTTCGTTCTAAATTTTGCATTCCCAGTTTTCTTCGCTTTAGCGTGAGTTGCATTTTTTCTACGAATCTTTCTTCTTATTTCATGAGTTAACCATGGGACTGAGGAAACTGAGCGACTAGTCTTTGATGGGATATGTTTATCCACTGATTCCTGGATAAAAGATGTGATCAAATTAAAGTTTTCTTGAACCGACCGTGTGCCAGAGTAACCGTTGAAATATTTCTCCTTTGCAAATTTAAGGGCATCACCTTTCATAGATTCATAATCACCTTTCTGATATTTATACACCTTTCTCTTAGGTTTCTTGATGGGGGGAATAACTATTTTCAAAGTTCCAGAGACAATGTCATGATCACTAAGCCTGTCCGGGGAATGAATATCAACAAATTGTCCGGGAAGTGAAGTGATAATCAAATCCAATGTGTTTTGTCCTCTTGTGGGGAATTGCACTACCTGTTCCAATTCGTGGTCACTTATAATTTCTACCAACTTTGCACCTTCAGACACGCTCAATGAAAAACCTAGTTTGTTGAGTCTATCTGGCCAAACAATATCTCTGAAGTTGAAATCACCCATGACATGGACCGAGGGGGGTTTGTTTCCTTTATGTAAAGTTTTCACCTTTTCAAGTTGGTCTTTGAATAACTCAAGTTCCTCTATCTTACCATCTGGAGGTCGATACCAACTTGCCACAAAATGTGAAGTTTTGTTCGCAAATACCTTTACCCAAACTGATTCGGAGCCGTTTTCCAATTCAGTGATCGGCATATGAGGAATATCCTAGTCCCTAGTCTACTGTCAATACACTTCCAGAAATTGCATTTGTCAAAAATTCGCTTTTCCAGACAGTCAACATTCTCCATTTTCAGAAGTATCTGACTTATCTAGTGCTCTACACTTCTCTGCAAGATTGTTTTGATAATCTGGTCAAATATCACGAAACACGCAGCCGCTTTGTTTATATGTAACTACATGACAGTTAAAACAGTTAAAGAGTGATTTTAAAAGCAGCAGAGTGGCTGTAATACTACCCATCTCATATATCTTCTTTAAGCCAGTAAGTAGAATCTTTTAACAATTAAATCCATTTATAGTTTACCAGATTATAGACTAAATAATTACCTTTCATATGACATATATTTTTCCCTTATTATCATATTACAAGTTATTTTGAGTGGTTTTCTTTACCCTTATTTTGTTTCTAATTTTGGCCTTAAAAATGGCGTCATGACACATTTAAACGAGGCGCTGACTGAACAAGACGGCAAATTTGGTGGAGGGAAGAAAAAATTGTCAATTTTATGCTAAAATATAGCATTTAACGGCGCTGCAGTTGTTTTAAACTTGACTTTTATGCACAACAGAGTGCATTTATTTGGATGTGGTTTTAAATTTGTGAATTTTTACACGGTGAAAGGGAAAATTGATGTAGTTTGTGTTCAGCGAAGAAGAAAAGATTACTGCGCCGAATTTCATGCAGTGTGTGCAGCGGTTATTCTCCCATTACCTTCCTTTATCCCGAATATCCCTGATTTTATGAACTTTTAAAGACATTTTTAACAGTAATATACTCACCTGGATTTTAATTTTGACATTTTAAGCAGTTTTAAGGACATTTTACATACCATTTACATTATCCTCTTAACACATGAAAAATGGCTAAACAAGTACAAGCTTCTTGCAAAGAACTGTCAGTTCCTGAAAATCTAGACCTGTTTGCTAAGTCTAATGAGCCGTCAAATAATAATGACAATGCCCAAGTCTATTCTACTAGAAGCTATGCCCTGAATATTAATAGAGCCTTGCGTCATAAAATTGATTCTTGCGACAAAGTCAACGTTGAATATGAAGTCACAGGGGGTGGCATTAGGGGTTCAATGGACACTGGCACATTTGAACTGTTCCGCCTGGCATGCTCAGCATTCTATAAGGGGCTACCGACGAGTGAGGGGAGAAGCGTGATTGATTACAGTGAGGACCGGCATCGCAGAGCTATTGTGCAGCAAACATATAAAGTCGAGCGTCCATACAATGGAGAGCAGTTGGGGTATACACTGAACCTGTACACAACCAAGAACAAATTGTTACTAAATGGCAAAGACATTGACCAATTTATGGACCGGCACCTTCCCATTATACATGAAATAATGTTAAAACCAATCCGCGATGGACAGCTCCGCAGCGTTTCACATTTTAACGAAATTCTCAGTTCTCAGATTAATAAGGTGCTACAGCAGAGACAAGCGCAGAAGCAACCGACTGATGTTAATACAAATGGTGAGGCGAGTTTGTCACAGCTGCCAGAGACTGCGGAGAGTGCCGATAACATACAATGTCCCAGGTGTAGAAAGAACTGCTACCGTCGGAGTGCATTTTGTGAGATTGGTTCACACTGGATCCATTATGGGTGTGATAAACTTAGTGAATCAGATATACAGAGGCTTACCAATGATAAAGGATTTATTTACAACTGCAAACGTTGTGCAGCAAGTGAGAATACTTTACGCAAGCACCCAGTTGGTACTACTAGTCCAAGGGAAGTAATAGGCCCAGATACACATAAGAATGGTAAACAATTGCCTGGAGCTTCGAATAAACCTGTGCCCAACCAACAGATTGTAGCAGGTGATATAATCAACCAGACTTCCGCTGATGTCGATTCAGGCGTCATTATGCCTGATATTCAGGGCAAAAACAAGGACTGTCGAACCCAAGCTGAGGCAATATTGGATGATGGGAATGACGCCACCTGTGCTGTTTGCCTAGGGAATATCATCGAAACTCCAAACAGATGTAGCAAATGCTTATCCATGTGTCACGATTCCTGCCTTGCTGCTACAGATGCTGATACTGATGCTAGTATTTGCCTTACCTGTCATGCAACGGAGGCTCAGATAAAGCATGGTGAAGAAATACAAGGAGCCCACATCAATAGAGACGCAGATGCCACCTTGGTTCCCAGGCAAGCTAGTAGCATGTCATGTTCCAGTGGAGACAAAACACAAGTGAAGGATGGGGCAGAGGATGGGATGACCTTGAAATTCCAAGAATCGTCTCAATGCACAAACAAGAATCAGGAATGTATCTCTAGTGTACAAGGGGGGGCAAAGGTGAAAAGTTCTTTCAATCCCACCAATAAAGATAAATCAATGAATGATAAAGCAGTTATCAAGTTGCGAGAAGTTCGACAGCTTGAAGGAAAGCTGAAGAAGTGGGAAGAAGATCTGAAGGTCAGAGAGGCAAAGTTGAATAGTAGTTCAGTTGACGCACGTAGGCTCGAAGAGTATTTGTCCAGAACTGAAGCACGTAATGTTGAGCAAGAGGAAACCATTAGAACTCTTCATAGAAAGATCAGTCTTCTAGAAAATGAACTTAATAGCTTAAAGGGGACACATAGGCCTCCTGATACATGTCAATTTGTGAAGTGGACAAATGCTTCTGGCCCCAATGATCCACCACACCAGGGGCCCGCGGGAAATTCTCAAGATACAGGGAACGGCTATGCATACACCAGAGAAACAACCGATCTTGTGATAGGCTTGCACCAGCAAGTAACCCGTTTTGTGTTAAACAAAGTGTCCCGGCAGCTTACGCAGATGGAGATTATGGATCATGCCCAGTGTATGCCATCAGTCCCTGTTGGTGGTTGGCAGAGCAGTGTCAACAGTCAGATCAAGTCCCCACAGCAAAACACCTATCAACCTCCTATGTATAGCATGCCACAGAGGCAATCGTCACAACATTCTTTCCATAATGAACCCCAAACGACCTATGTTCCTTCAAACCACAGTAACATAGATAAAACTGTTACAACAGGTGAGCCGATTAACCAGGTACATGTACAGTTGAAGCAGGCATCATCTTCACTCCCTGTAGACCGGAGGGAGAGATTATCCAAGCGAGATGTCAATGCCCAGGGTCAGGCTCCAGAACGCGGAGCGAGGCGAACAAACAGTCAAACAGCGAGGTCAGCGAAGCGGGGCATGCATGTCACAGAGGCATGCACTGGTACTGGCCACAGCCTCAGCGGAGGAGTATGTAACAGCAATAGAACAAACGAGGCCATGGAGAATGATGATTCTATACTATTTGCCCAAGTCATGGGACAACCAGTCTTCTATGGTAACCCAGTGTCACCTGCCATACCTCCACAGCAGCATACATCTACGACTGCTTCTTTTTTAGAGATGGGTCGGCCTGCAAGGGCAAGGAGATAGGAGCGGCTGATAATGGACATCCAAAACACACACCTGTAAATAAAACATGTAATCAAACTATACCTGTAAATACAAATATAAAGAATGAACTCAAGATAGTTACGTTCAATTGTAAAAATATGGAGACAGCTGGACCTGCTTTCGAGGCGTTATCCAGGGATACGGATGTGGTACTTGTACAAGAGCACTGGTACTTTGATTGCCAGTTACATCGGTTGAATACAGTATCTAGTGAGTACATTGGTCAGGGCAAGGCAGTGGACATAGGGGACCCCATACTCCCACTTCAGATGCCACGCGGCTATGGGGGAACAGCTGTGCTATGGAAGCGTGGCATAGACCATCTGATGGTGGGGCTACCCGATGGGGGGAACCGTATACAGTGTGTGGGGAAATGAGGCGGTCGGAACCCTTACTTCTTGTATCGGTGTACATGCCATGTAGGGGTCTTCAAGGCTGCGTCGAGGAATATGAGGATACGCTTATCCAGCTGAATGAAGTACTCAGTAAATACAGTAATTCCCATAGGATAATCATTGGTGGGGATTTTAATGAAGACATCACAGTACCAAATAACTCGAATCGGTGCCAATTGCTGAAGCAGTTTCTGTCAGACGGTAATTTGAACTTTCACTCAGACGGTAAAACCTATGTGGGTCCCAATGGAGCAGAGACAAGTACAATTGATTATATCTTTCATGACAAGCGGATGAAGGCCAGGTTGTTGTCAACGACTCGACTCGAATCTTTACATGAGAATGTATCAGATCATATTCCTGTTGCCTGTACATTCAGACACAGTGTTCAGCAGTTTTGCCATACCAGTGAGAAGTCAGATATGCCAAGCAGGGTGAAATGGGATAAAATAGACAAGGAGCTCTATCAATCTACAGTTACGACAAAGCTGTTGGAGATGTGCTGTGATGATTCCTTTACCCTGGATACACAAGAGCGAAAGATCAACGATGTTCTTGTGGAGGCGGTCAACGAGGTCAAACCGAAGGCTGTCAAGAGACACAGGAAAGCCCGTCTTAAAGTTTGGACTCCGGAGATCAAAAGCGCAATAAACGCCAAGAAAAAGGCATTCTGGGAATGGAAGCAACACAGCAGACCAAACCAAGAGGGCAACATATACATGTTAAACAAGAAACTGGCAACTAGACATCTCAGACGACTTTGTAGAGTGGAGTCAGCTAGTGTCCGGGGAGCCGCACGCCAACAGATTCTTGATGCGAGAGCAAGTGATACCAAAACATTCCACAAACTGATTGACAAGCAGCGAGGCAGGCTTAGCTTATGTGTAAATGAACTTCATGTTGGGGATGCTACCTACAGTACAGCCTCTGGTGTCCTTCAGGGCTGGAGAGAGCACTTCAGTAACCTCGCAACACCTGACCCAACAACGAAGTGTGACCATGTCTACCAGGAGCTGGTCAGAACTGAGGTGCCAGAAATTGCAGATATCTGTACACATATATCCAAGTCAGCACCGACCACTGATAGTGTTACTGCAGAGGAAGTAGAGATGGCTATCTCTTCCTTGAATAAGGGAAAGGCTGCGGACGCATATGGTGTGGTTGCGGAGCATATTCTATATGGTGGAGACCAACTACTTCACATGCTCACTAGAGTTGTCAACAGGCTATTCACTGCCGGAATGATACCAGATTCACTTAAACTTGGCATACTGACTCCAGTCTACAAGAGGAAGGGTCTGAATACTGAAGCAAAGAACTATAGAGGAATAACCATCTTACCAGTCATTACCAAAATACTAGAAGCTGTCCTAAGGAGTAAGATTCAGCCAATAATCGACAAGCATCAGAACGCCTTGCAGAGAGGGTTTACAAAGAACTCGTCACCAATGAATTGTTCATTGATAATTGAAGAATCTCTCCGCGAACAGCGTGACAGACATCAACCACTTTACATCACGTTCCTGGATGCCAAGGCTGCGTTTGATGTTGTGTGTCACGACAGCCTGCTGAGGAAGCTGTATCATATGGGTGTTGAGGGAGCCCCATGGTTGCTGATTCGATCATTACATGAGGGTAGCACAACGGCTATCAAGTGGGAAGGATCCATCTCCGAGCCATTCCAGGTGCACCAGGGCGTAAAGCAGGGTGGGGTGTTAAGTACAGATCTCTACAAGGTGTACAATAATCGTAGCTTAGATCGGCTAGCTATCACCAGAGGGGGTTTCCGTATTGGTGAAATTTGTTGTGCTGCTCCCACTTGTGCTGACGACACCGCCCCAATGAGTGAAGAATTATCTCCCCTGCAGTCTCTTGTGTCAGAGGCAGAGGACTTCAGCATCATGGAACATTTTGTAATACAGCCTGTCAAGAGTGTGGTATTGCCTGTTCCATACCATACACGGAAGCACCAGGACAGTAGTATCCGGATTAAAGTAGATGGAAAGGATCTGCCAGTAGTGACAGAGACAATGCACATGGGAATAATGCGCTCAGCCAACACGCAAGAGTCTGCTGTTCAAGAGAATATAAAGAAAGCTAGAAGAACTATCTACAGTTTGATGGGGGCTGGGCTGCATGGAGAGAATGGTCTTGATCCGGATACATCCATACATCTACTTCAAACATATGTTATACCGATTCTTGTCTATGGGATGGAGGTGGTTTTGCCTACAGGTAGCTACTTAGAGAAATTGGACAAAGTTCATAAGAAATTCATGAAGCAGATCATGTCGCTGCCCCAGAATGTCGCAGATCCGGCTATATACATCATCTCAGGATCACTCCCTGTGGAAGCCATTATCCATACAAGAGCGTTGAGTTTGTATGGCAGTGTTGCTCGGTTGGCTGAAGAGTCTGTGGAAAAACAACTAGCGAGAAGACAACTCAGTGTGAAGGTATACAGAGGTGAAAGTTGGTTTGTCGAGATCAGACGGTTATGTGTCAGATACAGTCTGCCGGATCCTTATACACTCTTAGATATTCCTCCAACAAAATACCAATGGAAGAAAGCAGTTCAAAAGGCAGTGTTCACCTACTGGGTCAATACGCTGAAACAAAGAGCCTCACTTTTTACGAGCCTGGAGTTCCTGTGTGTAGATAGCTTTTGGCCAGGGAAAAAGCATCCTTTGATACAGAATGTAGGGTGTGTAAGTGATGTCCCTAGAATCCACACGAAACTTAAACTGGTCACCGGAGTCTATGTTCTGCAAGTCAACAGAGCCCGCTTTAACCAGAATCTTATTGATACCAGATGTCAACTCTGTTTTCATGCTGATGAAACAGTTGCCCACTTCCTTTTGGATTGCCCTGTGTTGGATCCTGTAAGGCGACCGGCGTTGGAGGCCATAACCCGCATAGGACGAGAGCTGCATTG
The DNA here is from genome assembly GCA_964017185.1 of Rugalucina vietnamica. Classification (NCBI taxonomy): domain Eukaryota; kingdom Metazoa; phylum Mollusca; class Bivalvia; order Lucinida; family Lucinidae; genus Rugalucina; species Rugalucina vietnamica. The sequence continues at coordinate 52,082,044 of OZ024869.1, forward strand.
TCCCACGGACTCTGACAATCTGCTTCAGCTTATACTGGATAGTAGTTGCTTCACTAACATTGCCAGGGACATGGTCAGTCATGGATCATACAGAGACCTTGATATGCAAACCAGACGCCTGTGTCATACCCTCCATATTGAACGATATAAGAGACTTGCTTTAATCCCCAAACGAACTAGAAAATAAATCCTATGGTAAGAGATGTACCGAAGCACACACCAGCATGAAATAGCTTAAAATGGGTGTTTTTGGAGTTGTAAATAGGGTGAAGGGCATTGAAGAGTAACCACATACATCTAATCCACTTCGAGAGAAGGTGTCCCTTGACTGGGAGAATTTATACAACAACAACAACAACAACAACATGGCGACCTATTTTCGCACAGTTGTCGTAAATCGGATACGATCACTTAGATATTAGCTGCGTGCTATTAGTAAGTATAATATCAATGAAAAGCAGATACATCAAAGTTTGGGAAAATTTAAATATGAGTTTGATATTTTGAAAAGTGTACTAGTAAACTAATTAGAAATTACAAAGTTTGCGTGACAAAATGGCGCACTGTTTTTTTTAAAACGAAAATCGACGGTGGCGCTTCGGAACACTTTACAGCTTTATTTGAGCTTTCTACCAATAATTATTTTGTTTACTTTATACGTTAATGGTAAATCTTCAAGTTAACATATGTGAAACCTTAGTACGAGCTATACTGCCAGTTTGTCAGGGCGATTTTTTTCCGGGAAATTTACGACTCACATTTAGCCTACAAATTCGTTTCAGTGGTTTCTTTTTCCTACGTTTTTTTCCCGAAATTAAAAGGTTTTCGTTTGAAAATTGGTTTTAAAACTGTCTGTGTTGATGATGGTAGACTTTGTGCACTTAATTTTCCTTATTTGTCAATTCGAATGCAATCAATATTTGGGGTTATTTAATAAAAACTCTAACAGGTGTGATTTATTTTATTTCAAAATGGAGACATACACTATGAAAATATTGACTGCTTCGGCTTAGCAGACAGGTAAAAGTGGCATAGTACATAGTCAATATTTCATGATCGATCTCCATTGAGCATACCGTCCTTTCGATATAGGGTCATCAATATAGGGTCCTTGTTATCATTAATAAAACCATTTTTACTAGGAGAGTTACTCTAGGAGACTCACTCACTCACTCGCTCGCTCGCTCGCTCACTCCACTAAAATTTGCAAAGGAAAAATACTTCAACGGTTACTCAATACTCGATCTGTCCAAGAAAATTTCAATCTCATTACATCTTTTATTCACCATTTTTGCATTATCGGCTGGTTACCTGCTGACAAAAATCAATATTGGAAAAACCAATATTTCCAATATTGATTTTTTTAAAGCTGGGAACCAGCGGATAATGCAAAAAAAATGTGAATTCAGGAATCGGCAGATAAACATATCCCCTCAAAAACTAGTCGCTCAGTTTCTTCTGTCCCTTGGATAACACCTGAAATAAGAAGGAATTAAGACACTTCAGAGAGACATTAATCGTTTAGGCAGTTCTACATCTACATCTACATCTACATCAATACGTTGAACCGTCACAATTGACTATTACTCTACGGGATGACTTCTTGTGGTAATGCTAGGAAGGATGAAAAATAAGAGAATAAAGACAGATAGAAGCAATGTACAAGCATAATAAGAGTAAATAATTAGATTGGTTAAATCATTACAAATAATGATAAATGGGGTAATGATAATATAAGACATACAAGATAAAAAAAAAAGACAGAAGGAAGAAAGTTTTCCCAGGTGCCTTTGGCTCACCATGTAGAGACCAAACTGCCTTCCTTGCAGGTACCAGGGCCCTTACGTCCCCGACAGCATAGCTCCCCACCTTGGCAAGTTATTCACCATCTGGGCCCCTACCTAACTTCACTTAGAATAACAGGGTGGATAACCCCTCCTTGAAAGATATCAAAGAAGGGGCCTCAGCAACAGTTGCTGGTAATGAGTTCCACACGGGTACTGTACGGGGGAAAAAGCTGAATTTAAATGGATCTCAGTCAGGGGAGAAGTGTCTGTATTTCTTCTTGTGTGCTGATCTTGTTCTGCTCGTTGAATGAATCAAGTAGTTGGCTTCCGGGATGTCAATCAAGTTGTTAACCACTTTGTAGAATAAGGTTAGCTGGATCTTGGTTCTCCTGGACTCAAGTGACTCCAACTGCAGGAGCTGAAGCATGGACTCGACACTGCTTGTGTATCCAAAGCGGCGTGTAGTGTACCGGGCAGCTCTTTTTTGCACCATCTCAAGCTTCTCTACTTGTTTCAGTTGTAGAGCAAGGAAATGGGGAATGAGATTTCAACCCGTCAAATGCAACATGATGCAGCTGACAAATAAACGGTCTAGTAAGATACAAGCTAACTACACCCTTGAGGGCACTGTACTGGAAAACATTGAAAGCATAAAATACCTGGGTGTAACTATCACAAATGATTTGAAATGGAATACCCATATTTCCAATGTTTGTACAAAGGCTAACAGAATCTTGAGGAGACAGTTGTATTCTTGTCCCCCAGATGTGAAAGAAGCAGCTTATAAAGGACTGGTGCGACCGGTCTTGGAATATGGAAGCTCAGTTTGGGACCCTCACACTCACGGCCTCCAGGAAGAACTGAAAAGGTCCAAAATCGTGCGGCAAGGTTTGTGACTGGAAATTATGTTTTTGAAACTGGGAGCATGACTGGCATTTTAGGTCAATTGAAATGGGAATCTCTTAAGAAAAGGAAGAAGGATAGTAGACTTATTTTGCCATACAAAGGTCTAAGGGGTAAAGCCAGAATACCCACAGATGACCTTATCCCGAAGAATAGGCGTTGTAGAAATCAACACTCTTTGGCTTTTCAGATACCTTCAGCTAGCAAAGAAGCGTACAAAAGTAGTTTCTTTCCGCAGACTATCAGACTAAATTTAGCCACCCATCCCACACCTGAGGTGATGATCAGAAATTGGTTGACTCAGTATCAGAAGATAGGGACTGGAATGACAGGCCTGATTCTCTGGTGAAATAATGTCATTTGGCGTGTCACCAGTAAACTATTCAGATTCTTATCTCCTCTGCTGAAATGTCTGATGACTGTGTGTCTCTTGTGAGAGCCAAGGTCTAGTTTCCCTCCTGGCGCACCCCTGGCGTATCACCAGTAAACCATTCAGATTCAATTTCAGATTCAGACTCACTCTCTCACTCACTCAATTTACATTTGACGGTGCGACACCTTAGGCGGGAAATAAAAAACGGAAGGTCCGAGTCGACCCGATATCTAAATAATTTGCGGTATCCCGTAAGACTAATTTGGTCCGTGCTGGAAAAAAAAATCAAATAGGAGGTATTTTAATTTTAATTATTTTATATACGCCTATTATAGCCTTTTCTTATTCTTTCACGAAGGGCATTTAATTGCTGCATTTAGTCATCGCTGCCCTGGCTCTCCGTAAAATCCCTGAAATTCATGCTGTTTGGTTTTTTAGTCGAATCACAACAAAAAGTTGAAAAACTGTCTTTGTCAGGATCTTACTGAATGGAATCTGAAAGTGATGACAGTGGGTCTTCCCCAGGAGATTAAATGGTCAGTATGCAATGGTACCGCTCCAAACTAGGGAAGCGAGATAGCCGAGTGGTTAGCGCACTGGCTTCTTGTGCTAGAGGTCCCGAGCGATCCCCGCCGGCGGCGAGGAAAATTTGTTGGTCCGAGCTTGCTTCCCTTCGTGTCATTTGCAGGAATGACATGATACAGTGCGCCGTTCTTCGGATCGGGACGTTAACTGGAGGCCCCCTGTGCAGGGACAGCCATCCCCTGTGCAGGTTAAAGATCCCTACACAGGTTCTATCCTCATGCATGTAGGCTCATCCTGCAAACACACCGGAGTGTACAATGTACACCTCCCAAGAATAATCAGAAATTGATTGATGGGAGTAACAGGAAAACAAAAACAAACTGAGGAATGGCTGTCTTAAACCATTCCATATCTTCAATAAAATAGTCTTATGACTATGCAGTGAAGCAGCTACGGGTAATGGCTGTCTATCCACAGGCGCTCGACGACTGGACTCATTTTTTTTTTTTTTTTTTTGCATTTTCACCCGTTTGGAGACCCTTACGATATGTTCATGCAATTATTTTACCTTTAAAACCTTTTCTATCAATCCTCAATCAACCCTCGTCTATGGGCTACTATATAGACAAGGTCGGAAACGCGGTGTCCTAGTTTAATTGGGGTCATGGGATTCCCCGCATCTCAAACTCGTACTTCACCCTTTACCGTTATTTCAATGCTGAGTGTCTACTTATGAGCGACTATGTAAAAGGTCTCACCCATTGCCTTCGTCAAAAATAAGCATAGTCGCCCGTAAACTTATATTTTATACCACCACCTGTCTACTTGGATGGGATCCCGAATGTTTTTGTATGGTGACCTTTCGTTTCTAGAAATCAGTGGAAGGTCACTGTAAATATCGTATGAAAGAATCAATCTTACTGGATAATTGTATTGCATTGTTGCCATGACATACATGTGATGAGCTCCTGGTGTGGAAGTGGGAGATTTGGATTTCATTTCAGGGAGATTGGGGTCTACTTCAGGGAGATTATGTGTCGTCATCTAAAATGCACGATTTTGCATGTTTTCATGCAACACCATCATTGTTTCTGTCAAATTTGAAGCAATTTGCTTTCCCCTATCTCCCCCCCCCCCCCCCCCCGCCACCCTAGTTTCAAAATGCATAATGGTACTGTAATCAGCTTATCCTTGTGTCTCATGTAATCATGAAAGCTAAAGGGGTAACCTGAACCATAAGAAGAGGCAGGGGATATTCCAAGTGTTATACTGTTGAAGCAGCAATGCTTGATCATGCAGAAATCTGTCAACTGAATGTCCATTTTCAGCTGATTTTTCTGTCTGATTCCAAATAAAAGTGTTTGCAAGTGCAATTTTATACAAGTATATATCTATCTCACTTTAAAAAGTTAAAAGAAATTAAACTGTATTGCCTGTACTAACCAAGAAAATGAAAAATCGATCCCAGACACAAAAATTTCTACTTTCATTTTTGAAATGTTTACACTAGCCAAGGCCAAGGTCAACGGTGTACAGGTAAAATTTTTCCACTATCAATTTGACATATTGGCGGGAAATTTTACCCTGCGTTTACACTTTGAACAGGTACCTTTGTGGATGCTTGGGCCAATTTAACGCCTCGCTGCACCCAATACCCCTAAAGTGACACCACTAATTGTTGTTTCCCTCCTTTGTAATTACGTAACAGACACTACTTAATCCCTTTGTGACTTTTGTCTGTAAAGTGATTACCGTATTTTTCTGCCCTAAATGGACAGTTTGGAAAAAAATATGATAGGAAAATTCAGCATCCGGGAGATTCTAGAGGCTTTCCTGGAGGCCGGGATATGGTCCTTATTTCCTGGATCCTCCCGGACGATCCGGGAGGAATCACATGTATGCCATGACACTAGATCACAAAGTGTTTTGATTGGATATTAAATCAGCAACCTATGAAAACCAACGTAACACATATCACGTGCTGGCGTAACACGTCGTGTGACCAGTGTATTTATAGTAATGTCACGGCTAGATTGCCGATTTCATTCGGGATGTCCTCCAATTCTGTAGAATGCTTTAATTGTTAGTTTTTACGGGCGGTGGTGCTTATTTTGAATGAAGGCAATGGTCGAGATCTTTTACAAAGACACTCATGTATTGACAGCCAGCATTGAAATAACGGTAAAGGGTGAAGTATGAGTTTGAGATGCGGGGAATCCCATGACCCCAATTAAACTAGGACACCGCGTTTCCGACCTTGTCTATATAGTAGCCCATAGACGAGGGTTGATTGAGGATTGATAGAAAAGGTTTTAAAGGTAAAATAATTGCATGAACATATCGTAAGGGTCTCCAAACGGGTGAAAATGCAAAAAAAAAAAAAAAAAATGAGTCCAGTCGTCGAGCGCCTGTGGTCTATCTACAAGTACTGAGTTGATCAATACTCACAGGGCCTCAGGTGTGGAGTTATGGGACTCGTACAACTGAGCTGATGTGTACAATCTCAATTAGTTGCGAAACCTCACTCCACTACGTACATGTATTTGACACTTAATTTGAGCAGCAAGCTTGTGTTCATCAGGAATAACAATTAAATTCATAAGTGCCAAGGGGATGGAACCAGTAATTAATAAAATTTTTGCAAATTAATTGAGCCTCGACACAAGAAAACTGGCCCTGAGGTTATAAAACTTTTTTCAAGCTCAGCTGAGCATGAAATTTCAACAACTCATAAATGTTGAAATTAGTGGAAAATTCAGGTTCTGTACTCATCAGCTAGTAATTTACCTTGCTAATGCCAACAGTTGTTGGCATTTTCTGAATCTGAATCTGCCGGATACTCCATACACCTCAAAAAGAGTATTACGTGGACTGCGTGTGGAAATGGCCAAAAGAGAAAAAAATAAAAAAATAAAATGGGAGAGGGATTCTCATAATAATCAGTTTTGGACAGTAGAATTTCGAATTTGCTCCGGTTTTGTTTGTTGGGTGGTGGTAATGTGCATGTTGAAGGAATTGGGATGATGATGATGATGATGATGATGATGATGATGATGATGATGATGATGGTTTTCAGTGAATGTAGCGCCCGCTGACCCGTCATGTCCATAGGGTTAATTTCATTGATTGCAGTGTTGTCAATGATGATAATGATGATGATGATGATGATGATGATGTTGATGATGATGATGAAAATGATGATGATAATGATGATGATGATGATCTTTCTGTATTTCAATGGAAGTGGGAATACAGTCCAGCCCGGAATGTTTCCAGGTCTGGACAATTGGTCAGATCAGGAGGGAGGTTGTTCCATAGTCTTGCTGTTCTTGGAAAAAAGGAGTACAAGTGAGCATTGATTCTTGAGTATGGAATAGAGAGTCTGTTACGAATTGAGGGAGTGATGTATGGTGGGAGAGTGATTCGAACTTGACCTGATTGAATCTTGTATAGCATTACCAGGGATGATATTTTTCTACGAGTTTGTAATGATGGAAGGCCTAAATTTTTTAACATTGTCGTGACGCTGCTGGTACTTGCGTAGTCATTGAGGATATATCTGGCTGCCCTGTGTTGTACCATCTCAAGCTGTTTTATGTATTTGTTCTGCCAGGGATCCCAGACTGACGACGAATATTCTAAAAGGGGCCTGACGTAGGTTTTATAGGCAGTTTCTTTGATCTTGGTGTTGTGAGTCTGGATATTTCTCTTGATAAATTTCAGGGTGTTGTTTCCTTTGGCAGTGGTCTGGTTGATATGTTTAGTCCATGTAAGGTCGTCTGATATAAGCAGTCCTAGGTATTTGGCATTTTTAGTAGTTTTGAGTTTGATGTTATGGAGCGTATAGTCAAAGATTATAGGTGTGTGTTTCTTTGTGATTCTGATCACTTCACATTTTTCCGGGTTGAAGGCCATAAGCCACTCACTCTCCCATGCTTCTAGTTTCGAAAGATCATTTTGAAGGTCAAGGCAGTCAGATTGGTTGGTGATGGTAAGATACATGATGGTATCATCTGCGAATAGTCTGATATTGCTGTTTATGGTTTCAGGCATGTCGTTTATGTACATAAGGAAAAGACATGGACCCAGTACTGACCCTTGGGGGACACCTGAAAGGACAGGACAAGCATCTGATTTTTCGCCGTCAAGTACGACACACTGGCTTCTGTCTGAAAGGAAAGACCGGATCCATGTAATCACCCCATGGTTAATACCTAGTCGATGGAGCTTCAGCAAGAGCCTTTGATGGTCTACCTTATCAAATGCCTTGCTGAAGTCCATGACTATGACATCTGCCTGGCCTTTATCATTGAGAGTATCGTATAGGTCTTGTGTGAACTGGATTAGTTGTGTTTCACAGCTGACCCGGCTTCTGAAGCCATGCTGATTGTGGAAAAGGAGATTATTTTTATCAAGATGGGCCATTACGTTAGAGGTTATGATGTGTTCTATAATTTTACAGCATATGCAGGTAAGTGATATGGGGCGGTAGTTTTCAGGTTTTGATTTTGGACCTTTTTTGTATACTGGAGTTACGTAGGCGTTCTTCCAGTCTTTGGGAACTGTGCCTTCAGAAAGAGATGTGTTATAAATATCAGTGAGGATAGGAGCGATTTCATTGTGAAGTTCTTTTAAGATCCGGGAGGTGAGATTGTCTGGGCCTGCAGCTTTTCCTGGATTAAGCTTGGAGAGTTGTTTTGCAACTCCACTTGCTGTGACTGTTATGCTTGGCATCAATGGAAAGCTTAGTTTTCTTGGAAGAATAAGGTTTACAAGATGGCGTAACTTAAGGGGTACAAGCTTGGTGAACACAGACTGAAACTGGTTATTGAGGATGTTGGCCTTTTCAACAGGGTCAGTGTAGTTTATACCATTGGATTTTAGGCAGTTTATTTCTTTGCTGTCGGATTTTTGCTGTTTTATGAATGTGAAAAGACGTTTGTTTGGTCGTTTAAATTCTGATGTTGTTTCTTGTTGGTCCGTAATGATTGATTCAATGTAACTGTTGTACGATTGTCGTAGTTTCTTTTGGATTATGTGTTTGAGGACTTTGAATTTTTCCTTAAGGTTGGGATTTGATCTGTTTTGTTTTATTTTTGCGTACAACTTGTCTCTTTTGTTCATTTGGCGTTTGATCTCACGGGTTACCCAGGGTTGGCTTTCTTTGGGCTTGCAAAACTTAGTAGGAATAAATTTCTCTGTCATGTTGTTTAGAGTTTTTTTGAATTCTGTCCATTTGGTATTTGTATCCGATCCTGCGACTTGGCTGTGGTAGACATTTTGGTAGTCTCTCATTTCTTCCCTGAAGCCAGTCCAGTCTGTCTTCTTGTACAGTTTAATAGGCCTTGGTTTTTGCTGTCTTCTTTTGAGATTGATTTTCAATTCATGATAAACTATGTCATGATCACCGGTGCCAAGGGGTGGAAGAATTTGCGTACTATGAACTAAGGAGGGCTGGTTAAGCAGAAAAAGGTCTAGGATATTTTTGCCTCTGGTTGGTTCTTTAACAACCTGTTCAAGGCCAAAATCGTGTATGGTAGTGACAAGAGATTCATAGACAGAGGGGCAAGGACAGTTTGGTATGATTTGCTCAGTTTGCCAGTCTATGTTGGGGAGGTTGAAGTCTCCTAAGGCCCAAATGTGACTGGTTCGGGGTATTTTAGAGAGGGACTTTTCCAGCTCATCAATACTTTTTTGGTCATTTTCATTTGGCTTGTAGAAAGAACAAACGAACACATTCTTGAGTCCTGGTATATCTAATTTGGCCCATACTATCTCTGAATCCGAGTCAAGGTCAGGCTGGCTGACTGGATTTAGGCAATGTCTGATGGCTAAGAATACACCTCTGCCTTTTCTGTTTGTACGATCTTTTCTGAAAATGGAGTAGGTGTCGGTGTCAAAGACTTCATTGTTGGAGTAATTATCTGTTAGCCAAGATTCTGTTCCTGCGATGATGTCGGGCATTGTTTGATCCGTTAGATATTTGAGTTCTAGCCTTTTTTCAAAGACTGAGCGGCAGTTAACATTAATGATTGTGAGACGTTTTGGAGCTTGTTTAGCTTTGGGTTTAGATGGTTTCGGTTTAGGGTGACTTGAGGTCTTGGGGGATGATGTAGCTTGCGGAGGACCTAGATTTGAGGTCATTGGGGAGCTGGTAGTTTGTGACAGATAGCTAAGGCATGAATTCTCCACAGATGCTGAGGTGTCAGAGAGTGTATCCAGAGACTCATGTGTATAGTTGGGGAAGTTACATTGGTTGCAATACCATACTGCTTTGGACTGGGATAGGATGTCAAATGTGGCATTTCCTATGCCCTGGCAGTCTGCGTGAAACCACTGATCACAGTTACCGCACATGATTGACATGATATTCGACCAGGTTACTTCTTCTTGGCAGTATCCACAAGGGTAATTACTTTGGTCATCATTTTGTACACTTTGGTCCACCTCTGGGCCTGGGTTTGTTTCAATGTCAGCTGATCTGCAAACTAGGAGAATACACAGGTACAGTAGTGTTGTGCGATGGTTCCTGTGATGACATGTACGTGGGAAGCGTTTCAGGTTAGAGCAGAGAAACAGAAAGTCTGTGGTGATGAACATCGAGCTGCCAATAATATGTTGGGTTGTTGGTTGGGGAAGCATGTGTACTGTTCCTTTGTCAGTAGTTTGGCTTTGAATTTTAGGTTCGTCACATGTGTGAGAGCCCAGTAAGGCATGCTGGGGGGATGATTTTGTGTCAGTGCAGGAAGGGACAATAGTCAGTATGAGGCAAGCTGTTAAGACAGCATAACTACATATTGGAATCATGATTCTTAGATGTGTGTGTAAGCAGTAATAGGCTGTAACTACTTGCGATGAATTTTAAAAAAAAAAGCTATTACTTGTCAAACAATATGGTTGTTCAGGGTCAGGTTGGTGTTTGTATCATTAGAATTTCTGTGCATGTGTCAGCAAAGATATCACAGGTAGATTCTTTGCAGGTGAGATTTAATATGTTAGGGTAGGGGAGCAGAAACTGGCTGTGAAGCCAATTTTACAACCTACAGCGGGTTTTGTGAAAGCTTTTTCTTGTAGAATACAGCTGTTTAATCTGGGTCAGTCAGGCGCTTTCCAAAATTGAAAGTGAAAGTAGATATAAAATCAATGAAATTTCACAGATCGAGTGGGTTGCCACTTGGAATTGGGGTTAGGGAGGTAGATACTTATCCTAGCTAGGTTTCTGACATAAAATCAGGTGTGAATTTAACAAAGATTATCTAGATTTTAGGTAATTTGTGCAGAAAAATTCTAAAGAAGGTCCGCCATTTCCACGCGCATGCGCAAAAAAAATAAATTTTAACATTTATGAGCAGGATAAATTTTAGTCTCAGCTGAGCTGAGCATGAAAGAAGTTTTATAACCTTGGGGCCTGGTCTTCTGGGTTCTGACCAGGTCTACTAACACAAACCGACCCATGCAGCTTTAGGAGATGTGTAGAATCATTGGATTTAGCAGGGAAGTGTAAGAGAGGAGGAATAAGTACAGACTAATTCAATCAATTAGCACCAATTAGGCCACGTAGAAACTCAACGGGGACTGCGTAGAGAGGTGCTAATCAATTTGATAACCTTGAACCCCATCATCGTAACCGCGCTTCCTGGACAAAAGATAGAATCTTATCACGTAGCCACTAATTCAACGAGTAAGGCACTTGTTAATTTTCTTAATTTTGTTAAAGTGGACAATTTATTAAGAATGCACATGATCATAGTGACAAGCGGGGTGTAAATCTGCGTCACGCAGACTTTAAATCGCCGAAATCGGCCGACAGATAGTGACGCAACAGCGTTTCAAAGTATTTGTTCATGTGCGCAAATGAAAATTTAACTCAATTTAATATCAAGTTTTGGAGGCTTTCCGGTTATGTCCGGAAAATGAAAGTACATGTAGGCTTGTATTTAAGAAGAATATGTTACGTCAACAACAGTGATAGTGCCTTCAGTGCGCACAGATGCGCACATGCTGAAAAAATTTGAGAGTTCATCAACGATAAAACCATTTGCCATGGTGTAAAGGCGCTTCATTAACGATCAGATTTTTTTTATAACAGCAAGCCCATTTGGTTTCTTCTGAAGCGAGAAACATGCTTATATTTACAGGTAACATAAAGTATAGTTTGCATGGGCAGTATAAACTTTTTGTCTTAAACATCCACTATAATACATGTGCTTGTAGCGGGAATCTCATGCTTAAACTATACATTTTTCTCATGAAAATCTTCACTACAAAACTAAGTTGGCAGTCAATAAGCGTCTTCGAGAAGATATATTTCGTATGTTCTGTTATTATGTTCATCTAAATTGTTTCGTCAGGATATTTGCTTTTCATATACTTATATTGTTTTACAGTTTAAACGTGCCACATTAACGGTTATAGTCATGTCGTGATGGCCAGTTTTCCTAGCATAGGCCTCCCAGACTCGGAATACTTGTAGTTAGCATGCACATTCCATTCATATTACATTGACAAAAACTCTTTACATGTACCTTTTTAAGTGCAAGAATGACCTAAAATCATGTATTTTCATGAATAATCTCCAAGGAATGCTTTCGGATCTGCCTGACACCATACTGGGTGAGCTATTGCCAGTCAAACATGTTTTTTAAATTTGTTTTTCTTAAATTTATATTTATTTATTAAAATGAGTATATAAATGATGCAAATAAAAGCGTGACATGTTGCTGTTTCGGCCAGATAAGGGATTTTCGATACTGTATGGCGGAAAACAATGCAATATTGCGCAATTATCGCAAGTACGTATCAATTTATGTCAAGTAGGTGATAAACTGGCGGTTACAATGATGGGGCGTTTGAAGTCGCTCTGAGTTTATTCCTTGTATATTACACTTCCCTGGATTTAGAAAGAAGAGGAATTGTACTATCCGAGTAGCGAAAACAAAGGTACTGATCTGTGCCTTTGTTTTGGCATAGGCAAAAATCCATTTTTTTTTTTTATATTTGTTTAAGATCATAATAATTGTAAAATACATGTACTGGAAAAAAATGAAACTGAATTTTTTACATGTAACCTGCAGTTTCAGTAAATGATATTAATCGTTTTCGACGCCATTGTCATACGAAGCAAAACATGTACATGTAAATCCTAGCGCAACCCTTGTGTATGTATTTGATAACCACATGTATTCATGAAAGAACGACAATGTTTTGGGCAAAAACTGATTATCAGGAAGTCCTGTGGAATATAATACTCAGAGCGCTATGATAATGAGTAACTTTTTTCTATGTGGTGATCTCTTATCTCCCTACTCAAGTAGCTTATGTGAGTCTAATATGAGCCTGTACGTGAGAAAACCAACAATTTGGGTTCCCAGGTCTGACACAAACCGGGATGTACATTTACAGAAGATGGTTAGAGGCTGAAAATTTTGGATTTAGAAAGTAGAGGAATTGCACTATCCGTATAGCGAAAACAAAGGCGCTGATCAGCTTCGCAGTTACTGCGAAGCTGATCTGCACCTTTGTTTTCGCTTAAAAAAGGGTTTGCTCACAACGCGGCTCATTTAAAGTAGCTCACACTGAGCTAGATCTGTTATCAGAATAGTGAGTCAGCCACCAACTGGGTCTTGAGACGGTTTTTGAACCTTGCCTTTGATGTTAATAACCTATAGCTCACACAAGTTTTAGATAAAAATAAGGAAAAGGAAAGAATGAAAGAAAGAAAAAAAGCTGACTAACAATTTTGTTTTTCACTTAAAGCTACAAAACAAACTAACAAAACCTGTTCACAGAAAAAAAGTATTGCAAGCATGTATATTACAGTAACTAGAGTTTCCAAAACCCACTGGCTGATCATTCCTGTTATATTGTGTTGAACAGAATGACTTTTTTTTTTATCAGCCAGTGGGTTTTGGAAACTCTAGTTACCATTACTGTAATATACATGTTAGCATGTATAACCTTTTTTAACTGTGCACAAATACTGAACACAAGTCATGTTTGTACCGTGTCAGATTCAGACTAATGTTTGGTAACAAGAGCAAATACAGACTTTTATAGGTAAAATACTTTGAACATGCATCTGACATATAGATATGCATTTGTTGGTCGGACTGCTTAAATAACTATTTTCTCATTAAAGCAGGCTTGGGGTCAATTACTTTGAAAAGTAATTAATTGAATTACAATTACATTGACATTTGTTCAATTAAATTACAATTACAATTACTAGGCATTTTAGGAAAGTAATTCATTACATACAATTACTTAGCCTAATGTAATTCATTACATACAATTACTTTGCATCGCGTGTTGAGACAAATGAAATTTTAAGTCAAAAATTATTCAAAAATGGAACACTTGTAGTGTTTTCATGACTGAAAATTGTCTGACAGGAACCTTTTGTACTTCATGTCTTTTCTTTTTTGCCCCCACTGAACAGGGGTGTTTGAATCCACTGGTGTTCACAGAATTAACCATCAAATGATATGTTTATAAGTTTAACATACTGTATCCCAGCAAATGTCAAAAGATTATTTGCAAATAATAACTCCTCATATCATCAGTTATTAACCAAGAAGCAGTATATCTGTTCTCACATGACTGAAAAGTTGATGACTCTCATGCATGTTTTTATAAATTCTATGAAGATAAGTTTGCTGACTGTGACACTGGCTTATTGATAAAAGATGGGTGGAATGATCAGAGCTGGTTTCTTATAAATGGCAAATCAAGAAGTAAAAAAACACAGAAACATGTCAAAAAACTAAAATTACACTTAGGTACTTATACCAAGAAAACATATGGAGGTACTTATACCAAGAAAACATATGGTAAGTCGAGTTAGCATCTATTCCCCAATAGAGGGCCACTCAGTTACCCGAACTGAACTAAAAATATGAAAACGTACATAAGGCTCAAACAACACAAAAATTCAACTCCAAAGCACAAAAGAATTAGAACCACAACAGAAGTTTCGCCATGGAACGATAAGTAATATAAAATTACTGGGAGGCTTAAACCGGTCAAAGAATTTTTGCCCAAAAATTTCCATCAGTTTCCTATTTTGAAAACATTTTTAACATGTATTTATGTGCACTCCATCATTCATAAAGAACAGAAATACAAGATGACATTGAAAAGAAGGAGTTTAAAGTTGTGACCAGTTTAATTATGAATCTGTCAATAAGGTGTGAAAAAACAACATGGAATCCTGTAGGCAATACACCAATCAAGGACAAAAAAAGAAAAGATAATGATTGAGTTTTCACACTTCCTTTTATTAATTATTGCTTAATGTCACATTGTGTCTATATGTCACATTGTGTCTATAAGATGATTAAAAGCTCTAAGGTCATCAGTTTTAGTGAAGGATTAAACTTTTTAAAAGTACCCAATACTTAATTTTATCAGTAGATGAAGAGACATGTTTAATAGATGAAGAGACAAAAGTTGACTACTGTTGTAACATAACTTATCTCGGTGGAAAATATTTTATTGAGTACTGTATAATTGACCTATACTTCAATGATACATGCAAGGAAACAAGATTCAACAGGATAATCTGCAGTACACTCTTTCAATAATAATCTCTAAATATACAATGTATATGTAAGAGATGTTGTCTTTTCAGTAATTCAAAGTAATTAAAAGTAATTGTTAATTACACCCCTTTTTGACACTGTAATTCATTACATTTCAATTATTGTAATTAAAGTCAAGGCTGAATTACAATTATTTTCAATTATTTTGAAAAATGTAATTAAATTGCAATTAATTACAATTACAATTTTAATTACCCCAACCCTGCATTAAAGCGACACTATGCGTAAACAATATATGACCATGTGCTTCACTTGGCATTGGAAAAATGTGTGAAACAAACTGGGAGCCCCTTTTACCGTGCTTACAAAACTTCACATGAGTTCAAGTGGCACAGTCAAAGTATTTTACCTAGACAGTATCTTGACATTGTTGGATCTTTATAAACCACCTGACTAGCGATGTGTGCCTGGAATGATAAAAACTACGAACAGTATCAATATTCCAATATTTAGTAAGACTGCCAATTAACACAACCACAGTGGCGGGAGGGTGGGTTTTCAATTAAACGTGTATTTTCTTTTTCGGAAGCAAACGGAAAAGGAAGTGCGACAGCGCAAAGAATGCTGGGATTGATTTGATCCATTTCTTATCGTGTAGGCGCTTGATTGATGGAAAGTAACTATGAATAAAGCGCTTATAGATTTGATAAACTGTCATGGCTGATACGATAAACAAGATTTACAATTTGCAAAATTTGATGAAAGAAAACCCTTAATAGGTATTTCAAATACTCCCAAAAGCCACAGTGGTTGCGCAAAATAGCGGTCCATCCGCTTCGTCGGTCCCAAAATAAATGGGATTATCAACGAGATGATAATCCTGATTATTTTAGGATACCAACTCAGAAACAAACAAATATAAAAGCAATATCATGTGCTTTATTCTTGACTAGAACATTGATAGCTATGGCACATCAGCCCTTATGTATATTAAGTACTTTGTGATAATGACAAAATGGAACAAATAAAATTCAATTAAAGCCAAAATTGACTTAGACTTAGAACTATGAATTGTAAGTGGAGGAATATGGACACCAGGCGGTTTAATCCGAGCCCGGGACGGGCGTCCAGCTGATCAACCTTAGAGTCGCACGCACCAAACCCTGATTTATGCTTGCAGCTTCCATTTTGAATCCATAATAATAATTCCGAGATATGCATTCCAAAACATGCATTCCAAAATATGCATTCCAAAATATGCATTCCATTCCATCCATAAATGCATTCCGAATTATGCATTCCATTCAATGTATGTGTTAAGAGCAATTTCCTCGAGATGCCATATAAACAGAATCCAGATCTGTTGGACAAACTCGAAAAAATATTCCGAAATTGCCAGCGTCTGGCGCGAGCGACAAATTTATTGTAACGATTTGAATTTCAAAAATTTAGCCTAGTTAAGATCTGGGATCCACCTCGTCTAAAGGTTCCGGTATTCAAGTACCGTGTCCGGAAGACAAGATTTCTCCCAGTCTATACTAAAACCTAAAGGATAACAAACAGAAGAGTCACTTGGGCCCCATTCCTGGTTGCAAGTATAAATTTACAAGCCAGATTCCAAACCCAAGCCTCATATAGCTTAGTAAACTTAGCAGATCAGCAAGACTCCCACCCCGGAACCGCTGAATTCCGCCACAGCAAATTTATGCGAATGTCTTAATAGCAAAAATTTGTCCCCCAATTCAGCCAGAGTTATAAACCCTTAATTGCGGATTAGACAGAAAAGCTGAAACCGCCTCCTCTAGTGTATTTAAAAATATAGCATTACCGACCAGGGTAAGGTGGCAACCGTCGGCTTTAAATAAGCCAGGTGTAACAAGATCTATCTCATGGACAATAGACCTGCCATTAATATCTTTAACAGCTTGACGGCCAGCTCTATTTATTCTTTTCCGTTTATTATTTATCTGTTTTAGGTTTGGAGGAGAATTAATCATCCCCCTCCATTTCTGCCTAGGCAAGATATCGGACCACACTAATATGGCCTGAGGAAAAACCGAAGCGATGTATTTAAGATCGCGTTTGATCCACTTGATCATTTTGCCTTGCTTAATCGTGACTAAATCATTACCGCCTAAATGGATGATTATCATTAATGGAGCAACAGAGAACAGCATGGCTTTCTGAAAACCCCCCTTCAACTCATCCCAGTGCATGCCCCCTTTTCCATGCCATGAGAATCTCTTGGTTACAGCCGAAGGTCTCAGTTCTTCCAAATCATGTTGTAAATGGGACACCAATGAGTCCCCCAAGACCCAAATATCTGCAAGTAAAAGTAATTTAGAAAATTATGTAACCACTAATATAGTCTGCAACTATGATCTAATATAACGTTCTACAGCGCCACTTCGCCAGCGACCAAGCTTCATAATGGTTTCACAAGGTATTCCTTTAGCCGCCAAATCAGAAGCCCTGCCAATACGAAACGAGTGTGAAGTGTATAGCTGAGGTGATAAACCCAATTCCCGGACTGCCTTTGACAATACACCACTAAATTGGTTGCTCGTCAATGGACGGCCATTCTGGTGACAAAAAAGATAAAAACCATTAGCCGGCCGATAATTAAGAAACTGTTGAACTGCAGCCACACAACAGAGTGAGGGATCGGCTGACATCGGAATGCGGAGTCTCGTAGGAGGACCAGCCTGATTAGTCTTAGATACCCTAATAGAAATGATTAAAGCTCTTGATTCATCTTCAAACTGAACATCGGTTCTGAGTAGGGGCTTGAAAGCTTGAAATTGGTTAGTAAAAACCACCTCACTAACCCTAAGCAAACCGAAATAAGCCGTTAAAAAGGCTGCTTTAAACAGAATGGTTTCATATCTAGAGAAACATATTCCAGGTAACACCGCACATAATTTACCCAACATTGCTTCCGTGATAGGTGCCCGAACATCACGCTGCGGTCGGGTTCGTCTACAACCTTCAAGTAATTTTTTCACTATAAAGGTTGCTGTAGTATCTATCATATTATTAATCTTGTGGAAAAAACTAAGTGCTGATAAATAAGTAGTAAGAGTGGATGGCGCATACCCAGTTTCAAAGCAAAAAGTAATGAATAGGGTAAGATGCTGCACTGGCGCTGGCCAAGTTGTGGGTAAACTGTATTGGCTTCTAAAACCGTTGAAAATTTGAAAAGCATTTAGATAAACAGACTGAGAATTATCAGAAATGCTTGCTGCTAACAATTGCTGGGAATTCAGGAAAAGATGCTCCAAAGGTGGTTTGGAATTGGTGTTGGATATGGATCGGCATCTGGTGCGAGCTTGCGGAATCTCTGAAATTGAAAACGACTTAACGCATCACAAATTTGATTAGAACAACCACTTATATGTCGCGCTTTAACCACAACATTTAAATGAAGGCATCTCAGTGTAAGGGCTCTCAGAACAGTCATGACTCGATCGGATTTAGATGTCATTGTATTTATGATATGGACTACTGCAATGTTATCAACACGAAATACAATTTTCTTGTTGCGTAATTCCTCTCCCCAAGTGTGTAACGAAACTAGAAGGGGGAAAAGCTCTAAAACTGTAATATCAGCGGTTATTCCTTTATCAACCCAGGATTGCGGCCACGCACCTTGGGCCCACTTTCCGACAAAATAGGCACCGAAGCCTAGGTCAGGACCCCCCGCGCTATCTGTAAAGAGCTGAATATCATCGTTGGAAATCCAGAACCTATCATGAAATACTGAAATACCATTGAAGTCCTTGAAAAATTGTAGCCAAAGCTTCATGTCTTTCTTCATCTCAACAGTTATGCGAAGGTGGTGGTGTGGCTTCTTTAAGCCACAAGTAGCATTGATGAGGCGCCGACAAAATGGCCTACCAGGGACAATTGCTCTACAGGCAAAATTAAGGGAACCAATCAAAGATTGCATTTGTTTCAATTTGCACTTCTCGCGAAGTAAGAGCTCCTGAATTTTGGAAGTAATCTCCTCAATTTTAGGCAAGGGGATCCGAACGACAAATTCTTCAGTATCGATTTCTAAGCCAAGAAAACAAATTCTTGTTGTAGGACCCTCAGTTTTCTTATCTGCAATGGGTACTCCCAATAACTTCATTTTTTCTTGAAATAAAGACATAATATGCGCACATTGATTAGTTCCACTTTTTCCACCAAACAGGAAATCGTCCAGATAATGGAGCAACTTACCAGCAGAAGCTTGTCTAGCAACCACAAATTCCAGAAATGTTGAAAAACTTTCAAATGTCTTGCATGCAATACTGCAACCAAAAGGCATTGCTTTATCAAAATAGAATTTACCATCAAACTTGAAACCCAATTGGTCAAAGAATTGAGGGGACACGGGTAACAATCGGAAAGCCGACTTAATATCGGATTTACCCAGCAAGCAAGCGCGCCCCAAGTCCTGGACCAAATGAACCGCTTCATCAAAGCTAGTATACTGTACCGAGCACAAATCCGGGTCAATGAAATCATTGACCGAGTCACCGCTTGGATAAGATAGATGATGGATAAGTCGATATTCCCCAGGTTCCCGTTTGGGCACAAGACCTAAAGGCGAAACACGTAGAGTAGGGATAGGCCGAGAATCAAACGGACCTGCTACTCTACCAGCATCGATTTCTGCTTGAATTTTTTGTTTGACAATGTCCGCGTTAATATTTGCAGATTTCAGATTCTTGGAGTCGGACGGAGTCCTGGCCCCAGAATAATGTAAGGAAAACCCTGAAGAAAATCCCCTATAGAGTTCATTGCCCTTCTGTATGTCATAACCCATTAATTCATGTTCCAAGGCCTCAAGTTTAATGGGAGATTTAGCAAGAGAGAACAGATCTGAATCTAAATGGTTGTGTAACAGTGAAGTTAAGTCCTTATTGTCTGGGCCCCCGTGGAAAGGAAGTTTTTCCCCCCCGATTGTTGGAGTTAGACCCTCTACCGGAAAGAAAAGTTTTGTCCGCCCGTGAAGGATTCAGCTTGAAACAGTTGTGACGACCATGACTAGTACCATAGCAATGGGAGCATGCATGCAAATATCGACAGGGCTTAAAACGACAAACTCCATGGTTAAAGTCCAGACATTTGATCTTGGAAGTAGGCCGTGCATCTGAAGGCGCAGGAGTATGAGTAGACATAGTCATAACCCGTAACCACAAATCTGCATTAATCTTATTCCAAGGTTGAGCTTGAGTTGCTTGTCTGAGTCGAAAGTGCTCGTCATACTGTCGCCAAGCAAAGGATGAAGGAGACCTATTCGCGGCCTCGCGAATAATGCTCATGTACTGCAGCAACTCCTGAGCCTTACTTGGATGTTTCTTAAGAAAAATGGATGAAAAAATAAGAAAAGCATCAGTTCATTTTTCAATGGAGGAGACCCGTTCCTTGACAATTTTTGGCCTAGACTCTAAAACACCCTGTTTGTTGAGATGAACCGCGCCCCCAGAACAAATCTCCTGGAGTTCGACCGCCCCTTTTAACAGGAGATTAATATTAATGTATTGTAAAGACTGAATCTTTTGGCATATGGATGCGGGTACGTGTGCGGACAGGTCGTCACTCCCTAATCGCACTGGGTCCAGACCAAATGTAAAATTGGCACCCGGTTCAGTCTCCAGTGGGGGAGTTGATTCCAAACCGGATGACTGAATCGGAGGTTGTGTAGGTAAATCCCGTGCCGAGGTATTTTGGCCTGAAACCAGCGGACCAATACCGCTACTTTGTAATAATTTTTCGAAATCGATAAGATGTCGAAACGCCGATATGGGTCCTTGTGTGTTTGGATTACCTTGACGGGGGTGCTCCTCAGACCGTTGGTCTGGGTTTGACCCACCGTCATCCCCGGACAATTGTAAGGGTTCAACTTCTCCCTGGTCCCGATCCTGGACTCGCTGCCTTTTTGGTCTTCCTCTAGGCGCTCCCCGTGTTCTTTTCCGACCGTTTGGCATGCCGATGTACTCAGTTTTCTACGATTTCTCTTCTTTTTCAATTAAACATGTATTTTCTTTTTCGGAAGCAAACGGAAAAGGAAGTGCGACAGCGCAAAGAATGCTGGGATTGATTTGATCCATTTCTTATCGTGTAGGCGCTTGATTGATGGAAAGTAACTATGAATAAAGCACTTATAGATTTGATAAACTGTCATGGCTGATACGATAAACAAGATTTACAATTTGCAAAATTTGATGAAAGAAAACCCTTAATAGGTATTTCAAATACTCCCAAAAGCCACAGTGGTTGCGCAAAATAGCGGTCCATCCGCTTCGTCGGTCCCAAAATAAATGGGATTATCAACGAGATGATAATCCTGATTATTAGCTTTTTCTGCCCTATATCTCTATATAATTTGCTTCCTGCAGATTTATGATGGATTTGCTTCAGCTACAATCATATATAATATATATGAGCTGCAATGAGAGAAAACCGTCTTAGGGGTTTCTGATCTGGTCCAACACAAAGTGGCCTCTCAGATTACAGAAAAAGGATAGAAGCTTGAAATTTTGAACTTAATAAGAGGAGTGATTTGACTATCTGTGTAGTGAAAACAAAGTCACTGATCAGCTGTGCTGTTACTGCACAGCTGATTTGCGCCTGCACAGCTGATTTGCGCTTTTGTTTTCGCACAGGCAAAAAGCCGGTTTTCTCATAATGGGGCTCTTATAATTACATGTAAGGTACAGATCTGACCACATATCCATATTATTTTCAGTCTGATTATTTTTAATTAGTGTCTCTGGCATTTGCAAGTGTACTGAGTACACTGTACTATGTCTTTTTCCTTGCATGAGATACAGTGCATACAGATCGATGGCTACATTTGCAAAAGGCTTGCTTTCTTATGATGGAGCTTTTCTTATGATGTAGCTAAGGTGTATATACATGTACCAGGAATATTATTACCAATTTTTGCTGAAAGGTTGGGCAATAAAAGAGGATTAACTTGAAACAAAACAACAACACAAACATTGTTGGAAAGAAAAAAAAATACATAAAATTATCCTGTTACTAAACCAACGATCCTCAAGGCTTATAGCTCCTTTGTAATGAGTGATACTGTTTCTTTTTTGTTCAGTATACTATACATATCCTGTACTGGTTCATAGCCAGTGGTAGAAATGTTCTAGTAGAAATAGCTTGCTAAATTAGTTATTGTTATAAACTGAGGAAAAAGTGAGGAATTTGTTCACCATATGTCACATTTTGTCATATCAGCAGTTTTATCTTAAAATAATTTACCACTTTGATGATTTTTCTAATCAGATGTTTATCTTTTTCTAAAGGTCTTGAGGGCTGATATGACTTTGGAAAGGAAATGAGTCACATACTCAGAGTGTAGTTGGAGTAACAAGAGTAGAGTCTTGGATTTCACTTAGCCCTTCTGAGGTATGTACATGTACATGTACATTTGTATTTATTTTGTGTTCACCAGGGTCTGAAACCTCATATCTTCAATTCGTTTTTTTTTTTCGTGTAAAATATTTATTTTAATCCTATTCCATATTACCTTAGCTGTTGAGTGGGATGTAAAAAGCACCAAATTTGTAAGGCCTGATCTGTTGGTAGGTAAACTGTTTGCAAAGATACACTTGCACCAAGAAAATTGAGCCAATAATGAGCAACAGCTGTTTCTAATTAGAATTCTTCTCCCCACATGCAAAATTCTGCCCTTATCTTTGATACAAGTTGTAATCATTTCAATCTGGCTATCATTAATTAAAATCTGACATCAGTACATCACTTTGGTAGATTATCAGAATGATCTTCCATGTTCTTTGCTTCTGGTATTTCAATAAAGCCTTACCTGCATACATTTGTCAAATTCAATCCTAAATTTTTGGAGGGACAAGTTTGGGTGATTAAAACCAGGCCCGAGGTTATAATTCTTTTTGCATGCTCAGCTCAGCTGAGACTAAAATTTATCCTGCTCATAAGTGTTAAAATGCCAACAATTAATAAATGTTAAAATGCCAACAATTGTTGGCATTTTAACATTTATGAGCAGAATAAATTAGAGGCTTAGGGGATTCAAACCTAAAATTTTACTGCCTTTGGGTTATTTCAGTATTTATGAAGAATTTGAATTTCATGCTCAGCTGAGTTGAGCATGAAAAAAGTTTTATAACCTCGGGGACCAGATCTAAGCTTGTAGCTGAATTTGGCAACTATCTATATTGTAATTGGTCACCATCCTGTGACCTGTGATTTGACCAAACACATAGCCACTTCCAAGTATTCTGGAAGCTTTAAATTTCAAAGTGCTCTTTATATCCCCAGCATTTAAGCAGATGGGTATATAGTTTTCGCTTTTTTGTTCGTGTTTAAGTTCGTGAGTTCGTTGGTAATTCCGCAATGTTATTGGAATTTATGTCAAAGTTTTGGTTAAAGTTTCTCTGTTGATGTATACCGTATCTCATGCACCAATGATCAGAAACCATTCATATTTCAACCATAGGTACCCTTATGTAGACAAACATAATTCATTCGTGTCTTTCACTGTATAATGCCTTGTCAAAAGTATTTTCCATTGAAATTCTGTTTAAAAACGTTGTTACAGAAGAAATGGAAAAAAGTTATGACTTACGACATGACTACCTCTATCGGACCGGTTACCCCTAACGAGTGGACCTGCGGAAGGGCTCATATAGAAACATCCAAATTCAATATCCACGTGATCGGTTCGCAAAAAACAATTTCCGCGACGATGTGGGGTTCTGTGCTTAAACACTAATAAATTATTATGTTGTTCTAAAAAATAACAGGAGTAGCACGCCAGAATTACTGCTTTAAATGGCCACCAAACAAGCACGATATCACTTGGGCGAAACTATTCTTGCTTTTTAGATAAAAATCAGAACAAGAGCAATGCCATGTCTGATCATGCACATATTCAACTCGAAAAAGAGTATAGTAATACTCATTTTATATGCAGCACAATGTGTGTTGCTGTGGGGAAGCCCATTTTTCAAGCTATAACATAGATGAAATGGTCAGGTTTTTAGGGTTTTAATGGGTGTTTTTGGAATGTAATTTGTACAGTAAGTGCTACAATCCCATTTTACTCATGTCTTCTCCGCAAGTGACACGAAGGAAAGCGTGTACGGACACCATTTTTTTACCACCGGCGCAGATCCAACCAAGGACTTCTAGCACCAGAGGTCAGTGTTGTTACCACTGAAGAATACCGCGATTCAATCAGTTACTGGAATAAAACAGCCGATATTTCTGTAAATCACCGTTTTCGGGTTGTTGCTTTATCATGAAATAATCTTTAAATGAGACTTTGCTGCAATGACAGGAATTCGTCTCGTTAGGTGCAATAGTGCTGATAGGGGCAACAAATGTCGATAGGGGCAACATAAACGAAAAACTAAGCTTCTTCACAGGTGACACTTGAGAATAAATTCTGACAACGTTTGTTTGCAATACAAAATGGATTACGATATGGTTATATTTAGCAAAAGTGTATTTTAATGCATTTATTGTACCTAACCCATTCACTTGCAACCACGAAATCTAATTACACTGAAACACCACACACATGAGAAAGTGGGTCTCAAGTAATCTATTGACGTGTGTGTGCCGGATTCATTCGTTTCGAATGCAGACATAATTACTGAATGGAATGGTATTCTCCTTTTTAGCTCGCCTGTACGAAAGTACAGGAAGAGCTATTGCAGTCACCCCAGCGTCGGCGTTAGCGTCGGCGTCGGCGTTGCTCAAAATGTTAAAGTTTTTGGTTAAAGTTTTTATGAGTCTATATCTCTTGAAGTTGTGGATGGATCAAGTTGATACTTTGCATGCTGGTAGATATTGGTCTGAAGTTTTATGCTGTACCATCATGACCCACCTGGGTGACCTTGAGGTCAAGGTCACGGACTTAGAATTTTTGTGTTAAAGTTTTTGGTTAAAGTTTTTATAAGTTTATATCTCTTGAAGTTGTTGATGGATCAAGTTGATACTATGTATGTTGGTAGATATTGGTCTGAAGTTTTATGCTGTACCATCATGACCCACCTGGGTGACCCTGAGGTCAAGGTCACGGACTTAGAAATTTTGTGTTAAAGTTTTTTGGTTAAGGTTTTTATAAGTCTATATCTCTTGAAGTTGTTGATGGATCAAGTTGATACTTGGCATCTTGGTAGATATTGGTCTAAAGTTTTATGCTGTACCATCATGACCCACCTGGGTGACCTTGAGGTCAAGGTTACGGTCTTAGAAATTTTGTGTTAGAGTTTTTGGTTAAAGTTTTTATAAGTCTACATCTCTTGGATATGTAGATGGATCAAGTTGATACTTTGCATGTTGGTAGATATTGGTCTGAAGTTTTATGCTATACCATCATGACCCATCTGGGTGACCTTGAGTTCAAGGTCACAGACTTTGAAATTTTATGTTAAAGCTTTTGCTTAAAGTGTTTTGAACTGTATATTGCTGGAGCAGATGGATGGATCTAGTCGATACTTTGCTGTTAGATATTATTCTTTTATTATGCTGTAGCATCTTGACTCACCTGTGGTCAAGGTCACAGACTTAGATTTTATGTTATAAGTCTATATCAAATATGTAGATGGATCAAGTTGAACTTAGCATGTTGGTAGATATTGGTCTGAAGTATCACGACCCACCTGAGTGACATTGAGGTCAATGTCTTTGGTCATAGATTTAATAGATTTAGTGGCAAAGCACAAGGCAGGCGAGCTACGCTGTCCTGCGACAGCTCTTATTGTATATATGAAGCTGTAATACTGTGAAACAATACAATTTGTGAAAACTCGCTTGTCAGTTTACATTTTGTCTGATCCCGTAAATCATGTTCGGAGTTCCTGTGAAGATTGGATTTGCATAAGCCGCCTCATGAGAAAAACCAACAATGTGATTTTCGAACAGGTCCGACACAAACCAAGCTGTACAAGCCCAGAAGATGGCTAGAGGCTGGCAATTTTGGATTTAGAAAGTAGAGGGATTGTTCTGTCTGTGTAGTGAAAACAAAGGCGCCGACCAGCTTCGCAGTTACTGCAAAGCTGATCCGTGCCTTTCTTTTTGCATATGCAAAATGTTGGTTTTCTCATGAGGCGGCTCATTTATTCACCATTGTACTGTTTCATGATGTGGTTCGTTTCAACATGATTGTTAAATTGTTGACTGGGACAAAAATTCACAAAACAAACAGAACAGTTTGTCCTAGTGTGCATGCATTTTGGGAAAGACTGTGACACTAGTGTGCTTATTGGGGCAAGAGCAATAAATTGATCCAATATGGTAATGTAAAAATCAATGGTTATGGACCACTATCCCTAGACTAGCTACTAGTCTGATAAATAAGTTTTTAGCTCGACTGCACGAAGTGCATAGAGCTATTGCAGTCACCCCGGTCGTCCACGTTCCCGTTCCCGTGTGCGTTCCCGTTCCCGTTCCCGTTCCCGTGCGCGTCACACTTGCGTTAAAGTTTTCTAGAAGTCCATATCTTGACAACCACTCATCAGAAAGCATTCATACTTGGACCATAGATACCCTGTAGGATTAGCTTTCATTCCATGGCATCGGGCCCCTGGGTCCTGGCCAGGGGGTGGGGCTGGAGGTTAAAATCTAGAACACCTTCAAAAATGGCAATTCTTGTGTTAAAGTTTTCTAGAAGTCCATATCTTGACAACCACTCTTCAGAAAGCATTGATACTCGGGCCATTGACACCCTGTAGGGTCGGCTTTCATTCCATGGCATCAGATATCTGGGTCCATGCCAGGGGGTGGGGCTAGAGGTTAAAATCTAGAACACCATTAATAATAATGGCTTTTCTGTGATATAGTATTCTAGAAGTCTATATCTTGAAAACTTTTTATCAGAGGGCTTTCATACTCGGACCATAGGTACCCTGTAGGGTTGAGTTTCATTCCATGGCATCGGGCCCCTGGGTCCATGCCTGGGGGGTGGGGCTGAAGGTTAAAAACTAGAACACTAAAAAATAGATGTACTGCTGTGTAACTTTTACAAGGAGGCATATCTTGACAACAACTTATCATAAAGCATTCATACTTCATACACTTTAGGTTCCATGACATCGGACCTCTGGGTCGGAGTCAGGGGGGCGGGGCTAGAGGTCAAAATCTAGAACTCCCCGAATTTTTTTTTCTTTTTATTTCTTAATAGAAACAACTTAGGAGGATGGTTGGTCATTCATCTTTTGACTTTGTGACACTGACTTGTGTGTCATGACGTTAAGGGTCGGTTGACCTACTTTCCATGGTTCAGTGATTTTGCCTTATATCTTGACACTCAATTAGTATATTTTCTTACTTCTTTCAGATTATGAGTTAGTACGACCAGGCCTTTGACCCTAACTTACTTATAGGTCACTGTGACCTAATTTCACGGTTCAGTGATTTTGCCTTATATCTTGACACTCAATTAGTATATTTTCATACTTTTTTCAGATTATGAGTGAGTATGACCAGACCTTTGACCCCAATATACTTATAGGTCACTGTGACCTAATTTCACGGTTCAGTGATTTTGCCTTATACCTCGGTACTCAAATGGTTTATGAACAAACTTGTTTCAAAGTATGTTTGCGTATGACAAGACCTTTGACCCTGAAGTAGTCCTATGTCACAGTGACCTAATTTCACGGTTCAGTGATTTTGCCTTATATCTTGACACTCGATTAGTATATTTTCATACTTTTTTCAGATTATGAGTGAGTATGACCAGACCTTTGACTCCAATATACTAATAGGTGACTGTGACCTAATTTCATGGTTCAGTGATTTTTGCCTTATATCTTGGTACTCGAATGGTTTATGAACAAACTTCTTTCAAAGTATGTTTGCGTATGACAAGACCTTTGACCCTGAAGTAGTCCTAGGTCACTGTGACCTAATTTCACGGTTCAGTGATTTTGCCTTATATCTTGACACTCAATTAGTATATTTTCATACTTTTTTCAGATTATGAGTGAGTATGACCAGACCTTTGACCCCAATATACTTATAGGTCACTGTGACCTAATTTCACGGTTCAGTGACTTTGCCTTATATCTCGGCACTCAAGTGGTTTATGAACAAACTTCTTTCACACTATGTTTGCGTATGACAAGACCTTAGACCCTAAAGTAGTTCTAGGCCAATATGACCTAATTTCACGCTTCAGTGATTTTCCTTTATATCTCGGCACTCAATTGGTATATGAACATACTTCTTTCACGATATGTATGAGTATGACAAGACCTTTGACCGTAAAGTATTCCTGGGTCACTGTGACCTAATTTCATGGTTCAGTGATTTTGCCTTATATCTCGACACTCAGTTGGTATTTTTTCATACTTCTTTCTGATTATGAATGAGTATGACCACACCTTTAACCCAAACATACTTATAGGTCACTATGACCTAATTTCATGATTCAGTGATTTTGCTTTATATCTCAACACTGAATGGGTATATTATCATTTTTCTTTCACATTATGAGTAAGTATCGCTAGACCTTTGACCCTGCAATACTTATAGGTCAGTGTGACCTTTTTTCACGGTTCAGTGATTTTGCCTTGTGTCTTGGCACTCAGTTGGTATATGAACACACTTCTTTCACAATATGAGTGAGACCTTTAAATCTTAGATAGGTATAGTTAACTTTCATGGTTCAGTGATTTTGCCTTATTGCATCAAGGCAAAAAGATGTATGAGCATAATGCTTTGGGTTACTGGTTGGGTTTGGCCTTATGTTTGACAAAGGTCAGAAGCAGTCGAGCACGCTGTCCTGCGACAGCTCTTATTTTTTTTTCCTTTTTCGTAAGTTTAAATTGTCTTTTCTTGAAAGTTAGAGCACCAGATATTTTCTGATGAACATATCTTGGATAGATTTGTTAAAATCGAGACAGAGGAGTAGACTTATATTATGTCCAAATGATGTAGGTTTTATATAAAAGACGTTACCATTATAGATTTATGATTTTAACGCCTAGTGGCTAGGCTACACTATCCCATGATGATCTGGCTGCAATGTTGTTTATCTGTCAGAAATTGTGCCCCAATGCAAGAAAACCAGGCCTCAGCATTTCTCACCAGGTATGACACAAGCTGGCTTTTACAGTCACAGAAGCAGACTATATGCTTGAAATTTCGGATTTAACAAGAAGAGGGATTGTACTATCTGTGTAGCGAAAACAAAGGCGCTGATCAGCTGTGCAGGTTACTGCACAGCTGAACTGCGTCTTTGATTTTGCATATGCAAATTGTACGTTTTCTGATGTTAAAAATCTGTTTTTCACATGATGCCGCTCATTTGTTGTTTGTATTGTTCAGCAGTGGAAACAACATTGACATAATCTGCTGGAATTCCTAGCAGTGGCTAATAAAAGGAAGATGGATGGGATATGTTTTTTGTCTGTCATTTTTAGCCATTTCATGGGTAAAATTCTTTTAGTACTTTTAACCAGTAGGCCTGTGTTTGAGTACATCCAAAGAATATGCTTAGAGAATTGGACAGAAGAGAGATGGCGCTAGGTAGCAAAAAAAAGGCACTGATCAGCTGTGCGATTACCACACTGCTGATCTGTGCTTGTGTTTTCGCATATCATGCAGAAAGTTAATTTTTCATGGTTTGCCTAGTGTGTTTTTGTCTGGCATTTGGTGTCTTGGATATGAAACTTCTGAGTGCTTGCTGATGGTGCAAAAATTTTGGATATAAGATAGATGTGCAGCTGTTGATATAGACGTGAAGTGCTGTCTGTTGCAGTTTGGTTGTCAATCAAGGACACCACAAAAGTGCTGTAAAAATGTACCCTAATGCAGAAAAAAAACTATCTTGAGCGATTCAGATCGGATCTGAGTAAATTACATGTAGATACCTTAGATCAGTTGGCTTAAGCCTGCACCCCATTACACTGCTGTCTTTGCTGAGTTTTATTCTCCATTAGGCTTCAATGCAAGTCATTCCCATCGGTGTGGAGAGGTGTCATGGAACACCCACGGGGAAAATCCTATCTAATCATATAGATAATACCTTATAGTCACAGAGTTGAAATCTTGGATGTTGAAATTTAAGAGGTGGCTTTTGACAGTCTGGAAGAGAAAGTAAAACTACTGATCAGCTATGCAGTTACTGATCTGTGCCTTAGCTATTGCATTGAGGCTACCTATTGTTTAAGAATTTAATGCTGATTGAGCTCATATTAAAGCTTATTTTAGCAGTAACTTTCTGTTTGTATAGCAAAGCATGCTTTGTCAGTGTTTGGCATGGTGCTTTCAAAACATTGTACGGGGATAAATTTTTGAAAAATAACTGACCATTGATTCTTCAGATATGTGCTTATTCTTCTAAGCTACATGAAAATCCTGGACAATAATGAAGGCCTTGCACGACTGCCTATACAAGCAAAGCCATGTTTGAGCCTTCAGTCTTCAGGAGTTTCCAATGCTATAAGTAACCTTTTCCTGTGAACAGATTCTGATATTCTGATTTTTGTCTGTGAATCTTTTCAGGATTCCTACACCAGTGTGAGATTATCTAGTAGATAATTATTGATGATACAGTCTGACCACACAGCTACTTTGTAGTGGAAGTAAATAGAGATTGACCTAATCAGAAGCAAAATTTGTGAGAGAAATACATACTGTTTTGTGGCTTCCGTTCTGCCCAGTATTTTAGGATATGAAGTGACTTATTCTGGCTTCTGGATATAAGGTATGTTTCACTCAAATACCGTACTTCACGATGTATTGTGCGCACTCGTGCATAACACGCACTCAATTTTTGGGGGTCAAATCTGGTGAAAAAAGTTGTGAATATGGTACTAATTGTTTTTAAAATATGAGTGTCAGCTTCACTGCAAGAAGTCTGTCCATAGGGTTTCTATCAACATACAAACAATCTGTGCCCTGTCCCTGCATGGCTAAAAGTTTTGATATTAAACTTCTATACAAACAAACAAAACAAGCTGTGCAGATTTGTTTTTCTGATTGCAAAGCAGTGGTTATATGGGAGTGCAGTGGCCAAGAGGTATGGTGTTGGTCTCTGGAAAATATTGTTTTATTTAATACAGCTGGGTTTTTAGCTCACTTGAGCCAAAGATTCACAGGTGAGCTTATAGGATAGGCATGCTCTGGCGTCTGTTGTCGTCATTGTTATTGTTCACATTATTCAAACATCTTCTCCTCTGAATCCGCTGGGCTTTGATTATTACATATGAAGCATCCTTAGGATGGGTACGATCGGGGGACAAAAGGTTATAAACGGTTCAGGTCACATGACCAAGATAGCTGCCAGTACTGTAAACAGCCAAAACACCAGAACCCAAAGGTCTAGGATCTTGGAACTTGGCATGTAGCATAATGGTCTCATGACCCTTGGATGACCTTGACCTGTTTTACAGCAAGGTCAACTCCGGCCGCCTATGCATTTGAATGGGTGAGAATTGAATTTGGTAAAATGGCATTAAGGGGGAAATCTTGTTGGGAATAGGAACATGGACAGAATTTTATGTTTATGAAAATAATATGGTCGCAAAGGGGTTGTCTGCCCCTGCCCTGGGCCAAAATCCATGTGTTTGGACATCTGTACTTAACACAGCTTCTCCTCGGAACCCACTTGGCCAGTCAAAATCAAATTTCGTAAGTAGCCTTCTTGCAAAGGGAGAATGAATGTTATATAAATATGAATGATCCAGGTCACGTGACCAGGATGTCTATAGCAAAATAATTTGAAAATCTTCTCCAAAACCTGAAGGCCTATGAATTCGAAATTTGACATGAAGCATCAATGAATAGAGCTCTACAATTGAGTTTATATAAATTATGATCTTGGGATGACCTTAATCTATTTTTGGCAAGGTCGAATTATGTCACCTGTATGCATTTAAATGGGGGAAAATGATAAAATGCCATTACATGGGGAAACATTGCAGAAATGGGCAAATGGATAGAAGATTATTTGTAAGTTCTCTCACTCAGCAGCCAAAGGTTGACTCGATCAGGGCTATGCACAAGGACATGGATTCAAGTATATAGTAGATCTCAGGTGAACGTCTGCAGGACCATTGGTTCTCTGGTTTGTTGAAATTTCATGGCATGTCTAATATGAGCCACAAGGCAAGAAAACCGGTCTTCGGGATTCCGACCAAGTCTGACACATACCGGTCTGCGCAGTCACAGAATAGGGCTATAGACACTTGAAATTACAGATTTAACATGAAGAGGGATTGTGCTCTCTGTGTAGCGAAAACGAAGACACTGATCAGCTATGTCTTTGTTTTCACACATGCAAAAATCTGGTTTCCTCAGGATGCAGCTCATATGATGCTGGCATCATGAAGGGACATAGGGTGGCAAAGCTGTAAATATAAGAGGCCATATCAATAATGCAAGAATACAACAACTAGTAATAAATCTGCCAGTTTCAGATACATACTGATCATTTTGGCTAGTTACATAATGTTGTAATGAAGCTGTCAGATAATAGGTAATTATGATGCTAATGATCTGTTGCACCTTGCAACTGGTTTGATCAGTTCTGCTATAGTTTGGGTTTTTGTAGCAGTGTAAGAGTTGATTTTGGATGGGATGGGGTGGGGGACAGGGTGGTATTTTAAATTTCTAAGCTAGAAATTATAAAAAGGAAAAGTGATGTCACTGTACATGTACATGCTGCCAATAAAATCGCTAATAATTATTGCGATTTTCAATTTGGAAATTGATTCCATTAATGTTTATTTTGTTTTTCACATCATGTCCTTGCCTTAAATCTTAACAAAGCCTCTTTACATGTCCTTAAAGGATTGTGTTCAGACATTGATTCAGAAATTTCAAAGTGGTCTGCCAAACCTCATGCAAAATTGAACTAATAGACAGCTGAAGTTTCAAAATAGACATAAGAAATATTTGCATTATAAGCACATCCTGCAACAATATCTGCGTGCATACTGATTTATGTTTTATTGTTAGGCCATCCTTAATAAATATTTTGTTTGCTGTCACCCAATCCATAGTTTTTTGTGTTTTTTTTTTGGACTGAACTGAATGATATTTTTTTGTTTGATTTTTACAGAGGAAAGGTTTCAATTTCTGTTCAGAATCATATAGGCAGCTAATCTTCTTACTGTAGGACTACACAAAATTGCATTTAGACAAATATATACTGAAAAAATAAGTAATTCAGAGACTGAAACTTTCTTCTTTGTGAATGTCAATAAAAATTTTTGGGTAGGGCCAATTTGGTGGATCAGTTGAGTGACGGCAAGCAGAGAATTTTTTAAGTTCAGCCTTAGCAGATTTTCTCACATTATGCAAGTAGTAGATTTTCTCATGATTATGTCATATGTTTTTCAGATGACTGGTCTAATTGTGGTGTAATGTCATGGGAAAGAATGGATAACTATGGGAAACGTTTTAAGGTAATGAGGAAATTAAAAACTAATCATATTATCAAATGATTTAGTGTTTTAAAATCAGAGTGTGCCTAATAAAACCAGCAAAATTGTGGGCATCCATCAAATACATCTTTTCCAGTCAAAGTCCTGACTTTTAATGAGCCTGTGCATGAGAAAACCAACAATTCGGGTTCTGACCAGGTCCGACACAAAGCGGGCTGTACAGTCACAGAAGATGGTTAGAAGCTTGAAATTTTGTATTTAAGTAGAAGAGGAATTGTACTATCTGTGTAGCGAAAACAAAGGCGCTGATCAGTCACGCTGGAGGCAGACTTAGCTGGATATCAAGACTGCTGTCTGAACACCATCTTCCAGAAACTGCATTTTTCAAAATCTCACTTTTCTGAAAGAATTGTCAAGAAAAATATGAGCATGTCATCATTTTGCATTCCAAAATTAATGTCTTAAAAAGTGCCACAAAAATTTTGAAAATCGGTTAGCAAATAAAAAATTTATGCAAGAAAACATTTTTGAATAGGGCTTTTTCCATTGTAAAATTGCCAGCAAGGGAAGTAACTATTTTCCCCGGAAGAAATCTAAATTGATTATTTTTCATCATAAATGCACCAAACCGAAACAAAATTGTTTTGTATGCACAGCTGAGCGCCGAACTCTTAAAACCATTCCAAAGATTTGTTTGATTTTCAGTTTTAAGGTGTTTGGATTACCTCCCTTGCACATGCAAAATGCCTATTCAAAATGATTTTAGGGCATAATTATTTTATTAGTAAACCGATTTTCAAACTTTTTGTGGCACTTTTTAGGACTCACGAGTTGCAAAAAGATGGCATGGTCATATTTTTCTTGTGGTGGTTCAGAAAAGTGAGATTTCGAAAAATGCAGTTTCTGAGAGATGGTGTTCAGACAGTAGTCTTAGGTTTGCTTGGCTGTCTTAGTCTAGGTGTCTTGATTTTGTAATACTCTGGCTGCAATTTTGAATGATGCATGAGAAATATCGACTGCTGAGCGGGCTTCTTTGTTTTGATATCTCTGAGAAACTGAAAGGTATTTGTAGGATTTTGTCACAGCAGTTTTCCCTATAGAAGAGCCGCTTTGTTTGGGTTTCCAATCTTTAGAAAGCAGATCATAAAATATTACATCATAACCGAACAGCCTCATTTTGGACTTCAAAATCTTTACATCTCTCTTGTGTGTAAATCTGTCGATTCCGTATTTTTTTTATTTTTTTTTTTCAAAATTTTCAGAAATTTCAAGTTTGTCTATCATTCTCAACTTGCATGCAAGTTTCTTATCATTTGCCATGAAAAAATTGTTTCCTTCCCAAAATGTGAAATGAAATGAAATTATATTGTGAAATGCTAAATGTTTTTGATGGGTGCAATAACCCTTTAATACTGCACATCCTAAATAATCCTCTTTAACCCTATTACATCAGCATGTTATCATCATGATTATATCATCCTTTTATACCATTTAATATGCCTCTATATAAATCCCCAAGCTGTTTTGATAAAAGCTTTATTATTTTGCCATTTAAAGTAAATATAATATTATCTTTTCACACAGTCATTTGAGTTGAGAAGTTAATAGCATAGGAAGGTTTTGTACCTGATGTCATATAGATAGATCTATCAAAATTAATGTCAAGTTCATAAAAGAAGCATGCAGCGCAGAAGTCAGCTCATGCACCCAATATTCAAAGCCAATCTGCTCAATTACCTATTGGAGTCAATTTTGGGAAGGTTGCTTTGTCAAAACCGCAATACTTGCAATACTTGTTTTAGAAATGTTTTCACACATAATGATTATGAAAAAAACTTGGGATGATAATGTATAAACAGATCAATCATATTTGAGCATCTTTATGGAAAACAAACATATGCAGGGACTTTGACCAGGTAAGACAGAAATTTGTGGAGTTTCTTTATTAAAAGCTTTTAATATGATCTCTTGTGAGAGTATGAATGTAATTAAGCTGGGCATTGAGTGCTGATTCCTCACTGGCAATGGTCATGAGCTGCAACAAGAGAAAACCGATCTTCAGGGCTTCCGACCAGCCCGACACAAACTGGCCTGTGCTGGCTAGAAGCTTGAAATTTTGGATTTACAAAGATGAATATTATTGTACTATTGGTGTAGTGAAAACAAAGGTGCTGATTAGCTGTGCAGTTACTGCACAGCTGATAAGGCATAAATCTGATTTTCTCATGATTTGGCTCATATGGTCTCCTCATTGGCTGCCTAACCAAGGATATGGACTGAAAATCTGTACCTTCATTTTGGACATTTTGCATGGCTCATTTTCATATCAAAACAGAAGCCAAACCAAGCATGGAACTTCTTGAGTTTTGACCTTTCTTGAACTCTTTTTATCAGTAAAAGGTACTTCAAAAAAGTCAGTACATGTAAAATAGGTTATTCGATTTATAAAGGAGATATGAATAATTGCACTGACATACATAAACTTGTTTGGTTTCCTTTTGATCAATTGATCAGTCAATCAGTATAAACATTTCACCTTTTTGTGTGGTAAATAATCTTAAAAATTGTCACCAACTTGTGATGTATAAAATGAGCCGCCGCGTGAGAAAACTATCAATATGCATTGGCGAAAATGAAGGCACAGATCAGCTGTGCAGTAACACGGATAGTACAATTCCTCTTCTTTCTAAATCCAAACTTTCAAGCTTCAAGCCTGTTTCTGTGACTGTAGTGTACAGGCCGGTTTGTGTCATACCTGGTCGGAGCCCAAATTGTTGGTTTTCTCACGCACAGGCTCATTAATCCAGGATAAGTTAAATCAGGTTTTGAGTTGCTTCTCTTTATAAGCTAGTCACTCTGTCAATCGTTGGGAGGGGGAGAGGTGGGCATTTGAGATAATTTGTTTTTACTGTATCCCGAGTTGATCAATTTCTGACCATGTGGCAATGTGGCTCTCTCAAGATTGCAATGAATGGCACTCTGACTGAGGCTAGGTGCGGCAAGATTGCAATGAATGGCACTCTGACTGAGGCTAGGTGCGGTAAATGAGTCTACTCCACTATAGTATAGTAATATTGTAAGTTATTTCAGCACATAGTATTTTCATTAGACAGATGATCTACTTAGCAAATATTTACAGTACGTACTGTAAACATAATGGAAAAGCTGTGTTTTGTGCCTTGGGGATTCGACATGATCACATCAATATAGTACACTTAATCAGTGATCCGTTTTCTGATTGGATTGGTATTAAATTGTCACTTTCGTTATAGCTCAGGTGAGAGAACGGTGTAATTGGAGCTAATGTTTAATTGTACAGGTAGAGAAATTAGAAAATCGAATTTTCCTACAAACGATGTAAATTACAAATAGATTGGAAAGTTTGCCGCTGAGATTTAGCCTTTGTTTAGTGTGTTACAGCTGTGTTTGCATTGCTGTGTTGGCGGATTATGTTGTTTTATTCTAAAACAAGGTATAATACACTGTATTTATTTATTTCTGTACACAGTCTGTACTGCTGTACACAGTCTGCGTATACCACCAAGGTTATGGGGTAATGGTGTTGGGGATGGAACTGGCCTACCCCAAAAATGTTATCATTCTTAAAATGGTTTGGCATGTTACAAAAGAGTGTTTTTTTGCAGACAATTTTCAGTTTACGATGTCTAGAAATGTTTGGACAATTGTGTGGAGCTTTCTAGTTTTCTCATCTACAGCATTTTATTGGAACCTCTGCAATTTGCAACTCCAGGTTTTATGTTTTTAGGGTTGGTAACCACACCAACTTGTAGGCAACTAATGGATGATTCAGTCTTTGTGGCTACAGCTAGGGTTGTAAGAGGGTACATTACAAAAAATGTCCATGCAATGAACATTTTTTTCAGCTGCAAAAAGTGAAAATTTTCAACTGAGACTGGTGTAACAAGGACCCATAATCTATGTTTTAGAACAAAATACAAAAAATGTATAATTTTGTCTTCACACCCCAGTTCTGCTATATAAAATTGGGGTTCATAGGGGTATACTTTTCATGGACATGTTTTCCTGATGTTTGCAGCTTGAGTGCAGATTCTCACATAGTTACAAACTGTCTAAATTGTTGTGAAAGTGGTTGGGACATGTTGTGCTGGGCTGTGCCTTGTCACAAGAAAACGTGCAGGTGGTTCTGACCAGGTTCAAAATGACCTACTTTTATATAACGGCAATTGAAATTGATATCAGAGCTATAGAATATTGGAACATTTAGATTTTAAAAAGAAGCCTTTATATTCATTGTGTAGTCGCTCATGAGACTGTGTATACATGTGTTCAGGCTGATCTGCTTCTCGGTTTGTTGCACAGTGCATCCAGGGCAGACAGGTTTTATGGGCCAAATAATTTTCCATAATTGGGGAGATTTTAATGCTCAATCTGTCATGTTGACACAAAAATTGCTTAAAGGTGATGATTGCTCTATTTTGTTGTATACTGAGACTTGTGTAACATTTTGTTACTTTTGGAAAAAACTATAAAAATGACTAAACTGAGCATCATGCTATGTTAATGTATATAAACATTTAACACAGGGCTTTAAATATTGGAAGTCTTAGCCAAAAGTTTGGCCGAAATCCTCGAAAAGAAATAAGGGAGCACGCTTAGGCCTTGTGGTAGAGCGTCTTGACTCCGAATTGAGATCTTGGGTTTGATCCCCACATGGGGCACCATGTTGTGTCCTTGAGAAAGACACATAAACTACCCACAGAGCTTGTTAATACACAGGAAGTGGTCGCTCTGTCCCGACATGACCAAGAAATTGTTGACTTGGATGTGAAACCTCATTAGAAACAAACAAAATCAAAAAGAGCCTCCTCGCAACCCACATGATGACAACAGTTTTTTTCGCAAAACTGCAAGGTATTTCAGCATGTTTTTAGTATGTTACAGAACAATAAATGTGTTTTTAAGTTTATTTTGCCATCTTAAATGGGGCATGATGAATATCTGTCATTGCACACCTACAATATTTCCTACAAAGTAAAAATGTGTTTTATTGATGTAATTTAGATAGATGCCCATTGTTATACTTGTATACGAAAATAATTTATGCTAAATTTTTATTCAACTTGTGGTCCTGCTGTGTATTTATTGAAAGGCTGGTTTGTGATTTCATACCTCTGTGAGCTTCATCAAGATATAAATTGCCTCATTAAAAGTTAAATCACACTTAGCTAGTAAATAGGTCAGCTTTTGTTCATGCCTGCTGATCAGGTCCTTTTCTATTAAATGTTTATTCACAGTAAACCTTTTTGTTACTTTCAAGGCACTTGCTAGTCGATGTGCCTTTTCGGAATTCGAAGCCCTTAAGACAGTTTTCCTCACAGCCATTCAGATTTTATAGCTATGTCATGAGAACCCCTGTTAGTGGGTTTCCAACTAGGACTGGCCAAAGTGGACTTAAGTCAGTCAGATGACCGAGACTCAGGTTCATGCAGCAGAGGGATTGTACATTGCAATAATTGGTATCTGCTGGTACACGTTTATATTGCTAAAAGCTGGATTTTTTCTTCGATGTGTCGCTTTGTCAAACTGGTTCTGGCTGTTCTTTTAAAACTGGTAATGTAGGGCTTTTATATAACTCATCATAAATCTGATTATAAAGTTGAAATAAAACTAGGTTTATTTAACCCTGTAGGGGATTAATCTGTTTGCCAACTGAGAGTGGTAAGCCCTAATAATTCAATTTTAAAAGTAAACTTTTTTGAATATGTCTATTTGATGAAGTTTTTAAATTAAATACCACGTTCATGTTAAATAAAGGGGCTGGGGGTAATATGCTGCGGTACTGTCAAAAAGAAGCTTTGGGAGAGCAGTGCAGCCCAGTGTTAGAGTTCCAAACTCCGGGGCGAGAGGTCCTGGGTTAGATACCTTTTCCTCAGCCATGTATCGTCCATCAGCAAGACGAAGCTCCACACAGTTGTGGTTACTGCGTGTTGGTTATGTCCTGACTTGTATATTCTAGGGACAAATTTCATCTCCATCCAAACCCTCTGATGAAATATTGTCCTTTTGGTGTGTCACCAGTAAACACTAAACAATTCAGATTCACCCAAAACCCATGCACCCATGCGGTAGATCGAGTCATTGTGGTTCAGAATGGCTCGGTGTTGACAGACTGAGGACCTGAGAATACACCAGTCATTAGTATCCACTGTAGCCTCCTATACGTCCGGGGAATAGAAGGACTTGTAACATACCTCCTAAAAGCCTGGCACTGCAGGGTCAAATTTTTGATAAAATTTCTGCTAAATAGAGGCCGGGTATACAAATGACTGGTGCTCAAAGGATGCCATCAGAATCTGGCTGTAGACCACATGGCTGTTGATGGACATGGTTGTTTGCTTTTTGCTCATCCTCAGCTTTTCTAATGTTGAAAACTGCCTTTCTGATGTTGAAAACTGAACTAAAAAATGAAACAACCATTACCATAAATGTCTCCAAATTAAAATTTTCTGCATTAACTTTAACTTGACAGCAAAATTTGATGACATTTATTTCAAATTAGAACAAAGGGAATTATTCAGAAACTGGGAAGACAAAACAATCAATATGCCTCTGTTTTACTGCTGAAACTCTCATCCATAATTAAAGTTTTTCTCTTTTGTTTGGTTTGATTATGTCACTTGAAACTTGAAATGTTGGTTTGTTTAGGTATTAAATGCATTTGGGAACATACCTTTGCTAGGCAGTTTAAATTTTCCCATACAATGAACATTAGTTACGGACATGTACCACCAGCCTGGGATTGGCATGTACCACCAGCCTGGATCTAATTCACCTCTTGGTTGCAAGACAAATATCCTATCATCTAGACCATTGTGGCTGGTTCAAATAAATGTTTGAAGTGTGTACGTTGAAGAGTGGCTATAGAAAACTCATGACAGAATCCTCATGAAAGTACATGTATGTGTGCAATGGATGTGGGCATCCGTGTCAGGGTCTGACACTAGAGTAACTGAACTGCGACACACAAAAAAAAAAACGGTCTCTGGGGTGTTTGACCAGGTTCGACATAAACTGGTCTGTACAGTCACAGGAGACAACTATAAATTGAAATTTGGTATTTAGGAAGAAGAGAATTTTACTATCCGAGTAGCGAAAACAAAGGCGCTGATTAGCTGTGCAGTAACTGCCTTTGTTTTCGCATAGGCAAAATTTCGGTTTTCTCATGACGTGGCTCATCTGAGCAACTGCACCCATTAGCAGTTTAGAGTTTGTACTGTTGTTGATATTTGAGCCACGTCATGAGAAAAAAAAATAATTTTTTGCATATGCGAAAAGAAAGTCGCAGATCAGCTTCGCAGTAACACTGCGAAGCTGATCAGCGCCTTTGTTTTCACTACTCGGATAGTACAATTCCTCTTCTACTTATAGCCAAACTTTTAAGCCTCTAGCCTGCTTCTGTAACTGCACAGGCCGGTTTGTGTCAGACCTGGTCGGAAACCCTGAAGCCCGGTTTTCTCGTGTCGCGGCTCATTTTGCCTCTAACTCTGTACCTGAATCTTGTAAATCAGATCTCCCTGAGACAGCACAAAGGTCTTCTACATTAATGAATTTAACAGAATCACAATTAATTGCATCCACAGTTTTTGGTTTAAAGGCTGTTTTTGTGAAATCAACCCATTACATTTTGGCAGCTAGGTGGTAATGGTAATCGCACACTTTCATTGTCTTGGTTTGGCAATCTTTTTGCCAGTGATAAAAGTCTAATTATCAAGTCTTTTGGCCTTGCTACCAGAAAGACTCCTGATACATTTTACATAATAGCTGATGGTCTCTCATTAAAGGGCCTGTCACATACTCACGAGTTGAAGCTACGACGCTATGAGTTGCCACGAAATTAATTGGAAAAGTTTAGAAGCTGCCACACAAGCACGAGTTGAAGCTACAAGTTAGTGCAAATCACAACTCGCCACTTGTCAATTGAGTTGCCACAAGTTATAATGTCCTACGAATCCTACACGACATCTGTACGATATAAGTTGTGGAGACTTGGGGATACTCGTAGAAATGTCGTAGTAAACTCACGAGATGTCGTAGTAACTGGTGACAAGTGGCCTTGAATATGGTAGCAACTGGTAGGTAACTCGCCATGTTTGACAAGGCATCGAGAATGCACGACATCCTACGACATTACTACGAGTTCTGTAAGACAAGTCACGAGATCAGTATGAGTTATAACCCGCCCATGCTTCGCCCAATTTTAGACGGCGACTTGGTACGAGTAATGCTACGGGAATTTTTAACCGTTATAAATTCTCGTAGCCTTTTCAAGACAAGCTACGAGTTGGGAAAACTTGTATGACAACCGCCGACATATGGCAAGTTCTCTTCGAGTTGCTACGAGTTCACCAAAAAAGTGGGCAGAGCTTAACTCGTAGGTCCAACTCGTGAGTGTGTGACATGGGCTTAACACACACAAAAATTATCACTTTCATTCATGATGCAGGGCCTTTGATTATTTTGTTAATGTACAAGTTATTTGTAACCACCCCCACCCCCCAGTCCAGCAGGAGGGTGGTAGATAGCAGTGAAAATGAGCAGGGATTTTACCATTGATTTGTCCACCCAGTCTGGAGGAATTGCGCAGGATTTGCATTATATTTGCCAAAACAGCAGTGAAATGAAAACATAACAGACTGCCGGGGAAAATCACAGGGGTTTTACCAAATCGGTTTCCCCTGCAATGCAGAGCTTTAGGATGAAAAGTCAAAAGGCCCCTCTATCCCCCTGGGCTGCATGAGGGGGGGTCTGTGGTTACTAATGACTAGTGCATAAAATGTACACTACCTATGGAGAAAGAGCAAAATGAGCCACATCATGAGAAAACCAACATTTTGCATATGCAAATACAAAGACGCAGATCAGCTTCGCGGTAACTGCGAAGCTGGTCTGCGCCTTTGTTTTCGCTACACAGATGGTAAAATCCCGCTACTTTCTAAATCCAAAATTTCCAGTCTCTAGCAATTTAAGCTTGTACAGCTCAGTTTGTGTGGGACCTATTTAGAAACCACACTGTTGGTTTTCGTATGACGTGGCTCATTTACGGGCGGGTGGGCTGAGAAGTGCAATGATCAGCAATATTGGAAAGCCTTGTACAGTGGTAATGTGATTTGGATTTCAGAGAGTATTGAATTACTTGAGA
The DNA here is from genome assembly GCA_964017185.1 of Rugalucina vietnamica. Taxonomy (NCBI): domain Eukaryota; kingdom Metazoa; phylum Mollusca; class Bivalvia; order Lucinida; family Lucinidae; genus Rugalucina; species Rugalucina vietnamica. The sequence goes on from OZ024869.1 coordinate 52,124,742, forward strand.
ATATTCAATTATGTAAAACAGTGGGTTCGATAATTTAAAGCGCAGACTCAGTGATTCTTTTGTATGTGCGAGACAATTGCAAGACATGCGCCACGCTTTCATTTTGTAATTGAATTTTTCCATTAAGGAGGATTTTGTTTTTTGAGCCTCACTGATTTGTGGTGTGTTGTTCTTTGTGAATTTGTGGGAGAAGAAATTTTAGGAAATTAAGGATAGAATTGATGTCAGGATGTTCATATTAAATGTTGATTATTACAATGTGGATCGAGTGACTTTTTTTGCCTAGGCGAAAACAAAAGCGCAGATCACCTTTGCAGTGACTGCGAAGCTGATCAGCGCCTTTCCTTTGAATCCTTTCGCTACACGGATAGTACAATCCCTCTTTTTCTTAAAAACTGGAATTTCAATGTTCTAGCCTGCTTCTGTGACTGTACAGGCCGGTTTGTGTCTGACCTTTTGTTTCTATTGTGGTGTAACAACGCAGTCAACAATTTTTCAGTCGTGTCAAGATGGAGTCACTGCTGGGATGTTAACCAGTACTCTGGGGAGAATATGTCTTGCTTAAGGACATAACTCGTTGCTCGTAGTGGATTGAACCCAGGGCCTCTTGATTTGGAGTCTGAAGCTCTACCGCTTGGTCACCTCACTTTCCTTGTTCGGTTACATGGTGTGGGGTGCAGTAAGTTGTTTCATAGTGACTTTGAATAAGCTAATAGCTATGTTACAAAATGTCAGGAGCACAGTTTGTTGTTATTTGATAGGGCATTGGACTGTGGATTTAGGACCCTGAAACTTGGAGCCCTAAAACGCTGTATGACTCAATATTTGCAGCAGGCTTTCAAAAAAAGATCCTTTCAAAAAGAGAAAAAAATGTACATCTGTTACATGGTCGTAAATAATTTATACTGCATTGTTTCAAAATTTATGGTGATATTGTATTATATAATGTTGATTTTTATCTTGCCTTGAGCTGTCTGCACTAATTAACATGTTGATTTGATCATTATGATCAATAAAATAGATCATGTTGCCCACCCGAGAAAACCAACAATCAGCATATGCGAAACCAAAGGCGCAGATCACCTCACAGTAACTGCGAAGCTGATCAGCACAATTTTGTTTTCGCTACAATTTGTTTTCAGTACAATTTCTTTACTCTCTTAATCCAAAATTTCAAGCTTTTAGCCATCTTCTATGGCAGCACAGGCCGGTTTGTGTCAGACCTGTTCGGAAACCACATTGTTGGTTTACTCATGACACGGCTCAGATCATGTTGCCCACCTGAGATTGTTAGTACATATGAGCTGCCTCGTGGGAAAACCAACAATGTGGTTTCCGACCAAGTCCGACACAAACCGGACTGCACAGTAACAGAAGACAGCTAGAAGCACGAAATTTCGGATTTAAGAAGAAGAGGAATTGTACTATCCGAGTAGTGAAAACAAAGGCGCTGATCTGAGCTTCGCGGTTATCGCGAAGCTGATCTGCATCTTTGTTTTCGCCTATGCAGATTGTTGGTTTTCCCATGGGGCGGCTCATATGATTTATTTGATTTTGGCAATGTTACAGACATGTTACAATGCATTCTCGAGCTCATTACCTTAACATGCCTACATTTAATATATTTAATATACATTCAGATTTCTTTCCAATGAGGTGTATTACAAGTAGCCTAGTGGTATTGTGTAGGTCTACGAACCTAGAGGTCCTTGGTTTGAACCCTACCTCACTGGTGCTGAGTTGTGTTTTGTGCAAGACACATTTACTCCTCATGGTGGTTGTACTACCCAGGGAAGTGTTGGCTCCAGCCGGGCGTAATGACTGAAAAATCGTTGACTGGGGTGTTTAGCCACAATACATGTAGTAGAAAACAAATTAATGTACATGTATCTCACTTTTCTGATATGGCAGTGTTGCTAATAGGACCTTGGCTTATTAATGTTCAGAGAATCAGTCCTGGTTTACCATTTCAAAAACAGTAACCCTCAACCACCACACAATAAGAAGATTCTTGATATCTTGAAAAGATTCTGTCAGTATCATAATCACACTTTTACTTTGTGTGTTTCTTGTTTCCATAAGTATGAGTAGCAGATCAATACAGATTGCGATCAAAGATCAATATGCAGTCATTGATTGTGATAAACATTGCCACACCTTATACTGGCATTTATGTTGCAATGTTAGTTTTTAACACTTGTGTATTTGTTTGTTATAGATCACTCATAGTGGGAAAGTTAATGACCAGTGTGTGTGACAGATAAGATTTGTGACAAAATATGATGTTTCATGAAAAAGGAGTGTGAATAATAAAAGGTATGTGCAAAAACTTCACACACATGAAACATTATTAAAATAATACTGGCGGCCCCCGTGGCCGAGCAGTTAAGAGCGTTGTTTCTTTATCACTCGATCATCTCACCGCTGTGTCTGGTGTGGGTTCGAGCCCCGCTCTGGCCACATGTGAGACAAGCCAAGTACTGCTTGGGGGTGTGCCAGGTGGTTTTTCTTGGGGTTCTCCCGCAAAAACACACATGAAACATTACTAAAATAATACTGGCAGCCCCCGTGGCCGAGCGGTTAAGAGCATTGTTTCTTAATCACTTGATCATCTCACCGCTGTGTCTGGTGTGGGTTCGAGCCCCGCTCTGGCCACATGTGAGACAAGCCAAGTACTGCTTGCGGGTATGCCAGGTGGTTTTTCTCGGGGTTCTCCCGTTTTCGCCCCACCAACTGATTGGCCGGTCTCATATCAGCTAAAATAATCTTGAAAGGGACGTAAAACTGAATCAAAAAAAAAAAAAAAAAAAAAAAAAAAAAAAATAATAATAATAATAATACTGACAATAAGTTGGTCTATTTTATCATTTCTCCTGGTGAACTGCTTTCGCAAAGTGAAATGCTTCCCTTGTAAATCGAGGTTGTGTGATTGATACTTGGGGTCTGGATTTGAACCCAGGGCTTCTGCCATCTTTTGGATTAGATATTAAACCGAGATATTATGATGATTCTTAAGGCCCATGAAGGGCAAAATTCTGACTAGTACCTACTGTGACATGGCTGGAGACTGTATGGTGCATCAGGAAAACATGTCCGTGAAATGTGTACCCCTTAATACCCCACTATTATATAGCAAAACAGGGGTATGCAGGGGTATACTTATTTTTCTTATGTTTGCTCCAAAACATTGATTGTGGGTACTCGTTAGAACCGCCTCCGCAAGGCGGTTCCAACATGTACCCACAATCTATGTTTTGAGCAAAAATAAGAAATATATCAATATTTTTCTGGTGAAATTTTAATATTTTACAACTGAAAAAATTCTCTGTATATTGCATGGGCAAGTTTTCGTAATGCCTAAGTGGTACACTATATACTGTTTGTCTTTAGACACATAAGTTGCACAGAACTGTACTATATTATCCATTAATCCCTCAATTTTGTAACAATTTTGTAGATGTTGTCCCACCACCATTATGAGAAGTGGGTTCAATATTTCAAGTACTGTTTGTACAATCCCACTTGGGGGACTCAACAACAATATCAAGTGCTTACTTTGTTGTGTGAATCAGTTAATAGGAGATGGCTGGAGTAGTTCAAGTGGTTCCCCTTTAATTCTGTCCAGCCACATGGCCAAACCTAACAAACTACATGTTAAGCTGCACGCATACAATATACAGATTAGCATTGCGTCTACTGAGTTTGATTTAGATTTGCTGAGTTACTCAGACCATTTTAAGCAAAGTTCATGAGAATAGCTAAAACTCAGAATGGCAGACTGTACAAGTGACAAATATTGTGGGAGTGGGGCAGACAACTCACTGTTGGTTTAGCAATGTTTAGAAATTAGTGCATATACTACAGGGAAGATGAGGAGATTTTGATCAAACACTTCAGACTATTTGTAAAGTAAAGATGACTCAGTAACAACAAAGTATTGTTTTAAGTGCTAACTTCATATCACATCATTCATGTGAAAATATGATTTGAGCCACTGCATAAGAAAACCAACAAAATGCTTGGGCGAAAACAAAGGAGTAGAGTAGATCAGCTTCACGGTAACCGCGAAGCTGATCGGCGCCTTTGTTTTCTCTACAGGGATATTGCAGTCCATCTTCTACTTAAATACAACATTTCAAGCCTCTAACCATCTTCTGTGACTGTACAGCCCGGTTTGTGTCAGACCTGGTCGGAACCCAAATTGTTGGTTTTCTCTTGCACAGGCTCATTTTATAAAAAGGAGAACAGTTTAAGCAAATCTTTTTAAAAATTGTTTTCTAAATGGACACAAAGATTTATTAATCATGTAATAACGAAAAAAAAAAGTGAGTAAATTTTCATAAGATTTTTCGTGCTCAAAGTTGATGAAATTTTTATGTAATTATATTGACACAATACAGATGCTATGGTTTGAAGTAGACATTTCAACTTTCAAGTTTAAAACTTATAAAAAAATTTCTTCAAGCAAATTTGCTTTGAGAAAATGAGACTTGATTGTATCTTGTCAGTTTGAAACATGAGCATTTCTTTGTGTCAGCAGTTTATCTAGTTTCAATTTTAATTACACCTGTGGTACCTAATATCAGGTTGATGTTTTCTTTTTGGTTGAATATGGAATATTAAATTTTGCATGTTGATACTTTTACTGGGGTCTTTTGTTACTGTTCTTAATTGTATTCCCTGCAAGATCCAGTTTTTTGCATAGGTCATGTATAAAGGTAATTGAGAAAGACATATTGTGCATATTTGGGGTTGTAAAGGGTTGGGTTTGAAAACTATATACAGAACCAGCCAGTCATTGCCATTGTTTGTCCTGTGTGTCAGAGTGTCCTGCCAAAAGATACATGTATGGTGAGCCGAGAAAACTGGACTTCGGAATTTCCGACCAGGTGCGACACAAATCGGCCTTTAGGCTTGAAATTTTGGCTATAAGTAGAGGAGGAATTGTACTATCCGAGTAGCCAAAACAAAGTGGCTGATCAGCCTTTGTTTTCGCTTAGGCAAAAATCCGGTTTTCTCATGACACGGCCCATGGTGTTCTCAGTTTTCCTTTGACATGAAAGATAAATTATAGAGAGTCATATTTTGAAAAATTCAGAGCCAGACAGGAACAACTTCAAGTGCAAATCCAGAAATTTTCACATCTTTTATCTTTGTCCAGGGAAGTGACTTTTAACCCTCAAAACTGTCCAAAATTGGCCTCCTTGGTACTTATATATGTATCTGGAACAACCTGGATTATGGAAAATTGATATTGTGTAATCCTGTTTCATTATGGTTAAAGTAGATTTCAAAGTGTCTCCCAATATGAAGGATTTCCTAGCTGCCCATTGTTTTCATATTTGAGGACTTAAGATAACCTGTCAACATAATCTTTGTTCAAACAAGTCTGGCTTTGTGGTTGCTGGATTTAAATGAGCCGCGACGCAAGAAAACCGGTCTTCGGGGTTTCCGACCAGGTGCGACACAAACCGGCCTGTACAGCAACAGAAAATGGCTAGAAGCTTAAAATTTCGGATTTAAGAAGAAGGGAAATCCTACTATCCGTGTAGCAGACAAAGGTGCTGATCAGCTTCGCAGTTACTGCGAAGCTGATCTGCGCCTTTGTTTTCGCATAGGCAAAAAACCGGTTTTCTCACGATGCGGCTCAAATTAATTCATTTGTTTAAGTGAAATTGCTTATTATCTGTATGGCCCTAAGTACTTTGTTAGAGTGTCACCAGCCATCAACTGTCTATCAAAGTGTGATAAATTGGACAAAATATATGAAAATATTGACTTGGATTTTTGTTGGAAGGTAGTTGTATGGTGAGTTTTTGAGTTAAATTATGTTCCTGGGTTGACTCCCTAGTTCTTTGACAAGGTAATATTTTGGCCTAGAATTTCAAAGCATAAATATCACAGGAAAGTGTTAGGCTCAATCTTATGCATTCTTTATTATGAAAATGAGAGTTTTTATTCTCAGATAATGAGGCAAGAAATTTGGCAACAGATTGACAGCATTCAAAACATTGTACTTTGATCATGAAACATTGCTCTTTTATGATTCTATTGATTCACATACTTATTCTATTTGGGTCTCATTGTGTGAAAACCGGCTTTTTCCATATGCGAAAGCAAAGACGCAGATCAGCTGTGCAGTAACTGCACAGCTGATCAGCGCCTTTGTTTTCACTACGCGGATAGTACAATCTCTCTTCTATTTATATCCAAATTTTTAAGCATCTAGCATTTTTCTGTGACTGCACAGACGGGTTAGTTTCGGACCTGGTCGGAAACCCCCGAAGACCGGTGTTCTTGCATTGCGGCTCATTTGAGTCTCATTGTGAGAAAACTTGTTTCGCATGTGGGAGATCATAGGTGTAGATCAGCTCATCAGTATGTTACAGCTGATCACATCCCTGACTTTTCTTCCCCATGAGCTCCAAAATTTCAATTGTATGGCTGTGCTGCCAAGTATTTTCATCCTGGTTTGAAAACCTGGAAACCAGATTGCTTGTATCAAGACTGTTTCTATTGATTGGTATAATGAGGATTGAACCCAGGACCTTTCAATTAGTAGTCTGATGCTGTACCACCAGGCCACCGCGCTTACCAGTTCTTTTGTGTTCATATATGTTTGACCACCCCACATCTCATTGTCTCTGCATACCCATAACAAGTGTGCTGAAAGACCCCTGGTTCAGACAAACTTTAGCTTCAAAAGGATTTGCTCTAGAAACCTAGATACCCTGGTTTTATTATTCCATTTACTGTCACTCCATTGATTTTGCCACCAATTTTAATCATTTTCTTCATTCCAAGATAGATGAAATGTGTTGTGTCAGGACAAAAGCTGTCTTCTGGGTTTCAAAAAGGTCTGACACAAACCAGGACGGCACAGCCATAGAAGATGAATAGAGACTTGAAATTTTGGATTCCGAAAGTAGAGTGATTGTACTGCCAACGTCACAGGTCAACTGGGCAGTTATAGTGCAGTTTTACTGTGTACAATGTATTTATCTTTGCATAAGGGTACCTTGTGATGCTATTCAAATGAGCCGCCACGCGAGAAAACCGGCTTTCGGGGGATTATATCTGATTGGTCACAAATCAGGCTGGGCTGTATTAAACAGAAGATAGCTAGAAGCTTGAAATTTTGGATTTATGAAAAAGAGGAATTGTACTGTGTGTGTAGCGAAAACAAAGGCGCTGAGCACAGCTGATCTGTGCCTTTGTTTTTGCAAAGGCAAAAATCTGGTTTTCTCATGACTTGGCTCAAATTGTCTCAGAGGAAAACAAAAGAACTAATTATCTGTTAGATTAACTGTGCACTTGTGCATAATAAACATCTCAATTGTTCTATGTGATCCCGAGAAAAGTTCTATATCTTATCATTGTAATTTTGATATTTTTTGCTGGACATTTGTCTGACAGAATAAAATATTTTGTCAGACAGAATAAAATTTTGCTGGTTTTGACCGACAAACCAGCACTTTCCATGAAGACTGACATGGTTTGGGTACTATTAAAGTAAAATATAGCAACTGATCTGAACGTAGTTCTACCAAATATATAAATAGCAATCATTCTGCTGCTTATTACCAAAGCTTGAAATTTCGAGTCTAGCTTAAAATAAAAGCACAATTTGTTTCCGACCTAGTTGGAAAGCTAGTTGGAAAACGTCATTGACAGATTTTTATCATGGCTTGGTTTATTTTATGGTATATTTTGTAGGTAAAAGTAGGTGATAAGATAAGAATATTGCCCTAAATTGTCAATAGAAGCAGATGTTTTTAGATGGGACATCTGCCATTCTATAGAATGGAAACAGTCAAAAGTTAGTTAGAAAATCAGACATGGCATAACCTTATTGCTGCATGCAATGAGGATATGAAGGACTGTTATCAGATTTCAAATGCTCTTAAATTGTTTCTAAGTTCAAATAAGTATTTAAAGAAATGTCTACCTTAAAATGTATAAACATCGCAGATTGTTGTATTGGCTTAATTTAAAAAATGATGATGATAGATTTACTCATATTTATTTTCAGAAAATACTAAGATGAAACCCATATCTCCAGCCTTAAAGACAGATACGGCTTGTGATTATCGGTAGTTGACAAGACATCCAAGATGGCAAACAGCAGCGTCAGAACTGTGATCGCCGGTGGCAACGTTTCGGGGGTGACCCCCACCACCTCGGATGACCTTTACACCCTTGTTGTTACGGAGAATGTGACGTTAGTGGACACGGAGCTACCTGGATCTAACCGGTGTTCTACTATAGACTATAACTATGATATCGTCACGGCAGTGATATGTGCTATGTGCTTTATTTTTGGAATATTGTATACATTTTTCGGTAAGTTTTCAATTCAATATCTTAGTACACACTTAGGTTTTGGATTCAGAGCTGTAATTCCATTTAAATATGCCTTACTTTAATTGGGTATGAATCAGAATATTTTCATGAAATTTATGATGCTTGTCTTAACTATTAAAACATATATAAAATTTTCTGGACTCTAAAACTATCTCTGATAAGAAATTATCTTGAGCTTGAAGACACTTTGGTACTGGGTAACTACCCAGAAAGCAGTAGCCCTGTCCAAACATGACTGAAAAGTTGTTGACTGGGTTACTTAACAACAACATAAAACAACACACAAATTATAATAAATAATAATATGATAGAATATGTTGGAGAAATTTAAACTGTATAAAGTTAGAAATGTGTACTAACAAAGTTCTATTCTTTTTCAGGGTACCGTTTCTTTAAGGCTGTGATGTTTTTAACCGGTTTCCTATTCGGTTCTGTGCTAGTCTATTTAATCTGTACCGAGGAGAAAATTCTCAGCGTGGCCGCCAATGCGGGAATAGCCGTTGGGGCGGGACTACTTTGTGGACTAATCACAATGCTTGTGCAATATGTAGGACTATTTCTTACGGGTTTCAACTTCGGAATTTCCATCGCCACAGGAATACTCATTGTTTTAGAACAATACTATCACCCACAGACAAAATGGATTCCTATAGGGATTTTAGTGGGAACCGGTGTCATTTTCGCATTGTTCACTTTAAAATTCCAAAAAGGCGGGACGATTCTCGGAACGAGTACATTTGGAGGACTTCTAATGATATCTTGCCTGGACTTTTTCATCGAAAACTTTCTGATGATGCACTATATGTGGGACAGAGTGAAAGGGGAGATATCTCTCCCCGTGTGTTGGTATTCGTGGATAATACTCGGTTGCTGGCCTTTCTGTCTTCTCGTTGGCATTATAGCTCAGTGGAAGATTACTGGCAAAGGGTATAACCATAGAGAAGGTATGTATAATGAACTTCACTAGATTACAATCTCGCTTCTAAAAATAAGAAATTTCAAGCCTGTAGCCACTGCAGATGTGATATGAAAAGTGACCAATAAACACTTTCGGGGAGTGTGGTGTAGAGGTAGAGCATCAGACACCAAACTGAGAGGTCCTGGGTTCTATCCTCACTGGCAGCACCATGTTGTGTCCTTGAGCAAGACACATTAACTCCCCATAGTACTGGTTAAAACCCAGGAAGTGGTGGCTCCATCCCTACATGACTGAAAAATTCTTAATTGTTGACTGGGACGTTAAACTTTAATCCAAACAAAATAGTAAATGATTGGTGTTGGAGCAGGCAGGCTTGAGTACTATTAATGAACTTTAATCTGGCACATTGCTTTTGTGAAGGTTTGGATTTGGCCATTCGAATTGAGCCTTTGCATTAGAAACCAAAAATCTGGGCTTCAGACCAGGTCCTACACAAACCAGCCTGTACAGTCACAGAAGCAGGCTAGAAGCTTGAACTTTGGGATTCAAGAAGAAGAGGGATTGCACTATTTGTGTAGCGAAAACAAAGGCACTGATCAGTTGGTCTGCGCCTTTGTTGGTTTTCTGTTGCGGTGGCCATTCAAATTCTCCTTGATTCAAGTAGAGCAGTCAATGTGGAAAGAAATATGCACTAATTGCTGGTAAAGTGACCCAGGGTTTCTTGTCCAGGAACAGTAGTGGCTAGGATAACCGAGTGTCTAGACATTATTTGAGCCACGACACGAGAAAACCAACAATGTGGTTTTCGAACAGGTCCAACACTAACCGAGCTGTACATGCACAGAATATGGCTAGAGGCTGGTAATTTTGGATTTAGAAAGTAGAGGAATTGTACTATCCGTGTAGCGAAAACAAAGGCGCTGATCAGCTTCGCAGTCACTGCGAAGCTGATCTGCGTCTTTGTTTTCGCATATGCAGATTTTTACCATGGATGTAAAGCACTAAACCAAACAGTCATACAAACCTACTAGACTTATTTGGGTTAAGCTCCCAGTGTACTTATCCCAATGTTTGCAAAGATTTCAATTAGCTCTAATGCATTATTAATTGACATAATTCCTTCATAATGAAGCTGATTTAACATTCGAGATAAGATCAAAACAAACTGAAATCCATCTGTTTTTGCCTGTAGGTAAATATTGAGAGATTTATGAGATTTCAGGCCCCGAGGTTATAAAACATTTTTCATGCTCAGCTCAGCTGAGACTAGAATTTACCCGGCTCATAAATGTTAAAATGCCAACAATTGTTGGCATTTTAACATTTATGAGCATGATAAATTACAGGCTTCGGTGATATAAACCTGCAATTTCAATTTATTTGAGCTATTTTGTCATTTATGAGCAGTTTAAATTTTATGCTCAGCTGAGTTGAGCATGAAAAAAATGTTTTATAACCTCGGCCCCAGAACTTTAGTATCACATCATGTAACAGGGGTAGCATGGTGGCCTTGCAGACTCCGACTCGAGAGGTACTGAGTTAGAAACCCATTGGTACGGAGTTGTGTCCTTGAGGCTCAAGGCTTGAGCAAGACACTGTAACTCCCATAGTACTGGTTAATACCCTGGTAACTCGAGAAAGCAGTGGCTCCTTCCCAATATGAGTAGAAAATATTTAAGTGGTTATGTTAAACCACAAAACAAACAAAAAAAATCAAAATCTGGGAGTGTGTGGCCTAGTGATAGAGCATTGGACTCAAAATCAAGAGGTCCCGGGGTCGAACCTCCATTGTTGTGCCGTGGTTTATCACTGAGCTAGACACAATAACTCCTAGAATACTGGCTATTACCTAGAAAAGTAATTACTCTGTCCCAATACAGCTGAAAAACTGTTGACTGGGCTATCGACACGAAAGAAACAAACAAAGCACTGTATGTCAAGACTGTCTGAAATCATTTGGTAACATTTAGCTATATTCGTCTTTCAGCGATACAAAACAGAAAAGCTCAAACAGTGAATCTGAAGCGAAGTCGTTCCAAAGAGAAAGATAAGAGTAAAGAGAATACACACCAGTCCCGCTACAGACATCTATACCAGATACGACGCTTTAACGGTGATGTCATATCACAGGTCGGTATTATGATTTTCATTTTTATGCGTAAAACTCGGGCAATAAAAAACAACAACCCTACATGAACTGTAAGTTCAGAAATGTTCTTGTGAACTTGTCTTAATTTTTGCAAATTTGTCAAGTTGGCTCTTGAATTCAAATTTCAAGGTTCTCGCTTATATAATTGAGCCTGTGCATGAGAAAACCAACAATTTGGGTTCCAACCAGGTCCACACAAACAGGCCTGTACAGTCACAGAAGATAGCTAGAAGCTTGCAATTTCTGATGAAAGAAGAAGAGGGATTGTACTATCCATGCAGCGAAAACAAAGGTGCTGATCAGCTTCGCGATTACCGTGAAGCTGATCTGCGCCTTTGTTTTCGCATATGCAGATTGGTCTTCCCATGCGGTGGCTCAATTACTGTAAAAAATCAGCCATACAGACCACACAAATCCTGATTTGCAGATTAAAGACTTCGCATATAAAATTTACAGGACGTTTGGCTACCGTACACATTTTGTAGTAAGGGATATAACTGTAATTTTGTTTCACTAAAATCAAATACAGATAACATACCTTTAAACAGATTCTGCCTCACCTCAATTTATTCTAATGGGAAATAAGTAATTATGCCCTTTTTGTGTCAGGAAAATCGTTTCAACTCATTAAAGGGTTAAAAGGGAGATAATTACTGTATTCTGTTTTCTCATTTCAGAATTACATTCAGTCCATACAGAGTAAACTGTCCCCATCTCTACGTAATATGACGCCAGTCCCGCAGGCCGACCCCCAAACAGAGCTAGAGAGCACCAATACAACACTGACTCAAGTCCCGGAGGTCTAGTGAAATAGAATATTTTTGTGTTTCAAAATGTGCTTGTATGTGCTTAACCCTGGCAGTTCGTGATATTGGGGGACAAGTTGTACAGAATGCCCAGGAATGTCATGTCAGTTAAAGAGGAGTTCTGTACAAATGGTTAGATGGCCGATCAAATATTTGCTCTGCCGTGAGGGCAAAACGTTATCATAGTTATGGAACTTAACTGAAACGTTCCAGATAATTGGCCACAGATAACTGAGGGATAATTTTTCCACATATCGCTGACAGAAAATCACCAGCGTTAATGAAGAATTTACCAAATGAGCCAGAATGTGAGAAAACTGGTCCTTTGACTAGGTGTGACACAAACCAGCCTGTTCAGTCACAGAAATGGGCTACATGCTTGAAATTTTTTATTTAACAAGAGGAGGGATTGTACTATCTGGTTAGCAAAAACAAAGGCGCATCTTTGTTTTCGCATATGCAGATTGTTGGTTTTCTGTTGTGGTGGCCCAATTTTGTTTTTAATCGGGGCAAACCTGACAGTCTGACCAAGAGCTACACTAGGAGCATTGATTGTGATAAAAAAGGGGGATAATATTTCGCTGATTTTCGATAAAATATGACTACAGTAGTCTCTAGAACTGCTTCGGCATCTAGTGTCTTCACACAGGCAAAATGTATTGAGAGAAGCAAGAAAAATATTCCCTTATTATTACAATTATGCACCATGTCCACATTACTGTAGGAATGAACGCACTGATAGATTCAATATTTTGAAGTTTAACAGCTTGCAATGTTAAGTTGTTTGAGAAGCTTTAGCCACAGCTGATACAGTTTCGATTTAGAAAGAAGAAAATGTTGTAATTTTAGATTTACTACATGTATTTCAAAGATTTTCTAGTTCGGGTGAATAGCACAGACACAGAGTGTTTCTATACATTCTAAGAGAAGCTGAAAGGAGCATACATGTTTGTTCAATCGAAAAAAATATTAGATAACATGTTAGAAAGGAACAGAATATCAATATTTCATAACTGAGCCGCATCATGAGAAAACCAACAATGTGGTTTCTGAACAGGTATAACACAAACCAAGCTGTACAAGTACAGAAGATGGCAAGGGGCTGGAAATTTTGAATTTAGAAAGTTGAAGAAATGTACTATCCGTGTAACGAAAACAAAGGCACTGATCAGCTTTGCAGACTGTCTTTGTTTTGGCATATGCAAAATGTTGGTTTTCTCATGATGCGGCTGATATTTAGAATAGAAAACATTTATTTTATCTAGTCTATCAAAAAGCATTTGAGCCGCCTCGTGGGAAAACCAACAATGTGGTTTCCGAACAGGTCTGACACAAACCGAGCTGTACAAGCACAGAAGCAGGCTAGAAGCTTGAAATTTCGGATTTAAGAAGAAGAGGAAGTGTACTATCTCTGTAGCGAAAACAAAGGCGCTGATCAGCTTCGCGGTTACCACGAAGAAACGCGAAGCTGATCTGCATCTTTGTTTTCGCATATGCAGATTGTTGGTTTTCTCATGAGGCGGCTCATTTGTAAGGGTACTTTTGTATTGTTCTTTAACGTTTTTCCAGTAGATTATTCAAGGAGGCTATTCCTCAACTTCCAAAATCCGAAATAGGAGGCTTTATTTGCTAGACCTTACTCAGGGTGTAGCTAGGACTTATTTATGCATAATAATTAGAAACAACCCAAAGGAGTAGGGAGTGAGACAGTCATAGAGATTTTGAGCCATGGAGATTTGTTGTCATGCCTTCAGTTTGTATCAAATGTGTGGGCATATTTGAAACAGACAACAGCTTAGAATGTATTGTTCCAAGTAATATTCGACAACTTTTTCAATAATTTATTGTCAAAGATTTTATGGTAGACAAATCAGTCAGATTGTTGAAGAAAGTAGAATGTCTGTCGTACAGATTTCTATTCCTCTGTGTAGTTTTGTACTGGTGTACAAATCTCAAGAGTGCAACAATAAAGATATAACCACAGACGAAGGTAAGTTTAGTAGTGTAACCAATTTGCCACCTTTCAGAATCATAATGTTAGATGTTGTAACAAATCTAAGTAAAAACTGAAACACTTTTCAGCCCAAAAGGATTGTCACAACAGGACATATCTGTCTAAATATCAAGATGTTACTGCTTTCAATTTACTTTCATACTAGATTTAACTTGAAATATAGCCAAGATCTTCACCAAAAAAGTGTAACAACATTAACAGTCTTACTAATATTCAAACTGATGTTAGCAAGGAAGTCACCATATTCTACAAAATGGAGTCACATTCATGTCTTAATATGAGCCGCCTCATGGGAAAACCAACAAAGTGGTTTCTGACCAGGTCCGACACAAACCGACCTGTACAGTCACAGAAAAGAGCTAGAAGCTTGAAATTTCGGATTTAAGTAGAAGAGGAATTGTACTATCCGTGTTGCGAAAACAAAGGCGCTGATCAGCTTCGCGGTTACCGCGAAGCTGATCTGCGCCTTTGTTTTCGCCTATGCAGATTGTTGGTTTTCCCATGAGGCGGCTCATATGTTGATTTGTATTGTTGTCTAAAGTTGCCAGTTAATTGTAAAAGGTTGTAGATGCATTCTGATCAGTCATAAATATCTGATTAAGAAAAACAAGCTTATAACTGACAAGGCTGTAAAAAATCCAAGCCCAACTGGAAAATGTGTAGGCCAAGATGAAGGAACTAGCTCAAATGCATCATTTTCAGGAAATTTCAAGCGTTTCTTGGCAGAGGATCATACTAAATACCTCTTAATCAGCTGTGCTTGGGAATGCCATGTACATGCTACCTAATGCACTAAGGACATTAGCTCTGTTGATACAGAAAGATTTGATGCACCAGATGTTCTTTCTCTTTTTGAAATTGAAATGAACATTCATTACATGAAACTAATTAGAATTAAGTCATGTGCTTTTCAAAACTGAAAGTAACATTCATTAACATATTTGAAAGAAATTGTGTGCTTTTCAAAGATATGATGACTGCAGAGTGCATCTACAATAAACTTTTCAGCACTATTTTAATAAATCCAGAAAACTCAGAAATGTTTTACTTGTATTTCATATGCCCAACATTGTTCTTCATTACAAAATATTTACATTTTTATTGCAATCGCCCTAGATGAAAGTATCTTTCTTGATGTTCTTCATTTCCCAATGAAAAACATTAAGTTACGTGATCTAGAGGCCACGCCTATGGGTAGGGCAACGTCAAAACCCATCCAGTGAAAGTTGTTTGTTTACTCTTGTTGTGACGTTGAGTCCCGTCTCGCCATGATGTTGGGCGCGAAAATGTGACGTTTTGGCTGTTCCAAAATTACGTTAAGTCAGATTTAATGTCAAATAACATGAAACTGAATGGTGATGTGCGCATACTTGATTGATAATATAAAATGTAAATATAAGTATTGAAATACAGATGATGATGAAAAACATTAGCTGTTTTAATGTCTGATGTCTCAGACATTAAAACAGCCTAATGTTTTTCATCATCCAGTGAAAGCTAAAATCTGAATTTCAATCCTTAACACTAATCTATTATCAGATTGATACAGAATATCCAGCTTTTTGCAGATCATGAGATGTGAAAAATAAAAGGGCAAATTACATTTGCCGCCTAACATGCTGATTTTTGTTCTCCACTGCCTAGTTAGAATCTAGCTTTAGAGAGAAAAGTATAGTTATCTTAAATATATTTTGCTCAATTTGAGTCGTGAGACTTACATGGTGAGCTTAGAGGATATCCATGCTCCATCATCCGTTTTTTGTCTCCTTCATCCATTTTTTGTTTTGTTTTGTTTTGTTTTTTTTATGTATGTTATTTTCTTTTATGCAATTTTATAACATTACCTCCCTTGATATTGAAAAATTAAAGTAACAGAGTTTGAACAAATGTTGAATGCACATGAACAAGGTATTAGCAGAGTTGAGCACTTTTTACATGTTTGTAACAAAGTTGCTGACCTTGATTGATGTGTCGCTCAACATTCTGACTTAATAAAATTTGGACAAGTTTTGTCTGAAAATCAATAACAAGATCTAGCTTTGGTTTGTTATGCATCTTTTTTTTTTTTTTTGTGTGTGTGTGTGTGTGCAAATTATGTCTTAGAGTGTTATGTCCCTTGTATACATGAGAACTTCATTTCTGCTGAAAGAATTTACAGATTTTTACCACATTCTGTATGAAAGGTAATACATGTATTATATATGCCTGAAACATTGACAAGCATTTTTAAAATAGTTTCAGATTACTGCTTGTCATTTTTTGACTATTCATTACGAAAACTTGCCCATGCAATATACAGAGATTTTTTCTACTGTAAAAATTGAAAATTTCATTGAAAAAATTTTGACATTTTTCTTATTTTTGCTCCAAAACATAACGCTTACCCACAATCTATGTTTTGGAGCAAAAATAAGAATAATAGGTATACCCCTGCATACCCCAGTTTTGCTATATAAAAGTGGGGTTCAAGGGGGTATTTATTACTCGGACATGTTTTCATGATGTTTTTTTAGGGCCCTTGACTGGCATCAATTTCCTTGCCTCTCGATCTGTAAAATGAATTAGCAGAATCTGACAAAGCACATTACCATTGACATGATAAGATCCAGCTTGGTTTTGTTGCAGATCACTTTTCCCAAAGTTACTGACCCATCATGGTTGATGCGCCTATTAAACAAACAAACAAACAAACAAAAGAGTTATGACACATGTTTGTTTCCACTCTATATCTTGAGAATGAATTGTCAGGATCTGACCAAGTTTGTATGCACAATATTATTGACAAGATGTTTTGAATCATTGTCTTGGATATCTAGCATCTTTGGCTCAACAAGAACTGAAGCAGGACTCTGGTTATATTCTCTGACAGTTTTGTTTGTTTCTTTGTATTGAGGTTTAACGTCCCAGTCAACAATTTTTCAGTCATGTCGGGACGGAGCCATCGCTTCCTGGGTTTTAACCAGTACTCAAGGACACAACAAGGTGACCCTTGTGGGGATCGAACCCAGGACCTCTCGATTTGGAGTCCGACGCTCTACCACTAGTATTCTCTATTTTGGCTACAACCAGAATGCAGATAAAACTAATCAGTTAAGCCCCACCTAAAATTTCCCTATGCACTTGGTGTGATTTACTGAATCAGCATTTTGCCTATAATAATTGTCATCCATAAAAAATCAATGATTCTTCTTTAAACAGGCTAGCGTGGATTTTCTCTAGTGTGCCAAACTGTCCAGAACTATTCCTTGTTATAGCCCTAGTAAAATTGGCACAATTTTTGGTACTCTTGGAAACCATAGCACATGTAGAAGGATTATAAGTTTTTAATTGAAAAATACAATACCACAGGCTTTATGGTACGACCAATATCATTTTTAAATCTAAATGATCGGAGTGCAAAGCTCTTAAGAAAAATGATTAATGAATGTGGTTACTTCAAGCTACCCAGTAACTGGTGTTCAAATAAGCTTTTTTGTTCGCTGTGCAAATAACAGTAAAGGTCTGTAGATTCAGTTAAGCTTATTAATAATCTTAATATTCTGTATTGATTTTGGTAATGTATCACCTTTTTATTTTCAAAATTTATCAAATGCTTATCTTACGTGCAAATAAATTATGAAAAATACTTCATGATTATTAAAATTTAACATTCTTGATA
Source organism: Rugalucina vietnamica (assembly GCA_964017185.1). Lineage (NCBI taxonomy): Eukaryota > Metazoa > Mollusca > Bivalvia > Lucinida > Lucinidae > Rugalucina > Rugalucina vietnamica. Next base: position 52,142,652 of record OZ024869.1, read on the forward strand.
TACAGTACTAGGCATGGGCTCAAGTGTTTTGCTCAAGAACACAGTTGAGGTAGACCAAAGAACCCCAGACCTATGGATATACAGTCAGATGCTCTACTAAAATTCACCATACTCTTTAAATAGACAACACAATATGTCAACTACTTATAGTTAACTGAGCTTTTGCTGTCACTTTTTAGCTCACCTGAGCCGAAGGCTCACTAGGTGAGCTTATAGGATGGCCATGCTCCGTCGTCTGTCGGTCCACAATTTCAAAGATCTTCTCCTCTGAAACCGCTTGGCCAATCAAAGCCAAACTTCATGTGCAGAATCCTTACGAAAGTTTATATAAATGGGCCAGGTCACATGAACAAGATGGCCACCATGGCTATAAATAGCAAAAACCCTTAAAAAAAATCTTCTTCTCAAGAACCAGAAAGCCTATGATTTTGAAACTTGGCATGAAGCATCAGGGAGAGGAGCTCTACAAAGTATATATAAATCACCCTGGGATGACCTTGACCTATTTTACTGCAAGGTCAACTTAGGTCACCAATGCATATGAATGGGGAAAATTAGTAAAATGTAATTAAATGGTGGGAAACTTGCTGGGAATATGCAAATGGACAGAAAATTTATGTTTACGATAACATTTTGTCCCCAGGGGGTTGTCTGCCCCTACCCCGGGGCTATATACATGTATATGACCATAATATTCAAACATCTTCTCAGAAACTGTTTGGCTAATGAATGCCAAACTTTATGTGGAGCATTGTTAGGAAGTGGGAATGAAAGTTTATTTAAATGGTCAAGGTCACAACCAAGATGGCCGCCATGGCTATAAATAGCTTTAACCTTAAACCAGAGGACCAATGGTCCTGTAAACGCTCACCTGAGATCTGCTTCATATACCAATAAACATATTTGAATATTATGGTATTTAACCCCAGTCTGAGGGGCAGATGAAGCCCTTGGGCCATTTTCTTTTTTCAGAATAATCAATATTCTGTCCATTTGCCAATTTCCTGCTGATTTTCCCCCTTCAAATAACATTTTAAAAGCAGATGAGCCCCTGGGGTCCATTTTTTTTCAGAATCATTAAATTTCAGTCCTACTGCCCATTTCCTGCAAGACTTTCACTTAAAATGACATTTTAAAAGCTTTCCCCATTCAAATGCATTGACGACCTATGTTGACCTTGCCATAAAATAGGTCAAGGTCACTACAGGGTCATGTTTTATATATACATTGTACATCCATATTTCATGCAAAGTTTCGTTGAAATCGGTTCACCGGTTCTGGAGAAGAAGATATGTTAAGGGTTTTTACCACATATAGGCATGGCGGCCATCTTGGTCATGTGACCTGGATTTAATTTACATACACATTAGTTCCCACTTCCTATAGATGCTTCATATAAAATTTGGCTTTGATTGGCCAAGTGGCTTCAGAGAAAAAAATCTTTGAAAAGTGTGTATGGACGACAGACCGGCCAAGGTCAAGAGATGACCTTGACCTAAATTAATCATATACCTTCATCTAATCCATTAGTTGTTTGCATCTACCACTTTTCAGATCTCAGGCTGCAATAGTTTTCAAAAAATAGCTAATCCATTTTTCCCATTATAAGTCTGTGGAAACTTAAAGTTACCATAGCAACCAGAGTTCTTATCCCACTGGAATAAAAAACACAAATTATGTAGAGGCTACTGTCAGGAACATGTATACAAAGTGCAGGATTCATCCACTTGACAGTTTCTGAGGAGAAGATTTTTGAATGTTTTTTTTTTTTCAAAATTTTGCCCTTTATGGGGCCCCAGCAACCAATCAAAATAAAGGATTAGGACAAAACTCGCAAGAAACGTCAAACACTACTCAATAAACATTTCTGCAAAAAACAAAATTCAAATGTCTGCAATTTTAGCGGAAAAATAGCCGATTTCCACTTTTCCCATTATAAGTCTATGGAAACTTTAAGTTGCCATAGCAACCAGAGTTCTTATCCGCCTGGAATAAAAAACACAAATTATGTAGAGGCCACTGTCAGGAACATGTATACAAAGTACAGGCTTCATCCCCTTGACAGTTTCTGAGAAGAAGATTTTTGAATGTTTTTCAAAATTTTGCCCTATATGGGGCCCCTGCAACCAATCAAAATGAAGGATTAGGACAAAAGTCACATGAAACTTAGAGGACTACTCAATAAACATTTCTGCAAAAACAAAATTCAAATATCTCCAACAAGACAGCAAAAACTGGCAATTTTCACTTTTTTCCATTATAGGTCTAAAATTCTCTTACTATAAGGACAAAGATAGGATCTTAAAACGTTATCGAGAAATAAGAGATGAACGTACTCGAACGGACGACGGACCAACGGACGATGCGGATCAACCTGCGACAGTTCGAATAAGTGAGGACTTTCCCGAACGTGTTCGAAAAGTTCGAGGTTTACTAATTAAATTCCTGAATCAGGCGCTGAAGGCTGGCAAAGAGGCATATATACGCTATGATAAACTTGTTGTGAACAACTATGAATACGAATATGACTTTCAGAAGGAAAGACCAGTTCCCGTCATTATTAGAAAATAGGGTCACGGCCAGAGCCCAAAGACGATTCTAAATAAGACCCCGTATGCACGTTTATGTAACGTTTCCAAAAGAAATATAGATACACCAACTTTGACAGATTCCGGGCTAACATTAAATAGCAAATATATAAATTTGAAAATTTGCAGTTGGAACGTCGGAGGATTGGCCAAATATGATGGAGATATTCAATTTCAGTCATATTTCTCCAAATTCGATATTATAGGGCTGTGTGAAACGTGGGCTGTAAAGGGAGATAATTTTGATAATATACTACTCGGTTATACGTCTTTTGATTTTTGTAGAGATAAGAAAAGAACAGCCCCACGTGGGTCAGGTGGTGTATCTGTATTCGTTAAACAAGAGTTGATAAGGGATCGTTTGGTAAAACGAATATTTGACCATCTGTCAGAATGTGTTGTACTAATCCTAGAAGGTCATCACTTTAGGTTTTTGACTGATGTCATATTAGTATTTACATGTGTTTCTCCGGAAAACTCACCAATATACTCCCAAGATAATGATGATGGCATTGAACTATTAAGCACAAAACTAGATCAAATTGTAACACAATATCCAGAAGCTAGCCTATTTTTGGCAGGGGACCTGAACGCTAGAATAAAAGATTTTATGGACTATGTACCTGATGATGACTTAAATTTTATTTTTGAATAATCAATGATTTGGTTAGCGCTATTAGCACCATATATCTATGTATAAATGAACTACATAACTGACTTTGGTAGAAGGGTCATGTCACTCAAAGTATGCTATGTTTTGTATATACATGTATTGTACTTTGGGCTTAAGGCCTATATTACCGAATAAAGATATGTTATGTTATGTTATGTTCTATGGGAAGCATAAGTTGCCATAGCAACCAGAGTGTCCTTATCCGATCAAAACAAAAAACACAATTATTCTTTCCCCCTACCTGTAGATGGTGTATGTGTAATATGAGAACAATCAGCCCAGCAGTTTCAGAGAAGATCTTTGAAATTGTGAACGACGATGGACGGAGGGACACAAGAGCATGGGTATACTATTAACTCACCTATGAGCCTTCGGCTCAGGTGAGCTAAAAATCTTCTCCAGAACCAGAAGGCCTATGATTTTGAAATTTGGCATGAAGCATCAGGCAATGGAACTCTACAAAGTTTGCATAAATCATGACCTTGACCTACTTTACCACAAGGTCAATTTAGGTGGCCAATGCATTTGAATGGGGAAAATTAGTAAAATGAAATAAAATGAGGGGTGGGGGTTGGGGGGGACTTGCTGGGAGTATGTGAATGGACAGAAGATTTATGTTTATGAAAAAATTTTGTCCCTAAGGGGTTGTCTGCCCCTGCTCCAGGGCTATATGCATGTTTATGACCATAATATTCAAACATCTTCTCTGAAACCGCTTTGCCAATCAATGCCAAACTTTATGTGGTACATTGTTAGGAAGAGTGATTGAAAGTTTTTATAAGTGGTCAAGGTCACCTGCCTAAGATGGCCACCATGGCTATAAATAGCAAAAACCTTTAAAATATTCTTCTCCAGGACCAGAAGGCCTATGATTTTGAAACTTGGCATGAAACATCAGGGAATGGAGCTCTACAAAGTTTATATAAATCATGACCCTTAGATGACCTTGACCTATTTTCCGTCAAGGTCAACATAAGTTGCCTATGCATTTGAATGGGGATAAGAGGGAAAATGTTATTTAATGGTGGGAAACTTGCTGGGAATGAGCCAATGGACAGAAGATTTTTTGGTGGTTTTAGTCTATAGTAGGACTACTGAAAATGAAATGCAGGACTGATGGTCTTTCTACCTTAACCCATTTTTGATGAATGGATTTTCCCATCATCATTTGGATGAGCCCACTTTCATTTATAGGGGAATCAGGAGTGCTTTTAAATTTTGATTCACTTTTTCGAAGAATTTTCTCTAAGCCAACAGAATAGCCCCAGATAGGAAGCTGCATTATGCGGCATCACAGCCTGTGTCCCATAAAAATAATGGCAGGCTTAAATGAGTTAAGCTTTATCATTAAATGACTTGATATTAATCAGGTTTTCATATGACACGACCAACAATCTATTGCCTGGATTGAAAGTTAATGTTTTGAAAACTTCTTACAATACAGTGAAATTAATATGATCAAAATTCTATATTCAGTCGTAATTATGATTAATGTTTTACACTCCCTGCCTTTTAAGAATAGGCATTATTAATGTATTTATATAACTTTAATACATATTTTTTTAAAGGGCATTGATTGAAAAAATTCAGACCTGGTTAGACATCTACCACAGAGGCCAACTTGGGAAAATAGGAAGCAGATGGCTTGCATTATGAAGCAAAAATAAATGGTCAAACATTATTCTGATGTGTACTTAATATGCAACGGATCCGAACTTGTGTTTTATGTTACCAGTTAACTCATTTAAGCCTGGCATCCTTTTTGTGGGACATAGGCAAACAGCATAGCCCCAGATGTGATGCCGCACGTCTGCGACGTCCCATCTGGGGCTATTCTGTTTGCACAGAGAAATTTCATAGAAAAATGAGATAGAAAATAAAAACTACTCCTAACACCCCTAAAAATGAAAGTGGACTCACCCAATTGATAATGATGGGAGAATCCATTCGTCAAACCATTCGTCAAACATGGGTTAAGGGTAAGGTGGTGATATCATTAAATTTCCAAGTTAAATGTATGCCATAAGGTAGGTTTTCTTATGATGCATTCAGACTTTGCTTTCTCTCTTTAAGCCAATTAACTCTTAACCGGTTACTAGGATTTTTTAGTGACCAAAGGTGGGGGGGGGGGGGGGGGTGCATTTTATCCCCCTCAGTAACCTTATCATATTTAGCCCAAACTTTGAAAGTAGAACACACGTTCAAGAAAAATCATAGTTCTGCTGCGCTACCTCTTTTGTAGTTCGATCATTACAATCTTAATAAATTACATGCCAAACTTGAAATTATTCTATATACAAACTTTAATTTTGACTTGACATGGCCACTTGTCTTCAAGGGTAAAATACCATATGAGCCACTGCATGGGAAAACCAACAATCTGCATAGGCGAAAACAAAGGCGCAGATCAGCTTCGCGGTAACCGCGAAGCTGATCAGCGCCTTTGTTTTCGTTACACGGATAGTACACTTCCTCTTATTCTTAAATCCAAAATTTCAAGCTTCTAGCCTGCTTCTGTGCTTGTACAGCCTGGTTTGTATCAGGCCTGTTTGGAAACCACATTGTTGGTTTTCCCACTAGGCGGCTCATATATCATTGAACATTTCAATCAATTGTAATCTTAAGAAAGTGTTTAACCCATATTTGACGAATGGATTTTCCCATCATTATCATGAGGGTGAGTCCACTTTTATTTTTAGGGGCGTCAGGAGTGATTTAAAAATTTTATTCAATTTTTTTATGGAAATTCTCTAAGCAAACAGAATAGCCCCAGATGGGACGCCGCGTTCTGCGGCGTCACATCTGGGGCTATTCTGTTTGCCTATGTCCCATAAAACGGACGCCAGGCTTAAATGAGTTAAACCACTAGACTAGATTAAAATTAAATCTTTAATAGCCCCTATAGGTTTAATATTAGTCAGAATAGAACAATTGAAAGTTGGAAATATTTATAGGAAAATTATGATCTCTGGGATAGGGAATAATTCGGAAAACAAAAAATAGTGTGGTAAACAAGTTTTGATAAACATATTTAACGACAAGATTTTTATGCTTCAAACCATTTTTAAAGCGGATAAGCACTACCAATTAGCAATCAAAAGTTCTAAATGAAATGCTTTTGAGAGTCAGCTTTTAAGCAGTGGAAAAAATGAGTCAATGGAGTTGATGCTGATTTCTAATTTACAACCCAGTGATTTTCTGACAAACAATATTACGGTAAGTTTCCCAAATGTTTGTTTTCGAAGTGAAAGTAAGAATGTAACCTATTCAGAACCTATAACATTTAATAATGGACCATTTCAACACAGAAAAACTTAAAACAGAAAGTCAGTACGTAAAAATGATTTTGAATTTTGGAATTTTTTGCTGGTGGTTCTCCATAAATTCTGTGTTGTCTATGTTATTTGCATCTGTTAAAGTCATTTTCATAGATCGAAACAGCGTAGGAGAAATAGACCTTTAGACATTCTATTCCCATATGCATAGGCTGAGTGAAAAATCTATTCACCAACTATACCAATTAAAATGTAACACATGCTTATAAGCCTTAAGCATACATTATAAAGTAAATGTTTTGAGATAAGATTATAATGCCAAAAATGTGTAACAATTTGTTGGCGCTGATTTTTGTAGTTTATATTTAGAGTCACAGGGTGTCTTCATATTTATGTTTTAGATAATATATTTTTATTTGATGCTTTCATACTACATATTTATTTCTGTAATTTTACATCTTTTGCAGAATTGAAAAGGGCTTGACAACAGATCAAGAAGCTAAAATTTTCTACTGAGGGCAGTCTGGATAACAAAGTAAAATTGAATCTCACAGTTCACAAATAGAAATTAGAATTGTGAAGTATCAACAATGCCTCCAGCGACAGGTCTCCAGTTCTATCGGAAGCGACAGTCCATTGACCATCTTTCACTTGAGAGACCCCAGTCACTTCAAATTTTCCGAGAATGCATTACAAAGGCACTGATTTCAGTTGAATCCAGGATGGAATTGCTTCAACAGTCTTACTATGGCCATGACAAAAATATCGAACAGGAAATCAAGCGATGGCTTCCGACACTCAATGTGGTTATGCGACAAGCCAGGGTTTCTTTCCTGCCTAATAAATCTGCCCTAAAAGATACTTTTGCCATGTATGAAAGAGCAAAGGGTGATCCTACATTAAAAGTTGATTTTGATAAAGATGCTATTAAGACGGTTATGGAATGTATTGACAGGGTAGTTCAATATCTTAAAACAGGTTTTGGTGATATAATAAAGGACATGAGAGCATTGTCGGACTACATGGCCAAATATTGTCTCAGTTTTTCGGACACTGATGGTGATGCTTATTTAGACACAGCCGTTAATTATGAGAGACAAAGACAAGAGTTTTTGAAAGGAATCAAATTCAATATTGATGACATCACGGACATGGCAGAAAAATTTGAAACAACGGGTTTGAGAGTAGCTGATCTTGGTTTTGTAGCTCGTGATTTGGCGGAAAAGAACGAGTGTGTGCATGCTCCGTTTCTGGTTATAATACCCCAAGCTTTTGAGAATTTGAAAAACGTATTAAATGACATGAGAAAATGGTTAAAAGCTGATGAAGGTTATGCTGACTTCATAAATTATGACATAATTGATTTGGAGAAAAAGAAAGAAATTCAAGAAAAGAAAGTGAGGGATATTCAAGTAAAGTGTTCAAATTGTGACCATAAAATCAAAACTCTACAAAGAGAGCTAGGCGATTGTGTTGATGATGTGAATAGATTCCATAACAGAGAAAAAGCTTTAAAAGTTGAAAAACAAGACTTGATTGCTGAAAATAAAGATGTTCTGTTTGACCTAGACATCAAACAGTTCAGAAAAGAAGAACTCAAGCCAATGCTGGAGGAATTGACTCGCTCGGAGTTAGAAAAGTATAAACAATTAGAAAGAGAAATAGCAATTCTCAGTGAAAAACGGCCATTGATAGACAAAAAGCTAGATGATATAAATAAGAAATTGAAGATCATTCAAGAAAGGAAGGAAGGAAAATCCAGAAAAGAGAAACAGTTGTCTGAGGCTAGGGCCGAGGCAAGGGCCTCAAAGAAGGAATGGAGGAGAACAGAGGTGGAGTTAGAAAGAATAGATGCCTGTCTGTCGAGACTGAAGGAGATACACCGTTACAAGACAACGCCAGAGATTCTCAAGAAAATCTTCCATAACATGCCGCTAACAGCCAGACATGTAGTGAACAAGGGGAAGAGGCCAATCAATGGTATGTTAGTTATCTAAGATCCTTGCTTGATGGTATGGCTGGGTCAGCTGACAAATGGATTTTTCCATTGTTATCATTTGGATGAGTCCACTTTCATTTTGAGGGACATCAGGAGTGACTCTGAATTTCTATCGCATTTTTCTACAAATTTTCTCTAACCAAACAGTGTGATGCCACCGATGTGACGCCGCAGACAGATGTGACACTGCATTCTGCGGCGTAACATCTTGGGCTATACTGTTTGCCCATGTCCCATAAAAAGGATGCCAGTCTTAAATGAGTTAAACACTCCAGTCAACAATGTTTCAGTCATATTGGGATGGAGCCACCACTTCTTAGGTATTAACCAATTAGGGAGTTCATGTAACTTGCTGAGGACAAAACATGATGCCCCTTGTGGGGATCAAACCCAGGATTTTATTGTGAACAAGCATACCAACACTGAAAGTTGGCGGTTTATAGTCTGTTACCCACTCTCAATGAATGTTCAACCGACTTCCACATTAACTCCCCTGGTCACTGAGATGTATGTTGACCGCTAACATATGGCGCAACAGGCAGCCACGGTACACTGGCATACATTCCTCACAGGTACCCATTTATACACCTAGGTGGAGAAGAGCAACGTCTGTAAACTGCCTTGCTCAAGGAAGCAACCAAACAACTCGGTGGCAGCGCTGGGTCTTCTGTATCCAAAGACCAACGCTCTACCGAGCTATCCGGACAGAAAGCATGTTGTAATAGATTCTGAAACATCAATTTTCTATTTATTTTCTATTTATTACCAATAAAAGCACACAAGTGCCACCTGTATCATTACACATTTTGCCTATTCTAGACACATTGGAGCGGTGTTGTAAAATCACTGCTATCCACATTGACAATGACTGGTCCAAGTTGTACCTGAAGCTACCATTCCACCCAGCCCGGGGTGAACAGACTGTGAATGCTGACATTGATGATCTGGGTAGACAGTATATGAGACATAATACAGAGGAACTGTGCAGGTTGGTAGAATATGAGCCATGTCATGAGAAAACTGGTCTTTGGGGTTTTCGACTAGGTCTGACACAAATTTGCCAATGCAGTCATAGAAGGCGGCTAAAAGCTTGAAATTTGAATTTAAGAAGAGGGACTGTACAACGTGTATCTGTACAGCGGAAACAAAGGCGCTGATTTAATTGCTGTGCAGTTACTGCATGGCTGATCTGCTTCTTTGTTTTCACATATGCAAAACACCAAATTGTGTTTTGGTTTACTGTCTCTCAATCTATGAAAGTCAGTTATTCTGATTACAAGGCAAGATTCAGTATAAAGTGTTTCAGCATTAACCTCTGTTAGTAAATGAGCTGCCTCGTGAGAAAACCAACGATGTGGTTTCCGAACAGGTCCAATACAAACCGGTCTGTACAAGCATAGAAGCAGGCTAGAAGCTTGAAATTTTTGAGTTAAGTAGAGGAGGAATTGTACTATCCGAGTAGTGAAAATAAAGGCGCTGATCAGCTTTGCGGTTACCACGAAGCTGATCTGCGTCTTTGTTTTCGCCTATGCAGATTGATGGTTTTCTCATGATGTGGCTCAAATTTAGTTTGTATTTTGGCTTAACATCCCAATCAGCAAATTTTGTAGTCATTTCGAGAAATAGTGAGGGTCGAGATGTATTCCCGTGCGATTTTCGTGCTAAAATTGATTTCTTTGCTTTAAATAATTGTTTGTATGTTATTGTTATGAAAAATGATGGGGTTCAATTTTTCCGACTCCTCAAGCCAATTCTGTGGGCTCTTTTTCTAGGCCACGCCCATTTTGCGCATAAACTACACTGTTGGCACTTGTTGTGTTGTTTCTGCTACTAAAACTAGCTTTTTACCTTGTATTTTTCATCTGAGACCCCCTTTAGTAGGCTATGTAACAATAGAAACGCATTTATGGTAGGTATTGGCGATGTAAGCACAGTATATCTCTAAAACATAGTGGGTGGGGTAATTTAATTGTTGAAATAAGTATAAAATTAACCATATTCTATCACCGGCGTATAATGACACTGAAAGAAAACAAGAACACATCAACGATCAAGCAGATCAATATTGTGTAATAAACAGTTGTAAACATGGTATTATCTTTGTGGTGCCCATTATTAACTATATACGAGGGCCATTCAATAAGTAATGCGAATTGGCGTGCAATTTCTTCTACGTTAGAATTATATGCCTTTAACTCTATTTCTGAATATGATAAACTAAAATCGTTAGGATAAAGCTATTGCATGTTTGATGGTGTCTACGCAGTGCCTATACATATTATACACGAGGGTTGTTAAAAAGTAGTATAGATACAGACGTATTTTCGCGCATTGCACTGTACATGGTATGCATAAAATGCACACATAACATAATTAAAATGCAACTGTGCTAGAATCGATCTTAATGGCTGATATAAGATTACACACTTTTAGTGAATTAAATAGTGCCATGTAAACGCGATATTGTTGTGATTTTAATAATTGTATGATAGTTTCAAATAATAGATCTGCCGAAAGCCCATGCATTTTATTTAATAAAGTTTCGTTAATAACACCCGACAATGATTTAAACGTCTTATAAGTTTACAAAAATAGGCATTTACTACACATTGGAGTCATCTTGTTAGGTGACAGCAGCAAAGACGTCCATAATGAATAACTCTAAGTGATAAATAGCAGTGTATTGCAGGTATAGCAACTTACATCGACATCGGTAATAACTCTGCAAAAACTTTTGTACTTTCCATAATGTGCATTATATATATGTAAAGGGTAGTCGAGTGGGGTATAGGCACCAGCCTACTTGGGCCTAAAGAAATAGATGGGCTGCGTTTGCCTCCTGACAAAACTTCTACGGTAATGACTGACCATCTGCTTACTGGTCTAAGCTGCCTAGGAAAGTGGTTCGAGTAGAATCATACATACATAAGCCTTAGTGACCTAGTTGGGTGGTTATATTTAAAGCACTTTTGGGCTGCCATGACATCCTCATTTTGGGTAAAGTCCCATAAAATGAAGGCAACGTCCCGACATGACTATAGCTGTTGGTTTGGACGTTAAGCATCAACTCAAACAAACAACACAAAATATATACATGTATTCCAAAGATTCATAAATAGTGTCGTTTTGATGCAAAAAGGAGTGCACTGTATGTGTTTCTTTGGTCACACAATTTGCACAACAGTTTGTTGTCTCATTCACGTCATTACAAACATTTTAATTGTACTATTGCATTAAAGTTATATGTATAGATTACTGGTAGAAATATGCCGGGGCCTGGATACAAACGTACTCGTCGTATTTGATAACAAACGAAGTATCCAAGGCGATACTTCTGTGGTGGTTCTTTTTGTTTTATGTTTTGGTGTTTAAAATTTTTTGTGCTGTTGGCGCCTTATGTATGTTTTAATATTTTTAATTAAGTTAAGGTAACTGAGTGGCCACATATTGGGAAAATAGCTGCTCATTCGGCTTACGATATGTTTCATGGTATAAGTGCCTGATTGTTAGTTTGGTTTTTTCCCACCTCGGTTTTGGAGTGGGAATCTCTTTCTGATTGCGCCTTTTCCTGATCTTTGCCTAATTGTATTTTTGTCACCGTCGCAGTCCAGTTTCGAATCCGGGTCAAGGCATGTGACAGGCGTCGGTGGTCTTTGTCGCTGTTTTCACGAAACAACCTTTCGACATTTGGGCGAAATGGCACACCATTTCCCTTCAATACCGATCAGTATTACATAACCAACTTTATTGGACCGTGGCATATAGACCCTCTAAGTGGTTAACAATTGCTCATGTGGTCAGGTATTTAGCAGCTCTGTGCGGGAGTCATCTTGTCACGCATCAATTTCTTAAAGCCCTGATGCTGGAAGGCAATCCAAATATACCCATTCAGTCACAAACAATCTGTAGGCATGACCATAGCTGTAAATGTGACGCTATTATTGACCTCTCTAGCACCCTCTCCCACTCATTCTCTCTGTATTGTATTGCCAATTGTATTTATCAACTTATTAGTTATTACTGTGAAATTAAGGAAATTAAGAAGCATAGTCCTCATCAAGTGTTCCTCTTTGTTCTCATACAACACCCTTATTTGGACGCTGATACTGACCAGTCAGAATTCAACACCGGAATATCTTACATACTGGTACTGGAGATATGTTCTCCGAAGTTGACGGAAACGTAGTCTGCTGCGATTACGGTAGTACAATATTGGATGGGAGTTATTATTCTGTTATATTATATCAGAGGTTTCACGTTTAGAAACATACTTTCTGCTACAGCAAGAAATTTAGGTTTAACCATTTATTCTCGGGCTGAACACGTTCTGGTCATATTCGAGATCACCTTGTCTTTCCAAAAGAAACGAAAAGTACTCCAGGACACATAAACATGTACGAAATGGCCATTCTGGAAGTCCATTGTGGTAATTCAGATCCATGCCTGTTAATATGTGCTTCACTAAGACCTTAAATTGTGATTTATTCGTTTAACATTGACCGGAATGATGTCTCATAAGAATGAAACAAGTAACTTAATACTTAAAGCAACTGGACTTAGGATGACGTTTTCAACGGTTGAGCGCTTGTTCTGTTTCGGTCTGTTTCGCTTTCCTTCATATGCATCCGCATTACTTATTTAACGACCCTCGTGCATTATCTGTATAAGTTCAGCTAATAAAGCACTGTGCACACACGCCTGTTTTACTCTTAAACATTTATTTATAGCTTTGTAAATCAAGATATAAGAATATTCTCCGACATGTCAGTGGAAAAATGCATGTGAATTCGCACTACTTATTGAATGTGCCTCGTTTAAGAATGAAATAGTAGGTTTCTTCTTAGACAATAACACGTGCAACTTTATTTTTATATTTTGTTCATCTGATTTAATGTCGGTATTTATTCTGCCAGTATATGTAAGCGAACAGACCGAATTATTCCATTGAATTTCCCAATAAATTACCCCACCCACTTTCAGTTAGAAGCAAATGAAGAAAATATAAACAACAACTGTTATAAATTGGTTCTTTGGCATAACATAAGCCACAAAAATGATACATTCGATGTAACTTACCACACAATAGTAAAGTGTTTATTCAGAAACAGCTTTATTATTGTCTGCAGTGTAGAAAAATCATAAAAAATGGGCGTGGTCTTAAGAAAAAGCCCACAAAATTGGGTCAAGGGGTCGAAAAAATTGAACCCCATAATTTTTCAACAATATAACCCATAAACAATCATTTAAAGCAAAAATATCAATTTTAGCACAAAAATCGCACGGGAGCAATATTTCTTACATCTCGACCCTCACTAAAAGAGCTATCCTTTAACCAGTACTATGGAAGTTATGTGTCTTAAGGAAACAAGTTGGCAACAGCAGTGTTTTCACCCTGGACCTCTCAATTGATTCCGAGTCTGGCACTTTACCACTAGCCCTCAACAGAACTAGGCAGTTTTTTAATATTTACAATCACTCCTCTATAACTTTCACTCCTTTAGAATTTTATTGATTCCAGCATTTTTGGGTGTCTAAATTCAGCATTTTAACAAAAAATTTTTTTGTTCCACAGACAAAGCCTATGGCGATGGCGCAGAATGCACACCCGAGCCAGTCTCGACGATCTCAAAAAGGGACTACTTTCTATCCGGCGTAAGGATATTGTGGACATGATTGAGGATCATGTTGCCAAGAAGGCAAACAAACCCACAATACCATCACCGGCTTTCAGAACTGTCCGATTTCCCAAACTTTCCGTATTGTCTTCCTAAAAACCTGGCCTAAATATTAGAGATCTCTATTTATGCTCAATTTAGCTGAGCATTTACCTTTTCTAGCTCATTAATGTCAGCATTGAATCATTTCTGCTCACAAGTTTTTTTATTGAAATCCATGACCATAAAGAATACTACTTGTTTTAATATGTTGAAATGTGTATTACTGGATGATTTTCATACCTAGATATTTACATTTTTATTGCAATCGCCCTAGATGAAAGTATCTTTCTTGATGTTCTTCATTTCCCAATGAAAAACATTAAGTCACGTGATCTAGAGGCCACGCCTATGGGCGGGGTGATGTCAAAACTCATCCAGTGACGTTATTTGTTTACTCTTGTTGACGTGACGTTGACCGCGTATCCCAATGACGTTTGGCACGAAAATTTGCCGTTTTGGCTGTTCCAAAATTACGTTAAGTCGGATTTAATGTCAAATAACATGAAAATGAACTGTGATATGCGCAATTAAAAATCTGATACTTGATTGATAATATAAAATGTAAATATAAGTATTGAAATTCAGATTTTAGCTTTCACTGCATGATGAAAAACATTAACTGTTTTAATGTCTCCGAGAAGCCCTTCAGGCTTCACAGACATTAAAACAGCCTAATGTTTTTCATCGTCCAGTGAAAGCTAAAATCTGAATTTCAATCCTTAAGTGAGCTGTCAGAGCATAAATCTTTTTTTTTTTTCTTTGAAATTTTGATAACATTTGAAGAGTTTGTGGCTACCCGCTCAGCTACAAAGACTTATAGCTACCAACACAAAGAACAACAAAGGAAATGATCAGACTGCACATGACATAAGACATCCCTTTCATATGGCTTCACCCAACTTCATGGACATGCTTTGGTTTGGTTATGGCCTAAGCTCCCAGTCAACAATTCTTCTGTCATGTTGGGATGGAGCCACAACTTCCTGAATATAAACCAGTCCCAAAAGTTATAAAACTTTTTTCAATCTCAACTCAGCTGAGCATGAAATTTCAACTGCTCATAAATGTTAAAATTGTCAAAATTAATGGAAAATTCTGGTTCAACCCCCAAAACTAGTAATTTATCCAGCTCATAAATGTTAAAATGCCAACAATTGTTGGCATTTTAACATTTATGAGCAGGATAAATTTTAGTCTCAGCTGAGCTGAGCAGGAATAAAGTTTTATAACCTCGAGGTCTGGCCTACTATGGTGAGTCTGAAGTGTCTTGCTCAAAGGACAATAGACAAAGGAGTTGGGTATTGAACTCAGAATGGTTCACACGAGTCCTGTGCTCTACTGCCACAAAGCACTCTCCTCCTTTTTATAGAGTTGTAAATGGTCATGAAAACTTTGTTGTTACCTTATAATTGTTTAAGTTGAAATAAGAAATAAAATACACAGAACTTTCCAAACGTGGAATATTTATTATGCACCAAATTGAAATATTCTTTACATATACCATCATATATCTAGCCAGCTAGATACAAGTCACTACGGTGTGTGACAAAAGATCAACTATGCACCAATTACGGGTCCAGATATACTATACTTATACTTCTGAAGTTATTGCGTCCTCTTTATCGAACAAGATTGTATCGTCTTTGTGTTTTCTCATTGACATAGATTTCGACTGACACTGCACTGACAAGCAAACAATCAGGCTCATCCAGGAAACAGTTACATAATCTTAATGAGCATGTGAATTTTTCGTCTCTCTGACTTAGTTTAAGATTGCTATTTCAATACTTCAGCACAATCCACTTCTATCTTTATGATAAAGTCAGTCGAGCAGTCAAGCAGCAAACAATTGCATCATCGCCTAAACTTCTTAAACAGTGGATGAAGATGTTGTTTCGATGACTTAGATTTAGACTGGTACTCCATATAGACTGTGTCGTCTGCTCCTGACATTGAACTCATACTGCCAACTTTACGACCAACCTGAATAAAAATATAATAGAAGTAAATGATAATGCAAAATGTGAATCATGCAAGTTCAAAACCAAAAGTGTCACACATTTTATCTTTCAACTGACTTTTATGGATAGGTCTTGAAATAAAGAAGTAAAGGGTCTGGGTCATATTTAAAGCTTTGATGGGTATTTTTGCTAAGATATCCACATGCATGACTGTTTGAAGCTATTGTCAAATAGATTTAAAGTCATCCTCAAGTAACAAAACCCATTTTCAAATAATGAAATTCTTGTGACATTAGAAAAAGGATATGTGCCCTTTGCAAATGGAATTTGGCTACAATCTCAATGCCATTGGTCATTCTAGTTTTGACTGGTCGTTCCCTGATGTGCTGCATCCCTGAAAAGCCAATAACATCACACATTACCATAGCCTTTCCCAGAACTCCCTCCCCAGCTAATCTCTCTTCCTCTGCGTCTTGATCTGATGCTGCTATCACTTTCTGTAAGATCTGGGCCTGTTCTTCCTTGGTGCCGTAGTACAAATCCTCCTATAATATGGTTCGCAAAATGAGAAAACCAAATTTTTCATATGCGAAAACAAAGACGCAGATCAGCTGTGCAGTAACTGCACAGCTGATCAGCACCTTTGTTTTCGCTTCTCAGATAGTTTGTTGGTTGCTTTGGGGTTTAACATCCCACCAACAGCTAAGGTCATATGGAGATGGGACCTCAGTTTATAGTCTCATCCAACAGACCGGATCAAACATGCGACCCCTGGATTACAAGGCCACTGACATTACCACTGCGCCAAGGAGGCTTCTGAGCAGCTATGCAGAATGTCTTAAGATAAGATTCAGGTATAGGTATTTAAATTATTAGCCTGAGCATTTAGCTGGTTTGATCAAAAGAACATATCCCTTCTGAAGTCTCCAATGAGATTAAGAAGTATTGAAAGATAGAAATCTTAATATTAACATTTTTTTTTAAATTTTATTGACTGATTTTTGTGTTTTATTATCCACTCTCTAAATAGATATCAATACTATCAAGGCTCTATATGCCCCCACCCCCTCCCCTGCAGGTAGGTCGGTGTCTTCCTGGGTCAGAAAATCTTAAAAATAAACATATATACCTCTTCCATGCCTGCTAGTTTTGTGATAACTTTATAGCTGTAACCCTGGTTGACTAGAAACCTCTGTCTCTTGGAGGAATAGTGCATCTCTTGTGTGTCTTGTGATACAAGAGAGTAAAAGAATGCATTATACTCTTCTGCGACTGCCCCTGAAACCAGGAATGATCAACTTTAAATAAAATGAGTGATATGTTGCTAAACGACTAGGGTAAATAGCTGAAATTATGTTGGGATGGCCTTTATGTTCCCTATTTTTCCAACATGTAAAGATAGACTCACGCTTCATGGGTATTAAAAGAGGGGAGAAATGTCTTGTCACAGCCTGACAGAGTTATGGTTCAAACACTAGAACTCTCTATTCTAAACTGCTGTAACTGATAGGCCACCAAGCTCACAATTTGTTGATTTTATGTGATGAAACAGTATATATTTGCCATAAATTTTATGCTCCGCCAAACCCCTTTCTACTATGTTGCCTATATGGCATAACCTCCTACCAACTTGTTTCTTCATTAAATTGTTAACCCCTGGTTATAATAGCTGTGCAGCACAACTTGCATCTGACCTTGTCAGAATACTGAAGATATTTATTTGCAACAAAGCTCAAATTAAGTCTGTTTACATACAATATCAGCCTACCTTTCTTGGCTCTGAGAATTCTGCCGAGTCTCTGAGCTTCCTGTCGCCGAGACCCACCGTGAGCTGAGATCTGGATTAACACATTGGCTTCCGGCAAATCAAATGATGTGTCCGCAACCTGAAAATAACATGGTTTAAAAATTACAGCTTGTCTACTGTAAAAAGAACCAATATTATGCAAAAATGTAAATATAATGATTGTTCTGATACTGTATAATGGTGCCTCTACCAATTTAAGATATAGTTCTACTCCATTGATGTGAAATTTTTTGAATGCTTTGGTTACACCCTCTGAATAAATTTTATCACTCCTTTTAAGGAATGAATGTCTGTGAAATGATTTAACTAAACAGTTTAAGACTTACGGTAGAGAGGTAAAGTATAAAAGATGACTATATCATACCTTTGAGACAAATATAGTGTTGACTTTAGGATTATGTTGGAAATTCTGTAGGATCTGTAATCTCTCTCCCTGAGATGTGGGACCATACAGATAGGGTCTGCAACCAGAAAGAAACTCTTGAATGCACATAGTGAGATTGGCAATTGAGGAGACAGAAAGGCATTTCTTGCACATTAGATAAATCCCATTTTACCCTTGGTGAGAATTTTTTTATCGTATTACGTCGCTGTTATCCAGTGGATAATATCGTGTAATAACCTTATCGCGTAAAAAGTGTTATGACCACACGTGTATCAACTCTTTTGCAAGAATACTTAGCGTCACTGATGACGTCTGTAACAACAATGTCAATTTTCATTGAAAATATTACCAATTTGAAGGCGCTACAATCCTATTTAAGAAGTCATTTGATAAAACTAATCTTACACTTGTGGTCATTTCATATGAAAGATCCTTTATATATCACCCAGGGATGGTCGTCTTCAAGAAAAAGACATTGGTTGTATAGGATGTCACATAACTTCGTTGGTGACCCTTGGGACAGATTTGTCTAAGTTATCAACTAACTCACCCAAATCAAATAAGCCAAGTGAATGGTGTCATTCAAAAGTCTTTAGAAAAAAGACGGATTTCCACAAACAATATTGCAATTGAGAAGTTTTGTCATCAACAATAAAGAATTCTAAAAGAATATTAAGTACTTACTTGTTCAATTTAATAGCGTAGTTTTTCAAAGCGAAGACATTATCGGAGAACACAATAATCTTATCATTCCGTCTCTCGTGGTAGCGTATCAGGAACTGGCAGGCTCGGAACTTATTGGGGTTCATAGCATATAATAACTGGAAGATAGTTAAAACAAATTCAGGCAACTATCTTCATACATGTTGTAGCTAACCATAAGAACAACTTCATTTTAATTACGAAATTTTGTATTCTCGATACTTTCCAAAAGACAGTAAGTAGTAGCAAACATTCAAGGTCATCAGGATATCATGTCCGCGTGATATATACGTCCTAATACCAAACCTTTAAAAAGCAAGACTGGGGTATGCAGGGGTATACCTATTTTTCTTATTTTTTGCTCCAAAACATAGATTGTGGGTACTCGTTAGAACCGCCTCGCCGAGGCGGTTCTAACGTGTACCCATAATCTATCTTTTGAGCAAAAATAAGAAAAACATCTTATTTTTTCCAGTGAAAATTTTCATTTTCACAACCAAAAAATTTCCTGTATATTTCATGGGCGTGTTTGTGTAATGTTTCATATATCAAGCATCATCAATATCATAACATTGATCAATTTAGCTGAAAATAAATCCACACCAAAGAAAAATACTTTACTTCATTTATTTTATCAAATAGAATCAAGTTTCACCATAAAGAAACCTAAACCCTTACTCCGAATGAATCTTAAGGCATACATATAAACCATTTTGTACCTACCAATTTTCTCTGTTGTTTGGTGGTTAGATATTCTCTGTAGAACTCGGGAGTCATAGGACACCAAACCTTGAATAAATGCAAAAAGATTCTTGAAAACTAACTTAATACAATAATTATCATTTAATAGCATACAGTGCAAACTAATTTCTACAATGACTGCTTACTGTTTCATACATGTTCATAAAACACTCAGCTTTAAAAGAATCAGCAAAGGAAATTTCCAGGCTTCAAAAATAACTGCCCAGCTGATCAGCAACTTTGAGTGAGTTTGAAGCAAAGAGAAGTCATATTAACATAACAGATATAGCTAAGTATTCAAATAAATGTTTAGCTCAGATTAAATAACTGAATGTGGCTGCCTCGCCACTTGATTTGTTTTATGATGTGTGTTTATTGGTATAGTATTTAATCTGCAAAATATGCTACTAAAACTCATTTCAGCTTCTCTAAGTTTAATACAAAAGCAGAACTAATGTTATGCTCAGTAAAGTTGAGCACGAAAAAAAATTATAAAATATATGTGAAAAGCAGGACATACCTCAGCACATTGCACCCTTGCTATAAACCCCAGATTCTGTAGTTCCATCCAGTTAGCCTCGTACAGTTTAGGACCAATCAGGAAGTTCAGGTCAGCGATCTTGTCATCTTCCCGGACCAATGTAGCAGTAAGGCCCAGCTTACAGTGGGCGTTAACGATGGTCAGAACACGGCGGAACATCTTGGCTGGTATCGTTTGTACCTCTGAAGAAAGTCAAAAATGCAATTTGCATTAACGTGATTAAAATATACATGTACAGACTCAACTTGTCCTTTAAAGAAGAAATGCTTCATGTAAATTCATTATCAGTTTTCTGTGCTGGCTATTAAGATTAATATTTTTTAAAGTATCACTTCTTTTTTACCCAATACAAGAACTATTTATGGAACAATAGATCATTCCTTGACTTAAAAACAATACATAAAATACTTTGGTGCTCACAGATAGATACCCCAAACCAGCTCTGACAGACCAGGCAAAGACAAAAAGATAGGCAGACAGGACAGACTGACCTACAGACATACTAATCATCAGACTCAAAGATAAACAGACAGATAGACAGACAGATAGATAGTCAGACATACGAGCCGCCTCATGGGAAAACCAACAATCTGCATAGGCGAAAACAAAGACGCAGATCAGCTTCGCGGTAACCGTGAAGCTGATCAGCGCCTTTGTTTTCCCTACTCGGATAGTACAATTCCTCTTCTACTTAAATCCGAAATTTCAAGCTTCTAGCTCTTTTCTGTGCTTGTACAGCCCGGTTTGTGTCGGACCTGTTCGGAAACCACATTGTTGGTTTTCCCACGATGCGGCTCAAATAGAGTTATAGACAGACAGATAGACAGACAGACATACCATCTAGCACCATGATACCCCACTCCTGACTTTTCATCCACTCCATAACTTTTTCAGCCTCCCAGGACCTCTTGGTGGTGTGAGCCAACATAGAGTATGTACTGATACATATAGAACAGCCTACAAACAATGGAAGAAAATGTAATATGAACACAATAGACTTCTGCCAAGTTCTGGTACAATTATAAGCCTATGTGTAGAATGCAATGGTTGTTGTCTCCTGTTTTCTGCAGTAAAGGGATAAAAATATTGAAGAGTATTCTTATGTGTATGTTTAGATAGTCACATTTCAAACAAATGATGTGAACAAGATTTCTGAATTTTTTCATACCTGGATTATTTTCATTTCAAAAGAATCTAAATCTTGAAAAATAAAATATTTAAGACACTATTCATGCTTGTCAACTGTACACTTCAACTGACCTATAGGCTTGTCCTTGGCATCTGAGGTAAATCTACAAATCATGCTATCGTCTGCTGTTGACCACATCTTGAACTGAAATGGCATTATAACAATTATAAAGTTATTTAAATTATGCAGAACTTTCTAAAATATGACTGACTTTGCTCACATAATGTGGGGCAACATTTGAACCACCTCGTGGGAAAACCAACAATGTGGTTTCCGAACAGATCTGACACAAACCGACCTGTACAAGCACAGAATAGAGCCAGAAGCTTGAAATTTCGGATTTAAGTAGAAGAGGAATAGTACTATCTGAGTAGCGAAACAATGGCGCTGATCAGCTTCGCGGTTACCGCGAAGCTGATCTGCGCCTTTGTTTTCGCCTGTGCAGATTGTTGGTTTTCCCATGTGGCGGCTCATTTTAGTTATTATATTAGGTTTTACTTTGATGAATACTACATATACATTTTCCACTTCTTCAAAGCATGAGACAATATAAGTACTCTAGTTTACGAAGCTACATGCCAAGTTTTGTTGAAATCTGACCATAGGTACCGGAGATTTTGTAATGCTTTTTTAACATATGAGCCACCTCGTGGGAAAACCAACAATCTGAATATGCTAAAACAAAGGCGCAGATCAGCTTCGCGGTAACCGCGAAGCTGATCAGCGCCTTTGTTTTCGCTACTCGGATAATACAATTCCTCCTCTACTTAACTCCAAAATTTCAAGCTTCTAGCCTGCTTCTGTAGCTGTACAGGCCGGTTTGTGTCGGACCTGTTCGGAAACCACATTGTTGGTTTTCCCAAGAGGCGGCTCATATATTGGTGTGACAGCAATCTTAGTTATGTGACCTGATTCATAGGTTCTCCTTAACAATACAGGCTTCATATAACATTTAGCTTTGATTAGCCAAACAGTTTCAGAGAATATCTTTTAAAATGGTGGACTTTGGGACAGACACTGGCTCATGGGTATCCTATAACCTCACCTAGTGAAGCTATGGCTCAGGTAAGCTAATAATGAAGTATACCTGTGATCTCCACTGTTCCACAGCAACACCTGAGGTAGCTAGACACAGACATCTCTTCCTAACTGTACATGCTGCTGTCACACCTACTAGAGTTTTACCAGCACCTGTGAGGAACAAAGTAAATAGTTATATTGTGATCTCCACTGTTCCACAGCAACACCCAAGGTAGCTAGACACAGACATCTCTTCCTAACTGTACATGCTGCTGTAACACCCACTAGAGTTTTACCAGCACCTGCGAGGATCAAAGATAGATCAACGGACCTAATAACACTCACCTGAGATTTGATCTTTGAAAATATTGTTGAATTCAGTTGGGCCAAGGTCCTTAATTACTCTTATATGAGCCTGTGCGTGAGAAAACCAACAGTTTGGGTTCCGACCAGGTCCGACACAAACAGGACTGTACAGTCACAGAAGATGGTTAGCGGCTGGAAATTTTGGATTTAGAAAGTAGAGGAATTGTACTATCCGTGTAGCGAAAACAAAGGCGCTGATCAGCTTCGCAGTTACTGTGAAGCTGAACTGTGCCTTTTTCGCCTATGCAGATTGTTGATTTCCCCATGGTTGTTTACACTTTCTCCCATTGAAAAGCCTGTGTGACCTCATTTGATCTAGCCATAAATAGGTCAAGGTCAACCCAAGGTCATGATTTATACATTCTGTGTAAATTAATTCTACTGTTTCAGAGAAGAAGATTATTGAAGGATATTTACCACATATGGGCATGATGGTCATTGAAGGATATTTAACAAATATAGGCATGATGGTCATTGAAGGATATTTACCACATATAGGCATGATGGTCATTGAAGGATATTTACCACATATAGGCATGATGGTCATTGAAGGATATTTACCACATATAGGCAAGATGGTCATTGGAGGATATTTACCACATATAGGCATGATGGTCATCATGGTCATGTCATATGGACCTTTTACATAAAAATTTGTTGTTTTGATTGGCCAAGCAGTTTCAGTATAACATTTAGGGGATAACTGTATTCAAATTTTTCATTTGGGGCGGTATATCGTCGGATATACGGTCGGAAATTTTGTTTTACGGCGACGCGTTAGCGGAGCCGTAAAACATGATTTCCGACCGTATATTCGACGATATACCACCCCAAATGAAAAATTTGAATATTGTTATCCCCATTCTAATGTACTTTTTAACAATAAACATCGAAAAATGCTTTGTTTTTCATGAAATGTGAGCGTGACGAGCGACGTATAACCACGACGTTTACCAATCAGAAGCGACGTTGCTCATGACGTTAGGTTTCCGACGGTACATCGCAGAATATACTGTCGCAAATTTTTGACGTTATCCAATAAGACGTCGCGTAACATTCTCGAGTGCATTAGAATTTAAAATGATGGATGATGGACAACAGTGAACAGTCCCTGAACTTTCTGTTGTGAGACTGTATCCAACAAGGAAAACATATTTCCTTCATGGGGCTTACTTGTTTTTGGTTTATCTTCTTTTACCATTTATGCACAGCTGATTAGAATCTTTATTTTCACTTCAAGAACAGTACAACCCCTCTTCTTTTTCAATCTTGAATTTCAAGCTTCTAGCCTCCTTCTGTTACTGTACAGCCTGGTTTGTGTCAGACCTGCTCAGAAACCCCAAAGACTGTTTTCCTTGCATCACAGCTCGAATCAGCTCCCAATTCTTACCACATGGCAGAACTATAACACCAGACCTGGCTCTCCCGTTACCAAACATTTTCCTCAGACTTTTCTCCTGGTAGGGTCGTAACACTGTGGACGGTTTTAGATCTATACTGTAACAAATATGGAAAACCCAGTTTTGCATATACGTAAAAACAAATATCCAGATCAGCTGAGCTGTGCAGTAACTACATAGCTGATCAGCGTCTTTGTTTTCGCTTCTTCTGTTTAAATTCAAAATTTCAAGCTTCTTGCCTCTTTCTATGATTGTGCGGGTCACTTTCAATCAGACCTGGTCAAAACTCCCGAAAACCAATTTCTCAAATCATGTTATCTCAAGTTAGCCACAACTATTTAAATTTTACATATTCACTGTCTGAAATGGGGTGGGGGTGAGCTATGGAGGAACTTTCATAAAGATAACACTTTCAAAAATTTTCAAAAAAGCAGAAACTGTCCAGGTGAGATGCTGCATAATGTACCATCTGTGTAATGACAACAAAGGCAAATTGCACAGCTGATCTGTGCCTTTGTTTTCGCATATTCAACAATCCAGTTTCCTGGATCTCTAACTACCACAAGTGGGAATCTTTTTCTGATTGCGCCTTTTCCTGATCTTTGCCTACTTGTACCTTTTTTCACTTCACATGATGTGGCTCATTATAATCTATTTGATATACAGTAACAAATACATTCATCAACTTACTTAATATCAGGATTAACTGTCATCAACTTACTTAATATCAGGATTAACTGTCATCAACTTACTTAATATCAGGATTAACTGTCATCAACTTACTTAATATCAGCATTAACTGTCATCAACTTACTTAATATCAGGATTAACTGTCATCAACTTACTTAATATCAGGATTAACTGTCATCAACTTACTTAATATCAGGATTAACTGTCATCAACTTACTTAATATCAGGATTAACTGTGTCATTTCTGAAGTCATATTCTGCCAGCAATGGATACTCCAGCTCTATACATCTAAAAAATAAATCGCAAATCAAAATGCTCAAGAAAGTCCAAAACATCAGAAACATCATTATATAGAAAACATTATATAGAACCAGCGAGGCGGTTCTAACATGTACCCACAATCAATATTTTGAGTATCAATATTAAAATTATCATTTTTCCCCCCCGATGAAATTTTCATTTTTCACATCTGAAAAAAAATCTCTGTTTATTGTATGGGCGTGTTTTCGTAATGTATATTTTGGTGGGAATTCATAATTATAATGGTAAAACCCGAGAAAGCTGAAAGCTCTTATTTTTGTCATTATGCCTGTTCAAATTGAAATGGATCAGCTCTAATGCATGACTTGTTGAGTTATAAGTCACTTGATCTGCTTTACAAATGCCATCCAAACAATTAATTAATACACAACAATTCACTCCATATAAATCTATATCCTAAATATACATTTGATTTATATTATATATTTGCAAATATGTATAAAAATACCTTTTCTGTATATCTTCAATACAATCTTGCTTCACTTCAAAAGAAACTGTTTTCAAATCTTCACCATCTTCATCTTCATTGTCCAACTTGTCGTAGTAGTCAAAAATATCTGACGGAACCTCGGGCTGTGGGGGGTCTGCGCTGGTGCTGGGGTCATCCCCTGAGGGTCCAGGCTGAGGGGCTGGGTCTGTGGCTGATGTGCTTGCTGTTGTGCCATTGACTGCTGGTTTGTTGAACTGAAAATGAGCTGCCGCATCAGAAAACCAACAATTTGCATATGCGAAAACAAAGGCTTAGATCATCTGTGCAGTAACTGCACAGCTGATCAGTGCCTTTGTTTTCGCTACACTGATAGTACCATTCCTTGGCTACTTGTATCCAAAGTTTCAAGCTTGTAGCATTCTTCTGTGACAGTACAGACCGGTCTGTGTTGGACTTGTTCGGAAACCCAAATTGTTGGTTTTCTCACACGATGGCTCAAATGGAATTTTGGCGACTTGATTCGTAAAACTTTGGTTATGTACATGAATAAGACTTACTTGCATACTTTATGTACATGTACTTTCAAATAAATTTCACAATTACAATGTGCTTATTTAAAAGCAACGAAGAAATATTCATATTTATATGAGGCACATCCCCCATAAAATGACATGTATTTCAGATTTCAGAAACATATCACATTGTGTAGCCAAGAAGGCTTTCAAGTTAGAAATAGAAAATACATTAAGTTCTGTTGTAGAAGATGTATGTATCACAAGTGCCTGAATACCTGTATTCCTGTTTTGGAGACACTGTCCTGTATGAGTTTGTCTGGGTCTTCACTGGTGTTGTCTTCGACCTCAGGCCGGTACCGACATTCCTGGATCCTAGGGTCTTTCAACAGTTTTTGTATCACATCCTGTTAATAGTCAACATCATACAAGTACTATATTCACATGTCACATGATATTGACAAACGTGTATTGATGAAGACAAGAGCAGTGTATTAATCAGGCAATTAACATTTGCATGTGCTATTAATACATGGCCTTTTCTTATGCTTCTAACTGGACGCCATGAAAACAATGTGCTTAAAATCAGCAGCTGGAGTACGCCTGGAACAAGCATAAGAATGAAAGATTTGACGCATATGAAAATGTGACATGGCTATAAAACAAAGTGCACCATTAATTCTTTCATATTAGTTTATGCATTAATAGTGATCAAAAATGACTGTCATTCATTAGCATTCACAAGGTCCTTCAGTTAAACATTTCATGACTATTCATAATCATGACGCCCCTCGATTTTCAACACTTGCTTCAGGACCCAGCGAATGTTTATGTTTGATCCCTCTAATGAAAAACCTCTGACAATGCATTTTTGCTGATAACCTTCTTTCTGCATGATGGTAAGATAATCATTTCCTTGTCAGGATATTAAGCTTTGTTTGTCCTCATAGGACCTGCAAAAATTTTGAAAATTGATCAGCAGATAAGGTTTTAATGAACAAAACCAATTTTGAATAGAGATTTTGCATTGGCAAGGGAGATAACTGAAGATAGATCATGAAAAAGAAGTTGTATATACAAACATTGCAGTATTTCAATAAGATGGTACAGCAAACAATTTACCGGATGCTGGCTCTCCACATAGTATTTGTTGTGTTTCAACACCAGCTTCACTTTACCATAGCTCATTGTACACAGCTGAAACATACCATGTGTACACATTTGAGCCGCCAAATCAGTTAACAAACAATCTGCATATGCGAAAACAAAGGCACAGATCAGCTGTGCGGTAGCTGATCAGCACCTATGTTTTCACACAATAGATAGTGCAATGTCTCTTCTTTCTAAATCAAAATTTCAAGCTTCTAGCCATTTTCTGTGGCTGCACAGACTGGTTTATCTTAAAATTATGTCAGACCAGGTCGGAACTCCCACAGACCAGTTTTCTCAATCACACAGCTCATTTGTATTTGTCATCATAATCACACATTAAAGCAGCCAGAAAAAAGAAAACAGTTACGAATACATGTAGTCCCATTTATATAACTTCTAGTGTTTAAAACTTTTTTCTTATTGGTCAATATTCTCAAAGCATCATACAGTATCATAACGCTATCTTTGGGGTCCATAGATTCATAGAAGCAGACCGTGTTATAAGTGAAACCGTATTGTAATGAGGTTACTTACATATAGCAAAATAATCAATTTGGGAGGCATGGCATGGCCATGTTATACTGAAAACCACCTTATAGTGAGGCATGTTATGATGAGGTTAAGTGTAGTTGTTAGCAGGAAAACATGGTTGTGTTCACAAAAGCCATAACTAAAGCCAAATCTACAGACACCAGGAAAACATGTACGTGAAATGCATACCCCCCAGGGCTTTAGATAAGCCTGCGTACCGCGTAAATTACGAAAATATTTGGAAGGATACGCATTTTTCAAAATTCTAATGTGTATCAAGTACGAAAATAAAATAAGCGTTATGCATTTAATATTTTTCCTGAGCGTAATGTCCTTTTTTATCGTTTTCCCGAAGGTAGAAGAGATCCGATTGAATCGTAAGTAGCGCCCCTTTATTCCGGGCTCGTTTGGTTGACATCGAAAAAGTTCAACTCGATGAGAAACCAGTGGCGCGCTTCGCGTCTTTAGTGCTGGTTTGGGACGAGATGACTCCGTAGAATACAGTACAATACAATCAGCGTAAGCCGTTTTCTATGCGGCGCACACCGATTCAATTATAATCAATTCGACCTATTGTAAAGTGAAAGTAAAAATGAGTGCAAGGCGAGGACGACCGCCAAAACAGCCTGCAAAGCGGGTGTCGAATGATCCTGGTTCACTCTTGAAATATATAACAGTAACACAACAGCCAGTTTCACCCGATCGAGTGATCAGAGACATCTTGGCAGACTTTCTGGCCGAGCTAATTCTGCCAAACAAGAAACAAGACAAATTTATTTACATGTAGCTGTTACACCGTAAGCTTTCTTTTAACTGCATGAGAAATAATGGTAGTGCTATAAAGCTTTTTCATTTAGGAAACAGCCGTTACTAATTAAAAAATTATCGTTACTCCTTTATTTTCAAATTGACGAGTAACGTACTCATTTAACTGAAAAATTATCTAAAGCCCTGCCCCCTTAAACCCACTTTCATATAGAAAAACTGGGATTTGCAGGAGTATACCTAATTTTCTTATTTTCGATACAAAAACATACATTGTGAGTACTCATTAGAACCGCCTCAAGACGGTTCAAACGTTTACTCACAATGTATGTTTTGAGTGAAAATATTTAAAAAAATCGAAATTTTTCTAATGAAATTTTCAATTTTTGCTTTGAAAAAAATCTCTGTATATTGCATGGGCATGTTTTTGTAATGACTGCTTGATGAGCTGGCTAACCTTCATTCCATTAAAACTTCGGTAACTTGTTCCACTTCCATGACATGTTAGCACAAGCTTTCTTTAACTGGATATTTGAGCAGCAAGATTCTGAACTATCAAAAACCATGCAATATAATGCAGCAGATTTAGCAAGATTACCTTTATAAATTCCTCTATGCCTGTGGGCAGTGTTGTCTTACACAATCTTCTCAAGTACTCAATTATGTCCTTCGTTTCTAGACCCACCGACACTGCAGCATACAGGGAGTAGGCTGTCAACTTGTACTCATGTACATGTAGTGGTCTACAGACTGGCTGAAAGAAATGAGGCAAACTGTCAGAAAATTTAGCATCTTGTGGCAAAGGCAAAGGTTATATGTACACCTGGACCTCTTTATAATATGATTCGTTACAACATGGTTTGGATATAACACTGATCAACCTTGGACCCCAATCAGACTATTTCTGCTATATGTCTATACAGTTTACTCTTGTTATAACACGGATTGGATAGCTAACACGGAAATTGGCTTGGACCCCAGTAATAGTGTTATAAAGAGGTTGAGGATGTACCATTTTATTTTCAGCATTTACCAGTATCATTATCATCTGAACAGCACAATTTCTCAAATCCAGGGGCCAGTTGTTCAAAACTTCATTAGCTTAATGTCATTTTAAGACCTCAACTCGTTACGTCAATGCCGACTTCATAAGCTAATACACTGTTATTTTTTGTTGATAAAATGCATTGCAAAGGATTCTCACATTTTTTCGACAAAAAATGCAAAGGATTCTAACATTTTATCAACAAAAAATAACAGTGTATTTGTTCAAATTTTAACGAATAGTTAACTAACAAAATCGTTAAATTTGAACAACTGGCCCCAGTTTGTTTACCCTAAGCTAAAGCTGATCTCTGAGGACTAATATGTCTGTATCAGACTAGGCTAAGACCCTTCTAGCTCCTACAAACCAGGTCATTTCTCCCTACAAAACTTATATTAAATCATGACGAGTGACTTTCATATTGTTTGACTAATACTGAATTTAAACCTTGTGCACAATGCCCAATTTGATGCTTAGTTCATGCAACAGTGAAATAATTATTGAGCAGCTGCATGGGAAAACCAACAATCTGCATATGTGAAAACAAAGACGCAGATCAGCTTCGCAGTAAAGCGAAGCTGATCAGCGCCTTTGTTTTCGCCACACGGATAGTATAATTCCTCTGCTATCTATATCCAAAATTTCCAGTCTCTAACCATCTTCTGTGACTGTGCAGCCCGGTTTGTGTTGGACCCTGTTGGAACCCAAACTGTCAGTTTTCTCACGCACAGGCTCATTCATCTTGTACCTACCTCTGATATGGCTATGAGGAAATCATGTGCATGTTTGTAGACTGGCGAGAATGACTCCAGGAAGATGTGGCCATCTGGTGCCTGTCGAAATATATGTTGTAAATATGGATAATAAAATATAAAGGTTGGATCCTTTGGAAGCAGTAAAATATTCAAATAGTATGGACTATATTGTGCAATTTCGGGTAATGAACCCTCATCAGTAGCCCTTGCTGCAATTTCAACACCAGCTGCAGTAATAGCAAATAAAATACTAGAAATTGGCTGCAAGCAAGGCTTTCAGTATACCCCCCGCAAAATTATCTAAGGCCAATAACTTCCTTTAAGTCAAACCATGCAAAACATTTGTCAAAAATATCTTTTCAGCATTATAATCCTTCATGAAAATCCTCCATATGTCTGACTCATGTCTGTAAGGTATTAAATAATATACTGAAATCTCAGGGAGTAAAATTATTGTTGATTTCACTGTACACTGTTGATCATTATTTATCATGAGAAATGGTCAAAAATTGGCTATGCTAAAAAAAAGCTGTAAATTTGTCAAAAATAAATTATTCAGCATAAGAATTATTCATGCACATCTGAAATATATCTGGAACAAGTGTGCAAGGAATTCAAATGAAACAATGAAAGCACTAGGACGACTTGATTTCATAAAGTATGCTCTACCAGCCGTATTGTATATTAGCGATGGTTGAAAAATGTCTAAGTTGAAAAATGCTGTAAATTTGTCAAAAATTATTTTTTCACCAATAAAATTCTTTATGCACATGTCTGTAACATGTCTGCAAAGTATTGAAAAGAATTACTGAAAGCCCCAGGAGGAAGTATGTACTATCAACCATAATTGAATATAAGCAGAAATGGTCAAAATTGGCTAAGTTTAAAAAGCTGTTAATTTGTCAAAACTAAAATTTTCAGCATAAAAATTCTTCATGCACATCTTCAATATATCTGGAACAAATCTGCAAAGAATTAAAAAGAAACAATGAAAGCCCTAGGAGGAGTTGATTTCACAAAGTATGCACTTCCAACCATTATTGTATGTAAGCAATAGTCGAAAAATGGCTAAGTTAAAAAATGCTGTAAATTTGTCAAAAACTATTTTTTTCAGCGTTATAATTCTTCATGCACATCTTCAATATGTCTGTAACATGTCTGCAAAGTACTGAAAAGAAATACTGAAAGCCCTAGGAGGAGTTGATTTCACAAAGTATGTATGTAAGCAATAGGGAGGAGTTGATTTCACAAAGTATGTATGTAAGCAATAGTCGAAAAATGCCAAAGTTAAAAAATGCTGTAAATTTGTCAAAAATTATTTTTTCAGCATTATACTTCTTCATGCACATCTTCAATATGTCTATAACATGTCTGCAAAGTACTGAAAAGAAATACTGAAAGCCCTAGGAGGAGTTGATTTCACAAAGTATGTATGTAAGCAATAGTTGAAAAATGGCAAAGTTAAAAAATGCTGTAAATTTGTCAAAAATTATTTTTTCAGCATTATAATTCTTCATGCACATCTTCAATATGTCTGTAACATGTCTGCAAAGTACTGAAAAGAAACACTGAAAGCCCTAGGAGGAGTTGATTTCACAAAGTATGCACTACCAACCATTATTGAATATAAGCAATTATAGAAAATTTGCTAAGTTAAAAATGCTGTAAATTTGTCAAAAATGATTTTTTCAGCATGACAATTGTTCATGCACATCTGCAATATATCTGAAACATATCAGCAAAATATTAAAAGGAAACATTGAAAGCTGTAAGAGGAGTTGATTTCACAAAGTATGTACTTTCAGTACTATGGCAAACATGTTATAGGAAGACTTAAAAAGTCCCATAACTCTTGCAATACTGACCCTTTGGCCCCTAAATTCATATCACACATGTATTGTCTGATGGTGCAAGTGTGGTGAAAATTTGAAACAAATCAGGCAAAAGCTACTCAAGTTATTCAGCAAAGACGTCCAAATGTTGACGGAATGACGGAATCACGGAATGACGGACAGGCTGAAAACAGTATACCCCCCTAAAACTTCGTTTTGCGGGGGGTATAATAAAGGTTGGATCCTTTGTTGTAAATATGGAAATTACATTTATAGGAGCTATAATTTTATTACAAGAAATATTGCTAACTTTCATGTGCCTTAAACACTAGAATCTTCTCAACCTATTTCTAATGACTAACGAGGCATCATAAATTGCATTTTAGAGAAAAGTTAGCCCAATAATCTATTTACCTACTCAGTGACCAGCAAATGATGTGTTTATGCTTTCTTGCACACCATATACATTTCTATTGTAAATACTCTTCTCAGTCTGTTTTCTCATTGATGGGGGAGAATAAATGAGCCTCGACGCGAGAAAACAGGTCTTCGGGGTTTCCGACCAGGTCCGACACAAACCGGCCTGTACAAGCTCAGAAAAGAGCTAGAAGCTTGAAATTTCGGATTTGAGTAGAAGAAGAATTGTACTATCCGATTAGCGAAAACAAAGGCGCTGATCAGCTTCGCGGTTACCGCGAAGCTGATCTGCGCCTTTGTTTTCGCCTAGGCAAAAATCCGGTTTTCTCACGATGCGGCTCAAATAATGCATGGTAGTGACTAGTGATTGCTTGTGTACTTTTAGATCAATTTAAGTATTTGAGCCTCCTCATGGGAAAACCAACAATCTGCATAGGCGAAAACAAAGACGCAGATCAGCTTCGCGGTAACCGCGAAGCTGATCAGCGCCTTTGTTTTCGCTACACGGATAGTACATTTCCTCTACTTTCTAAATCCAAAATTTCCAGTCACTTGCTATCTTCTGTGATAGTACAGCCCGGTTTGTGTCCGACCTGTTCGGAAACCAAAGTGTTGGTTTTCCCACGAGGTGGCTCATTTACTGAGAAGTGTGTGAAGAAAAAAATCACACACACAAAATATGTGTTTTGTGTGAAGAAAACATTTCATCCATAATCTTCAATTTCGCATCACTCGGCGCAGCCTCGTAACAACCACCACTACGACTCACCACCCAGAGTGGCCTAGAGCTGTGGTCTTTCTTCAACTCCAGTGTATTTCTGTAATCCTTGGCGCCAAACTCATCTTCCTGGGCAGTCTCTTCTACTGTCTTGGTTGCAGCTTCTGGGAGGCCTGTAACATCAGGAAAACAGTATTTCAGTAGGATTTTTTGGATATTTTCCCTCAAAACATAGATTGTGGGTACATTTTAGAACCGCCTCGCCCAGGCACTTCTAACAAGTACCCATAATCTGTTTTGAGCCAAAAATGAACCAGAGGACCATTGGTCCTGAGAACGCCCACCTGAAGCCTGATCTTGAAGTATTAAGTCATCATGAAATGACCTTGACCTTGAATACTCACACACCTTTATTGACTTCAAAAGTTGTCTGCATCTGCAAAGTTTCAGGTCTCAGGCTGCAATAGTTTCCAAACCCAGTGATTTCTGAGAAAACCATAATTTTAATTTTGATATTTAAATGACTTTGGGTCAAGGTCAAGAAATGACCTTGGCCTTCATTAATTACGTACCTTCATTGACTCCATTAGTTGTCTGCATCTAGCAACTTTCAGGTCTCAGGCTGCAACAGTTTCCAAAATATCCATCGTTTTCGCCTTTTCCCATGTAAAGCCTATGTTTCCAAAATTGACCTTGCCGTAAAATAGGTCAAGGTCATCCTAGGATCATCATTTCAACAAACTATGATGGGCTGGAGTCCCAAATGCTACATACCAAGTTTCATGAAAATCGGCCAGCCGGTTCTAGAGAAGAAGATTTTTGAATGTTTTTTACCATATATGGGCGTGGCGGCCATCTTGGTCATGTGACCTGGATTTCGCGATCAAACTTTCATTATCTCTACCCATGGATGCTCCACATAAAATTTCAGTTTGATTGGCCATGCAGTTTCAGAGAAGAAGATCTTTGAAAAGTGTGTATGGACGACAGACTGGTCAAGGTCAAGAGATGACCTTGACCTGAATTAATCACATACTTTCATTAGTTGTTTTGCATCTATCACTTTTCAGGCCTCAGGCTGCAATAGTTTTCAAAAAATCCATAATTTTCACTTTTTCCCATGTAAAAGCCTATGTTTACAAAATTGACCTTGCCGTAAAATAGGTCAAGGTCATGCTAGGGTCATCATTTGATCAAACTATGATGGGCTGTAGTCCCAAATGCTACATACCAAGTTTCGTGAAAATCGGCCTGCCGGTTCTGGAGAAGAAGATTTTTGAGTGGTTTTTACCATATATGGGCGTGGCGGCCATCTTGGTCATGTGACCTGGGTTGTGCTATCAAACTTTCGTCACCCCTACCCATGGATGCTCCATATAAAATTTCACTTTGATTGGCCAAGCGGTTTCAGAGAAGAAGATCTTTGAAAAGTGTGTATGGACGAAAGACTGGCCAAGGTCAAGAGATGACCTTGACCTAAATTAATCACATACCTTCATCTACTCCATTAGTTGTTTTCATCTACCACTTTTCAGGCCTCAGGCTGCAATAGTTTTCAAAAAATCCATAGTTTTCACTTTTTCCCATGTAAAAGCCTATGTTTCCAAATTTGACCTTCCGTAAAATAGGTCAAGGTCATCCAAGGGTCATCATTTTATCAAACTATGATTGGTTGAAGTCCACAATGCTACATACCAAGTTTCGTGGAAATCGGCCCACCGGTTCTGGAGAAGAAGATTTTTGAAGTGTTTTTACCATATATGGGCGTGGCGGCCATCTTGGTCATGTGACCCGGATCTCGCGATCAAACTTCAGTTCCCCCTACCCATGGATACTCCACATAAAATTTCACTTTGATTGACCAAGCGGTTTCAGAGAAGAAGATCTTTGAAATTGTGGACGACGGACGGATGACGGACGGACGGACGCCGGATCATGGCCATCCTATAAGCTCGCCTTGTGAGCCTTCGGCTCAGGTGAGCTAAAAAAGAAGACAATAAGCAATGCTTATTAAATACCCCCCGCAGGGTAACTGTTTACCACAAAAATTATTTTGGCAATAAAATTTCTTTATGCAAATGTCCAATGGGTGTACATCATGTAGGCATGATATCAAATTGTTCCATCAAAAACTATGGTAGGAGTTGATTGGCCCATGAAAGCCTTTACCTGTATAAAAAAAAAAAAAAAAACCCACTAAGAAAAATTGTCTAAGTTCTCATAGCTGTCATTTTATCAAAAATTATTTTTTCACAATAACAATTCTTCATGCAAATGTCCAATGGGTGTACATCATGTAGGCATGATATCAAATTGTTCCATCAAAAACTATGGTATGAGTTGATCGGCCCGTAAAAGCCCTTACCTGTAAAAAAAATAAGAAAATTTGTCTAAGTTCTCATTGCTGTAATTTTAACAAAAAATATTTTTTCATAATAAAATTTCTTCATGCAAATGTCCAATGGGTGTACATCATGTAGGCATGATATCAAATTGTTCCATCAAAAACTGTGGTAGGAGTTGATTGGCCCGTGAAAGCCCTTACCTGTGAAAAAAGTAATAAAATTGCCTAAGTTCTCATAGCTGTCATTTTGTCAAAAATTATTTTTTCGCAATAAAATTTCTTCATGCAAATGTCCAATGGGTGTACATCATGTAGGCATGATATCAAATTGTTCCATCAAAAACTGTGGTAGGAGTTGATTGGCCCGTGAAAGCCCTTACCTGTAAAAAAAGTAATAAAATTGCCTAAGTTCTCATAGCTGTCATTTTGTCAAAAATTATTTTTTCACGATAACATTTCTTCACGCAAATGTCCAATGGGCCTACATCATTTAGGCATAATATCAAAAAGTTCCAACAAAAACTGTTGTAGGAGTTGATCGGCCCGTAAATGCACTATCTTCACTGTATACAAAAGCCATCAAGAACTATAAAGGGAAGTAACTCAAAAGGGACTGGCCCCTAGCCCTTAATTTTTGCATGTACATATTTGCCGCATAGATATACAGATGCCTGCAAAGTTTCATGAAATTCCATCAATGGGTCTTCAAGATATTAAAGAAACAAAACGTTACGGACGGATGCACGCACACTCCTACCAGAGAGACATTGTGGGGTGACCAATGTCCATGCCATAGAAAATAGTGGGGTGATTCACCATTTACAGAATAAATCGTGACCCATGATACAATTGTGCACCCCACATTACTCTCAGAACACCCCACATTTCACCAATATTCTCATAACTCACCCCACATAGTACCTCTGGTTAGTTCGCACGGACGGACAACGTGAAAACAGTATACCCCCCTTAAAACTTCGTTTTGGCGGGGGGTATAATAATATTTCTTCATGCACATGTCCAGTGTATCTGTATTGTGAAGGCAAAGTAACAAATAGCACCAGCAAAAACTGTGGTAGGAGTTGATCGGCCTGTATAGGCACTACCATGGAACCCATGTTGGAAACAATGCACAAAAATTGTCTAAGTTCACAAAGCTGCAAATTTGTTCAAAATTATTTTTCCAAAATAATATTTCTTCATGCACATTTCCAGTGTGTCTGTATTGTGATGGCAAAGTATCAAATGGCTCCAGCAAAAACTGTGGTAGGAGTTGATCGGCCCGTATAGGCACTACCATGGAACCCATGTTGGAAACAATGCACAAAAATTGTCTAAGTTCACAAAGCTGCAAATTTGTTAAAAATTGTTTATCCAAAATAATATTTCTTCATGCACATGTCTAGTGTGTCTGTATCATGATTGCAAAGTAACAAATGGCTCCAGCAAAAACTGTGGTAGGAGTTGATCGGCCCGTATAGGCACTACTATGGAACCCATGTTGGAAACAATGCACAAAAATTGTCTAAGTTCACAAAGCTGCAAATTTGTTAAAAATTATAATTTGTTAAAAATTATTTTTCCAAAATAATATTTCTTCATGCACATGTCCAGTGTGTCTGTATCGTGATGGCAAAGTATCAAATGGATCCAGCAAAAACTGTGGTAGGAGTTGATCGGCCCGTATAGCCACTACCATAGCACATGCACATCCCATGTAATACAAAATGCTCATGAAAAATTGTCTGTGTTCTCTCAGTTGTAATTTTGTCAAAAATTATCTTTTCACTATCAAACTACCGGTACTTCATGCAAATGTCAAACATGTCACCATTGTATTGGTAAAGTTTCAGAGTTATTCATTGAAAACTGTGGTAGGAGTTAATCGGCCCATGAAGGCACTATACATATGCATATAAACACAGCCATTAAGAATTACAAAGGGAAATAACACAGAACTGGCCCCTAGCCCCTTATGTTTTATCATAATATTTGCCCCATCAATATGTATGTGTGTGCAAGGTTTCATGAAATTCCCGCTAAGGGGCTTCAAGATATTAAAGAAT
Source organism: Rugalucina vietnamica (assembly GCA_964017185.1). Lineage (NCBI taxonomy): Eukaryota > Metazoa > Mollusca > Bivalvia > Lucinida > Lucinidae > Rugalucina > Rugalucina vietnamica. The sequence continues at coordinate 52,180,595 of OZ024869.1, forward strand.
ATGCATATAAACACAGCCATTAAGAATTACAAAAGGGAATAACTCTCACAGAACTGGCCCCTAGCCCCTTATGTTTTATCATAATATTTGCCCCATCAATATGTATGTGTGTGCAAGGTTTCATGAAAATACCGCTAAGGGGCTTCAAGATATTAAGGAAACAAAGTGTTACGGACGGGACGGACGGACGGACGGGACGGACGTACGGACGTTCCGACGGACGGACAACGTGAAAACAGTATACCCCCTTATAACTTCGTTATTGCAGGGGGTATAATAAGAAAAATATCAAAAAAATTTCTACTGAAAATTTTCCTTTTTTTACAACTCTGCATATTGCATGGGCAAGTTTTCGTAATGAAAATGAGCACTTTGAAGTTAATTTAGGAATCAAAAATAAATAAAAAGAGCTGCAAGTGGAAAAAAACTTGTCTTCGGGGTTTCCGTCCAGGCCTGACACAAACCAGCAAGTACAGTCTTAGAAAAAGGCTAGAAGTTTGACATTTTCGATTTAAGATGAAGAGATCATTATTCCATCTGTGGTGAAAACAGAGGCACAGATCAGCAGTTACTGCACAGCTGATCTGCGTCTTAATTTTCGCATCTATAGGCAAAATGCCTGTTTCTCATGACATGGCTCCTATCATTTTTCTGCTGCCCCATTTACAGCCATACAAAATTGTAGATCTGACATGATATAATGTTTCTTTTATTCGGTAGAAAATTTCAGGTCATAATGACATGAAAATGTTGTGCAAGACATTCATGGGAACCACCGGAAGCAAAAACCAAGTGTAATTTTCAATCAAAATGATTTCAACTTTGAATCTTACAGTTTCTTAAAACACATTTTTTAAAAAGTTCCTATCTAATTATAATCAGAATTTTGCACATATATACTCATTTCATAAGAAATTTATCAAACTCACGAAGTGCTCAATTAAACTATACATTTCATGAAATCAAATGACTAAACATGTAAAATGCTTTAAATACCCATTTCATTGTTCTCAATTTTTTCCCTCCATTAGGCAAAACATTTCTGTATGCACAATTTTAAATAGTATAGCTGATTTTGATTGCATTTCTGCATTAATTACACTTGCTTTCCCTAATATAGCAAAAGTGAGCAAAGCTCACATACCCCGGCAGTAGCCATCAGAGGTCATACCACTTTGAGACAAAAAGCAGATTACAGAAAAACGTATACATCTAGTCATCAAATGAATACCCAGGTGTACTGTCCGCTTCTACAAAGATAGAACATCAAGGTATCTTCTAGTCTACATTTGTTTAAAATTTAAGAAAATTATAAAAACAAAGTTCCAAGATCTGAGCTGTATTATTATAGGAAAACCTGCTGGTTGCATATGTGAAAACAAAGACTTATATCAGATGCAAATTTACCACCTGCACAGTAAATGAACTGCTGATCAAAGGTTTTGTTTTCCCTATGCAGATAGAACAACCCCTCAACATTCTAAATCAGAAACTTCAAGTGTCTAACCATTTTGTGCTATATAGCCACATCTTATCTCCAACCTCATTGGAGATCTCAAAGAAAGGTTTTCTCGTGGCATAGCTCACATGGTCTTACATCCAACAAAAATATATTCATAAATAAAAAAATAAAAAAAGCAAAAAAGGGGCAGATTGGTATCGGAGTGACAGATGGAATAGAAATAAAGTAAAAAAAAAGACAAAAGTAAACCACAGAATCATAATCTTGTTTTCAGTAATAGAGTTGGTCATTCTGAACATGCATAAAAATTCGAAGTCTCTAACTCTTGTACAGACTGAGCTGATATGATGGAAAAATTTCTCGGATAGAGAGAAATATGGATAAATAAAGGGAATGATAAGCCGGAGATTGTTGATTCTCAAATACACAATACAACTTGACATACCCAAGTTTTGTATCAAATTTTAAAATTCTAGGTTAAGTAGTTCCTGAGAAATCTTTGACACACAAAAAAAAGTTTACACACAGACAAACAGACAGAAGAAGCAAAAACTATATACCCCCTAATACTTAGTACGCCGGGGGTATAAAAATCATGCATTTTGAGTATCTGTTATGATCAACTCATTGAGTCAATTCTTACAGATACCCACAATATATGATTTTATGGATTATTATTAAAAAATCAATAATTTTACGCCAACCCCAGATTTCCACAATTTTTAGTATACATGTATGTAAGGTGCAAATCTGGGGTAGCTTTCATACGGAGATGTTTCCATGATGTCTTCTAAAAAAAAACTAAACCAACCTGTAGCATCATCGGCATCTTGCATACTGTCTTCATCATACATTTCTGCATCATAGTCAACATTGGCAGCATACTTGGACTTCTTGGACCGCCGCTCTTCTAAAAGAGAGTAAAAAAATAAATAAATGGGCATCTTGCATGCCTCTTCATAATAGTCATCCTCACCGTCAACATTGGCAGCTTACTTGGTATTCTTCGTGCTGCTCTTCTGAAATACAGTATAGAAAAAATAAGGTTTGTAAAAAAAAATAAAAAAAATAGAAATACAAGGGTATGCTAAGCCTAATGATGTCACACGCTAGTGATCTTAAAGACAGGCAGAGGCTATCCGCACAACGCGGATGACATCGCTTATCTGCATGATGGTCATGCCAATTTGTGGCATTATCGGCAAGACAGTAGTGCATAAAGGAATACACCACAAGGAGCGGAACAGTGTAACGTTTGTAACTGGCACCAAGACAATCCTAAGTTTTGGTAATGCACTAGTCATTTGTAACTACGGCCCACCCACCCCCGGGGAATAGCAGGGACTTTGACTTTCCTTCCAGCAAACCCATGCCAAAAGCCCTGTTATGCGGGGGTGTACAGATGGTAAAATCTCTGCCATAAGACCCCCCCTGCGGTGACTTAAGACATGGCTATAATCCCTGCTATTTTGCTAGGAAAACAAAACTACCAAATTCGCTGCGGGGGCAAGCTGATATTAAAATCCCGGCTCTTTTCCTCAGCTATTCCCGACCCTCCCCCTTGGGTGATGGGGCTGTGGTTACAAATGTGCATTTGAATACTAAACTTTGAAAGACTTGTTCATTTTGTGGACTATGTCCCTTATGTGTATTTCTTGCCCTCTTTATTCTGTCTATATATAACTAAAAATAATCTGGCGAACCCGTTGTTGATTATTACTCAATGACTGGACTGAAAACCCCCAGTGACAGAAACCTGAGATAAAGATGAAGAGATAAGAAAGTCCACCAAGCGGTCACTTTTGATTGACGCGCCTCTACCTGTGGCTCCACCTACTTCCGCCATTTTGTTTTTTTACTCTAATTGAAGACAATTTCAACGCTATAAAAATCAACTTCCATCGGCGATTTTATACATCTGATGAAGCAATATTTTAGTCCTAAAGAAATGGAAAGCATTTTATCTTTCATTTATGAACCAGATTTTGAAATTTGTAGTGTTCTTATTGGGTTTTTACTCGTGTATTTTATGTTGATAAAACGATGCAATCCTTGTTGAAGGTTTCAAAATGGCGACCAAGCGTAAAATAGTCGGTACTTTTTTACTGCAACGCGTTGTTATTAATAGGCTAGGTAATTTTTAGTCAACAAAATATGAAAGAAGAAAGATGTAAAAGTCGTTTTATTTGTAAATTAGCACTCAGCGCGTGACTGCGTTTGGGTTATGATCGTATAAATATTGACTATTTTTGTAATTTTAGGAAAATCTGTTCCGTCCGATCTCAAAACGATGCGTTTTATTTTTCATTATAAGGCTTCCATGAATGACATTTTTTTGATAAACATCATCAATATTCTTAAAGAACAATGTCTTATAAATCGTTTTATTGCCCTTTGATACTGTTTGGGTATTTTTGACAGGGTCAAATCTCCCGAATTAAGCAGCTGTTTTTCACAACTTTTCGCGCTTTTGAATTTAAAATGGCGATATTTTCTACACCTTGTTTGGCATTGCAAATAAGATGAAAAAGTTACATTTTGAAACCCAATGTCTGTATAGTGACAGTATATAATTGTAGATCTATTTAGATAACAAATATTACGGCACATCAACCTGGAATATCTAAAATGTTTCAAAAATTGTAATAAATTCTTACCAGATACCGAAATTTCATAAATCCATTCAACATGCGTGATCTATCGACTTATCCACACTCCACGTTTTGCACGTGCAGAAAAGGCTTCGTATCTGATCATATTTTTGGCGCCCTTATTACACTGCATACGTTTTTTTTTCGTAGATGACCGCGCAACCCAGATATCGACGCATACGAATTAGTACACTCGGAACAATTGTACGTTTTAGCCTTAGCACTATTTTCACTATTGTCACTTTTTTTGGCTTTCTGCATTTTTTGTCGATGGTTCATCATCGTCCGTGAGTTCAATTTCACTACACGTATAATCACCTAGCAAAGAATCAAGATCAATATCATCATCCCAATGTAAAAAATCGTCTTTTCCGTAAGACATTCTGACGCGCGTTTAACGTAAATTGCGAATTTGAAATGCCTTGAACTGTCGGAGTTAAAGCTTAAATATGCATTTTATTTTAATTAGCGCTTTGTTCACTAATTATCGTTTCTTTTTTCGGCGTTAAATATGATCGGCGATTATTTAATCTAAAGATAATCCGTAAATAATTGTTTCAAATGTGTCCAGTCGCGTAGATAATAAGCATAATTAAAAACGAATTAATTTGCGGGAGAAAAAAACAACAACAACGGCTTTTACAAATCGTAGGACAAAGGATAATAATTATATAAATTATGAACCGTAAATAAATAACTCTTTTTAACAAAGATACCGGGCGTGTTTAGTATCTATTTGTTGGAAATTCGAAGGCCTATTTAACAAAAATAAATATTTCTACTATTATCTAGATAATAGCGAACCAAACGAAGAAAATATTAACAATATATTTTTGCTAATATACAAACTTTCAGAACAGATTCAGCGGCCGATAAAAATATTGATTTTTTCCCTCGATTTACCTGTCTACCTGAGCGACAGTCATAGCGGGGTAAAATATCGATGTTCAATAGCAGTTTCAAATCTCTGTATAGTATATATCTCTGCAGAAACTAGGATGTAATAACAGTAAGTCACTAAAATACTTCATTTGGAAGGGCGTCAACTGAAAAATGGCATTTCTGTTGCTGCAATAAACCTGTACCTTTATCCTTTTTGTCTCTTTTACTACCACCCATTATTTTTAAAGAAATAAGAGGGCTATTTAAGTTGTGATTACAAATTTGCTTCTCACTGCATTTTCATTCTCACGAAAGTGAGTCTTGAAGTCGGTGTCGTAAAGTCGTAAAATCCGGCTGGGTATATAAGCCTAACCAAGCCGAACACACAGCGCACAATATGAGCAAACAAAAGAATGCCAGAATAGATGATATAATTAACTTAGACAATTCCTCCAGGACAATTTTCAAGCTTGTCAATAACCAATGGAAATCCTCCAGTTCTGGCTGTGAATGGTACACCACAGTTTCTGTCACTGGGTTTTCAGTCCAGTCTAGTCAACGGGTTCGCCAGAGTTGTGAGAGTTCAAGACAACTCTGTCCAAAGACAACTCGGCCCTGGACAATCCGGGAGGGATGGGCAGCCCATTTCAAGAAACTGGCCACACCACTGGAAAGTGAATATTTTGATAAAAACTACAAAGAGTTGGTGGACTTTGGTGTCAGTGCAATAACAAGGTTATGTGAAACAGAGGACAGACCGGTTTTCCCGTAAGTGAGAAAAAAGTAGTGGCAGCACTGAGAAAGTTAAAGAATAAAAAAAGTGGCTGATGCCATGGGCTTAACAGCTGACCACTTCAAACTGGGAGGGTGTGATTTTGTGCAATTTCTGACAGCTTTTCTCAACTACCTGATTAGTGCAAAGAAGGTGTGTCCCGTGTTGAAAGAGGGGCCAATGATTTCAATCTTCAAGAAGGGGGGCACTTGTGATCCAGGAAACTAAAGGGGTATAACCGTAAAACTATTTCTTTTAAAAGTTTTGGAGCATATCTTAAACACAAGGCATAACGAGATCTTCCTATGTACACAATCAAGGCTCCAGCATGGCTTTACAGAAGGGTGTTCTTCATCAATGCTTCGGTTTATATTGTCGGAGTGTATCCTGGAATCAAGACTTATGGCTCACCACACTGGATACACAGAAAGCGTTAGACGTCGTGGACTATAATTCATTCCTACGGCGGCTTTATCTGGACGGTAACCATGGGGATGATTGGCTCTTAGCTGGCATCCATGGGGATGATTGGCTACTATACAACCTGTATACTGATCGTTCATTAAGGACCAAGTGGGCTTGAGGCTTATCACATCCGATTAACATCAAAATCCCACAAGAAAATCCATGTTCTACATGGGCGTGTCCTTTCAACCATACAATAACATACTGCTGCTACAACTAGAAGAAAGGAGTAAAGATAGGATCAATCAGCATTCCTCGCTACTGTCGCTGATGACACTAGCTATTCTGTCTTCATTGTTGTTGGAATTGCAAGTGATGGTATGGGACGTTTAAGGCAATGCAGGAAGAGATAGATTCTTCGTCAACCCGTATAACGATAGGATAGGCGATAGCACAAATACCATACACCTTGGTACAATCCAAATATCGAAAAAAGAGATAAATATAGGAAGGAAGACAGCCTATGCCTATTAGGCGGATTTTCATGGGGGTGGAGTTTGAAAGAGGTCTACACCTCTAGGGATTACTATAAATATTCATTTCCCACTAGCTATAGTACAGTGGAATTCTCTCCAAGAGTCTGTTGCAAGCTTGCAGAATCTTGAGGCCTTCAAGGCCGCAGTCTGCAAGCTGCAGCATTCTCGCCCATAGATCCCCTCATGCTTGTTTATATCTGATTTTAACTATTCTTATCTATTTTAACCCATCACCTGTTTTTATTCTTCACTTTTATGCTTTTAAACCTCTGTACTATATTTCTTCTTTTCCTGTCTGATGCTAACAGACGATGCGCTACCCTGCCTAGAATGTCCGCGAGGGCGTATGGCAGGATAGATAGATAGATAGATAGATAGATAGATAGATAGATAGATAGATAGATACCATCACAAAATGGGTATACGTAGGTCATTCAAAAATTAAATAAATAAGCATAAAGCTTTGGTATTTCTTTGGTGGTGTTTTAAATAGCTATCTATATACATGTTTGTCACGATAAAAAATGTACTTTTGCTGTTTGTGGGGTTTGGATAATTTGTTTGATTTCTTTTAAATGTTTAGTTGAGCATAATAGGTATTTGGAAACTCTTACACAGGAGTAAACATGACATGTTTACTGCATTGTGAAGGATATCTATGTATGTTAGACACGGCAAAAAATATTTGTGCCATGAAGAGTTTTATGCTCAATTGTGATATTTTAACAGTCTTTTTGTGTTATGGTATTTGTTGATTTGTGGCGTGGAAATTGGCATTATGTGCAGTTTAATTGGATTCTGTACTGGGCTCAGATTCGTGTTTTATCAGTTTGCCATAAATGGTTTCTGAGAGTGACACGGCTTTAACGAAAACATGAAGTCCGGGGATTTGAATCATATGATTTACACCTTGAGGTATAATCCAGAGAAAATTTGTATTGCCGATTTTATGGTTAGCAATATAGCTTTTTGCAAGCTGATCTGGGTGTGGGTGTCAGTGGATGTGCATTTAGAATTGTTATTCACTTGCTCACGGTGGGTTATTCACATGTTCTGATGAATGGTTTTGGAATATATGATGGAAAACGGTATGGTTTTCAGGGAAATGTTCACAAACTTATGCGTATAAATAGGCAGCTTATTTTGTGTGGAATCAATATGAATTATCGGAAGAATGTAAAGATTGGGCATGAATTTGAGATGTTTGGATATGGGTTTATCTGGTACACCTGGTTATGGTCAGCGCCAGTCTGAGTAGTCGGCCGTCGGTAAGTTATAACAGTTCATAAATATACATTTTGTACAGTGAGATTGTATAGCCATAATAATGTAGCTCATTATGGTGGAAAGCACATTGATAGGGTTGTAAAAATGAAGATTTCTATATTTCTGCACGCTACGTTGCCGTGAAGCGGCATTGGTTTAGTTTTTATGTATTAAATTTCGCGTAAGAATGACATTGCGCGGTATGTATGTCAACCAAAGTTGTAAAATGGAAATTTCTGTTATGTGCTACGTTACTTGTAGCGACGTTATTGTCATTGACGTACATTTAGTTTCATGTTATGTTTTGTTATCTAATCATCTCATCATAAAGGAAGTTAATGTTGACTCGGAACAAAGCTGTAAGACTGGAAATTTCAGATTTTAAGTTTTACGTTATAGTAACGTAACGCTTAGATTTGACGTTAATGACGTCATTAAGAATATTCGCTATTACTGAAATTAGTGATGTCATTTAAGAAAGGTTTAATATTGTAACAAGATTGTCTCGCAAGATTTATCGTATTCTGAGAAATGGCTTTCTATGAATTTGGTCATAGATTGGCAGGACCAATTCCTGGGTGAGGAATTGTGGATGCATGTCGGAGATTTGCTTGTGATGTCGCTGGGAAAGGAACTAGGGTTAGTTCGCGACATATGTGGTTTAACTGTATCGTACATGTGAATAAATGTTTCAATGTAGATACTGGAGTATTATGGTTTATATGTATAGTACAAGCAATCTAGCGAATAAACTAATACAGTTCCGGGGTACGGAATTGTGGGAGGTTATTTGCAATTGGATGTTGTGACGTGCATAGCTGCAGGAGATTTCGTTATGATAAATTGCGACACTATCAGTTATTTTGTTGTTAAGACACAGTTACTTTATTTCAGGCCTTGAAGCTGAAATTGTAATCTATGGACGTAATCTGAATTCCTGAAACTAAACTGGGCTAAACTATATGATGGGGCAGTGACGGTATAAACGGGACGATATAAAAATCATTGGTGTTTGATTTACAATGGACGGGCGTGGTCTACAGTTCGTTTTGGGAACACTGGACTGTTTTGCAAGCAGTGGTGTCGAGTGTACTAGTGAGACGAACGTGTGACAGTATACCCGGAGATGCCAATGGGAAAGTGTGTGGGACATTGATGAACAAAGGACGTATTTTTTTTTTTTTTTTTTTTTTTTTTTCTTTTCTCAGTAATTTCTTTTTGTAATCTCTTTCTATCTTTTTTCTCCTTCTTTGCTTCTCACTTTAAACATCATTATAAATAAACCATCATAATTTGAAAATTCTGTTTAATTGAACCCTCCCATAGATTTGCTGGTCATTCATAGCAGGAAGCGTATACCCTTGGTCATTCGATACATGATTTGTTGGGCACAACAAGCCATTGTATCCTCTGACTTTATATTAAGTAGAGTCAGTCCGTGACATTTGGTGTCAGAAGTGGGATACGCCCAACATTTCTGCATTGGATATCAGTAACTCTTGGAGGTGTTTATATATGCTAGGATTTAGAGAACCAAATGTGAATCACAGTGAAATTCTCTAGTGTACCAAAGTAAGCAATGCTTAAGCAAAATAAAAGTAATTGTTTAAAATAATGCAAATGTAAACTCTAAAATTTCATTGTTCTGGTATATGTTACAGTCACACTGTCACTTAAGAACAAGATATCAAAGTATATTTCAGTTATGAGGGCCGATGGTTAGACTGATGGGAGTCCTCCGATAATTCATATTCCCGTCGACCGACTGTCAGGGTTGGCGAGCACCAGAGACGGGGTGTACCAGTGAAGCACCAGGTGATCCTGAAATTTGAGGTTTGTCAATTGAACGGTTTGTTTAAGGTATTCATGAGTATGGGCTTACTTTTGTAAATTGTTACGCAACAGTTACAGGCATTAGTTGATTGTGGTAGAATGTCTGGGTGATTCTTAATGGGTTATTAAGAATAGGTTGCGTTGAGGCAATTGGTAAACAAAAGTTGAAGCTTGGTAAGCATTGGGTTTTGCTTATTTATTGATGTGAATACTGTGAAGTTTACGTTGTTCAGAATCAATTGATAACTCAGATTTCGTTTTATTGTGACCATCCTTACAAACAGTAATAATTTTTCGAAAGGGAAATAATCATGGATGTAGTTAAAGAGTTAACCAAAGTGGGAAAAGATTTAGGTCTTGAAGGTGAAGCACTTAATGCGTTTGTTTCAGAGCAACAAGTAATACTACGTGATGAACGTCAAGCGGCACGTGATGCAGAACGTGAGCGTCGAGAAGCAGAGCGCGAAAAAGAAAAAGCAGAACGCGAAATCCGCGAGATGGAATTAAGAGCTGAACGCGAACGCCATGAGCGCGAGTTAAAAGCTAAAGCTGATGAACAAGAAAAGCAGCGTGAAATTAAGGAGTATGAATTACAACTTAAGAAACAGGAAATTGAACTGAAGCGGAATGAGTTGCTAGCGCAAGAAGCTGAAAAGGTAAGACAGAAAGAATTAAAAGAACAAGAGTTAGAAACCCAGAAAGAATTAAAAGAGCGTGAACTGGAAGTACAATACAGGCATGCAAATGAAGAAATGGAGCTTAAGGCAGATGAGGAGCGTAAGATCAGAAATGCAGATAGGGCTAAGTATGAGGCAGAAATTGCATTGCGACAACAGGAGATTGCATTGGAACGAGAGAGGTTAGTAGCAGAGAGAGACAGGTTAGGAGCAGAGAGAGAGAAATTAGAACGTGAGTATGAAATGCAGATTGAATTACAGGACAGAAGACATTTCGCAGAAATGGAGAGGATCACAGCGCAAAGGGCGGAGAGGCCAATCCCAGCGCCAAGAGACACTATTAAGGCAAGAACGCCTAAAATCCCGGCATTTAATGAAGGTAAGGACGAAATGGATGCATATTTACTTAGGTTTGAACGGTATGCTACAGCACAAGGGTGGAAAAGAGAATCATGGGCAACTGATTTGAGTGCGTTATTACAGGGTAAAGCGTTAGATGTGTACGCATTGATGCCACAGGAGGATGCAATGGACTATGACAAGTTGAAGTGTGCATTGTTACAAAGGTATCAATTAACAGAGGAAGGATTCAAGCGTAAGTACAGAAAGTGTAGACCAGAAACCGGTGAAACGTTTCAGCAGTTTTCAGCACGGTTGAAGAGCTACTTTACAAGATGGATAGATATGTCAGGTATTCCTAAAACTTTTGAAGGTTTGCAGGATCTCATGTTGAGAGACCAGTTTACATTTATTTGTAACAGAGAACTGGAGTTATTTCTACGGGAGAGAGAACCAACTTCGTTGGAGCAAGCTAGTAAATTGGCGGATTCCTACAAGGAAGCTAGGTATGTGGATATTGTTAATTTGACCTTCAAGAATGACAGAGGTAGATCTCGTTCTAATTCAGCATCCAGATCAAGGTCACCAGTGAAAAGAGACCAGATTCCTAATAATCAAAACTCATATGGAAGAGGAAGAGGTAAATACTATCCAGGTTTGAAATGTTATAATTGTGGTGGAACACATTACAAGAGGGAGTGTCCGGAACTAAAACCCGGTATCATGAAAGTAGGTGCGGTAGGACATAGAGGTAGATCACCTACAAAGAAAGTTACTTTTCAGAGCAAAGATTCGGAGGTACAGACTACATATGAAGACAGTCATGAGGATACAACAACAGATGTTAAGAAATGTGGAGCTTGCTTGACGTATACAAATACTGTCAGTTATTCCAAAGCAGCAATGGAGAGTAAGGATAACATACATGAGAAACACCAAGTAAGTGTGAGTTCAGTATCATCTCTTTCAGAACTTAGTACTGTACAAGGAATGGTTGAAGAGAAATCGGTTGAGGTTTTACGAGATACTGGATGTTCGGGCGTGATAGTAAGTAAACATGTAGTCCCGGAAGGTGCATATACAGGAAGAAATCAAACTATGGTAATGGTAGATTATTCTACAAGAGTTGTACCGGAAGTGAAGGTAAACATTGACACACCATATTACAAAGGGGAAGTATTGGCACTATGTGTGGAAAAGCCATTGGTTGATTTAATCATAGGTAATATTCCAGGTGCACGGGAACGCAACAAACCGGATATAGACTGGGTGCCAACATTAGCAGTGCAAACTAGGGCACAGAAGAAACAGGAAGGAACACATGTGAGTATGAAGACACCAGAAATAGTTATACAAGAAGTTACACCGGATCAAATTCGGAAGGCCCAGAATGAAGATCAGAGTTTGAAGGTAATGAAGGCACGGTGTGAAGCCAAGGAGTGTCTTAAGAATGCATCATATTTTATTAAAAATAACTTGATGTACCGGAAGTTTAGCTCGCCGAACATTGAGCGAGGTAGGTTATTTACACAACTTATAGTGCCACAGCAATTTCGCAAAACAGTAATGAAGTTGGCTCACGAGTCAATAATGGCAGGTCATTTAGCTGTTAAACGAACCATACAAAAGGTTCTCTCAGAATTTTATTGGCCAGGCATCAGTAGCGACATAAAACGATTTTGTCAGTCATGTGACATTTGTCAACGTACTGTACCCAAGGGTAAGATAATTCGAGCACCCTTAGGAAAGATGCCTAGAATAGATGTACCATTCAAGAGAGTTGCAACTGATTTGATAGGACCTTTGAAACCTGTGACATACAGTAAGAACCGGTTCATGCTCACTGTAGTTGACTATGCGACAAGATACCCAGAAGCAGTACCACTAGCGTCGATTGACACGGAAGCTGTTGCAGATGCATTGGTAAGTATTTTTAATCAAGTTGGAGTAACCGATGAGATCAGCTCAGACTTAGGATCACAATTTACGTCATCCATTATGAAGGAAGTGAGTACTAGGATGTTTTCCAGGCGATCAGTGACGGGCCCGCACTCTACACCGTACACTAACCTGTATACCAACTTGTACACCAACCCGTACATCAACCCGTACATCGCTCTGTATACCGTCCCGTGTACCGACACGTATTCTACGGTACATGACGTATTTGTGGAACATTTCAGGTGGACGATAAACAGCATGCTGATAAGAATCTATACGGAGAAATCAGCAGATTGTGGTAAGTTACCATTTATCATTTACAGAAACATGGAGAGTCAGAATGGCCGAGATGGAGATTGTGTGGCAACGTTGCCAGTGGGAGCGAGTGCAGGTTTGTTACCAGAAAGATCGACAGAAGAAAAGCCGGCAAAGGATGTAACACAGTGTTATGCTCAATGTATGGTTGGTATTTTCAGCTCCGACGTTAACGAGACCGACACCGGAAGTTGTAGTTTAGAGACAAGATATCATCCAGGTTTAAGATTTAACGAGAGTTTGGCAGGTAGACAATATCTTACTTTCACAGGTTGGGTACACATTTGTATCAGTATAATGTTGTTCCTTACTTCCCAATGTCCAGGAGATATATTGGCATTCATGGTTTGGTTTTTGTCGATATGTAATAACGTGATCACGTTTGTTGCGGTGGTTACCGTGGCGTTGCGGGTAGACAGTATTGTAACTGACCGGCATACATCTTTTATTTGGGTAAGTGTAGTCAGTGTAATGACTAACTGGTGGCTGTGGCCGCATAGACGGAAGCCAATAATAAGGTTAATACTACATGTAGTAATGCGGAGTGTTCCAGTGACGTTGAATGGAAATATGTAAGATGGAAAGCAAGGAAGGCGGAACAGACTATTTGTCGCGTATTTAGTGGATTACGGTTAACGCCGATAGCTTTTGCTGTTTCCTCCGGAATCCGAGTATAGATCCGATTGTCATGGAAAGTTTAAGTTCGCGGTAATCGGGGTACGGTTCTTGAAAGTATAATCTTCTAAATATGACTTCAATTAGTGTTACTCTGTGAAACATGAGTATTGTGCATTAAGGTTATCTATTTGTTGCGTATGTAGTGAATCAAGGGCAAGAAAGCAGCTTTGCAGTTTCCTCCGAGATCCGAGTATGTTCCATTTATCATAAAAGATTTAGATTGCGATACGTGGAAGCAGGTTTTTGCAAGTATGATTCTCTAGATATGACTTCATTTAGTAAATTTTTTATCGCGTAGATCTAGTGTTACGCATTTTTGAGATGCTTCACACTTCAAAAGGGGGAAGGTATGTCACGATAAAAAATGTACTTTTGCTGTTTGTGGGGTTTGGATAATTTGTTTGATTTCTTTTAAATGTTTAGTTGAGCATAATAGGTATTTGGAAACTCTTACACAGGAGTAAACATGACATGTTTACTGCATTGTGAAGGGTATCTATGTATGTTAGACACGGCAAAAATATTTGTGCCATGAAGAGTTTTATGCTCAATTGTGATATTTTAACAGTCTTTTTGTGTTATGGTATTTGTTGATTTGTGGCGTGGAAATTGGCATTATGTGCAGTTTAATTGGATTCTGTACTGGGCTCAGATTCGTGTTTTATCAGTTTGCCATAAATGGTTTCTGAGAGTGACACGGCTTTAACGAAAACATGAAGTCCGGGGATTTGAATCATATGATTTACACCTTGAGGTATAATCCAGAGAAAATTTGTATTGCCGATTTTATGGTTAGCAATATAGCTTTTTGCAAGCTGATCTGGGTGTGGGTGTCAGTGGATGTGCATTTAGAATTGTTATTCACTTGCTCACGGTGGGTTATTCACATGTTCTGATGAATGGTTTTGGAATATATGATGGAAAACGGTATGGTTTTCAGGGAAATGTTCACAAACTTATGCGTATAAATAGGCAGCTTATTTTGTGTGGAATCAATATGAATTATCGGAAGAATGTAAAGATTGGGCATGAATTTGAGATGTTTGGATATGGGTTTATCTGGTACACCTGGTTATGGTCAGCGCCAGTCTGAGTAGTCGGCCGTCGGTAAGTTATAACAGTTCATAAATATACATTTTGTACAGTGAGATTGTATAGCCATAATAATGTAGCTCATTATGGTGGAAAGCACATTGATAGGGTTGTAAAAATGAAGATTTCTATATTTCTGCACGCTACGTTGCCGTGAAGCGGCATTGGTTTAGTTTTTATGTATTAAATTTCGCGTAAGAATGACATTGCGCGGTATGTATGTCAACCAAAGTTGTAAAATGGAAATTTCTGTTATGTGCTACGTTACTTGTAGCGACGTTATTGTCATTGACGTACATTTAGTTTCATGTTATGTTTTGTTATCTAATCATCTCATCATAAAGGAAGTTAATGTTGACTCGGAACAAAGCTGTAAGACTGGAAATTTCAGATTTTAAGTTTTACGTTATAGTAACGTAACGCTTAGATTTGACGTTAATGACGTCATTAAGAATATTCGCTATTACTGAAATTAGTGATGTCATTTAAGAAAGGTTTAATATTGTAACAAGATTGTCTCGCAAGATTTATCGTATTCTGAGAAATGGCTTTCTATGAATTTGGTCATAGATTGGCAGGACCAATTCCTGGGTGAGGAATTGTGGATGCATGTCGGAGATTTGCTTGTGATGTCGCTGGGAAAGGAACTAGGGTTAGTTCGCGACATATGTGGTTTAACTGTATCGTACATGTGAATAAATGTTTCAATGTAGATACTGGAGTATTATGGTTTATATGTATAGTACAAGCAATCTAGCGAATAAACTAATACAGTTCCGGGGTACGGAATTGTGGGAGGTTATTTGCAATTGGATGTTGTGACGTGCATAGCTGCAGGAGATTTCGTTATGATAAATTGCGACACTATCAGTTATTTTGTTGTTAAGACACAGTTACTTTATTTCAGGCCTTGAAGCTGAAATTGTAATCTATGGACGTAATCTGAATTCCTGAAACTAAACTGGGCTAAACTATATGATGGGGCAGTGACGGTATAAACGGGACGATATAAAATCATTGGTGTTTGATTTACAATGGACGGGCGTGGTCTACAGTTCGTTTTGGGAACACTGGACTGTTTTGCAAGCAGTGGTGTCGAGTGTACTAGTGAGACGAACGTGTGACAGTATACCCGGAGATGCCAATGGGAAAGTGTGTGGGACATTGATGAACAAAGGACGTATTTTTTTTTTTTTTTCTTTTCTCAGTAATTTCTTTTTGTAATCTCTTTCTATCTTTTTTCTCCTTCTTTGCTTCTCACTTTAAACATCATTATAAATAAACCATCATAATTTGAAAATTCTGTTTAATTGAACCCTCCCATAGATTTGCTGGTCATTCATAGCAGGAAGCGTATACCCTTGGTCATTCGATACATGATTTGTTGGGCACAACAAGCCATTGTATCCTCTGACTTTATATTAAGTAGAGTCAGTCCGTGACAATGTTTGTGTAATGTCACCAGAACCAGAACTTTCTAGGCAACTGCAATGTTCATACAGCCCCACGCGTGTTAATGTTGCTTAGCAACGCTAGAACCTATGCGATTTCGGTTCTATGCATTTTCCATATATTTTGGTTGCTAGGCAACGAAATATATTATCTAAGATTTGCATTTTATAGCAAGTAGTTTGCAAAGCGTCAATGGCAGATACAAATGGGCGTATGAATATTCAATTAAACAAACTAGATGTCAAATTGTAGCAGAAATTGTATCTCTACCCCCATTTTTCACCCTTCGATCGAGAAATTTTAGTCATTTTTTCAACTTTGATTGGGTATCATTTAAAATATATGAATCAGATTGCATTATCTTGAACTTTAAATGCAACTATTTTAAGTTCGGTGTAAGAAAATAAAGTGAATACGTTTAATTTGGTTTTCCTGTCGCCATGGCAACGGTTTTAAAAGTCGTGGCCAAGTGCCTTTACACAGTGTTCTATTGTTGCTAGGCAACAGGAAGTAGAGCATGTGATTAGGTGTTGAACTGTCTCGCAGAGGGCGAATTGAATTTATGTTTCAAGAAAACTAAATCAAACTGTAATAACGTGTTCAAACAAAAATTATGGCCAATATTGCATTACTTATTGAATGACCCTCGTATTTGGTCTACCTTTGTAGTTCCGAGGTTGTTCCATGGTCTTGAGGCATTATTACACACAAAAAGATACTGAGTGTCTTGAAAGATTTCAGAGACAGTGTCTTAAACAAATTTAGGGTCCTCCTGATAAGACAGCAACTACAGTTTGTTTAGCCCTTTTAGGGATTTTGTTCCTGGAAGCTGTTGTACATAAAACTGCTCTGGCTACTTTGTCAACATGATTAGACATATCTATTTATAGGTACAATTGAAAATGACATAGCTGTAAGGCAAATACTAATGAAAGATGTTAATGATAAAAGTTGGTTTATGTTTGTAAGGAGCACATTCGATTTGTATAATCTTCCATCCATATTTTAATTATCAAATGATACTCCCTCAAAAAATGAATGGAAAAGAAGTATGAACAATGCAATAAATTAGGCTATTTAATCTAGTTGGGAATAGGACATTAGAAGTAAAACATCACTAAAGTACATAAACACTGACACCCTCAAAGTCGGCAAGTGCTATCATGTCTTGTCTACAGTTCGTAACGGCATTCATTACAGTAGAAGGACGCAACTGAAGTGTATGTTGTTAACAGGAACATATCAGGGAAACAAAGCAGCCTTTCATCAATACCAAGTGGACCCAACCTGTAGAATATGGTCAGTATCTCCAGAGACTAGGAAGCACTTTGTTAGTGAATGTTCTTTTTTCAACCCAGAAAGATCAGTATTCATATTCCCAGCTCGCAGTTACAAAACCCTGAGTTTTTGACGCAATTAACTTTTGACGCTTCTGAAGTGCTAGTAAATATGCGATTTACAGGGAATTAAGGTCTGTGAATCTAGTACTTTTAAAAGTGGTATCATCTTGGTTAACTCCTGACAGTATGTCGACTCATTTAGACCAACAATATTTCACTGAAGTACCTCTTTCTCTATACATTTCATTGCTGTGCATTAAGAAAGAGATAGCAGGGCGTGGGCGTGTTATAGCTAAACAGGTACATGTATACCAGGTGTATATGCAATAGTTTTTTTTTTATCAGTTTACATGGTGTAGGAACATTGTAACAACAGAATGCATTTAGATTTCATATGTAGCTAATTTGAATGGGGTATGCGTGCATTCATTCATTCCAGACTTGCACATAAATTGTGCCATTTTATGTTTGCGAAAATCATACAATCTTTGAGACATCCATGTGAAAATGCTTTTGCATATACATGTACTGAAATTAAAGTACAGATCAGTTGTGTGGTAGTCGCCAATGGCATGGACATATTTTGTTTCCTCTGTGCTTTTTAAAACCTGATTCGTGAAGTATTTTATCATATTCTTTGGCTACATAACTTGGGTTTATGGTCTACCTGTTTGGAAGCTAATGCCATATTTTCTCATGACTTTGCTCAGTACTTGTCATTTTTAGCAATGATATACAAGTAACTCCCAAAATAATTTATGAAAATAACGTCTCTTATTAAGCATC
Organism: Rugalucina vietnamica; assembly: GCA_964017185.1. Lineage (NCBI taxonomy): Eukaryota > Metazoa > Mollusca > Bivalvia > Lucinida > Lucinidae > Rugalucina > Rugalucina vietnamica. The sequence continues at coordinate 52,199,022 of OZ024869.1, forward strand.
AAACTTTTGAGATGAGCTTTAGGGAGTCTAAGACCCATGTTTAAAAATCACAACACTGTTGGAACTTTTACGCGGTTAACCGGGGATGGAGAGTTAGTGAATAGCAGATCAAGGGTCTTGTCATTACGGGTGTGAACATTCACAACTTGGAATAGGCGGTGGTCTTGAGCAATTTCCAAAAGTTGACACTGTACTGGCCTTTGCGGTACCCCCTCGGGTACCTGCATGGTGCTCCACTCAATACAATGAGTCGTTTGCTCAGGGAAATGTGCCAGATGATTGGCGACAGGCAAATGTAGCCCCGGTATTTAAAAAAGGTGAGAAATATGACCCAGCAAATTATAGACCGGTGTCGCTAACTTGCATCTGTTGCAAGACTCTTGAGCATATAATAGTCAGCAACATTAACAAGCATCTTTCCCTCGAAAATATTCTTGCTGACTGCCAGCATGGCTTCCTGCGAAACCCAGCTGGTTCAGTTCTTTCATTACATGGTTAGTAACCTGGACCGAGCTCAGAACTGGGGTCACAGACAAACAGATGATATCATTATGGATTTCGCAAAGGCCTTTGACAAGGTGCCACACAGGAGACTACTCTACAAACTGCACTACTACGGGATTAGAGGATCTACTCACCAGTGGATCGCTTCGTGGCTTTCTGAGCGCTTTCAAAAAGTGGTGTTAGATGGTCAAGCCTCAGATCCAGTCCCTGTCCCATCTGGTGTCCCATCTGGTGTCCCTCAAGGATCGGTCCTTTTCTTGATCTTTATAAATGATCTTCCAGACAATATCAGAGCGTCTGTTCGCCTCTTTGCTGATGACTGTGTTTTGTATAGAAATATTAAAACCCTCACAGATTGTCAGATATTACAGGATGACCTGAATAGCCTAGGACAATGGGAGGCCGATTGGCAAATGAAATTCAATGTTGCCAAATGTCATTCAATGAGGGTGACTCGGCACCTCCCTAGCAATCAAATACACTTTAACTACTCGCTGCATCAACAAACATTGGAACAGATTGAGTCCGCCAAATACCTTGGAATTACTATTACTGACAACTTGGAATGGGGTCAAAATGTTTCTGAAATTTCTTCTAAAGCAACTAAGACTTTGGGTTTTCTTCGGCGAAATTTGGCACTTGCACCTCAGCATACGAAGGAAGTTGCATACCAAACATTGGTTCGCCCTCAAATATCAGCTCGAGTATGCAGCTCCTATTTGGCATCCCTATAATGAAACTGAGACGAAAAAGGTGAAGACAGTGCATAAGACAGCAGCTAGGTGGGTCTGCAGGCGATGGCATAATACCAGTAGCGTCGATGACATACTTAAGGATGTTCGCTGCCAATGAAAAAGTATTCAAACTTTTTTCTAACCACTCTTTTTTGATTCCAAAATACAACACAAGACATTTGAAAACAAAATAAATATAGGGTAGTGTGCATTTTATCAAGCTACAGGCGTCTGAATGAGACCTCTGAGCACCATGTTTTAAATTTGGTAGAATTAATTTAATTTTTAATTCTTTGAAACATACCTGTCTTGAACAAACATGCACCTAGAATGCTTTCAAAAGTCATAATATTTACGTAACGCAGACTATTTTGGACCAAAACCATAGAAAAATTAGCAACTTGGAGTGGATGACAAAATTTTACGATTCCTTTTTCAACCCTACCCCCATACTTGAAAAGTTGGAAAAAATCAATATTTTGGAATGTGCCAAATTCATATTAATAAAATTTTGTTGATTCAAACTTTTTCTTGTATTTTCACACAACATAGAACTTGGTAATATTGTTCAAATAAAAGAAAGAAATATATAGGGTAGTGAGCATATAAGAGAGAACCAACAACTTGAAAATCGCCATTTTCAGCCTTTCTTCGGCTGTTTTGTTTCTAAAAGCCAATTTCATAAAACCACCTAAAATTTTAAAACCAGCACACTAAAGACAAAAAGACTGACTTAGAAGACCATGTACACATATACTGCCGCTAAAATAAACATCGAACTAGCGCAATTAATTTTAAAATGTGTAATATTCAAGTTTAATCTACCCTACCCCCTAAATTTTACTGACAACTAAAATTTTCTGAAAAGTTGCAGAAAATGGGGTGAAAAAATGAAGTTTCTTAGATTGACAATTTTCATGGCTCATTCAATGCATATCATCAATATGTATTCAAATATAAAATATTAGGAAAATATCTGCAACCGTTTACGAGATATTCAAGAAAAGAAAAACCGGAAGGTCCGAAATGTCAAATGTTAGCAGCGAACATCCTTAATGATCTCGACTGGCCATCCCTGGAGGACCGCAGGCTAAAGTCTTCCTTAACTTTCTTTTACATGATTCACTCCGGTACAGATGACTCTTGACAAAGATAAATATCTGACCCCGGCACCCACATTAAGATCTACCAGGGTATCTCATGATTCACAGTACACAAGATACATGTCCTATAGCGATGCCCTGAAGAATTCATTCTTCCCAAGGACTATTCCATTGTGGAATAGTCTTCCTTCTTCAGTGGTCGCATCTAAGACCACGGAAGAATTCAAGGCTCTTATTTAGAACCAAGGGTCCAGAGGTATACGTTTTAGTATACCTCTGTCTAGCTTCTTGTAAATAGTTTTAATGGCCCATCCCGAATGTTTCCCCCATTTTGCTAAATTCAAAATTTAGACACCCACCCCACACCTGAGGTGATGATCAGAAATTGATCGACTCTGAAGAAAGGAAGAATACAGACATGCAAGAAAAATGAATCTATTCCAATTTATATTTTCAAATTTTTTACCCCTGCCTCCCCTTCGCTAGTATTTATACAGTATGTGGAGGAATGCTTCGCACATTATAACATTAATCCGTTCTTAAGACATCCTAGTAGTAGAAATTGCTTCAAAAGGGAGTTTTGGGCTTTCGAAAACAAGGCATATTTTACAGGAAATGGTCAATAACCCTTATAAACTTAAATCATCGACTTTTCTTATAGAACATCATCTGGAAACAAAATCTAATATATCTATGAACAGTGGGCGAAGTGCGGATGAGCAGGACTTAATTTTTCACAGTGAACTTCGTGTTTGAAAATGTGATGTGTAAAGTGAAACATTTTTCCCGGTTAGTATACGTTTGGCACTGAGGCTGTGTGACACATTCGGAATGCTTCTGTGTATAATGCATGGAGATTGTAAACTACAGCTGAAGGCCTGAGTCTATGTTTGGATAATACTAGTCTTTGTATCGACTATTCTGTTCATCAGTCTTTTTAGTACTATTTTAAACTGTCTATTTTCTTGGAGGTCCGCACAGCCATTTACTACTAAAACATTCAGTTCAGAAAGGCACTAGCAAAACTGACTGAACAGAACCAAAAATACAAGTCTTTTGAACTGGGTCGATTGGACCGAGTTGTCGTAATCCGAGATTTGCCTGGGCCGAGTTATCCAGGGTCGAGTGGTCCGAGTTGTCTTGAACCCCGTACGAGCTGTGCATGGGTTTTCATACCCAACGCTTGTCATTGTCGTAAATTGTTTAGCCTCACTTACGTTTATCAACTCGTGCAAGAAAAGATTTTTGTGGATTTTTCCCAGTTTGACAACGGAATATCTAAGTTGTACGAAAGTTTACACAATTTTTCGTTTGTGCATGAGCGAAAATGAATTCAGCATTTTACTGAACCATAGGGTGTCTTTTGAAGTACAGCCCTTTTAATGACCATTTTCTGTTTTTCTCCACCCATGCAAACTAAGGCAAAGGAAACAGTCCTTTGTTCTCTGACGAGTCTGAGCGATATCAAACAGAAACCATACTCTCAATGGTATGGTATGACAAGTCAAAGACCGATCTCAGTCTGGTCTGACTAAAGTGCGATCATCCGAAGGGGATAATCATCTGTAACCACTGCCCCTCCTCCCCCCCCCCCCCCCCACATGTGAAAGGGTTGTGAATAGCAGGGCTAAAGTGCAGTGCATTCTATCTTTTATCTGTCCCCAGTTCTTCTAACTTTACTATCTCAGTCAAGAGTGACTGCGATGACATACAATGTAGTTGTAGGCATACATGTGATATCTCCCGATCTCGTCGGGTTTTCCCGATTTTGGGCTTCCCAACCCGATTGTCCCCCGACGAGCCCAGTAGGGCCCAAATCTCCCGATTTCAGTATTTGCCTATCCCAATTTTTCGGCAATGTTCCATTTTTAATTTTGCGGTAATATACGGTACGTGTTGATGATCATTGATCCGATAAATACCTCGGAGTAATTTAGGAGACAATGCAGAATAGATGACATGTCACTTTATTGGGTAATTGGCGAAGTGAGAAGGGATTAATGATGCGACAAATTGTCAGTCTTACAGGTACAGTGTATAATGTAAACCGCTAATTTGATCAGAGTTAATCTTTACAAAGATTAATGCGTCTTTAATTTGAAGGGCTTGGATTAAACATTGCCGATAATCTTAATAGGACAATTAATTATGATTGTCCTTTAAAGATTATCGGGCATTCTGAACACGTGGGACCGATTTATCTTTCATTTTTGTGCATTTTTATCGGTCCGAGTAAAAACATTTTTTCCGATTTTTTCCCTGAAAAAAGTTTACCATTTTTTTTTCTTCGATCGTTCCTTATATTCACAAGTTTCAGAGGACGCAATATACCACTACTACACACATGTCAACATGATAAGTGCCCCTGTTAATTGCCTAGTTATCAAAACAATTTTCGCGGAAAAGTGTGAAAGTTACTGAAACGTGAGGACTGGTAACCTTGCGTTTTAATGCGTTGCGTAAACATCGCAGTAATTTATGCAACACATGCTGATTGGCCCATTCTAACTAACGCGTGGGCGGAGCTTCTCAGTAATCTACCGAAGCCGCTTTAACATTGTGCAATTTGCTGTAATAATGTCCGTCTGACGTTTCAACACTGCGTAACAATTTTTTGATATTTAATATTAAACTTCAGACAAATAGTGACCAGCGATAATTGAGTGGCGGTGCGACATCAAATGATTAAGTTTAAAACAAACGCCATATAGTTCCGAAAGATCAGATTTAACGGGTATTTCATACACATGAAAATGCCGCTTGAGTCGAGCGTAGCGTTAGGCAAAAAGTCGGGTAAATTTTCCGACCTACAAACTATGGGAACGAAACGGTTATAATAAGGGGGAGCAACTGCGTTATCGAACCAGAAAAATGCGGGGTACCAGCTAATAAAGTAAACATTGGAATTACAAAAACTTGAAACACAAATTTCTGTGGAAAATGGAAAGAAATTAGTACGTTTTTCTGCATTTTTCTTTGTCTGTTTTATTTCAATACATTGAAATCGTTAAATTTTCTCGAATTGACGCTGATACAATGGACATAATGTATAAAATAATAAATGTCATTAGTTTTCGCGACTTCTTAGATACGCTTTTCACATGCATGTTGCATGTCCATGATGACGTCATCACTTAGCTAGACCGATTTGGGAATTAAAATTTCCCCAGCTGTGATTATATTTAATTATGGAATTATTAATTTGCTATAAAATTACCACCCATTAGCAAATTCATTGAAGATATAAGGGATTATAAGGCAAATATAATGCATCTTTTGCAAAAAAAATGGTCAAAAATCTTCGCTTTTTCACCGCGCTAAAATCTCCCTATTTGAGACCCAATCTCCCTATTTCAAAACACAAATCTCCCTATTTGGGCCAAAGAAGATATCACATGTATGGACTTGTAGGACAGTTTTTAGTGAAATGACAGGGCTTTGACATTAGGATCCTTATCCCATAGAGATTTTATCCTGAAGAGCAAAGTATTGACCTCCAGTTTGTCCCCTGGGAGTGGGGCTTAAAGCAGGGAACTGGAAGCTGAAAAGTCATAATCCCTTCCCTGTAGGTTGGGGGGTGCGGGGAGTTGGGCCAGAGGTTACAAACGACTGGTGCTTAAATCGAACATGTACTTTCACCATCTTCTATTTCTTGACCCTCCCTTCTCTGTCTTCACGAAATCTTTTTTTTCAGCTGCAGGACAGCTGTCTGGCAGACGACACTGGCTATCCGCACGACGGTCGTGCTGATAACGCGCTTATCGGCACGACCGTCGTGCGGATAAGCGGCGTTATCCGCACGACAGGGAAATTGACATCCAAATATTAAAAATGTTCAGAAGTGGATACATTTTAAGTTGATAAATATTACACACTTGCTTCAAAACTGACACATAATATTACACATGCAGGAATTTTTCACTTTTTAATAAACAAAATTGTTATTTTGCTGAAATTGGCTTGCCTGTGAATTTGCCTGTAAAAATCAGTCATGCATATGCGTAAATGAGAAAGTAATCAGTAACCTGATAATATCCAAAAGAATAAAGAGCCTTTGATTTTAACAATGGAGTATGAAATCATTTCAGTGATGTAATCTTAATCACAGTAGATTTCTAACAGCGGAGAATCAAATCAAACCGTTGCATTTTTTTAATTGTGTTAGCTGGATTAATCAAATCAAACTTCGTTTTCCTATTCATAATTAACAATAATGGTAATTTCGAGTGTATTTCAATAGCTACCGGTATACACATAATTAATTTATTTAATGACAAATTAATAATTGAATACATACGTAAGCTTGTTAGAAAATTTTACACTCCCGTATTGGCTATCCGCACGACGGTCGGGCCGATAACGCCTCTTATCGGCACGACCGTCGTGCGGATAACGCCGCTTATCGGCACGACCGTCGTGCGGATAGCCTCAGCCCTGGCAGACGGCAAGTTTTTTGCTGGACAAAACCCAATTTTGTAGGACAGTTCTATACGTAATCATTGTAATTGTGGTAATTTTTGCCGGGCAATTTTCTGACAGAATGAAATATTTTGTCAGTCAGAATGGAATTTTGCTGGTTTTGACAGTCAGACTGGCATTTTTATGAACACTGTCTTCTGAGACAAATGAGCCACTGCATGAGAAAGCCAACACTTTGGAATTCTGACCAGGTCTGACCCAAACAGGGCCGTACAGTCACAGAAGTTGGATTTAGAAAGAAGAGTAATTGTACTATCTGTGTAGCGAAAACAAAGGCACTGATCAGCTTCGCAGTTACTGCGAAGCTGATTTTTAGCTGATCTGCACCTTGGTTTTGGCCTATGCAGATTGTTTGTTTTCCCATGGGGCGGCTCAAATCAAACTTTGTGTGGTATTGTCAATTGGTGTTTCACCAGTAATTATTATACAGAAAACAAAATACAATATAATGATTTGATTCCCCTACCTACCCAAGACCAAAATGCTGGATACAAAAAGGACAAACATGCAATTTTATTTTTTTTTAATTTAGGCCTCATTTGTTTTCCTCTGTTCTGTAGATGGCAGTACCACCAGGCAAGACCCCGATCAGCTACCTTCAGGAGCTGTGCACAAAGAGAGGAATCACTCCGCAGTATGACCTACTGGCAAACGAAGGAGCCGTCCACGAGCCAACATTTATCATGAAGGTTACTGTAGGAGAGATTGTGGCCACAGGCAAAGGTATGGACTGAAACATAGTTTGACTGTATGCCAGCTGCCTCTGAGGATTCATTTAAGTCTTTGTGTAGAAAATTGAATTTCCTAGCTTTAAAGAACATTATGAAGGTTTTAATGCTGCTTAATTGAGTTGGCCATTAATGATTTTGTAAATATGAAAATCAATTTCTCTAGATATTAGATTTATAAATATAAAAGACTGTAAACTGTTCCTGTTCGTCAGAAGGCTTCATTAGTTTGTGATGTGGTTTGTCTTATTTTGAAAATCAAAATTAAAACCCATACATATATTATACTGCTAAAAGTGTTATTCTATGTGAAGCAGGCTCGAGCAAGAAGAAGGCGAAGCACATGGCGGCTCAGGCTGCACTGAACCAGATTCTGGGCATCACTACAAATGGCACGACCCCTGGGGCTGGAGATGCTTCTAATAATGTGTGAGTAGTGAAGTACTGTTTTTTGTTGTTGTTGTTGTTTTGTTTTTTTGTTGTTGTTTTTTTTTTTTGGGGGGGGGGGGTGGGGGGTTGGTTTAATACAATAATACAAAAGAATAAGAAGAAAAAAGCTTTGCTATTCTGTCAGATAAAGCATATCTTTAGAGAAGTAACAATGTACAAAATTGTTTATTCCTGCAAAAAAAAAAATCATTACAATTTTTTGTGAGATATTTATCACCACAGGAAAAATGCTTTCTAAAGGCTTATTTAGGAGTTCACAAAACACAGTGTCAAGCAATATTTGAGCCTCCTCATGAGAAAACCAACAATCTGCACATGCAAAAACAAAGACGCAGATCAGCTTCGCTGTAAACGCAAAGCTGATCAGCGCCTTTGTTTTCGCTACACAGATAGTACACTTCCAAATTGGGGATTTAAAAAAGAGAAACTGAGTATGCATTGGACATTGTTTTCAGCCCTGTCCCCAGCCAGACAGAGGAGGGTCCCGGGAACCCAGTGGGGGAACTGCAGGAGCTGACCCAGAAGAAGCTGATGAAGCCCCCAATCTACGACTTCACCAATGAGCAGGGGCCACCACATGCTAGGGAATTTATTTGCATTGTGAAACTGGGGAAAATCCAGCAAAAAGGTGAGTCTTGTGTCAAAAGTTCAAAATTAAAACTACAACAATTGACTGAATTGGACTTACGGTAAAAATAGAGAACGAGTTTTGGCAGTTTGGAATTTCAGACTTTGGGAAGAGGGATGATTGTACAATTAGCAGGTTATTGGTGTGGCATAAATGCCATTTGCTGTCTTAAGTAAGATGATTGATCAAATAGTTGAAGTACGGAATGAAGATATATTGTTTGTTTAATTATTGTTACAGGTGCTGGCAGGTCTAAGAAAGCAGCCAAGCGGGTCGCAGCCCAGGCCATGCTGGACCATATCAAGAGTCTGGTAGAGGAGAACAATGGGGAGGGAACCGTGTTGGAGGAGGATGAAGAGGAGGATATTCCCCTGGTAAGTCAAATTATCTTCGTTTGGGGTTAGATGGGGATTTGGGGCAAAGGGGGTCACAGCCCGGGTTATGCTGGACTGTATCAAGAGTCTGGTAGAGGAGAACCATGGCAAGGGAACTATGTTGTAGGAGGATGAAGAGGAGGATATTCCTCTGGTAGGTGAAATTCAAATCATCTCCCTTTAAGATGGAACCTGGGGGTGGTGAGGATTAGGGCCAAGAGGGTTGCTCTACAGTGGCATACAGGCCATGGGGTTGCAGGAGTGATACAGTTCCTGATTTATATTCAGGAAATTCGGGCAGATTCAGGAATCAAGTTTGTCTTCTCAAACTCTCAAAGGGAGAGAATTGCAGAGTGGGGATTTGTCTAAAAGGTCTTAGCAACCCATCCTCCGCAGGCTTGATTTTATTGTTTTATGAATGTTATATGAAATCTCAATACCATACGTGTAAATTAATGTTGTATAGAAATTTTAGATGCTGTTATCAAGACAACATTTCTAATGTGTTACAGTTAAATTTTCAGCCACCGACCTTTGAAAATCATAGTGATTATTTCTGATCTGAATGTGAATACTGTAGGCCTAGACCAAATGATTTGATGTGTGTATGTTGGCCTTGATAAATCAATGGTTAGAATGATAGGTAGTTGGTCCATGCCCCAGGTATGCCATATGACAGGCATTAAAATGGTACAAGTGGCTACCTTGTTGGAGGCTGAACATTATAAGGCAAGCACTGTCATGGCTATCATACTGATGACATGTTCATCCTGGCTTAATACATGTGTAGGCAAACCGTGCATGTATATATATGCACCCAGGTGAGCTACCGGTAGTTTCAACTTCGGGCTTCTTTTCTTAACTAAGGTGTGTGTAAGTTGGCTGTTGTATGTGATCTTGGTTTTCCCTTCTTTCGACAGACTGTGGAGCCGAAGAACTCGTACACAGCGCTGAGGGAAGGGAAGGCCAAGGTCGCCATACTCAGCACCAAACAGAACAAAGAAATACAGGTAAAACATAGTTAAATAATCCATTTCCATACTTGCCTAGGGATTGTGTTACTATAGGGTAACTTACATCTCAAATATGACCTCTGCCATAATCAAGAAAACCACAAGTCAATAGTAATTTTGTAATGGTAGTACAGAATTTAAATTTTCTTGCTAGAACACCAACAAAATGAAATATTTTATTTTCTCATTTCAGAAATTCTACCAGTCTGTTATCAAGAAGACAAGCAAGCCTCTGAAGAACCTTCATGCTCAGGCGCTGAACGCCCCAGCATCTAACTACTGTCAGATGCTACAGGAGATCGCCGAGGCTCAGAGGTTTGAAGTCCTCTACAATGATATCCCTGAACTGAACACTTATGGTAGGGCACATATGTACAGTCCCAGAATAAGGCTATAAGCTTAAAATTCCAGATTTAGGAAGAAGAGGAATTGTACTATCCGTGTAGCGAAAACAGAGGCGTTGATCACTGTGCTGTTACTGCACAGCTGATCTGCACCTTTGTTTTCACATAGGCAATAACTCGATTTTCTCATGATGTGGCTCACATGTATGATAACGGTCGTTAGTTAAAACAGTGGTTCCATCTCTTTCCCAATAGGTGGGATAAAGAGCAATTCAGTCCTGACTCGAGAAAACCGGTCTTTGGAGTTTCAGACCAGATCCAACACAAACTGGCCTGTGCAGTCATAGAAGATGATTAGAAGCTTGAAATTTCATATTAAGGAAGAAGAGGAATTGCACCATGTGTTTAGCAAAACAAAGGCGCTAATCAGCTTTGCAGTCACTGCGAAGCTGATCTGCGCCTTTGTTTTCGCATAGGCAAAATTCCACTTTTCTCATGACGCAGCTCAATTTATCTTGGTTGGAAATTTAAGCAAGTGTCATTTTCCTGTAATGTATGGTTGCAAGATAAACTTTCTCTATCTACAGGAATGCACCAGTGCTTGGTTCAGCTGTCCAGCATGCCTGTCGCTGTCTGCCACGGTGAGGGCACCACCATCGACGAGGCCCACGCCAGGGCTGCCCACAACGCCCTGCAGTACCTGAAGCTGATGACCAAGTCGTAAAAAAATCACCCAGGAAGTCATCATAGCCTCACACTTAATACAAATAGATCATATAGGAAGTGAATTGACTAGTATTTATACATGTATAATATTGCGGGATTGTTTTGAAAAAATAAGTTTGAATGTAACCACAATTTTTATGCGTATATGAACAACAAAGGTGCTGATCAGCCTGCGCAGGCCTGTGCAGTCTGTTTTGTGCCTTTGGTTTTCATTCCTTAAGTTGAAAATCTTTGACCAGTCCCTGTGTCTGAGCAGGACAATTAGAGACTTGAATGGTCGATAATCTCTGTTTACAGGTTTGCATTCAAACTCATTTTACTGGGAAAATGGTTAGGGAATGTATTTGATAATATATATTTTGTTTGTTTCTCATTGAGAAGTGACAAAATAAGCTATCAAATATATGCCATACCATTTTCACAGTACTCTTATCATGTTATATGTTAATGTTGTTGTGTATGTTAAGACTTTCAAACTGTTTACTGTTATATGACCTGATCAAATACTTCGTAATCGTGCTACCCTAGATAATGCATTATAGATAGAATCATGGATTTTGTATGTTAATTCATAATATATTATACTTCAGAACAAATTTGATTTCATGTCATGTTTGCCATTGATAAAATCAATTAATAATTCAGTTACCGATATATAATTATGGGAACTGACCAGTCCTGTCAGATCAACATAGCTAATCTCTGATGGCTGAATTCTTCAGTATTTATGCATACTGCACAGTGAGTGATTGGACTGGGCAGATCCCTAGTTTTTTGTACCAGGTGGCTGATTTTGCCTGAGCAAGTTAAGGGTTGATTAATTCAAGCATTTAAAATGGTGAAATGGTGCATGTTTGATCATTTTTCTCTGCATTTTATGCTGTCATACCATTTTAAACTTTGTGTGATGCACAAAAGTCACTACAGCTCCTATACTTCTTTAACTATAGTATAGTGTGTATCAATTATGTTGGGTTTATTTATCCACTGTGTCGAGTAAAACTCTGTTCCTGGATGGTTAGATGATATATTTGGAACAGGATCCTGTTTACTGACAGTAAGATACTTTTAAGCAAGTTCAAGTTATGCTTTGGTTGATATACAACATTGGATGGCCGATTTACGACAATGGAATGCATATGCATTTGCAAATAAAACAAGATACTATAAAACCCTGCTTCAACTAGTTAAGTCTAGATATACCATCCAACTTGCCTTGGGCTTTTTTTTCTCGACAGTGGTTTATTTTCATCCATCAGCTTGAATATGTGGTAAATTGACGCTGTTGGGTTCTCATTATGTCAATTGTTTAGAGTTAGCATAGTATTGGTATAGCAAAAATTTGTTTAATGTTCAAGAGGTGAAGAAAATATTGAAATGTTTTATTCTTCATATTTCAAATACATGTAATAGGTTTGACACTACAAATAAATTGAAATGAAGAACCAATTTCATAACATTAGCCTTAAACTCTTCTTCAGAATAAAGTCATGGATCAGATCACGTAAGCCTGGTTCAATCTTACTAGGTTTACTGTTTCTTTTCTTTAAAATGAAAAAAACTTTTTAATTAATCAGTTTTGAAACTCCTAACAACTTGCATACTTCACATACTTCAGATTTAGCAGAGTGCAGAGCCTTAAGGAGTTGTGCCATCTAAGACATGCATTTTTTTTTTTTTTTTTTTTCTTTCTTTTTTTTAATGATAATCTCCCATGATAGTTACTGAATGCTATAAAACCATTGTTTGTATGCCTGCTGTACCAGTTTTATGTCAACTTTGTATTATTGTCTGTAAAATCACCTAGAGCATGTTCACAAGGTTCAGGGGGTGGGGTGGGGATAAAATGTCGCTCATAGTGTGTGGCTGTATATAGAGACAAAGCGTCAAGATATTCAGAAACTGAAAGTGACTGCTAGACATAATGGCTGCACCATTTCTGATCTCTACAATATTTGCAAACATTTTTTTGAAAGAATAGAGGATAAAAAAATCTTGTGAATGTGTTCAGTTGATTTTTGGCTGAAAAAATGATATGCTTCATTGATTATAAAGAAACAGGATTATGATTAAATAAGGCAAGTTTATATGAAATTTGGATAAGAAAAAAAAAGTAAAAATTCCAAATTTAAAGAACGTTGTTCAAATTTTAATTTCATTTAATTAGTCTTAATGAACATGAAGCATATCCATTTCCTTCAGCCGACTATTTTGTATAAAAGACCTAACGTAATTAATATGTAATGCACTGTAGTTCAATTTGACTTCCTATTTGTGAACGAGTGAGGTTATGTCATTGCCTGGGTGGGGCAAGGTACTATCTACAGTCATTTTACCATGTTAATGTGTGGTTGTTGTAACTCATTAAAGTCTGGTCTTAAAATCTGTCTTGTCTCTGTGTTGATTTCCATGACATTTGCCATTTTATCTTAACAGCCTGGGGCCAGTTGTTCAAACTTTGTTAGCTTAACTTCATGGTTAAGACAACTCGTTAAGTAAATGCCACTACATAAGCAAATACGCAGTTAATTTTTGTTGATAAAATGTGAGAATCCTCTGCTAACAAAAAATAACTGCGTATTTATAATATTCATGTTTGAAATTTTAGTGAACGATGATCGTTAACTAACGATGTTGTTAATTTCGAACAACTGGGCCCTGGAGTTTGGTCATACTTCTCTTCAGTTTTCTTTGATTCTTTACCAACCTCTCCAGCCCAGTAGGTAGGGTACCCATTGGAAAGACTGATTTTTAACATATTTTAGAATGGTGACCTTGAAAATATATTAGTCAAGTTCATAGACCTTTTTAGCTCACCTGAGCCTAAGGTGAGCTTATAGGATGGCCATGATCCGGCGTCCGTCCGTCGTCCACAATTTCAAAGATCTTCTTCTCTGAAACCGCTTGGCCAATCAAAGTGAAATTTTATGTGGAGCATCCATGGGTAGGGGGAACTGAAGCTTGATCGCGAGATCTGGGTCACATGACCAAGATGGCCGCCACACCCATATATGGTAAAAAACACTTAAAAAATCATCTTCTCCAGAACCGGTGGGCCGATTTCCACAAAACTTGGTATGTAGCATCGAGGACTTCAACCAATCATAGTTTGATAAAATGATGACCCTTGGATGACCTTGACCTATTTTACGGCAAGGTCAAATTTGGAAACATAGGCTTTTACATGGGAAAAAGTGAAAACTATGGATTTTTTGAAAACTACTGCAGCCTGAGGCCTGAAAAGTGGTAGATGCAAACAACTAATGGAGTAGATGAAGGAATGTGATCAATTTAGGTCAAGGTCATCTCTTGACCTTGGCCAGTCTGTTGTCCATACACACTTTTCAAAGATCTTCTCCTCTGAAACCGCTAGGCTAATCAAAGTGAAATTTTATGTGGAGCATCCATGAGTAGGGATGACGAAAGTTTGATCGCGAAATCCAGGTCACATGACCAAGATGGCCGCCACGCCCATATATGGTAAAAACCACTCAAAAATCTTCTTCTCATGAACCAGAAGGCCGATTTTCACGAAACTTGTTATGTAGCATTTGGGACTACAGCCCATCATAGTTTGATCAAATGATGACCCTAGCATGACCGTGACCTATTTTACGGCAAGGTCAATTTTGTAAACATAGGCTTTTACATGGGGAAAAGTGAAAATTATGGATTTTTTGAAAACTATTGCAGCCTGAGGCCTGAAAAGTGATAGATGCAAAACAACTAATGAAAGTATATGATTAATTTAGGTCAAGGTCATGTCTTGACCTTGACCAGTCTGTCGTCCATACACACTTTTCAAAGATCTTCTCTGAAACTGCAAGGCCAATCAAACTGAAATTTTATGTGGAGCATCCATGGGTAGAGATAATGAAAGTTTGATCACGAAATCCAGGTCACATGACCAAGATGGCCGCCACGCCCATATATGGTAAAAACCACTCAAAAATCTTCTTCTACAGAACCGGCAGGCCGATTTTCATGAAACTTTGTTTGTATTATTTGGGACTCCAGCCCATCATATTTTGATAAAATGATGACCCTAGGATGACCATGACATATTTTATGGCAAGGTCAATTTTGGAAACATAGGCTTTTACATGGAAAAAAGTGAAAACTATGGATTTTTTGAAAACTATTGCAGCCTGAGGCTTGAAAAATGGTAGATGCAAACAACTAATGGAGTAGATGAAGGGATATGATCAATTTAGGTCAAGGTTATCTCTTGACCTTGGGAGGGTCTGTCGTCCATACACACTTTTCAAAAATCTTCTTCTCCAGAACCGGCAGGCCGATTTTCATGAAACTTCGTTTGTATTATTTGGGACTCCAGCCCATCATATTTTGATAAAATGATGACCGTAGGATGACCTTGACATATTTTATGGCAAGGTCAATTTTGGAAACATAGGCTTTTACATGGGGAAAAAGTGAAAATTATGGATTTTTTGAAAACTATTGCAGCCTGAGGCTTGAAAAATGGTAGATGCAAACAACTAATGGAGTAGATGAAGGGATATGATTAATTTAGGTCAAGGTCATCTCTTGACCTTGGAGGGTCTGTTGTCCATACACACTTTTCAAAGATCTTCTTCTCTGAAACCGCTTGGCCAGTCAAAGTGAAATTTTATTTGGAGCATCCATGGGTAGAGGGGACGAAAGTTTAATTGCGAAATCTGGGTCAAATGACCAAGATGGCCGTCACGCCCATATATGGTAAAAGCCACTCAAAAATCTTCTCCAGAACCGGTAGGCCGATTTCCAAGAAACTTGGTATGTAGCATCGGAGACTCTAGCTCATCATATTTTGATAAAATGATGACCCCGGGATGACCTTGACCTATTTTATGGCAAGGTCAATTTTGGAAACATAGGCTTTTACATGAGAATAGGCAAAAACAATGGATATTTTGGAAGCTGTTGCAGCCCGAGACCTGAAAGTTGCTAGATCCAGACAACTAATGGAGTCAATGAAGGTAAGTAATTAATGAGGGCCAAGGTCATTTCTTGACCTTGACCCAAGGTCATTTAGATATGAAAATTAAAATTATGGTTTTCTCAGAAATCACTGGGTTTGGAAACTATTGCATCGTGAGACCTGAAACTTTGCAGATGCAGACAACTTATGAAGTCAATAAAGGTTTGTGAGTATTCAAAGTCAAGGTCATTTCATGATGACTTAATACTCCAAGATCAGGCTTCAGGTGAGCGTTCTCAGGACCAATGGTCCTCTGGTTTCCACTTGTGTCAAAATCCTTAATCTGGTTCCGAAGACTGTTGGCTGATTTTTTAAACAATTGTAATGTTATATGATTGTCACCAAAATCAAGCCAGCCCTTTCTAATCAATGTATTTGTGCAAGTTTGGTCTAATTCTATCCTTTCAGCCTTTTGTGAAATAGACGTGCTTCTCATACCAAGCAAAGCTGCTAACACCAGCTTGATCCGGAAAACTTTTTTACTTCGCTGATTCCTTTTGCTTTTAAAAGAATCTGACTGATGACACCTTGTCTAGACACGATGGCGGCTCAGTATATGGGCTGGTCATAATAAAGCTTCTATTTGCACTCGGGGGCATATTTTATTTACAAATATTTGACACTTTTATAAATTGGATGGCATAGACCATTTCCTGCTAGCAAAGCCTAGCATAGTCAAGTATATCAAGAATGCTTCCAAGATGGCTGCCCGAACGGCGAATGCAATATTAAATGACATTTATCAGTGTTATCAATTTCGTTATCAATTATACGGAAAATATTACTCTTAACTGTTTATTAGGTGATTTTGATTAGAAATTATGTTTTCTTTTATATTTTTGGAATATAAAATTCATTCATGGTCATATTTCGTATTGAATGCCCACTCGTGTAGGATCCTCTATTTGTGAACTTCTGGTTGAATTTTGTCATGGTCCAGATTTATGACAATTAGGACTGACAAAAAAAGGCAACTTTAGGCTTTTCTGTCCTAGGAACCACTGCAGGAACTGAGGGTGAGGTTAGGCGCCTTAAGCCCCCCCCCCCCCCCCCCCAGTAATTTTATATTACATATCGTTCCAAGGCGATACTTTTGTAGTGGTCCAAATTGTTTTATGTTTTAGTGTAGCATTTTTGTACAGTTTGCACCTGATGTATGTTTTCATATTCTAGTTAAGGTTGGGTAACTGAGTGGCCGTCTATTGGGAAATAGCTGCACACGGCTTACGGCCTAACCCTAACCCTTTTCTCAGTATAAGTAAAGTACCTGAGTGCTATTTTTTCTCCCAGCCAAATCGGTTTTTTGATTGGGAATTTCTTTCTGATTGCACCATTTCCTGATCATTGCCTACTTTTACTTTTCCAAGTCACCGGTCTTGCTTGGATTTCAAAGAATTTAGAGCAATACTGAGATATGACAGGCGATCTGATCGATTGATTGTGAATAATGCGAATTGGTTTCTGTCAGATTCAGTTGTCACTATAGATTCATGATTGATATGAATTTTGCTTTTTATGCCCCCAACTTCGAAGAAGTTCCCCAACTTCGAAGAAGTTGAGGGGGCATATTGGTTTGGGTCTGTCAGTGCAGTGCAGTCAGTCTGTGATGCGTGAGTAACGCTTGGCACTCGGTCAGGAACCGTTAGAGCTAGGATCTTGAAATTTGGCATGTAGTTTGTATATGAAAATTAAGAGGACCCGATTTTTTTCCTTTTTTTCTTTAAGGGGCTAGGGGCCCATTCTGTGAGAGTTATTTCCCTTTTTAATTCTTGATAAAGTTAATAGATAGTGGGTACCTTGTGTGCGCAACTCCTCCTACAGTTTTATTCCGATTCTCTTGAAACTTTACAGATGTTGTGACCATGCTTTGAAGATATGCATGTGGCCGTAGTTTGGATATAATCCTCAGATTAATTTTTGTCACTTTTTATGCAATTTGAACTTAGCCATGGTTCGGGCATTTTCACAATGAAAGTGAATGGGCAGTGGGTACCTTGTGTGCGCAGCTCCTCCTTTAACTTCATTTAAAACTTTACATGTGTTATGGGCATGGTCTGAAGATATGCATGTGGTTTGGATATAATCCTTGGATTATTTTTGTCATTTTTTTCACACTTTGAACTTAGTCATTTTTTTGGGCATTTAAGTGAATGGATAGAGGGTACCTTGTGTGCGCAACTCCTCCTACAGTTTAATACCGATAGTTTTGAAACTTTGCAGACATTGTGACCTTGCTTTGAAGATATGCATGTGGTTGGGATATACTCCTCAGATTAATTTTTGTCACTTTTTTACAATTTGAACTTAGTCATTTTTTGGACATTTTTACATCTTGAAAGTGACTTACCAGTTGGGGGCATAGTGTTTCATAAACACATTTTCTAGTCAATTGGACATTGCCTAGTGATACATGTACATTTATTTCGTACAGTGACGAACATTAAGGCATCTCTAAACATGTATGGAGCTTGCGAACATGCACTGCTACGACAACAGCATTCACTAAACGACTGAACGTTTAGTCCAAAAATCTCGAAACTGATCGTTTATGTGTCGCAGACGTGCATATCATTTTATGAAAAAAAATGCCAATAAGATTTGGGCCCACTTCGCGCACTTCGCATGTGTTTGCGCGCTTTTCGACGTCCGTCGTTGGCGTCGGAAGTAACGTCATCTAATCGAAGCGGATGTTGATGATGCTAGACTGTGTAACGTTGCAGCCGAAGCCATTTTTACGAGTCATGGAGTTAATCATGGGAAAATTTCACTAGTGTACTTATTGTGACAACCTAACGGACATGTCGAAATGTTCTGAAGATAAGAAATTTGCTGAGAATTTAGAGGAAGACTCGGTCAGCTCATCTCTACAGCTGTATCAATCGTTGACTACAAAACTTGAGATTCTTTCCAACAGTATAAAAGTTTTCCTTGAATTTGTAAGTAAAGGTATTCTTTATATTCTCGGATTCAATCCTATGATGTATATAGGGTCTGGTGACGGCCACATGTCTTCGAATAATGCCAGTCTCAGAAGGCGTTCTCGAAGAAACAGGTCCACAGACATCAACCACAGACATGACTCTAACGAATATGTCGGTTCCAGTGGCATATGCAGCTCAGGAGGAGATTCTGGCACTCAACCGGATTCGTCAGATTCAGATTCAAGATGTTGTTTTGGTGTGACAAGACTGAAAAGATTCATACTACGACGTAGAAGACAAACACAAAATGCATGTCGCCGCTATGAGAACCGCCACACAAGACAGAGAAAGAATGAATCACCTACCCCATTAAAACAAGTACAGGAAAGCCCGTTACCTGTAGGAGATGGCGAGAGAAAGAGTATTTCAAGTGACAGTTCCGAGACGGATCATTCTGAAACACAAATAACTTTGCCAAAGATTGAACTGACAGTGGCAGAAAGCATGCCGTTGGAAGAAAAACACAGTCCTGACAACATTGAAACACTTCAAGTTCTTTGCAGAAAGGAGATGCCAGATGACAACATTGAGAAGAATCTTGAGAAAAAGAATACCAAGCAGAGATCCCCAAAATCTCTCTTCACTCAACCAAAATATCCAGAACGTTCATGGCATGGAAAGCCCGTGCCTGAGTCATTTAAATTAACGGGGGTTAATCGGAGAAGAAACAAGTCTAATTCTTTCATTCATAGGCCAGTCCCTTTTTCCGCATTGATCGCGGAACCGGCTGTTGCTGATGATACAAGAGACGGAAGTTCGGAAAACGTGAACAAGGAGACTAAAGTTGATTCCGAACTATCAAGCAGTGAGTCGTTACTTTTCAACAAAATAGTGGAAGAAGTTTCCAGCACACCTCTTGAAAAGACGGAAGAAGACGTCATTCAATGTGGTCTGAAGCACATTGATATTGTGAACACTCCAAAGAAACTTGAACATGTTACACGGATGTACTGCACAGCAACTCAAGCTTTACGACGTCTAAACGCTTTGGATGAAATATTTGACGAAGCTATTCATTGCTGTCGCCGTGGCGTATACAATTACATGCGATTTGGGACAGGGGAACACTATGAAAACAAATGTGATGCAAAGATTTTGTATTTTAAAGCGGTGGTTCATTTCTACAACCAATTCAAACAGTGTGCCCTCAATCGCAACCATGATATTGGTCAGTTTATCAAGAAATCTAAAGATAAAGCCGAACGAGAGATTCATATAGATACAGACAAGGAAATAACCACGACCGCGAGACCTCTTCACACAGATATTGAGAATCAAACCAGAAAATGTCTCGGGAATAAATTTCAAGAAAATTCTGAAAGTACAGATTTTTCCAAAAAGAACGAAGTCACTGAATCTAATAGTTGGGAGGACTTGTCAGATTCAGAAGTAGAAAGCATACCAGACATCAGCCCAGACAACCACAACAAAATAAAACAAGGTATCTCTGAATATCTTACCGGGGTATTGGGTAGTGAAGGGGTCGATACGAACAAATCGTTCCAAGAATCCATAGATTGCCTGTCAGACCATTTCTCAAAGCTTGGCGTGAATGACAGTCGTCTAGATCCAGGAGAGACTCGGTCTGAACCTGCTGACTCTAGCAGTAACCCAGAAGAGGCGAAAGGGAAGACGTGCTTCAAAGTGAAGGTTTTCCAGTTCCAACCTGCCACTTCTAGTAACCCGTTTTCATGTGTGTCGAGAAAATCAGAGACTCGTTTCGACCAAGTTAATCCATGGAAAGGTAGCAATGTAATGACGAAACCCCTTGGAAATTTCACCAAAATACCATTTTCACCACTAAAGTCCAGTGCCGAGAAAAACAGGGATTCCGTGAACGCAGAATCTGAGCCAGTTAAAACGCATGCAGTGACAGATAATTTGGAAAGTAATACTATTCGTGAAGACACAACAGAAGAGCAACAAACTGGCATCTCTGGTCCAGATACTTGTAAGGTCGCCGACAGCGAAGAGCAAACTCACTACCCTGTAGGCTGCGAAAATTTGTATAAAACTTTGGTGAAACGAGAATACCACAAGATCTTGATTGAAACTTTCTTAGGCACGGAAAACAATGGATCAGACTCAGAAGATAATCAGTTGGAAGATGCCAAAACATCTGATGAAAACCCTTACGATGAGAGCCCCATGGACGTTACACATGGCAATAAAAGTTCAAGTGATTGGTGCGAGACTGAGCAACGAGACTCTAACCAACATGAAGCCCCACGTCAAAGCGGTAAGTGTGTTATTTATATCAATACACCCCCGCCATTTTTCCGTTCAAGCAAACTGTTAACATGGTTAAGGTGTGTCCGTCTGTCAATCATAAACATAAAGATTCAAACGCAAATATTGATTGACCGGTGGCGGATTTAAAGGTGGTTCGGGGGTTCGCTTGAACCACCATCCGTGAGCAAACTATTTCATTTTTACGGGGAAATTTGCGAAAATGTAGGCACAAGTATGCAAAAGGCGAATCCCCTAAAAGTAATTTCGAACCATCTCCTGAAATACTGGACCCGCCCCTGTTGACAGTCAGTATGTGAAGAAAATAAATACTAAACAAACAATAAACAGCTGAGACTTTAACATATTTTTTTCAGTGTTGGAATAGTCGCATAGCCTGGGGAACGTCATTGTCTAACAATATATTCTAAAACACTTTGGAAACATTCTGACGAACTTTCGCAAGTAAAAAAAAATTTTTTCTAACCATTGTAATTCAAACTTTTGGGACTGGATGAAGTACATGTATGCAGTGTCATAAAGGTGTCCCCGCTTTAGAGGCTCAGTTTGCAATGCGTGTCCATTCTAGCATTAATGCAGATCACAGCTGTGTCCAGGCACCGAGGTTATAACACTTTTTTCATGCTCAGCTCAGCTGAGACTAAAATTTATCCTGCTCATAAATGTTAAAATGCCATTAACTGTTGGCATTTTAACATTTATAAGCGGGATGAATTACATGCTTTGGTGATCTAAACCTGAAATTTCAATTTATTTGGGCTATTTTGTCATTTATGAGCAGTTTAAAGACAGATGTACGTAATTGAAGGCGCTCAAAGGAACGTGCGTATCTAAGGGTCGAAACGTCATTTTTACGCCGCATTCGTAACGTCAGTTTACGCTCGAAACGTCATTTCTAGCGTCAGTTTACGTTCGGAATACGAAACTATATCCATACAATTATGCAGAGGACTTCAGAAATGTAAAAAGTTTGATATTATCTATTATTTTTGCTCAAAATATAGATTGTGGTTATGTTATCTCGAAGAAAACAACATTTCCGCGACAGAATTCTAAACAGCAATATTGAATTCTAAACAGTGTCGGAAACTTTGGCGCAAAATCGACGTCGCGCGTAAAATATACTGAATTCAGCAACGACTACCTCTCTTCGCACGCCTATAGCAGGAAAACGAATCCGGTAACCAAGGACTTTCTCGTTATCTATATGTAGTTCAGGAATTTCTCTAATACATATCAGTTTTTTAAAAAATCCTACCGTGGATTTTTTTAAATATATCAAGAAAATTAACAAAAATGGGGTCTAAAATCGCATTTTACGTTGACGTCAATGTACTTTCGCTCTCAAATTTGACGATTTTGAAGGCCGATATCTCGAAAACAAGCTCGGGGCGGTATCAATTTCTTTTCATTTTCGTATGTAGGACATCAAGATACACTCACATGCAAAAAATAAAAAAATTCTACCGTGAGGTCAATTACGTACATCTGGCTTTAAATTTCAGTCTCAGCTGAGCTGAGCATGAAAAAAGTTTTATAACAGCGGGACCAAAAAAAAAAAAAAAAAAAAAAAAAAAAAAGAGAGAAAAAGCACACTGACACCGACTTATGAACTACGGCTTCACTCTTGATTCTATTGTTTATTCTAGGTGAGAAGAAGAGACAACCACCTCCTGTGCCAAAGAAGCCGACAACCAGGAGACCGGGAGGAGCATATGGTAAGACACATAATGTATATGTATTATACATGTATATAATATAGTATACTGATAAAAAAAAGTTAGGGATCAAACTTTTAATTAAATATGCATTTTTGGGCCTATACATGATTAATCAAGTTTTGATTTATGATATATGGTGAATTAGCATTTTTAAAACACGTAATTAAAGTTCAAATTATGTTTCTTGAAACATAAATTCAATTGCATTCTGCGAGCCAGTTCATCTGTTTGTCATATCACGACTACCAGTTGCCTAGCAACAATAGGACACTGGTAAAAGCTACTTGGCCACGACCCTTAAAACCGTTTCCATGGTAACAGGAACACCAAGCTCTTTTTATCTCTCCGAACCCAATTACGTTTCGTTCGGTATTCAAGATAGTAAAATCGGATTCATATTTTCTAAACGACATCCAATGAAAGTTGAAAAAATGACTAAAATTTACGGATCGAAGAGTGAAAGATGGGTAGGGAATCAATTTCTGCTTCAGTTTGACCTATAGTTTGATTACATGTAAAGCTAGTATCTCACTGGCATGCGAATTCCTCGCGACTGTTACGCGAATTTAGTCGCGGCACTTTCGCACGACATTCGTGCGAGTGTCGTGAGAATTTTCACGTGTCGCGAACTAGTCGCGAACTGGTCGCGAAGGTTTTAAACATGTTTAAAAATTGGATGCGAATTTTTTCCCAAAATATTTCGCAAGACTGTCGCGCGACTGTCGTGCGACGGTCGTGCGACGTTCGTGCGAATGTCGCGAACCTGTCGCCGCGAAATTTTGGCGAATTTACAATGCGAAATTTTCGCGACACTCGTACGAATGTCGTGCGAGTGTCGCACGACAGTCGCGCGACAGTCTTGAGACAACATGCGAAAAACTCGCGACTATCTGGCGAGAAAATAAAACTTAGCGACATTCGTACGAATGTCGTGCGACACTCGTACGAATGTCGCGCGACTGTCGTACGAATTAAAATGAAAATAAGATACATTCGCGGGAAAGTCGTGAGACACTCTCACGAATGTCGCGCGACTGTCGTGCGACAGTCGCGCGACTATCGCGCGACAGTCGTGAGATATATTTTCAAAATTAGACCGAAATTCGCGAATTTCTCGCATAAATGTCTATTCAATGAGACTGCAACATGAAAGTTTTGTTTATATCGTTAATCTTTGTCGCGTAATAGTCGCGAACTATTCGCGAACTAGTCTCCGGCTGTCGCATCCCAGTGAGATAGGGGCTTAATCGATCATTTCGATGCCTATTCATGTCATTCATAGCAAGTGACGCTCTATACCACACTTGCTACAAAATGCGATTCTCCGATAGTCCGCCAAACCCGTTGCTATGAAAATTGCATATATATATAAGTCCGATTTCAGAAAATTTGCTCGAAAAGAACCACTTCATATGATTATTTTTCTAACTGTATCTGTATTTCCAAACATTTTCCTGACAAGACTGGTTAAATGTTTCTAAGAGCATTTCAAGTACAAGATCATTTATACCAACTGACAAAATTTATAAAAAGGTTAAAATTAACATAATGCCATCTTCATGTACTGTAGTATTATAGCGTATACATCAAATTCAACAAACTGAAGGGTTTTTGTTTCTGATTAAGGCCTATAGTCCTTTTTATTTGTTCCGACAAATGTATAATAAAAGTGAAATGTGCAAATTTTAAACATTCAACATTTTGAAAGCTAGTTTTAACTTCAAATTAGAGAGGCTTAGCTCCTAGTATATACAATGTTTATGTTACTTTGGAACTGTCCGAGAGAACATATAAACATGACCCTGTAATGCTGCATAGATATGTTTTGATAGAGATTAGGAACCAAGATAACCTATGAAGCTTACTGAACAAATTTTGTTCAATTTCTTGCCTTTATATACCATACTGTAAATCCGAATCGATAGGTTCTGGCGTTGCTTAAGCAACAGTATTCCAGCAGCCTAGAAATGTCTGGCAAAGATGATATTTGACAAAAACGTCAATAGATAGCTATATATTGCATTATTTATTGTTCCAGAGACCCATACATCGGCTACAACGCTCACCTGAGTATCTAATACATCAAAGGCTTAATAGAAAATCTAGTGCTTTTCCAATTTTAACAGCTGTATAAAGCGGCCCATGTATCTGTTGGGGCGTTCGGTGGCCTAGTGTCTGAATTTTGGGCTCTGGAGAGTTCCCCTGTTGAATACCTACGTTCGCCGTATAGTGTCCGTGAGCACGACACTTTAAGCTCTCCTGGGCGAGACGGGCCGTGTGTTCGACACCTACCTTCGCCATGTACTGCCAGTAAGTTAAGTTCTACAGAATACACCAAGGAAGCAGTCGTCTCGTCCCGTCCAAGTTATTGACTTGTATGGTCAATAATTTCTAATACAGTAAATTGTGCAGGTGCTTACAATAAATGTAATGTTCTTAATTATTTCAGGCCGGCAGCGGAAAAGACAACCTCCCCCGGTGCCAAGGAAACCAGACTCGAGTACACGACGTACTGCAGTATCGCCGAACGATCAGCTGGATGGAACGGACCAAGAGTCATGCGCGAACCAGAGTAACAATGGTATGGGTGTTATTTTAACACAAAATTTTATTTTACCGTCGGTTTAAAAACCATCCACCATAGCAGATAATAGCATTGCCGACTGTTTGTCACACGCGGTCCACATGAAATGGCCTCTCTGAAAATCGTCGTCATGGGAAAATCTGTCTTACAAACTGGACTGTATTAGCCAATAAGCTATACACGGCTACATTTGCAATTTTAGCACTCACGGTGACGCTCGACATATAAAATTGCAGATAATGGAGTGGTTGCCGTCGGAGGTAGCCTATGTATATGGACTGTTTGTTAACTATTAAAATAGTTTGTTTGCTATCAGTTAATGTATTATGGGGATGTGTTTAATATATCTTGCTTAATTACATGTAACCCGGCGCCGGTGGGTTTCGGATCCAGACCACTCCACTCCAGCCCGACACTATCCCACCCCTTTCCTCTCCCCCTATCGGTTTCTACAGAACATTTCTCTTGTTTGTTTCAGAAAACAACAGTTTCATGCCGCAGGACAACCTCTCTCTTTCTAGCGACGATGATGGCGGGCTAGCCCGCATGGTGGCGAAACGAATTTTTCAGCAATGTAGGTCATGCTCTGACGTAGAGCGGCAACGAAAGATCACGTGCCAGGGAGATCCTTTAGAAATCGTCATTGGTCCCAAGGGGGCGTACGAAGTCTTTCGCAATGAGTCCGGCACGGAAACAAGAGTTGAAAATATTCCAGATTTTACATTCGGCCATGCTGATGACGCGTCAGTCCAGTCTGGTTCGCACACCCAAGGTGGCGCTCGTGTTCGTGCTTCGGCAACAAAGCACAGAAAGAGGCCCAGTCATACAAGCCATGTTGTTGATGAACCAGTTTCGGATTTTGTCGCTCACGTGCTAGATATCGGCTGTGGCAGCGCTCAGGCAGAAACCCCCAAAAAGAAATTTGCAAATGAAAGCAGGACAAATGAAAGCACCGATGAAAAATATAAGGAACATTTTGACATAGACAGGTCCGTGTACGACGAAAGTGGGTGCAAGATAATGCCGGGAAGCGGCAAGAAGGTGAATCCGAGGGCTTTGCAACAGAAAGACAAAAGGAAACAGAAGACGAAGGGCGTTGCAAACAAACATTTGATGAAAGCGTTCGATGACGCCGCTCATAATCAGGACCTATATGACGGCGATGACGAAAATGAAATGCAACATCTAGTCGATCTTGATGAACTCGATACTGACGAGTTTGGTCTCGGAAATAACGCTGAAAACGACCCCAAAGACCAGCTGAAAGAGACGACGACCACGGAAAATGAACTGGAGAATACCGGTGTCATAATTAACCATATTGAAGACGTAAGACATTGGGAAATGTTACCGACTGAAGTACGTCGAAAACAAGACGACGAGAATAGCATTGACGACAAATACAGCATGCCGTCGACAGGCCGCACTCCGGACGATAAGAAAAAGGGAAAGAAAAAGAAGGGACGAAAGCAAAAGCCACAACCTATGTCGCTTCAGGAACTAAAATACCAGTTTCAATAAGACATAGCTAGAGAGAGAGAGAGAGAGAGAGAGAGAGAGAGAGAGAGAGAGAGAGAGAGAGAGAGAGAGAGAAAGAGAGATTAAATTAACTGTATTCATACAGGAATGCATCTACGCATATACATTCATACATACATACATACATACACATTACGAAAACATGCCCATATGATATACAGTAATTTTTTCATGTCAAAAATCGATAATTTTTAGAGGAAAAAATTTGATATTTTTCTTATTTTTGCTCAAAACATAGATTGTGGGTACACGTTAGAACCGCCTCGCCGAGGTGGTTCTAACGAGTACCCACAATCTATGTTTTGGAGCAAAAATAAGAAAAAATAGGTATACCCCTGCATACCCCAGTTTTGCTATATAAAAGTGGGGTTCAAGGGGGTATACATTGCACGGACATGTTTTCATGATGACATCTAAGATAGAAAGTGCATTTATGATAAAACTCCTGCGATTTAATTTGATACATGAGTGTTTATTAACTTGATACATGTAAGCATGAGTCCACACGGAGAGCTGTGAAGTTATGGCCTATTTAACATCATGCACATCGTATCATCTGCCGAAGTTTACTAGTAAATTATACTAAATAAATGATAATAAACGTGATAATTTGTTGTGAAATTTTGTTATGATACCGATCGACCTTGACAGATGCATATAGATATGTGGATATAAATGTACGTGCGTTTGCAATTTTGAAATATTTCACGTTCGTCTCGCTGAGAAAAATTGAAACACTGAGGTCACAGTCTGTAAAAATCTCAAGCTAATGTTTCTGACCGCTGACAGTTCGTATTCGCCAATATCGGGTGGTAAACATGGGAACTAGTTCCAAAAAGTGGTAGTGGAATTTGGTTCCAATGGCAATTTCGAGATCGCTCCAAAGGCTGGAGAAAAGTAGACAGTTGTTTTTATGAAGATTTTGGAAGTGTTAGTGAAAACAGGAAAAATGTCCCAATGTCGTTCCATGTTACGATAATCTTTCGGTACATACGGCGCAAAAATGGTTGAAACCGAATTAATTTGTGCTATATTCACTTTGTGAAAGCACCAAATCATGTAAGAATCGGTAATAAAAACTTAGCGGAAATACTTTCGGTTTCAACCGTCATTTTGGGTCGTGATCCTGGACAAATTATCTTTACAGGGAATAGCAATTGCGATAACCATCCTCCTTTCATCAAATACGTCGAATGTATTCACAAAACCACAGAAACCTATTTCTGGTTACCTTTGGAACAATCTTGAAATTATCATTGGAACAAATTTCTATTATCTCTTTTGGAGCTCGTTCCCACGAAGAGTGACCAGTAAGCCAATGTGGCACGATAGCCACAAGCTTTAGAGAGTTATTGATATCCTGTCTGACGGTCTCACTTTAAGCAAGTGTGCTTTGTAGTTACGAGTATTTGACTTTGAACACACACACACACACACACACACACACAGTATTTAAGAAATGAATTTCATTTTTCTGATGTTCATGGAGCTATGAACCACAGTGGGTCGCGTGCAAAGTGAATGAACCCCGAAGGGGTTCGTGTAAGCTTTGCTAGCGACCCACTGTGGTTCATAGCTCCATGAACATCAGAAAAATTAAACTCATTGCTTATATTTACATTCATTTCTCGCTTGTTGAAAATCACATTTATAAGCAAATAGAGAATTTACACACAGTGTGTGTTGAAACAGCGGAACGGCGTCGACGACGTCATGACGTTTACAACGTCCAATTACATTGGTGAGAGCCACGGTTTTTCATGATCATGTGACGTCGCGTGACACGATGTTGTTCATGGAACTATCAACACTCTTCTTCATATGAGGTTTTAGAAAAATGTAAATATTTGGCTTTGAACCGTTGTGACACACACACACACACACACACACACACACACACACACACACACACACACAAATAAATAAAAGATGCACCGTTTTAAATACACATGTTCATGTGTTTCAAAAGGCTTCTATATTAAGTATGGGCAGGGACTAGTGCAATCAAAACCACCAAAGTACAAAAATCAGAAATCACAAATAAGTAATTAATGTGGTTAACCAATAGAGCAGCTCTTTGACTTTGGCCTGAAACTTATAACAAGAAACATCTTTAAAAAAGATAATTGTCGAAGATTAATATCTGTTCTGCAATAGGGTACAGGATGCATGATGTACATTTTATTTATGCTTTATTCTAAAATATAAATTGTTGACAGTGCATAGAAGCTCAGTGATGTAGTAGTGATACCTAAGCACAAGATATATAGATGTGAGACAGAAATCCATTGACGGACACAAGACTACATGTAGTTTGCTCTGTTGTTGAGATGACATCACTACCTTAGCCTGACAGCTAAACGCTCAGTGATAAAATTGTACCTATTCGTTTTAACGTTGGCAGTTTTAATGCATATATACCTACCCCAAAATTCCTGGATATTAATCTGATTAAAAAAAAAAAAAAAAAAAAAAAAAAAATGTAGTAAAAATATCGTTATTGTGCGGTGAGCCCTTACTGGCGGAAACAACTCGTTCTGTGAAGCAGAGCCTTCGATCCGAACACGCCTATATTCAATGGAGAAAATCCGAACGCATCTTATCTACGATGGCCTGCATGGATCATAAAATTTCAAAATCCACAGATTTTTTATTTTAATTTTTCTTTGCAAAAAGCTTTCGTCACACAAAAAGCGATTAAAATGAATAACAATAAGGATCAATGATGACTTGTAACGTACGCTGCCCTATAGTCGTCATGGTCCTAAGGTCGTCACTTTTCTTTGACCCCCGCCATTTCCGTCTTAGTCATCGAAAATTTTCAGAAGGGGCATGATTTTAATGGAAAATATCTCCTCTACTTTATAGTTATTAATTCACAACCCCTAAATAACCAGTTTCCTTGTAGTAGACGTTGAAACAGCGGTACCCAATTTTGCACAAAATTGAAAGTCTGTCGAGGGCTGAATGTGCTTTTCATATCGATCCGGCGAAAGGAAATTCCCTTGAGCTACGCCTGCCTCTTAATGACATGCCCAGGAGATACCGATCTACCAATAAATGCTCCCCTTTCAGCGATAAAGAATGTAAACACATAAATAACTGGTTGAAAAGTGAGATGACGACCTTAGGTCATGCCTGACGGTCTTAGGTCTTCATGTAAAAGTGGTTACTTGATTCGTTTTCAATTCTCTTTCTCCTATTCCCCTCCTTCATTTTTGTCTTCCTCCATGCTAAGACTCGCCTGGACCACTGATAAAGCAAACTAAGACTTTCAGCACACCTAAGGGTCGACCGACACCGCCATTCAACCCCACAGTACACCCATGGGCTCAGAACACTGTTTCCCATTCACTTATGAGATACGACCACTTTTGTCAATTTGTTCGTACGTAGATGACACCACTTGGATCACCAAACTACACATGTTAAACCTCTGAGCTTCAAATGTGGCTACAGAAGTGTCTTTCCTGACTAAGGTACACCCCAAGGTCCACTACCACCATCAGCCTATGTAACAATCTTCAACAAAACCACAATTTTCGGTGACACTTAAACGGTCAATATATTTTAGGACCACCAAGACAAACCACCAATCGCTTCTATATGCCATAAGACTACCAATGTTTTTGACCAATCAGTGCGTTCTCATAACCACGTTCATTGCCACGCATGCATTTAGTATGTCCAGTGTTCCACTAATTTCACCACTCAGGCATCCACTAGTCTTTAGAAAACTTCTCCATCACTCATGCCAGGCAAAACTACCTGCACCGTTTAGTAAAGCTTCAGTCTGCCAATGATAGGACCGCCCTCTCATCTGTTCGTGCTCTCATCTGTTCGTGATCTTTTAATAATACCAACACATCACTTCTAAGTGCATGAGAACTAAGGCAAATTCCAAACGGCCACTATCATTATTGTTGAGGGTTTTAAAACACTTCACAGGTACCACAAATAACTCCGTAACACCTCCGCACCGAGGTACTTTATGTCGTTAAAGGTACAAAAATGACAGGTCTAAGACTATCGTGACAACCCTAGGACCAGCTCAATATACCTACATAGCTACAGAGACAGTAAGTGCACACCTGTGACTATCAACACCGCCCCGGACCACCCAATTACACGCAAAGTTACCAATCAATGTTAAGACCAGCACAGTACGTCCATTGGACAAGAACCACGGCCGATCAGACATTTGTTGGTCCTTCAAGATCAAAATTGCGATTCATAAAGTTCGTTTGCACAATCACACATGTTTTTATGGTAACACACGGTATTTATTGGTAGCAAGAAGACACTCTAGTACCACTTAATACTGCTGACGACCTTAGGGCCTGGTCACTGACGACTTTAGGTCCTGGTGGTCCTAAAGTCGTCAGTCATACCCCTCTGCTCTAAATCGGTCTTTTTTCATTATTTGCATATAGTTTACAATATATTTCTTTAATTGACATACTAGATGAATGGTTAAGCTTCCCTCTGCAAAAATGCATTCTTAGCTAGCCTTTGTGTATAGCCCGTGGCAGAAGCTGAAATGCGCCAAGGTGACGACTTTAGGGCAGCGTACGTTATAGTAAAAAACATCATCTTAATTTTTAAAGAGATACAGTTTGCTGCCCTTTTCATCTTCCATATGGAAAAAAACCCGGATGCAGGTCAAAAATGATCTGAGATGTCTTCGACAAACAATTATACCGGAACAAAGAAGAAGGTTGAACAAAATCTAATGTTAGATGCGTTTTATTACAATACAATCCTTCCATTTTGATCAATAAGTTGACTAGACAAAACAAAACTTATTACCACGTTTATACAAGATGAATATTTTTATAATTAATTAGTCTCTCTCAAAAACATCTTGGTAGCCTGTACCAAGGATAGAGGTGCTTACTTGGTCCCGATATAAAAAGGTTTAGGTTTTGTTTGATTTTACTATAGGTCTCGATAGGTTTGGATTTTGTTTGATTCTAGTATCAGACTTTCTAACAGTGGAGGAGAGATGCCCAATTGAGTATCACTGACCTAGATAGCTTTGACAGGTAAATGTTACTATTAATAGCAATTTGATACTCAATTGGGCATCTTTTTGTCATTTTTATAGTACTCTCAGAAAATCGAAAAAATGTATCACAGTTTTTAACCGATTTCCACCAATTTTGGAGAGCTTAAAGATGAATGAATTTCCAAACTTTTGACCGTTCAGATTTTTTTTTAATTGTCTAGAAAAAAAGTTATTAAGGTTTAAAATCAGGATTTTTTTCTGATTTTCTGTGATTCCTATTTGGGAGCTAGAAAAAAAAGTGATGCCCATTTAGGAAACGGTGATTCCTATTTAGGAACATATAATAAGATCTATGATTCCTGAATGGGATACAAATAGTTTGTTATGCTTCCTGTTGAAGAACTTTGTTTACCAGAGCCTCACTGACTTATCTGCCATGTTATTTTCTGAGTACCTTTCTGTATCTCATATCGATCATAGAGATGTTCCACATTCAACCTTTTTTCATTTTAATGGCCAGAGTATATTTTAAGTTCAGTTTCACTATCATTTATACAAGTGCGTTCAGTTATTGATATGCCTCTGCCATATTCAGAAATAAATTGACAACTCTTCTTGCTTTTGAACAATCTTCACTGGCAAGAAATAGACATCTGGATGAATTTGTATATATAATCATTAATGTGTTAAGTGTGTCTATAAATATTTACTCTGTATATACAACTTCCAGAGTTTGTGATGCTGTTTGCCTTCTTTGATCACATAACATATGGAGCCAAATTATTAACAAAAAATTCGCTGATATTCGGGTTTCAAAGATACCACAAGGAACCATGGTTAATGGTTTGTAATTTTATTTGTAAATTACGAAAGAATAGCCATTTTTGAACTACGGCCGAAAATTTGGTGTCTTTATGATCTCTATTTACAATGTAACACCGCTGATTTTCATTCATTGTACATTTTAGAATTTCATGGTAAAGCGGTTGTTACAATATAAAACTAAGCATGTCAGTGTTTTTGCAAGAAAACTAATATTCTACTAGGACGGTTTTATGACCAAAGCTTGCTTATGGGTTCCTTCATGAGGTAAGCATGTCTTAAAGTACTCTAAAGTCACCCATGACTTTGTATTCTGTCAAAACGTGGGTTGGCATTTCATAATACAGTTTCATGATTGTTTCACCAAGGGGCTAAGTGGGCTAAATTTATTGTTAAGCAATGACTCATACCTCCTCTTCGTGATATTCAAAACCTCTTCTATAGGGTTTAAGTCATGGAAATTAACATGCCAGTAAAGGATGTCAAAAACTAGTAGTATTAATACAGCTGTACAAGGCAATATTCTTTGTATTCATCCTTAATCCGCAAAATACATTATTGATACATGTATTAGAAGAATGTCTGTCTGTGAATGTCCTGGTGATTCCCTTGACTTAAAGCCTATACAAGAGGATTTAAATATCATGAATATGAGCAGTGAGGCATAGCCTAAGTATAAATGTTTCTCTGTGAAAGTCCCAGTCCCCTTTGGTATTCTGTGCCAAGAAAACCATGAATTTTATGATGAAATGCCAACCCACGTTTTGGCAGAATACAAAGATATAGGTGACTCCATAGTACTTTAAGGACTTATGTGTGGTCACTGTATATACATGTTTGAAGATTTACTTGTATAAAAAAGCATTGTTTATTTTTGTCAACAATATTATATTCTTTAGCATGCTTTATCATGGGGCTGTTGAATATGTTGCAAATACATGGATTTGTGTATACATGATTGTGAAATGAGTGGTCAGCTCAGAGCAAGGGAGTCATTTTTCAGTTACTTCCAGGTTGAAATCGTCGGACCCATTTTTCTTAGCTTTTTGAAAGAAAACATAAGCCAGATTTTTCGATGTACAGGGTGTCCCAAAAAAAAAAACGTGTCCGCTAAAATATATGTTTACTATTTATTTCATTTTTACAGAAAACTCAATCAAACTTAGTAGCAGTATGCTTAAAAACAATGTCTTTAAATATTTAGTAATTGCAATTATGTACTTCGCCTAATATCCGAAATGACCACCATTAGTTTAAATGACCCCTTTTGGAGCAATGAAAATTTTACATGACACGTTTTATGGTCGTTCACTCCCCATTTTGGAATAAAATTTCTACGTTTCACCACATTTTCCCCATGTTTAACAAACCCTTTTGATTTTCTAATAATAATTGTTACTTCCTCCTCTTTATAACATTTTCAAGGGAGAATAAAGGCTTGAAAATGCTTGGATATTGTATTTTGTTACTTTTTTTTCAATTTCCAGCAATGCAAGTTGCAGCAGATAGCAGAAAATGACATCATCGATTTGATATGATGTCACTTGCTAATGAAGCACCACCTAGCAAAATGGATGTCAGATTCAGAATCAATTATAATAGCACTACCACTGTGTAAAATATCTTGCTTATATCTGTATTATCTAAAAAGCTATGCACTTTTTTGTAGCGGCTACGTTTTTTTGGGACACCCGGTAGTCATTGACTTCAGTCACATAAGAACCTGAAACAAAAGGCATGTCATCTTTCAGCAAACAATAAGTGCACACGAGCCGCCCAAAAATACTCACTTCGAGAATTTTCCAGAAAAACATGCTTACACTAACTTTTTCCAGAGAAATACATTTCTGGTATGACCCCAAAATAATCTTTAATTTTTCAGATTATGTATCCTAGACATGTAGGCTTTGTGTAATTTTTATTCACATGCATTCCATTTTCCAGGAAATGGGTCCCACGAAAACCAGTTACATTTCCAATTCTACAAGCTATTTAAAATTTTAAAAGAATAACTATATTTAGTCATTCCTTGTATCTGTGACATCTATTAGCAATAAATGCACATCATCATTTGATTGACAGATTAAAAAAACAGTAAATGTCTGTTTAACATACCCCACCCACTCATGCCAATATTGATAAACTCTTAAGGCATGCTTACCTCATGAAGGAACCCACAAGCAAGCTTTGTTCGTAAAACCGCTCTGGTAGAATATTAGTTTTCTTGCAAAATAACACTGACATGCTTAGTTTTATATTGTAACAACCGCTTTACCATGAAATTCTAAAATGTACAATGAATGAAAATCATCTAGTGTAACTTTGTAAATAGTGCTGATAAAGACACCAAATTTTCAGCTGTACTACTGACAACCATTGTTATTCTTTCATAATTTACAAACAAAATTACAAACCATTAACCATGATTCCTTGTGGATTCTTTAAAACTCAAATATCAGCAAATTTTTTGTTAAAAAATTGGCTCCATATGTTATGTAATCAATATAGGCATACAGCATCATAACTCTGGAAGTTCTATATACAGAGTAAATATTTATAGACACACTTAACACATTATATAAACAAATTCATCCAGATGTCTATACATATTGTTCAAAAGCAAGAAGAGTTGTCAATTTATTTCTGAATATGGCAGGGGCATATCAATAACTGAACGCACTTGTATAAATGATTGTGAAACTGAACTTAGAATACACTCTGACCATTAAAATGAAAAAAAGGTTGAATATGGAACATCTCTATGATCGATATGAGATACAGAAAGGTATTCAGAAAATAACATGACAGTTAAGTCAGTGAGGCTCTGGTAAACAAAGTTCTTCACAAGGAAGCATAACAGACTATTTGTATCCCATTCAGGAATCATAATTATATGTTCCTGAATAGGAATCACCGTTTCCTAAATGGGCATCACTTTTTTTTTCTATCTCCCAAATAGGAATCACAGAAAATCAGAAAAAAAATCCTGATTTTAAACCTTAATAACTTTTTTTCTAGACAATTAAAAAAAAATCTGAACGGTCAAAAGTTTGGAAATTCATTCATCTTTAAGCTCTCCAAAATTGGTGGAAATCGGTCAAAAACTGTGATACATTTTTTCGATTTTCTGAGAGTACTATAAAAATGACAAAAAGATGCCCAATTGAGTATCAAATTGCTATTAATAGTAACATTTATCTGTCAAAGTAATCTAGGTCAGTGATACTCAATTGGGCATCTCTCCTCCACTGTCTAAAATGGACAATGATTTGATTAGATTCTTGTATGACGACATTTGTAGAATTTTATGTCATAAAATAGCAGTATGAATACAACTTTGTACAAAGTTTTTATGATTTGCACAAAAAAGTGTTATAAATCATGGATGAATTTGATATTTTTGTCAACTCTGTTTCCGACGGTGGGGATTTGCTGCGTTTACAGTCCATATCGGGACCAAGTAAGCACTTAGTGTATAAACGTTTACAAGTGACGTAACTGAAAATGTTAGATAGTTCAACTACGGATTTCGATCGTAAGTTTGTTCATGATTTAACATTCTACCAACCGCCCACGTCATGTGGAGACGGGTTTTTGTGTCTCATACGGTCCAAGCGTAATGGCATGTGGCTGTAATTCGTTAAATCCTTACATTAAATCTCCCAAATTCCCAGATGGAACGCCTATTTCAGTTTTTCAGTTTCTGTTCTCAGTTTTTCAGCATTGCGTACATGAAAACGCTGAACGCTGTACAGCTGACCACTGTTCTGAAGGCGTGGAGTTTGTTCCATTTTGAGATATGTTCTCTAACCCATGTCTCTCCTGAAAAGAGAATATGAGCCACTGTATCAGAAAAACAACAATCTGCATATGCGAAAACAAAGCTGCAGATCAGCTGTGAAGTAACCGCACAGCTGAACAGCGTCTTTGTTTTCGCTCCACAGATAGTACAATCCCCCGTCTTCTTTAATCCGAAATTTCAAGCCTCTAGCCTGTTTCAGCGACTGTACAGACCGTTTGTGTCCGATCTGGTCGGAAACCTAAATCCCAAATTGATGTTTTCTCAAACGAAGGCTATCATCAAATTACGCATGCGCCAAATATATTATAAGTAGACGTCACCTACCTGCTTGTGTCTCCAGGCAAACTTCTACGCTACCGACTATCTTATTACTGGTTAACGGCTTAGATTATAGCCTGTCTGGGAAAGTGGTTCAAGTCAAAATATCTATACATATAAGCCTTATTGGCTTAGTTGGGTGGTTATATTTGAAACACTTTTTGGATGTCATGACATCTTAATTTTGGGTAAAAGTCCCATAAAATGGCGGCAACCGGTCCCGACATGACCAAGCTGTTGACTGTGACGCTAAAACATAACTCAAACAAACAAAGCCACCTACCTGGACTATTTTCGCTATATGGTTCTTCCTAATTCATGCAATATTCGGGCTCCACAGAACTTAAAGTCTTGCTCAAGGACAATTCACAGCGGGTGAGGCCTAGGCATCGAGCTAAAGACCATTCACTCCGGAGTTCTGTACGTGAGTACAGTACTAGGCCACCATAAATGTAGATAAGAGCTGTCGCAGGACAGCGTGCTCGACTGCTTCTGACCTTTGTCAAACATAAGGCCAAATCCGACCCAATGCATTAAGCTCATACATCTTTTTGCCTTGATGCAATAAGGCAAAATCACTGAACCATGAAAGTTAACTATAACTCCCTAAGATTTAGAGGTCTCACTCATATTGTGAAAGAAGTGTGTTCATATACCAACTGAGTGACAAGGCACAAGGCAAAATCACTGAACCGTGAAATAAGGTCACACTGACCTATAAGTATTTCAGGGTCAAAGGTCTAGTGATACTTCCTCATAGTGTGAAAGAAATATGATCATATACCCATTCAGTGTTGAGATATAAAGCAAAATCATTGAACCATGAAATTAGGTCAAAGTGACCTATTAGTATGTTTGGGTTAAAGGTCTGGTCATACTCATTCATAATCAGAAAGAAGTATGAAAAAATACCAACTGAGTGTCGAGATATAAGGCAAAATCACTGAACCATGAAATTAGGTCACAGTGACCCAGGAATACTTTGCGGTCAAAGGTCTTGTCATACTCATACATATCGTGAAAGAAGTATGTCCATATACCAATTGAGTGCCGAGATATAAAGGAAAATCACTGGACCGTGAAATTAGGTCATACTGACCTAGGACTACTTTAGGGTCAAAGGTCTTGTCATACGCAAACATAGTGTGAAAGAAGTTTGTTCATAAACCACTTGAGTGCTGAGATATAAGGCAAAGTCACTGAACCGTGAAATTAGGTCACAGTGACCTATAAGTATATTGGGGTCAAAGGTCTGGTCATACTCACTCATAATCTGAAAAAAGTATAAAAATATACTAATTGAGTGTCAAGATATAAGGCAAAATCACTGAACCGTGAAATTAGGTCACAGTGACCTAGGACTACTTCAGGGTCAAAGGTCTTGTCATACGCAAACATACTTTGAAAGAAGTTTGTTCATAAACCCTTTGAGTACCGAGATATAAGGCAAAATCACTGAACCGTGAAATTAGGTCACAGTGACCTATAAGTATATTGGGGTCAAAGGTCTGGTCATACTCACTCATAATCTGAAAAAAGTATGAAAATATACTAATTGAGTGTCAAGATATAAGGCAAAATTACTGAACCGTGAAATTAGGTCACAGTGACCTATAAGTATATTGGGGTCAAAGGCTTGGTCGTACTCACTCATAATCTGAAAGAAGTGAGAAAATATACTAACTGAGTGTCAAGATATAAGGCAAAATCACTGAACCATGGAAAGTAGGTCAACCGACCCTTACCGTCATGACACACAAGTCAGTGTCACAAAGTCAAAAGATGATTGACCAACCATCTTTCTAAGTTGTTTCTATTAAGAAATAAAAAGAAAAAAAAAATTCGGGGAGTTCTAGATTTTGACCTCTAGCCCCGCCCCCCTGACTCCGACCCAGAGGTCCGAACCTAAAGTGTATGAAGTATGAATGCTTTAAGAAAAGTTGTTGTCAAGATATGGACTCCTTGTAAAAGTTACACAGCAGTACATCTATTTTTTACAGTGTTCTAGTTTTTAACCTCCAGCCCCACCCCCAGGCATGGACCCAGAGATCCGTTGCCATGAAATGAAACTCAACCCTACAGGGTACCTATGGTCCGAGTATGAAAGCCCTCTGATAAAAAGTTTTCAAGATATAGACTTCTAGAATACTATATCACAGAAAAGCCATTATTATTAATGGTGTTCTAGATTTTAACCTCTAGCCCCACTCCCTGGCATGGACCCAGGGATCTGATGCCATGGAATGAAAGCCGACCATACAGGGTGTCAATCGCCCAAGTATCAATGCTTTCTGATGAGTGGTTATCAAGATATGGACTTCTAGAAAACTTTAACACAAGAAATGCCATTTTTGAAGGTGTTCTAGATTTTAACCTCCAGCCCCACCCCATGGCCTGGACCCAGGGACCCGATGCCATGGAATGAAAGCTAACCCTACAGGGTAACTATGGTCCAAGTATAAATGCTTTCTGATGAGTGGTTGTCAAGATATGGACTTCTAGAAAACTTTAACGCAAGTGTGACGCGCACGGGAACGCGCACGCGCACGCGCACGGGAACGGGAACGTGGACGACCGGGGTGACTGCAATAGCTCTATGCACTTCGTGCAGTCGAGCTAAAAATGGTGTAAATATAACAGGTTTAGTTAGAGCTATAAATATTTACATGAAGTCTATGTTTTCTTTCGCCGAGTAAATCATAAACCTGGGAAGGGTTGTGGGCTAGAGGTAGAGTGTCGGACTTCAAATCGATAGGGGGCGCCGAGTTGTATCATAGAGCAAGACTTAGACCTATTTACTCCCCGTTGTAGTGGTTCAAACCATATCTGAGAAAATTGTTGACTAGGGCGTTAAACCGTAAAACGAGCAAGCAAATCACATACCTGCCGTTTCAA
Source organism: Rugalucina vietnamica (assembly GCA_964017185.1). Taxonomy (NCBI): domain Eukaryota; kingdom Metazoa; phylum Mollusca; class Bivalvia; order Lucinida; family Lucinidae; genus Rugalucina; species Rugalucina vietnamica. The sequence goes on from OZ024869.1 coordinate 52,239,006, forward strand.
TGACGTCATCTTTGCTAAGTTTCTTGATATCTGGCATCATGGTTAGTAGTGTCCACGGCAAAACGCTGAGAATGAGTCCGGACCCTATCAACCACAGTACTCTGTTGTCTGAATCCTTGTCTAGGTAGTACACTAGGCAACCAGCTGAGCACCCCACAATAGACATAGCACCCTGAATATAAAAAGACTAGTTAAAAAAAAACTAAATTTAAAACTAGAAATGGCTGAACTAGTTAACTCGCTTTTTAATTCAAAAATTTAACAGCATTCAAATTGTAAAGTGGCAAAATTGACAAAACAACTGATTCTCATTAGCATGGTTATAATTTTAATTAAATAATAATAATAATAATTTCGACAAATAAACATTATTTTGTCCCTCTGACGCATATCTATAGGGTATTCCGAAAATCTCTAATTGCTTTATGGAGGAAGAGCTTTGAGACAGAAAAAAACTAGTAGAAAACGCAACAAGACCCGACATAAAGCAAGTGAGCCGGGGGAGAAGAAAATTTTGATTTACATTATAACACATTCTGTCTAGAGGACAAACATTAACTTTATACATATCTAAAAGAAAATAGGTTTGTATAGGTAGAAAGTTGTAAACACCATTATGCACAGAATAACCAAAAGCACTGAAGCCTTAGCTGTTCTGTGGATAAGCAATAAAGCAAAATGTAGACCTATAAGCATGAGAATTTGCTAAGAGTACATGGTGCAGGTAGGTCACGTCAAGTATATATGCGTACTGTTATTTGTCACTCGTTCAGTAACAAAATCAGGAACACGCGCAGAAACCCTTAAGTGGCCAAACCAGGGCTCCCTGCTCCCTAAAAGCCAAATGACCTTTATCCCCAAATTTCTACGATGTTTTCCTCAGCTCCCTAAAACCTCCAAAGAATTTACTTTCTCTCATAAATTAATGCCTGTGGTACGGGCCCTATATATTCTGATGATCAGACTAGCCCCGGTCTCCCCTACGCCTTGTTCTCACAGTCTTGTTGCTGGCCACGGTTAATCCCCGTTTATCTCGGCCAAGACACCGGTGTACTGTGATAAACCGGGGAACTTCTACAAAGTTGAAAAAACGGGACGGCTCGCCTGTTCAACCCGGTACGTCCTGGCCAGAGTTCTACCCCGAATTCAAAGGGGTTTAATCACTGAAAATCAATAAATAGGATAAAACTATAAGATCGAACCTGTGTTATTTTGGCCCTGTTATAATCCTCCATCCAGTGTTTTCGGCAGCTCGCTGTGTCAAGGGTCATCCGGGCCGGGTGAACCGACCAGTTTATCAAGTAGGCACCGCCAGAAAAACATCCACTGACCCCCGTAGCCACAAGTTTTAGAACGTCCTTTGCATCCATGTCTCGTCCTGACCTTCGTATTGTTCACACTGTGTTGAACAATGCACGGCAGTAATTATATAGACGAGCTGAACTGTTGCAATATTCACCTAAATTACAACAGGTAATGTCGAGTCAAGTTTGATAACGACTGCCATATTACTCAGCGCGGTCCCAAGTAGATCTAGTTACGTTTCGAAATTTTGGTCAAAATGCCGCGAATTATAGCCGAAACACCAAAAGCCCCACATAAACTCTCTGCAGCAGAACTCTGAACAGCATCGAGAGTTTATTGATCATGTTGATGCCTCGTGGTTTGTTTGTAGAACTTTGTATGCGTAGGCGAGGTCGTTGTGAATGCGTTACTCCACATCCATTGCCATTGGACGGTAAAACCACAATCTGTTTTGTTTCCGTTTAAGAAAATACAGCCGAGCGTCCTTGTAATTTTGCAAAGTCGTCCTTTTGTTATCAAAAATGATTCTGAAAGAAATAATGTGTAACCAATATTTGAAAAAGTTATATAAAAAAGTTATATTTTCACATATAAGATTTGGGAATACGCAAATTACGATTCCACCGTTTTACTTCTAATTTATACATAACTTTTATAATCTATGCTATTGTTGACGCAATGAACGTTCACACACAATAGCGACGTAATGACGTGACGTAGTGACGTCATTTAAGATTTTGACGTCATATGCTTTAGCGCGCAACGTTACAATGACTAGGGGACTACATGCAATATAATAAAAAGAAAATTCAAGTTTGTGTCGTGAATATGACTTATATTTCATCTCGTGAAGTGAAATATTATTTATTATATGGCAAGTGATGAAATATAGAGAAATATGTATTAAATATAACCAATATTTGAAAAAGTTATATTTTCACATGTGAAAATGTAAAAAAAAGTTATATTTTCACATGTGAAAATATAAGATTTGGGAATTCGCAAATTACGATTCCACCGTTTTATTTCTAATTTATACATTAACTAAATTTTATAATCTATGCTATTGTTGACGCAATGAATGAACGTTCACACACAATAGCGACGTAATGACGTGACGTAATGACGTCATTTAAGCTTTTGACGTCATATGCTTTAGCGCGCAACGTTACAATGACTACATGCAATATAATAAAAAGAAAATTCAAGTTTTTGTCGTGAATATGACTTTTATTTCATCTCGTGAAGTGAAAATTTATATATTTCATTCGTGCCTTCGGCACTCATGAAATATAAAAAATTTTCACTTCACTCAATGAAATAAAACTCATATTCACTCCAAAAACTTGAATATCCTCTATATATTTCATGAGTGCCGATCTTGCCTTCGGCACTCATGAAATATAAAAAATTTTCACTTCAGTAAATGAAATAAAACTCATATTCACTCCAAAAACTTGAATATCCACTATTTATTTGTGCCTGCCTCTCTGTCGTGCTCGTTGCCATTCATTTCGGTTGAAACTCAGCCGGACTGACCACCTTGTTGGGACTTAAAATTTAATTGCTTCGATTCCTGGTCTCTCTATTCAAGGCTTACATTGCATTCGAAAATACGGAAAAATCGGCACCAAATGGTAATTGGCAAAGTTTGTCTTTTTTCATACGCGGGGTTCAGCTACGCGAACGCTTCCTCACATATGTGAAATCAAAATGAGTTTGATGACAAAGACGTGTAATTTACAATTTAATTTGGGCGTCCGCTATAGCGCTGTAGGGAGCGAGGAGGTTTCCTACTTTGCTACATACCACTTTCGTACGGGTTCGCGCCCCACTATCGGTAATGTTTATCAGAATAAAACTGAATTAACCCGTCGAAATGTATGTGGTCTGGCTGTCGCCAGGCGGACGCGGTGGTTTCACAGGCATATTCCGGGTATGCCGAGATATGTCCTGGCTTTCCTCCACCTCAGGCAGCCCACGCCTTGGGAAAATGGGCTTTGGGTAGTATGGTACAACAGTGACGTGTTTAAGGTTAAGGCACAAGGGAGGGAAATTTGCATTGACAGGATTCAAATATGTGTTAGGATTATCATGGTACTGGTGGCGGGCATTAATCTTGTCACTGCGGAGTGGTAATGGTTAGGTGAAGGGTTACCCGTACTCGTGGGTTAAAACGAGGTTCGCCTATACAGGCGGTGAAGATAACAGATAACAGAATGGCATGTTGAATGACGGAGGACTCTTAAACTAGGTATATACATGTATTCAAATCTAACTCTACATTTTTACCCTATACTAGTTCTACACATAATGGATTTTTCATTTTGAAAAACAATTTTCTATAAAACTTGCAATTAAGGTGTTCTAAAATATTCACCTAAATTACGACAGACAATGTCGAGTCAAGTTTGATAACGACTGCCATATTACTCAGCGCGGGTCGCTTCGGCCCTGGGTCGTTTCGGCCTGAGTCGTTTCGGCCTGGGTCGTTTCGGCCAATTTTGGGGGTGGGTCGTTTCGGCCTTGGTAGGTGGGTCGTTTCGGCCAATTTTCTGAGTTAGTCGATTCGGCCCTGAGTCGTTTCGGCCAAAGTTTATGGAAATCTTCTGGTAAGTAACAACTAAAAGATAAGTTGATCTTCTGGAGTACATGCATTTACGTGGACATATACATGATGTATACATGAGTATTGTAGTCAAAGTTCCAGCCTCACATATTCTTAGTGTCTCGGAAAAAAATCCCATTGACATTTAATGATTAGTACTGGCGATAGAAAGGATTGAGGGAATGATAGATAGATAGATAGATAGATAGATAGATAGATAGATAGATAGATAGATAGATAGATAGATAGATAGATAGATAGATAGATAGATAGATGTGAAAACTCGTAGATAGGTGTGAAAACTCGTGTCTGTAATCAGCAATGCTAATCCATGGTGATTGATTATCAATGTACTCAATTAAAGTGTGAAAACGTGTGCTTGTCAATTTAATTTAAGTCTATGCATGAGAAAACCAACAGTTTTGGAATCCGACCAGGTTCATCACAAACCAGTCTGTAATATCACAAAAGCAGGCCAGAATCTTGATGAGTTCGAGATGAGAAAATATAAGGAATCTTATGAAATTAAACCGTTTGTGCTTTTTTGTTTTATAATGATCATCCATGACGCCATAGAAATGACCATTGTAGTTTCTCTATTGTTTTAATGGAATAAAGATGCAAATTTTTCACCCTGTAATAGACCCAAGTACCCTTGCAAGACTGGCTGCATGGTAAACTAGCCACGTATAACATATAGAGCGGGTAAGGGTATTTCCGAACAACTAAGGCATAATTTCCGTAAAAACCGAAAACAAGACGAGTCTAGCCTTACATTGTGTCAAATGACAGAAAATCCAATGCCGAACATCAGCGGCATATTGCGGATGGTTAAATCATTCACCCCTTCCGATCACGTGACATATAGTTACATGACCATCGCCGGGTATTTCCGAACGGGCCGGGTCATCCGGACGAATGCGTCGTCTAATTCCGAACAACTATATATTCTTAAAAGATAAACATGAAGATGGAATTATAATTGAGGTGAAACGATATTTTATGTTGTAACTCAACTATTATAATGTAAAAGACGATAATTCCCAGAGATCCGTAACGCTGGTTTGTGACAGCAGTCTTTAGTGTAATGCTTTAGTATTTTTGAACCCATGATAACCCGGGAAATGCCGTAATTTTATCAGCATTCTAACCGTTCATTAAGTCTCTCCAAGAGATTGAGATTAATTCATTTGACGATGAAACGCGAAAGATCAAGTCCCTTTCCAGGTTCCGACCCGAATTCATCAAAACATACACACAGTTAGTGACAACGGCAAGAGTCGTTCGGAATTAGCCGGCTGATCAATTTTGGACAGTGTATTTCCGAACGGTTGACGATAACAATAATTATAGGTCATAAGTGATGGTTGAACATTGGAATCAAGAATTCATTTATTTCGTGAGCCGATTATGCGTAGTACATTGGATAACAACCCTGGGCATTAGAACGAGAGCTTTAGCCCAATGACAAGTGGCCTTGTGCACTCGCACAAGGCGGATACGCGGTCGTTACTAACACATTTTAATTTATATTTTAAATATAACCATTGCATGCAGCAGTAGTCGATGCAGTGCAGGAGGACAGGAAGGAACTAAACAAATATCATATGCAAAGAAAAGTCTGTTGAAGCAAACGTTGAACTAAGACAATGACTTGATAAAATCGTTCGGAAATTGCCGGCGTTTGGAAAGACGGACCCGCTCTACATCTAGCATAAAGTATATTATAAAGCATATAAGGACTAAATAAAATCACTCAGGGCCGAATTGACTCAGGCCGAAACGACCCAGGCCGAAACGACCCACGGTCGAAACGACTCAAGGCCGAAGCGACTCACGGCCGAAGCGACCCGTTACCATTTATTCTAGAGCCACTGGAAACGGCGTACACTTGTAATTTTAAACAAGTGCATCCAAGAAAAACAAAAAATCGATTTCGATGCCGTTTCGATATGGCAGACCCAAAATATGCTAATTTACCCGGGATCGTATGTATTTCATAGACGAATGCATGCAATCACAATAAACTGCAATGATTAATCTTTGTTTTAAGAACATTAAGAGCCACTTTATATGATAAAGATTCTTGAATTTAATGGTTGATACATACTGATTTTTCAGTTTGTGCCAATTGTGTGTGGGGCGAATGACAGCTGTATACTCGTTTTCTCGAAACAGTCTGTGTGCTGAATGCACTGAATTCACCTTAGATTCTTCTTGCATAAAGAATAGCCTTTCCTAACCATGTTTTATTGAGTGGCTGTTCTGTAAGGGGAAAGCTAATGACAGTCATGCCTACAACGGCAATATCCCCTTACCTTCCCCTTGGATTTATATTGGGGCTGAGGCTATCCGCACGACGGTCGTGCCGATTAGCGGCGTTATCCGCACGACGGTCATGCCGATAAGCGGCGTTATCGGCCCGACCGTCGTGCTATTGAAATACACTCAAAATTAACATTTTGGTTAATTATGAATAAGAAACTATTTTAAGTTTGATTTGATTAATCCAGCTAATGTAGGCCTAATCTGAATCACAGTAGATTTCTAACAGTGGAGAAAAATACAACCACTACATTTTTTAATTGAATTACTGAAATGTTTCCATACTCCATTGTTGAAATCAAAGGCTTTTTTTTATTCTTTTGGATGACCATATTCTTTTAATATAAGGTTACGATGATTACTTTCTCATTTACGCATACGCGTGACTGATTTATACAGGTAAATTCACAGGTAAGCCAATTTTATCAAAATAACAATTTTGTTAATTAAATTGTGAAAAATTAATTCCTGCATGTGTAATATTATGTGTCAGTTTTGAAGCCAGTGTATAATATTTATCAACTTAAAATGTATCCAATTCTGAACATTTTAACCTTTGGATGTCGTGCGGATAACACCGCTTATCCGCACGACGGTCGTGCCAGTAAGCGGCGTTATCGGCACGACCGTCGTGCGGATAGCCAGTGTCTAATATTGGAGCCTTCCCTGTGCATATATTGTATTGAGATGGTTTGAATGTGTTTTGCGGTAGTTTTAAAGTGGTTTGTGGTGTTTCCATGGTCACTACACATACACACACATTTACGTACACTTTTTTAAACATGTATATATACACATTCTTAACTAATGATTTTGCTTTTTTTGTCATACGATGATACGAATTTGGCTATTTTTACTCTTTTTGCGTATAATTTGAAATTTTCTGGTTACACCCTTGTGTGTTATTGAAGTTGATTCAAAACACATGAATTCTTTGTTACAGTCTGGTTCTCTAACATTGCATGGCCCCAAATTTTGCATATGACATGTCAACAATTTCAAAAAGTATGTAACTACCGGATCCATGACATTTTGTCTAAAACCATTTCATCTAAAAACCATTTCGTCTAAAGGACATTTTGTCTAAAGGAAATTTCGTCTAAAAGACATTTCGTCTAAAGGACATTTCGTCTAAATGGGACATTTCGTCTAAATGGGACATTTCGTCTAATACGACATTTGTCTAAAATTTGTCTAAAAATGTCTAAAATTCGTCTAAAACTCCTCTAAAACATAAATGATATTAAAGTTAAATATTTTTGAACAACATTTAATTAGATATTGATTTCATGACATTTAATAGCTCTTGTTGTAGACTATCCCGTAGATAGTCCATGTATTTCATATTTAAAATGGTATAATAAATTAATAAAATTTATCAGTCAAAGGCAGATAGTATGAGCCATATTGTGTAATTCTGTGCATATTGTGCAAGGTCAAATAATATAGATATTGTTTGGAATATGATTCTACAATGTATGTTTTAAATACTCGGAATGTTCTTACAGATCGAAAAAGACATAAAGAAAAATATTATTAGCACTAATGTCTGTGTAAAAAAAAAAGATAAACATATTATTGACCTACCACATTGATTAATAGTGATTTAAAGTAGGGTGCGACATTTGGTCTAAAAATTCTTAATTTTTCTTAACTCTTTTTTAGACCTAATGTCACACCTGTTTGATTTTTTAGACGAATTGTCCATTAGACCAAATGCCATTTAGGCGAAATGTCCTTTAGACCAAATGGCATTTAGACGAAATGTCCTTTAGACAAAATGGCATTTAGAGGAAATGTCCTTTAGACAAAATGTCCATCAGACGAAATGGTTTTAGACAAAATGTCCTGCACCCGTAACTACCAATCATTGAATGCTGCTATTTTCCCTGAATTTCCCATTGGATATACTTTACACCAAATAGTGTACATGAGATTTCTTTCTTCCCTGGTAGATAACACAAGTATCATACTGAGATTTTGTTTAATTTTTAAATACTATGTGGTGACATTTTTGTGCTACCATACACATTACGCAACATATTTTTCATTGAAACTTCTTGTTCCAAAGGATCAATACTGCATGCAAAGAATGAATACTGCCTGAAACCCTTTTTACCGAATGAATACTGCCTGAAACCCTTTTTACCATATCGGCTTAAATAATTATGTTTTTTCCTCCACTGAAAATTATAATTTTTCCAGCTGAAAAATAGTGTATTACATGATCATGTTTTCCTAATGACTAAGTCTTGTTTCAGGACCTAAACTCCCCAGATGTGTACGAGACCAGTGATCTACCTGAATCAGAGCAAAACATTCCTGCCGAACAGGTAAATTATACACAGCCGCTATGCATTCCAGCTGAACAGGTAAATTATACACAACCGCTATGCATTCCAGCCGAACAGGTAAATTATACACAGCCGCTATGCATTCCAGCCAAACAGGTAAATTATACACAGCCGCAATGCAAGAAAACAAGTCTGGTCAGGGTCTGTCTTAAACTGGGCTGTACAGTCAAAGTAAAAGGCTAGAAGCTTGAAATTGCGGATTTAAGAAGAAGAGTGGTTGTACTATCTGTGTAGCAAAAACAAAGACACTGATTAGCTGTGAGAAAAAAAATGAAAAAAGATTTTTTCGTGATGCAGCTCATGCATAATACATGTAATCAGTTATTGTATAATATGAGCCGCATTGTGGGAAAACCAGATTTTTGCCTATGCGAAAATAAAGGTAACTGTAACTGCGAAGCTGATCAGCGTCTTTGTTTTCGCTAACGGATAGTACAATTTCTCTTCAATTTCAATTCAAAATTTCAAGCTTCTAGCCGGCTTCTGTGACTGTACAGGCCGGTTTGTGTCAGACCTGGTCGGAAACCCCGAAGACCGGGTTTCTCGCGTCAGCGCTCCTATAATATTATACAATAATTGATTACAGGTATTATGCTGTTGTGACTGATGGATAACAACAGTAACTGAGGCAATTTATAGGTAAACTTTTGCCCATAAAAGGTCATCTTTTGACAGTTTTTGTGGTTGGAACTCCCCTAATCTGAGAAAAACTGAATATTTTTTTAAATGGCTAATCTTTAGGGAAAAAAACAGACAGCAGTTAACCCAACATGCAATATGTTTCATCACATAGTCTCTCGGATGCTTTATTTCATATTTTCAGGATGAACCTCAGAATGAGAGCATTGAACAGCCCCAGATTGACATGGCTGCGGCCTTTGAAAGATTCAGAGGAAAACCAGCAAAATCTGCAGGTACGAGTTTGATTCTTCCATACTTTGCTTAAATTTATGGAGGCAAGATGTGACCTCATGTTTTAAGGACAAGGTCTCAAATCTTTTCCAAAAATTAATTTTTCAGATTTCAATGACATGAAAAGTGATCAAATTTCAAGGACAGGTCTACATTTCCAGCATAATATTGTAAATTTTCTGTCCTTAATATTACAACACAAGTTACAAGTCAGACATGTAATTAACTTGATTCGACCATTCATGACAAAGTTCATTTTTTTCATGTTAAGAGACATATTCCGAAGAATCTTTCAATTATTTTACCTCGTTAAGGACAGTCTTTGATTTAGACTACCCATGTGTAAAATTATCAAAATTACCACAACTGTCTGACTTGTTTTGCCTGTTTATAAGGGCAGCTGATGAGGGTGCATTACCGGACATTTCACAATATGGCACATACATGTACTATCTCCCTTTGGATGTTTTCACTGCTAGCAAAGGATCTCAATCTTATACTTTATTTGAATCAAATAGATCTATAGATGTTACACTGTACATTATCTATATTTCAGGTAGAAGAGCTGGGTATGAAGGCTATGTGGATTATGAAATGGTAAGTATATAGTTTATAATACATCTTGCAATGTACTGTTGGTTCGGAAAATATTTGCTATAACTGAAATTCATTACATGGCAATTCAATGTCCTCACTTGAGCCGCATCATGAGAAAAGCAGATTTTTGCATAGGCGAAAACAAAGGTGTGCGCAGTAACTGTGAAGCTGATCAGCGACTTTGTTTTCGCTACACTGATAGTAAAATTAGTCTTCTTCTTAAATCCGAAATTTCAAGCTTCTAGCCTTCTTCTGTGACTGCACAGGTCGGTTTGTGTTGGAACTGGTCGGAAACCAGAAGACCGGTTTTCTCGCATCGCAGCTCACATTCTTTATAGACTTAAGGCAAATGCAAAACCTCGCTGATAGTTGAAAATGTTGAAAAAAGAAAAGAAAAAAAAGTGCTTTATAAAAGTGAGTCAAAAGATAGGTATGTAGTACACAGATCCATATTTTTCTATAGGTCGGTGAAGATGGTATGAAGATAGAGTCACCACAACAAAAGTTTATGAGGCTACAACATGAGATCAGAGAGCTTGGGGAGGAGGTCAACAAAATAAAGGTAATGGGCCCACAAACTAGTAGAGTATGACAATTTAATTCTGTCAAAATGGTATGAAGATAGAGTCGCCACAACATGGCATTAAAGATGTCGGTCAGTAACAAAATTTTTAACAATGTCTTCAAACAGTTAGATGTTAGCAAATAGGGTAGACCAGATATACCTACTTTTGGCTTAAAATGTGAAAAGAGATGGGTGACCCAACATGTTTACAGCAGCACCAGGGAGCTTTTCCATGGCATGGGTGCATGAATGTGCTTACAGGACATTAAAGGTTAAAAACTAAAATCAAACTAAAACTGACAAAGACATTTTCTTTGATTTAGGACAATGTGAAGGATGAAGCCAGCTCAGAGAAGCTGTCCCCGGTAGCAATTGGTAAACAGCTGGAGTATCTACAACATCAACTTACAGATTTACACCTAGAGAAACTACTTGGACCAGACGCCTCTGTTGACCTTAGTGACCCACAAGGAGCGTTACAAAAGTAAGTGTAACTTGTGTCTAAAACCTGATCATAATGGTAAACAGTTAGAGTATCTACAGCACTAACTCACAAGTTTACACCTGGAGAAGCTACTTGGACTGGACGCTTCAGTAGACCTTAGTGATCCACAAGGGGTGTTACAAAAGTAAGTGTGACTTGTGTCTTAGATTTACACCTAGAGAAACTACTTGGACCGGATGCCTCAGTTGACCTTAGTGATCCACAAGGGGCGTTACAAAAGTAAGTGTGACTTGTGTCTTAGATTTACACCTAGAGAAACTACTTGGACCGGATGCCTCAGTTGACCTTAGTGATCCACAAGGGGTGTTGCAAAAGTAAGTGTGACTTGTGTCTTAGATTTACACCTAGAGAAACTACTTGGACGGGATGCCTCAGTTGACCTTAGTGATCCACAAGGGGCTTACAAAAGTAAGTGTGACTTGTGTCTTAGATTTACACCTAGAGAAACTACTTGGACCGGACGCTTCAGTTGACCTTAGTGATCCACAAGGGGCATTACAAAAAGTGTGACTTGTGTCTTAGATTTACACCTAGAGAAACTACTTGGACCGGATGCCTCAGTTGACCTTAGTGATCCACAAGGGGCGTTACAAAAGTAAGTGTGACTTGTGTCTTAGATTTACACCTAGAGAAACTACTTGAACCGGATGCCTCAGTTGACCTTAGTGATCCACAAGGGGTGTTACGAAAGTAAGTGTGACTTGTGTCTTAGATTTACACCTAGAGAAACTACTTGGACCGGATGCCTCAGTTGACCTTAGTGATCCACAAGGGGCTTACAAAAGTAAGTGTGACTTGTGTCTTAGATTTACACCTAGAGAAACTACTTGGACTGGACGCTTCAGTTGACCTTAGTGATCCACAAGGGGCGTTACAAAAGTAAGTGTGACTTGTGTCTTAGATTTACACCTAGAGAAACTACTTGGACCGGATGCCTCAGTTGACCTTAGTGATCCACAAGGGGCGTTACAAAAGTAAGTGTGACTTGTGTCTTAGATTTACACCTAGAGAAACTACTTGGACCGGATGCCTCAGTTGACCTTAGTGATCCACAAGGGGCGTTACAAAAGTAAGTGTGACTTGTGTCTTAGATTTACACCTAGAGAAACTACTTGGACCAGACGCCTCTGTTGACCTTAGTGATCCACAAGGGGCGTTACAAAAGTAAGCATGACTCGAGTCATAAAGCTGATCATAATGGTCAAAAGCTATACATAAGAATATCTAAAGCACTTACTCACAGAAGTTTACATTCAGAGAAATTACATGGTACTCGGACCAGGCGCTTCTGTCAACCGTAGTGATCCACAAGGTGCATTACAATAGCAAGTTTGACTGTTGATCAGGAAGGTATCACATGTATGTTTGACTTGATAGGGGTTTAAAGTTGAAAAATTTTGATTACACTGTACAGAAAAATTGTATTTATCCCTTGATTTATCTTGCTTTCATGGAGTTTTATTAATGACAAAAAAGTATGATTTCTTTGTATAGAAGACTATTGACCCAGCTGGAATCTTTCAAACCAGGACCGAAGAAAGCCACTCCCCCCCGGTCTAAAGATTCAGCCCCTGGTGACTCTGTCAGATATGAGCTCTTCTACAGACCAGAACAGGCACAATTCAGTAAAAATGCTAAGGTATCTCGTTATTCTTTTCGGTATTACAACCATGATTTTGTGAATTTTGGGCGAATGTTAAATTTTAACCTACAAAGACATGTCAAAATTTCCACCATTGCATTTTTACACTTTAATATTGTTGGCAAGGCGGTTCTTAAGTGTACCCACAATCTACTTTTTGAGCAAAAATTTGAAAAGTATAAAAAAAGATACTGTATCTATATAAATGAAATGTTTCAATTTTGCAACTTAAAAATGTCTCTGTATATTGCATGGGCATGTTTTTTTAATGTACATTGTTTTGACTCTTTTCTATTCTAGGTTGCCAGTCTTGAGGAGAGGTTAGACAGACTGGAGGCTGCTCTAGGAAATACTAGTCAAGATAAACTGGTAATGGGCTCATAAATTTGACTAAATAATAGCATTACAGCAGCAAACTGTTCTTTGGGGTTTCAAACAAGGCTAGACACATACCAGGTTGTACGGCCACAGACAGTGGCTAGATGCTTGAAATGTTGGATTTGGTTGAGAGAAGAAGGGTTGTACTATTAGGATAGCAAAATAAAAAATGCACTGGTCAGCTGTTTGGTGGTATGTGATGGATTTATTTTTTTATTTGTTTATATAAACTAAAATTGTAAACACAGTGTTGAAAAAATAAACATTTCAAAAATGGATTTTATCATGTGTCTACTGTTTTGCCCTTTGGTCTGCCTTTTTATCACAGATTGCAGTTTAGTAATATCACTTTTCCAGTCCTCTGGTGCTTATAGCAAATTTTAGAATCTCCCCCAAATCGAGGAAAATAACAGTAAATGCATTTTATTTCAGGGAATGCTGACCACAGATACAGACAATAAAAGTGTTATTGTAAGTTAAATAAGTGTTATTGTAAGTTAAATAAAGTTAGCACCAAAATCCCTTTCTGACACAGATTATTTGGTTGACTTATCAGACATCTTTGCCTAAATAGTATCTAAAAATTAGTTTTTTAGCTCAGTATCAACATAAAATGTACCAGGATGCTATGGGCATAGACGATGGTGGAATGTCCTATTGAATCTAATTCTACATGAAACATAATATAAAACCATTGAATAAAAGGAAAGATGCTATATTTGGGTTACTAGTGTGACAAGTCTGACTAGCTCTACAGTTTACCCAAGACATTAAAATTACAATGATGAAGTCACAATAACTACTTCAAGTCAGTTAACAGTCAAAATGGAGGGATATGTAAAATAGATGGCCCTAAAGTTTTTGGACAGCCTCAGTCAAACCATGTAGATTTTCCTGCTGAGTTGGTATTTAACATTCCAACAACTCGAATGTCATTAGAGACTGGGCCTCTGTTAAATGTCTCATACTAAAACTGGGGAAGCTCAAGATTGAGCAAATACCTCATGGTTTTCAAGGTGAGCGGCTTAACCACCATGCCATGGAGGTTTCTACAAGCTTTGTAAGTTAGATTGCTTCCAGATATTTACTGTATTTCATGTTATCATTCTAGGGAGCTGTCTCAAGAAAATCTTTATGGCTGGACTGAAGTTTTCAAAAACTAAGAGCCATATGTTTTACATAGCCCTCGTTTTTGCTTGATTTTTGTCAGTAGTTTGTTCTATCATTTCCAGGGAGCTGTCTCAGTTATAAATTCCAAGCTGTCTTTGCTGGAACCAGCTAATCTGGATCATGTAGAAGTTCGACTGCACAGTGTCATTCAGAAGCTTGATAAAATAGCAGAGAAAAAGTCTACACAAGAGGATGCTGAGAAACAAAATAAAGTGAGTATGAGGAATAGATAGACCTTACTTCAGCTGTGACACAGTCTTTGGGGTTCCTGTCGAGGTCTGACACAAACCAGTCTGTACAGTCAAAGAAGGCAGCTAGAAGGTTGAAATTTCAGAATTAAGAAGTGAAAGAATTGTACTGTCTGTGAAGTGAAAACAAAGGTGCTCATCAGCTGTGCAGTCCCAAGGCAGTTGTAGCATATACCCACAACTTATGTTTCGGATCAAAAATAAGAAAAATTGTATAACCCTGTACAACCTCAATTTTATATATAAAAGTGGGGTAGAAGTTGGTATCTATATCACGGACATGTATTCTTGATGTTTTGCTCGTTCTCTCACAGATATCCGAGCTGTATGGTATGGTTAAGAAATGGGAGTCAGTGGCTGATGTTCTACCACAGGTAGTTGATAGGCTGTCAGCTCTTAAAGATTTACATGAACAAGGTGAGGGAGCTAGATTTCTGTTGTATTGTTTTCAGATGATTCATAAATATCTTTAATGATATTGACAACATCATAGATGGCCACACCTTTGTTGCAAATTTATTTTAATTGACATTAGAACTTTCAATATCTTCAGAAAAAAAAACATGCTTATGTCCCCCTCCCCCCACTCACAAAAAATATGGCAGTTTGCCTTTATCAAGTCAGGATGAATATAAGTCAGCATGACAAATACATCTCCATGCTTGCTTTATGTTGCTGAATGCCAAACAAAGTAGCCACTATTTTAACATCTTTGGTATGATGCAGCTCGGGATCGAACAAACGACCTCCCACTTCTTTGTATGACACAGCCCGGGATCAAACCAACAACCTCCCGCTCTAGAAGTGGATGCTCGCAACATAGCTCTAATGAGACTAGTTCAGAAGAAGTTTACTAAATTTAAAATAACAAAAAAATTACAGGTGAATATTGACTGGTACATTGCTTGACAATTTATGAAAATTTTAAAAGTACAGAATAGTCCCAGATGGGACACCACATTTCATCCCACAAAGAAGACACCATGTGCAAAGGAGTTGTCTTTTGAGTGCTTCATTGATACGATTTGAGCCTTTGCATGAGAAAACCAACAATTTTTGTTTCCGACCAGGTCGGACACAAACCGACCTGTACAGTAACAGAAGCAGGCTAGAAGCTTGAGATTTTAGATTTAAGAAGAAGAGGGATTGTACTATCTGTATAGCAAAAACAAACGCGCTGATCAGCTTCGGGGTTATCGCGAAGCTGGTCTGCGCCTTTGTTTTTGCATACGCAGATTGTTGGTTTTCTTATGCGGCAGGCCAATTTATATTTGCAGCCCTTCAGTTTAGTCAAGCATTGAGCTACCTAGACACATCACAACAAGAAATCAACACGTCTTTGAAATCTCACGGCGATATGCTGAAACAGGTAGGCATAATCTTAACCCATTAGTTATAAATGGACTTTCCCATCCTTATCAATTGGATGAGTCCACTTTCGTTTTTAGGGGAATCAGGAGTGATTTTAATTTTTTATCAACTTCCTTAAGCAAACAGAATTACCCCAGATGGGATGCCACATTCTGCATCGTCACATCAGGGGCTGTACTGGTCGCCTGTGTCTGGTAAATAGGAAAGGAAGGTCAGGCCATTGGGGCATAAAGAAATAGATGGGCTGCTTGTGCCTCCAGGCAAAGCTTAAACACTACTGACTGACCATCTGATTACTGGATAACCCCTCTGGTCTGAGCTTGCCCAGAAAAAATGGTTCAAGTCAAACCATCCGGACAAAATCCCCCCCAGACAGAATCCCCCCCCCCACTCTTTTTTTGTTGACGAGGACAGAATCCCCCCCCCCCCCCCCTGTATATCATTCAAATAGGACAGAATCCCCCACCCCTTCCCAGACAGAATCTACTTCAATAATAGAGCAATCTTAATATAGATATTATCTAGCTGAGTATAATAAGTTTAAGATTAGCAAACAATGAATAAAGACACTTTTTTTAAGCAAAAATAGCTGACATATAGTTGTAAAATGTAACAATAATGATATGGAGATTCTGACTGGGAGTGGGGGCGATTCTGTCCTATTTGCAAGATATACTGGGGAGGGGGATTCTGTCCTCGTCAACAAAAAAGAGTGGGGGAGGGGGAATTCTGTCCGGGGGAATTTTGTCCTACACTCGTATAAACCGTTTGTGGCTTAGTTGGGCGGTTATATTTGAAGCACTGGTTGAATTTTATGACATCCTCATTTTGCGTAAAAGTCCCATAAAATGGAGGCATTGTCTGGGCATGACCATAGCTGTTGATGGGGACGTTAAGCATCAATTCAATCAGTCAATAAATCATAGGTAGGACGCCAGGCTTATCCGAGTTAAATTCTTGTAAGGGACATACAATGTAAAACTGTTTCTAAAAAATGAGCAGCCGCATGGGAAAACCAACAATCTGCATAGGCAAAAACAAAGGCGCAGACCAGCTTCGCGGTAACTGCGAAGCTGCTCAGCGCCTTTGTTTTCGCTACACAGATAGTACAACTCTTATTCTTCTTAAATGATGATAAATCCGAAATTTCAAGCTTCTAGCTCTTTTATGTGCTTGTACAGGTTGGTTTGTGTCAGACCTGTTCGAAAACCACATTGTTGATTTTCGAACGCAGCGGCTCAAATAATGTTATCGTGATGTTTGTTTCAGTTAGAGGGCCAGATGAAGGACAACCTTGCTGTTATAAAGAACAATTGTGATAGCCTTGACGCCAGGATAAAGGCTGTACAGAAATAATATCTCTTTTTCTTTAAACAACATTCATCGTTATTTGAGTAGCGGCACAAGAGAACCGGTCTCCTGGCTTTCTAACCAAGTCTGACACAAATTGGGCTGTACAGTCAGAGAAGGAGGTTAATTGATTGAAATTTTGGATTTGAGAAAGAGGGATAGTACCACCTACTGTGTTGCAAAACCAAAGGCACTGATCAGCTGTGACTGCACAGCTGATCTGTGCCTTTGTTTTTGCACAAGACAAAAAAATTGGTTTTCTTATGACGGGGCTCAAATAATGGTGAGTTTTTTTTGTTTTTTTTTTTTCTTTTAATTTAAAAAATCATTTGCTATAATCTATTTATACCACAAGGTTGAGGTTACTTTTTAAGAGTCATGACATAAGGAATCGTGTGGTCAGGTATATATGAGCCTTTCCTGATAGAAATCGACCTTATGACATACGACGTTGAACGTGAGAAAATGACGTCGAGAACGTGATGTTACGTCAGAGCAATTTTGCGCGCTAATTGTTCGTCGTCTGCCACAAATACGTCCCGACGTTTCTGGCTTTATTTAAGCTATGCATTCGCCAATTTGCGTAATGTTGCATTTATTTGGAAGTTTAGAAACTCTGCTACAATATTGTCAATGGATTTAGCGTTTCCATTGCCGTATTTGACTTCTCCCACGGTTAAATGAACACCTAATTGCGTTAATTATAGCCCCGCTTTGAAAAAGTGGGGGCTATACTGGATTCACCCTGTCCTTCCGTAGTTCCGTTATTCTGTCCTT
This sequence comes from Rugalucina vietnamica, assembly GCA_964017185.1. Classification (NCBI taxonomy): domain Eukaryota; kingdom Metazoa; phylum Mollusca; class Bivalvia; order Lucinida; family Lucinidae; genus Rugalucina; species Rugalucina vietnamica. The sequence continues at coordinate 52,257,113 of OZ024869.1, forward strand.
CCGTCCTTCCGTCCTTCCGACATTTTTGTTTCCATTCATTATCTTGAGAATGGCTTGACAGAATCTGACCAAATTTTGTATGCACATCAACATTGACAAGATCTAGCTTGGGATTGTTACCCGTCATTTTTCGCAAAATTTTGACGGAGTTATGGCCCTTGATTGATGTCAGAATTTCGTTTCCGCTCAATATCTTGAGAATGAATTGACAAAATCTGACCAAATTTTGTATGCACATCAACATTGACAAGATCTAGCTTGGGATTGTTACCCGTCATTTTTCGCAAAATTTTGACAGAGTTATGGCCCTTGATTGACGTCAGAATTTCGTTTCCGCTCAATATCTTGAGAACGAATTGACAGAATCTGACCAAATTTTGTATGCACATCAACATTGACAAGATCTAGCTTGGGATTGTTACCCGTCATTTTTCGCAAAATTTTGACGGAGTTATGGCCCTTGATTGATGTCAGAATTTCGTTTCCGCTCAATATCTTGAGAACGAATTGACAGAATCGGACCAAATTTTGTATGCACATCATCATTGACAGGATCTAGCTTGGGATTGTTACCCGTCATTTTTCGCAAAATTTTGACGGAGTTATGGCCCTTGATTAACGTCAGAATTTCGTTTCCGCTCAATATCTTAAGAACGCATTGACAGAATCCGACCAAATTTTGCATGCACAATCAACATTGACATGATCTAGCTTGGGATTTTTACATGTTATTTTTTTGCAAAATTTTGACGGAGTTACGGCCCTTGATTGACATCAGAATTTCGTTTCCGCTCAATATCTTGAGAACAAATTGACAGAATCCGACCAAATTTTGTATGCACATCAACATTGACCAGATCTAGCTTGGGATTGTTGCGCATCATTTTTTGCAAAATTTTGACGGAGTTACGGCCCTTGATTGACATCAGAATTTCGTTTCCGCTCAATATCTTGAGAACGAATTGACAGAATCCGACCAAATTTTGTATGCACATCAACATTGACAAGATCTAGCTTGGGATTGTTGCCCATCATTTTTCGCAAAATTTTAACGGAGTTATGGCCCTTGATTGACGTCAGAATTTCGTTTCCGCTCAATATCTTGAGAACAAATGGACAGAATTGGACCAGATTTTGTATGCACATCATCATTGACAAGATCTAGCTTGGGATTGTTACCCGTCATTTTTCGCAAAATTTTGACGGAGTTATGGCCCTTGATTGACGTCAGAATTTCGTTTCCGCTCAATATCTTGAGAACGCATCGACAGAATCCGACCAAATTTTGTATGCACATCAACATTGACAAGATTTAGCTTGGGATTGTTACCCTTCAGTTTTTGTTAAATTTTGACAGAGTTATGGCCCTTAATTAACGTCAGAATTTCGTTTCCGCTCAATATCTTGAGAACGAATTGACAGAATCCAACCAAATTTTGTATGCACATCAACATTGACAAGATCTGGCTTGGGATTGTTACCAGTCATTTTTCACAAAATTTTGATGGAGTTACAGCCCTTGATTGACATCAGAATTTCATTTCCATTCAATATCTGGAGAATGAATTGACAGAATCCGTCCAAATTTTGTATGCACATCATCATTGACAAGATCTAGCTTGGGATTATTACCCATCATTTTTTGCAAAATTTTGACGGAGTTAACAGCCCTTGATTGACTTCAGAATTTTGTTTCCGCTCAATATCTTCAGAACGAATTGACAGAATCCGTCTAAATTTTGTATGCACATCATCATTGACAAGATCTAGCTTTGGATTATTACCCGTCATTTTTCGCAAAATTTTGACAGAGAACGAATTGACATAATCAGACCAAATTTTGTATGAGCATCAATATTGATGAGATCCAGCTTGTGATAGCCTGTGATAGTTACCTGTCATTGTTTTTTTCACCCTGCAAAAAAAGCTGAGAAGCGGGGCTATAGTCAGATTCTCTGACAATTCTAGTTGCTTTTGTCTTTATTAATTGAAATACACATTGTCTCGTGTTTTTTTGTTTGTTTTTTTTTTTTGGGGGGGGGAGGCCCTGCAGATATTAATGCATTGAAACCCATGTTTGATACCTATATTGAAGAGAGAGAGAGGAGAGAGAGAAAATACAGAATAATTTTAATTAGGGGTGACAATCGGGATACATATTGAAAAAAATGTGAGTATATATACCTGTCTTTGATAAGAATTGAAATAATTATGCTTGTGAATTTACATTTCTCTCTTAAACGTTATTTCTTCAAAAGTTATAAAAAGTGTACCTTTAGTGCGTGTAATTTCTATACCATAATACTGAATTTATTTTCAAAAAACATATAAACAAGTGGAATTAAGTAAATCTATCCCGATTTTGTCAAAATAAAGAATTAATGACTATATTTGATGAATTATTTCCCTTGATAAAAAAAAACCTAACTTGTAGGGGAGATTGGGGATGAATAGGCCAGGGATCAATATTTCAATGTTTGGTGTTTTTACGACCGATTTAACAGTTTTCGTTGTCTTCGATTTAATGTTTCGTCCAAAAGGCTAGCCAGGATCATGATCGAAGCCACAACTTGGTTTCCAAGGCAAGTGGCTCATCTCAGTTTTATTTCTATTATCGTTACGAATTTACCTGCCTTTCTGGCACATGCCACGATCAGCCGGTGAAGGCTGATCCGTGGTGGCAGTTTAGTTAGTGTCAACTTTATTCTGATGGTTACGCAAATTCATGATCTCGAGATACCCAAATCTCACCATATTAAGGTTACTGGTGACAGCCTATTGGGTCGCATTTTTTGCGAAAATCGAACCTCGCAAAAGTACAAGCATTGGCAGAAACGTTTAACCATTATGTTACGCTCATAGAGAACAATTGATATTATGTCGGAAATCAATGTCCGTTTTCATAAGCATGTTTCAGACATATCACCAGAACTTTGCCAGTTCGGATGGAAGACTACAGCTATGACTTAAGAAATATTTTGGAATGTATGTGACAAAATCATATGTTTTAAATCGGCTGCTTAACTTCCAAAGCACTACCCGGTGGTAACTCAGAAGAAAGTACATGTAGATGGTTCAGGGGACATCCGATAATTCTTTTGGGGATTCAAAATCTCCTAAAACTGCAAATGATTCTTATTGCGTGCGTCTTAATCTGCCGAACGGACTGTCATGCAACAACGCCAACAACACGCTAAAATGCAACCCAACTCAGTTTCATCAAATATTATTATTAAAATCATCGTTAAAAGTTAATTAGAAATTCCTAATCCTCGTGATGAAACGAACTTGGAACATTTTTGCTATTTTTCGGAGAGAAAATAAAATTTGACGCATGCAATTAAAAAATACTGGGTACCAAATTTATCGCATGATTGCATAGGCGGCACAATTAATTCACGTGCTGCACGTCGTTGTCCGACATTTCCAAGTTTCAAATAATTTTAATACATCAGGCTGCAAAAGAGGAATACATTTTTTTTTTGTCTGCGCTTCAAGACTGGGTAAGCGGTTGTAAGTCCAAGTTGTTTTGGATTTGTATGGAGAGTTCCGTTTTTCGAGTAACTATGGGTCCATATGGCATCTCGAATAATGAAAGACGTGTACACACAAAAGACGGACACACCAAGTGTTTATATGCCGCGAAGTTTGCTTTGGAATGGAAAATAAGCGATACAGAAAAAAGACCATCAATAACGTGGTCCAACTTGCTGAAGTTGTTGACATATCGGCAAGGTGCAATATGAGTGAGCGGTACAAAACTCTAGGTAAATGGCTTGTGTGGGTCAATGGGACGCATTATTTTGTCTTTATTTTTCACCATGCGTGGCATTGGGAAGTTTCGCCACTTTTGATTCACGGCATGTGAAGAACGCTGAGTTATGTGCATGCTGTAGTCGGTTTGAACATGTTGGATGATGCTGAGTGACGCACCCCAGTCCTTCGTTGAAAGACGGCATGGCCACGGTCGACGTCTTCGAGGGCACCCGGATGTCATCCTTTCCGCTGGTCTGTCAGTAGATCGAATAGCTTATCCGCTGTCCGTTTCACTTCTTGTCCTCGGTCCACTAATTCTGTGTTGAGAGGATTCACAGAACACCGATGGGAACATCAGCTGATCGTAAGAAGTTATCTGGACTCGGAAATGAGACTTTTTATCCAGGGGACTTAAGGGACTCGTTTAACTCGACGTTTTCAGAGGAGTAATATTTTAGTGATTTCCATTGACATGTAAATAAAAAGCAGAAATTTTGCTGAAATTAAACTCCGCGGTTCGATGAATTTGAATATTTTTTTAAAAAAATGTTTTGCAATGTTTTCTGTGTGTTCAAACGTTAAAAATTAACGCGACGTTACAACGCAACTCTCATTAAAGAGTGTCTTTACGTTGACATCTCCTTGTTTCAAACCCCCATAAAATCTTTAATAATTACGTTAGAAAGGTAAGATAAATTGCAAAATGCTCATTAAGTATTCTACTTTCTTGATATATCAAAAACTGAAAATCGATTTTTTATGGCATAAGGTCGATTTCTATCCGGAAAGGCTCATATGAAAACAATAACGATGTACCTCAATCTGGCTAAATGTGCCTGCGACATTGTTTATTACAAGACCTGATATAGAGAGTATTTAATGATATCGGTAATTGTTGGTAATAGAAATGTTATTTTTGCTACTTTTCCATAAAAATCTAGGTTGTGGGTGCTCATTAGAAATGCTTCATGAACAGCATAGGTTCTTTTTTGAAGAAAGGTGCAAAACTATTGCTTAATTATCATCAGTTATCATCAAATGACAAATACTGGTTTTATCTTGTTTTCTGATTTATGGGCATGACAGACCGTATTCTTGAAGTGCGCTGTGGAAGGTTGCATATGCTAAAACCAAGGGCTGTACAAGATATAGTTTAAGCTTGTATGGAATGAGACCTTTAAGATCATACGAGCCAAAGAGAAAAAATATAAAAAACAATGTTTCAAAATAAAATGTGTGTCAGCCTGATGAAATAAGATTCTCACATGCGCATCTAGTTTTGCTTTGGTGTACTTGTGCTCGAGTAAACCTTCATCTTACTGGAAAGATCTTAAATGCATTTGTGACAAATTAGCTTTATTTTGATTCCTTACTAGAAGGCTGATCTAGGCATACATGTCATTTTAATATATTTATTATATTATATTATATGCTCCACAGTTTTTAGCTCGCCTGTACGAAAGTACAGGAAGAGCTATTGCAGTCACCCTGGCGTCGGCGTTTGCGTCGGCGTTGCTCTAATGTTAAAGTTTTTGGTTAAAGTTTTTATAAGTCTGTATCTTTTGAACATGTGGATGGATTAAGTTGATACTTTGCATGTTGATAGATATTGGTCTGAATTTTTATTCTGTACCATCACGACCCACGTGTGTGACCTTGAGGTCAAGGTCACGGACTTAGAAATTTTGTGTTTAAGTTTTTGGTTAAAGTTTTTGTAAGTCTATATCTCTTGAATGTGTTGATGGATCAAGTTGATACTTTGCATGTTGATAGACATTGGTCTGAAGTTTTATGCTGTACCATCACAACCCACCTGAGTGACCTTTAGGTCAAGGTCACGGACTTCGAAATTTTGTGTTACAGTTTTTGGTTAAAGTTTTTGTAAGTCTAGGTACATGTATCATTTGAATATGTAGATGGATCAAGTTGATACTTTGCATGTTGATAGATGTTAGTTCCATCATGACCCACCTGAGTGACCTTTAGGTCAAGGTCACGGACTTAGAAATTTTATGTTAAAGTTTTTGGTTAAAGTTTTTATAAGTCTATATCTATTGAATATGTAGATGGATCAAGTTGATATTTTGCATGTTGGTAGATACATGTATTGGTCTGAAGTTTTATGCTTTACCATCACGGCCCACCTGAGAAACCTTGAGGTCAAGGTCATGGGTCATAGATTTTAATAGATTTAGTGACAAGGCACAAGTCAGGCGAGCTACGCTGTCCTGCGACAGCTCTTATTATAAATGAAATGGAATATCTAGATATATTGTGAACAGTGTTGTTGTAATATCAAACTTTTGTATAGTTTGCATTTGAGCCGCGCCATGAGAAAACCGGATATTTTCCTATGCGAAAACAAAGGCGCAGATCAGCTGTGTAGTAACTGCACAGCTGATCAGCGCCATTGTTTTGGCTACACGGATAGTACATTTCCTCTGTTTTCCTAAATCGGAAATTTTGGGCTTCTAGCCATTTCTGTAGCTGGTTTGTGTCAGACCTGGTTGGAACCCAGAAGATTGTTTTTCTTGTTTCGTGGCTCATTTGACCTTAGATAGTTCAAAGATTGGGTGAGTCTATTCAGTGGCACATGAAATGTGATTCAGATTGTAAATGCAACTGTGTATTTGAGCAGTATTTCATGCAGATTCACCTTTCTAGTGCCACTATATGGCCTTGTCTGGCTTTTGATCTGTCTAGGGCCAAAATCGTACCATAACTTGTGCAATATTTACACATTCTTGTGCTATCATTATTAGAGGAGTTCATTATTTATGCATAAGGAAAATGTTAGGGAACATTTATGTGTGATTTAAGAAATACACATATAGTAAAGCGTATGTTGTCTCTATAAGCATTCAAATACAGGTATCATGGTTGGTTTCCTGTAAAAATAATTATTTGGTCTGGTTTTGTACTTTATAAACTAAAACAATTTGCATAAAAGCCAGTGAAGATTGTTTACAGTATTGCTGCTAAGACATGAATATTCATTTTTCAATTTTAATGGTTCTTTATAAAGCTGTGCTTTCCAAAATCTGCCTTTTGATCTTGCAGGTATTTTTGAACAATTCAACTCTTCAATATTACAAAATTTCTGGGTTTAAACTTGATTTCTTAACCTTACCCTTAATAAAAAAAAAATAAAAAAAATAAGCATATCATGTCAAGGGTGGTATTTTGCTTTTGTGGCAGGTAAACAGGACAATATAGGTCACATGGAAACAGCAACAAACAATTTGTGATCTATACTGAATTTTATTATTAGCTCACCTGAGCCGAAGGCTCACAAGGTGAGCTTATAGGATGGCCATGATCCGGCGTCCGTCCGTCGTCCGTCGTCCGTCCGTCGTCGTCGTCGTCGTCCACAATTTCAAAGATCTTCTTCTCTGAAACCGCTTGGCCAATCTAGTTGAAATTTTATGTGGAGCCTCCTTGGGTAGTGGCATTTCAAGTTTGATCGCGAAATCCAGGTCACATGACCAAGATGGCCGCCACGCCCATATATGGTAAAAACCCTTCAAAAATCTTCTTCTCCAGAACCGGTGGGCTGATTTCCACGAAACTTGGTATGTAGCATCGGGGACTTCAGCCCATCATAGTTTGATAAAATGATGACCCTTGGATGACCTTGACCTATTTTACGGCAAGGTCAAATTTGGAAACATAGGCTTTTACATGGTAAAATGTGAAAACTATGGATTTTTTGAAAACTATTGCAGCCTGAGGCCTGAAAAGTGGTAGATGCAAACAACTAATGGAGTAGATGAAGGTATGTGATTAATTTAGGTCAAGGTCATCTCTTGACCTTGGCCAGTCTGTCGTCCATTCACACTTTTCAAAGATCTTCTTCTCTGAATCTGCTGGGCCAATCAAAGTGAAATTTTATGTGGAGCATCCATGGGTAGAGGAGATGCAAGTTTGATCGCGAAATCCAGGTCACATGACCAAGATGGCTGCCACGCCCATATATGGTAAAAACCACTCAAAAATCTTCTTCTCCAGAACCGGCAGGCCGATTTTCATGAAACTTGGTATGTAGCATTTGGGGCTTTAGCCCATCATAGTTTGATAAAATGATGACCCTAGGATGACCTTGACCTAATTTACGTCAATGTCAATTTCGGAAACATAGGCTTTTACATGGGAAAAAGTGAGAACTATGGATTTTTTGAAAACTATTGCAGCCTGATGCCTGAAAAGTGGTAGATGCAAACAACTAACGGAGTAGATGAAGGTATGTGATTAATGTAGGTCAAGGTCATCTCTTGACCTTGGCCAGTCTGTCGTCCATACACACTTTTCAAAGGTCTTCTTCTCTGAAACTGCTGGGCCAATCAAAGTGAAATTTTATGTGGAGCATCCATGGGTAGGGGAGACGAAAGTTTGATCGCGAAATCCAAGTCACGTTACCAAGATGGCCGCCACGCCCATATATGGTAAAAACCACTCAAAAATTTTCTTCTCCAGAACCGGCAGGCCAATTTTCGCGAAACTTGGTATGTAGCATTTGGGACTACAGCCCATCATAGTTTGATCAAATGATGACCATAGGATGACCTTGACCTATTTTACGGCAAGGTCAATTTTGGAAACATAGGCTTTTACACGGGAAAAGGCGAAAACAATGGATATTTTGGAAACTGTTGCAGTCTGAGACCTGGAAGTTGCTAGATGCAGACAACCAATGGAGTCAATTGAGGTAAGTAATTAATGAAGGCCAAGGTCATTTCTTGACCTTGACCCAAAGTCATTTAAATATCAAAATTAAAATTATGGTTTTCTCATAAATCACTGGGTTTTGAAACTATTGTAGCCTGAGACCTGAAACTTTGCAGATGCAGACAACTTATGAATTCAATAAAGGTGTGTGAGTATTCAAGGTCAAGGTCATTTCATGATGACTTAATACTCCAGGATCAGGCTTCAGGTGAGCGTTCTCAGGACCAATGGTCCTCTGGTTTACAATTGTAAATATATCGCTTATAAATGCACACAAATTTCTTAATGTGGTGGTATTCTTACAATTGAATAGTTCAGAAAATTTTAGCGTATTCGGTCGAACATAAAAATACCTTCGTAAATATTGTTTTCTAATATTTTCTAATTCCCGACAAACAAGTACATAATGAAACTCATCTCCAATTTCAGTTTTGCATAAATTGCATAATCTCCTCTGATGAGCTATTTTTTCCACCCTCCTGTTTCTATCGGTAATCGATGGTTACGTGTTCTTATTTGTATAAATAATTTCCGCTGCTTTAGTGGGAGAGATACCAAATATTGCTCAAAACAAAAGTTATTTTTGAAAATTCTATAATTAAACCCACTACTGCTGTCTGAAATCGAGAAAAACCAATTTGTTATAAAAATATCTCTTAACTTTTGTCGTACTGCGTTTACTAACCATTTTTTATTTGGAAATGTGTGGTTATCCCATGCTCCACTAAAACCACAACTGCAGAGTATATCTTTAACTTTGTGAAACCATTTAAATTTAGTGTTATCATTGTTTTCACATGTATATATACTGTATGTTGCATTGTAAACACCATACGATAATTTATTAGGTGGTCCAGAAACGATTGTAGCCCAGAAAGAAATCATGCGACAATAAATTTCAATATAAATTGGGAAAACCCCTGTTTCTCCATACACCATAAAATTTGGTGTGCTTGTTTTCATATTCAAAATAATCTTCAGAAATTTTAAAACAACTCGCTCTAATACATCAAGATTTGCGAAACCCCATACCTCGCTTCCGTATAAAAGAATAGGCTGAACCATTTTATTAAAAAGATCTATTTGTAAATCAATAGGAAGCATTAACGTTCTTGATTTTCTTACCAAATTAAACATTGCCTTTTCAGCTTGCCCTGCCAATAATTTCGTCGCAGAAAAGAAAGACCCACTCCTACTAAATAACACACCTAGATACTTATAGTCCTTTTCAACATCCAGTGTTTGGTCATTTAAAGAAAAAGAATATTGTGCTTGCCTACCTTTAGCAAAAACAACAACTTTTGACTTTTTTATATTAACAGTTAATTTCCATTGTATACAATAATCATTATATATATTCAATGCACGCTGGAGTCCATTTGAAGAATCACTCATTATCACCGTATCATCTGCGTAAAGAAGTATGAATAGCTTAAAATATATGTCTATGTCATTATCTAGATTGGATGACATACACTCAACCCCACCATCAATATCATTATTGAGGAAAAACTTTTCTAAATCATTTAGATAAACTGAAAAAAGAAAGGGCGATAAATTTTCTCCCTGTTGCAAACCGATATTACATGTGAAAAATTCAGTTTTTTCACCATTTACAACGAGGCAAGACTTTATGTTACTATACATGTTTTTAATTAGAGTAAGACATTTACCATTTAAATTACAATTTACCACTTCTGTTGTTGGTCTAATTGTTTTTACGTTTTGTTGTTGAATTTTTGTGCTGTTTGCACCTTATGTATGTTTTCATATTTTAGTTAAAATCGGGTAATTTGGGAAATAGCTGCTCACACGGCTTCCATGTATGATATAGTTTCTTGGTTTAAGTACCTAATTTTTAATTTAGTTTGTTTCCCACCTTGGCTTTTGGAGTGGGAATTTCTTTCTGATTGCGCAATTTCCTGATCATTGTCTACTTTTACCTTTTTTACACCTCAATGATCAGTCTGGAATGCCAGTTTTGACGTACGGCAACGTACAGAAAACACGCACTATGAATAACTAAAAGAATTTTAATTATTATTTAACTTCGTCAATGGCGTAACATCTCTTGATTTTCTTCCTGTAAATCTACCACTTGAATTTAAATGATCGACCTTACACGAAACTGAGGGGAAAGCATAGGGAACAATAGTCTTCACTAGCACAATCGGCTATTATCGGATTTGCGGAAATACCCGAGCGCTTACCTGTAAAATTGCTGTTGAGCGATGTACACAATCAAAAGTAGATGAATAGGCTTTTGACACAATTGAATAGGAAAACCATATAAAATGTTAAAAATGACACTTTTTCCGTTTTACGACAAAATTTTATAAGTTATGGTCATAATGTTTATAATATGCCATAAAATGTGGTATAAAAATATACAAAATAAGTATTTACCTTGTTTCTTCCTTTTGCGATTGAAAATCCTTCCATATTCGAAAGTTTGTCCATATTAATCTCATAGACTCAGTAGGAATTTTGCGAAAAGGTGTTAGAAGCCATTTTTAGCCTTAAATTTCATAAATTTGGGATTTTTGCGAACTTTTTATAAGTATACGGTACCGTGACACATAATAGAACAAGCGCGAAATTCGCACGATTTTCACAGAAAATGCATGCATTCTTTTTTCAACTAATGTTGTGTATATGAAGTTCGCGCGCGACGCAGATTATTTTTTGAAAACCCTGCCAACACTACTGGCCGACCGAAACCTATTTCATATCTGCAATGATATATAATTGGTATAAAATTAGCTTTTCGGACTAGCGGGCCTTCGGACTAGTGGGCCTTCGGAATGGCGGACCTTCGGACTAGCGGGCCTTCGGACTAGCGGACCTTCGGACCAGTGGACCTTCGGACTAAAGAGCCTTCGTACCAGAGGGCGGTCACCGGCTGTGAGGGTATCATCACTCCCTCACAATCATGGAATTATAAATATCTGCCATTTCCATGCATATTAAAGTATGAAAGTTGTTGAAATACTTTTCATTCGCTTAATAGAATCATACTGATCTGTTTTTAGCTCACCTGAGCCGTCAGGCTCACAAGGTGAGCTTATAGTATACCCATGCTCCGTCGTCCGTCCGTCGTCCGTCCGTCCGTCGTCCGTCGTCCACCATTTTCAAAGATCTTCTTCTCTGAAACAGCTTGGCCAATCAAAGCCAAATTTTACATGAAGCATCTATGGGAAGGGGGAACCAATGTGTATATAAATAATCCAGGTCACATGACCAAGATGGCCGCCATGCCCATATATGGTAAAATCCCTTCAAAAATCTTCTTCTCCGGAACCACTGGACCGATTTCAACCAAACTTGGCATGAAGCATCGATGACTCAAGTACTACAATGTGTATATAAATCATGACCTTGCAATGACCTTGACCTATTTTACGGCAAGGTCAACATAGGTCGCCTTTGCATTTGAATGGGAAAAATTGTTAAATTGTCATTTAAAGGAAAAATCTTGCAGAAAATGAGCAGTAGGACTGAATATTAATGATTCTGAAAAAAATTGGGGACCAGGGGCTCATCCGCCCCCACCCCGGGGCAATATACATGTATATTATCATTATATTCAAACATCTTCTTCTCTGAAACCGCATGGCCAATCAAAGCCAAATTTTACATGAAGCATCTATGGGAAGGGGGAACCAATGTGTATATAAATAATCCAGGTCACATGACCAAGATGGCAGCCATGCCCATATATGGTAAAAACCCTTCCAAAATCTTCTTCTCCGGAACCGGTACACTGATTTCAAAGAAACTTGGCATGGAGCATTGATGGCTCAAGTACTACAATGTGTATATAAATCATGACCCTGCGATGACCTTGACCTTTTTTATGGCAAGGTCAACATAGGTCGCCTATGCATTTGAATGGGGAAAACTTTTAAAAAGTAATTTGAGGTGAAAATCTTGCAGGAATGGGTAGTTTGACTGAATATTAATGATTCTGAAAAAAAATGGACCCAAGGGGCTCATATGCCCCCGCCCCGGTGCAATATACATGTATATTACCAAAATATTAAAACATCTTCTTCTCTGAAACCACTTGGCCAATCAAAGCCAAATTTTATGTGAAGCATTTATAGAATGAGGGAACCAATGTGTATATAAATGATCCAGGTCACATGACCAAGATGGCCGCCATGCCCATATATGGTAAAAACCCTTCCAAAATTTTCTTCTCTGGAACCGGTGGACCGATTTCAACAAAACTTGGCATGAAACATCAATGGCTTAAGTACTACAATGTGTATATAAATCATGACCCTGTGATGACCTTGACCTATTTTACGACAAGGTCAACATAGGTTGCCTATGCCTTTGAATGGGGATAACTGTTATTTGTCGGTTGAAGGGAAAGACTTGCAGGAAATTGGCAAATGGACAGGATATTGATTATTATGAAGAAAAATAATGGACACCAGGGAATCATCTGCCCCTTTACTGGGGCTTTTTTCCATAATATGCAAACATGTTTATTGGTATATACGTACAACAGATCTCAGGTGAGCGTTTACAGGACCATTGGTCCTCTGGTTGATTATTTCTTTGTTATTTCTTCCACTGTGTATCTTTATTTGGCCAGGCTGTATTATGATTAAATCTTTAAAAAATGGTGATACATGTACATGTAGTTAGTGTTTCGTTATTATGTAGACCTTGTTTCAGCAACCCAGAACTATTATCAAAAGTGAAATGTAGCAACTCATTTTATTATTATAGCATGTTTTTGGCTTAAAAGACAAAATGAACGGCATTATACACATATAGCTTAAGTTGTTATTCATAATGGCTTCAGTCCCTTATTATTTTGTACATACAACACATGTCAGCTCACGACCATCGACATAAGGTTGGCATGGCAATGCACCACATCTTCCTTCCACAAAATAAAATAGTTTCCCATTTTTGTCTGCATGTCCATTTTGTAGCACCTCTGGTCGATCATCCAGACAGACATACTCACTGGCAGCTGTATGGCCAGCAGCACCAGCAACCAGATAACCCTTGTACTCCATGGTCCAGCCGGGATAGCACTGGTTTCTGCCGGGTATCATGATAACTGTCGGCCGGGATGAGCGACATACACTGCATGGAGCATCTTCATCATGCACGTTAGTACCAAAGACTTGGGTCGGGCCTCCAGCAGCGTTTAACTCATATTCTGTTCCATAGACTTCTGCACCCGAGTCGTGTGCGTCATTGTAATGACCCCAAAGTGGGTTAGGACTCAGACAAATGTAGTTGGAAGCTGCGCCTGGATCTGTGAAGTGTGAGCCGCCGGTATATCCTGTAGATCATAGAATACAGCTTGGTCATGTGCAACACAAACCAATGCAGAAGCTGTTGGCAACGTTGGACGCGTGGAAACTGGTTTTAGCCCCACATTAATGTTATATTACTGACTTTTCCAAGACAGTAATTCTGTTATTTTGATTAGTTTATTTCTAATTTGGAAAGATAAGGGTTTTTTTTACGATTACCAACTATTTTTTTACACATAAGATCCAAAATCAATTAAAAGGCTCAAGTAATGTTTGGCAGAATTTTACATGGTGAAAACTTTGTTACAAAATGAGCCGCGACGCGAGAATACCGATCTTAGGGGTTTCCGACCAGGTCTGACACAAACCGAGCTGTACAAGCACAGAAGATGGCTAGAATCTTGAAATTTCGGCTATAGGAAGAAGAGGGGTTGCACTATCCGTACAGCGAAAGCAAATGCGCTGATCAGCTTCGCGTTTACCGCGAAGCTGATCTGCTATTTGTTTTCACCTAGGCACAAATCCGGTTTTCTCATGACGCGGCTCAAATCTCAAACCAATTGGACTTATTATGTACATCCATTTATACTTGCTTTAGAGACTAATGTGGAGAGTGTAGGCTTGCCCTGTAGTTCATGCTGTTGCTATTCTAGATTCAGATAATAGTTAAACCATTCATGCTTTCATGTAGGTTTACTGAAAACAAACCCCTTTATACCTACCAGAGTACACTAATTCAGTTCCATTGATACTAGGGCAAGATTTTCTCCCCCATCTAACATACGTTGATCCAGATGCTACAATGATAATCAGTTGTACTAAACAAAATAAGTTGGTGAGTTTTGATCTATCTTTCATATATCTGTGTATAAAATAGCTCAATTTTAACCCATATTGAAAAGTAGCTACTAATCTGGTGTGGAATTTTCGCTTCTTTTTCGTTTGAATAATGTGTCCATGTTAGTGCTTACAAGATAGCTGGCACAGGAACTGCTCCGCCAAGCAAAAATGTTTTTTATTTCAAATTTTATCATTTGTTTCAAAGCCTGAACATTGTAGTTAACCAAACTTAGAAAACATTGCTTTAACAAAATTCCATGCGTATGGATTACCTAGCATACTTTCTTCTGTGAAATGCATATTCATGTTTACAATATTTGAGGTTTTATTACCCTTTTTAGCAAGCCCATTTCTCAATGTTGCCATCTCCATTTGCACTGTTTGAACTTCGCCGCTGATTTTCGTCATGTTATTCTGTAGATTCTTTATATCCATGCTGTGAGTTGTCACCAGAGTTAGTATGTCAACATCATTGTGTAGAATGATCCTTCTGGACACATCTTTCTTCATCTTATCTGAATGATAATTACACTGCTCAAAATATTTAAAGGAACACTGTACTATTTTTTTATTTGTTATTGCAACATAAAATACCCCAACTTTGGCCCACATTTAAAAGCTCCGGTTACCAGCTTGTTACATCGGTCATGGTAAATACCGCTAAGAACTACTAAGAAGCACTAAGAACTACTAAGAAGCACTAAGAACCACAAAGAAGCACTAAGAACATCAAAAACTATTAAAACACAAACGACGAATAGCAGGAGGATAAGAAAATAAAAGTATTTACTATTTGTATCGGAAAATTAAAAAAAAAAAAAAATCGGCAATAATAGACTCTCTAGCTTTCAGATATTTTTTCTTATCTTGAGAAAAAGTCAAACCAATAAAATTAGTTATGTGCTGCAATGCGAGATATGCATGCAGACGTGCAGAGAAATAGAGCCATTAAACAATTCTTGAACTATTCTTATTGAAAAACAAACTAATTGTTTAAATTAAGCAGAGATATAGTACTCGGTGACACGTGCGCTTTCCTATATAATTGTCAATCGGTGACACGCGTCGCCTGACACGTGCCAATGCTAGAATATACCGGCGCTAATATACTTAAAACGGATTAGCATAAAAGGACACCTTGGTTTTTTTTTGCGTCATTTCGAATGATACAGCGCTGCTAACCGGTGAATTATTATTTTTTTTTTTATTTTTTATAATGTACTCGTATATACATGTACATGAACAGTCATGTGGTATCTGTTTTGCAAATTACGTATTCGAAATCCCGACTGCATATACACGTAGTCATTGGTGGGACTCTAAAACTATATATGTTATGGGCCAGGGTTCTTTTATTGTTATTTCATAAAAAATGTTGATTAATTTCGGCAATTAAAACGAGGCCAAGATTTTATTCTCTTAGTATGCATATATACTTTTAAGCGGGAACAATGTCTTTGTTAGTTGTCACTTTTTCCCCTAAACCAAGATTGACGAGAATATGACTACATGCAATCTGTTGTGTTCAATGATTATTTTAAAAATAAACTCCGGTAAAAGAGATAGAAAGATGATACGGAATTTTATTGGATACACAATAACATTTTGGAAACAGATATATGCCGATTAAGATATTTATGGCCGTATTTAACAAACCAGCGGGACATCTACTTAGGGCATCATTTGATAATTGTCTCGAGTGTCATAATATTAAATTATGAGATATGGCTGTACCAATTACTTTTTAAATAAGAATGCATGTACGTTGCGGATTGCGACAATAAGCATATAACCTTAGAAAGATAAAATAAATAATAAATAGATAAAACAAATTAAATAGCAAATAAGTATTTATACATCTAACCGCAAAATCAATGCAATACTTTGTTTAACACCTGTAATTCAGAAATGATCAATTCACTTTTTGCTTAAGGTGCTGCAAGCGTCATTATTGTTGAATTCTACACATACCGGGTCTCATTTTTCTTATATTAATACCTGATTTTCAAAATGTGTGAAGCCTAAATTTGTGGGCAATAAACTTTGACAACCCTTTGAACAACGATTGCATATTGGAGATAAACCTCATAAACCGCGAAACTTTTAAGCATATTTTAATAAACTGTAACGGTAATGACCGATCAAATTTGAGTGTTTAAAGACGAACAGCATTTGTTCAACATCACAATCTTCAAATATCTTAATTGCAGCTTTAGTTCGAAACACATGCTCGATCTTGAATTGATTGTACAAATGTATCTTTGAATAATCACAGCAAAAAAAGCACGCCGGCTGCATTTCGTCTTTATTCTTTACATTCATAATAGCAAAAATAAATATCCCAGTGCTCCAAACAAAAACTGTAGAAATATTTGATCAGATAAACAGATAACTGTGCCGTTGTCGGGTCCCAAGCCCCGGGTGAGAAAATCAGGAGGGTCAGGCTGTTTGTTTCAACATTTACCTGAATAAAAAAGACATTTAAAAAACACTTAAATTGAATTCATAACAACATTTTAGTGTTTCTTCATAGTCCTCGGGGCTTCTGTGTATTTCCTAGGCTCCTTAAAAAGGTACAAGTAGGCAAAGATCAGGAAAAGGCGCAATCAGAAAAAGATTCCCACTCCAAAAACCGAGGTGGGAAAAAACCAAACTAACAATCAGGTACTTATACCATGAAACATATCGTAAACCGAATGAGCAGCTATTTTCCCAAACGATCTTAATGCTTCTTTGTTGTTCTTAGTGCTTCTTAGTGCTTCTTTGTGGTTCTTAGTGCTTCTTAGTAGTTCTTAGTGCTTCTTAGCAGTTCTTAGTGGTATTTACCCTGACCCTGTTACATTGGTTCGCAAAATTTGAATAGTACAAAAAAGGTCATTGGAGTAAAAACACTAGGACGGAGTCACCGTTTCTTGATATAAAACTAGTACTTTGGGGAGTTTGTATAATATATATAGGCGTCTTAATCAAAAACACAATTCCACTCCACGTCGGTTTCGAATCCAGGGCTTCTCTATTCAGACCATAATTTGTATTAATTTTGTCCTTCCATAACATTTTCAATTCATTTTCTATCTTTGTTGTATTTGTGAGAAATAGAAGGAGATTATATGTTGACTTTAAAATTAAATAGATGTAAAAGTTTTGCATCCCCGGAGGGTTTATCATACCTGTCTGTTGAACTTTCTCCCTTTTCTCTCCTTGTAGGTTTAGTAGGTTCTGAATTTCTCTTGCCTGTGATCGTATTGCCTGAATCTGAATCTTCTGTTTTCTTTCTAATGTTTTAATTCGTTTAGCCTGTACAGTCATAGCATCAGCCTGTACTATAACCTCTTTTTTTAGTGTCACTATTTCGTCACTGATAGCATGTGTTACGAATTCTAGAATTTGCCGAAAATAGTTGTCATCGAGTGGTAAATTTTCTGTATGACGCTGCAATCCTGAAACTAATATGTAGCATGCGATCATGGTTCATGCTAATGTTGGTTCTTGATCAAAGTACGCCATGCATGTAAGTGTAATCAATGTATTTCTGAGTGTAGAAAACCCCTGGTGTAATTTAAGATTTGATGTTCTGATTTGTTCAGTTTTCCACTTTAAATTTCGTGTATGCATTCAAAAGCACCCACATCGATTGTGCATTTCTGTCACTCTCCTGGAATTTTGAAAACGTAGGATTTCTATTTAAAGGAAAACACTAAGGTTTCTACTAGAGCTGGCCCTCAAAAGTCTGGCATTGTCGATACTTCTGTCTCTTTGGTGCTCCCGCAATCTTACTAAATGAAATGCAAAATGTTTGTCAAAAAAGTGTTCAATAACTGAATAGAGTCGTAGCAACAAACAAAATACAAAAACATGGACATGGAAAAATTGGAGAGGAAATCATAAAGCAAATAGGTGAAGTCGTACCTAATTTTAGCCATTGTATATCATCTGTCTCAGAACTGGAAGGCTGAATAGAGGAGTCATTGGATGACGCCAGTATTACCACGGAACACAAGTATATAACGGTATAGCCCCAGTGTAGCATATTGAAACTATTTAAGAACAAGCATGATATAAATTATAAAACTATTTATCAAACATTTAGAAAATGATAAGGGCATATAGAATGACCCCAATAACTCTGATTGCCCTGTTCAGTACAACAAACGTGAGCAGATCTTAATTAAGCCTATTCCGTGCATACCTGAATGTTTCTAATACATTATAATTCAACCATGAAAACAAAATACAAAAAAAATGCAATTGCTAGAAAGAACTAGCAAACTCCTGTTGAATCGCTAGTTTATTCATCTTGACCAGACGGTATTTATCCCAGAAAGCCAGTATGGTTTCAGAAAAAAACACACCAAAAACAGAGGGGCAATCTTCACAGCTAGACAACTTCAAGAGAAATGCCAAGAACAGAATGTATACCTATAGATACACGACGCTTGTCGACATCATCAAAGCTTTCGACACAGTCAGCCTTGATGGACTCTAGAAAATCATGACCCAGACTGGCTGTTTACCCAGACTGGTAGCAATTTCACAATTGCATGCAGGCTCGTATTCAGAATGATGCAAAGTTCTCTGAACCATTTCAGGTGACAAATGGGGGTCAAACAGGACTGTGCGATGCCACCAACACTGTACAGCATGATGTTTTTGCCATGCTTATGGATGCTTCTTGTGCTTATAATACTGGTTTCCCAATTACGTAGGTACCGCTTTGATGGCAAGTTATTCGACCTAAGAAGGTTGCAAGCAATACTAAGGTGCAGACAGATGTGCTAGATGAGCTCCTTTATGTTAATGACAAGGATTAGAACGCCAATTCAGAGCCAAAATGCAAGAGACAATGGATCTAGTTTCACAATCATGCGATAATTATGATCTTACAATCAGTACAAATAGGCTGAGGTTGTATACCAATCAGCATCTGGAAAGCCGTACAATGAACCAACCATCACTGTGAATGTACAAAAAACTGAATATTGTTGAGAAATTCACCTACCAGGTAAGCACTCTCTCCAGAGCAGTGCAAATTGACGATGAGATCACTGCCAGAACTACAAAAGTCGGTGTGGCATTTGGAAGACTCTGTGCAAATGTCTGCTTTGGAGCGAAATGGAATCAAGCTTAACACAAAGCAGAAAGTCTACTATGTTGTGGTACTCCAATCCTCATAAGCTTGTGAGACATGGTCAGTATACCAACGTCATGCTAATCGACAGTAACTTTATATTACTGATCGTGTTAAGGCGATAATTCTGTTGTGGTTCCATTTGTTTTATGTTTTGGGGTCGAATATTTGTGCTGTTTGAACCTTATGTATGTTTTCATATTTTTATTTAAGTTCGGGTAACTGAGTGGCCGCCTATTGGGAAATAGCTGCTCACTCGGCTTACGATATGTTTTCTAGGCATAAGTACCTAATTGTCAATTTAGTTTTTCCCACCTCGGTTATTGAAGTGGGAATTTCTTTCTGATTAAGCCCTTTCCTGATCATTGCTTCTTGTACCTTTTAAACAATTTTCACTGAAGCTGCTTGTGAGCATTTTTTATGGACAGACCTGGTGAGCGACTTATAACATGAGGGAAGCGCTCACAATGCGCCACCAATTTAAAAAAAAAAAAAAAAAAAAAAAAAAAAAAAAACTCTTGGGAACAGGCTCCAGAGGATCGATCAAAGGAGTGCTGTCTCAGCAACAAAGGATGTGCTTTTTGTGAAGAAAACAGAGCAGAGAGCGCAAAGCCCAAGTGGGGTCATCTCCAGTTTCTTCAACATTGACTTGCTGTACTTGCAACTGAGTCTAGATCTAAAATTGGCCTAGTCAGGCATCAAAGTCAGGCATCAAAGAACTCACCAGCGCACATACACATTCTAAACAATCAAGAAATATAGATGGTCTTTCTCACTAGAGAGAAGTGAGAGAGAGACGAACGGCCATTGTAGGAGATATGCCTGATTTTTTTTTTCTAGACGAACGGCCATTGTAGGAGATACGCCTGATTTTTTTTCTTCTTTTTTAAGTACATGTATGCCCGTAATGGTTAGGTCCTTTTTGGAGCAGTAAAACATTCAAACTTCCGTAGCCTATCCATCGCTTCAGAGAATGCAAACAACAAAATCACAAGTCAAAGTTGCACAGTCTGGTTTGTATCTTTATTATTTTCTCACAAGCTGCACTCTTGAGGTGACGGTCTGATTTTTAGTTCACCTGAGCCGAAGGCAGGCAACCGGCGACCATCCGTCCGTACGGTCGTCCGTCGTCGTCGTCCACCATTTTCAACGATCTTCTTCTCTGAAACCGCTTGGCCAATCAAAGCCAAATTTTATATAAAAAACATCTATAGGAAGGGTGAACCAATGTATATATAAATAATCCAGGGCACATGACCAAGATGGCCGACATGCCCTTATATGGTAAATCCCCTTCAAAACTCTTCTTCTCCGGAATCGGTGGACCGATTTCAACAAAACTTGGCATGATGCATGAATGGCTCAAGTACTACAATGTCTATATAAATCATGACCCTGTGATGACCATGACATATTTCACTGCAAGGTCAACATAGGTCGCCTATGCATTTGAATGGGGAAAAATTGTTAAAATATTATTTAAATGGAAAATCTTGCAGGAAAAGGACTGTAGGACTGAATATTAATGATTCTGAAAATAAAAAGAATAAAAAAACTGGACCCCAGGGGCTCATCTGCCCCCACCCCGGGGCAATATACATACATTTCCATAATATTCAAACATCTCCTCCTCTAAAACTGCTTGGCCAATCAAAGCCAAATTTCACATGAAGCATCTATAGGAAAGGGGAATCATTGTATATATAAATAATATAGGTCACATGACCAAGATGGCCGCCATGCCCATATATGGTAAAAACCCTTTAAAAATCTTCTTCTCTGGAACTGGCTGACCGATTTCAACGAAACTTGGGATGAAGCATTGATGGATCAAGTACTACAATGTGTATATAAATCATGACACTGTGGTGACCTTTACTTGTCAACATAGGTCGCCTATGCATTTGAATGGAAAAACTGTTAAAATGTCATTCAAAGGGAAAACCTTGCAGGAATGGGCTTTAGGACTGAATATCAAAGATACTGAAAAGAAATGAACACCTGGGTCACATCTGCCCCCACCCGGGACAACATACATGTATATTACCATAATATTCAAACATCTACTCTGAATATGAAACATCTATATGAAGGGGAGACCGATGTATATATAGATAATCCGGGTTACATGACCAAGATGGCCGACATGCCCATATATGTTAAAATCCCTTTAAAAATCTTCTCCGGAACCGGTGGACCGATCTCAACGAAACTTAGCATGAAGCATCGGTGACGCAAGTATTACAATGTATATATAAATCATGACCCTGTGAATGGGTAAAACTGTTAAAATGTCATTTGAAGGCAAAAACTTGCAGGAAATTGGCAAATGGACATGCTATTGATTATTCTAAAAATAATGGCCCAGGGCTTCTGAGGTATTTTCAATAATATTCAAACATGTTTATCGGTATATACAGCAGATCTCAGGTGAGCGTTTACAGGACCATTGGTTCTCTGGTTTCAACTATGCTACTTGAACAAGCTGAAACAATGTTGGTTTTGCATGTCATGTGGTTGTCTTATTTTGTCCAAGACATTGGGGCAAGCAAAACAACCGGAATCGTGTTGTTTGTTTTTCTGTTCAAGTTAATTAATCCACATCACGGTAACACTAAGGAAATTATTATTATTATTATTATTATTATTAAGCAGGGCCAAAAATTACAATCCTCTCTTTAAGTTCAGGAAGAACTTAGTTAAGTTGACAAATTTTGACTTGATATTTTACGGTTAAAACCAATAATTGCTTTGAAGAAAATATGCAGTTGTGTAAAATAAATTGTCTACCCATGAGTTTCATTTCAGTATGTTTTGGGTGCTGAAATTCGCCTTCCTTAACTTTAAGAGAGGATTGTAATTCTGGACCCATGGCAATGTGATACTATTTGTATCTTTACATCGCCAACCTATATGACAATTACATATTGGAAACTGGATGTTTCAGCAACTTGGGCTGAGTAGAAGAAAAATAACAAGACAAGTGTATTCTATAATATGTTTTACAATTTTAAGCAAACAAATTATACAGGAAAATAAACATAGTTTTTATGCTGATGTCTTCAAGTTCTCATTATTTTGTACATACGACACATGTCAGCTCACGGCCATCGACATAAGGTGGGCATGGTAAGGAACCACATCTTCCATCCACAAAATAAAATAATTTCCCATCTCTGTCTTCATGACCGCCGAGTATCACATCTGGTCGATCGTCCAGACAAACATACTCACTAGCTGCCGTATGGCCAGCAGCACCAGCAACCAAGTAACCCTTGTACTCCATGGTCCAGCCGGGATAGCACTGGTTTCTGCCGGGTATCATGATAACTGTCGGCCGGGATGAGCGACATACACTGCATGGCGCATCTTCATTATGCACGTTAGTACCAAAGAACTGGCTTGAACCTCCAGCAGCGTTTAACTCGTATTCTGTTCCATAGATTTGTGCACCCGAGTCGCGTGCATTATTATAATGTCCCCAAAGTGGGTTAGGACTCAGGCAAATGTAGTTGGAAGCTGCGCCGGAGTCAGTGTAGTGTGAGCCGCCACTAAATCCTGCAGTTCACATGAATACATTTCAAAAATGTGCAACATAAGCACTACAGAAGCTGGGGATAGGGTTAGGCCCCTGGAATCTAGTTTTAGCCCCACAGTTATGTTATATTACTGACTGTTCCAAGACGGTACTTCTGTTGTGGTTCTATTTGTTTCATGTTTTGGTCACGGTGTCGATTTTGTGCTGTATGTGCCTTTTATGTGCGTTTTCATACATTAAGTTCAGGTCATGTGAAAATAAATTGTTACCGCCTTTATGGAAATAGCTGCTCACTCAGCTTGCGATGTGTTCTCTCTGTATCAGTATCTCATTGTCTTAAAGCACAAGGAAAAAATAAACAAGTTTTTTAATAGTTTATTATAACATGGTTGCGATGTAATGAGATGGATCAAACTGAAAACATTTTATTCCGTTTTACGTTCAAAGATTATTTCAGATCAGTTAGTAGGGTGGGCCACACAGGAGAACCTGGAGAAAAAAAACACCTGGCACACGGGTAAGCAGAACATGTGCCTCTTGCGGGGCTCGAAACCACACCAGACATGGTAAAAGCTTTCATATCATTCGAAAACTTAGAAATGGCCAAACTAAATTATTAAAGTGCATGTCCAATTTTCTCCATAGCCATAATGTTTAATTGCCTAAGTTTAACTGTTTATTTTTAAAATTTCAAAACCGATTGAAAACTCTACTGAAAATTGCATGTAAAACTATTCATTCTGTCAAAAGTTACGTCAAAGCAAATTTGGAAGTTTTTGCAGCAAGTCTATGGAGTTTAAGTTATTTTGATCAGTTTATTACTAATTTGGAAAGATAATGTTTTTTACGATTACCAACTATTGTGCAATCACATAAGATTCAAAATCAATGGAAAGGCTCAAGAAATAATTTTAGGATTTCGCATGTGTGAAAACTTAGTTACAAATTCTTAAACAATTGGACATTTATGTACATTTATTACTTGCCTCGTAGACTAATGTGGCGAGCGTAGGCTTGCCTTATATTACATGTTGTTGCTATTCTAGATCCAGACATCAGATAAACCATTCATACTCACATGTAGAGTGACCGAAAACAACCCCTTTCTACTTACCAGAGTAAACCAATTCAGTACCATTGATACTAGGACACGATTTTCTCCCCCATCTAACATACGTTGATCCAGATGCTACAATGATATATACCCCACAAAATAAATTGATGAGTTCTGATCTATTTTTCATACAAAACACCCCCATTGAATAGTAACTCATTAACTCATTAGAAGTTTTGAACTGGAAATGTCCAGCCTTAGTCAATGAAGCACTTTATTAATTGAAATTTTATTAAATAAAATATAAAAGTTTGATCCTTTGGAAGCAGTGAAAACGTTCAAAGGAAGGTAGTATGGGCCAAACTGCGCAATTTCGGGTACTGAACCCTTATCAGTGACCTTATCAGTGACCCTTTATAAAGCAGCGACGATAGCCATATACATAAATATACTGTACTATTCAAAGACTTATGCCTAAACGGGATCAAATAATTAAAATATTGTTCAGAAGACAAATCTAAACGTAAAATTTCTTATACTCTGAATATTCTTACTGATCTCAAAGGACGGACAGAAATAATATAATCTGCACTATGAATGATGCACAGGGAGACTTTTTAGGGCCGCAAAACTGCACATCGCCAGCCACAGTAATAGGAAATAAAATATAAAAGTTTGATCCTTTCTAAGCAGTGAAAACGTTCAAAGTTAGGTAGTAGATATCTATAGGCCACATTACGCAATTTCGGGTACTGAACCCTCATCGGTGACCCTTTATAAACCGGCGACGAAAACCATATACATATAACACTGTTCTGTTCAAAGTAAGCCCATAAGTGAACATTGTAGGCAACCAAACTTGAACAAAATTTTAGTATCATGGATTACCTAGATTACTTAAGTCTGTAAAATGCATATTCATGTATACAATATGTGAGGTTTTATTACCCTTTTTAGCAAACCCATTTTTCATTGTTGCCATCTCCATTTGGATCGTTTGAACTTCGCCGCTGATTTTCGTCATGTTATCTTGTAGATTCTTTATATCCATACTGTGTGTTGTCACCAGAGTAAGTATGTCAACATCACTGTGTAGAATTATCCTTCTGGACACATCTTTCTTAATCTTATCTGAATGATAAATACACTGCTCAAAATATTTATATAATTGTTATTGCATTATAAAATACCCCAACATTGGCCCACATTTAAAAGCATGTCCAAAAGATTGTTTCGTTGGTTCGCAAAATTTGAAAAGTACAAAAAAGTTCTTGGACTGAAAAGTTCAGTTATGTCAGCAAAGAGCCACCGTTTCTTTATATAAAACTAGTACTTTGGGGAGTTTAGGCGTCTTACTCAAAAACACAATTCCACTCCACTTCGGTTTCGAATCCAAGGCTTCTCGATTCAGACCATCATTTGTATTAACTTTGTCCTTCCATAACATTTTCACTTCAATGTCCATCTTTGTTGTATTTGTGAGAAATAGAATAAGATTACATGTTGACTTTAAAGTTAAATAAAATAATCTAAAATGTTTGCATCCGCAAGGGTTTGTCCTACCTGTCTGTTGCTCCTGTTGAACTTTCTCCCTTTTCTTGTCTTGTAGATTAAGCAGGTTCTGAATCTCTCTTGCCTGTGATCGTTTTGCCTGAATCTGAATCTTCTGTTTTCTTTCTAATGTTTTAATCCGTTTAGCCTGTACTTTAATCTCTCTCTTAAGTGACACTATTTCGTCACTTTGCGCTAGAAGCTTTTCGTCCTGTAATTGGAGTCTGTCCGTCTGTGTTTTAATAGCATGTGTTACCAATTCTAGAACTTTCCGGAGATAATTGTCATTTTGTGGAACATTTTCGGCATGATGCTGTGCAAATTCTGAAATTAATACAGCATGCGATGTTGATTCATGCTAATGTTGGTCACCATATATGAAAGTGTAATCAAGGTACATGTATTTTCGTGTATAGAAAACCCTTGGTGTAATTTAAGATTTGATGCTCTGGTTTTGTTCAGTTCTCCGTTTTAAATTTCATATATTCATTCAAAACCACCCAACATTGATGGTGCAATTTGTCACTCTTCTGGCTTTCTGAAACTGTATGATTCATATTTAAAGGAACACAAATTACGTCGACGGCAAAAGGGATATTGTCGATACTTCTGTCTCTTTGATGCTCCCGCAATTTTATCAGATAACTTAACTAAATGACATGTAAAATGTTTGTCAGACAAGTCTTCATAAACTGCACAGTGTCGTAGCAACAAACAAAATGCAAAAACAAGGACATGGAAAAAATGGAGAAGAAATCATAAAGCAAATAAAAGAAGTCCCACCTTTTCTTAGCCATTGTATATCTGTCTCAGAAATGGAAGGAATAGAGGAGTCATTTGATGAGGCCAGTATTACCACTGAACACAAGCATAAAACAGTATAGCCCCAGTGTAGCATATTGAAACTGTTTAGTAACGAGTATATAAAACTATTTATCAAACATTTAGAAAATGATAAGGACATATAATGACCTCAATAACTCTGATAACTCTGGCCTGTTCAGTACAACGAACGTAAACAGATCTTAAGCAGACCTATTCCACGTATTGCTGAATGATTCTACATACAATGTAATTAAACCACTCAGCAAGGAAAATGAAAAACGAAATACAAAAAAGCAATTGATAGAAAGATACTATCAAAATGCCATTGAACCGCTAGATTATTTATCTTGACCAGACGGCCTTTATCACAAAAAAACCAATGAGGTTTCAGAAAAGACAGAGGGACAATCTTCACAGCAAGACAAATTCAAGAGAAATGCTAAGAACAAAATGCAAACCTATACATGGCGCTTGTCGACATCATCAAAGCTTTTGACACAGTCAGCCCTGATTGACTCTGGAAAATCATGGCCCAGTTTGGTTGTTCACCCAGATTCATAGCAATTGTCCGGCAATTTCACGATTGCATGCAGGCTCGTGTTCAGAATGATGCAAAGTTCTCTGAACCATTTCAGGTGACAAATGGGGGTCAAACAGGACTGTGATGCCACCAACACTGTACAGCATGATAATTTTGCCTTGCTTATGGATGCTTCTTGTGATTATACTGGTTTCCCAATCAGGTACCGCTTTGATGGCAAATTATTCGACCTAGCAAGGTTGCAAGCAAATACTAAGGTGCAGACAGATGTGCAAGATGAGCTCCGCTATGTTGACGACATGGACGAGAACGCCAATTCAGAGGCAAAATGAAAGAGACAATGGATCTAGTTTTTAGTTGAATTTAGTTTTTCCCACCTCGGTTTTCTTTCTGATTGCGTCATTTCCTGATCGTTGCCTACACTTTCACAACCATGTGATAATTATGACCTTACAATCAGTACAAAAAGGCTGAGGTTGTATACCAACCAGCACCTGGAAAGCCGTACAATGAAGCAACCATCACTGTGAATGGACAAAAACTGAAAGTTGTTGAGAAATTCACCTACCAGGGAAGCACTCTTTCCAGAGCAGTGAACATTGATGATGAGGTCACTGCCAGAACTACAAATGCCAGTGTGGCATTTGGAAGACTCCGTGCAAATGTCTGGGAACGAAATATTATCACGATTGACACCAAGCAGAAAGTCTACAATGCTGTGGTACTGCCAATCCTCATATATGTGAGACCTGGACAGTATACTTACGTCATGCAAATTGACAACCATTTCGACTGTTCGAAAGCTGTTTGAGAAAATTCTTAATTTCAAGGCAAGATCCCAGACACAGATGTCCTGAAAAAGAAGGAGCATACATTCAGTCTTAAAGCTGTCACAGCTGAGATGACGCTGGCACAGCTGAGATGGGCAGACCATTTTATAAGAATGCCTGGTGAGCGACTTCCAAAGATTTTTTTTCTATGGAGAATTACAGGAGGGAAGCGCTCACAAGGCGGCCAGAAAAAGCGCTACCAGGCCACACTGAAAGCCTCACTGAAAAACTTCAAAATACCAAGTCTTGGGAACGTGCTCCACAGGATCGATCAAACGGGCGCTGGCTTAGCTGAGAAGGTCATTGTGAAGAAAACATAATCTGTGAAGCTGAGAAAGAGCAAAGAGAACAAAGCCAGAGTCAATAGGCTATCACTAGTTTCTTCAACACTGACTTACTCTACTTGCAGCCGACAGTTTAGAGTTAAAATTGGCCTAGTCCGGCATCAAAGAACTCACCAACACCACACATGAACAATCTAAACAATCAAGAAATATAGATGATATAGATGGTCTTTCTCACTAGAGACAGACAAACGACCATTGTAGTACATTGGACTCGACAATGGCGAATCACTTAGAGGTCAAACGATATTATTTTAAACACGATCATGGGAATGATTTTTTCTATTTGGTACTAAGAACATCTAACATATCTCAGCTTTGCAGGAAAATAATAATTTTGATTTATTCAATTTCCTAATGGGAGATAACTCTGTTGATATGATATCTCCCGCATTAGACAACTCGACAATGGCGAATCAGATAGTCTATAGCACAAAAGAAACCATTTTAAGGATGATCTTTTGCACAAAAATGGTGCCATCATAATGTGAAACTCAATTTTGTTCGATAATAATGAGTTAATTTGCTTTGGTGCTTTACGTTCACTGTCAACTACAAATGCCATATCGGAAAGGTTTATTATACCGATTTAAGCTTGTCTTACTGCTTTAATGCATAAACGCAAGTCGGTTAAACCAAGACTTGCATCACGCCATTGACAAAACCAAACTGTTCCTGGAAAAGCCTTCCAAAGCTAGATTATCACTACTTTGTGCACATTCTTTTCATCACACAAGGTATGATTCGCTATTGTCGAATTTACCTGAAATTTTTTTCACGCTTGTATCTACCTTCAACACACTGGTCAATCTATACGTTGCATTGCCGGGGTCTACGCGGACTTGCCGGGGATTGATACGTTGATTTCTGATACGGTGGGTAGGACGATTTTGAAGATTTCTTGTAAATTCACGACTTTCAAATGATATAGTTTTCATCTGTTCTACTTTTCTTTCTGTTGATCCATGCACGAGTCATCATTTGGCCCCACAGCATCGGAAACTAGCAACAGTTGGGAAGAGATGTTTGTTTTCTGAGAAATATCTCGAAAAATATCGTACGCCGGAGCTGGCGGAACCATGTGCTACGCGGTTTGCCGGGTACCTTCTTTTAAGCACCTGGTAGACTGAAATACGTCCAAAAAGCCTCAGAATTATCAATCCTTCTTTTTACAGCATGCCAGCCAACCATTTTCCTCTACTATCTAAAGCGAATAGAACTACTTTTTGACCATCAACATTGCCTAAAAACATGCATGTCGCACTCCCCGCCCACACTCGTTCTCACGTAAATTAAGCATGCACTGCCTTTAATTGTTGCCAAATATCGCCGAAACTACATGTAACTTGATGATGACGATGTCTTGCTAGTGCATATTCAGAATAGAAACAGAGTATCTTTGTGATATAGGCTCTAATAAAATCAGAAGTTTGAAACGTGTTGCAGCCCCCGTTAAGGAGTTTGAAACGTGTAACACATACAAACTAAAAAAGAGAATATCTACGTACATGTGGCAGAGAAACTCGTAACATGCCTGTTGTACATTTATATATAAGGTATTTCTTGGGCACCGCTATACTGGAAGCGCTCCCGAAAGTACACATTATTAACTCTCGGACACATAGATCGTGGGTACACATTAGAACCGCCTCAGTGAACTGCAAAACATAAGAGTGGCTGTGTATAAGAGGAAAAAGTGTAAGAAAAAACGTTCCAGTATTACTACATACAAAAAATGGGGGTTAAGGTGGTTGATAGATATGTACATTTCACTTACTTGTTCTCCAATGTAGGCCTAAATAAGTAGATAATTAAATGAATAAAACACTTTCAAATAGATCACTTCATACAATGATAAAACTATTTTCAGTGCCTACCTGTTCAGTAGCCTATGTCTTTGCTCAGCTGTTGGATGAAACCCTCTCGACCCTATATATCATGTAAGCAGCGTGTCTCTTAGTAAATACATACTGGAAATGACGTTACACACGTCTGTGGCCGTAACTGACGTCATTTTTGCTTCGAAAATTGACTTTATAGCTCGTGCACTTACAAACTGTGAATTTGTTGCACGATACAACTCGTTATAAGTATTGCCTATAAAGGCAAGGTGTGTCAGAATGTCTAGTTTTACGTACTTGGCAACGTATGAATTTATACAATACACCACAATGTACTTGAAAGGAAGAGCTATTTCTATACATTAAACAGAGTCTTTCAGTGTGTAAGCCGAGATTAATGAACATGGTTCATAGAAAACATAAGCAAGTTGCAGCTGTTATTTTGGTTATTTAACAACTAATTATTACCCTCTGTGCTAGTGCCAATGATGACGACCTCTCTGAAAGTCAGTCGTAGTGCATGTTTATTCATAATGGCAAATGCAGGCGTACAAAAATCTCAGAGATTATCAGGACATTAACAGTAAAACAGTTATGTGTTTTTTTTTTTTTTTTTTTTTTTTTTTTTTTTTTTTTTTTTTTTTTTTTTATCGAAGAAATGTTCCCATGACAATGCACGTGTCCATGTGTGTGTAGGCCGTAGGGTGTGTTGATGGTCAAAAAGTAGTTCTATTCGCTTTAGATAGTAGAGGAAAATGGTTGGCTGGCATGCTGTAAAAGGAAGGATTGATAATTCTGAGGCTTTTTGGACGTATTTCAGTCTACCAGGTGCTTAAAAGAAGGTACCCGGCACACCGCGTAGCACATGACTCCGCCAGCTCCGGCGTACAACGATATTTTTCGAGATATTTCTCAGAAAACAAACATCTCTTCCCAACAGTTGCTAGTTTCCGATGCTATGGGGCCAAATGATAACTCGTGCATGGATCAAGAGAAAGAAAAGTAGAACAGATGAAAACTATATCATTTGAAAGTCGTGAATTTACAAGAAATCTTCAAAATCGTCCTACCCACCGTATCGATACTAGAATGAATTCCTAAATGCTTAGAAAAATCACCAAGTGCATGCCACGCACGTCTTTCCGATACAATTCTATAGTCCCTTTGGCATACGAGATGTTTTGGAATAAACTATAACTGAAGAAAAGCAGGATAATACGTACCACTTCCACAGTTTGTTTATTGTTGGCCGCCATTTTATTCCACATATCAGCGTATCAATCCCCGGCAAGTCCGCGTAGACCCCGGCAATGCAACGTATAGATTGACCAGTGTGTTCAATGTCAAAACTTTTATCAAAACAAGCATACTGCATAACTTTTAAGGATATAAGACATAACAGTAACACAAAATGGTCATATTCAAATGCTTAAAAACGAGGTAAGATACATATTTTATCTGAACGTCACTTTTTGCGGAACAATAAACTAGGTATCTTATTTGAGGGGTCAAGCGTTTCAGCAACCCTGATTTTATTGTCCGATGGAATTTTGACTCCATTCTTTCACCAAACCTCAAGGCATAAATGAAAGTAAATGACCGAGTTAGATAATAAATAATATTTTGTCTAAGTTTCAAGAAATTCTGCAGTATCTTTACGAGTGATTCGCCATTGTCGATGATTCTCCATTATCGACTTCACTGTAGATATGACTGAAAGTGTAAAGGTTTTTAGTATAATTATAATGGTTAAATCCTTTGGAACCAGTAAAACATTCAAAAGTCCGTAGCCTGTCCATCGCTTCAGAAAATACGAACAACAAAATCACAGGTCATACTTGCACAGTCTGGTGTGCGTCTTTATTATTTGCTCACAAGCTGCATTCTTGAAGTGACGGTCTAAATTTTCACCGTTGCTACTTGAACAATCTAATACAATATTGTTTCTGCATGCCATGTGGTTGTTTTCTTTTGTCCAGGACATTGAGACAAGCAAAACACTGGGAATCTTGTGGGTTTTTTTTTTCAAAGTCATTTCACAGCACGATAACACTAAGGCAATTATTATTATTATTATTATCATTATTATTATTATTATTATTATTAAAAGCTGATCAGCGCCTTTGTTTTCGCTACACGGATAGTACATTTCCTCCTCTACTTATTCCCAAATTTTCAAGATTCTGGGTTTCTTCTGTGACTGTACAGGCTGGTTTGTGTTGGACCTGGTCGGAAACCCAAATTGTTGGTTTTGTCATGCACAGGCTCATATTTGAAACAGGTAATTGTTTCTGTCTTTACAACATACTGTATATAGCATGATGTTTCAGCAACTCGGACTGGGTACTAGACATTTTTCACTTTTGAACGTAAATGTTGCTGGCGCGTGCGGTTACGATTTTCGGTGTGATGGGGGACGACTCGTGAGGGCATATTTGAGACGATGACGAGGGGCGATATGAAGAATCACTTGGTCAAAACTACCAATAGCCTAACGGAGATGAATTAAACAAGACAGGCAAAAACGAAATAGTCCACGACGTCTTACTCTGTAGCTCAGTAGGTAGCATGTATGGAATAAAACCAAAAGGTCCCGGGTTCGAGTCCGGCAAGGACAAATATTATTTTTCTATTCTTAATTCCTTTTTTCGCCCCTGTGACAATATAGCTTAGAAAATGAAAAAGAAAAGAAAAGAAAAAAAAAATGCAAGAATCACAAAATGCACTGCTGTATTTAATACTAAAATCGTAAATTTGTGGATTAAAGTGTGTAGTGAGAAGGCAGTCTGCACGTATTAGTTTTTCACTAAGTCTTGTTGTTTTTCACCAATTGAAGCCGGGAGCTTGATCGTAATTATCGGCAGAAGAGCGGACCCGCGACCGATCCTCACGTCAACATTTATTTTCTGAAGGCTGGTACAGATAATGCGGCTAGGATAAGTTGACCGCCTCTAATGACTTAGCGGCCCCCGTTGCCGAGCGGTTAAGAGCGCTGTTTCTTAATCACTCGTTCATCTCACCGCTGTGTCTTATGTGTGTTCGAGCCCCACACTGGCCATATATTACAAGTCAAGTTAAACTTGCGGGAGTGCCAGGTGGTTTTTCTTAGGGTTCTCACGTTTTCACCCCACCTACTAATTGGTGAGCTGAAATAATCTTGAAAAAGACGTAAAACTGAATTAAAATGCGCAAGACAATATATCAAATAGTATAGTGTACATGTTCAGATACATGTTTATCTGTGTTTATTAGATGTAAAACTACAGTTTCACGTGCTGTCTCGTGGGCGAACATAATTCATTCTGTTTATATTTCAAACAGATTATCAGCTTGATGTCGAAGTTTCGTTCTGAGTCCATTCGACAGTCATCTGCATGCCATACGAAGTGCGATGGAGGCAACATCCTACATGTAGCTACATTAAGCCAAGCCACACAACTAATTTTGTTTATTGTAGACCTTCAACAGTAATTCAGCCATATCCAGTGTGCTGGTTACGATGTAGTAAATTAATTTGGCAAGACATAAGTTTTCTTTTTGATCCATATTTATTCTGTGTGATATGGTATGCGTGTTGTTTATCTGGTTGAATTCAAATAAATATGATTAAAATCAAACTATATACAATATTATTATTATGAGTTGCTAAAGTGTTTCCATAAAGGACTTCATGTCGTAGTGGTTCAGTCAGTCGCCTCGTAAAAACGGGCCGCGCGTTCAATCCAACGCGTAACTCCGTCTTTCGGGCGAGACCAAGGTCCAGTATGTAAATAGTTGTTATTTGCAAGTGAGAACCCGAATATTCCTCGTTATATGGTTTACATTAAGCATGCGTGCATGATGGAATATAAATGCATTTTTTTCTTATAGGCGCGAGTAACATCGGAGAAGTTTTGCTATCTGTTACAATCTAATCAGGGCCCAGAATTACACTACGCCCACCTTAGTGAGGATGTGAAATTTAATTGTATCGATTCCAGATCTTGATTACAGATAAGGGTCTGATTGTGCTCATTTCTGATCATAATTTCGTTTTTATACAATTTTCGCCCCGTTCAAGATTATTTTAGTTCATATGAGACGGATAAATCAGTAACAAGGGGTGGGGGTGGGGAGGGGAGAACCCTGAGAAAACGACTTGGCACACCCACAAGCAGACTTTGGTTTGTGTCACCTGTGATTGTAAGACTGATCAATTGGGCAGCAACCTACGACGAAGTGTTCATTGTCTTGGTGATGGTTGTTGCCAAAGCGATATTGCTTTTTTTCAATTACAGTCAAACCTCTATAAAAGCGCCAGCTTTGGGAGTGAGCTAAGCTGGCTGTTATACACAGGTGGCTGTCTTATCAAGGTTCAGTCAGAGCAGTTGTCATGTAGAAAATATTCTTACTGTCACAAGAAAAATCCTTTCTAAGGAAGGACTACCTGTATGTGTTTCATAAGTTGACATCATTTCATGCTTCGTTACACAAAAATATATACAAAGCCTCATGGGTATTAACTTAATTGATTTTTTCTGCTAATAATTAACTGTTTTAAATACAATAATGAATAATAATTGTCCAATTAACAGCTTGAAAATGGGAAATTTGACTTTAGGCAAGTATGATGCGGCTGTCTTATAGAGAGTTATAAGCATTTTGGGATTGATTTTACTGGCTGCTGGTTGTCTTGTGGAGGTGGCTGTCTTATGCAGAGATAAAATATAGTGAAAATGATTGGGAATGTTTCAGACTGGCTCTCTTATGCAGGTGGAGCTCTTATAAAGGTGGCTGATTCAGCAGGTTCAACTGTACTCCATTTTATCACATGTGATGTTACATCAATCTTTGCTGTAAGGACTTTTGTTGTATCGCAGGCATTTACGATGGTGCTGACACTGATAGACAATTCCTGAATATACATATTCATGTACAGTATATCACGCAGACATTTCACGTGCTCAATTTACCGGCTTTTTATATGTAAACAAACGAAACGACATCCATGAACCTAATATTGTGCTGTGTTTGGCTGTTGAATTATTGTCCCACGGTCCTTCGAAAAAAAAACAAAGATTTTATGAAGCAGGATCAGTTATCAAACCACATTGCTGCTTGACAAGCCGAAATCAGTTAGTGTTAACGGCATGTGTTCGTCCTTTTAAACCAGGGACCGCGGGTTTGATCCCGGGATCCTTAAGTCTGTCGCACGATACTATAAACCGATGTCTCGTTTCCATATGACCTTGCTGTTGGATTAACGTTAAACCTCAAATCAACAAACCAATTAAATTTATTATTTACGTAAATTCTGATTGAGTAAGAAGCTTATGTGAATTTATGCTCGCCCGGTTCCGGACGCAAAAAATGCCCATACGAGTAAGGTTAAGAATGATCAAGGTGTTGTACATGTAGCTCTGTCGTCAGCATGTGTAATACATGTATACTAAAATGGTGCCGTGTATCTTGACGCTAGCATAATAAAACGTTAACAAGCAATATACAGTGTTTTTAAAGTTTTAAAAACTGAAAATTTTCAGTACAACATTTTTATCTTTTTATTTTGCTCAAAACATAGATTGTTGGTACACGCTAAAACTGTCTCGCATAAGCGGTTCTAACGAGTACTCACAATCTGTGTTTTAGATGCATGGGCATTCTAAGTTGACCTTGCTGTAAAATAGGTCAATGTCATCCCTGGGTCATGATTTAGGCCATGTATAAACTTTATTTAAGGACTGAAATTCAGATTTTAGCTTTCAATGGATGATGAAAAACATTAGGCTGTTTTAATGTCTGTGAAGCACGAAAGGCTTCTCGGAGACATTAAAACAGCTAATGTTTTTCATCATCCAGTGAAAGCTAAAATCTGAATTTCAATACTTATATTTACATTTTATAATATCAATCAAGTATCAGATTTCAATTGCACATATCACCGCTCATTTTCGTGTTATTTGATATTAAATCCGACTTAATGTAAGTTTGGAACAGCCAAAACGTCAAATTTTCGCGCCTAACGTCATGACGATACGCGACCAACGTCACGACAACAAGAATAAACAAACAACGTCAATGGATGGGTTTTGACGTCGCCCCGCCCATAGGCGTGGCCTCTAGATCACGTAATTTAATGATTTATATTGGGAAATGAAGAACATCAAGAAAGATACTTTCATC
Organism: Rugalucina vietnamica; assembly: GCA_964017185.1. Classification (NCBI taxonomy): domain Eukaryota; kingdom Metazoa; phylum Mollusca; class Bivalvia; order Lucinida; family Lucinidae; genus Rugalucina; species Rugalucina vietnamica. Next base: position 52,293,533 of record OZ024869.1, read on the forward strand.
TAGGACGATTGCAATAAACATGTAAATATAGATGCTTAATGCCAAGTTTCAAAATCATAGGCCTTCTGGTTCTGAAGAACATTTTAAACGTTTTTGCAGTTTATAGCCATGGCGGCCATTTATACAAACTTTCGTTCCCTTTCCTTGAAGTTTGGCTTTGATCGGCCATGCGGTTGCAGAGATGTTTGAATAGTTTGGTCATATGCATGTATATAGCCCCCAGGCAGGAGCAGACAAACCCCTGGGGACTAAATGTTTTCATGAACATAAATTTTCAGTACCTTTGCATGCTCATCGCGAGTTTCCAACCATTTAATTACATTTAACTTATTTTCCCCATTTAAATGCATTGGCGACCTAAGTTGGCCTTGCCATAAATAGGTCAAGGCCATCCCAGCATTATGATGTATACCAACTTTGTAGAACTCTATTGCCTGATGCTTCAAACTTAGTTTCAAAATCATAGGACTTCTGGTTCTGGGAAGAAATTGTTTTAAAGGTTTTTGCTATTTATAGCTATGGCGGCCATCTTAGTCATGTGACCTGGGTCATTTATGCAAACTTTCGTTCCCCCTTCCTAAGAATGCTCCGCAAGCAGTTTAACTTTGGTTTGCCATTTGGTTTCAGAGGTGAAGATCATGGAAATTGTTGACGGACGACGTCGGACGGACGACGGGGCATGGTCATCCTATAAGCTCGCTTTTTGAGCCGAAGGGCTCATGTGAGCTTAAGATAGGTATACCCATGCATACCAAAGTTTTGCTGTATAAAAGTGTGGTTCATGGGGTATTCACGGACATGTTATCCTGATATGGATAACCGACCATGCTCGAGATGACTTGAAATATGTCAAAACGCTGTAAGGCGTAGAATAAAAAACTGCACATAAAATTAAAGATCAACTTATGTTTCAAATTGTAAATCATGCCATGTATACATGTATAAAGTTTTCTGTGCGTTCACGAAAAACACGTGAAAATGTAGCTTAGCAGAACCAATGTACGTATATACAGAAGCCAGTATGTAAAATGTCACATGGCGATAACAAATAGTTGATATTGGTTTTTCCCACCAACAGTTATGGTCATATGAAGACGGGACCTCGGTTTATCGAGCGAGCGACGCCTAGTTGTACACACGAGTGTCTTAAATAATCGAATTCTGCATTGGAAGCTGTTGAAATTGAGGCATTTTATTCACCTCAAGCATTTGTAAAACCGACTCGCATTGAACGAGTAACGCATCTTTAATGGCAAACATGATAAGTGATATATATATGATGCGATTTTAGAAAATATTTCGTGTCAAAGGTCACTTCTGGTTCCTTGTTCCATTAGAATTAGACAGTGTAACGGAAATACAACAATTATCATTTTTAGACGAGTCAAATGTTCTTATTAACTGTTTTATCAACTACGTAAGGCGACTGACTGAGCAACTTCGACACAAAATCCTCTACGGAACGTGTTTGCGTGAGTGTGTGTTTGTGAGTTAGAGTGTGCTTAAAATTCAGAATATTGTTGTCCTGTTTTAGGGATAAGCAAGGTTCGCAGCACGTTTGATCAGCTTGCTGACCTGCACTCCGATACACTTCGTGAGGCTCGCTCCTTTTCCGTGTATGGAGAGGTCTAACAGAATACCGATGAAAATATTCCGTCTAGCAGCACGTAATGAAAACCAGAGGACCAATGGTCCTGTAAACGCTCACCGGAGACCTAGTTGTCACTTTTTCCCCATGTAAAAGCCTATGTTTCCAAAACTGACCTTGCCACAAAATAGGTCAAGGTCATCCCAGGGTAATCATTTTTATCAAACTATGTTGGGCTGGTGTCATCGATGCTACATACCAAGTTTCGTGAAAATCAACCTGCCGGTTCTGGAGAAGAAGATTTTTTTGAGTGGTTTTTACCATATACGGAATTTTCGTTCCCCCTACCCATGGATGCTCCACATGAAAATTTCTCTGTGATTGGCCAAGCGGTTTCAGAGATAAAGATGCTATGGACAACAGACTGGCCAAGGTCAAGAGATGACCTTGACCTAAATTAATTACATTCCTTCATTTACTCCATTAGTTATCTGCATCTACCACTTTTCAGGTCTCAGGCTGCAATCATTTTTAAAAAATCCATAGTTTTCACTTTTTCCCATGTAAAAGCCTATGTTTCCAAAATTAACCTTGACGTAAATGGGTCAAGGTCATGCGAGGATCCAGGGGGGGGGGGGCAGTGGTCCGGACCCCCCCCCCCCCCTGGAATCTGAAAATTTTACCTAAAAAGGTAATTTTTGGATTTTTTGGGGGTTGGACCCCCCTTTCGTCTGCGACATTATTTTACCATTTTGGTTGGACCCCCTATCGTAAAAAATGTCTGGATCCGCGCATGAAGGTCATCCAAGGTTCATCATTTTATCAAATTATGATGTGGAGTCATCGATGCTACATTCCGATTTTCGTGAAAATCGGCCTGCCGGCTCTGGTGAAGAAGATTTTTGAGTGGTTTTAGCCATATATGGGCGTGGCGGCCATCTTGGTCATGTTACCCAGATTTCACAAACAAACTGTCGTCCCCCCTACCCATAGATGCTCCATATAAAATTTCACTTTGATTGGCCAAGCGGTTTCAGAGATGAAGATTTTTTTTATTAGTATGGCTATGCATAATGTAGTTAGGATATCGCACTTATGACATGCAGATGGCTGTTGAATGGGATCAAAACGAAACATCAACCAAATAAACCCCACCAAGCTTTCGAGTATCTGTTTGAAATACATGTATAAACATGCCAAATGAATTATGTTCGCTCACGAGACAGCACGTGAAACTGTAGTTTTTACACCTTATAAATATATATATGTCTGTACAGGTACACTATACTATTTGAGTTAGTGCCTTACGTCCGCGGAAAACATTTAAAGTCATTCAGGGTGGCTAACTTATCCTAGCCACATTATTCCTGTACAAGCCTTCAGAATATGAACATTTTTATGTCCCCAAGAAAGAAATATTGACGTGAGGATCGCTCGAAGATCAGCTCTTCCACAAAAAAAAAAAAAAAAAAAAAAAAAAAAAAAAAAAAAAAAAAAAAAAAAAAAAGAAAAACAAAAAAACATACGATCGAGCTGTCGATTTCAATAGGTTAAAAGTCAACAAGAGAGAAACATTAATGTGAGGTGCCGTCTCGCACTTCAATTCCTTTACGATTTAAGTATTTTATGCACAAGGGCATTTCCTGATTCTTTCATTCGCCAATAAATATAATCAGCTGATAATACATTTTTTTATTTCCTTCGCTTTATTGTCACAGGGGAGACAAATAAAGAAAAGAAAAAAAAAAGGTGGTCCGACCAGGACTCGAACATAGAACCTTTCGTTTTGAATCCTAGCACGCTAACTACTGAGCTACAGAGATAGACGTCCTACACTATAACATTTATTGCATGTCTTTTTTAATTCGTCTCCGTTGGGCTGTTGGTAGTTTTGACTGTGTAATTCTTCATATTGTCCCTCGTCTTAGTCTCAAATATGCCCTCACGAGTCGTCCCCCATCACACAGAAAGTCGTAACCGCACGCACCAGCAGCATTTACGTTCAAAAGTGAAAAATGTCTATTAGACATTTTTCACTTTTGAACGTAAATGTTGCTGGCGCGTGCGATTACGATTTTCGGTGTGATGGGGAACGACTCGTGAGGGCATATTTGAGACGATGACGAGGGGCGATATGAATAATTACTTGGTCAAAACTACCTATAGCCTAACGGAGACCAATTAAACAAGACAGGCAAAAAAGAAATAGTCCACTACGTCTTACTCTGTAGCTCAGTAGGTAGCATGTATGGAATAAAACAAAAAGGTCCTGGGTTCGAGTCCGGCTAGGACAAACATTCTTTTTCTATTCTTAATTGCTTCCTTTTTTCGCATCTGTGACAATATAGCTTAGAAAATGAAAAAGAAAAGAAAATAAAAAAAATTGCAAAACTCACAAAATGCACTACTGCATTTAATACTAAAATCGTTAATTTGTGGATTAAAGTGTGTAGTGAGAAGGCAGTCCGCACGTATAGGTTTTTCACTAAGTCTTGTTGTCTTTTCACCGATATAAGCCGGTAGCTTGATCGTAATCGGCAGAAGAGCGGACCCGCGACCGATCCTCACGTCAACATTTATTTTCTGAAGGCTGGTACAGATAATGCGGCTAGGATAAGTTGACCGCCTCTAATGACTTAGCGGCCCCCGTGGCCGAGCGGTTGAGAGCGCTGTTTCTTAGTCTTAATCACTCGTTCATCTCACCGCTGTGTCTTGTGTGTGTTCGAGCCCCACACTGGCCACATATAATACAAGCCAAGTTCAACTTGCGGGAGTGCCAGGTGGTTTTTCTTAGGGTGCTCACGTTTTCACCCCACCTACTGATTGGTGAGCTGAAATAATCTTGAAAGGGACGTAAAACTGAACTAAAATGCGCAAGACAACAAATCAAATAGTATAGTGTACATGTTCAGATACATGTATATCTGTGTTTATTAGATATAAAACTACAGTTTCACGTGCTGTCTCGTGAGCGAACATAATTCATTCTGTTTATATTTCAAACAGATTCTCAGCTTGATGTCGAAGTTTCGCTCATTCGACAGTCATCTGCATGCCATACGAAGTGCGATGGAGGCAACATCCTACATGTAGCTATATTTCGCCAAGCCACACAACTAATTTTGTTTATTGTAGACCTTCAACAGTAATTCAGCCATATCCAGTGTGCTGGTTACGATGTAGTAAATTAATTTAGCAAGACATAAGTTTTCTTTTTGATCCATATTTATTCTGTGTGATATTGTATGCGTGTTGTTTACCAATAAATATGATTAAAATAAAACTAACGCAATATTATTTTTATGAGTTGCTAAAGTGTTTCCATAAAGCACTCCATGTCGTAGTGGTTCAGTCAGTCGCCTCGTAAAACGGGCCGCGCGTTCAATCCAACGCGTAACTCCGTCAAGGTGTGTGTGTGTGGGGGGGGGAGGGGAGAACCCTGAGAAGACGACTTGGCACACCCACAAGCAGAATTTGGTTTGTGTCACCTGTGGTTGTAAGACTGATCAATTGGGCAGCAACCTACGACGAAGTGTTCATTGTCTTGGTGATGGTTGTTGCCAAAGCGATATTGCTTTTTTAATTACTCCATTTTATCACATGTTGTGTGATGTTGCATCAATCTTTGCTGTAAGGACTTTTGTTGTATCGCAGGCATTTACGATGGTGATTATACTGATAGACAATTCCTGAATATACATATTCATGCACAGTATATCACGCAGACATTTTACGTGCTCGATTTACCGGCTTTTCACATGTAAACAAACGAAACGACATCCTTGAACCTAATATTGTGCTGTGTTTGGCTGTTGAATTTTTGTCCCATATTTTTATCTTTTTATTTTGCTTAAAACATAGATTGTTCGTACACGCTAAAACTGCCTCGCAGAGGCAGTTCTAACGAGTACTCACAATCTGTGTTTTAGATGCATGGGCATCCTAAGTTGACCTTGCCGTAAAGTAGGTCAATATCATCCCTGGGTCATGATTAAGGCCATGTATAAACTTTGTAGATGCTTAATGCCAAGTTTCAAAATCATAGGCCTACTGGTTCTGAAGAACATTTTAAAGGTTTTTGCAGTTTATAGCCATGGCGGCCATTCATACAATCTTTCGTTCCCTTTCCATGAAGTGTGGCTTTGATCGGCCATGCGGTTGCAGAAATGTTTGAATATTTTGGTCATATGCATGTATATAGCCCCCAGGCAGGAGCAGACACACCCCTGGGGACTAAATGTTTTCATGAACATAAATCTTCAGTACCTTTGCATACTCATCGCGAGTTTCCACACATTTAATTACATTTAACTTATTTTCCCCATTTAAATGCATGGGCGACCTAAATTGACCTTGCCATGAAATAGGTCAAGGTCATCCCAGCATTATGATGTATACCAACTTTGTAGAACTCTATTGCCTGATGCTTCAAACTTTCAAAATCATAGGACTTCTGCTTCTGGGAAGAAATTGTTTTAAAGGTTTTTGCTATTTATAGCTATGGCGGCAATCTTAGTCATGTGACCTGGGTCATTTATGCAAACTTTCGTTCCCCCTTCCCAAGAATGCTCCGCAAGCAGGTTAACTTTGGTTTGCCATTTGGTTTCAGAGGAGAATATCATGGAAATTGTTGACGGACGACGTCGGACGGACGACGGGGGCATGGTCATCCTATAAGCTCCCTTTTTGAGCCGAAGGGCTCATGTGAGCTTAAAATAGGTATTCCCATGCATACCAAAGTTTTGCTGTATAAAAGTGTGGTTCATGGGGTATTCACGGACACGTTATCCTGATATGGATAACCGACCATGCTCGAGATGACTTGAAATATGTCAAAACGTTGAAAGGCGTAGAATAAAAAACTGCACATAAAATTAAAGATCAAATTATGTTTCAAATCGTAAATCATGCCATGTATACATGTATAAAGTTTTCTGTGCGTTCAGGAAAAACACGTGAAAATGTAGCTTAGCAGAACCATTGTACGTATATACATAAGCCAGTATGTAAAATGTCACAAGTTGATATTGGGTTTTCCCACCAACAGTTATGGTCATATGAAGCCGGGACCTCGGTTTATCGAACGAGCGACGCCTAGTTATACACACGAGTGTCTAAAATAATCGAATTCTGCATTGGAAGCTGTTAAAATTGCGCCAAGCATTTGTAAATCCGACTCGCATCTTTAATGGCAAACATGATAAGTGATATATATATGATGCGGTTTTAGAAAATATCACTTTTCGACTCGACGCCGAAGAGTACAGAACCGCTGCTACTAATCTGTAGGTATTTATCTTGTAGGTAGAGGAAAAAGACAGAGGAACAGATACAGCTCTGGTGGATTCTCGTCAAGTTAGTAGCTTGTTACGTTATATCTACTTCACTAATCTTTCCACTGTCCCACAGTCCAACTAACTGTGAATTTCTCTACTACATAAATACTTTACCCATAGTAGATACCCATTTTGATTCAAGATGGCTGACCTTTATGACCTAGCTACCGGTGTCGAGGCTCCATTAACCACAGGTGTGGGAAATATGGATACCCCCGACACAGGCTTAATGGCTTGCGAGGAGAACGCTAATATAGAGTTCTCGTCGCAACCAACCCCGGCACAGCGCCGGAAAATAACCGCTGTCCCCCAAACTGCAGGCCACTCTTTAGAGAGTGGCGCGACAAGGGACAGCCCCTTTGCGCAAGAAATAAGCGCCCATGAGATCGATGTGCCCAACAGTGAAACCGCTGACTTAAACAGCACACCGACCTCTTCGACAAGTGGTCGAAGTTTGAATTCCCCAACTTTGGAGGGATCATCAGTGGAAGCAAGTGTCTTTATGACACCCAATATTCACCACAACAGCTCCCCTGGGTCCCAGTCTACCCAAAAAAGTCAGGAGCACCCCCAGCCGAACGCTGGAAAAAAAGTTAGTAAGGCCCAAAAAGTGGGTTCCACGCCAAAAAACAGGTATGGAAATACCCCACCCCCCAATACATTTACCATCTCGGGCCTTGATGGTAAGGAAGACTCCCACATAGGGACCCAATCTTCCATACATGGACCCCCGGGACCAAACCCCACCCCTGGGGCCCATGCACATGCGCATTGCGCATACCCCACAAAACCCGGTATCCCTACCGGCCTTTCCGGACACGATACCGGAATTAACAAGGACAAGTCCAATAATGGAACACTAAAGCCCAGGTACTCAGAAGTGATACACATGAACATACGCATGGACACTTCAGCAAATTGCCCCAACGCTACCCCAGTGAAGGGCAATATCCCCCCCTCTAATAAGCGAAAAAGGCAACAGACTGCCGAGTCACCTGAGCAATACACAACCGGTACAAAACGTCCCCTTATCTCAAACGGAAACAGTTTGTTAGAAGAACTAGACCGGTTATACTCCACCCATGTGGAAGGAAATAACTCTCAAACAGCTGCCTCTAAGCCCAGAGGACCCGCGGCCTGGGAGAACGGTTCAAATAAAAGAACCATAACTGCAACTGCAGCTACTACAACTGCAACTGCAAATAAACAGAATAAAACAACAAAAGCCTCGCCATCACCTCTTCGTACCAGCTTTAACAACATGTATACATTTATTACAATCAATATTGTGGCTGGCATACTGGGAGAAAACAGAGGCCGGGAAATTGTGTCAAGGTTCACCAAATACCTACACAAGGACAACATTGAGAAGGTCTGGAACGCCAAAAAGAAACTCGGACCCACCTTCCTTATCAAAAAATCAGCCCTTGATAAGGCAAAAAAACTTTATTAATACGGCCCGTCTTAGTTTTGACATAAAAATAGACCAATCAGATGTCCTCCCATCCTACCGGACTAACAAGGGGAAAACTTTCTATTCAAAGAAAACCCCTTCGGAAGTCCAAAATAAGCCCCAGAACCCCACAAATAACAAAGGTACTCGGGCTCCTACTAAACCTTCACAACCTAAGCCGTCAAAAAAGAATCATAGTACGGGAATCCTATACAATATACCAATTAATATTGACATGGGTACACTTAAGCAAGAGCTTTTAAAAGCAAATAAAAGCATCAAAAGTGTTCACCGTATTATGAACAAGAAAAAGCGGCCCACAAAAATTGTGAAGGTTACCTTTAACTGCTTTCCAGCTCCTCTCACTCTCCAGGGAGAAACCTCTTATGAGGTGAACCCCTGCAGAGTACCCTACCTTAGGTGCTCCCTCTGTCAAGCCTTCGGACACATAAATAAAAACTGCCCGGTTAATAAACAAATATGCCCTCTATGTACGCGCAATCATACACTTAATGATTGCCCCGTAAAAGAATACAAGAGGGCATACACATGTGCAAACTGCAACGGGGAACACGGAGCATTATTCTCACAGTGCCCAGTGTTCCTACGATACAAGTCGCTGGTTGACGCACATAACAAGAAAACAAAACAGGAGTGGAAAGACCGAAGGCAACAACAGAAGACTGCCCCTACTAATGTCAGAACAGAGCAGGCAGTACCTCCCAGTAAAAATCCAAGTAGCTTGGAAAATAAGAGTGCCTACCCCGCACTGACCAAGGCAACAGAAACAAAGGCACCCCAAAAGATAGAGGCAGTGATAATTCTGGATACTCCTCCAGCATCAAGCAAAAAACCGGAAAGTATGGAGGAAAAAAACATAACAAAATCCGATCTAAAGAGGATTCTATGCGAGCTCCTCACAACGGACATCATGTCTAAGCCGACAGAGGAACGCATAAAATTAATTGAGCAGGTGGTTGACACTGAGTTCCCACAAATGTCGCCTGAGGAACCCCTCCCCAGTAAACAGGTGACTCAGGAGCCACAACCTGGCCCATCCTCTATGGAAACGGAACCACCCATTATGATGGGTAATACACAAGGGATTGTTACCCCTCTTAAAACCAGCACCCCACGCTGGAGTGCAACCCCTTCATCTAGATTCAAAAGTAGCACAAAGAAAAATGGACCTCCTCCAAAACGTGGCTTTAAAAAGGTAGAAACCAAGAGCCGCAACCCTGTCAAAAAGCTGTTCCCACCTGATGCTCTAGAATACTTGATTGAAGCATTGGGAATGAAGAACTTAGCTAATTCACAAAGCAGGGCGGACAAGGAGTCTTAATTGTGCACCCTATCACTTCCATTCAACCTCCTCTAGAATACATCTTCTATAATGGATACTGTCTCTAATAGTTCGAGTAAAATATCCCAACTAATTATCCTGCAATGGAACTCCCACAGCGTAATTAACCTTCCAGAACTTAAGAGCCATATAGAAGAAATAAAAATAAAACCACACATTATATGTATACAAGAAACGTGGCTAAAATCAAAAAGTAAAATTCCAAATATCCCAGGATATAAAGTGGCCTCTTTCAAACACAGGTCCACAACAAAAATCAATGGAGGCGGTGTCCTGACATACATTTTGGAGGGAATACCGCACTCCGATTTGGAAATCAAAATTGATCCAACAGAATTGGAATTCTGTGCAACAACACTTTACTTAAAACAGGAGATCATAACTTTAGTAAACTGTTATGACCCACCAAATTCAAAGGATACCCGTGATAGCTACACTCAACTGCTTGATCGGATTCCTACACATAACTATATAATATTGGGTGATTTTAATGCCCATAATACGCTGTGGGGTCCCGGCTACACCAAAACGCAACCATGCGACACACGAGGAAGCCATATAGAAAAGCTCTGTTCTGACAAACTCTTAGTTATCCTAAATGATGGAAGCCCAACTATGGCGGCTTCAACCTACGCAAACGACTTGACGATGGCAACACCAGCGCTAAGCTCAGTGGCGGAATGGCAACCCCTAGATAATTCCTGTGGCAGTGACCACTTACCGGTGATCACATCTATTCATGCCGAATACAGTTCCTCAGTTACCATTCCTCAACCTAAATGGAAACTAAGTAAGGCAAATTGGGACAAGTTCAAAAATCTATGTTCAGATACATTAAAAACGGTTGAGTCCGGCTCCATGGATGAGGTCTCAGAAGGTTTTACGGACTTGCTTAAAGACATATGTGATAAGACTATCCCAAAGACCAAACCGAAACCTAGAAAAACGCGCCCCCCGTGGTGGGACAATGAATTGACCGAAGCGGTTAGGGAACGCGAACAGGCTAGGAAAAAGTATCTGAAAAAAAGAACAGAACCACTAAAACAGCGTTTTAATGATCTTAAACTAAAAACGCGGGACTTAATACGGGATAAACAAATTACAAAATGGCGCGAATTCGTTACGAAACTTGATCATAAAGCAACCTCCAAGCAGGTCTGGGATATGGTAAACATGTTTCGCGGCAAGCCTTTTGAACAAATTTCCTGTTTAAAATCCGGCGATACGATCATTACGGACGACAAAGCCAAAGCCGATGCACTGGTTACCCACTACGACAATATGTCAAGTTCGGATAACCTATCAAAAGACTTCACCCCAATTAAAGAGTACATCGAAGGCAAGTGCAACTTGCCCGAAAAGCTACTCGATAAAGGGGGTGACAACAATTCGAACTTGAACAGAAATTTTAACCTGTTCGAACTCAATCATGCCTTGGCTTCAAAAAATAACTCATCCCCTGGAGCGGACACCATACATTACGAAATGCTTAAGCAACTTCCGGATTCATCTAAACTGGAACTGTTGAAGGTAATGAATGAATCCTGGTCCAGAGGCGTGGTTCCCAAAGACTGGAAATTGGCAACTATTATTCCAATAAAGAAACCTAATAAGGATAGTATGGATCCGGCGTCATATAGACCAATCTCTCTTACATCCTGCATCTGCAAAACCATGGAGACGATGGTAGCCACGAGACTGACATCGCATCTGGAAGGAAACAACCATTTAGCAGATTGCCAATCAGGTTTTAGGCCGAGCAGGTCAACAATAGACCAGCTCACCAGACTCGAAAGCGAAATCAAAATGGCTTTCATGGAAAACAAAATAGTTGCAGCAGTCTTCCTAGACTTAGAAAAAGCCTTTGACCTCATGTGGTCAACAGGCACCATTATGCAATTAAACAAATATGGCATTGATGGAAATATGCTTAGATGGATCCATAATTTTTTGGCTGATAGAAAAATACAAGTCAAAATTGGGAGCCAGACCTCTGACCAGCACCCTCTACAAAACGGATGCCCACAAGGAAGTGTTATTAGTCCCATACTCTTTAATGCAATTATTAATACACTGAGAGACCATCTGCTAAAGCACATAGGAATCAGACTCTCTCAGTTCGCAGATGATGGGGCGATCTATACTAAACACTCTAGCCCAGCACTAGCAGTGAAGGCACTACAAGAGGCACTAAAAACAGTAGAAGAATGGGCTCAATTTTGGGGTTTTAAGATCTCAAAAACTAAAACCGAAGCCATCATTTTTCGGAATGAAAAATATGATCAGAAAAAACTCCAAAACCTTAGACTCTTCCTTTACAATAAAGAAATAAATTTTGCAGAAAAGGTAAAGTTTCTGGGTTTAATATTTGATAAACATCTCACATGGAGAGATCATATAACCAATCTTATAGAAAGGTGCAGCAAAGATATGAACGTCCTAAGACTGGTCTCGGGAACCACTTTTGGTGCCGACAAAGCCACCGTCATTAGACTTTATAAGGCACTTATTCTAAGTAAACTGGATTATGGCGCACAGGCATATAACTCAGCCCATGATGCCACACTGAAACGACTGGACATAATCCAGAACCAAGCAATGAGAATTGCAACTAGAGCAATGAAATCAACACCCATAAACGCTCTAGAGGTTGAATGCGGACTTAAGCCACTAAAATTAAGAAGAGAAGAGCTCATACTCAAATATTGGGCTCGCTCTTCCCCACTAGGCGACAAACTCCCCGTGAACGACCTATTAACAGAACATGGCTGCTACCTGACTAAGAGAGCAAGAAAAATTTGGCCGTACTCCAGAACTGCCCAGAAACTAGTTGAAGAATACAATATTCCTACTGATATCCAGCCCCCGACCTATGCGTCAAAGTGGGATCTGGACTTCGAAACACCCTCATCTCAGATTAAGTCCTATATAGGCAAAAAGGAAGAGTCGGGCTCTGCACATATGCAATCAATCAGTATGGACTATATTAATGAAAACCATAATGGAAAACTACATGTGTTCACTGATGGCAGTAAGGACATAGACAAACATTTGGCTGGAGCAGCCTTTGTAGTGCCTTCGCTTGACCTAAAAGTGGGCATTAAATGCAACCCTAACCTGTCTGTATTCACCACCGAACTGATAGCCATTGAATATGCGATCACATGGATACGCAAAAACAAAATAAAGGATTCAGTGATTTTCAGTGACTCCCTAAGCTCGATACAATCCCTTCAGGCAGGACGATCCAAGACAAGACCGGATAAAATCAATAATATACTAGGAATGCTGGATCGTGCAAAAACAAAGGGACATGTCATTCATATAGAATGGATACCATCACATGTAGGTATACCAGGCAATGAATTGGCAGATATTACTGCAAAAGACGCAATGCAGAATGGCATCGAGGATAAAACAAAGCCTGCCAAGTCAGAAATATATACAGTCATTAATAAAGCCATTATGAACAAATGGCAACAACACTGGGACCACCCCCCAAATGGTATATATAGTGGCAGAGCTTACCACCATGTCCAGCCAAAAGTAAAAAAGGACATAATTATGTACAGCTCTAATAGGCTATATGATAAAGTCTACACAAGACTTAGACTAGGACATAGCAGATTAGGCCTGCATTGCGCATGGGCAAAAGATGGTATATGTACACGCTGCACAGACGACTCATTTGAGGATGACATGCACGTGTTCTTTGAATGCACATCATATGCAGAACAAAGACGTGACCTGGAAGCAAAACTATTCAAATTGGGTCACACACAGATCACTCATGATCTTCTACTGAATCCTCCAAGTAAGCATCGAGAGGAGGTGGTACAGGCAGTAATTGCATTTCTAGAGGAAACAGACTGTCTCGGTAGAATTTAAACTATACGGTGCAAGCCAGGTTAGAGTTAAAACATTCTCCGTATTAGGGACCACAAGCAAGGTAGGAACCGGTGTGCCTTCCCTTTTACTGGAGCAGGACCATCGGGACGACAGACGTGGCTCGGCGGATCCCCCCTGTGGATATTGCACCCGCAGAGAGTTGCGGCGGCCGACCCTGGTCTATACATTAGAACAGTGGCGGGGACTGTGGGCAGTTGTCGTGTGCCAGGTTCTGGCCCAGGGTGGCTGTCCACACTGCCTGTCATTACATGCACCGAGATGGACGGTTGCTTGCCACGGCGAGCCTCCGTCAGTAGCGGTGCATTATATGGTGAGACCCCTACGGCGCGGTGCGGTTGCATGGCCGCCGCTCGGTGGAGGTGCTCTATCCATGCGTCATGGTCCGGCCCAAAGTGCGGACCATGGGGCGCGAGCTTGCACCAGGTAAGTATTACTAAAAATGGGTGGGAACGCATGGATGTTTAATATAAAAATTAGGGTCCAATCACGCCGTTGTTTCCCTTCCCCAGGCCTGGAATCGTTGAGCGACAGGCGACGCCTCGCTCTAGGCTTCTTCCCCCTCTCCTTTATCATAATTCTCGACACTAGACGGGCTGCGGGCGCTAGTAGAACCACCCTCTATTGTGTCCGAATGCGGTCCGAAAGGTGTCAAAATCTATCCCCTATTTCGGTTAACAACGAAAAGAGAAGCTCAGCGACTCGATTCCTGTTACCGATTTCCCCACCCTATGCACAAATACATTCATAAACTCGACCCGTGTGAGTGACGCTAGCATCCTCTGCTCACTGCTAGCTCTTTGGAACTGCGGTGCAGTACTGGATGCTGCCGGCATGGCTACACACGGTCCGACCACTCCACGCCATCAACATAGCACTGCACAAGCAAGAATTACATACATCAAACTAATACAACAGTTTCCTCTCTTTCAGGTACAGATAATGCAGCGGATTAATAAAACCGTTGTTTATTGCAGGTTCGAGGTGATCCCAGCCTTGGCCCCCGCCAAAGCACAAGATCCGGATCCCTATAATACTTAAATCACACAGGTCTGGACAAGCTTGAACTGGGCTGAGGCAGGGGGGCCGAGAAAGGGACCACATATACAATCACATGGTCTTTGCGGTCCTTTGTGGGGTTGTTTCACTCATCCTGATGGGTACGGGGAGTAGAGGAGTGTCTTGAGGACACCCTATGCAAACCATGCTTATCAAACCGGCCAGCGCGAACCATCTTTTATTGGCGGGGCAACGGCAAATTGCCACTTTTTGGGAGACCCTTCTTTAAGAGTGAAAGTCCCTTAAAAATGCCACTAATAGGCCACCACCACTCAGCAATCTAAATTGCAAGTTTTGCCCCGTACTAGGGGCGAGGCCCGCCTTTCCCTTACAGGCTTTTGCACACCGGACCGTACATCTACAACCCGAGCACTTCTGCTAGGACATTTTGCAAAGAACACGTCTGTTCAGTCTAATAGCAGTATCCTTGGCTCACTTTGGCTAGCCGGTCAAAATTCCAAAACATATGCACTACCGTTATTGGGTTGCGTAAGTCTGGGCACGACTTCACATGGGGTGTGGGGTGGAGTCTTAAGCCACAAGGATAGTGCATGCAATTTTTCCTCGCAGTAGGCCCTCATCTCCCTACACACGCGAAGTGGGAGACGGGCCTCTGCCTGACATGGTGAATAGGACAGCATGGCAACCAAGGTACCAAAAAGTCAAAATTAAAAGTCCATGCATACTAGAGTCCGACTGACCGCTCTGCATCCAAATTACCGCCATTCAAAACCAGCACATTTACACCATGTTTTTAACAGTAAAACAGACCGACTGGACTATTAACGTCAGGCTTGGTATTGGACCATATTGAGTGCCTGTAGTTAAAAGCTGGTAAACTAAACCCAGTAAGGCGGACTGGGGGTAGCCCCTTAGTACCTCTGGTGCCAGGTTACCTTAAAACAAAAAAAAAAAAAAAAAAAAAAAAAAAAAAAAAAAAAAAACAAAAAAAAAATATTTCGTGTCAAAGGTCACTTCTGGTTCCTTGTTCCGTCAGAATTAGACAGTTTAACGGAAAGACAACAATTTTCATTTGTAGGCGTTTCCTTCTCGCGCTCAACCTGCGAAATGTTCTTATTAAAATCATTTTGTACCTGTCTTATATCAATTACATATTTATTTTTGCCATGTGATTTTAAGAGGCGACTGACTGAGCCACTGCGAGACAAAGTCCTCTACGGAACGTGTTTGCGTGAGTGTGTGTTTGTGAGTAAGAGTGTGTATGCGCGCTTAAAATTCAGAATATTGTTGTCCTGTTTTAGGGTTAAGCAAGGTTCGCAGCACGTTTGATCAGCTGGCTAACCTGCACTCCGATACTCTTCGTGACCTCGCTCCTTTTCTGTGTATGGAGAGGTCTAACAGAATACCGATGGAAATATTCCGTCTAGCAGCATGTAATGAAATCCAGAGGACCAATGGTCCTGTAAACGCTCACCGGGGGTCCGGACCCCCCCCCCCTCCTCCTGGAATCTGAAAAGTTTACCTAAAAAAAAGGTAATTTTGGGATTTTTTGGGGGGTTGGACCCCTCGTCTGCGACAATATTTTACCATTTTGGTTGGACCCCCTCTCGTAAAATGTCTGGATCCGCAAATCAAGGTCATCCAAGGGTCATCATTTTATCAAATTATGGTGGGCTGGAGTCATCGATGCTACATACCGATTTTCGTGAAAATCGGCCTGCCGGCTCTGGTGAAGAAGATTTTTGAGTGGTTTTAGCCATATATGGGCGTGGCGGCCATCTTGGTCATGTAACCCAGATTTCACAAACAAACTTTCGTTCCCCCTACCCATAGATGCTCCACATAAAATTTCACTTTGATTGGCCAAGCGGTTTCAGAGGTGAAGATTTTTTTTTATATATATTCAGTTTAACGTCTCTTTCAAGATAATTTCAGCTCATATGAAACGGGCCAATCAGTAGCTGGGGCGAAAACGGGAGAACCCCGAGAAAAACAACCTGGCACACCCACAAGCAGAACTTGGCTTGTCTCACATGTGGCCAGTGCGGGGCGCGATCCTACACCAGATACAGCGGTGAGATGATCGAGTGATTAAGAAACAGCACTCTCAACCGCTCGACCAAGGGGGCCGCCATGAAGATGTTTTAAAAGTGTGTATGAACAACAGACTGGTCAAGGTCAAGAGATGACCTTGACCTAAACTAATTACATACTTACATCTACTCCATTAGTTGTCTGCATCTGTCTTTTTTCAGGTCTCAGGCTGCAATCGTTTTCGAAAAATCCATAGTTTTCACTTTTTCCCATGTAACAGCCTGTTTCCAAAATTGAGCTTGCCGTAAAACAGGTCAAGTTCATCCCAGGGCCATCATTTTATCAAACTATAATAGGCTGGAGTCACTGATGGCGGCCATCTTTGTCATGTGACTCGGATTTCATGATCAAACTTTCGTTCCCCCTACCCATGGATGCTCCACATAAAATTTCAACTTGATTGGCCAAGCGGTTTCAGAGATGAAGATGTATGAAAAGATGACCTTGACCTAATTTAATCACATACCTTCATCTACTCCATTAGTTGTCTGCATCTACCTCTTTTCAGGTCTCTGGCTGCAATCGTTTAAAAAATCAATAGTTTTCACTTGTTCCCATGTAAAAGCCTATGTTTCCAAAATTGACCTTGCCGTAAAATAGGTCAAGGTCATCCCAGGGTCATCATTTTGCCAAACTTTGATGGGCTGGAGTCACTGATGGTAAATACCAATCGGCCCGCCGGTTCTGGAGAAGAAGATTTTTGAGTGGTATTTACCATATATGGGCGTGGCGGCCATATTGGTCATGTGACATGGATTTCGCGATCAAACTTGAAATGCCGCTACACAAGGAGGCTCCACATAAAATTTCAACTTGATTGGCCAAGTGGTTTCAGAGAAGAAGATTGTGGACGACGACGAAGACGGACGACGGATCATGGCCATCCTATAAGCTCTCCATGTGAGCCTTCGGCTCAGGTGAGCTAAAAAAAAAGACTAGATGTTTCTTAGTTTTATAATCATTTATTTACTTGAAAATAACATTGTTTTAGTTTGAAGATTAATTATATTTATTTGAAGTCAACCAGACAAACAGCACGCATACTACAAGAGAATAAATGAGGATCATACAGAAATCCTGTGGCTTGCAAAAATCATCTAAAATTCGTAATTATCGCACTCAATATGGCTGAAATACTGTTGAAGGCCTACAAAACCTCAAATTATTAGTATGGCTATATGCATAATGTAGTTAGGATATCGCCCTTATGACATGCAGATGGGTGTTGTATGGGATCAAAACGAAACATCAACCAAATAAACCCCACCAAGCTTTCGAGTATCTGTTTGAAATACATGTATAAACATGCCAAATGAATTATGTTCGCTCACGAGACAGCACGTGAAACTGTAGTTTTTTACACCTTATAAATATACATATGTCTGTACTGGCCTTACGTCCGCGGAAAACATTTAAAGTCATTCAGGGTGGCTAACTTATCCTAGCCACATTATTCCTGTACAAGCCTTCAGAATATGAACATTTTTATGTCCCCAAGAAAGAAATATTGACATGAGGATCGCTCGAAGATCAGCTCTTCTACCAAAACAAATACGATTGAGCTGTCGATTTCAACAGGTTAAAAGTCAACAAGAGAGAAACATTAATGTGAGGTGCCGTCTCGCACTTCAATTCCTTTACGATTTAAGTATTTTATGCACAAGGGCATTTCCTGATTCTTGCATTCGCCAATAAATATAATCAGCTGATAATACATTTTTTTTTATTTTCTTAGCTATATTGTCACAGGGGAGACAAATAAAGAAAAGAAAAAATGCGGTCCGACCAGGAATCGAACCCAGAACCTTTCGTTTTGAATCCTAGCTTGCTACCTACTGAGCTACAGAGATAGACGTCCTACACTATAACATTTATTGCATGTCTTATTTAATTCGTCTCCTTTGGGCTGTTGGTAGATTTGACTGTGTAATTCTTCATATTGCCCCTCGTCTTAGTCTCACATATGCCCTCACGAGTCGTCCCCCATCACACAGAAAGTCGTAACCGCACGCACCAGCAGCATTTACGTACAAAAGTGAAAAATGTCTATTAGACATTTTTCACTTTTGAACGTAAATGTTGCTGGCGCGTGCGTTTACAATTTTCGGTGTGATGGGGGACGACTCGTGAGGGCATATTTGAGACGATGACGAGGGGCGATATGAAGAATTACTTGGTCAAAACTACCAATAGCCTAACGGAGACCAATTAAACAAGACAGGCAAAAAAGAAATAGTCCACGACGTCTTACTCTGTAGCTCAGTAGGTAGCATGTATGGAATAAAACCAAAAGGTCCTGGGTTCGAGTCCGGCTGGGACAAAAATTCTTTTTCTCTTTTTAATTACTTCCTTTTTTCGCCCCTGTGACAATATAGCTTCGAAAAATGAAAATGAAAAGAAAAGAAAAAAAATGCAAGAATCACAAAATGCACTGCTGCATTTAATACTAAAATCGTAAATTTGTGGATTGAAGTGTGTAGTGAGAAGGCAGTCCGCACGTATAGGTTTTTCACTAAGTCTTGTTGTTTTTTCACCGATATAAGCCGGTAGCTTGATCGTAATTATCGGCAGAAGAGTGGACCCGCGACCGATCCTCACGTTAACATTTATTTTCTGAAGGCTGGTACAGATAATGCGGCTAGGATAAGTTGACCGCCTCTAATGACTTACATGTTAGCGGCCCCCGTGGCCGAGCGGTTAAGAACGCTGTTTCTTAATCACTCGTTCATCTCACCGCTGTGTCTTGTGTGTGTTCGAGCCCCACACTGGCCACATATGATACAAGCCAAGTTCAACATGCGGGAGTGCCAGGTGGTTTCTTAGGGTACTCACGTTTTCACCCCACCTACTGATTGATGAGCTGAAATAATCTTGAAAGGGACGTAAAACTGAACTAAAATGCGATAAATCAAATAGTATAGTGTACATGTTCGGATACATGTATACCTGTGTTTATTAGATGTAAACTACAGTTTCACGTGCTGTCTCGTGAGCGAACATAATTCATTCTGTTTATATTTCAAACAGATTATCCGCTTGATGTCGAAGTTTCGTTCATTCGACAGTCATCTGCATGTCATACGAAGTGCGATGGAGGCAACATCCTACATGTAGCTACATTACGCCAAGCCACACAACTAAGTTTGTTTATTGTAGACCTTCAACAGTAATTCAGCCATATCCAGTGTGCTGGTTACGATGTAGTAAATTAATTTGGCAAGACATAAGTTTTCTTTTTGATCCATATTTATTCTGTTTGATATTGTATGCGTGTTGTTTACCTGGTTCAAATATACACATGAAAATAAGTTAGGGAACACTTTGAGCCCTTGGGGAGAGTTTAAAAAAATCCATTTTCCTTTTTTCTGGCGATACTGAAATTTTTATCACATATAGTTCATACCTTGGCCTAGCTACAGCCCAATTTATGGAAATTCACAACATTTCGTCTTAGTGCTACGGAGGATACAATATGCCATATGCGAAAAACTCCACTTTTACCGAATACAAGTTTGCCTTTTGGCTTCTGCACTCCGCAAAACTCAATTTTTGAAAGCAAAACAGGAATAAAATGTTGAATCTGATCGTTCTGAATGAATAAACGACTTCGTACCTAAAACTTCATGCTTCATCTCCAAACCAACTAATCATACAAAATCTACAGTTTGCATTGATTTCTACGGTAAGCCAAATTCTTGGATATTTTGCAAATAAAGCCGTAAAAGAATAATTCCGCTAGGACACTATAACCAGAATGTACATGTTTAGATTCCTAAAGGGTCATACCGAATATCTGGCCCAACATTTACAACCTGCAAAATGTATACCCAAAGAACAAAACGTAGGCATGAAACCTACCCCCGGAAAAGTATGGGCCTACCGCCGACAGTCGGTCAGAAAATAAAGAATTTATGATCAAAGTTCCACAAGCAGTGTCTCAGCTTTACGCTTACGAAAAATTACGGCAACGCGAGTTCAAATAATGAAGTTATCGCAAAGTCTAGCAGTGCGTTTCTTAAATTTAGCAAACATTTTCTGAATCAAAGATGACGGCTCTCCGCCGCAGTTTATGCCTGATGCTAACCATTTTCATATAGAAGCAACTTTGGAGTCTGCAGATTCTGACAAATTGTCAAAACATTCTTCATATTTTTTACAAAGAATGATATATACAGTCCTAAGTTAGAAGTCACATTATGACAGGTGTTCCCTAACTTATTTCCATGTGTATAAATATGATTAAAATCAAACTAACACAATATTATTTTTATCAGTTGCTAAAGTGTTTCCATAAAGGACTCCATGTCGTAGTGGTTCAGTCGGTCGCCTCGTAAAACGGGCCGCGCGTTCAATCCAACGCGTAACTCCGTCTTTCGGGCGAGTCCAAGGTCCAGTATGTAAATAGTTGTTATTTGCACGCGAAATCCCGAATATTCCTGGTTATATGGTTTACATTAAGCATGCATGCATGATTGAATATAAATGCATTTTTTTCTTATCGGCGCGAGTAACATCGGAGAAGTTTTGCTATCTGTTAAAATCTAATCAGGGCCCAGAATTACACTACGCCCACCTTAGTGAGAATGTGAAATTTAATTGTATCGATTCCAGGTCCTTCTATTGTTACTTGATTACAGATAAGGGTCTGATTGTGCTCATTTCTGGTCATAATTTCGTTTTTATACAATTTTCGCCCCGTTCAAAATTATTTTAGTTCATATGAGACGGATTCATATGAGACGGATAAATCAGTAACAAGGGGGGGGGGGGGGGTTGATGGTGAGGGTCGATCCCTGAGAAAACGACTTGGCATACCCACAAGCAGAATTTGGTTTGTGTCACCTGTGATTGTAAGACTGATCAATTGGGCAGCAACCTACGACGAAGTGTTCATTGTCTTGGTGATGGTTGTTGCCAAAGCGATATTGCTTTTTTTCAATCACATGTTGTATGTTGTTGCATCAATCTTTGCTGTAAGGACTTTTGTTGTATCGCAGGCATTTACGATGGTGCTGACACTGATAGACAATTCCTGAGGGTGAGGGTCGATCCCTGAGAAAACGACTTGGCATACCCACAAGCAGAATTTGGTTTGTGTCACCTGTGATTGTAAGACTGATCAATTGGGCAGCAACCTACGACGAAGTGTTCATTGTCTTGGTGATGGTTGTTGCCAAAGCGATATTGCTTTTTTCAATCACATGTTGTATGTTGTTGCATCAATCTTTGCTGTAAGGACTTTTGTTGTATCGCAGGCATTTACGATGGTGCTGACACTGATAGACAATTCCTGAGGGTGAGGGTCGATCCCTGAGAAAACGACTTGGCATACCCACAAGCAGAATTTGGTTTGTGTCACCTGTGATTGTAAGACTGATCAATTGGGCAGCAACCTACGACGAAGTGTTCATTGTCTTGGTGATGGTTGTTGCCAAAGCGATATTGCTTTTTTTCAATCACATGTTGTATGTTGTTGCATCAATCTTTGCTGTAAGGACTTTTGTTGTATCGCAGGCATTTACGATGGTGCTGACACTGATAGACAATTCCTGAATATACATATTCATGTACAGTATATCACGCAGTTATTTTACCTACTCAATTTACCGGCTTTTTATATGTAAACAAACAAAACGACATCCGTGAACCTAATATTGTGCTGTGTTTGGCTGTTGAATTTTTGTCCCACGGCCTCTTCGAAAAAAAAAAAAAAAAAAAAAAAGGTTTTATCAAGCAGGATCAGTTATCAAACCACATTGCTGATCGTTCCAAGTCGATACTTCTGTGGTGGTTCTTTTTGTTTTATGTCTTGGTGATTAAAATATTTTTGTGCTGTTGGCGCCTTATGTATGTTTGCATATTTTTAGTTAAGTTAAGGTAACTGAGAGGCCACCTATTGGGAAAATAGCTGCTCATTCGGCTTACGAAATGTTTTCATGGTATAAGTACCTGATTGTTAGTTTGGTTTTTTCCCACCTTGGATTGCGCCTTTTCCTGATCTTTGCCTACTTGTACTTTTTGACAAGCCGAAATCAGTTAGTGTTAACGGCATGTTTTCGTCTTTTTAAACCAGGGACCGCGGGTTTGATCCCGGGATCCTTAAGTCTGTCGGATGACATTATAAACTGATGTCTCGTTTCCATATGACCTTTGCTGTTGGATTAACGTTAAACCTCAAATCAACAAACCAATTAAATTTATTATTTACGTAAATTCTGATTGAGTAAGAAGCTTATGTGCATTTATTCTCGCCCGGTTCCGGACGCAAAAAAATGCCCATATGAGTAAGGTTAAGAATGATCAAGGTTTTGTACATGTAGCTCTGTCGTCAGCATTTGTAATACTTGTGCACTAAAATGGTGCCGTGTATCTTGACGCTAGCATAACAAAACCTTAACAAGCAATATACAGTGTTTTAATGTTGTAAAAAATGAAAATTTTCAGTTCAACATTTTTATCTTTTTATTTTGCTCAAAACATAGATTGTTCGTACACGCTAAAACTGCCTCGCAGATGCGGTTCTAACGAGTGCTCACAATCTGTGTTTTTAGATGCATGGGCATCCTAAGTTGACCTTGCCGTAAAATAGGTCAATATCATCCCTGGGTCATGATTTAGGCCATGTATAAATTTTGTAAATGCTTAATGCCAAGTTTCAAAATCATAGGCCTACTGGTTCTGAAGAACATTTTAAAGGTTTCTGCAGTTTATAGCCATGGCGGCCATTTATACAATCTTTCGTTCCCTTTCCATGAAGTGTGGCTTTGATCGGCTATGCGGTTGCAGAAATGTTTGAATATTTTGGTCATGTGCATGTATATAGCCCCCGGGCAGGAGCAGACAAACCCCTGGGGACTAAATGTTTTCATGAACATAAATCTTTAGTACCTTTGCATGCTCATCGCGAGTTTCCACCCATTTAATTACATTTAACTTATTTTCCCAATTTAAATACATGGAAGACCTAAGTTGACCTTGCCATAAAATAGGACAAGGCCATCCGAGCATTATGATGTATACCAACTATGAAGAACTATATTGCCTGATGCTTCAAACTTAGTTTCAAAATCATAGGACTTCTGGTTCTGGGAAGAAATTGTTTTAAAGGTTTTTGCAATTTATAGCTATGGCGGCCACCTTAGTCATGTGACCTGGGTCATTTATGCAAACTTTCGTTCCCCCTTCCTAAGAATGCTCAGCAAGCAGTTTAACTTTGGTTTGCCATTTGGTTTCAGAGGAGAATATCATAGAAATTGTTGACGTACGACGTCGGACGGACGACGGGGCATGGTCATCCTATAAGCTCGCTTTCTGAGCCGAAGGGCTCACGTGAGCTTAAAATAGGTATACCCATGCATACCAAAGTTTTGCTGTATAAAAGTGTGGTTCATGTGGTATTCACAGACATGTTATCCTGATATAGATAACCGACCATGCTCGAGATGACTTGAAATATGTCAAAGCGTTGTAAGGCGTAGAATAAAAAAAACTGCACATAAAATGAAAGATCAACTTATGTTTCAAATCGTAAATCATGCCATGTATTCATGTATAAAGTTTTCTGTGCGTTCACGAAAAACACGTGAAAATGTAGCTTAGCAGAACCAATGTACGTATATACATAAGCCAGTATGTAAAATGTCACATGGCGATAACATATAGTTGATATTGGTTTTTCCCACCAACAGTTATGGTCATATGAAAACGGGACCTCGGTTTATCGAACGAGCGACGCCTAGTTATACACACGAGTGTCTAAAATAATCGAAGTTCTGCATTGGAAGCTGTTAAAATGGAGGCATTTTATTCGCGCCAAGCATTTGTAAAACCGACTCGCATTGAACGAGTAACGCATCTTTAATGGCAAACATGATAAGTGATATATATATGATGCGATTTTTAGAAAATATTTTGTGTCAAAGGTCAGCTCTGGTTCCTTGTTCCATCAGAATTAGACAGTTTGTACGGAAAGACAACACTTTTCATTTTTAGGCGTTTCGTTCTCGCGCTCAACCTGCGAAACGAGTCAAATGTTCTTATTAAACACATTTTGTACCTGTCTTATATCAACTACGTATTTATTCTCGCCATGAGATTTTAAGAGGCGACTGACTGAGCCACTGCGAGACAAAGTCCTCTACGGAACGTGTTTGCGTGAGTGTGTGTTTGTGAGTTAGAGTGTGTATGCGCGCTTAAAATTCAGAATATTGTTGTCCTGTTTTAGGGTTAAGCAAGGTTCGCAGCACGTTTGATCAGCTGGCTAACCTGCTCTCCGATACACTTCGTGGCCTCGCTCCTTTTCTGTGTATGGAGAGGTCTAACAGAATACCGATGGAAATATTCCGTCTAGCAGCACGTTATGAAAACCAGAGGACCAATGGTCCTGTAAACGCTGACCGGAGACACAGTTGTCACTTAAGCCTAAGTTTCCCAAATTGACCTTGCCGCTAAATAGGTCAAGGTCATCCCAGGGTCATCATTTTATCAAACTATGATGGGCTGAAGTCATCGATGCTACATACCAAGTTTCGTGAAAATCAGCCTGCCGGTTCTGGAAAAGAAGATTTTTGAGTGGTTTTACCATATACGGAATTTTTGTTCCCCCTACCCATGGATGCTCCACATGAAAATTTCTCTGTGATTGGCCCAGCGGTTTCAGAGACGATGAAGATGCTATGGACAACATACTGGCCAAGGTCAAGTGATGACCTTGACCTTAATTAATCACATTCCTTCATCTACTCCATTAGTTATCTGCATCTACCACTTTTCAGGACTCAGTCTGCAATCATTTTTTAAAAAAATCCATGGTTTTCACTTTTTCCCATGTTAAAGCCTCTGTTTCCAAAACTGACCTTGCCGTAAAATGGGTCAAGGTCATCCCAGGGTCATCATTTTGTCAAGCTTTGATGGACTGGAGTCACTGATGGTAAATACCAAGTTTCGTGGAAATCGGCCCGCCGGTTCTGGAGAAGAAGATTTTTTAGTGGTTTTTACCATATATGGGCGTGGCGGCCATCTTGGTCATGTGACATGGATTTTGCGATCAAACTTGAAATGCCGCTACACAAGGAGGCTCCACATAAAATTTCAACTTGATTGGCCAAGTGGTTACAGAGAAGAAGATCTTTGAAACTGTGGACGACGACGAAGACGGACGACGGATCATGGCCATCCTATAAGCTCTCCTTGTGAGCCTTCGACTCAGGTGAGCTAAAAAAAAGACTAGATGTTTCTCAGTTTTGTAATCATTGATTTACTTGAAAATAACATTGTGTTAGTTTGAAGATTAATTATATTTATTTGAAGTCAACCAGACAAACAGCACGCATACTACAAGAGAATAAATGAGGGTCATACAGAAAGCCCGTGGCTTTCAAAAAACATCTAAAATTCGTAATTATCGCACTCGATATGGCTGAAATACTGGTGAAGGTCTACAAAACCTCAAATTATTAGTATGGCTATGCATAATGTAGTTAGGATATCGCACTTATGACATGCAGATGGCTGTTGAATGGGATCAAAACGAAACATCAACCAACTAAACCCCACCAAGCTTTCGAGTATCTGTTTGAAATACATGTATAAACATGCCAAATGAATTATGTTCGCTAACGAGACAGCACGTGAAACTGTAGTTTTACACCTTATAAATATACATATGTCTGTACAGGTACACTATACTATATGGGTTAGTGCCTTACGTCCGCGGAAAACATTTAAAGTCATTCAGGGTGGCTGTCTTATCCTAGCCACATTATTCCTGCACAAGCCTTCAGAATATGAACATTTTTGTGTCCCCAAGAAAGAAATATTGACGTGAGGATCGCTCGAAGATCAGCTCTTCTACCAAAAAATACGATCGAGCTGTTAAAAGTCAACAAGACAGAAACATTAATGTGAGATGCCGTCTCGCACTTCAATTCCTTTACGATTTATGTATTTTGTGCACAAGGGCATTTCCTGATTCTTGCATTCGCCAATAAATATAATCAGCTGATAATACATTGTTTTTTTATTTCCTTAGGATTATTGTTACAAAGGAGACAAAAAAAGAAAAGAAAAAAAAAAGGTTCGACCAGGACTCGAAACCAGAACCTTTCGTTTTGAATCCTAGCACGCTAGCTACTGAGCTACAGAGCTAGACGTCCTACGCTATAACATTTATTGCATGTCTTATTTAATTCGTCTCCGTTGGACTGTTGGTAGTTTTGACTGTGTAATTCTTCATATTGCCCCTCGTCTTAGTCTCACATATGCCCTAACGAGTCGTCCCCCATCACAAAGAAAGCCGTAACCGCACGCACCAGCAGCATTTACGTTCAAAAGTGAAAAATGTCTATTTAGACATTGTATTCTATGATATGAGCCGCCGTATGGGAAAACCAACAATCTGCATAGGCGAAAACAAAGGCGCTGATCAGCTGTGCAGTAACTGCACAGCTGATCAGCGCCTTTGTTTTCGCTCCACGGATAGTACAGTTCATCCTCTACTTATACCCAAAATTGCAAGCTTCTATCCTGCTTCTGTGGCTGTACAGGTCTGTTTGTATTAGACGTGATCGGAAACCAAAATTGTTGGTTTTCTCATGCACATGCTCATATGTTTTACTTTACACGGATGTCCACGTAAAACAAACTTCACATATATATATATATATATATATATATATATATATATATATATATATATAGTATATATATATATAGTTGTTATGCTGATGGCTTTTTAAAACAATCTCATTATTTTGAACACACGACACATGTCAGCTCACGGCCGTCAACATAAGGTGGGCATGGTAAGGAACCACATCTTCCTTCCACAAAATAGAATAGTTTCCCATTTTCGTCTGTATGGCCTCCTTGCAGCACTTCAGGATGATCATCTAGGCAGACATACTCACTGGCTGCTGCATGGCCGACATATCCAGCTACCAGATAGCCCTTATATTCCATGGTCCAGCCAGAGTAGCACTGGTTCCTACCGGGTATCATGATGGCAGTGGGTCGAGATGAGCGACAAACACTGCATGGAGCATCTTCATCAAACACATTGGTGCCGAAGAATTTACTCGAGCCTCCAGTAACACCATTTAACTCGTATTCAGTACCATAAACTTGGGCATCCGCGTCGTGTGCATCACTGTAATGTCCCCAAAGTGGGTTAGGACTCAGGCAAATGTAGTTGGAAGCTGCGCCTGATTCTGTGTAGTGTGAACCGCCAGTAAATCCTGCAGTTCACATGAATATATTTTAATCATGCGCTTCTGTGGTACAAGCACAGGTAAGAAGTTTAAGTGCCAATCTATGTTTCTTTTTTGTGTGTTTGTTTTTAACGGCAAATAAAAATGTACAAGTAGGCAAAGATCAAGAAAAGGCGCAATCAGAAAAAGATTCCCACTAAAAAAACCGAGATGGGAAAAAACTAAATTAACAATCAGGTACCATGAAAACATATCGTAAGCCGAATGGGCAGCTATTTTCCCAATAGGGGGTCACTCAGTTACCTAAACTTAACTAAAAATATGAAAACATACATAAGGCGCCAACAGCACATTTTTTTAAACACCAAGACATAAAACGAAAGAACCACCACAGAAGTATCACATTGGAACAATCAGTAATATAAAATTACTGGCGGGCTTAAATCGATTTTACAGGTACCTTTCTGCAGTGGTTCATAACATTTAGTTAGTTCTTCGGTCCTCGTGGTGAATCTCTAACTAGTCAATGAATCATCAAGAACAAACAGATAAATCATGATAAACATCCTGATGAATCAAAAACGAGGACTCAACAGATTCAGTAAGCTTCAGTATTCAGTAATAAAACATCTTATTTCTTTTTAAGATATACTACTCAAAGGGATCAAAACTTTATTTTTATTCACATTATTTACTGGTCATCTAACACCCAAACTTATTCTACAGATATGTAGCCGAACCATCACTGTACAAACATGCAACATTGTTTTCGAGGTGTCTGCGAGCGTTTCTTGCAGACTTGCAAAAACAATGGAGCAACCTTAAAATTGAAGTTGTCATCGCTGTCAAAAACATCTTTATTATCTTAAATGTTCTCCTTTGCAAGTTGTGAGTATGAAACTGAAAACAGATCTTTTAATACGCACTCTTGTTGGCTCAAAACAGCGTCTCGAAAATGTAATGTCAAATATGCAAATTTGCTTTAAAAAGTTCAAAATGTACAGTCCAATCATGAGCAAATGCCCGTAGCTCAAATCGGGTTTCAGTTCCAATCTCGCAGTCTAATGGACAACATTTTAAGCGAAAAAAAAAAACAAAACAAACAAAACAACAACAACGTTGTTTGGCAAAAACGTATTTTTAACCAAAAATCGCAGATTTCTGAAATTTTCCCAAAGTGCGTTTTAGACATAACAGTATCAACACTGTTTTGCAGATGAATGAACTATTAAGACGGTATGTATGACAGAACTGGGTAGGGTAGGCAGCAGTGATGATTCAATTTCAGGTGACAATTTCATTTTTTGTATGCAATTCTGCGAGAAACGTCCGCAGGAAACGCGAAAAAGATGGAATGTTTGCAAAATGATGGTTCTGCTACACATCTAAAGCACAATTAGCAGTATGTCCTGTGTTTGATCCCTATCAAACTTTGAGTGGTATATATTCTAAACATGTCTGCATTGTTATTTTGCATGAGAGATCATGTTTAAAACTTGGACATCTTTTGAAATATACTTAAGGAATAAGGAAACGCAACAAACACTTTGGGTTACTAAAATAATGCTTTATAATGCAAGTCTGTGGTATAACTGAGCTTCTTATATGAAAACAATATCTTAACGTCAAATTGCAACAGGTTAAGTCACAATGTCGGTTACGTATGCTTAATGGCGTACGCGTAACCACACTGACCTACAGTAGCAAACCCTGTAACCATGATCAGTAAATGTCAAATTTGAATCCAAAACCAATAGTTTCCAAAACCCCTAAAAGTGATTGCAGATGTAATCATTGATCAGTTGGTAACATTTGGGTATGTTATGTGACGTTTAACGTCACCAACGTCAATCGAAAAAATGAGTCAAAAGCCAGTAAAATTTCCTTCGGCATGCGTTACATTCAATAAAATGATTATTTACGTAAACGTTATGACCTTTGTACTTCAGACGTCCATAAAACGTCCATTATAACGTCAAAATCCAACATCCTGCATTTTAAAGACACTCATTATGTTTTTCAAATTTTATCATTTAAAAATGATCAATTGCCAAAAGTTTGATTACAACTTGCGTAAATCGAGTGTTTACTCAACGCATATAATCCGTTTCGCTCCTTAACATAACGTGAAATTCTGTTTAACGAACGTCAAAACAAACGCTCCGATGATCCATTTCTACGGTACCCGTGACGGCACTGTTGATTAAAAGGCATGTCGTTTCGTATGTTGGTTCGATATATACCGTTTAGGTACAAAAAGCCAAAATCGAATAATTTAAATGACGTTAATTACTCATTTTTCGTTATTGTAAACTTCAACATTCCGTTAACAAGATTTAACGCAACATGGGACGACACTTAAGTATACAATGATCCTAGTCTTTATTGCACATTATCAAGTCGACGTCACGTAACCCACACGCAAAGAATTTGTCATCTTCCCCTTCGCCCCGACGTTTACGTCACAATTTTCGTTTTTCATAGTTTTTGACGTTTTGTCGTTGATTTTGTCAATGAAATGACGTTTTCTAATTTCATCACTTGCAAAATGCAGTCAGTAGGTAATTTCATAAAAGGATTTTATCAAAATGTCAAATACATACGAAAAAGTTGAAATATAGTTTGTTGCGTATTTTAATTCCTTTAGTATAATTGTAGTGTTAAAATGTATGGGCAGTCGTCCTATGATTTCCAACTTCTCATCTGCTGTGTTTTACTTAAGATTCAAAATCATTGAAAAGGTTAGAATGTTTGGTTGATATTTGCATGTGCGTGACAACTTTTTAAAATCGCAAAATCTTAAACAATTAGACTGTAAACATGCGCATTCTACTTGCATCGGAGAGCGTGTGCTTGCCCTATGATTACATGCTGTTGCTTTTCTATATTCAGATATATACGGATAAGCCAGCCATGTAGGGTGACGGAAAACAACCCCCTTCATACTTACCAGAGTACACCAATTCAGTTCCATTGATACTGGGGCAAGTTTTCCTCCCCCATCTCACGTACGTTGATCCAGATGCTACAATGACAATCAATTATTATATAGTCAACAAAATTAGGTTAACCCACAATGAATAGTGGAATTTGGCTTATCTACATGCTTTTAAACTCTGTTAATATCAAGAAGTTTTGCACTGGGAATGTCAAGCCATAGTCGATGAAACACTTTGTTAAATTGAAATTTTATCATTAACATGGTTTTCAAAGTTAGTTCATAAATGAATATTGGAGGCAACCAAACTTTAAAAATATTGTTTTAACAAAATTTTCATGGATTACCTCGCTTACTTGATTCTGCCAAATGCATATAAAATTCATGTTTACAGTATTTGAGGTTTTATTACCCTTTTTAGAAAGCCCATTTTTCATTGCCTCAATCGCTGTTTGAGCCGTTTGAACTTCACCGCTGATTTTGGTCATGTTATTTTGTAGATTCTTTATATCAGTGCTTTGGGTTGTTACTAGACTTAATATGTCAACATCACTGTGAAGCACTATCCTCTTGGAGACATCCTTCACCTTATCTAAATGATAAATGAGCCGCCTCGTGGGAAAACCAACAGTGTGGTTTCGTTTCCGAACAGGTCTGACACAAACCGGCCTGTACAGCTACAGAAGCAGGCTAGAAGCTTGAAATTTTGGAGTTAAATAGAGGAGGAATTGTACTATCCGAGTAACGAAAACAAAGGCGCTGATCAGCTTCGCGGTTACCGCGAAGCTGATCTGTGCCTTTGTTTTCGCCTATGCAGATTGTTGGTTTTCCCATGGGGCGGCTCAAATGCAGGTATAACTTAAACTGAAACTCTTTAAATAATAATTATACACGAGTGTTAACATTTCAACATTCAACTTTTTTTTCTTCTTCTTTCGTCAAATTCTACCTTACGAAATATTTAAAACACTGTTACAATTAATGATTTCAATTTTGAGAATCCATCTACAAGTTATCAAAAACTCATATGCTTTAATGGATTTCGTACTTTTTTTTATTAAATCCTTATTTAATCACGGTAACTTGTTAATTAGATCTACGTTTGTTAAAGTTTTTGTCACACCAGGAAAGGAATGAGAATAAATGTCCTCATATGACATTTTCAAAAAGCGTATACTTGTAAGGAGTGAGTGCATAATAACATTTTCGAGTAAAAGAAACTTCATTTTAAAAAAAAAATGAATATTGACCCGTACCTATCAGTTTCTCCTGATCATCTTTCTCTGTCGTCTCAGCTTGGAGGTTACCTAGATTCTTGATCTCTTCAGCTTGTGACCTTATGGTCTGTATATACAATTCCTGTTTTCTTTCTAATGTTTTAATCCTCTTAGCCTGACTTTTTACCCCTAACTTCAGTGCTACATGATGTGCTTGAGCATTTTGCTTCTCTGTTTTCAGACTTTCAGACTGCATCTTTAAAGCTTGTAGTATAGACTGCTGCTCGCTACGGAGGTCTGAAATCTCAGCAGATTGAGAGGCTAGCATTTTAGATTGGTATGTCATCAATTCAAAAATCTGTCGGAGATAGTTTTCATCTTGGGGAATTTTATCTGCGTTCCGCAATAATTCTGAAAAAAAAGATAATTTGTGATTCAGATTCATGAAGAACGTGTCGATCAAACTACTCAGAAGAATTTATTTTTGCGATGCATTCCTTTAGGATTTTATTATAAGCCATCATGAACCTGACGTTGGTTTCCTCTGATGGTTTACGAGAACACGTATATTACGATGACAAAGAAATAGCATACCTTCTCTCAAGACATGCATCTCGTCGTCCATAGCAATAGTGGTAGCGACGCATACTGTGATGGAAACTAAACATAAAAATGTACGACACCAACGTACCATATTGAATCAATTTAAGGATAATTTTTTGTACTAAAACTGAACAATACGAACAGATGAATTAGATAAGAAGAAAATGAAGAACATGAATGATAAGAACTGACCTTTCACTCGTTGACACTTTCGTTTCCTGCATGACTGAAAAAAAAATAGGATTGGTATCCGGGATTGGTATATAGTGACTGAACCTTGTTTCGATCCTTAACAAGCTTACGAGCGTATGTTTAATATGTGAATAACCCTCAAAGCCAAAATTACTATGTCTCCAGTTTCTATGTTGGCTTTTTTCCGATCATGTTGATACTGCTTCTATAACTGGTGCCATTTTAATTTGTAACTAAAACAGAACTAGATAAATAAAAAGAACAGGGCGTCTAGACCACAAACAAAAAAATAAAAGATACAACAGGAACATGAGGTAAACAGAATGATCGGGTCAAGGATCAGCAGCATTCCAAACGGGTTATCATACATACATACATACATACATACATACATACATACATACATACATACATATTTATTTATTAAAGTGTCACCTCATGTACAAAATAATACAATCAATTTCATAAAATATGCCCACTGTCAAAATCTAATACTTGTACATGTATATTTTTTACCTGTATAAAGAAAAATGGCATTTTTCAAAAGAGACCAGATATTCTTGAAACATTCTTGAATAGGTCATTCAAACATCGAATACAGATTATTTTATGCCCAAAACCCAGCTCTATAGGGCTCAGTATCACGCTTATCAGCAGTCATTTTAAGTTACTTCCTGGTTTGATTCCGTTTTCATCCGTGTTGCATGCTGTGTAAATTTGAAAAAAAAAAAAGCTATCACCTTAAACATGATCTCCATCTTCTGGACTTTAGTCCTTGAAAGTATTTCGAACACAAAGTCAATATTTAGGAAGAAATTATACTATTAATTTACTATATCTGCTATAAAAGGTTTTCAGCGCATATGATAAATAACGTTTTCCTCAAGAAAAATGAATGAGTGGACAAACTTTCAAAGATTGTAGTCAGGCTTTTGGAGAACATGTTTATTGTGATAGCTTTTACTAAAAATTATCCAGCGTGCCAGACGGATGAAAATGGAATCAAACCAGGAAGTAACTTTCACACTTCTGATAAGCGTGTTGCTGATCCCAAGATGAGTATTTAGACATAAAACAATTAATCTGTATTTAAAGTTTGAATGGTCCATGAAAACTTGCACATAAGACCAAATCTTCTTGGTAAAATTGCCATTTTTCTTTATACGGGTAAAAATGATACAAGTATTAGATTTTGACAATTGGCATCCCTTTAAACAAGTCACCTGGTTGTTGTTTTTTTTTTCCATGTGATTATTCAATGGCTCTATACTGTCGTTGATGTTTTCTTTGACACGAAATTATTTATTTTCATTGGTTGTAAAATCCGAATTCTTGGGGAGGCATGTGAAAAATACAACCTAATTCTATGTGACATTCTTTGGTCATTTTTTTCTAATTTTGCATACTAAGAAAGAAAAGGTATGTGTTTTTTAAATAAACTTAGCAAAAACGTTTCGGACCACCAATCCCCAATCAGGATCTAAAATGAGAATTTTATTCAAAACTGTAACTGAGCTTCAAATCCCCACAAGAGTAAATCTTGAAGATATATTTTGAGTGCTGGTATACTATGAAGTGTACGTGCGTGTACCTCTTGTTTTTTCAAAGTCAATTAATTCACAACACGATAACACTATAGCAATTATTATTATTATTATTATTATTATTATTATTGAGCAGGACATTGTTGTATTATTTGTTTCTTTTCTTGGCCAATCTATACCACAATTACATATTTGAAACTAGTGATTGGTTCTGTTTCTACACCATACTGTATGGCATGATGTTTCAGCAACTCAGACAGACTGGGTATTTAGAAGTAAAAAAGCAAACACTGTATTCTATAATATGTTTTACAGTTTATGGATGTCCACGTAAAACAAACTAAACATGAAAATACGCTGAGTTGTTATGCTAATGGCTCCTAGGTCTCATTATTTTGTACACACAGCACATGTCAGCTCGCGGCCGTCGACGTAAGGTGGGCATGGTAAAGAACCACATATTCCTTCTACAAAATAGAATAATTTCCCATTTTCGTTTGTATGGCCTCCTTGCAGCACTTCAGGATGATCATCCAGGCAGACATACTCACTGGCTGCTGTATGGCGGTAGTGTCCAGCAACCAGGTAACCCTTGTACTCCAGGGTCCAGCCAGAGTAGCACTGGTTTCTACCAGGTATCATGATGGCAGTGGGTCGAGATGAGTGACAAACACTGCATGGAGCATCTTCATCAAACACATTGGTGCCGAAGAATTTACTCGAGCCTCCAGAAATACCCGTGAACTCGTATTCAGTACCATAAACTTGGGCATCCGCGTCATGTGCATCACTGTAATGTCCCCAAAGTGGGTTAGGGCTCAGGCAAATGTAGTTGGAAGCTGCGCCTGATGCTGAGTAGTGTGAACCGCCAGTAAATCCTGCAGTTCACATGAATATACTGTACATTTTAATCAAGCGCTTCTGCGGTATAAGCACATGCAGTAATAAGAAGTTTAAGTGACAATCTATGTTTTGTTTTTGTTGTGTGTGTGTGTGTGTGTGTGTGTGTGTGTGTGTGTGTTTTAACGGCTAATAAAAAATTTCTTTTTAAGATCGGGCAAAACTTTAATTTTATTCACATGATATACTGGTCATCTAACACCCAAACTTTTTTCTACAGATATGTGTAACCCGGCTACCGAACTATCACTGTACAAACATGCAACATATTGTTTTCGAGTTGTCTGCAAGCGTTTCTTGCAGACTTGCAAAAACAACGGAGCAACCTCAAAATTGAAGTTGTCATCGCTGTCAAAACATTTTTTCACTTAAATGTTCTCCTTTGCAAGTTGGGAGTGTGAAACTGACAACAGATTTTAAATATGCACTCCTGTTGGCTCAAAACAGCGTCTCAAAAATGTAATGTCAAATATTTTAATCACACAATGCAAATTTCCTTTAAAAAGTTCACCAATTACAAATGCCCGTAGCTCAAATCGGGTTTCAGTTCCAATCTCGCAGCCTATTTAAGGGACAACATTTTATGCGAAAAAATACATTGTTTGGCAAAAAACGTGTTTTAACCAAAACTCATAGATTTCTGAATTTTTCCCAAAGTGCGTTTTAGACATAACAGTATCAACATATTGATTTTCAAAACAGTTTTGCAGATGAATGAACCATTAAGATGGTATGAATGACAGAACTGGGTAGGGTAGGCAGCAGTGACAATTTAATTTCAGGTGACAATTTCAATTTTTTTTTTCATGAAAATCTGCGAGAAGCGCTCCAACTCGAAAAAAGATTGAATGTTTGCAAAGTGACGGTTCTGCTACACATCTATAGCAAAATTTAGGGTATTGGGTTACCAGCAAAAATAAAGTTTTGGTCCCTATCAAACTTTGAGTGGTATATATTCTAAACATGTCTGTATTGTTATTATTGCATGAGAGATCAAGTTAAAAGCTTGGATATCTTTTGAAATATTTTTAGTGTTAAATGTATGGGTAGTCGTCCTATGATTTCCTACTGCTGTGCTCTTACTTAAGATGTCTAGTTGATATTTGTATGTGCGTGACATCTTAGTCGCAAAATCTTAAACAATTGGACTTCTACTTGCATTGGAGACTAATGTGGCGAGCGTGTGCTTGCCCTATGATTACATGCTGTTGCTTTTCTATATTCAGATATAAACGGGTAAGCCAGCCATGTAGGTTGACGGAAAACAACCCCTTATATACTTACCAGAGT
This sequence comes from Rugalucina vietnamica, assembly GCA_964017185.1. Classification (NCBI taxonomy): domain Eukaryota; kingdom Metazoa; phylum Mollusca; class Bivalvia; order Lucinida; family Lucinidae; genus Rugalucina; species Rugalucina vietnamica. Next base: position 52,330,184 of record OZ024869.1, read on the forward strand.
ATACTAATTCAGTTCCATTGATACTAGGGCAAGATTTTCTCCCCCATCTCACGTATGTTGATCCAGATGCTACAATGACAATCAATTATTATATAGTCAACAAAAGGCTTAGAGCATTTAAGGCCTGTTTTGGCCTCAGATTTCGCTAAAAAATAAATTTTGGAATTTAGGTGAGAAAACTATTCCAGACAGGCGACTTTCTCCACCAATCTCCCCCAATTTTGGGGTTCTCGAAATACCACTTTATCTCAACGCTCTTGCAGTTTAATTGGCTACAGTTTAAACCTACTTATAAGTCAGGTAGTATTACAGCTGTTCTACTGCTTTTAACATCACTCTTTTACTATCATGTAGTTGCATATAAACAAAACTGCTTGCGGTTTCTTGATATATGAGCAATTAATCTAAAATTCTTGCAGAGAAGTATATAGTACTAGATAAGTCAAATGCCTCTGAAAGTGGAGAAAGTCGCCAGTCTGATTCCTAAAAACAGCCACATGTCTCGTCTTTTTAAAAAAAACAGAACAAGAACTTCTTTTATCCTACAAGCGTTGCCATGGCAACGTGCAGAAGAACCATAGATAAGAGCACATTTTGCACCTTTTGGTCTATTTTTGACCGTTTCTGAACACATTTTTTAATTTTTAAGTGTCGGCCCACAAAACAAACAAAATGATATTTTGCTTACAATATCGCTAAATGATACTTCATAATTATTTCATGATAAGAGATTGTTTGATGATGTAAAAATGGAGAAAAGTAGACCCAAAATTGCAAAAAGAAAGTGGTATTTCTATGCTTTTCGGAGCGTTGCCATGGAAACATGTGTAATTTGAACGTGATAGCTGTGCTAGAATTTATAAGCAGGGACCTATACCTGCTATTTGCAATACTTTTCTCCTAACAATTCCAAATTTCAATGTTTTACCAACGCATGAGGCCGAAATCAGGCCTTAAATCCCCTAGGCCTTTGGTGCCGGAGTTCTGATCTATTTTTTCATGTATAAAAGATCGAAAATTTAACCCACATTGAATAGTAACGTATTAGATGTGAAATTTGGCTTATTTACATGCTTTAAAACTCTGTTAATCAAAGTTAGTTCATAAATGAACACTGGAGGCAACCAAACTTTAAAAATATTGTTTTAACAAAATTTTCATGGATTACCTAGCTTACTTGATTCTGCCAAATGCATATAAAATTCATGTTTACAGTATTTGAGGTTTTATTACCCTTTTTAGAAAGTCCATTTTTCATTGCCGCAATCGCTGTCTGCGCTGTTTGAACTTCGCCGCTGATTTTCGTCATGTTATTTTGTAGATTCTTTATATCAGTGCTTTGGGTTGTTACTAGACTTAATATGTCAACATCACTGTGTAGCACTATCCTTTTGAAGACATCATTCACCTTATCTAAATAATAAATACAGGTATAACTTTAATAAACTTGTACTGAGCATTTTAACATTTAACTTTTTGCTTCTTCCTTTTTTTCAAATTTTACCTTGCAAAGTATTTAAAACAATGATTTCAATTTTGAGAATTCATGTACCAGTTATCAAACCCTCATACACTTAAATGGATTTCGTACTTCTTTAAAATTGTATTAAATCCTTATTAAATCGAAGTAACTTGTTTATACGTATGTTAAAGCAGAGACATATACAGATCTTTATCTTAGGTTAAAGTATCCGTCACATCAGGAAAGAAATGTCCTCATATGACATTTTCAAAAACAGTATACAAGGAGTGGGTTCATAATAACATTTGGACCAATCAAAATCCATTCTCAGCCAATGAATATTAATGAGGTATAATAATTATGTTTTGAGTAAAAGAAACTTCATTTAAAAAGTTGAGTATTGACCCGTACCTGTCAGTTTCTCCTGATCAACTTTCTCTGTCTTCATAGCTTGGAGATTACGTAGGTTCTGTATCTCCTCAGCTTGTGACCTTATGGTTTGTATATACAATTCCTGTTTTCTCTCTAATGCTTCAATCCTCTCCGCCTGTGCTACTATGTCTATATGCTGTGCTTGAACCGTTTGCTCTTGTGTTTTCAGACTTTCAGACTGCATCTTTAAAGCGTGTAGTATATACTTCTGTTCGCTACGGAGGTCTGTAATCTCCGCAGTTTGAGAGGCTAGCATTTTGGATTGGTGTGTCATCAGTTCAATAATCTGTCGGAGATAGTTTTCATCGTGGGGAACCTTTTCTGCGTTCCGCAATAATTCTGAAAATACCGGCGACATTTTGTGTGTGCTTCTGGTTCGCGAAAATGCTAGCTGGTATGTTAAAATAACTCACGGACTAGAATAAATAGTATGTGATTTAGTCTGATACCCGACTGAAAGACACGAGTCTGAAGAATGTATGATTCCCGCAGTAGCTTGAGCTTTCTGATCATTTTTGAATCGGAATCGGCCTTTCAGAGCTGTCGTATCTGTCACAGACTTCCATGAACAGACTCATCTACCTGATATTTTGTAAATGTTTCAGAAGAACACTGAATGATAAAAATTACCAGTATTTGACATGGAACTTTTTCCTCAAATCATTTACATTACAATGTAATTATTTTAAAGATGTCGATAAAATGACAAGTATATCCACTAAAAAAGGAAAAGACAACCTGTCGCATACCCCCTCTCAGCCAGAGCGTCTTGTCCTTAGTTGTTGCAGCAATGGTCTGGTCCGTAGCTGAAGAAAGTAGTACTAAGAAAACCAAATACATGTTCTTACATAACGGTATACCCGACATATTGAAACCTTTTCAGAAAACCACATAAAAATGAAAACGAAATTAACAAACTCGGATTGAGATAGCAGAAATGGAATAAAACAGATAAGATTTTTTTTTATTTTAAGAAATTGATAATTTTTCAAAGATAAAGCAGGCGTGGGAAATGTAGTGACAAGAGGGACGCCGATAGTCGTTTATAGGGCGAATTAATCAGAGGACCAATGGGCCTTTAAAAACTCACCTGAGATCTGGTGTACGAGTCACACCAATACTGAGATACACTGCTTAAATGCCATGGTCATATTTTAGTAAGACACTAATTGATATAGCCCAGGGTAGGGGCAGACTAACCCCTTGGGTCAAATGAAATCGGACACCAGTCAATGAGAAGAGTTGTGTTTTTACCATATCCTATAGTATGGGCATGGCGTACGTCTTGGAGATGTGATCTGGATTATTTATGATACGATGGCTACGTTCGCGGTTCTCCCAATGGTAAAATCTGCAAATCTACCAATGGTACCCACCCACCGTTGGTACCAATTTTACCAATGGTAACCAGAAACCCCTGAACGTTTTTCTGCTACCAATGGTACCATTGGTAGATCACATGGTGGAATTTTTATCATATTGATCAATACACCTCACTTGTCTTTGTCTTTCTTATTTACTTCATGTTTATTGTGTTATTTATAACATTATGTCTCCCCCCGACAGGGTCGGGAGACATATTGTTTTCCCCGTGCGTCCGTCCGTCCGTCTGTCCGTCACAAATCGTGTCCGCTCTATAACTTGAAACCCGTTAAAGATTTTTCAATGAAACTTGGTACACTTGTAAACCACGACGAAACGATGTGTCATGCGCAAGAACCATAACTCTAGCTTGAGTATTTTTGGAGTTATTTCCCTTTGATTATTTTCGATACAATTTCGTGTCCGGTGTATAACTTGAAAACCGTTAAAGATTTTTCAATAAAACTTGGTACACTTATTGAGCATGATCAGACGGTGTGTCATGCACAAGAACCATAACTCTGGCTTGAGTATTTTATGAGTTATTTCCCTTTGATTATTTTCCATACAATTTCGTGTCAGATTTATAACTCGAAAATCGTAAGAGTTATTTCAATGAAACTTAGTACACTTATAAAGCACGATGAGATTACGTGTCGTGCTAAAGAACCATAACTCTTGCTTGCATATCTTTGGCGTAATTTCCCTTTGATTATTTTCCATACAATTTCGTGTCCACCCTATAACTTGAAAACCGTAAGAGAAATTTCAGTGAAACTTGGTACACTTATAAAGCATGATGAGACAATGTGTCATGCACAAGAATTATAACTCTTGCTTTCATATCTTTGGAGTTATTTCCCTTTGATTATTTTTCCATACAATTTCATGTCCACTCTATAACTTGAAAACCATAAGAAATATTTAAATGAAACTTGGTACACTTATAAAGCACGATGAGATGATGTGTCATGCTAAAGAACCATAACTCTTGCTTGCATATCTTTGGAGTTATTTCCCTTTGATTATTTTTCATTCAATTTCGTGTCTGCTCTATAACTAAAAACCATTAGAGATTTTTCAGTGAAACATGGTACACTTATAAAGCATGATGTATAAGAATCATTACTCTTGCTTTCATATCTTAGGAGTTATTTCCCTTTGATTATTTTCCAAACACTTTCGTGCCCCCTCTTTAACTTGAAAACCGTAAGAGATATTTCAATGAAACTTGGTACACTTATAAAACAGAATGACAGGATATGTGATGCACAAGAACTATAACTCTTGCTTGCATATTTTGGACATGCACGTAGAAAGGGGGGCGACATCAGTTTTCACATAGAAAACAAATTCTAGTTTACATTTGCATGTATGACAAAAGTATTGCTTATTTACGAAATTCATGATATATTTTTAGATTCGCCATATTGAATCACGTGACTTCCCGCGTTGGTAGAATTACCCACGCTGTATTCTGTCTGCAACATTTGCTGTCGTATGTTGGTAACATTGGTACCATTGGTACCAATGGCATTACCAATGGTACCATTGGTAAAACCTTGAACGGAATCTGTCTACCAATGGTACCATTTTTACCATTGGAAAAAACTACGAACGCACGCGGTATCTCCCCCCCCCCCCCCCACCTATAGATGAGTCATAAGAAATGGTTTCGATTGTCAAAACGGTTTCAAGGGAGAAGATCCTTGGAAATGATAGTCGGACAGACGTGAACCTCCGGCTCAGGTGAGGTTTAAGCTGAACTCTGAGACACCGTAACTTGGTAAACTAAATCTCAGCTGGCACTTCACTTCTCTTGGCGATGACTTGGTATTTAATCCTAATAATGCCCTGGAACCATGATTCATGTGACCTGGAACCATGATTCATGTGATGCATGCACTCTGCAGCTCTTTGTCCCTCTTTCCTTGATCTTCCTTGTACGCCTCAAACATTTGCTGTGAAAACGCCAGCATATTGATTTAGATTAATGAAAACACAGAATGTCAATAATTACCTATTACACTTCAAAATTACGAGTTTCCACTATTTATGCGTTTAACTCCAGTGACTTGTAAATCTACAGGAACTTTTTTGGAATCATGTCATTCAGTTTTGGTAACAATTAGACGGCTTTTAAAGTTTATTTAGCCCGTTATCAGTATCTCTAACCCGTCCATGAGCGCATGTCGGTTACATCTTCTTATTGACCGGTTCAGTAACGTTTGGTATTCCGAGAATCAATGACAAAATGTCTGTGTAAACGCCCCACATTGCAATTTAAACAACTTGCGGCAATAATGTCAGTTTTAGAACGCCCTTTGGGTGCTCCCCAAGTCGGCCAATCCTCCACGAATATCGCTCAGGAACAGGTTGCATTGACACTGGCCAAACTTTACCAGTGGGAGTCTGGGATTGCCATCAAATGCTTGGTTTACTGTCGTATCCAGACCATGTAGTCAAAGTTGGATTGCAACGAGCGCATCACATTTCGTTGATTTTTATATCGATAGTTTACTATACGTAGCGATGGAGGTATTTTGACGGTGTTTGAGGGCCAAAGAATAAATTTTGATTTCGAGCAGTGTGCCATTCTTTGCGAACTGGTTGAATCAATATTAAACAAGACACTGGGATTCAAGATTTCTTGGAGTTTGTTTATGAAGATTTTCGGAACGAGGTTCATGACAAACAATACGCGCGGCAGTCCTGTGCCGTTCGGATGTATATATAAGTTCCTATGGGAGCAACCAAGTGTGTGCTCTGTAAATTTCGATGAACTACGATGTGGAAACCATCGAACACTCACAAACAGGTGACGTCACATTGTTGGGAGCAGCATTGGAACGCATAATTTGCAGTCTTCTAGGACGTGGTATGGTCTTGTCAAGAACCTAATGGACGTAGCGATGACGTAGTGGTCTTGATGGTTTGCAACCCATGAAGATCACATAAGGTTTGCGCTGCGTTACAAGTTCCTAAATCACACAGTAATTACGTCCATACCACGTTCTTATGTGCGTTCTAATTCCATCCCGTCCTCGCCACGTTTCTTTCGAACATGTTAGACCTTCACGTCCACCAAGACCTTGTCACATCTTGTCACATCTTTACTACGTTCCTTCCACGTCCTTAAACTTTTGGGACGTTGTGCTGAGGACGCACTTGGAACGTGGGCCGGTGTGAAGGCAGCAGTTTTGTTGCTGTGGTGGATGCTTTCATGGGTAAGTCTATTTTTCTTTATTTTATCATAAAATCAGGGGGATTTGTCATATAAAGAAAACACATGTAGGTATATAATTGTTTAATCCGATCATGCAGTTTCAAATGACATTGTTCGCAACTTGCGCATCGCATTTCGCTGATTCATCCCAGCAGACATTTGACGTCGGTTGGACGTCAGATAGACGTCAGACTCCGACGTCATAATGACGTTGGATTTAGGTTGATTTTGAAAGTTTGTTTGACGTCAAAAACAGACGTCATTCTGACGTCAAAAACAGACGTCATTCTGACGTCAAAAACAGACGTCATTCTGACGTCAGAAAAACAACGTTGGTTTGATGTCTCAAATGTGACGTCGTAATGACGTTGGGGTTAGGTTGATTTTGAAAGTTTGTTTGACGTCAAAAACAGACGTAAATCTGACGTGCTAAAACCGATATCGTGAATGTAATTATAATTAACATTCTGAAATCCTGAAGTGGATTCAGAAGTGCAGGGATGCACTATTGTTATTCCCTTTCACTCCTTTGATAGAGTTATTCGGGATATACAAAATGTTTAAGATGTTAAATCACTCTAGATCTGATGTTGGTATATCTTATTTATGTCAAATTTTATTGCTATATGGTGCTAAAACAAATAAGACATTAGTGTAAATAATAAGACTATTGTGAACAATCAATAATTTAAAATGGTGAAATAAGTATTAAAATATACAAATTTCATTTTCGTCTTAATAGAAGGTTTAATAATTTAGTGAAAGACTTTATTTTGATTAACAAATAATTATTTTTTTCTAAATTAAGCATGGTGGGCGAAATATGTGATTTCCGATACGAGACCTAGATATGACTTTTTTAAAAGTGGCAACGTTGAAATTATTATTTGAATTTGATTTTGTTACATAATGTGCGCAAGAAATTATGTCAGTTCAAGGGCAGCTAACTCTGTCGACATATGACGTTAGACTTACGTTTGAATCCGGCGTCATTTCGACGTCATATCAATACGTCCACTGACGTCAGGACTGGACGTCAGGTGGACGTTGATTATTGGTTTTATTATATACCTACCAAAAATAACCATTGATACTACCCATTTTCCGAGACAAAAATACGGAATCTTGAATCACCACACTGTCCTGATACGATTCCGTATCACCATCCTCCATTTTTTACCCTACAATATAAAATCCAGCACCTAAAGCCGGCATCTAAATCTGAATGACAACCAGAGTAATTTCTATTTTAATTTATAAAACAACAACTGTTTCAGAAATAAAAGAGGTTCGCTTGTCATCAAAGCAACATAATTAAAAAAAATTAACGACTTTTCTAGCTTTGACGTAAGAACTGGCACAATGTTACGTCATCAAAGATTTGACGCAACATCGTATGGTACGTCGTCATAATGTCGCAAATTTACGATTCGAATTCTTGTGGCTGATTACTTTTGTAGGTATAAAATAAACGCGTTATTACTTCAGTAACTTGATCTGATGGGTTGGATCACGTCTCGTAGCTGCGCCTGGAAAGACCGGATCACGCTCGTCTCCGACTAGCGTGATCTGGTCTTTCCTGGCGCAGCTACTCGACGTGATCCGACCCATCAGATCAAGTTACTGAAGTAATAATGAGTATGTATGACGTCGTGACCAAAATACAACCAATATCCGACGTCAAGTTGACGTCAGATGCCTGCTGGGGACGCGTTTTTCGTATATGTCGTCAGAGTTAGCTGCCCTTAAACTGACATAATTTCTTACACATATTATGTAATAATATCAAATTCAAATAATAATTTCAACCTTGCCACTTAAAAGTCATATCTGAGTCTCGTATGGGAAATCCCATATTTCGCCCTCATGCTTAATTAATGTAGAAAAAAATGATTATTTATTAATCAAAATAAAGTCTTTCACTAAATTATCAAACTTTCAATTAAGATGAAAATAAAATTTGTATATTTTAATATTTATTTCACCATTTTAAATAATTGTTTGTTCAGAATAATCTTATTTCTCACACTAATGTCTTATTGGTTTTAGCACCATAAAAGAAATAAAATTTTGCTTAAATAAGATGTATCAACATCAGGCTGAATTAATATCTTGAACATTGTGTATGTCCCGAAAAACTCTATCAAAGGAGTGAAACCTAAAACCTCCTTCCGGTTGAGCCTTCGGGTGCTCCCGGAACAACAAACCCACAAAAAACAACCTCCTATAGTACTGGTCTCGCACAGGAAAAAAAAGAAAAAAGGAGTGAAAGGGACTATCAAAAGTGCATCACTGCTCTTCTGAATCCACTGTTATTCAAAAATGCGAAAAAATATACACCTTATACTATTTATATGACATTAATTCAAACGTCGGTTTTAGGACGTCAGATTGACGTCAGCTTTCAGACGTTAAACCGACGTTGGCTTTAGCACGTCAGACTGACGTCTAGTTTTGACAACAAACAAACTTTCAAAATCAACCTTACTCCAACGTTATTATGACGTTGGAGTCTGGCGTCAAACTGACGTCCAACGGACGTCAAATGTCTGCTGGAAGTAACATAGAAAAAAAGAAAAAAGAAAGAAAGAAAGCAAAAGAAACACACGAAACGAATGATCTGATTTTTACCCAAAGTGAAGTTTCATTAATTTGCACACCACACATGGTCAGAAGTATGAAAAACACAAGGTCTAAATCACGTCTTGATTACGACGTCTAAGTGACGAACTAGTTGGACGTCAAAACAACGTCCAATCCAGACGTCCAAAAGACGTCAGGAAACGACGTCTGATAGACGTTGGAAATTGGTTATATGACGTCGCGACCAAAATATAACCAATATCTGACGTCGAACAGACGTCAGGTGCCTGCTGGGATGTATCCCTGATACACATTTTTGTACAAGCTATAGTGAAATGAGGACCAAATCATAATTTTGCATTTTGGTTTTTGCAATTCTTGCGAAAGTAAGTCTTTGCAAACTTGTTTGAAACATCAATTTCAGGAGAACCTGGAATCAAATATTAAAAAGGTAAAAATTAAAAAATGATCAGGAAATGGCGCACTCAGAAATAAATTCCCACTAAACCGTGATGGAAAAAAAAAACAACTAAATTGACAATCAATTACTTATACAGAGAGAACAAATCGTTTTGAAGCAGAGTGAGCAATGGCGGCCGCCCAGTTACCCCACAGGTGCTTGAAGTTATAGCCATAACACAATGCGATATTGCTGTGGTTACCCAAACTCACTAAATATTTTTTTAATTCAGTTTTACGTCCCTTTCAATATTATATCAGTTCATATGAGACGGACCAATCAGTAGGTGGGGCGAAAACGGTAGAAACCCGAGAAAAACCACCTGGCACATCCGCAAGCAGAACTTGGCTTGTTTCACGTGGCCAGAGCAGGGCTCCAACCCACACCAGACACAGACTAAATAGATATATGAAAACGTACATAAAGCACAAACATCACAAAAAATCCAACACCAAAACACTCGAATACGAATTATGATTGTGTGGTGGATATTCTCGCCGTTGATATCATACCTACATGTAGGTACACTTCATATAAAATTCGTGCGATGTTCAATGGTTTTCTTTTCATGAAAATGTAAAAGCAATGACTAGGAACTCGTGCAATCAACTAAAGTCCCACCCTAAAAACCAAACAGGGAAAAACAAACTGATACAAAGAAACCATCGAAAATCAACAGTTATTTCCCTGATGAAACAACTGGAACCATAATAGATCTATAACAGTAGTTGTTTTGGTATCTTTTTAAAGATTTTTTTTTGGTCTGAAATTGCCATTTTCTCACTGGCGTTGATGGTGATATTGCCCAAACATGTCTGAAAACTCCTAGCCTACCAACATTAAGAAAACATGCCCATGCAATATACTGACAGAGATTTTTAAAGTTGTAAAAACATGATGAAAATTTTGAGTAGAAAATGTTTTGCTATTTTTCTTATTTTTGCTCAAAACATAGATTGTGGATACAAGTTAGAACCGCCTCGCCGAGGCGGTTCTAACGAGTACCCACAATCTATGTTTTGGAGCAAAAATAAGAAAATTAGGTATACCCCAGCAAACCCATTTTGCTATGTAAAGGTGGGGTTTGGGGGTATTCATTGCACGGACATGTTTTCGTGATCTCTGTATTCATTCATTGTGTATCTGGTGCATTATCATCGTGTATCTGGTTTACTAGTATACATGTACATAGGTGATGATGGCCTCTGCTGGATCTCTTTTCGTCTTCCTCATCGCCATTGCACTTCTGCACAACTGTAACTCAACTGCACTAGTTGGCACCGGCTGTTTTGCAACCTCAGATGAGTGCTTGTACTCACAACGGTACAGCAGACCGGAAGGGCAGTACAAGACAGATGGAATGTATGATGTGCGAGTTGGTTACAACGCATGCAAAACAAAGTAAGGTCCATAGATTAATCAGTTTGTGATTTTCAAAAAAAAAAAAAAAAAAAAAAAAAAAAAAAAAAAAAAGAGGACCATTGGTCCTATGGACACTCACCTGAGATCTTATTATAATGGTCATATACATGTACATAGACCCAAGGCAAGGTCAGAATAACCCCTGGGCCAATTTCTTTTTCAAAATCATAAATATTCTGTTCATTTGCCATTTCCTAAAGTTTTCCCTTCCGTGACATTTTAACAGCTTTCTGCATATGTGACCGAAGTTGACATTGCTTTAAAATTTGTCAAGGTCATTACAGGACCATGATTTATTAACACATTGTATTTCTCTAGTACAAAATGCTACTTGTCAAGTTTCATTGCAATAGGTTCTTTCTCTAGTACAAAATGCTACATGTCAAGTTTCATTGCAATAGGTTCTTTCTCTAGTACAAAATGCTACATGTCAAGTTTCATTGCAATAGGTTCTTTCTCTAGTAAGAAAAATGCTACATGTCAAGTTTCATTGCAATAGATTCTTTCTCCAGTACGAAAAATGCTACATGTCAAGTTTCATTGCAATAGGTTCTTTCTCTAGTACAAAATGCTACATGTCAAGTTTCATTGCAATATGTTCTTTCTCTAGTACAAAACGCTACATGTCAAGTTTCATTGTAATAGGTTCTTTCTCTAGTACAAAACGCTACATGTCAAGTTTCATTGCAATAGGTTCTTTCTCTAGTACAAAATGCTACATGTCAAGTTTCATTGCAATAGGTTCTTTCTCTAGTACAAAACGCTACATGTCAAGTTTCATTGCAATAGGTTCTTTCTCTAGTACAAAATGCTACATGTCAAGTTTCATTGCAATAGGTTCTTTCTCTAGTACAAAATGCTACATGTCAAGTTTCATTGCAATAGGTTCTTTCTCTAGTACAAAATGCTACATGTCAAGTTTCATTGCAATAGGTTCTTTCTCTAGTACAAAATGCTACATGTCAAGTTTCATTGCAATAGGCTCTTTCTCTAGTACAAAATGCTACATGTCAAGTTTCATTGCAATAGGTTCATCAGTTCCAGGAGAAGATTTTTTTTTTTTACCGTATATGGCCATCTTGCTCATGTGACCTGGGTTATTTATAAACACATTGGTTCCCCCTTAATATACATGTAGATGCTTCCAATAAAATTTGACTTTGATTGGCCAAGGGGCTTTGGAGAAGGCATTTGAATATTAAGGTTATATGCACATATATTGCCCCGCGGTGGAAACAGACTGACCTCCGGGGTCCTTTTTTCAGAATCTTAAATCATTAGTCCATTTGCAAATTTCTTCAAGATTTGCTCTTAAAATGGCATTTTAACAATTTTCCCAATTCAAATGTATAGGCGACCTAAGTTGACCTTGCTGTTAAATAGATCATCCCAGGGTCATAATTTAAACAGACTTTGTAGGGCTCTATTCCCAAATGCTTCATGCTAAGTTTCAAAATCATAGGCCTTCTGGTTCTGAAGAAGATTTTTAAAGGATTTGTTATTTATAGCCATGGCAGCCAGCGTGGTCATGTGACCTTGACCATTTACACAAACTTTCATTCCTCCCTTCCACATAAAGTTTGGCTTTGATTGGTCAAGCGGTTTCATGTATGTAGCCCCAGGGCAGGGGCAGACAACCCCCAGGGGAAAAATATTTCATAAACATAAATCTTCCATTTGCATAAGCTCCCCCCATTTAATTACATTTTAACAATTTTCCCTATTCAAATGCATTGGCTATCTAAGTTGACCTTGCCATAAAATAGATCAAGGTCATCTCAGGGTCATGATTTATATAAACTTTGTAGAGGTCCATTGCCTGATGCTTCATGCCAAATTTCAAAATCATAGGCCTTCCAGTTCTGGAGAAGATTTTAAAGGTTTTTGCTATTAATAGCCATGGCGGCCATCTTGGTCATGTGACCTGGACCATTTATATATACTTTCGTTCTCCCTTCCTTAAGATGCTCCACATGAAATTTGGCTTTGATTGGCCTAGTGGTTTTAGAGGAGATCTTTGAAATTGTGGAAGACGGATGGAAGCTGGAGCATGGGTATACTACAAGCTCATCTCAGACCTGGTCTCAGGTGAGCAAAAAAAAATCTTGATGTTCAATGAACCCTATCAGATTCAAAACTGAAAATATTTGGTTTATTCTGTAAATTTTACAGCAGAGTGCCATGATTTTGCTATTGACAAGAGAGTAAAACAACAGATGCTGATAAGCAGCACAATAACTTCAAAGCTGATGTATGGCTGTGTCTGTGTTTAATTGTATAGAAAAAACACAGAATTTCTCATATGTGGTAGTCTTGTTTCAGGTGCAGAAAGATGGGTTACATCAAAGGAGAGTGTCACGAATCTCAGCTCTGTGTCAAAGAACTGCCTTATCTATGCTTCTGCAAACTTCTAGCAGCGAGTATATCAAAAACAGAAATTCTATCAATGCCTTTCATATTGTGGTAGCTTGCACATTTGTAGAGTTTTGAAAGAAAACTTCACTGAGGAACTATGGTCAAAAGAGCCTTATATCACTAAGTTTACATGACTGAAGTTCATACCTTCTAGAAACTGGGTTTGATGGGGTATAAAACTTATCTTAATTTTAAGTTTACCATGGTTTCTTCTTCAAGTCTCTGTGTTGTGCAAAGGATCCGAAAGAATAATATTTACAGTATTTTGAGTTACATCATAAATTGTAGGATATTGTATAGTTTGTCTATGTGTACAAGACAATATGCCATGAGCTTTTGCGACTGGTTATACTTATAACACTTTTGTAGGGGTCCAAGCTAATTTCCGTGCTAGCTATTCAATCTGTGTTATAATGAGAGTAAAATGTATAGATATATAGCCAAAGTAGTTTAAAATGACCATTTGGAGCCCAACAATGATCAGTGTTATATCCAAAACTGTGTTGTAACAAATCATGTTATAAAGAGGTCCAGATGTAATCTGTTAACAGGAACAAACCATATAACGCCATACTTGATGTATTTTAGCATACTGCACCCCGTGTATAGCTAATATTTGTTAACATCCTGTCAAAGGTCACTTGTGGTTCAATGTTCTGTTAACAGGTTATAGGGGACAATGCAGGTCATGGGGAGGTGGACTGATATACATGTATCTGGTAATATCTGATGTTGAGCTCTTGTAGGGGGTGGGTTTGAAAGCCCCTGCCGAGCCGAGCTGTAAGAAAGACCCTGCCGAGCCAGGTTTTTGACCTGAAATCGTCAATTTAACTCAAAATACCAAAAATAAATGGTTTTATATGTATAAATGGTTTTATATGTTGAAACAGATAAAATCGCACGTGTTAAAGATATTGTTCGTCATTCTTAATTTGAAAACAAAATTTGATGGCATTTTTCAATTTGACTGGTACTAAAGCTGAGATTTTCTATAAAATCCAATAAATTTGGCAAATTAGCATATCTGAGTTTATAGACTGCTGGCTGAAAAAGGTCCTGCTCCCCCCCCCCTAGGGAATTTTGCAGACATAGTCTATCTTAAAGAGCAGTCTTTTTTGGTTCAAATGAGAGATGTTTGCACTTTGTACGCCGGGGCGTAACGGTGTAACAGCCATTTAAAAATAACAAATGTTACCAGCTTACTATATTTGCAGTATTCTTTGATTGGGAATGAATAATAGGTTGTTTTACCATAATTCTACCATTTGTCTGCAAGATTCTTCGAGGAAAATATGTGGAATGCATAATTTTATCAGTTTGACATGTATGGGTCTCTATCTGTATAACGTATGTAACGTATGTAACAAAAATATGCGAATTTACATTTATAAACCAATAAGGTTTTCAATAATAGTTTCTGTGGAGTACAAATCTGCAAACACCAATGTGCAAGGTAAGAATGTCATGTTTGTGTTATTTGCATTCAAATTAGAGATGTTTGCACTTTGTACGCCGGGGCGTAACGGTGTAACGGCCATTTAAAAATAACAACTGTTACGAGCTTATTATATTTGCAGTATTCTTTGATTGGGATTGAACAATAGGTTGTTTTACCATAATTCTACCATTTGTCTACAAGATTCTTCAAGAGCAATATGTGATAGATAATTTTATCAAGTTGACATAGATGGTTCTCAATTTGTGTAACGTATGTAACAAAAATATGTGAATTTACATTTATAAACAAATAAGGATTTCTGTAATAGTTTCTGTGGATTTCAAAGCTGCAAACACAATGTGCAAGGTAAGAATGACATGCTTGTGTTATTTTCATTTGCTAGATGTGCCTCAGTTGTAATGGTGTAACGCCAAGTTGTTTATATTTAGATTTCATGTAATGTTACAGTGTTACAAATCCCGCATGGGGTTAATTTGACCTACAAAATTGATCATATATACGTTATGACTTATCGTAGACCACTGAACTTGGTTTCATTTTAAAGCTTCTTCACTATAGCAGTTTCATCTTAAGGTAAGTTATGCATATCATCTTATTTGCATATTTGTGAATTTTAATTTAAACATTAAAATGGCCAAAAAATCATTAAAAACCCATAAAAAACATCTTTCAGACCCAAGCTATCATCGTTGCACATAGTTTATACACCAGTGATACCATTTGACAATTTTACAGATGTTTTGGGTCTATTTGAAAATTATCTCATTTGCATATTTATCAATATTGATATAAAAAACTATGAAAAGTTTGGAAAATCACGTAAAAAATAACATTTATACTTACATAATTACTAGTGTCTGGCATGTCAATAGGCCTAGAATGATAAAAGTGGTAGCAGCTTGATGCTTTGGGCTATGCAATTTGTCTTCTAGTTTGATAAATGAATAAACTTATTTTAAGTTTAATGAATACCTCGTATTAATGCATTTTTTACAGACTGGAGAAGAATCACGGAAAATAAGAGGGTATACCTTACAAAATGGCTTGTGTCTAGGTTACAAATAGCACTACTGTGCTGAATCTGGTATCAAATGATTGCTATGACAATGACTTATAACACTGTAACCTGATATATAAACCTTCTTATCTGATAAAGGTCACTAATATTAGAATTAAACTTCATAAATAAGAGAAAATAAGAGAAAAATGAAGAGAGAAACCAACAAAATCACTTATATCCCGGCTGCTCATTGCCTTAGAGGGTTTAATTGGTATCAGAAATTTGCTTGGACAATGCACCATTTCCCAGTGCTCTTATATACAAATCATATCAGATTTACTTTCAAGGGTATTCATAAAACGTTGATAAAAATGGTATATAGCAAACAATTAAGGGTGTCCAGCAACAGGGACGTGTGTACCTTTGCTTTAACCTAAAATGTTTTGTGGTATGTATACATGACAACATGACGATTCATATATTTTGTGATAACATGACAACAATTTATTATTGAAGTGACCAAATAGTAACATTTGATGCCATTTTGACTGCTCAACAGCTATTGATAGTGGAGATATAAGTGACTTTGTTGGTATACCCCTTCGCGTTTCTGCAAATTTTCTCTATTTCTGAAGTTCTTGTTGCAATTCATGAAACAAACATTCATATGATTTATTCATAACATCATATGGTTAAAGAACATTGTCTTAGCAACCGGTAGATACCAATTTCAGCTGTCTAGGACTTCCAGTAGCCAAGATTCATCTGGTTTAATAGGCGCCCTGCCTCAATTCTTCGGCGGTTAATCGCCAACATCTAATTTAACCATTATATTTATTAATGCTCATCAAATGACTTTTTATTATAGAAGGATAATAGAAAATTGCCCTTGCCATTTTCAGCACATTCAGACTTTAGCTTGCTGAAAAACCATAATCATTTTGTAGGTATACCTGCTTATTTGTTATGCATTTTCTCTAATTTCTAAAGTTTTCATTAATCTTCATAAAACTGAAATTCAGATGATGTATTTAGAGGACTGAGGGCATTAGTCCATTGCCGTCCCATTTATTTGATACCACTTTCAGCATTCTAGGTCTATTAACAAGTCAAGTACAAACAATTTTGTAGTAATACCCTAATTTTTCTGCATTTTTAAGAGATTTCTAAACGTTTAAAAATAGTATTTATGGGGTCCAAAGACATGATTATCAGAACTGAATAAGATTTCTAGTTTTGTTTTACACCAAAATCTAAATTATTCATAGGGAAACGTGAAGTGTTGACACTATTTTTGAAATAGCATCATTTACATCTACTGTAGACCACATCATTCTTTATTCATACATATATGTTACATACGTTACATTCCTCATTAAGATGTCTGAGCCTAGATACTTGGTGACACCCACTCAGAACTATAGTTCTCCATAAGCTTGAAATATAAGCAAATAATTATCAACATTAGATACAGCCATTAGAAACGATTATTCACATGTTTTAATTAGCAATACAATTTGGCTTATAAAACTGCGGGTAGGGTTGCTAAATAACCCATTTAGAATAATATATACAGTATAGGAATTTTCCATCTCCTTCATTGAACATGGTAATGTAAAAAATCACATATATTTGAAAAAAAGCTGGAATGTGTAACTAAAAAAAAAACAAATGATGTCACTCACAATGCTAATTTTGAAAGGGTTATTTTAATATATGTTACAGACATTACACTGTAGGTGTCATATTATTGCTCAAGCAACTTTAGTGTTGAGAATGGACATGTTTCATGTAGACTATATGAATTGGGTGAATGGAATAATAAAAATCTTATTTTTCTGACGCTAAAATTGCCATATCATTATTTTCAAAACATATTATGGTAACATATGTAACATACTGTAACAGACACATGCTCCAATGTACATAAAGCAAACATCTCTTATTGGAGCAAACTTGAATTGTCATTTAAGATATATGTTTGCAAAATATCTAATGGCATAGAGAATTAGACTGACCTGTACTGGCATTCCTGCTATGTACAATGCCCTTCGTTATTCATTACATGTATGTTACATATGTTACATTCTGGATCAAAATCTTTGATCCAAGATACTTGGTTACAGATCCTCAGAGCCATGGTTCATGGTAAAATAAGCAAGAAACTATGATATATATCCACCAGTTTTAAGTATTTTACATACTTCACGTTCGTTGCAATAGAATATTTCGCATTTGAAACTGGGGGTAGGGCTACTAAATACTTCATTAAAGGCAATATATACATGATAGGAAAACAAACCTTGGTTTTTCTACCTGCCAATTGAACATGCTGATGGAAATAAATCTCATATCTTAGGAAAAATGAATAGTCCAACAGTATAAGTAAATGATATTACTCAAAAGTGGTATTTTCAAAGGGTATCTTGAATTACGTTATGTATGTTACAGTAAGTGTGGGTCAAATTTTTGTCCAAACGATTTTAATATGTAGTGTAGACATACAGCAAGCAGACAGTATGAAAAAGTTGAGTAAAATGATAAATTATTGTCATTTTTCTGTAGCTGAAAACACCATATCATAATTTCTTAATTTTGTTTAGGTAACATATGTAACAGGCTGTTACAGGATAACGCCCCAACGCTCAGGGTGCAAACATCTCTTATTCTACTCAGCTTGAATTGTTCTTTAAGATAGGGTATGTCTGCAAAATTCCCTAGGGGGGGGGGGGGAGCAATCGACCCTCTGGCTAGCAGCCTATTATGTAAATTGTTTGCAATCATAAAAAATTATTTCAAATGCTACAAAATATCATTCTGTATATTATTTTCCATGAAGGTATCAAGCTTTTAGCAATAATTAGTCAAAAACCTGGCTCGGCAGGGTCTTTCTTACAGCTCGGCTCGGCAGGGGCTTTCATACCCCACCCTTGTAGGGTGCAATAATGTTAGGTAAAATAATGCATAATAACTTGGACAAGAAAGAAAAACAAACACAAAGCCTCCTTTCTCAATTGATTAATGGATTTCTCAAGTGCAGTATATATGTACATTCAATAAATAAAACACACATACACAAGTTTACTAGTAAATGAGCCGCCACACCAGAATAACAACGATCTGCATATGCGAAACCAAAGGCGCAGATCAGCTGCAGATCAGCTTCGCAGTAACTGCGAAGCTGATCAGCGCCTTTGTTTTCGCTTCACGGATAGTACAATTCCTCTTCATCATAAATCTGAAATTTCAAGCGTCTAGCCCCCTTCTGTTGCTGTACAGCCTGGTTTGTGTCGGACCTTATCGGAAATCCAAATGGTTGGTTTTCTCATGCAAAGGCTAATTAATGAAGTCTCCTCAATGATACAATCGAAGTAACATTTTTTTCTCCTAAGAACAGATAATGATATTTCTTAGAATCACTAAATTCTTTCCACATGCCCAAAATACCTTGAAATAGCACATTCAAGAACAATGATACACGATAATTAACAGAAAATAGACTTGGCTTCCTTATAAGCGGAAAATATGCACCCACACTGTGGCTTTTCAGGATTCCTATTAAAACTTATTCATTAATAACACGTCCTCTATATTTCCAAAAGCTGCTGTTTTATTTTTCCTTCTAATAATTTTATTTTAGAATATGTCTTCAGTTTGACTGAAGATGACCCAATATTTGATACAAACCCACCCATAGGCAAAAACGAAACAAAGGCCTGAATCAACCAATCACAGCTTAGCATGACTAGTAACCATACATTTCAACACACACATTTGACATACATATATGTGGTACTACACATGTGAAGTTTTTCAAAATAACTTTGAATTTCCAGGACAGTGATTGAATGAAATGGACGGATAGTGATTTAGACCATATAAAATGTATGAACATCAAAATAAAAGCACATGTTTGAAAACACTTTCCATTAAAATGTTCTGGCAAATCAATGAGGTGCTCTAAATCAACAACATTTTACCTTAAAATATTTTGAGACTTCACATACATCCTATAGTAATGATTCCAAAACATTTGTGGTATTTTTACGAGCATTTCGAGTAATTTTAAAAAAAACTATCATACATGGTGAAAATGAAATGACTCTCCTGAACTTCACACAATAACTATTGAGCCGTGACGCGAGAAAACCGGTCTTCGGGGTTTCCAACCAGGTCTGACATAAACCAGTCTGTGCAGTCTCAGAAGATGGTTAGAAGCGTAAAATTTCGGAATTAGGAAGAAGAGAAATTGTACTATACGAGTGGCGAAAACAAAGGCGCTGATCTGCGCCTTTGTTTTCGCATAGGCAAAATTCCGGTTTGCTCACGATGGGGCTCTATTTGCATTGCAGTACCTTTGCTTCACACAAATAATCTTACATTATCCCAAAAATGTAAGAGAATTAATTGATTATGAAATTGTACTACCCTCACCTCAAATTACTGACTTTTTGAGCACTTCACACGACTACTTGTGTATCATACACGCTGAATATAGTACAAGCTACCAAAGACATGTCAATAAATTAGTAGTACCTATTACTGACCACAGCACATAGTGCATGAGAAGAACCAAAATAGGAGAAAAATTTGCTTTTTGCATATGAATAAACAAAATTTGCAGATCAGGTACATTCTTGTCCATAATGCCTAATATGTCTGGAATTTGTTCACTGGAACACGTACTGCTGTTTAAAACAGGGAACACTGCTTTAGAAAGCCTGGCAAAAACAGGACCTGGTATACATTGTTAAAATATGCTTAAGCATATGGGTCTGTGACATGTTTTGGTTGATTTGTGACATATATTGAGTGAAAACTGAGGTATACATTGTTAAAATATTCTCAGAGGAAAAAGTTTAGTCAGTAACTTTGACCACCCAGATTACTATAATGCCCAGTCGCTTGCCTTAGAAGTTTACCTTTATTGAATTTGCGAAATCATTATCTTTCTTATTCTGGAAAGAAACTCCGCCAGTTGTCAATTTTGACAGAGTTATTGCCCTTTTTCGTAAAACATCATTTTTGTAATTACCCGATCAATGAACAAAGCGGCGCTTTGATTAATAGCGCTTTCTGATAGAGGTTGTTGCCAGTGACAAAAGTCCGAAAAATTCTTTTCAAAATTCAGCCATAGTCTCGAGAAATAGCAAGTCAAATATTCATTAGTTTTAGATTACCTCCCTTTCATTTAAAACAAGAACAAAAATTGGTGTCTGCACTGTGGCAAAACCACATGCGATATTTCAATCGTTTTTCTTGGAAATGTTAGATTTTATTCACAGTTTTATGACTGGTAATTTTAATCCCAAACTATCAAGGGGTTTTGAAGCTATAGCGATTTAAACTGTCCCAATGGGATTTTACATGTATTTTCACTGACTAAACTTTTGCTGGTGAGCATATTTTACCACCTAGCTGATCTTAGCTTTTATTTTCTCACAGGCAAAAAGCATGTTTTTCTCGTAATGAGGCTCAATGTCATAATATCACAGACAAAAATAAATATCCTCTGGTCTCACTTTATAGTCACATGATGCTACATGTATCTCATGATGCTACATGTATCTCACATGGTATGTCATATGATCTAGTCACATGATGCTGTCACATGTGAGTCATGTGACTGATGGCACTAGGTAATGAACACAGAACTGACAACAGTATACTATCTCCAAGCCTGTTTCCAAGTGGGCTTCTTTCCTGGAAAATAAGATGGATAAATGAGCCACCTCGTGGAAAAACCAACAATGTGGTTTCCGAACAGGTCCGACACAAACCGACCTGTACAAGCACAGAAAAGAGCTAGAAGCTTGAAATTTCGGATTTAAGTAGAAGAGGAACTGTACTATCCGAGTAGCGAAAACAAAGGCGCTGATCAGCTTCGCGGTAACCGCGAAGCTGATCTGCGTCTTTGTTTTCGCCTATGCAGATTGTTGGTTTTCCCATGAGGCGGCTCAAATCATATGAGATTTGTGACTGATTAATATTTTCTTGAATCAAAATGACTCATTTTCTTCATTAAAATGACACATTTTGATTGAAGATATTTTCAAGCTATGCATGCAATATGGAAAATACTAGTATTAAGCAGAAAATAAGATATTTTAAGGTATATGAGTAACTGTTACAAAATCTATGACTCATCAATCTGTGCTGCTTGCATAATTTCATGATTTATAATCAGTAACCAAGCCAATTGAATAGTTTCTTTTTCCTTAAATTTTTGCATAAGTTTTATCTTCCACACAATGACTTGCAGTTAATTTTATCCAAGAAGATGCTATAAAAATCTTTTAAAGCCAAAGGAACTACGGGCAAGCAAGCACTTTCAATCAAATGCATCAAACTGGAAGAAGAAAGCTAAGACCTCACCTACATTTCACAAATGTTAAAACAAACTACAACCTATTTCATAAATATTGCTATACAGCTTCTTACCCCCGCCCCACCCTATAAAACAGCTAAAATAATAACTTGAAATAACTCTTGTGCAAAAAGTGTTTGGATAAGGGAATTGTGTCACATTAGAATAACATGTGATGTATTTGGGAGGCCAAATAGGGAGATACAATTTCCTGAAAGGTTAAAAAAGAAGAAAATTCTTTCTTGCACACCTGATAGAGAAATCCAACGTTTTACCCCATGTGAGAAATTCTTACCTCACCCTCGTTATCTCACCCAGTCGCACGCTGCGTTCAAGTGTTCTTTTTTCACATTTGTTGTATAGGACGTCACGTAATTTCGTCGCTAAGCGCAAACGTCACGATGACGTCACAACGTTTTAAATCAAAATGGCGGACGCCGCGATTTTATCATTTTTCTAGGTAAATAGTATAAAAATCAATCTTCGCTGCATTACGGTGAGCAAGAAAAAGAATCCATCATTCGTGTCAGGTATGGATAGACAAATCTGTCCCTCGGGTCACAATTTGGCATCACTCGGCGAGCCTCGTGATGCCAAAATGTGACCCTCGGGACAGATTTGTCTATCCATACCTGACACTCATGTAAGATTCTTATATGAAGTTTGGTTGGGAGATCAGAAATTCCAAACAGGGAGACGTACAAGGTATTTGAATATATATTATGAAGTCTGAGGGAGATTTTCTAAAACACAAAAGGAGATTCCTCAAAAACAGGGAGGTATTATATTTTAGCTTTCCAGATCAGGCCTGGTTACCTACAGGTACTTTATGAAAGGGTTATTATATAAACAAACAATGGGGAGCAAAATTTATGATGAAAATTAGGGGAAATCCGGTAAAGTTCGGACAGGGTCGGTCCTCTTAACAAGGTTATGCTATGGTGATGGATTTTACCCTTTCTCGGCTGTTTCCCGCTTAACAGGGATTGTAAGTCGGGTTTAAGTAGCAGTTTCGGCCCTTGAATACCATATTTGCTTGCTGTTACCGCCTTAAAGAACGGGTTCAAGTGCGTTTTAAGACATATACCTCTATTCGGGGAAGTTCGGCCACCCATGGGGAAGTTCGGACGGCATTTATTGTCTCCGACGGGGAAGTTCAGACACGTTTGAGACGCCTCCATGGCACAGTGATTATGTCACTCGCCTTGTAAACTAGTGGTCGCAGGTTCGATACCGGTCTTCTACAGTCGTAGTTTAATAGTGAGGGTCACTGACGACTTCGACGTCGGATGTTTTCGGTGTTTTGTAAAACAGTGCTGTAGAATGGAAATGGCTAATTTCATATGGGCATGTATATCGCCGTATATACGGGCCTAAATCATGTTTTAGGTTTCGCTATGCGTCACCATAAAACGAATGTTCGACAGTTTATCAGTCGATATACGCCCCGTAATTACGATAGCATATGTAGACGGTGACATTAGTCTGAAAGGCTCTAATCAACGCCATGAGTAGCACGTGAATTGCTACATGTTCATGCTTTTGCAATCTTTGCTATATACTTTGCAACGTCCGCTATTCGTCAATACTCAATTCACGTGCAACTTTGTGAAAACTTGTTGGTGTGCGAGCCAATAACATAATCCTCTTACAGGCCATATACATGTGCGTACATTCACCTTGTGCTGTTCTTTTGCATGAAATTTGCGGTGGCTCTGTCCCGAAATGGTTGAACGCTTTTGTCTGGGGCCTAAAACCATAACAAAATTATATTTTGTTTTTTTAAACGGCATACATGAAAATGTATTGATGTCACAAGAAACCTTATGACCTTTTACATGTACATCACTTTTAAATTATTTAATACCAGACATATATTTCGTCTCTATGTAGAAGACATTCAATTTTCACTCATGTTGCGCACTCGTGAAAATTCTGGATTTCAACAACTCTGTGAATTCGCCTCATAAAAGTAAATGCCTTCCATAAATAGGTTTGGGAAAGATAAAGTTTCCTTGTCGATGTTTTAAAAGTTTAGATCTACCTATATGCCTTTTTCGTATTTCACTGGTATTACAAGAATACAAGCATAGTCACGTTCATACACATGTAAGAAATATGTGTCAATGTCGCTCAGAGTTCAAACTGACATTTCCTCGACGAAAGAGCGAGCAGGCTTATGGTTCATGCTGTGATGCTACATCAAATAGATTTCAACTACGACAAACGAAACTGGGACGTCATCCGATTTCGTAGATGCAAGTCTGGTCATATTCCGAACGGTTTTAAAGATCCACCATGAGTGCCGAACAACTGACCATAACCTGTCAAGGTTAGAATCGCGTTAAACCAGTCCTCTGCCCTAGTACTGGTCCTAGTAATTTTCTGACCGTTCCAAGGCTTTATGCCTAGAAACACTTTAAACGTTCATAGTTATGACATACTGCCGGATCCTTAAACAAGACGGAAGGGAGCATTGCATGTAGTGTTTGTATCTGCGAAGTTGTCGTCAGATAAACGGTCGGAAATTTTGTCAGCGTCGCTGTTAAACAGGATTACTGACTGCTGAGTACGACGAGATGTCTCACAAACAGATAATCTTAAGCCAATGTATATGTATTTTAAAAAGTCTGCGAAATAATGGCGCCCTTCGAATTGACGACAACAGTAGATAAATAGTGTTAAGCAATGGTGCAAACTAACATTCCGATGCATTTTATTGCGGGTGCAGACACACGTCGTGGCTCAGGTAATGTGCGGCCGAAGTGTCACTGGTTATAAGCTACAACATAAACTCAGCGTGAGTGCATTATCAATATTTTACAAAGCAGACTTTTCCCGTTTCCACACATTTGAACAGGTCACCATAAAATTTCTCTTGACCAATGAAACACAGCGCACACGTGTACGTATCTATACCAAAGGACAAAAAGACAAGTGATCTGTGCTGACAGCTTCTGTGACGTCGCTATAACGCCACGTGCAGTACATCTTAAGAATGGCCCGTGCTATCACTGTATATACATGTGTGTGCTGTTTTACATTTTTTCCTCACGATGTCCGATATAAACATGCGAAAGAAGCGACAGCGCAGCTGTAAACAAGGATAGCTTTTCAAAAAGCTATTGTCGCCCGTTTTATTTGATATTAATATCTAGACCACCATCATTTAGTCCTGCATTGCGTAAGAATGGTTATTCGGCTGTACTAACATGTAGATCAACTGTCTAACCTATGTCGCGTTACACTTTTATACCTCGTTCACCCCATTTGTGTGGATGGCTGTCGGAAATGTTCTGTTGAACATCCTGCCTAATCTAAATACAGAGCCCGAGAGACGAAACGACTTGCAAAACGACCGAACCAGTTTTAAGACCAAAGATATGATTGGTCAAAATAGATCTAGCCAATCACTTTCTACCTTTCAATAGTCAGTTCCTGTCGGTAAAACATTGCAGAAGGCATTGTTGTCCGAACTTCCCCAGTGCCCTTACTCAACACGCGGGGAAGTTCGGACAATTTTAGCCGTATCATAATTGCACTTTTGATGTGAAAATATGTAAAAACCAGATGAAAACTACTAGAAAAAAATTAAAATATAATTCGAAAAATAAATTCTGTAAAAATGAACAAGAAATGCCGAGCTTACACCTCAACTAGCATTCAATGACAATTGGTGTAAATTTCCACGGGACTGAAGTTTTTGAGGTCAAAATGGAAAGGCTCGAGAAATCGTGCGTCATTGTCGAGACTGTACCCTTAACTATTTCAAGGAACCGAAAGAAAACGAAATAGACAATATCATCGAGAAAATAAAAGTATTTAATAGTCGATTGCACGGGTTAGGGAATCACAATGATTAAGATAGTAATAGTGTCCGAACTTTAGCGCCTGTCCGAACTTTACCGGATTTCCCCTAAGTGGCAAATTTTGACAAAATCAGTTACAATGTACAAGTTATTTCAGTTTAGGGAGTTGTTAAGTTTGGTGAATTTCTGCGCAAATGTCACGTTATTTTAGTGCAGGGAGTCGTAAAGAGCCACATAGTGAAAAATCTTGCTTTATGCATATGCCAAACAGAAGTTACAGATCAGCTGAGAAGTAATGGAACTTGCTCAGCTATTTAATTTTGCTACCTATGTGGAAATATGTATAAATCAATATCATTGTCATTGTCACTTGAGCCGCATCGTGAGAAAACCGGATTTTTGCCTAGGCGAAAACAAAGGCGCAGATCAGCTTCGCGGTGACCGCGAAGCTGATCAGAGCCTTTGTTTTCGCTACACGGATAGTACAATTTCTCTTCTTCTTAAATCCGAAATTTCAAGCTTCTAGCCTGCTTCTGTGACTGTACAGGTTGGTTCATGTCGGACCTGGTCGGAAACCCCGAAGACCGGTTTTCTCGTGACGCGGCTCACTTCATAAAACTAAATCCAGAATTCCAAGCTGTGGGTACAGCCAGTTTATATCTGGTCGAAAACCACTAAATCGGGTTTTTCTCATGATGCAACTCAACCTATGGTTAGGGTAGGGTCTCAATTGATGATAGGGGTTGGAGGGAAAAACACTACCTGGCTGCTCAGATGTAAACAACGGCTCTCCAAAATCTAGATGCTGCAACAGATTCCCATAACCTTCAAATGTTGGAAATGGAAAATGGTCATAGAAATCCGAATGTACCATTATGATAATAAAACTTATGCAATTTAAAATGGTACACACACCATTGGCTTATCTGCAGTCTGGCAGAATTTGAGCCGCCTTGTGGGAAAACCAACAATGTGGTTTCCGACCAGGTCCGACATGAACCGACCTGTACAGTCATAGAAAAGAGCTAGAATCTTGAAATTTCGGATTTAAGTAGAAGAGGAACTGTACTATCCGAGTAGCGAAAACAAAGGCGCTGATCAGCTTCGCAGTTACTGCGAAGCTGATCTGCGCCTTTGTTTTCGCCTAGGCAGATTGTTGGTTTTCCCATGTGGTGGCTCATTTCTAGATGACTCAATGACGTGAATGGCTTTTTACATGATGTCACCACAGACCAAACACAATCTAGCAATGCTGTCACCATCAAATTTCTAATTATCACAAAAAAATAAATAATTGATGTAATCTTAAAATGGCTCGATAATATCTACAACTCTTACGTTTTTTTTTTGTTTTTTTTTTCATGCTTGTCTAAACTCAGCAGAAAATGCCAACAATTGTACTTCAACATCCATGCTGGGGATATTTAATCTTAAGAATTTCTCTAAATCCAGTTGTTTCAATATTTGTGAGCAGTCTTAATTAAAGGCTCTGATAGCTGAGTGTTGAGCATGAAACTTGAGCAGCAGCATACATGTAACTAGCATCTTGTATTTTCTCAATCATTAATTTATCTATCAGAAAGCAAAGGTTCATTATATAGCATTGAAACCAAAACCATGCCTTTTCAACCGCTCAATCACAAACTATTCAAACCGTGCGGTTATCTTACACATTCAGTGACATCAAAACTCCATCCCAAGTTTAGTTTAGACTGCTATCAGTGTCATTTTACGGCTACCAGTTAAGTCGGTTAAGGCTACAATTTCAATTAGATTAAACAACTACTGTTATATCATATCATATTTGAAAATTAATGAAATACATGTACATGTACCTTGTAATAAAATACACCTATATAGATTTAAACCATTTGAGCCGCCCCATGGGAAAACCAACAATCTGCATAGGCGAAAACAAAGGCGCAGATCAGCTTCGCGGTAACCGCGAAGCTGATCAGCGCCTTTGTTTTCGCTACACGGATAGTACAATTCCTCCTCTACTTAACTCCAAAATTTCAAGCTTCTAGCCGGCTTCTGTGCTTGTACAGGCCGGTTTGTGTCAGACCTGTTCGGAAACCACATTGTTGGTTTTCCCACGAGATGGCTAATTTTAAGAGATTTGTAATCACTGTCGTTCATTCTAACTTGGTTGTAAACATTCCATCATTTGATTTTTTAACTTAGAAGCTCTAGGACAGAACATGGGGAGAAAGGAGTCAGACTCTAGGCCTCTCACACAGAAGTCCAGAGCTCAACTGATTAGCCACCATTTTACCCAAGCTTATCTTTTTTGT
This sequence comes from Rugalucina vietnamica, assembly GCA_964017185.1. Classification (NCBI taxonomy): domain Eukaryota; kingdom Metazoa; phylum Mollusca; class Bivalvia; order Lucinida; family Lucinidae; genus Rugalucina; species Rugalucina vietnamica. The sequence goes on from OZ024869.1 coordinate 52,358,475, forward strand.
TGCTCTAAATGCTGCTTTAGTAAAGACATTCTTATGAAAATACAATAAATGTAGTCAATATTTTGCTTGGAAGTGAGGACATTGATTACAAGTGACTGTCATATTATGTTCATGTATTAGCATCTACCATCAAATAAACCAATGCCTGAATCTGTTATAAATGAGCCGCCTCATGAGAAAACCAACAATGTGGTTTCCGAACAGTTCCAACACAAACTGAAATGCACAAGCACAGAAGATGGCTAGAGGCTGGAATTATATGGGTTTAGAAAGAAGAGGAATTGTACTATCCATGTAGCTAAAACAAAGGCGCTGATCACTGCGAAGCTGATCTGTGTCTTTGTTTTCGAATATGCAGGTCGCTGGTTTTCTCAGGAGGCGGCTCAAAAACATGTAGTAAAGCATTAATATCTATGAGAAAGAAAAATGCCTTTTCAGACTATTATTAAGTAATCTGACCTTTTAAATGTACGTTTAAACCAAATTCTGCCATAGCAGCACTAATCACAAGATTCACAATTTCTAAAATGACATTGTAACATCAGGAAAACATGTCCTTGAAATGTGTACCCCCTCAAACCCCACTTTTATATAGCAAAAACTGGGGTATGCAGGGGTATACCTATATTACTTATTTTTGCTCCAAAACATAGATTGTGGGTACTCGTTAGAGCCGCCTCGCCGAGGCCGTTCTAACGTGTACCCACAATCAATGTTTTGAGCAAAAATAAGAAAAGTATCAAAAACTTTCTACTGAAAATTTTCAATTTTTACAACTTGAGAAAAAATCTGTATATTATATGGGCCTGTTTTCATAATAAAGAGTCAAATAAAGGGAAGTAACTAATGTTGTAAAGGGACCTTATCATTGCCTACCTTCTTAATTAATTACCATTAGTTACTTCAATTTTACCGTATGTACAGAACTCACAATAGTTTAGTCTAAAAGGCATCTTTTTTATTCTATAAGTTGATTATTTCCTATTAAACAAATAATGCACCTACTCAATATGACAGATTTAATGTTGGACCTGAAAGTAAGCCATCAAAGTAATAAAATTCACAATCAATCATCAACTGATAGACACAGTTTGTTAATTGCCCATTAATTCCTTTTTTATGGTTTTGAAAAGATAAATTTCGGTGCTATATTCAGCACATGAGAAAGAGCAAAAGTTACATTTCTTCATACTGCAAAATAGCTTACTGGTAAGAAAAACGGTAATACATATACATAGATTCTAAAAGCCTTTTTGGTATTGTCAAGATTGAGAAGTTAAGCTTTTTCTCATCACAATCAAATAATCATTGAAAAGCCTAACCAAGCATTGTGCTTAAACGCTGAAGCAAAATACATGTTCATGGTTAGCAGTTATGTGCAATTGATTATTTTAAGTCTTTTATTTTATTACTGCTGTGCAATTTATGATTCTTTTAAAGAAGTGTCTTCTGCTACATTATGGATAGAACATCCTATTCTAAGTTACAGAGCTTCTTACTTTTCCAATTCTTTTCTTAAAAATTTGCAAATGGTAACCGTAATACACCTATATTGATTCAGAAAGCAAAACATCAGGGAAAACACCCATTACAAAAACGTGCCCATGTAATATACAGATTTTTCTTAAGTTGTAAAAATGAAAATTTTCAGTGGAAAATGTTTGATATTTTTTATTTTTGCCCAAAACATAGATTGTGGGTACACATTAGAACCGCCTCAGCGAGGCAGTTCTAACGAGTACCCACAATCTATGTTTTGGAGCAAAAATAAGAAAAATAGGTATACCCCTGCATACCCCAGTTTTCCTATATAAAAGTGGGGTTCAAGGGGGTATACATTACACGGACATGTTTTCGTGATGCTTAAAATCAAAACAAAAGAATAATTTTCATAATTATACTGTTGTTGCACTAGGATTTCACACACAACCAACAGATTAGATCATATGGGGAGGTAGCTGCAAAAGATGTAGACCTTTATCAGACAGCACTCTGACTTGCCTCAACACTGTCTACCCAAAAATATCTCTGAAATCTTTGCATTATTTGCTCCTAAAAAGCTTCAAAAGAAAATTGCTCTACAATATTTTTTTTATTTTGCTTTTTTGTCTATTGCTACCTTAAAAGCTGCATTATGACTTACTTTGGTGACTACTACCTTAAGAATTTCCTGTTGCATTAAAATTTCCTCTAGCAGCTCTGGTGATGTCAAGAGCTGAGTACAATCTGACGAATGATTTTAATACATAGTCACATCAATAAAGGTCCAAGATGATCACGCAATCAGTATATCACAGAAATGTAAATGATATAAAAATTTAAACACTTTCATGACATTACGAAAACTTGCTCATGGAATATACAGTGATTTTTTAAAGTTGAAAAAATGAAAATTTTCATTAGAAAAATTTTGATATTTTTCTTATTTTTGCTCAAAACATAGATTGTGGGTACACGTTAGAACCACCTTGCTGAGGCGGTTCTAACAAGTACCCACAATCTATGAATTGGAGCAAAAATAAAAAAAATAGGTATACCCCTGCGTACCCCATTTTTGCTATATAAAAGTATAAGTGGGGTATAAGGGGGTATTTATTGCATGGGCATGTTTTCATGTTGTGATCATGCAGTCAGTATATCACAGTAATGGTAATGATAAGAAAATTCAAACAGTTTCTTGAATTACTATGCTTGAACCTTTTAAAAATCTCTAAGCTGAGGAATGAACACATTGTGCTTTCTTTTATTTCATGCATGTAAGTCATGCTTTTTTTTTTTTTTGTTGTTGTTGTTGTTTCTTTCCTAGCATAATGAACTGCAGGTGTTTCACAAGACTATCACATATGATGCCATAACAAAATATTGGTTTAAGTTTAAATAGCGAAATACTTTTGTTTCATCCTTTGAGTTTTCTTCACTATATAAAACAGTAGGCTGAATTGGTTCATTGACCAGCTTTCAGATCATACTTGCTTTTTCATATTGAAAAAATGAGATTATTCCAAAAATATCAATTGAGCCTGTGCATGAGAAAAGCAACAATTAGGGTTCCAACCAGGTCCGACACAAACCGGGCTGTACAGTCACAGAAGATTGATATAGGCTGGAAATTTTGGATTTAGAAAGTAGAGGAATTGTACTATCTCTGTAGCGAAAACAAAGGCGCTGATCAGCTTCGCGGTTACCGCGAAGCTGATCTGCGTCTTTGTTTTTGCCTATGGAGATTTTTAGTTTTCCCATGCGGTGGCTCAATTGTTGAATGACCTTTCTTTCTGTTTAACTGATACACACGTTATGTAGCTAACTTTTCCAAACATCAATGAAATACCTACCATTTTGTAGATTTCCCAGCCTCGTTTGCAAGTTTTCCAATCTATTTATATAATCATCATGACTCCTGTAGTCTCCGTTGGTCTCCTGTGGTGTAAACTGTGCCCGCCCAGGCCTAGACAGCTGGGTTTGTGGGGTTGTTAATATTTTTCTGTAAAATAACATTATATACTGTAACAAATGTTTGGAAACACATTAGAGCCCTTTATGGAGTATTCTGATTGGGGTTTACACTGTTTGCAATATCTTTGATGCATTATTGTAGGAAATGCTCTTTCTAGCATCTTCTTATATAGAAACCCACAAAAGGAGGTAAATGAGGGTCAATGTTTTAAAGATCTTTACAATTAAACATGCTTCCATTTGAGCCATATATTATATGGTAATCTTATGTTTTTGACATCAAAACAGCAGATCAGCTGTGAAGTAACTGAACAGGTGGCTAGAGCCCTCATTTTCACTCGTTGGATAGGACAATCTCTACATTTGAAGCCTCTAACCATATTGAGTGGTTGTACAGGCCAGTCTGAAGGATAACTGGCTCCAACATTATAAAACGTTTTAAAACACTCAGCTGAGCATGAAATTTAATGGCTCATAAGTACTGAAATAGTCCAAATTAAATGTCACTGGAGATTTACGTCATAAAAGACAGTAATTTATCCTGCTTATAAATGTTAAAATGCAAAAAAAAACTGATGACATTTTAACATTAATGAGCAGGATAAATTTGAGTCTCAGCTGTTGAGCATAAAATGTTTCATGACCTTGGTGCCTGGTCTAAAACCAAGACAACAGGCTTTAAACTTTTCAAACCACATACCTTCTAGCACCGGATGATGGAGAGGTATACTTTGTTGTACTACTGTAGTCTTTGGTGGGTGGGGTAGTGTGGACTGTACCAGCCCCGCCCCTGGGCACTGTGTAAGATGATGGCAAGAATGTGTCCACCTCCAGCTGGGACCGAGAACTGACCATGAGGGGGTCGGGCAGTCGAGGTGGGGTCTGGTGGAGGGATAGACGGGGTGGGGTTGATGGGTGGGGCAGGACTGGCTGGTGGGTAGAGGATGGCAGGAACCTGGGTGATGCCGGGTGGCGGGGAGGAGAGAAACTGCTGGTATCTGGCATGTAACCTGCAAGAAAATCACAGACAATGTCAACATCTTGAAGAATTATGAAAATTCAAAGAAGTATGAGCCTTTGCATGAGAAAACCAACTATTCGGAATATTGACCAGGTCTGACACAAACCAGCCTGTACAGTCACAGATGCAGGCTAGAAGCTTGAAAATTTGGATTTAAGTAGAAGAGGGATTGTACTATCCAAGTAGCGAAATCAAAGGCGCTGATCAGCTGTGCAGTTACTGCACAGCTGATCTGTGCATTTGGTTTCGCATATGCAGTTTGTTTTTTTCATGCAGCGGCTTGTATGTTTATTTTGATCACTCTATGGCCAAAATTTAAAGAGAAACCAAAATGGAATGACATTTTGGACAAGAGGTAAGCCAAGGCCTATTACAAGTTGTAGCATAATAGGAGTATAAAGGGAAAGTTAACATAATATGGACCGTTTTGAAAGGTCCCTGTCGATATAACAAACAAGCATTTAAAAGTCCATTATGGAACTTTTCTTTTTCATTAATAAGTCTGGCTTAAAAGAATGAAATAAGAATGGCTGTAAAATCATGATACCTACCGTTCACCTGGTCCACAGTTCCCCCTACGACCTCTGACCCCACTCTAGTTGCTCTCTTCCACTTACGCACCAAATACTGCATCCTGGAATATAGTTATCATACAGTCAAAATATGGGTTAAGCAGTCTTCAAAGTTTACAATCACATCAGGATATCATGTCCGTGACATGTATACCCCCTTGAACCCAACTTTTATATAGCAAAATTGGGGTATGGATGGATATACCTAATTTCCTTATTTTTGCTCCAATACATAGATAGTGGGTACTCATTAGAACCGCCTCGTCGAGGCGGTTCTAACCTGTACCTACAATCTATGTTTTTAGCAAAAATATGAAAAATATCAAACATTTTCTACTGAACATTTTCATTTTTACAACTTTAATATTCACTGTATATTGCATGGGTATGTTTTCGTAATGAGGTAAGTCTTAAAACTCAAAACTACATATTTGGTTCACGGCAATGTGTTATTTGTTTCGTTGAATAACATCCCAGTAAAAAGTTATGATCATGTTGGGACATTGCCACTTTTCCACCATCCTAAAGGCCCACAGTATAGCACCAACTGAGAGTCAGAACACATATGTAGCCATTATTTAGTGCTTGGGTGATCAGTTGGTTAGTAGAGCTATGGAAGGCATCAAGTAGCCAAGTCCCAATATTCATGGTGATAACAGTATGTCCTTACATGCACTGTTACCTAGTGACTGCAATAACCACCCTGACTGCACTGTGGAACGTTATTAACAAGGACAGTTTGAGATACATGTAGATATTTTAGTTTCCAAGTGTCTTTCCATGCTCAACAAATAAACAGCTCAAGAACCGAATCTTGTTTAATAGATCATTGCAGTTACCTTGTTATTGCAATGACCACCCTGACAGCACTGCGGAACATTGTGACTGGTGACAGTTTGTAATGCCTGTGATGAAGGCTCTCTATGGCTGACGTGGCCCCCATCCTAGCCAGCAATGACAGTGTGGTTTCCTCCGTGTCCTGGAACCCACCTAGCAGGAGCAACAAGTACTTCTTCTGGTAGATCAGTGCTTTACGGAAACTTTCCGCCCGCAGGTATTTACCATACAACCGCTGAATCTGTAAGAGTAAATAAATATATTTATATTGTTCTTTTCTATAAACATGAAAATGTCCACTCAACTCACTGGAAAGCTCATGCAGCTTAAAAGATTTGTAATTTTGTATATTTTACACTTCTATCAAATTATTTCAACATATGTTTGTTCATTTTATGGCAATAAACAGATCTGGGAAAACCGAGTATTCCCAAATGAAACTTTAGAAACCTGGCCTTTTTCTGGACAAATATTGTTCAGTCAGTTGACTATTTCATATGTATCTTTTGGAATATTTCCTGGAGGTGGAACCTGTCCCACTTATTGTGTTTTATCTGCTATTGACATTTTATTTTAGCTTGCTATGGGGTAATTGTTTATTTGGTATTTTGTCAAAGTGCCAAACTAGTAAACTAGGTCATGTGTACCTTAATTTTATCAGTTTCCTTGGTATCAGTAATCCCCGCAGCTACCCTTCTCTCCCTCTCTACCCTGAGATCGGTCTGTAACTGGTCTATCTCACGCTCGGCAGTGTTCAGAGACATCTGGAGGGATAGCCTCTCTTTGGCCCACTGGGCACGCTCGGTCAGGAGGGACTCATCCGCCCGGGAAGATGCTCTCTGTATTTCCTATAACATTGGTGACAGGGAATTCAAAAATAAGATGAACACAGCAGATTTTTTATACTCGCTTCAGAATATTTTTTGAATATTAGCAAAAATGCACTTTAGACCATTAGAGAAGTATTAGAGAAGTTACAGACAATAAATTAAGTCTGATAATCAGTGTTTTTCTTTTTCTAAACAAAGATAAAATAGTTGAATTTCTCTACATCTACAGATGTTCTTCCTAATGCCAAAGTTTCAAGTCTCTAGGCATGTTCTGCAGCTGCGCAGAAACCTAGAAGACAGGCACACAGATAATTTTAAATGAGCCACCTCGTGGAAAAACCAACAATGTGGTTTCCGACCAGGTCCGACACAAATCAGGCTGTACAGTAACAGAAGCAAGCTGGAAGCTTGAAATTTTGGAGTTAAGTAGAGGAGGGATTGTACTATCCGAGTAGCGAAAACAAAGGCGCTGATCAGCTTCGCGGTTACCGTGAAGCTGATCTGCACCTTTGTTTTCGCATATGCAGATTGTTGGTTTTCCCATGGGGCGGCTCAAATGACTAAAAAAGCATTACACTTGAAGCCTCAAAAAGCCCATTCCCAAAACCCATGCAAATTCTTCTCAGCTCAACCCTTATCATACCTGATATCTAGCATCTTTCTGTCTGAATTGCCAAATCTCCTCCTCCAGACGAGTCAAGGCATTTCTCAACTCGTTCTTTTCCTCGCTCGACCTCGCCACGAAGTTTGTTAACTCCTCGTTGTGACGTAATATCCTCTCATTGACTGAGCCCGAGGGGTGGGACATGAAGTCACCCTCGAGTTCTTGTAACTGCTTGACTTCGTTAAGGAGCTCGCTTAATGAGGAGTGGAGGGCATCGAAATCAACAACGTCGGCATGGGTAGTACCACTGTAAACAAATCAATTCTTTTCTTATGACGAAAGGCATAATTTTGTTGATTGGCATATTCATATTTAGTAAATATAAGATTTACAGTATCATTTATGACTATGTTGCAGCTTATATGCTTTTCAAAATAGTGTTCTTGTCTGTATGGGTAGGTAGATACTAGCCTTTCAGAGGTGCATTTTTAAACATGCTTTTCAGCTTGCACAGTCCATGATAGAGTATTGTCTCCTGGATATCCATATGAACATTGGTCTTGGGCACATTGACTTCCATATTACATTGTAGTTCCGCTACACCAGCCTTGGGATCTTCTCAAATCTAGGGTTGACTTACCCATGAGTAGATTTGCTGAGCTGTTCCCTACACCTGAGGACGAGATAGTGTAGACTCTGACACATACTCTCCAACTGGGAACGGTATACTTGTAGTCTTTCCCGCTGTTCCTCATTAATGTCACGTGACTTGTCGTCCTCACCGCCATCTGGCTCAGGAACGGGCTGCTCTGGCTCCTTTTCAACAAAATGAAATTTTTGTTTGTTTGTTTGCATTGTTGCTTAACATCTACGTCAAAAGCTATGGTCATGTTAGGATGACATCTCAATTTCTTTTTAGACTTCTACCCAACGTTTGGATGTCATGAATGACAATGGAATGTGCTACATAGTATAATCACCCAAGTAAACAAATAAGGCTTTTATGTATAAATGTTTCTATTTAGCTGAACTAGAAGCAGGAAATAACTTTTTGACTTATGTTACCCTTATAAACACAGAATCCGTCTTAGCGTTTCACTATTTGAATGTATAAACATATAGTTCCACATTAGGTCACTGTAACACCAGACACCCAACTGGTTCCAAACTGTTAAATTTACAATATGCCAGGACATTGCATACTATGAAGCACTGCGGTGACCGTTTTTGTTTAAGTATACCATTTTTTGCTTAGTAATAGACAGACTATTCAAAAAGACCCCATTTAAAGATAACAATTTTTAATGACTGATTCATTTTACATCTAGGCCACCAGGCCTAAAATGCGATGGTCCAAGCTTTACTTAGAAAACTAACAACATGCACTAGCGAAAACAAAGGCGCAGAGTAATTGCACAGCTGATCAGCGCCTTTATAGCACAATGTCTTTTCTTGCTAAATCTGAAATTTCTAGCTTCTAGCGTGCTTCTGTGACTGTACAGCCTGGTTTGTGTCGAACCTTGTTGGAAACCCAGAATGTTGTTTTTCTCATGCGAAGGGGCAAATGACTACCTTTTGTTTAGCTTCCTCCTGGACCTGCATGTTCCGTAGTTTTTCCTGCTCCAGTTCTCGTATAGCCTTCAGTTCATTCTCCTGTAACTCCGACACTTGCTCTTCCAGGCTCAAAACTTTCTGGCTCAGTCTCTGGGTTTCAAGCTCTTGCTCATGCTATAATTATTTATAGTCAAACCTGTGTTTGAGACTGCTTTTGGGGGAAAAATGACACCACTTAATATGCATAGTCTTTTAAGTCATGGTGTCAAATTTAATTTGAACATTTGATGTACTGTAAATCCAGAAATTTTCGCGAGAACTTAATTTTCGCTAATATTCGCGAAGTCGTTGCTTCGCGAAAATAAAGTTCTCGCTAATAAAGAATTACTATAAGCTTTATAGACTGCACGAGTACTCGCTCGCGAATTCAAGAACTCGCTAATAATTCAGAAATCGTAAATTCGCGAAATAAAAGTCTCGCGAAAATTTCCGAATTTACAGTATTATAACTGTTCAGTTTCTAATGATTACTGATGCTAAAAACATACTCAATAATTATGTGCATGAATATTTCCAAACTAAATCACTACTGAATCTCTGCACTTATTTTTTTGCAATGCATTTAAGATTCCACCAAATAAAACAGCAATTATTTTCCAAGATTTTATTCATAATCTTAAAATTGTACAAAATTAAAAGCTTTTTACAGAGCCTAAAGTAAATAATGCTTTGGAATCATAACTTGAAACATATTTCTCTTGGCCTTACCAGTTTCATTCTATATTCTTCCTTCTCTCTATCTGCCTGCCTCACAGCTTTCTTATCCGACTGTCTCTCGTTCTCTCTATCCTGGTCACGCTGTAGCTCGAGGGTTCGGAGATTCTTTAATTCCTCGTTCATCTGTTCTTTTTCTACTTTGAGTCTCTCTAAGTGGTCATGCTCTTTGTCAAATTTGCTTAGAGCTTCAAGTTTTTCGATCTGGAATAGAATAGAATGGAGTTAATGGAATAGAATATAAAAAGCCTGGGCATTTGGAAACTTTCCTGTCCTAAAGAAATATGCCTTAGATTATCTTTTTGCTACACCTTAAGGATAGGCTTAAAGAAAGAATGAAAGAAAGAAAGAAAGAAAGAAAGAAAGAAAGAAAGAAAGAAAGAAAGAAAGAAAGAAAGAAAGAAAGAAAGAAAGAAAGAAAGAAAGAAAGAAAGAAAGGTTACCATATAAAATTAAATTCTAGAAGTCCAAGATAAAAATCAGAATTTCATAAAACCAAGATAAAAATCTGGGCTTACATTTGATTTGTGTTCCTTCATCAATAAAACTTGTAATGATTTTTGTGTGCATTATAAATTATTCTTTAAATTTGTACTTCAGTTGATCAAATATATTTGTAGATAAGCCAAAGTGTAAATTATACTATTAAGCACTCAATGCTGAAAGGTACATATTGCCAATATTTATACGACTTCTGACCCATGTAAACAAATATTCAGAATAATCCAATTTCTAAAGTACATTTACTTATATTATGCTTGTTCATAGAATTAACTGTCTACTTTATTTAAAATAAATATGATGCTGGTGGACTTCATTTATAATGAATATGGTGGTGGTTGTTGTGGTAGTGATAATGGTGGTGATGATGATGATGGTTATAATGATGATGATGATGTGATTGTGATGATGATGATAAGAATAACAAAAGTGGTAATGATGACAATGATATTAATGTTAATAATGATGATGGTGATGTGGTTGTGATGATGATAATGATGGTGGTGTTGTTGGTGGTAGTGGTGATGATTATGATGATGATGATGATGATGATGATGATGATGATGATGATGATGATGATGATGATGGTGATAATGAAGTCGATGACAGTAATAATAATGCTGAAGATAATGCTGATGATTAAGATGATGATGATTACCATACCTGTAATGCATCTAGGTCATGTTTCAAATGATGATTGACCTCCCGTTCTTGATCCAGATGCTCCTGTAGAAGACGTTTGTCAGCTTCAGTAGAGGACAACGCTTCCTCGGTCCTACGGTGCTCCCTCTGCAGAGCATTATTGAGGTCATGAACTTTGACCCGCGCTGATTCAAGCTCCACCTGGAGACTTTCTATCATTTTCTTTTCTCGACCTGTCGCCTCCTGTTGGGACTTTTCAGCCTCTAGAGATTGGCGGAGCTTACGAGTGAGGTTGAGCTCTCTGTCCAAGGCCCTGTTGATACAAAAAATTGCATGAAATAGAACGAATGCATGTAAGCTAACTCAGGCAAACCGCTAATTTAAGCTTTTTTGCTTATTAAGGAATTTGATCATGCTCCAGCATGATCGAATTCTTAGCAATACAAAGAAAGCTTGGGTTCCTAACTATGATCCATGGTCGGACTGAGCCGAGAAACTCTGGCTGATCTGTGTCAAAGATGTCTGCATAGGTCTCACTATTAGATGGCATTAAATTTACTGATAAAACAGCATTATTGTCTTCAAACAAATACTTTTGGAGGGCTTCCTTAAGATCATCGTTTGAAAGCGAAGATTAATGTCAAATTAAGATCATATTACAACTGTTATTAAAAGAAATTGCCAGGTTTTGAAATTTGTGAGCAATTACTACTCATGTACTCATTTTGTTTCACAATTAAAGTGAAATGAAAATGTTGGCATTTAGACCCGATTCTTGGCAATTAAACTATGGTCACTATAAATCTCATGAGTGTTAATTATCTTTACCCATGGAGTTCTTTGACTTGTTGTTTCTCGAGATCAATATTTCTCTGGAGTTGCCCCACTTTAGCCTCATACTCCTTCTGAATCCCCCTCTGGTGCCTCTTCTCCATCTCCACTTCCTGTTGTAGGTTGCCGATGGTAACACGGTCAATCTCATGCTGGCTGTCGGCCTGGCAACGTCGGTCTCGCTCGCTGTTCAGTTCAGCTTGGAGTTCCTGAAATATTTAATCCTGACAATATCCACTGCTCCAATTTTTTCCCTAATTCCACTTACAATTTCAGTTTCCACAGTGACTCCTAAGACAGAACTGTATACATGAAACAAAAGGTATTGCCAAGTTTTAGCAATGATGCTTCATTTTTTATCAATACTGATGCTATGGCTCTGAATCTACAAGAAAGGTCACGGTCATTTGGAGATGGAATCTCAGGACCTCACTTTAAGTCTCATCTGAAAGACTGAAGAAAACTGGGATCTAACCAATGACCTTTTTACAAAGCCAGTGGATTATCCACTAGCCCAAAGGATTCTTATCATAAGCATGTACTAAATTGATTTTAGAACCACCTGCCTTGTGTGAGCACATGTCACTCAACCCTAAAACGTTTCTACAATATGCAAACTGAACAGAATCTTACCTCTAAATGTCTGCGACTTGGCAGTGACTCCTGGGAGTGTCTTAGACTCTCTAACTCTCCTTGTACCCTGTACAGTGTCTGTCTCTCTGAATCTAATAGCTCGGACAGGTTCAGGGACTTAGCTTTTTCTTCTTCAAGGGCATTTCTGTAAATAAAATCATATGGTGTAAAATATTTCTTTATGAAAACAGCATTTTCAGATTTCACAGTTGATTCTTTATCACAGGGTTAAATCAGTTGGTAATACCTGTGCTGTTGTCCAAGTCATTTGTATATTATATGATGCAAAAACCTGCAGCCATGTGTATATCAACAGCCCTAAAATATATTATACTATAGCTCGATTTTGATCTCAGGTGCGTCAAAAGATCGACGAGTCCATGACGTAGATCATGAAAGGTAAATCACTACAAAATGGCTCAAGTTTTCCGATACACTATCATGGTTGCCCGCACAGTAAGTATTTGTACTATTACAATCTGAATATCCTTTCACATGCTACTTAGTAGACTCCTCGATCTTTTGACTCATCTGAGGTCAAAATCGAGCTACAGTGACTTTGTCCACAAAAAAAACATGATATGAATGTCAATATACTTGGGCAACAACAAATTTTGCATGTAATTGTATACAAATGACACAGATTTTTTCTAAACTATATAGGTCATGTATATTCTATGCTCTATCAACTAGATCTCATATGGCATCATTGCACATTACATATCAAATTCCTAACTGAACAACGACCGCTTAAAACCATCAAGTAAGCTGCAATATGAGCCGCATCGTGAGAAAACCGGATTTTTGCCTATGCGAAAACAAAGGCGCAGATCAGCTTCGCGGTAACCGCGAAGCTGATCAGCGCCTTTGTTTTCGCTACATGGATAGTATATTTCCTCTTCTTCTTATATCCGAAATTTCAAGCTTCTAGCCTGCTTCTGAGCTTGTACACCAGGTCGGGAACCCCGAAGACCGGTTTTCTCGTGTCGCTGCAATATACTTATGATTCAAGTGAGATTCCTTATTACCTTGACATTTGACTCTGAAACTGCAGGAGCCGACATCGGCCCTCGTATATATTACAAGTGCAGGCAAAGTACACTTCTGTCGAGCTTTCCGGTAATATCTCCTCTTCCACATTGTGACAGTTACACGTGCAACGAGCGTAAGCTTTGTCCATTTGCATAAGTGTGTCAATCAATTCTGCGGTCCTCTGACTCATTTTGGATTCTTTTTATTAATTTATTATGCAATTCCTTTCTTAACTGTATGAAGTTACGACATAAACATTATTTCCTGATTTCAAGCAAGAAAAGAAAAGCTTGCACCCTTGCATTTCTATCATGGGTATACTTTTCCATTCTTATCCATCAGATGAGTCCATTTGCAGCTAAATCTGTTTGACTGTCATACCAACGAAAGAAGAGTTTTTAGAGAAAGTTGTTAAAACAGAAAACAGAAATTCCTGACGATGGAATAACCACAAATCATGAAAAACACAAAATACAGCAAATATCACAGCAACTCAAAATGAGCCGTCTCGTGAGAAAACCAACAATGTAGTTTCCGAACAGGTCCGACACAAACCGAGCTGTACAAGCACAGAAGCAGGCTAGAAGCTTGAAATTTCGGATATAAGTAGAGGAGGAATTGTACTGTCCAAGTAGCGAAAACAAAGGCGCTGATCAGCTTCGCGGTTACCGCTAAGCTGATCTGCGTCTTTGTTTTCGCATATGCAGATTGTTGGTTTTCTCATGAGGAGGCTCAAATCTTGATATCTCAAATGGGTTAAACAAGTCTACGAAATCCAAATACATCACATTTTTAAAAGTTTATGTCTCCAGCAACATTTTAACACAGTGAAAGGAATTTCTTATAGAGGCATTTTTAACCAATTATTTCAAGTTTTAAAGTCAAATATTTGTTACAAATTCAATATTAATTCCCAGACTTAAAGCAATTTTTGAATCCAAGGGGTATAGCAAAATTAATCTTCATAATCTTGTATTTTATTCAAATATTTTAAATCCTTTTTAGATTTAGGTAAGTTCATGCCAAATCTATATTGTTGTGCATGTAAGTATTAAAATAACTGACATAGCAAAAACAATGTCAAAAGATTATCTTAATTATTACAATAAGGTGTTAATTTGTAAAAAAAAAAAATCTACATGAATATTAAGGTCAGATTCCACAGAATTGGTGAAATTTTGTTATATCAAGCACATTGTTTAAGTCAAGAACATATCAATACAAATGTCATGTACATGTTCTTTGTTTATAGCATCAAAGTTCATGACAATATTTCTTACAAAACTACTGGATTTTGTTTTAGAATAGTACTGGACCATGTAACCAGAACTGAGCTGCCCTTCTTTAGTAAAAGAAAATTAAATAAATAAAATCTTTTTCAATTATAAAATATCTGAGAAATAGCATGGTAGACATAAGGGATAAACACTACATGCACGCATTGATCATGAACTTTTATACACACAAAAAAAACTGAAACATCAAATCATCTTAGAACTCTTATTTTTCTAATCTAATGGTACATACATGCTGCTGTGCATTTTACAGAGTTCACAGTTGGTGCTTGAGAAAATTACCGATATTTGCATATTGAAATACCAACTTTACACAATACTTTATCAAATGAGGACTGGCAAAAAATCAAGGCCCAATCATGAGTGCCAACTTAAATAATGCTGATTTTGATAAATGAGCCTGTGCATGAGAAAACCAACAATTTGGGTTTCCGACCAGGTCCGACATAAACCAGGCTGTACAGTTACAGAATAAAGCTAGAAGCGTGAAACTTTGAATATAAGTAGAAGAGGAATTGTACTATCCGTGTGGCGAAAACAAAGGCGCTGATCAGCTTCGCAGTTACTGCGAAGCTGATCTGCGTCTTTGTTTTCGCATATGCAAATTGTTGGTTTTCTCACGCACAGGCTCAAATAGAAGAATGACAATCCAACTTATTTTGCCAGCAAGTAACAATTAATTCAGAATAAAGGAATTCTTTCAGAAATAGGCTATACATGTATTTCTCAATAACGATAACATACATTTGAGAAAAACAGAACTCTTGCATTACAGACCCCCCACCCCCACTTTCCTATTTTCATAGATTTCATGACTGTGTAGCATGTATAGTGTGAAGGCACGTCCAAGGCAAAATAATGTTCAATTGTGCATGCATACATATGCGTGCAGTTTTGCTATTCAACTGCATTCACAAGATATCCATGTGAGTGACACAAAAATAGTACATGAAAACAAAGGCATTGTTAATGAAATTGTTAAATGCGCCTTCGCATGACAAAACCAACAATTTAGGTTTCCGACCATGTCCGACACAAACTAGGCTGTACAGTCACAGAAGAAGGCTAGAAGCTTGAAATTCTGTGTTGTGAAAACAAAGGCGCTGATCAGCTTCGCGGTTACGGCGAAGCTGGTTGTAACCGCGAAGCTGGTCTGCGCCTTTGTTTTCGCATAAGCAGATTGTTGGTTTTCTTATCTCAAATAATAAATATTAAAGGCATCTGCAGATAGGCATTATTATACATAAAATACATAAGACTTTGTCATGAAAAAATGAAAATAAAATGTTAGTGAATAAAACTTATTCTTTTATACACAGAATATGCCATTATGACGGCCATGAAAAACAATTGTTTTTTGTTATAATAACAACCACATTGTATGAAGACCAAAAGATGATAGCCCTTTAGTTAAGAATGAATTAAGATTATTTTACATGGCCTCAAAGCAATAACCAGCAAGGTAGATGAACAGTCATGTGACTTTCTAAGACTATTTTGGAGACAAAATGATCGATAAATACACAAAGTTACTTCTTTTTTAGAAGATCTTTTATCTTTGGCTATAGAATCTGTACATTTAACAGTATATGTACATAAAAAATTAAACACCGCATGACTGCCTATCTTAATTCTTTGTGTTACACATAACTACAGCACTTCACAAGCTGTGCATGCAATGATGCGAAGCCTAAGTCCACACACATACTCTGCAACCACTTACACTAGCGAATTCCACATTAACCTATAGCAGCATACCAACAGATGGATAGCAAATGAAAATTTGGAAGCAAATATTTTAGAACATGCAAATAAGAACATTAGCTGCCACATGAAAAAATGAGCTGTGATAACGCCACTGGCCTGCAACTCACATAAGCCGCATCATGAGAAAACCAGATTTTTGCATATGCGAAAACAAAAGCGCTGATCAGCTGTTTTACACTTGCGAAATCCCGTTTTCTCAAGAAGTGGCTTACATGATTCCTTGTGACACATTTCAGCCGCCACGGGGGAAAACCAACAATGTGGTTACCGAACAGGTCCGACATAAACCGACCTGTACAAGCACAGAAAAAACTAGTAGCTTGAAATTTCGGATTTAAGTGGAAGAGGAATTGTACTATCTGCATAGGTGAAAACAAAGGCGCCGATCAGCTTCGCAGTTACTGCGAAGATCAGCTTCGCAGTTACTGCGAAGCTGATCGGCGCCTTTGTTTTCGTCTATGCAGATTGTTGGTTTTCCCATGCCGCGGCTCATATGAAAGAAGTAGAACTTTCTAAAATCTACTGCTATACTATAATCTACTGTGCAGTGTCTAAGTACCAGGAAAACTACTGTCATAGTCCCTTCTTAGAAAGCATAATTTTTCTCAAGTTAATCCCACGTTTTAACCTCCGATTACCTTAGTTTAAGTCGATTTAACATTGAATTCCTTAAAGAAAAATCATTAACATATTTTCCACTCATTATCTTTGGAATTATCACTTAAAAAATAATAACCAAAATTCATACAACTTCAGCTTAATGTAGCTGGTTAAAGACTCTTAAAGTCTTAAAGGACTTAGAGATCAACTGAGAATCTATCAAAGATGAAAGGATATTGTCTGTATAGTTGTTTTTATACCAATCTCATTATTAATTCATGCAATTACTCTTTGAGCAACTTTATTATCTCAGAGACACAAATAGAAACTTTGAAACCAGCTCCACTCTAGCGAGTTAGTTCAGGCAAGTCAAGAAAAAGTCATATATAAGTGTGTCCATAAACACTGATTACGGAAAACAAAATTCGAGAACTTTGCCACCCAACCAGAGAATTCAGACTAAACCATTAAGAAGCACATTTTAGGAGTTTATAGCTTGCTATGATGGTGAGGATACTGAGTTTTATTTTTCGATAGCTTAATTTCATCAAATCTCTGCTCTTTTTTCTCTCTTTCCACAGCAGGCTGGTTGGGGCACTATAAGTGATTCTTCACTCTAAGTTCAATATTCAGGTTACAAATTGATGACGTCTAGTTAAATCATTACGAAAACATGCCCATGATTTTTAAAGTTGTAAAAAATGAAAATTTTCAGTAGAAAAATTTTGATATTTTTCTTATTTTTGCTCAAAACATAGACTGTGGGTGCACAAATTCAAATTCAAAATCTATGTACCCAAAATCTATGTTTTACTATGTATAAGTGGGGTTTGAGGGGGTATACTTTACATGGACTTGTTTTCATGATGTGTGGTGCCTATTCAGACTTTAACCAGGTGCTTTAACTAGTCTACATTCTACTAAATCAATTCACAAATAAGACAACTAATGTAGAAATGAATTTTGCAAAATCAGCATATACTTGTGTGGAGGGAATGGGTAGGGAATACAACATATCAAAACTCAACACCAAGAAAACATTACACTTACGTGACTGAGACAAATCTACTCTGTTCTCTCTCGAGCGTGTCCTTCAGTTTCCCGACCTGGACCTGCAGGGCCGAGATGTTGGACTGAAGGTCAAGGTTACTGCTCTTCTCCTGGCTGAGCTGACCAGACAGTGCCCCGCTGCGGGCCCGCTCGGAGTCCAGGCTGGTCCGTAAATCATCCTGCAGGACCTTCTCCTGTTGAATCTTAAACTCCAGCAGTTGGACTGAAAATTAAATGATAAATGTATTAATTTCCAAATTTTTAATCCTCATTGTGTGAAAAGGTTACAGGGTTACTGCAACTTACTGGGCACTTAAGGCTGGACTAGAGGCTAGAGAAAGCAAACTCACCATGATACTAGTGTAACTGCACATTACCCACAGTAGGCTTATGTGTTATGTAAAATTCCGCAAACAGTTTGAGATACAATTTTTTGCTCTTTGATAATGGTTTCATCACGAAAACATGTCCGTGTAATGTATACCCCCTTGAACCCCACTTTTATATAGCAAAACTGGGGTATGCAGGGGTATACCTATTTTTCTTATTTTTGCTCCAAAACATCGATTGTGGGTACTCGTTAGAACCGCCTCGCCGAGGCAGTTCTAACGTGCACCCACAATCTATGTTTTGAGCAAAAAATAAGAAAAATATCTGAATTTTTCTATTGAAAATTTTCATTTTTGACAACTTTAAAAATCTGTACATTGCATGGGCAAGTTTTCATAATGTTAAAAGCATATAAGTTACAATTTTCCAGTTTCCATCTAACCTCTCTATGACAAACATTTACATGATTATTTCTTTTTGTATAAAATTGAATTTGAATTTAAAATAAATGAGACTGAAAGGCAATAGGCAAAAAAATTGTTTAAATGAAAAAGTACAAATGCTCTCTAGCAAAAACCTAAACACCTGTAGTTATAAATGAGCCGCCTCATGAAATAACCAACAATCTGCATAGGCGAAAACAAAGACGCAGATCAGCTTCGCGGTAACCGCGAAGCTGATCAGCGCCTTTGTTTTCGCTACTCGGATAGTACAATTCCTCTTCCACTTATATCCGAAATTTCAAGCTTCTAGCTCTTTTCTGTGCTTGTACAGGCCGGTTTGTGTCGGACCTGTTCGGAAACCACATTGTTGGTTTTCCCACGAGGCGGCTCAAATGTCTAGCCATCACCAGCAATGCCCATACATTTAACAGAAAACACACACAACAGTAAAACAAAAATTAATTGCAACCATTGAATACATCAAAACCCATCAAGACCCATTTGTAGAGACAAATGCACCGCCAAACTATCATCTGGACCCCTCTACATACATCCCTATAAAAATGCCTCACACCATTCTAAAATCTTATAAAACTGAGCAAGATTATTTTCAGTTCACCAAAATAATGATCATAATGACTTCAGTTATCAAAAGTCTTTAAAAAGATGGTGTTAACACATTATTACTGTAAGCGTTCTCAATTTTTAGCGGCAAAGCGACATCTACTGGAACATTTCCACCTGTGATGTCATTGACCACTTTAGCAAATGCGTCGGAAATGCTTCCACAATCCGAGGTCAGGTCATCCTCGGAGATAGAAACCAGTTCTGAAATCTCCGGCTGAATGTGTTCCTTCATTTTCAGTGCAATTATAACCTCTCACATTTCACTTCCCTTTCAATTTATTTAGATCCTTTCTGATTTCAAAAGAAGCAAGTTAAAGATGGAAAGTGCATTTTTGTTCCAAACAATGCATTCAGATCAAATTCTTTATGATTTTGTCCATGATCAGCTGATGATTCTTTAAAAATTGAACCACGAAGAAAGAACTTTCAAAATTTAGTGCTGTGAAATAAATAGTCTCTCACTTATTTCATTTACAGTTTCTCACTTATTTCATTGTATGTTTATCACTTATTTCATTTTGTATGTTTCTCACTTATTTCATTTTAAGCTTCTAACTTATTTCACTTAAAATTTCTCACTTATTTTTTTTTTAATTTCTCACTTATTTTATTCTAAGTTTCTCTCTTATTTCATTTTTTAGTTTCCCACTTATTTTATTTCAGTTTCTCACTTATTTTATTTTCATGCAAAAATTTTCTTGTGGCAATACACTGATAAGGTCTTTCTTCCTATTGCACAGAATGACATGTACACTCTATTTTTGCAAGCTAATCAGTATCTTTGTTGTTTTCATGTCCCAAAACACAGGTTTCATGATCAGAATGCTTATTATCTAATCCTCGGAATTTACAAATTTCAAATAACACAAAAATTGGTATATTATTATAAATCTCTTTAGACATTTGACAAGCAGCATTTGATGTTAATTTTCTATTGAAATGAGCCGCGTCATGCGAAAACCAACATTCTCCATATACAAAAACAAAGACCCAGATCAGCTTTGCAGATACTGCCAAGCTGATCAGCGCTTTTGTTTTCACTACACAGATAGTACATGTCCTCTACTTTCTAAATCTAAAATTTCCAGTCTCTAGCCATCTTCTCTGCTTGTATAGGTCAGTTTGAGTTGAACCTGTTCAGAAACCACATTGTTGGTTTTCTCATGTCATGGCTGAAATGTGCATTGTTCAAGATCATGTCTTGTGTACATGAATTGTTTACCGCATGGTTACATTATCTTCAGACATCTTAAAATCATTGTAAACAATCAACTCAACTGTGCCGTTTTCAACAAAACCTATATTTGGGGCTTCAGACAAGGACATACAGTCTAACCTGTCTTAAGCAAGCGGCCAAGGGAAAATGCAAAATCGCTTGCTTAAGACAGGTGCTTGCTTAATACTGGGTCAAAAAAATCTGTTTCGGCCCGGCCGACTCATCAGATGGCTTGTATTGTTGCATTAGTGGGGAAATGCAAATTTAACCACTAATGTGACAATATGGCTACAATTAGTTTTATTTATTTATTTTTTTTTTTAAATTTATTTATTTTTTTATTCTACTTTGGAAATTTTAATTGGCCTGAAAATGGTGTCACAAACAAACAAATTGGCAATTAGGTTGATTAAAGCACAAGAAGATGGTTGGATGCACCATTGTCCTTACATTATTCGGTGTGAAAATCGGTCCCAATAACGTTTTCTCACCTTTAATAAACATCAAAACAAACACTCATTAAACGCAATTGCAGACACATGTCTAATTGCTCGGTCGCAATCGGGTTTTCTCACCTTTATTTATCACCGAACAAACACTCATTGACACGCAATTGCATACACCTGTCCAATTGCTCAGTTTGTTTCACAATTAAGGCTATCAAAGAAAGATTAAAACTTGTAAACAATCGGCTTTGATGTTGCTGCAATTTCCTTGACCGACTGGTTTCCGAGAGCATATCTGCTTCTAAGCGATCAGGATATTCAAGCGGGGTACCATGAATATTTTCCCTTTTGCGTGTTTGATTTGTCCGTCGAAGAGAAAAAATGGTTCAACGGGTTGCCAATTCGGTGCGACGAGTGACCGATTACGACCGACGCAGTACACAAAACAGAACCGAAATTATGACTGTATTGAAGTGCAATATTTTGGCGAGCAGTCCCAAAAGATGGCTGCTTAAACAAGGAAATCTATCGGTTGGGGATGAAAAATGCCGCACAGTGGCCGCGTTAGAAAGGTGCTTGCTTAATACAGGGTCATTTGCATGCAAAATAGTTCAGGGGGGAAGTCCAACTGGCCGTTGAACGGAGGGGCACGCTTAAAACAGGTGGCCGTAACCACAAGCTAGACTGTATATAATCCGACTGCATAAGCTACAAAAGCTATAGCTAAGAAGGCATAAAAATTGTAAAAATTAACAAAGAAGGAAAGCAGAAAAAAAAATCGAAGTACTGATCAATCTTCATGAATGTGCTCCTAAACTGCAAATTTTTTTGTTTCAGTTTGCAAAATATTTGATTTGTCACGAGGACTCATTTATCATGTCTATGGAAAATAATAAAATCAAAAACATCTTTATTTGAGTCACCGTTTGATAAAACCTTGCTTGCTTTTGAACACATGCAAATGAGTCCCACTCGTGGGAAATCAACAATGTGGCATTTGCCGCAGAGAGGTCCTCCTAGCTGATCAGCTTAGAAAACTTACTTAATCAGCTATCTAATGCCGGGTAAAAAGTTATGACTGATTAGACTTGGTGGCTGTTCATACTGATCTGAGTCACCAATCAATTGGCAAACCAGAGGACCAATGGTCCTGAAAACGCTCACCTGAGACCTGAGATATATACCAATAAACTTGTTTGACTAGAATGGTAATATACAAGTATATAACCCCAGGGCAGGGTCAGAGAAACCTCTGGAGTCAATTTCTTTTTTAAATCATAAAGATTCAGTCCATTTGCCAATTTACTGCAAGTTTTGCCCTAAAATGACATTGTAACAATATTCCCCATTCAAATGCATGGGCAACCTAAGTTGACCTTGCAATAAAAAAGGTCAAGATCATCCCAGGGTCATGATTTATACAACTTTTGTAGAGCTCCATTGCCTGATGCTTCATGCCAAGATTCAAAATCATAGGCCTTCTGGTTCTGGAGAAGAAGATTTTTAAAGGTTTTTACTATTTATAGCCATGGCGGCCATCTTGGTCATGTGACCTTGACCATTTATACAAAATTTCATTCACCCTTCCTAAGAATGCTCCACATAAAGTTTGGCTTTGATTGGCCAAGCGGTTTCGGAGAAGAAGATGTTTGAATATTATGTTCATACACATGTATATAGCCCCAGGGCAGGGGCAGACAACCCTCTGGGCCCAAAACATTTTTATAAACATAAATCTTCTGTCCATTTGCTCATTCCTAGCAAGTTTTTTGCCATTAAATGACATTTTCCTATTTTTTCCCATTCAAATGCTTGGGTGGCCTAAGTTGACCTTGCTGTAAAAAAGGTCAAGGTCATCCCAGGGTCATGATTTATACAAATTTTGTAGAGCTCCATTGCCTGATGCTTCATGCCAAGTTTCAAAATCATAGGCCTTCTGGTTCTGGAGAAGAAGATTTTTAAAGGTTTTTGCTATTTATAGCCATGGCGGCCATCTTGGTCATGTGACCGTGATCATTTATACAAAATTTCATTCACCCTTCCTAAGAATGCTCCACATAAAGTTTGGCTTTGATTGGCCAAGCGGTTTCAGAGAAGAAGATGTTTGAATATTATTGTCATACACATGTAGATAGCCCCGGGGCAGGGGCAGACAACCCTCTGGGCCCAAAATATTTTCATAACCATGAATATTCTGTCCATTTGCTCATTCCTAGCAAGTTTTTTTGCCAATAATTGACATTTTCCTATTTTTTCCCATTAAAATGCATGGGCGACCTAAGTTGACCTTGCCGTAAAAAAGGTCAAGGTCATCCCAGGGTCATGATTTATACAACTTTTGTAGAGCTCCATTGCCTGATGCTTCATGCTAAATTTCAAAATCATAGGCTATCTGGTTCTGGAGAAGAAGATTTTTAAAGGTTTTTGCTATTTATAGCCATGGCGGCCATCTTGGTCATGTGACCATGACCATTTATACAAACTTTCGTTCCCCCTTCCTAAGGATGCTCCACATGAAGTTTGGCTTTGATTGGCCTAGTGGTTTAAGAGAAGAAGATCTTTGAAATTGTGAACGACGGACGACGGACGACGGACGACGACGGACGACGACGGACGCCGGAGCATGGGTATACTATAAGCTCACCTGTGAGCCTTTGGCTCAGGTGAGCTAACAAGTGATATTGTGATATTAATATTATGTTAACTCATACATTAATGTGAGGCATTGATGAGCACACTGGTGGATTTTTAATGAGCTGGTTATTAGATATGCTTAATGAATGTCTCAAACAGATATGAAATACAGGATAACTTTATTAATGGTTTATTGCAATGGCATAATCGATGATAATTGATTTGATCTTTATTTCTACATGCATGTAATATACACACTGCTAACAATTATACCTGTTCATTAGCCAAAAAAAGTTAACCATAAAATTGCAGTATATCTAGCCAAAAAACAAAATGTGCAAAACCTCAACCTCTCCAGATAAACCAACTTTCCCTAAAGTGACCAAGATTATATTGCTAACAGCCTCCCTACCAGTCTGTTTGTCAGCTATCTAGCTCAAGTGCACGTTGTACAGCCCTAATTATCTCCCCTACTTCCTCTCACTCTGTGGCATAACTCCAAAACCTAGTGCTACACAATTTATCGTCCAAATTAAACCCCATTTGCGGTGTAACAGCTCTACAACCTAGTGCAACACAATTATCTCCCCTACTGAGCCTCACTCTGAGTGTGGGTACCAGAAATTTGGTCTCCAGCTTACCTCCAGCCGTCATTAGATCTATCGCCTCAGAGAATGTGTTAGCTTGTTTCCCCTGCACATCTTCATTGAAAAAATTGTTTGGTTAGTTTAAGTTATGGCTTAGTCCCAGTCAACATTTTTTCAGACATATTGGGACAAAGCCATCACTTTCTGCATCACTATTACTGTGGGAAGCTTAGAGAGTCATGCTCAAGGACCCTATGTGGCAGAGGTATGGCCAGGCCGTCTTGCTCAAGAGCCCTGTACTCTATCACTACGCCAGTGCCCTTTCCCTCAGAAAAAAATGTGATTCAGTTAAGCTTAACACCTGTGTCTCAAATAGCATAACCCTATCAAATAAAACTTTGAACATCAAATATGAAATCTACTTTCACACGAAAAGCAAAACCACAAATCCTTAAAAGCAAAAGAAACACCTATAAGGAACAAAATCATTCAAAAATTACAGCTCCATAATTTAAGCTTAAAGGAATGGGATTAAACATTTTTAAATATGCTTTATATGAAAGACTTCATGTAATTAAACAGTTTGCAACATGAAAATCAACCGATTAGTTATGAAAGTTATGAAGATTTAAAATTTTGAATATTTAAATCCAAAACGAGGCTGTAATGGAGTGACGTCATACCCTCACAATCTTAAAAATATGAATATCAGCCTTTTTCATGTATATTGAAGAAATAAAATGAAGACAATACTTTGGTTCATTCAATGAAATGAGTCTGTTCAGTTTTTGAGTGCTTAAACATAGACAGAAACTGTATATTAGATATTTACAGTTTTGGTCATAATTGCTTCCATAAACTGCCATTATAAAATGTACAAATAGCCATATCTACAAAACCGCTTAATCAATTTTCGTAACATTTGTAGCACATTGTTTGCCTAGTCGACTACTTTCTTCTGGAACAAAAGAGAACCCCAATGAGCATATTCCTTAAATGTTTTGTTTTCATAAAACACACACACCTCTTTGCTGCTTTTTTATGTAGAAAACATTGTCCTATCCCTGAAATTTAATGTGTAACTGTGATTACTTTGGTAATTCTTGACAAATTGAGCGAGAGGATCTGTGTACATAAAATATCCAAGCAAGTGTAATTAAGCTGAAAAACTGGTTACATGTTAGTCAACTTCAAATATTATATAAATGGGAGAAAAACCAGCACAGCTACGTCAAGCAATACCTTTATAGTCTGAAGTTGATGATGTCTGATCATCAGTCTGATCAGTTTCATCATCATCATCATCATCATCATCATCATTATCATTATCATTATCATCATCGTCAGAATCTTAAATAAATTGTGTAAAATTGCTGTCATTTCAGTTTTTGTTCTGTTCTATATTACATTATTCCCATATTTTTCCCACAAATAATGTTATTTTATTTGTAATATTATATTCCTAAAGATATTGTCAATGTGTTTGTAATATTCTGCTCAAATACTGTCAGTGTACGATGTTTTTATAATATTCCTAAAGATATTGTCAATGTAATATTCCCAAAAAGATTGTCAGTTTATTTGACATTTCCCCACATATACTGTCAGTGTATTTGTAATATTTCCACAAATACTTTCAGTGTATATTCCCACAAAACATTGTGTATTTGTAATATTCCAAAAAAAGTCACTGTAATATGTGTAAAAATTCAAAAATATTGTCCATGTATTTGTAATATTCCCACAAATATCGTCGATATATTTGTTATATTCCAACTATCAATGAATTTGTAATATTCCTACAAATATTGTCAGTGTATTTGTAATAAGAACATTTGAAATCTTAACTGCATTAGCTAAGGGTATTAACTGGCACAAGGAGATGGAAACATCACAAGCTAAAATTATATGCATAGCTGTCAATATCTGCATCTTTGTTGAGGCTGATAGTCACCTATAAAGTAGATCTATGGTATTATCACAATGATGATACTTCTTTTTAAGTGGTAAGGTCTGGGCAAATAATGCAGACCACTCCCTCAAGAGCTATACATGATCTTATCTAAATTATAAATTGACGCAAAGATAATTTTTAAGTCATTCCAAAAATATAGAATTTATGCTAATTGAACTAACCTTGTCTCTTGAGTTGTCTTTCTTTCTTTGTCCCAGAATCCTCGGTGTTCGCCAGTTTGTCGTTCAGCCGTTCTCTCTCCTCCTGGAAGTGCATACGACTGATGGTGGCGTGAGCACGGAGATCACGGATCTCGGCCAGCATGGACTGACGATCCGCAGCAAATATCTGATCCATGGCAGAGTGATGATGGGCTTCCTGTAACATAAATTGACAATCTTGACTTTTGAGGTGGTGGAGGTGGGGTTACCTGGGATATATAGCCAAAGTAGCTAGCAAGAGAGGCTGAAATATTTGGACCTAGACAATTAAGTTTCTACAATCCAAGCAAAGCATTTTTTTTACTTATTTATTTTAACGTAAAATTGGTCACAGAGCGGAAGTCTCAGATTTAGAAAAATCAACATTTAAAACTGACCTGATTTCTGATTTTCTGTTCCAGCCTCTGAATTTCATCAAGGCTAGCATCAGGATGAGAGAGAACATGTGACCTGAGTTCAGCCAATAAGGAATCTCTTTCTTTAGAGAACACATAGCCAATGGCACGCAGCAACTCAGCCCTCCAATCAGATCCCTCAATACTCTAGAAAAGAACATGTGACCTCAGTAAACCAATGGGGTTTCACCTGGCCAGCAGAGAATCAGTCCTCTAATCAGAGCTCTACTGGCTATAATACTTGAAATGTTAACATTTACTTGATGAATGAATGGAACACAAAACCAAAAAGTCACCTTTGACACGACAAATAAACATTGCAAGTAAGGAGTATAACGACTTTATCCACCAATATTTGGCATGTTTTGTTTATCATAATTTGTTGTTCAAGGTTTTTCTGCCATGATAAGATAGATATACTACTACATAAATGAAGACCAGACACCTTATTCTTTCACAAGAACAAAAAATAAAGTGTACCAGAAGTGATATGGACACTTAACGTTCAGAATGGTCCTTTATGTGTTTTTCTCTGAGTCTTGCATGCTGCTTTTGACACAAAGCAGTTATTTTACATTTATAATGAAGTAACAATCAGCTCTTACAAGTAATTTAAAGCAAAAATGCAGTAATGCCATTTCTACATGAAAAACTTGTATATTTGTAAAGCAAAATATTTTCAATACGCTAAAGGGCAAAGTATTAGATGAAGCAAACCAAAAGCATTACTGATCAAGCACCACAAATGCTAATATTGTTGGTTTGAAATGAGGCTTAAAGCATGTCAAAACTTTGCAGCTGAATTTGTTAGACTTAAAAAGTTCTTTCAAGATGCTGAACGAAAACTGCATGATGTAAAAATCATTTCTTGTGTTCTTTTTAAGTGATAAAATAAGCCACAACCACAACTATTCTTTTGTGACGGGTGCTGACAATACAAAAGTGCTACAATATAAACATGTTACCTTTGGCAAAACTTGAGAGAAAAAAACAAGCACATAAAAAACAGTATACAATCATGACCATACTGCACCAAGTCACTAAAAATCATCAATAAGCTGTTAAACTAAGCCCAGTTATCTCCACCTTTGCTCTTTTGCAACTCAAAGACAGAACAAAACTAACAAAATCACTTCACCAGTCTTATTACAACATCCATCATGCCCGCAGCCAACCAATCAAAACAAGTCATTACTTACTGACAACCAATCATCTTCCTGATCCTCCTCCTCATCATCCTAATATGCCACAAAAAATAGTGCATAATCTCATCGAAAATTTGATATTTAATGCTCAATATCCTATGGCACATATGTAAAACTTCAGTACACTTTAGACACAATCAACTGAAACTTTTGCTATAACCAACCTGACGATGAACTACAAAGGGTTTGCAATAGAAAAATTCAGACTCTTAAATATCAGAATGCATCAATTATTTTCAATAGTATTACTGGGCAATGTACAAAATAGGACTGATGCTTTTATAATCTAAAATGCAGTCAGATCAAATCCTCTACCCGTCTAGTATGCATTACATTAATCAGGACTTCTAACAATGCTGCTCTTTTTCCAAAATCAAACATCATCTACTTGCCTTATCAAGTCCCCTGAGTTTATGTGTCTGTGCAAGCAGGTCCTTCAGCGACTGTATCGTGGAGAGATAACTCTGCCTCTCATTCTCCCAGCCAGCCTTCAGTGAGTCTAGGTCTGCGTCCCTGGGTATGTCCGGGGAGGACAGACTGCGGTTCAGATACTGGAGTTCGGATATAGTTAGGACTTGAACGCCTTCACTGTGGAGCCTTCTCAGTAAAGTCTATAAAGAGTAATACATAAAATTATGAGTTATGTCTATTAGAAGAAATACATATTGTAAGATCACTTTAACTTCAAGCCAGTTTTGAGCAAGTCTAGGTCTGAGTCCCTGGGCATATGCCGGGTGAGGACAGACTGTGGTTCAGGTACTGGAGTTCAGAGATAGTGAGGACTTGTACACCTTCACTGTGTAGCCGTTTCATGTCATATAAATCAATGTAATTCCTTACAACACTGTTCCTGGTCAAGCTTCAGTAGGCAGTTCACCAATACTTAGTGTACATTTTTCCCCATTGACTGATATCAGCTAAGCTTGAAACACTAGAAGAGGAAACCACCTGTAATTTTGATGATATTCCGTCAGTAGAAACTTAAATGCAAAGTTGGCCAAGGAATGGTAAACAATGCAAACCTATTACATGTACTCTCCACTGTCTGATTTGAGTCAAGCATGCTTGTCTAGGTCTATCACTTACAAAATATTTTTTGGCAAAAAACATTACATTACCTGTAACTTTGATGATATTCCATCAGTCGGAGGTTGTAGCTGACCATTTACAACACTGCGATCCTGGCCAACACCGTCTTGTCTTTCTCCTAGCTGTTGTCGATCTAGTCGTTCTGTTGATGACACCTCGCCCTGGAGACGATCGACCAACTCAAGACCTGTCATGTCTAAAAATAGAATATGGGGTTAAATTATATACATGTACCATAAATTTTCTCTGTGACAAACACTAAAAGAGCCGCGACGCGAGAAAACCGGTCTTCGGGGTTTCCGACCAGGTCCGACACAAACCGACCTGTACAAGCTCAAAAAAGAGCTATAAGCTTGAAATTTCGGATTTAAGTAGAAGAGGAATTGTACTATCCGAGTAGCGAAAACAAAGGCGCTGATCAGCTTCGCAGTTACTGCGAAGCTGATCTGCGGCTTTGTATTCGCATAGGCAATAATCCCGTTTTCTCACGATGCGGCTCAAAATAATCCAACAAGCAAAAAGCACCCTTGAATTCTGACATCCAAACTGTTTGCTGAAACAACTACATGTATCATCTAACTAAAATTACAATGTTTATGCTTAGCCTTGAATATTGCTTATTGCTGCACATAATGTAGTTCTAAACTGTTTTGGGCTGAACGTCACAGTCAATCATTTTCAGTCATGTCAGGATATGCAATTGCTTTCTAGGTTTGAACCAGTTTCTGTGGGGTTCAAACCCGGAACCTCTTGATTCGGAGTCTGATGCCTTAACCACTAGGCAACAGTGCTTCCCTCTAAATCCATCTAATTCAATTATCACTATAAACCAATTTCACTCACCAATCTCTGGCCCAGCTCTCATCTTCAGCATCTCAATCTGCTCCTGAGACCTGAGTACCAACTTGTTCATCTCACTCTTGTGTTTCCGCTCCAGTGTGTTCAGCTGCTCTCGCAGTTTCTGATCTAACTCCTTGCCGTGCAGCTTCTTCAGTTGCTCAATTTCGTCTTCGTACTTGATACGCATCTGAGCAAGCTGTGTTTCTGTGTCTTGACTAGTGCGGGTTGAGATGTCTTCGATGTGACGATGATGTTCAGTAGCCAGCTCGTCTTTCAAGTCCATGACCTTCTGTAAAGGGACAGGTCAAGCTTTGTTTTAGCTAGTCGCTTTCTACTAGAGACTGGCTTTTTGAAAACGCTTCATAAAAGATCTATGTTGCATGAAAAGGCAAACACTATAAATTCACATAGACATTGTTGGTGTGTTGGTTGATTTGGGGTTTAATGTCCCACCAAAAGCTAGGGTCATATGGAAAGGAGACCTTGGTTTATAGTCTCGTCCGAGAGACTGGAGAAGCACAGGATTGAACCAACGACCCTTCTTTACAAGGCGAGTGACATAACCACTGTGCCACGGAGGCTTCTACACAGACATTGTTTAGTTCTATTATACACCATATATGGAAATGGTTGCTTTGGCTTGAAACTATCGAATTTACCATGTGCTTTCCTTATCTTGTATAAGCAACTTTAGCTAGAAATGTTGATTTTGTGCACAATCGGTTAATACTGGAATCATTCTTTCTTTTCAACAATGGTATGTAAGAAAGATTATTTCTTACCTGAACAAAGTCTTGAGTGGTCAAGCTTGAAGAGTTTCTGAACAACTCCAGCTCTTCACAGGTCCTCTTCAGCTCTGCCCGCAACTGCGAAACCTCATCAAGGTCAGAAAACTGCTCCAGCCTGCCTCGCCCTCGGCTCAGTGGTTGCCCTGGCACGGTCTCCTGTTGCCTAACAACAGTGGGCTGTGACATCACTTCCTGTACCAAAGCCTGAGCCTCTTCTTCAACTGGACTTCTTTCCCTTTGTTCTCTGTCCAAACCTTCCCCACGCTGAATCTGAATCAACGCTGTCTTGGCAATGAGTAATTCACGTCTTAATTGCTGTAAATGTTTTTCAGCCTCATCAGAAATACCTTCTCTTGCCCCACCCTCTTTATCTGGCTGACCTTGAACTTTGACCTTGGTGTCAGAAGTCCTTGTACCGTCTAGTTCTTGTTTCAGTTTAGTAATTTCACACTGTAAAGCAGTTTCCTGGTGTCTGAGGTGGTCTATCTCCTTCTGTTTCTCTTTCAGGGCTGACTCAAGGTTCTGAAATAAAATGTCTTTTATTTAATCTACATATCTACTGCCAAAAGTATTGAATACCCAGCATCCCTGCAGGCATAGGGGAGGATGGGGAACATGGCCGAGTTCTGACCCTTGCACAGTCCCAGCAGTGCAAGGGATATACTTATGATTTGTATCAAATAGTGGCCCTGTAAACTTTACTGGACATAACTTTACTGGATCAAGTCAAAGTACAGGCCAACCTCATTATAACACTATCTTTGAGGTCAATGGAAACAGACCATGTTATAAGTGAAACCGTGTTCTAATGAGGTTATTTATAATAGACATTTAGCAAAATAATCAATTTGAGAGCCATGGCGTGGTTGCGTTATATTGAAAACCGCACCATATTGAGTTGTGTTATAATGAGGTTGAACTGTACCTCTATTCCTCAGGGTAAGAGCAGGGGGCGAATTCAATACCTTGTTGTTTTGTTTTCCAGGACACCAACTTAATTTTTTTATGTACTTTTGTTTAATGCCTTTTGAGATAGAATAGCTCTTTTATGAACATGCAGCTCTGCACAGTTTTCCCAAGAACAATTGAGCCGCATCATGGGATAACCAGATTTTTGCATATGCGAAAACAAACGCGCAGATCAGCTGTGCAGTAACTGCACAGCTGATAAGCTCCTTTGTTTTTGCTACATAGATAGTACTATCCCTCTTCATCTTAAATCCGAAATTTCAAGCTTCTATCCATCTTCTGTAGCTGCGCAGGCCGATTTGTGTCAGACCTGGTCGGAAACCCCGAAGACAGGTTTTCTCGCGTCAAGCCTCAATTTAGAATTACTGTATTTCCTACCTGTACTTGAGACCTGGTATCCACCCCATCCCCAGCCCCGTCAGGTGTCAACCTGAGCTCTTGGAGCTGGTGTTGTAGCTGGGCAGCGTCCTCTCTCAGTTTGCCGATCTGTCTATCCTTGGTGGCCAAAGCCTGCTGAGCTTCCTGCTTCATTTTCTCCATCTGTCGTTCCTTGTTACCCATCTCCTGTTCTTTGGTCTCTAGGCCTAAGAAAATATTGGAATATGATTAAGGAATTTTTGACAGTGATAGGTAATTATTTGAGCCGCGTCATGAGAAAACCGGTCTTCGGGGTTTCCGACCTGGTCTGACACAAAAAGTCCTGTACAGTCACAGAAGCAGACTAGAGACTTGGAATTGTGGCTATAACTAGAAGAGGAATTGTACTATCCGAGTAGCGAAAACAAAGGCGCTGATCAGCTGTGCATTTACTGCACAGCTGATCTGCACATTTGTTTTCACATAGGCAAAAATCCCGTTTTCTCATGACGCTGCTCATTTCATTTTGTTAACAGCACGCTTGTGGTATGGCCCATCGCTTTTCTCATCAATATGCTCACTGCTCTTAAAGGATCTCAGTTTTATTTTTATTTCCTTATAATTGTTTTTACTCTTTTTTCATATCCTAAGAATCTATTTCAGCAGATTGTATAAAAATAAACGAGTATAACGGCCATCTCAAAATCTTATCCTTTTTACATGTACATGCATTTCAAGTTGAATTTCTACTACAGTAACAAAATGTTTGTGTTTATTTTCAAGCATAATGTATACAGATCTCTTTGGCACTTGCAGAAAAACTTCTAAAATGTCTCAGTTTAGGGAAAAGAGTACATTATACATGGGATATATTTATATGTTCCACCTAACATAAATTTTGTCCTATTTCACTTACTATTCAGTTTCTGTTTCTGTTCCTTAATTGTCTTATCCTTATCAGCCAGGGTCTGCTGTATTTCTAGCTTCAATTTCACGAACTCCTGATCCTTCTGTTCTGTCATCTGTAGCTGTTGTTCGTTCATCTCCACGGCTTCTTTCAGGCTCTGTTTAACTTGTTCCAATTCTGTCTGTCGAGCGGTCAGCTGCTGGCGTAACTTGTCCACCTCCTGGGTGTGAGTTGGGCTTCGTGGGCTTGGGATCTTGGAAACCTGTTGGGATGGGGTGTGTTAGAAATTTGAGCTAAATTCAGACATAAAATGTTATATATAAAAATGTGATTGTCATTTAAGAAGCTCTGAAGTCAATTATAGCACAAAAATGTTCAATATCCATGAATGTCTTCTTTCTCAAGAACACAACACATCTGAGGTAGGACTTGAACCAGCACCTCTTCATCCTAAGCACTAGACTATCACTAGGCCACACTCATAGTATACCCTGTTCACTAGGCCATCAGACTCCCTGCATCCACAGCTCATTTCAACATAAAAACAGAGGACCAATGGTCCTGTAAACGCTCACCTGAGATCTGCTGTATATACCAATAAACATGTTTAAGTATTTTGGAAACTAGCCCCAGTATAGGGGCAGATGAAGCCCTGGGGCATTTTTTTTTTTCAGAATAATTAATATCCCGCCCATTTGCCAATTTCCTACAAGTTTTTCCCTTCAAATGACATTTTAACAGTTTTAACCTTGCCTTAAAATAGGTCAAGGTCACCACAGGGTCATGTTTTATATACATTGTAGTACTTTAGCCATTGATGCTTCATGCCAAGTTTCGTTGAAATTGGTCCACCATATTACCATATATGGGCATGGTGGCCATCTTGGTCATATGACCTGGATTATTTAAGGGTTCGAATTTAGCACGCACACTCGCAAAATGCTAGTTATATTTCAAGAATGCGAGTAGAGAAAATCAGCACTTGAATTTTTCTGCAGGTCGCATTTTCGGGCCGTTTTTCATATGCAAAACGAAGGTAGAATGCCGGAAATGAAGATTGGCGATGTTCTGCGCAATTGAGATGCGCAGTCACACAACCGCTTGTCATTCTCATTTTTTTTTCCAATAACTGTCACACCGCTAGTAAACTTATTTGTATTAGGAGAGGAATGGAATGAAATGACTTGCTATTTAAAGCGTCTTTTTAACTTGGATCTCTTGCACATGTGCTTTCCGGTGCAAGCGAGATGAAACCCAAAGTAGAAAAATAAAATTGAAAATAAACAGTTTACTCGCAGATTTCTGAATGATCGAAAATGGACAAGTTTGTGATAAAGAGTTTATTGCGCAGTAACATATACATGTATGTAGATTTTTTTTAGAATATTAACAAATGGATGAAACACTATTCTTCTTAAAGTTCTAGTCCATTAAATATGCTTTTGATGTTTTACATGGTAAAACAGGTCCGGAGCTTTTCCTCCTGCAAAAAAGCAAGTTGACTTTCAGAGTTTGCAAGTAGGAAAAGTAGGTATTTTTATACTCATTGGTTACCCCATCCTATAGATGCTTCACATAAAATTTGGCTTTGATTGGCCAAATGGTTTTAGAGGAGGAGATATTTGAATATTATGGAAATATACATGTATACTGCCCCTGGGTGGAGTCATATGAGCTCCTGGGGACCTTTTTTTTCAGAATCATTAATGTTCAGTCCTACTGTGCATTTCCTGCAAGACTTTCACTTTAAATGACATTTTAAAAGTTTTCCCCATTCAAATGCATTGGTGACCTATGTTGACCTTGCCATAAAATAGGTCAAGGTCATTACAGGGTCATGATTTATATACAAATTGTAGTCATACTTCATGCCAAGTTTCGTTGAAATTGGTTCACCGATTCTGGAGAAAAAAAATTTTAAAGGTTTTTACCATATATGGGAGTGGCAGCCATCTTGGTCATGTGACCTGGATTATTTATACACTCATTGGTTCCCCCTTCCTATAGATGCTTCATATAAAAATTTGGTTTTGATTGGCCAAGCGGTTTCAGAAGAGAAGATCTTTAAAATTGTGGACGGACGGACGACAGACGGATCATGGCCATCCTATAAGCTCACCTTGTAAGCCTAATGGCTCATTTGAGCTGAAAACAAAAAAAAAATTCTAGTATTTAATTCAGCATCATGTACCTTTTCAGCCTCCTGTAGTTCTCCCTGTAACTGGTGTATCTGATCCTCCCTCTCTGTTACCAAGGAAACAGACTGACGTAACTTCTCTTCCGTCTCCTAGCAAAGAAAAATATATTGTGACTTTTACTTGTTGTTTCAATCTCTTCAAAACTGTTGGCTGGTAATGCCAAACTGAAAGACCGACTAAACTTTTCAAAGACTAGTTGTAGTAATATTGTAGTTAACAATTTGATTTTCATCTACAAGCTGCAAAATTTATCTCTTCTGGTAAGCAGCTTGCTACTATACATAGTACAACTAACATATTCAAGAGTGATTGTAAATTAGTCTGATACAAGTCTGACTGACCCATTCACAGAGATTGTCATTAGTTTGGCTTTGATTTACTGCACTGCACTTTAAAATGAACAAAACCATAGCAATGACTTACCTGCAGTTTCCCACTGGTGATAGAGAGGAGACCTGAAGTTTTCCACAGGTCCTGCTGGACCTCCTTGACCTCTTCCTCTCTAGATGACAACTCCCTGCTGATCTTGGTCAGTTTCCCTTCAGCCTCTGACAGTCTCTCCGCAGTTTCTGATAATTGTTGGGTAGTTTTATCCAGTCTGTCTTGGGTGAGCTTCAGCTGTTCCCAGACATCTGCATCTGGTTGTGAAGCAAATGCCTTCATTTGACCTTCTAAATCTGATACTCCCTTTCTCATTTGTCTTTGGAGGGCATCAACCTTGATTTCTAATTCAATCACTTGTGACTGGTATTTTTGTTTCTCAGCCAATACTTCTTTAGTTTTATCAGCCTGTTTTTTAAATGTTTCAACTTGCTTTTGAAGTGTTTCAACATCTTTTCCCATTTCAAAACCATCTGGAGATTTTGGTTCACCGGTAGGTCTATATTGAGATAATTCCTCATTTAATTGTTTTATTTGTTTATTCAGTTTCTTCTCTATGTCTGATTTTTCATCCAAGTCCCTTTCCAACTGCTGAATAGTTTTCATAATTTCTTTTCTGTCTTTTTCTTTCTTTTCCCTGAATTCTTCCATTTCTTTCAATGTATCTACACTGTCTTTTCTTTCTTTAGCAGCCACATCCCTGGCTTTTTCAAGTTCTAATTCTAATTCCTTAAACTTATTTTCAGTTTCTTCACCCATTCTTTCTTTAACAAGACTAAGTTCTCTCTTAAGATCTTGAATTTCTTGATTTTTGTCTTTCATTTCAGTTTCCAAAGTTTCTTTTATTTCTTCCAATGTCTTTATTTCCTTTTTCTTTTCATTTTCAATTTCAACTCTAAGTAACTCTAATTCATCACTTAAATCTGCAGTTTGTTCTTCCTTTAACTTTTCTAACTGTTCTTTAGCTAAATCAAGAGAAACTTGCAACTGTCGTGCTTCAGAACATTTCTCTTCGTACTGATCTTTGTAAAATGACATACTCCTTTCAAGTTGTCTGGAATCTTTATATTCCCCAAGTTCTGATTGGTCTACATAACTACCTTCTCTACTTCTGTATGTTTCCAGTTCTGACTGAAGTTGTTCAATTTCATCATCCTTTTCTTTCAATTCCATTTCATCCTCATATGCCTTCACTTCTTGCACTGACTGCACTTCCTCTTTAAGATGCTGTACATCTTCATTCAATTTTTCAATCTCACTTTCTTTCCTTTCAATGTCTTTATTCTTAATTTCAATTTCCTCCCTAACTTTTCTGTATTCTTCTTTGATCTCCCCTAATTCACTATGTAATTTCAAAACTTCATCAACCTTAACTTTCAACAGTTGTTCCTCCCCACCTGTACTTATGGCTTCCCCAAGCTGATCAAGTTCTCTCCTCAATATCACTATCTCTTCTTCTTTTCTCTCAATATATTTGTCCTTTTCATCTTCTGTCATAGGGGGAGGGGGTGGAACAATCTGGAGAGCAGCTTCAACTTGTTTCTTCAATGATTTTATCTCCTGATCTTGTTGGAAGATGATTTCTGATTTGTCATCCTCTGACCTTGGTGGTGATGGAGGTTTGATCAGCAGAGCAGCATCAACTTGTCTCCTCATGGTTTCCAACTCAAGTTTCTGCTGTTTAATTATAGCCATCTTTTCGTCTTCTGAAAATGGTGGGGTGGGTGGTCGACCCAGCGAGGCAGCTTCAACCTGTTCCCTCAGTGTCAACATTTCTTCACTATGTTGTTTCACAAGCTCTGTAATTTTCTCCTGTGTGACCGAAGGACTTAGCGATCTACCAAGCAGTGTACCCAAATTATCTTTTAGTTGTACTATCTCTTCCTTCTGCTCTTTAATCAGAGTAAGGCTTTCGCTCTCTGTTGGGGGTGGTGTAGGACTAGGGGGCCGCCCCAGGGCAGATTCCAAACTCTGCTTCAAGTTTTCTATCTCAATTTTC
This sequence comes from Rugalucina vietnamica, assembly GCA_964017185.1. Taxonomy (NCBI): domain Eukaryota; kingdom Metazoa; phylum Mollusca; class Bivalvia; order Lucinida; family Lucinidae; genus Rugalucina; species Rugalucina vietnamica. Next base: position 52,396,057 of record OZ024869.1, read on the forward strand.
TGTTCTTGAATGATAGTTTCTCTTTCTTGTTCGACGGCCTCTAGTGCTGGAGGTTTACCAGACATGGCAGTCTCTAGCTGTTGTTTTAACTGAGTTATCTCCACTTCAGTCATTGTCTCTTTGTCCTTGTACTTCTGTATGTCCTACAATTAATACAAAATACTTAGCTACTGTTTACTGGTATAAATGGCATCTACTTTCGTTAGACTTTTTTTTTGGTTTTGGTTTGGTTTATGGCCTTTTATTCCAAGCCAACAATTTTCAGTCATGTCGAACAGAGCACAGCTTCCTGGGTACTTTTGTATTGCATAATAATGTTACAATTATCACATTTTCTAACTTATTAAAATTAAGTTGACATATAAGCAGATTTTAAAATGGTTATAAAGCCTTCATTGTGATCATTTTGAGAGGTGAATAAGGTATCCTATGAGTGAGCCAGTTAAGACAAATGAAGTATTATCCACACAGTGAATTTGAGTGGTAACCTTCAGAACCTGCTCATAACTCACCGATTCATAAGTTTCCACTTTGTCCGATATTTCAGCTAACTCTTCCAATTTTTCCTCAATCACATTATCTTTCTCTCTCAACTGTTTCTTTAGACGACTGATCTCCACCTCATGCTTTATCTGAAAAAGTGCATGTACTTTATAACAATTTTTGTTTGTTTTGCTTTTTAGCTTAAGTCCCAGTCAAAAATGTCTCGTCACCGCTGTGACTGGTGTGGGTTCGAGCCCCGCTCTGGCCACATGTGAGACAAGCCAAGTTCTGCTTGCGGGTGTGTCAGGTGGTTTTTCTCGGGGTTCTCCCGTTTTCGCCCCACCTACTGATTGGCCCGTCTCATATGAGCTGAAATAATCTTGAAAGGGACGTAAAACTGAATTAAAAAAAAAAAAAAAAAAAAAATGTCTCGGCTATTTCAAGATGGAGCCTCCTATTCCTGGCTGTTAGCCAGTATTATGAAGAGTCAACATGTTTTGTGCAAGAACTCAGTTGATGCCAGTTTCTATCTGGTGCTGACACTCTACTACTCAAATAAGCTCCACATGAACCTTTTGGAGCCTGTGTGTGAGAAAACCAACAATTTGGGTTCCGACCAGGTCAGACACAAACTGGGCTGTACATTCAAAGAAGATGGTTAGAGGCTGGAAATTTTGGATTTAGAAAGTAGATGAATTGTACTATCCGTGTAGCGAAAACAAAGGCGTGATCAGCTTGCGTCTTTGTTTTAGCATATGCAGATTGTTGGTTTTCCCATGGGGCGGCTCAAATATCTTCAAGGATTCCAACAAGGTCTTAAGCCCAGTCTTAACAGCAACTGGGATTTGCTAAAACCAATTTGCAAGCTCAGCTAGAAATATTACACACGCTGACTGACAGAACTATTACTTCCCAGCCAATCCTCGCCTTCGCTACTTAATACGCATAAAAGCATATTTGAGCCGCCTCATGGGAAAACCAACAATGTGGTTTCCGAACAGGTCCGACACAAACCGGCCTGTACAAGCACAGAAAAGAGATAGAAGCTTGAAATTTCGGATTTAAGTAGAAGAGGAATTGTACTATCCGGTTACCGCGAAGCTGATCTGCGTCTTTGTTTTCGCCTATGCAGATTGTTGGTTTTCCCATGAGGCGGCTCATTTGTGTCTATCGCTACTATTTCAGGGTGCATAAAGTCATATATTTGGACAGTTTAAAGTGTTGTTACAAGTTGTAAATTCTATATCAATTCCATGGCTTACAGAAAGCAATGCTAAGCTCCACCTTTAGTTTCTGGCACTGTAAAATAAGGGTTCACATCAGACATCTCAATTCACATCATGTTAGTCGTGACATATATGCCCGTATACCCCACTTTTATATCGTAAAACTGGGATATACATTTTTGTAATTTTTGCTTGAAAACATAGATTGGCAAAGCGATTCTAAGTTGTACCCACAACCTATGTTTTGAGCATCATCATTTTTCAAAGCTGAAAAATGACTTTGTATTGCATAAACATGTTTTCGGTATGGTTCTGAACAGCATGTGAACTTACCACGATGGCATGTTCATCCCCGGCTGTTGGAGATCTGTCCGTTAGTTCTTTTGTCAACTGTTCAATCTCTCTCTCCTTATCCTCAAGCATAACCTGGACTGTGTCAAAATCTTCTTGTAGTTTTGTCTGAAATTTACCCACTTTTGATGAATGGATTTCCCCATCATTATTCATTTTTAGGGGTATCAGGAGTGATTTTAAATTTTCATATAAATTTTTGATGAAAATCCTCTTAGCAAACAGAATAGCCCCAGATGGGACGCCGCATTCTAAAGGACACCAGGCTTAAGCACAAAATATTATGACACAATCTCTTTGTATCCTGTAGCTATTATTGGAGTTAAATACTTTTTTACCATGTCTGCAATGTTATATTGTAGACAAAGTGTATTATTACATACGAAAGTAGGCCCAGAATAATCATTTGGGATCCTGAACTGATCTAAGTTACATCACTCAAGACAGTTGAGCCACTGCATGAGAAAACCAACAATCTGTATATGCAAAAACAAAGCCGCAGATCAGCCGTGCAGTAACTGCACGGCTGATCAGCGCCTTTGTTTTCGCTACATAGATAGTGCAATACCTCTTCTTTTTATATCCAAGATTTCAAGGTCCTAGTCTGCTCCAGAGATTGTACAGGCCGGTTTGTGTCTGACCTGGTCGGAAACCTATATTGTTGGTTTTCTCACGCACAGGCTCAGTTATAACAACATCTGGAGGTGTACACTTTAAGAATTTTATTTTCACTACATACATGTACATGGCATACTCCCTATCGTGTGTTAATCTCTCAATTCAAGTCCTGTGCATTATGCGAAAACAAAGGCGAAGATCAGCTTCGCAGTAACTGCGAAGCTGATCAGCGCCTTTGTTTTCGCTACAAACCCTTTTAACTGGATGGTCAGACAGATTTTCCATTTCAAGCACTTGTAGACTCTCAGTCTGTTCAGTCAGCTTATACAAACAGCTTTCTTTCTCATTTCAGACTTAAGATCTTTCTGTCCTAGGACAGCATTTTAAAGGCCCACCCCAACCCAATTCCTTCCATCCTACAAGTCTCTTTTAAATTTTTCTCTATATATTTCATATTTACCTGAAAGTCGGAGAGATTTTCCATTTCCACCTGTAAACTTTCAGTTTGTTCAGTGAGCTGTAGGATCAACTGTTCTTTCTCATCTATTATCTCTTGTAACAGGCTAGGATCTTCCTGCCTGGAGGTTGATTTTTATTACCCGAAAACCCTCCCCCCCACTTATTTTTTTCAATATGATTCATATTTACCTGAAAGTCGGAGAGATTTTCCATTTCCACTTGTAAACTTTCAGTTTGTTCTGTGAGCTGTAGGATCAACTGTTCTTTCTCATCTATTATCTCTTGGAGAAGGCTTGGATCTTCCTGCCCAGGGACTGGTTTCTAAATTGGAAAAAGAAGTTTAAATCAGAAGTTTCATGGATACGAACAATTTGTAGTTAAGAAGACGCATGGCCTTTCTTACATCTATTTTTTTTTTTTACATCCCTTTCAAGATTATTTCAGCTCATATAAGAATCAGTAGGTGGGGCGAAAATGGGAGAACAGCGAGAAAACCAGAGGACCAATGGTCCTGTAAACGCTCACCTGAGATCTGCTGTATATACGAATGTTATGGAAAATAGTCCCAGTATAGGGGCAGATGAAGCCCTTGGGCCATTTTTTTTTTTCAGAATAATCAATATACTGTCCATATAAGTTTACCCCTTCAAATGACATTTAACATTTTACCCTTTCAAATACATAGGCAACTTATGTTGACCTTGAATAAAAATAGGTCAAGGTCATCACAGGGTCATGACTTATACATACATTGTAGTACTTGAGTCATAGATGCTTCATGCCAAGTTTCTTCGAAATTGGTCCACTGGTTTTGTAGAAGAAGATTTTTTGAAGGGTTTATACCATATATGGGCATGGCGGCCATCTTGGTCATGTGACCTTGATTATTTATATACACATTGATTCCCCCATTCTATAGATGCTTCACATGAAATTTGGCTTTGATTGGCCAAGCGGTTTCAGAGGAGAAGATGTTTGAATATTATGGTAATATACATGTATAATGCCCCGGGGCTGTGGCAAATGAGCCCCTGGAGTCCAATTTTTTTCAGAATCATTAATATTCAGTCCTACTGCCCATTTCCTGCAAGACTTTCACTTTAAATGACATTTTAAAAGTTTTCCCCATTCAAATGCATTGGCGACCTATGTTGACCTTGCTGTAAAATAGGTCAAGGTCATCCAAATGTCATAATTTATAAACACTGTAGTACTTCAGTCCCCGATGCTTCATGCCAAGTTTTGTTGAAATCGGTCCATTGGTTCAGGAGAAGAATTTTAAAGGGTTTTTACCATATATGGGCATGACAGCCATCTTGGTCATGTGACCTGAATTATTTATAAACACATTGGTTCCCCCTTCCCACAGATGCTTCCTATAAAATTGTGCTTTGATTGGCCAAGTGGTTTCAGAGAAGAAGATCTGTGAATATTTTTGTAATATATATGTATATTGCCCCGGGGTGGGGGCAGACCAACCCCTGGGGTCCAAATTTTTTTCAGAATTACCTACCTTCAGTCCATTTGCCCATTTCCTGCAAGATTTGCCTTTCAAATGACATTTTAACAATTTTCCCCATTCAAATGCATGGGCGACCTATGTTGACCTTGCCGTAAAATAGGTCAAGGTCATCCAAAGGTCATAATTTATATGTACATTGTAGTACTTCAGTCCCCGATGCTTCATGCCAAGTTTCGTTGAAATCGGTCCAGTGGTTCCGGAGAAGAAGAATTTTAAAGGGTTTTTACCATATATGGGCATGGCAGCCATCTTGGTCATGTGACCTGGATTATTTATAAACACATTGATTCCCCCTTCCCATAGATGCTTCCTATAAAATTGGGCTTTGATTGGCCAAGTGGTTTCAGAGAAGAAGATCTGTGAATATTTTTGTAATATATATGTATATTGCCCCGGGGTGGGGGCAGACCAACCCCTGGGGTCAAAATTTTTTTCAGAATTACTTACCTTCAGTCCATTTGCCCATTTCCTGCAAGATTTGCCTTTCAAATGACATTTTTACAATTTTCCCCATTCAAATGCATGGGCATCCTATGTTGACCTTGCCGTAAAATAGGTCAAGGTCATCCAAAGGTCATAATTTATAAGCACATTGTAGTACTCTAGACCCCGATGCTTCATGCCAAGTTTCGTTGAAATCGGTCCAGTGGTTCCGGAGAAGAAGAATTTTGAAGGGTTTTTACCATATATGGGCATGGCGGCCATCTTGGTCATGTGACCTGGATTATTTATAAACACATTGGTTCCCCCTTCCCATAGATGCTTCATATAAAATTTGGCTTTGATTGGCCAAGCGGTTTCAGAGAAGAAGATCTTTGAAAATGGTGGACGACGGACAGATCATGGCCATCCTATAAGCTCACCTTGTGAGCCTAATGGCTCAGGTGAGCTAAAAACACCTGGAACACCTGCAAGCAGAACTTGGCTTGTCTCCCATGTGGCCAGAGCGGGGCTCGAACCCACACCAGACACAGCTGTGAGATGATCAAGTGATTAAGAACTAGAAAAAGTGCCTTGAGAGGCACGTATACCCCCGGCTGGTAACTCTATACTCCGACCCTACGTTACCGCGGATGCTACGTTACCGACGTATTTGCATATCTCTAGATTTCTAGCGTGCTTCGGGCTCTAGCTTTTTTTTACATTCGAGATCCTACGACGCCAATGTAAACCCCGAGTTTGAGGCACATTTTGGTAGATATGTCTAGAAAACTGGTAATTAAAATGATATTTTTGTCAAAGCCATATGAAAACAAAGATTTTACCCACAATCAAGACCCCCTCTACCACTAAACTGCCTCTATTATTCTTAAAATAGATGTTTGTATTCTAATTTTATACCGGGAATGTCGGCAAGGTCTGTCACAATACGAATGCATCATCGGTCACATGATCGCCTTATTTGGAAGTATCCGCAAACGATTCGGAAATGTCCGTAAGTTTTACGGCAAACCCGCAAAAGTATAGATGAGTTCATCTTATAGTAAGAATAGAATAGAACAGAACAAATATTGCGCATGCATGTATTTAGACCGCGATTTCGCGGTATTTTTTTAATCAGAAATCTAGACAAACATTTATTTTCTGTGTAAACAACATAATTTATCATATTTTGATTTGCTTTTAGTTAAAATATAGCAATGAATTCAGTAGCCCTTTGTGCATTGCTAGGTGTTAATTAGTGAAAAAAGCTAACATCTATGAAAACTGCAAACACGAAAATGTTTATGTTGCCAAAATCTTTAAAATAATTTCAAAGATGTTGTTGACCTTGAATGTTGTTTGCGAATATCTGCTCTTGTAATCAATAACTTTCCGACATCGAAAGGACTTCTCAAACTGAAAAGTTTTCCATTAAGATGAACTCCGCGGTAATATAGGAAACAAAAATTGGGCGACCTTGAATGATATGACGGCAATAAGAATGAAATTGCAAAACAAAAACAAATGAAAATTTTATTTTTTCTTTTTAGAAAAACGTAGGAGGTAATGATAAAAAACGAACAGGGTGTAAACAAAAGATAGATTATCTTGAGTATTTTTAGTGAGACATTGAATCGCTAGTGCCGCGGTAAGCCAGTAAACCAGTATACCCAACACCCTAAACTGTCATGGAAGTGGAGTAAAGTACAAAGTTAAACGACATGTGGATTAGCTAGCTTGTTTGATACTTAAAAGATACATGTACTTGAATGTTACACACCAAAGTTGCAGTGTCGATGAAAGGGTACGAAGTACCTACATGTAAATCTGTTATTTGAGCTGTGTCACGAGAAAACCTGATTTTTGCCTAAGCCAAAACAAAGGCGCAAATCAGCTTCGCAGTAGCTGCGAAGCTGATCAGCGCCTTTGTTTTCGCTATACGGATAGTACTATTCCTCTACTTTCTAAATCCAAAATTTCAAGCTTCTAGCCATCTTCTGTAGCTGTACAGGTCAGTTTGTGTCGGACCTACTTGGAATCCCGCAGACCGGTTTTCTCTTGTCGCATCTCATTTGCTATTTTGTAGAAAACACCAACCTTGCTCTCCACCTCTTCCTTCAAGGAGGCTATTTCCTCCTCCTTTGTGAGGAGAGTAGCCTTCAAGGACTGTAACTCTGCCTCAAGATTGGCCACCTGCTGGAGTCTAGCTGCCTCAGATTCTTCCATTTCTTGTAGAATACTGGCCTAGAAGATCAAAAATATTTAATTTAGTTATCAATTTTCATTAAAGGCTATTTCCTCCTCCTTTGTAGGAAGAGTAGCCTTCTGCCTCAAGATTGGCCACCTGCTGGAGTCTGGCAGCCTCAGATTCTTCCATTTCTTGTAGAATACTGGCCTAAACTTGGGAAAATATGGCAATTAGCAATTAACAATTTTTTTGTTTTTTCAAATCAAGTATACAATTTAATACAAAAATCATGAAGCTTCATAAAATGCTGCCATACTGGCAAGCTAACTACAACATGTAAAGAAATTGATCTTTGGTTTCCATGTTTTTTACCTTGTGAGTACCTGGGCATTAGAGAACCTGCTTGAAGTTGCAAGGTAAGCATCCAGCTATCACCATTCTTGCTTTTTCTGCATGGAAAGGATGATCACGCTACTAACTGAATTAGAAATTTCAAGCCTAAAACTATTTTCTTTGGCTGTAAAGCCAGTTTAATGTTGGACCTAATGAGTAACTGAAGTGGTTCATATTTTTCTCATGTAGTGGTTTATATTTTTAATAATAAATTTCTGTACATTTTTACCTTCTCAGTAAATGAAGCCCTGACATTCATAATACTAGAGTCTGGTGTAATTGAATGATCAGTAAAGGCCTGAGACACCTTGACGGATTGTAGGTCTTCAAATTCCTTGTCTTTCTGTTTGAGTTCTTCCCGCAGTGATTCCAGCTCATCATACTGTGAAACAGAAGGTACTAACAGATCAGAACTAGGTATTAATGTCTGCAAAACAACTTTATGATTGGTTAACAATGATGCAAGGACATATCAGAAGAGAGCAAGCAAGCCAATGGAAACATGGGTTGATGTGTTGCTAGGCAACAGAATGAGGCTAGGAATGGATACTGCTGATCATGGGAATCCTACAGAGTGGAGACTAGAGTCTAGTGTTCAACCAAAGCCAAAAACATCCAAAAACTGAGAAAATGTCATTCCAAACTAACCATATGTTCAACTCCTTTGTCAGATTTCAACTCTTGTAGCTCGGTGGTAAGCCTCGTGACTTGTTCAGATAGGTGGTCAATTTCTTGGTTTTTCTCCTCAAGAAGGTTTTGAGAGAGCCCTGAGATGTCGGTCACACTGGATGTCTGACTAGCTAGTTGCACTCTTTCCTGTAACAAACATATAATTTTCTAATCATCCAGGTATGGTCATGCTAAATTAGGACATGAAGAGCTTATGAATGTTTTGAAACTACTATGGTCAATTCCATCATACCTACAAGACAATGTTGTAACTATATTTGTGTCTTTTTATGATGTTAGAATTTTCACATTAGCAAAATAATACAATAGTCGGAATCATTTTTTTTTTTTTTTTACTTTTCTGTGTTTTGATATCGATCTCATCTTCAAACCTTACACATCAAACTCACCCTAAGCTGTTTATTCTCTACCTTTAGGGCCTGTAGCTGAGTGTCCGCCTCTACGACCTTGTAATCTTCTCTAAGTTCTACACTGATCTGGCTGCGGGAGAGCTGTTGTATCTGCTGTTCTCGATTCTCTACTTGTTCTCCCAAGGACTCCACTTGTAACTTCAACTCAGAGATCTGGAACCAATCATACAAATTCTATGAACTACATGTACATGTAAAAATGCACTCATGTAGAATTGATATAGTTGGCAAACATGTTAGTCCAAAACTTGGCATTTTTTTCAAACAGAAAAAAGCCTTGTTTCATGTTGCAAATAGATGAGCCACATTGTGAGAAACCGGAGTTTTGCCTAGGCGAAAACAAAGGCGCAGATCAGCTTCGTAGTAACTGCGAAGCTGATCAGCGCCTTAGTTTTCGCTACATAAATAGTACAATTCCTCTTCTTTCTAAATCCAGAATTTCCAGTCTCTAGTCATCTTCTGTGCTTGTACAGCTCAGTTTGTGTAAGACCTGGTCAGAAACTCCAAAGACCGGTATTCACGCATCGCGGCTCATATTTAAACAAAAGAGGATTCTATTATTTTGGTAGGGAAATCTAAAATTTAGGATATCTTTTCAGAGTAATTACAACAAATCTTATGGAAAACAAAAACTTTGGCAAAAAAAAAAACACAGCACCTGTTTATCTTTCTCTTCTGATTTCTCCCGTTCTGTTTGTAGCCTCTTTGTGGCCTCTGATGGGTCGCTGAAGTCTGCCCTATGCCGCATCTCGTCTAGCTGATTACGGAGGCCTGAGATCTGCTTCAACAGATCATTCACTTGCACTTGTAGGGCATGCTTTTCTCTCACAATATCCTGTGGTATAACATCATGCAAACATGTCCATGCAATTGATACCCCCTATACCCCACTTTTATATAGTAAAACTGGGATCTACAGGAGTAAACATTTTTTCTTATTTTTGATCCAAAACATAGATTGTGGGTACTTGTTAGAACCGCCTCATCGAGGCGGTTCTAACATGTACCCACAATCAATGTTTTGAGCAAGTATATGAAAAATATCGAAATTTTTCCACTGAAAATTTTCGATTTTTCCAGCTTCAGAACATTCTTTATATTGCATAGGCTTCTTTTCATAATGAATAGGTGCAATGTCATGTACATGACAGTGTTGTAATTAATAGTGATTGAAATATCAGACCTAGAGCGTATGAGCTCAGTTGCCGCAGGCTAATACCTACATGCTAGTTTGGAGAAAAGAAAAGAATTTTGTAAATGCAGAATAAATACTCCTTTGCGAAAAATTAACTGGAGTTCGGATACAATAGTACCTAGACTGCAAAATTCTCAATGTAATTTTATAGCAAAGATTTTCATTTTTGTTTCTTGATCAACTCAAAACAGTAGAGTCCTTTATCTAAAATCATCATAAAAAAACAATCACCACTTTTCAGCCATTCCTACCTCCTTGGTTTTATCTGCAGCCAGTCTTAGCTCATCTTCTACAGAGATCTGGGTCCCAACCCTGTCCGTCTTCTGGCCATTCAGTGACCCCAGGTACTCTAGGGACTCAGACTTCTTGTCCCCTTCCAGGTCTGACCGCGACCCTTCTGACCCCTCGTCATCAGGGTACGGTCGTCGTGACAACTCTCGCTCAAGATCCTCTAGTTTCTGTCATGAAATAAATGCACAAGAAGTAGGTAACATTCATTTTTACGAAGATATATAAAGAAACCCATTAAGAGATAAAAATCCATCTTGCATAGAATGAAATGATTAAGAAAAAAGAAACCTTTCAAACAAGAAATGCGTAAGATAAAACTCATTTTATATGAGCCGCCTCATGGGAAAACCAACAATCTGCATAGGCGAAAACAAAGACGCAGATCAGCGCCTTTGTTTTCGCTACTCAGATAGTACAATTCCTCTTCTTCTTAAATCCGAAATTTCAAGCTTCTAGCCTGCTTCTGTACTTGTACAGGCCGGTTTGTATCAGACCTGTTCGGAAACCACATTGTTGGTTTTCCCACGAGGCGGCTCACTTATTTTTCCAACAGGTTTAAAGAATTGGCCAAGCTTTTGACTCAAATGCCACCAAAAGATCCAAAACCTGTTCACAGTTACATGTATATAGAATCAGGTAGAACCTGATCAAAGGAATACAGATCAGAGCCTACACTCCATACCTATTCCTTTTAGTCTTTAAACTTTAGAAAATAATACAGTACCTGTTTATTAGTTTCAGATTCCTGTGTTTTCTCCTGTATTTCTGTCTCTAGTTGCTGTATGATGGCTTTCAGTTCGGTGATACTGAGATCCTTGTCTCTGACCTCGGTCTGGTACTTGTCGGCAGTGAGCTGGGCCTCCTTCAGCAAGTCAATTCTGTTCTGAAGCTGTTCTTGTAAGTCATCAACCTTAAAATCAAACTGCAAATTAAATATCACACAAACAGTAACCTTCCATCGTGTCTGATCTGGAGCCTCACTTTTTTCTTTGAATCATTAAAAGTATGTTTAGTCAAGCAATGTTTGTTGTTCACCACATACTTACATGTAACTTTTTTGTGTCATGAATATTTTGTAAATTGTAGGCTAAAGAGAGAAGAAAACCTGATTCATTGCACAGAATGTCATATCCATTATGAAAACTTGCCCATGCAATAAACAGAGATTTTTCGAGCTTTAAAAATTGAAAATTTTTAGCTGAAAAATTTTGATATTTTTCTTATTTTTGCTCAAAACATAGATTGTGCAAAAATAAGAAAAATGGGTATACCCCTGCAAACCCCAGGTTTACTATATAAAAGTGGGGTTTACGGGGGGTATTCATTGCACGGACATGTTTTCCTGATGCAGTATCAGCTCTTACCTCAGTCTGAAAGCTTTTATCTGAGCCGTTCTGTTTTCCGATATCTTGTACGTTTTTCTTCTACTACTTTTATTTCTGGTAGTCCCTTCATATTAGTCTATCATATAAGTGTATCATTAGTGCATCATGAAAATATACATCTTGTATCCACAAGAGAAAGCAAAGTATAAGCTCTTACCTCAGTCTGCAGGCGTTTATCGGAGCCGTTCTGTTTCTCAATATCTTGTACAATTTTCTTCCATTTATCAATCTCCTTCTGGTAATCTTCATGTTCTTGTTCTCTCTCATTGGCTTGTTCCTGGTATATTATTATTAGAATTAACCCATTAGTGATGAAAAGTCCATTTGAGCATTGTTATCATTTGGACAGTCTACTTTCATTTAAAAGTTACCCAGGAGTGATTTTCAAATTTTATTCAATTTTTTTATGAAATTCCTCTGAGCAAACAAAATAGCCCCAGATGGGACGCCGCATTCTGCGGCGTCATATTTGGGGCTATGCTGTTTGCCTAAAAAGGACGCAAGGCTTATCCGAGTTAATAATGAACATCTGGTATGGACAGACAATTTGTTCCCACAGTCACTGTTTGGCAACAGGAGACTCTGCCGAATGATATATAAGAGCTGTCGCAGGACAGCGTAGCTCGCCTGACTTGTGCTTTGCCACTAAACTTATCAAAATCTATGACCCATGACCTTGACCTCAAGGTCGCTCAGGTGGGTTGTGATGGTACAGCATGAAATTTCAGACCAATATCCACAAACATGCAAAGTTTCAACTTGATCCATCAACATAGAGATATATAGACTTCAAAAATCTTTAACCCAAAACTTTAAACAAAAAATTTGTAAGGCCATGACCTTGACCTCAAGTTCACTCAGGGTGGGTCATAATGGTACAGCATAAAACTTCAGACCAATATCTACCAACATGTAAAGTATCAACTTGATCCATCTACAAGAGATATAGACTTCTAAAAACTTTAACCGAAAACTTTAACAAATTCTAAGTCTGTGACCTTGACCTCAAGGTCACCCAGGGTGGGTCATGACGGTACTGCATAAAACTTCAGACCAATATCTACCAACATGCAAAGTATCAACTTGATCCATCAACATGTTCAAGAGATATAGACTTCTAAAAACTTTAATGAAAAAGTCACTAGAGCACGAAATATAGGTCAAGGTCACTAGATCAAAGTGGGTGCAAAGTCGGGACATCGAGGAGAAGCCATATGCAAGGTTTGATGGTTGTAGGCTTTGTAGTTGAAGAGATATTAAGGGTTGGCTTAAAAAATGACAAAGTCCCTGGAGCATGAAATATAGGTCAAGGTCAGTAGGTCAATGTGGGTGCCGAGTCGGGACATCGAGGAGAAGCCATATGCAAGGTTTGATGGATGTAGGCTTTATAGTTGATGAGATATTAAGGGTTGGCTTCAAAAATGACAAAGTCACTAGAGCACGAAATATAGGTCAAGGTCACTAGGCGAATGTGGGTGCCGAGTCGGGACATCGAGGAGAAGTCATATGCAAGGTTTGATGGTTGTAGGCTTTATAGTTGATGAGATATTAAGAGTTGGCTTCAAAAATGACAAAGTCACTAGAGCACGAAATATAGGTCAAGGTCACTAGGTGAATGTGGGTGCAAAGTCGGGACATCGAGGATAAGCCATATGCAAGGTTTGATGGTTGTAGGCTTTATAGTTGATGAGATATTAAGAGTTGGCTTCAAAAATGACAAAGTCACTGGAGCATGAAATATAGGTCAAGGTTAGTAGGTCAATGTGGGTGCCGAGTCGGGACATCGAGGAGAAGCCTTATGTAAGGTGTGACAGTTCTAGGCTTTACAGTTGATGAGAAACTAACACAGCATCTGAGCATTGTACAAAGGTGTTCTAGATATTGCCCCTAGCCCCGCCCCCAGGCATGACCCCACGGGTCCCTTCACACTAAAAGCAGTATGCATTATGTATGTTTTTTTCTGAAAACCTGTGTGTGCACTTACTAAAGTATGTATGCTAAAAAGAATATAGTGCTCTATAACCTATACCAAAATTTCACTTTATACATAACTCACCTCAATAAATTGCTTCTTAGCTTTCAGCTGCTTCTCTAGTGCATCCACCTGCATACGCAGATCAGCCACTTCCTGTTTCTTGTCGTCCAGAAGCTTGAAATAATGTCCCTCCATGTCCTCCCCCGAGGTCTCGAGGTCGCGGACCCGGGACTCATAGCGATCCTGGACCTGCTTGATGTGGTGCTCCTTCTCGCGGTTCTCGGAGTGGAGACGGGTGACCTCTAACATCAGGGCTGGATGAATAAGAGGAAAAATATTGGTTAGGATAGCTTAATGGGCTAAGAAAAGTTTTGTGGATCACTATCATAGACAAAATACAGGAAAATCATCAAATAATTTATACATAAAACACATAGTGCAAATTTTAGATTCTACATGTTACTTGATGCATGTACAGCTAATACAGATTGTTTCAGAAGATGAGCCTGTGCAATGCTACACTAACAGTCTTGAATTACCTTTTACTTTTTTATATCCCTGCACTGAATTCATCTTAATACATGTACAAGCTTATTTCATTTTTGTACAATTTATTGCTTGACCCCATTAAAACAAAAGTAACAGGTACCCAAATCAAGTTTACTATAACTAGGTTGAGTCTTTTTATTCTAAATGAAAATGGCATGTTGAAGCAAAACAAGTAAACATTTTTATATACCTAAAAGAATTACGATCAATGAAGTATCAAAATTCTATTGTTTCTCTAGTAAACCTATCCAATTTCCCTCACTAAAAGGTGAAACACAAAAACAAAAGCACACCACCCATTTTATCTATTTACACAAACAATGGTAAACAAAAGGGTTCAAACGGGTAGGGGTTGGTCTATGTGAATAAAAAAATGAAAATTCAGTAAAAAATATTAATGACAAATCTGTGACAAAATGAAGCCTATTACATGTATCTGGAGGCATTAGCATACAAAGCATTGCATAATTCTTGTTACGCAAATACAAGCAAGCATACATTGAGCTAGTTACCTTTCATCATGCATGCCTAAACTTTTCAAATGTATCACACTCATATCAATATAATCATAAGAGCTACATCATGAGTAACCTTGTGGTGGAGAAAGAGGCAAACTGATCAGCAAAACAAGTGGTCACTGGTCTGAGAGTCTTTGTACATTTGAATAGGTTTCTAAATTCCACATTTTAAACCACACAAGAAATTGGGTTTCCTCATGATGAGGCTTATATATGAGCCGCCTCGTGGGAAAACCAACAATGTGGTTTCCGAACAGGTCTGACACAAACCGGCCTGTACAGCTACAGAAGCATGCTAGAAGCTTGAACTTTTCGAGTTAAGTAGAGGAGGAATTGTACTATCCGAGTAGCGAAAACAAAGGCGCTGATCAGCTTCGCGGTTACCGCGAAGCTGATCTGCGTCTTTGTTTTCGCCTATGCAGATTGTTGGTTTTCCCATGCGGCGGCTCATATATCTGTAAACAGAGGTTCATTCTCAATTTGTTCTCAGTTCATGCACTATTTTTAATCAATCTCAATCAATTGCATGCTCTCTTCTTATTTCTGTATTATATGATCCTGTGCATGAGAATCCTGTGCATGAGAAAATCAACAATTTGGGTTCCTACCAGGTCCAACACAAACCAGCCTGTACAGTCACAGAAGCAGGCTAGAAGCTTGAAATTTCGGATTTAAGAACAAGAGGGATTGTACTATCCGTGTAGTGAAAACAAAGGCGCTGATCAGCTTCGCGGTTACCGCGAAGCTGATCTGTGTCTTTGTTTTCACCTATGCAAATCGTTGGTTTTCTCATGCAAAGGCTCATAAGGGATCCATGCTGCATATTGGTTCATAGGTTATCATAGATTATGGCAAAAGATCATCATCATTCCATATTCCATCACATGCAGTATTTTTCTGACAAAGAGCAGATGAGGTTACAGTCTGGTGATTTTGTGCTGTAAAGACCAATGTTTTTGGTGCTATAAAGGCTCATAAAGGTCAATGGATTTGGTGCCATGAAGGCTTATGTTTTGGTGCCATGAAGGCCAATGTTTTTGGTGCCATGAAGGCCAATGTTTTTGGTGCCATGAAGGCCAATGTTTGGGTACCATGAAGGCCAATGTTTTTGGTGCCATGAAGACCAATGTTTTGGTGCCATGAGAGCCAATGGATTTGGTGCCATGGAGGTCAATGTCTTTGGTGCCATGAAGGCCAATGTCTTTGGTGCCATGAAGACCAATGGATTTGGTGCCATGAAGGTCATAGATTTGGTGCCATGAAGGCCAATGTTTTTTGTGCCATGAAGGCCAATGGATCTGGTGCCATGAAGGCTAATGTTTTGGTGCCATGAAGGCCAATAGATTTGGTGCCATGAAGGCCAATATTTTGGTGCCATGAAGGCCAATGTTTTGGTGCCATGAAGGTCAATGTCTTTGGTGCCATGAATGCCAATGTTTTTGGTGCCATGAAGGCCAATGGATTTGGTGCCATGAAGGCCAATGATTTTGGTGCCACAATGGCCAATGTCTTGGTGCTATGAAGGTCAATGTTTTGGTGCAATGAAGGCCAATGTTTTGGTGCCATGAAGGCCAATGTTTTTGGTGCCATGAAGGCCAATGGATTTGGTGCAATGAAGGCCAATGTTTTTGGTGCCATGAAGGCCAATGTTTTTGGTGCTTATACAGTCCAATGTTTTTGGTGTCATGAAGGCAAATGTTTTTGGTGCCATGAAGGCCAATGTTCACCTTATATGCTCCTTTTCAATACAGGAAGTAATACGTGTAAATTTCTAATCAGGAGCCAGTTGTTCAAAATTATGAAAGTGAATGCTTGGTGTAAATTTCGAAATATTAATATTATAAAACGTTTGCTTAAAAACATAGTCACTGAGTCTTGTGAAGAGTGACTTTGCAAATACATGTACTTGAAAAAGTCTTCTTCTGGAAAACCTCATTAGACAAACCGTTCTTTGAACAACTGACCCTGTATGCTTTCATAATATATCCACAAGTCTATCAAAATGCACTGATTATGCTGGAAAAAGAAGTTCTGAGAGTATGAATATAACTTCCGTTCTATTTATAGACCAACCTTTATCACTGGATGGTTCTACTCCACTATCTGAGGCCCCGGTAGCTGCATAGGTAAAGTTACATGCATTATAATCAAGATTTGAATTAATATGAAATATTTTTTGTATCAAAATGCTCGGTTCATTCATGATGCAAAATGCACGGCATTCAAAATGCAACATTTCTGTATTGTGCTAATTTGGCTAGGGCTTCATTAGCAGGCATTGCTTTGTATGGAATTTTCTTCTCTCCATCAAATTTATATATTCATTTTAATGTCTTGATTGATATAAAACGTCTCTGAGAATTACACAAACATTTGACATTGTAAAAGGGAAAAATTACTAAAATCTGGGTTAGTTAGAGCACCAAATACCCCATAATAGCTTAGTTACAAAAGGCACAAAGCTGCAACTGAGGGCATCTTTTTGTTGTTGTTTTTTTTTTTTCATTTACTAGTACTTTTCTAAAACTGATGAAGAACACTGAGTCCTGTTACCGTTTTTTCACAAATGAGCCGCCTCATGAGAAAACCAACAATCTGCATATGCAAAACCAAACCCGCAGAACAGCTTCACAGTAACTGTGAAGCTGATCATCGCCTTTGTTTTTGCTACATGGGTAGTACAATTCCTGTACTTTCTAAATCCAAAATTTCCAGCCTCTAGCCATCTTCTGTGCTTGTACAGCTCTGTTTGTGTCTGACCTATTCGGACAGCACATTGCTGATTTTCTCATGACATGGCTCAAATGTTTTCTCAAATGCAGCTCTGAGCGGAATAGAATACTCAATCACAGATAGAAACTTATAACTTAACAGATAAATAACTTTGCAACATAAAAAGCTGAGTTTCAACAACAAAGGCAAAGGAAAAATGTTCCATACCTTTTATATGTATATATCGCAAGGTAAAACGTTTGTATATAAAATGGTGAAATATTTTTATTTTTTTATTTGTTTTTGGAGTGGGAGGGGGACGCTGAAACTCAGCTCTTTTTGAAATTGTGCTGTACTTCATGGTCACGCCTACTGCTCCAATTTGAACCCCAGAAAAAAATAGTGTACACATCCTTACCCAGTTTTTCAGCAAAGAGAAAAGATTGGTCAGATGACCAAATTTATGATGTTTTGCAGGCTATATTCTGTCATAATAATTAATGTTTTACTTACGAAAAGTAAAGCACAATTTCGATGTTTTCATGAAACCTTAATATGCATGAGACACAATACATGTATGTCTATGATGAACAGAAAGTATATATCATAGCAGAGAGATACAGATCTCAAGACCTGGTCCTGAGGTTATAAAACTTTTTTTCATTCTCAGCTCAGCTGAGACTAAAATTTATCATGCTCATAAATGTTAAAATGCCAACAATTGTTGGCATTTTAACATTTATTAGCAGGATAAATTACAGGCTTTAGCATTCTAAACCTTCACTTTAAATATAATTGGGATATTTTGGGATTTATAAGCAGTTTAAATTTTATGCTCAGCTGAGTTGAGCATGAAAAAAGTTTTATAACCTCGGGGCCGGATCTGGTAGAGATGTATCAGTATCTTTAGTATGCATTACGGTAAATAAAAAAGCAAATTACTTGCACTGAAGAAAATTTTTCAATTGTGGAATTTTGTATGACTCTTTATGAGCATTGTTACATATTTACAATTAATAAGGTTTCATGCAGTGATCCTACATTTCCTGACAAAGAGGCATATGAGCCTCGATGCAAGAAAACCGGCCTTTGGAGTTTCCAACCAGGTCTGACACAAAACGGTCTGTACAGTCTCAGGAATAGGCTAGAAGCTTGAAATTTTGTATACAATAAGGGATTGTACTATTTGCATAGCGAAAACAAAGGAGGCACTGATCAGCTTCACGCCTTTGTTTTCGCACAGGCAAAAATTCCCGTTTTCGTTTTTCTCTGACACGGCTCATATGCAAGCAGCACAGCTCGAATTCAGATAGTCTGATCTTTGAATATGTATTTCAATCTGCAACATTTTAAAGCAATGTGTTGTAAGCTTTCTTAGAATTTTAGAGTGTCAGAAAATGTAGGAAAATATTGTTTAGCAAGACTTAACAAGAACTGTAAGAATGATCATTAAACATTTTTCAAGCCACAAGCATACTGTTATAAAATGAGCTGTGTCATGAGAAAACCAACAATGTGGTTTGCGAACAGGTCTGACAAGAACCAGTCTGTGCAGTCAAAGAAGATGGCTAGAAACTTGAAATTTTGGATTTAGAAAGGAGGGGAATTGTACTATCCGTGTAGCGAAAACAAAGGCGCTGATCAGCTTTGCAGTTACTGCAAAGCTGATCTGTGCCTTTGTTTTCCCTTGAGCAAAATGTTGTGTTTTCTCATGATGTGGCTCAAACATTACAATTACTTTTTGACAGGGTAGTTCAGAAATCTGTGTTATGCAGACACCTTTATCTTTAAAGTCAAATGATTCAACATATACATGTGACTTGAAAAGGTAAAGAAAAACAGAAGTAATTTTTAACCGAGTTAACTAACATGAACAGGGAACTGAACATTCATCTAGTTTTTCATAAACGACTTTACACAACATATTGCATACAGACTTTACACAAGATATTGTATATATCATCAATCAGCATAAATTTTGGAAGAAACAATGTTTTCTTTTGAAATATTGTCCCCATTTCAGATGACAATATTCTCTCAATTAAATGCATTCAGTTTTCTGTTCTCTTTTTAAACTTGAACTATAGCAAATGGGCCAGAAAAAAATCAACAGTTCATCAAGTAAAGACAATATGGGTATCATCAAACCAAATCATCAAGCTGTCAAACCAAAATAAGAAATTATTTTCTTGATAAACCAAAAACACATACCATAATGACCAACCTTAGCTTATGAAAACTTTTGATTAGCGTTTTCATGAAATAAAACATTCAGTTGTAAGCATTTTTTCTGGCCCAAATATTAACGTGTAAACTAGATTATGAACATTGTTATGTTGAATATAATCTTTAAATATGTAACATAATGCATAAACATAATGCATCAAACATAAATGAGCCGCCCCATGGGAAAACCAACAATCTGCATAGGCGAAAACAAAGACGCAGATCAGCTTCGCGGTAACCGCGAAGCTGATCAGCGCCTTTGTTTTCGCTACTCGAATAGTACAATTCCTCTTCTACTTAAATCTGAAATTTCAAGCTTCTAGCCATCTTCTGTGACTGTACAGGTCGGTTTGTGTCGGACCTGGTCGGAAACCACATTGTTGGTTTTTCCACGAGGCGGCTCATATAAAAGTCCCATATATGAACCCACTTTTATTGCAGCTTTTTCAATTAAAACACACTTATTCTTAATGCCTAAGACTCTAATGCCTAAGTGCATCAATCAAATAGGATTCCATGTCTGAATTCAAATCAGACAAGTCAGTTGTTTGTCCTTTGTTATAAGTCATAAGCTGGTTCACATATGGTGTGAAAGAATTATTTTGTTTGAATGCCTGAAAAATTATTGTCCCCATCCACAGATAACAAATTTCCCCACCACCAAAAGAAAGGAAACGGATATGTTCTGGCTTAATGACAGTTTGAAGACAAGATTATTTAACATATGATTAAAATGAATCTCCAGAATTAAATGTTGAATACAGTTAATGAAATGCAGTCTTACCTACTGCATACACTTATTTCATACAATTATCAGAAACTTATTTGACATAAAAAAAAATATCAGGCTGTCTGACATGAAAGTCTCTTAAAACTTCAGATTTTTGAACATACATGTAGATGAGCCACCTCGTGGGAAAACCAACAATGTGGTTTCCGAACTGGTCCGACACAAATCAGGCTGTGCAAGCACAGAAAAGAGCTAGAAGCTTGAAATTTCGGAGTTAAGTAGAAGAGGAATTGTACTATCCGAGTAGCGAAAACAAAGGCGCTGATCAGCTTCGCGGTAACCGCGAAGCTGATCTTCGTCTTTGTTTTCGCCTATGCAGATTGTTGGTTTTCCCACGAGGCGGCTCAGATGTTAAGTCTGATTTACTGCATATCTAACATTGTGCAAAAATACTTTTTAATTTTTTTTTAAATACTTTTCTTTTTTTTCGTTCTTTTCAAAAAGAAGAAAAAACAATATGCTAGTGTAATTTCATAGTGAAAGAGAGGATAAACAGGACATGAAAATAACATGAACTTTTATTTTGGTACTGATTTTGACATTTTCAACACATAACCCCAAACCTGAACAAAGCTTAAAAAGTTTTATACAGTCCAACCTGTCTTAAGCAAGCGGCCAAGGGAAACACTAAAAAAGGTGCTTGCTTAATAGAGGTTATGTTCTTACACCTAGATAGGCATCCTAACCAAAGCATGTTAGCTGTAGAAATAAGTAATAACACTGTCACTGTCAGTGGTAGTAGGAATTGTCACTATATTCTCCAAAATGTCCAGACAAGTTGTCTAGGATAACCTTTTGAGACAATGGATTATGGCATCTGGAAGGTGTGAAGACAATATTGACACCTGACAGAGTTTAAATATCCGTGTCAAAATATTTCTTTTTTATGTAATTGATGAAATGAGTGGCTGCTTAAAGCCAAAATTGGGACAGAAACTAGTGGCCTCTGGCCACATAAGACAGGTGCTTGCTTAATAGAGGTTCATTTACATGTAAAATCAATTGGGGGGAAATGAAAGTGCTTGCTTAAGACAGGTGCTTGCTTAATACAGGTCTTGCTTAAGACAGGTTGGACTGTAGTATGAAAAAGAAACCATCTTATGATCATTTCCAACAATCATCAAATTAAATAATCAACTTTGTAAAAGCTTTATGGAAGGCTATATAGAATCTGGCAGCAAAGCTCTGTGACAAAAGCAAAATGTAAAATACACAAAATGTTCTCAAATGATTTTTAGCTCGTCAATCAATACCAAAATTAACACAAAATAATACATAAAACATAACACATATGTTCTGCCACAGTGACCCTCTGTATAACATGCTAATTATGTGCATAAGCTCCAAAATGTAGATGATAAACATGCTTCATAAAAATAACATTTCCATGAATATGAATTTCTTCCCTCTGGGGTTATAAAGCACCCTACACCTTGGGCAATTATCTAAAAATAACTTAACCTTTTCCTGTCCACAATGCTGGAATCTGATTGGCTGCCATTTCCCGCCATTTCCACCATCAGTATCACATGACAACACACCAACATAGTCCAGGCAGAGTCGCCATAGGTTGGAAATAATTTTGTTGCATTTTCAGGGCAAAAGCTTATTTTATGATGCTACTTTTAAGCTTTGTGTATGTGTTAGATATGGGTTATATTCTTGAGGATCACTTGATTATTTATGATAATGATTACTGTATGATTATGAGGTTTGACTTGGTTATTCTTGAAGGTCTTAGTCAACAATTTTTCAGAAACGTCAAGACAGAGACATCGCTTCCTAGACATTAATCAGTACCATGGGCAGTTTATATGAGCCGCCTCGTGGGAAAACCAACAATGTGGTTTCCGAACAGGTCCGACACAAACTGGCATGTACAAGCACAGAAAGGAGCTAGAAGCCTGAAATTTCGGATTTAAGTAGAAGAAGAATTGTTCTATCCTAGTAGCGAAAACAAAGATGCTGATCAGCTTCGCGGTTACCGCGAAGCTGATCTGCGTCTTTGTTTTCGCCTATGCAGATTGTTGGTTTTCCCATGGGGCGGCTCATATGTCTTTCTCACTGTCACAACTCAGCAACAATAGGATTCAAACCTAATGGCCACTTGATCTGCATTCTGACACTACCACTAGGCCTGCACAGTCACAGAAACAGGCTAGACACACAAAATTTTAGATTCAGAAAGTAGAGGAATTGTACTATTCGTGTAGCGAAATCAAAAGCGCGGATCAGCTTCACGGTTACCACGAAGCTGGTCTGCGCCTTTGTTTTCACATATGCAGATTGTTGGGTTTCTCATGGCATATATAAACTATGATACAGGTACCAAACCCTATCCTTAATTTAGGGAAAATAGAGTTTTAAATGGACATGATGATAGTGATCATGGTTGAGCTGTTGTCAATAACAATGATGATGATGATGATGATGACGATGATGCTGCTGCTGATGATACAGATAATGACGACAACAATAATTTTGAAGATGTGGAAAGAAAAACAAGAAAATTTAAAGAAATCTGACCTTATTTGATCAGAGCTAATAAACCAAGAGCAGTGGTAAACAAAAGCACTTGATACTTGGTGTCTAAACTACACAGCTAAGGTCGCTGCCATGATATAATCTTGATGTGGTGTAAATTTTGAAACTTTGTTGTGACTTTAATTTTGCAAATATTCTATTTTTTATATTATTAACAAGTTCTTGAATTCATGAGCAAGCCCTTGTGCAGTCTATAAAACTTGTGCAGTCTATAAATTTTATTAGCAAGAACCTTGAATTCATATTAAAGCCGAAAAATTCACGAAAATAGGCAAAAAAAAGCTCTATGAACCTTTGCAAATCTATAGTGTCATCAAATAAATGAATCATAATGTGTACTGGCTACCTGCTCTGCCTCATTTAGAAAGTCAGCAGGAGTGATCGACTAAACTGTCACCTTTTAAACTGAATCCACATGATATTTGTTACCTATGATATTTTCAGTCAAATTAATCAAACACAAGGAAAAGTATACAGTAATTCCTGTTTACCTAATTTATTTCCCATTTTACCAACATGTTTATCATGATCAATAGAGTGTAGGACAAAACACCCCACGGACAAAACACCCCACACCCATTTTCTTATAGGTGGACAAAAACCACCACATGTTTTTTTAAAGGCTGACAAAACACCCCACGCCCAAAAGTATAACATGGACAAAACACCCCATGCAGATTTTAAAATTAGGACAAAACCCCCCATCATGTTTTTTGGTTTCCCATATGACATGACTGAAAATTGATGACTGGAATATTTAACCGTAACCAAATTTATGTTTTTCTATATCGGAGATACATGTAATAAGAATGTTTAATAGCTCACACCATATAACATGACTGAAAAGTGACAACTTGAATTTGAAGAATTTCTTATTTTTAAGCTCCCCATATAACATAACTAAAAATTGATAACTTGGATGTGAAACCATAGCCAAATTTTGTCTTTTTCTTTATATAGTTAATGAAAGCTGAAGGATTGAAACCTTTTTAATGAACAGATCTGGTTGTGGTAATGTTTATTTGGGCTGTTACAGAAATGATAACACAACATATTTCAAATCATTTTAATCAGACAAACAAGCAATTAACAATTTGACTTCAATAGAAAAACAACCATTGTTGTAAAGACAGATTATAAAGGTGTTTTAGTTAATTGTTACAATTACTTAAATGATTAGATAATTCAATATTACCTTAATAGCACTCAATTAGCACATTTGAAATACAAACACACTCAGTACATAAAGAACACAAAGACCTTAAATCAAATAATTAGATTAGATGAAATAATTATTTAATTGCCTTTTTTGCACAATGGTTGACTTTAATGAAATCAAATAGCACACTTAAATAAATAAATAAATAAATAAATAAATAAATAAATAAATAAATAAATAAATAAATAAATAAATAAATAAATAAATAAATAAATATGGTTTCACATCCAAGTTATCAATTTTCAGTTATGTTACAGTATATGGGGAGCCAAAAAATAAGAAATTCTTCAAATTCAAGTTGTCAATTTTCAGTCATGTTATAATGTGTGAGCTATTAGACATTCCTATTACATGTATCTCCGATATAGAAAAACATAAATTTGGTTACAGTTAAATATTCCAGTCATCAATTATGAGAAACCGAAAAACATGATGGGGGGGTTTTGTCCTAATTTTAAAATCTGTATGGGGTGTTTTGTCCACGTTATACTTTTGGGCGTGGGGTGTTTTGTCAGCCTTTAAAAAAACATGTGGTGGTTTTTGTCCACCTATAAGAAAATGGGCGTGGGGTGTTTTGTCCGTGGGGTGTTTTGTCCGTATACCTGATCAATATACTATCATTCCCTCAATTCCACCCCATCCCACCAAACCCAAAATTAACATTTTAGCCACAAGTAACCTATCTATCTAGTCAAAAGTAACCTATCTATCAGTTATGAAAACTTGCCTATGCACTTAACAGAACTTTTTTGAGCTTTAAGACATGAAAATTTTGAAAATTTTCAGTTGAAAATTTTGATACTTTTTCTATTTTTGCTCAAAACATAGATTGTGGGTACACGTTTGAACCGCCTCGCCGAGGCGGTTCTAACGTGTACCCACAATCTATATTTTGGAGCAAAAATAAGAAAAATAGGTTTACCCCTGCATACCCCAATTTTGCTGTATAAAAGTGGGGTTCATGGGGTATACATTACACAGACATGTTTTCCTGATGAGCTAAGATGTAAGATTCAAAGCAGAGGTACTTGTCCGAATGTGGGTATTTATCAGAATCAATCTTGTAAAAATTGAATCTTTTGCATCCATTGGTTGCTTTTATGGCAGTGTAAAGGAAAAGAAGTCCCTAAATTCTCACCAAACTTGCATCTTAATTGGTCACATTGCATTTACAAATTGCAGAAAAGGTTTTCTTCTGGCATGGCTAATCTTAGTTCAGAAAATCCAGAACTTTGCTATGGCACATAAAATAGATTAATAAATAAGTAAATAACCTAAATGTCCCAGCATGTGGACAGGAAAAGGGTATGATTTTAAACCTCAATGTAATCTCCTTGCACACCTTTTCTGTCCATAGAGCATTAATCTCTCTACTAATTATCTGGAATAGCCATTTACAGTCATTTCTCAAACTTAAATAAACGAAAATAACCTTTCTTGTATAATGGTGCCAATAAATATACTAACACAAGTATCCCAATGTCAAATATTGAAAGTGCATGAATGACCCCAATTACTGGTTAGCAAACTCAATTACTAAATGTACACCCCAGTTATTAAATGTGCACCCCAATTACTAAATGTGCACCCCAATTACTAAATGTGCACCCCAATTACTGGTTAGCAAACCCAATTACTAAATGTGCACCCCAATTGATAAATGTGCACCCCAATCACTAAATGTGCACCCCAATTTTAAAATGTGCACACCAATTACTAAATGTACACCCCAATTATTAAATTTGCACCCTAATTACTAAATGTACATCCCAATAACTAAATGTACACCCAAATTTTAAAATGTGCACCCCAATTAATAAATGTGCACCCCAATTAATAAATGTGCATCCCAATTTTAAAATGTGCACCCCAATTACTAAATGTGCACCCAAATTTTAAAATGTGCACCCCAATTACTAAATGAGCACCCTAATTATTAAATGTGCACCCCAATTATTTAAAGTGCACCCCAATTACTAAATGTACACCCCAATTACTAAATGTCCATCATAGTATCCCAATCACTCAGCATGTATCCATCCTAATTAAATAAGCCCATGATATAGATATTAGAAAATCTACATCAAATCACTATCCTACCCTAATTGAAATTATTTCAATTATCTAATATGCCCAGCCAACTATCAGCCAAATATCTTAGTATCATATATTTATTCACTATACAGTGGTGTTCTATGATTCTCCGCTTACAACTCTGAAAAGCTCTCTTTAAGACTAAATGTACACCCCAATTACTAAATGTGCACACCAATTACTAAATGTGCACCCCAATTACTAAATGTGCACCCCAATTACTAAATATGCACACCAATTACTAAATGTGCACCCCAATTACTAAATATGCACCCCAATTACTAAATGTGCACCCCAATTACTAAATGTGCACCCCAATTACTAAATGTGCACCCCAATTACTAAATGTGCACCCCAATTACTAAATGTGCACCCCAATTACTTAATGTGCACACCAATTACTAAATGTGCACCCCAATTACTAAATGTGCACCCCAATTACTAAATGTGCACCCCAATTATCAAATGTGCACTTCAATTACTAAATGTGCACACCGCAATTACTAAATGTGCACACCGATTACTAAATGTGCACCCCAATTACTAAATGTGCACCCCAATTATCAAATGTGCACTCCAATTACTAAATGTGCACCCCAATTACTAAATGTGCACCCCAATTACTAAATGTACACCCCAATTACTAAATGTGCATCCCAATTACTAAATGTACACCCCAATTACTAAATGTGCACACCAATTACTAAATGTGCACCCCAATTACTAAATGTGCACCCCAATTACTAAATGTGCACACCAATTACTAAATGTGCACCCCAGTTATCAAATGTGCACTCCAATTACTAAATGTGCACACCAATTACTAAATGTGCACCCCAATTACAAATGTGCACCCCAATTATCAAATGTGCACTCCAATTACTAAATGTGCACACCAATTACTAAATGAGCACCCCAATTATTAAATGTGCACTCCAATTACTAAATGTGCACTCCAATTACTAAATGTACACCCCAATTACTAAATGTGCATCATAGTATCCCAATCACTCAGCATGTATCCATCCTAATTAAATAAGCCCATGATATAGATATTAGAAAATCTTCATCAAATCACTATCCTACCCTAATTGAAATTATTTCAATTATCTAATATACCCAGCCAACTATCAGCCAAATATCTTAGTATCATATATTTATTCACTATACTTACAACTCTTTGAAAAGCTCTTTCAGATATTTAAAGAAAATCTTGTCTAACATATAACTGCAACAAAAGCAATGGCTATTCCAGATTTTCAAAATGCAATTCTTAGATAACAACCATATTATTGGAGCATGCTTGTCAACTACATGTACAAATCAGTCTGATATGTTTCAAATGTCCAAAAATATAATAATAATAAAATATTGGTCCTTTACAACTTATATTAACAGAGTGTCAAGGTGCACTGAGACAAAACAGTCACAAAACAAGATCAAGTGTTACGTAGAGGACAACCATTCGTGCAGGACATAACAAACAATCGCCACTCCTAGTGAGATCAATGCATATTTGTAACCATAGCAACCTTGAGCTTCCTCGCCGACATTGGATGACATCAGTTCCTGTTGGTCGGCAATCTCCTTCTTGAGCGCAGCATTCTCCTCCTGCACGGTGTCCATGTCCCGGAGTTTGTTGTTTACTGTCTCCAGTTCGAGCACCAGATTTTCTTTCTGCTCCTCCAAGTCCTCGATCTTGTGGTCCAGCTGGTCACGCTCAGAGCTGTAACCCTCTATTAGACCTGGGGTACACAAAAATGCAAGAATGTGGATGACAAATTTTATGTTTGTAGCCTGAGTCTTTAAAATTGATTATGATTTATTGTTTCTTTTAAGCTGAGACTTAAAGGTTTCCAATAAATCACCTGTATATTTGTGGAAATTTTTGATGATACACAGGTACAAGATGTTCCAGATTTGAAATGAAACTAATGTAACCCTACCGCACAAACACTTGGCAGTCCATTCATTGCATAAGCCCCTATTCACGCACCAGGATAGCTCAGTTGGTAGCCTCGTTGGCTTCTGACTAGCTATATACCTCTACCGTGCAGGTTTGAAATCCAACTGGCGATGCAAGTAAAAATATCGATTATTGAAAATATCAAATTGTTCATGCATCGGTATGTATCAAGCCTCTGGCTATTTTGTGAGTTTGTACAGCCTGGTTTGTGTCAGACCTGGCCCAGGAAACCCAGATTTTTATATTTTTTTTTTTCACAGGATGGTTAAATTTTACCTTCGGCTTTATGCAACTCTAAAGCAAGGAAGTCCTTCTGCTCCACAGCCTCCCGCAGGCGTTCTTCAAGGTCGGTCAACCGTGTGGAGTGCTGGTCAAGGTCATGACCTCTGCTGTCCAAGGTCGTCATCAGTTCAGCCTGCGTCTGCTTTGTATCTAGAAGCTGATTGGTCGATTCTTCAATCATCTCTAGTAGCTTAGCAACAGACGACTGCAGACGACTTCCAGCATCTAGAATTCAAAAGGAAAAACATGAACAGCAATAAATAAACCGTTTTTCTTCACAAGGTCTAGACTGATTCTTTATGAAAATTAAGGGAGAGGGGATAAATGCATAAAAATTGCTGTCAAGGTTATCTGAAATAATAGTGTCTAAGTTGTTCAAAAACATTGTGTTTAGAAATTTTGTAACATTTATCATCAGTGCAATGTTTTTTTCTGAAAATGATTTTTTTAAGTTGCATTCTTTTCCCCTGAATTAATTAATGAAAAGAACATAAAAGGAAATCCCAAAGACAAAAGATGATATATCTTCAACATGTATTTGTATAGAATCATCTGTTAACCCTTGAGTCATGAATTGTTTTCATTTCCCACTAAGCAGAAGTGGTCTTCCAAAATGCCCACTATGGGCGTACGGCAAAATATAGGCAGAATATAGAGATAGTCTCTAGATCTGTATAGGAAAGGAAATGAAGACACAGAAGATTAAAACTGAAGCCAGCCATTTACAATCAGCCAAAATAAATAAAATTTTGGCGGCCCCGTGGCCGAGCGGTTAAGAGCGCTGTTTCTTAATCACTCGATCATCTCACCGCTGTGTCTGGTGTGGGTTCGAGCCCCGCCAAGCCAAGTTCTGCTTGCGGGTGTGTCAGGTGGTTTTTCTCAGGGTTCTCCCGTTTTCGCCCCACCTACTGATTAGCTGAAATAATCTTGAAAGGGACGTTAAACTGAATAAAAAAAAAATAATAAATAAAATTTTCATATCTATCTACATGACAAGATGAATTTACTAACATTTTTTAAACACACATTTGAGCCGCTTTTTGAGACAACCGGACTTTTGCCTATGCAAAAACAAAGGCGCAGATCAGCTTCGCAGTAACTGCGAAGCTGATCTGCGCCTTTGTTTTCGCTACACTGATAGTACAATTTCTCTTCTTCTTAAATCCTAAATTTCAAGCTTCTAGCCTGCTTCTGTGACTGTACAGGTCGGTTTGTGTCAGACCTGGTAGGAAACCCCGAAGACTGGTTTTCTCCAGTCGCAGCTCATTTCATGCATAGTCAAAGTGCCCTTGCGGCCTGCAGAGCTTCATCCACAAATCCTAGGTTGTGAATGAATACCTACCAAGCAAATGCTATGAAAATTGTATTGCTTATCCAGTAGTCATTTTAAGTCCTTGATCAAGTACAAGTCACAAAGACTTGCAAGGCCCTTTTAGATGATCCACAAGTCAAGTACTAATTGAGCCCCCGCACAAAAAACCAACAACCTGCTTATGCGAAAACAAAGGCGCAGTAAATGCACAGCTGATCAGCGCCTTTGTTTTCGCTATACGAATAACACAATTTCTCTCCTTCTTAAATCCAAAATTTCAAGCTTCTAGCCTGCTTCTGTGACTGTACAGACCAGTTAGTGTCGGACCTGGTTGGATACCTAAATTGTTGGTTTTCCCATGCACAGGCTCAATTCATATGTTTTTCAACAATATGCATTTTTCAAAAAGCTATGTATGTTTGTGTAATTATACACAATCGTTTCAAACACTTCATTTTCCGAATGATCCAAATATTTGTAGAAGCACCATAATGCCTGTATTCCTATATTTCAAACACCTTAAGCACACCTTAAGCCTGATAGAAAGAAAACCTAGATCATACAGCTCGGAAAAAAAAACACTGACCCGAATAATTGGCTGCAAGCAAGGCTTTCAGTATACCCCCCGCAAAATTATCTAAGGCCAATAACTTCCTTTAAGTCAAACATGCAAAACATTTGTCAAAAATATCTTTTCAGCATTATAATCCTTCATGAAAATCCTCCGTATGTCTGACTCATGTCTGTAAGGTATTAAATAATATACTGAAAGCTCAGGGAGTAAAATTATTGTTGACTTCACTGTACACTGTTGATCATTGTTTATCATGAGAAATGGTCAAAAATTGGCTATGCTAAAAAAAAGCTGTAAATTTGTCAAAAATAAATTATTCAGTATAAGAATTATTCATGCACATCTGAAATATATCTGGAACAAGTGTGCAAAGAATTCAAATGAAACAATGAAAGCACTAGGAGGACTTGATTTCATAAAGTATGCTCTACCAGCCGTGTTGTATATTAGCGATGGTTGAAAAATGTCTAAGTTGAAAAATGCTGTAAATTTGTCAAAAATTATTTTTTCACCAATAAAATTCTTTATGCACATCTTCAATATGTCTGTAACATGTCTGCAAAGTATTGAAAAGAATTACTGAAAGCCCCAGGAGGAGCTGGATTTCACAAAGTATGTACTATCAACCATAATTGAATATAAGCAGAAATGGTCAAAATTGGCTAAGTTTAAAAAGCTGTAAATTTGTCAAAACTAAAATTTTCAGCATAAAAATTCTTCATGCACATCTTCAATATATCTGAAACAAATCTGCAAAGAATTAAAAAGAAACAATGAAAGCCCTATGAGAAGTTGATTTCACAAAGTATGCACTTCCAACCATTATTGTATGTAAGCAATAGTCGAAAAATGGCTAAGTTAAAAAATGCTGTAAATTTGTCAAAAACTATTTTTTCAGCATTATAATTCTTCATGCACATCTTCAATATGTCTGTAACATGTCTGCAAAGTACTGAAAAGAAATACTGAAAGCCCTAGGAGGAGTTGATTTCACAAAGTATGTATGTAAGCAATAGTCGAAAAATGCCAAAGTTAAAAAAGGCTGTAAATTTGTCAAAAATTATTTTTTCAGCATTATAATTCTTCATGCACATCTTCAATATGTCTATAACATGTCTGCAAAGTACTGAAAAGAAATACTGAAAGCCCTAGGAGGAGTTGATTTCACAAAGTATGTATGTAAGCAATAGTCGAAAAATGGCAAAGTTAAAAAATGCTGTAAATTTGTCAAAAATTATTTTTTCAGCATTATAATTCTTCATGCACATCTTCAATATGTCTGTAACATGTCTGCAAAGTACTGAAAAGAAACACTGAAAGCCCTAGGAGGAGTTGATTTCACAAAGTATGCACTACCAACCATTATTGAATATAAGCAATTATAGAAAATTTGCTAAGTTAAAAATGCTGTAAATTTGTCAAAAATGATTTTTTCAGCATGACAATTGTTCATGCACATCTGCAATATATCTGAAACATATCAGCAAAATATTAAAAGGAAACATTGAAAGCTGTAAGAGGAGTTGATTTCACAAAGTATGTACTTTCAGTACTATGGCAAACATGTTATAGGAAGACTTAAAAAGTCCCATAACTCTTGCAATACTGACCCTTTGGCCCCTAAATTCATACCACACATGTATTGTCTGATGGTGCAAGAGTGGTGAAAATTTGAAACAAATCAGGCAAAAGCTACTCATGTTATTCAGCAAAGATGTCCAAATGTTGACGGAATGACGGAATGACGGAATCACGGAGTCACGGAATCACGGAATGACGGAATGATGGAATGACGGACAGGCTGAAAACAGTATACCCCCCTAAAACTTCGTTTTGCGGGGGGTATAAAAAGGTCTGGGTTTTAATTCATTTATGTGTCATAAATCCATATTTATCATCCTCATGTAAACAATAAAACAGGAAAACTTCTTCAGTTAATCATTGGAGCCGCCTCATGAGAAAACCAACAATCTGGATATGCGAAAACAAAAGCGCAGATCAGCTTCGCGGTAACCGCGAAGCTGATCAGCGCCTTTGTTTTCGCTACTCGGATAGTACAATTCCTCCTCTACTTAACTCCAAAATTTCAAGTTTCTAGCTCTTTTCTGAGACTGTACAGGTCGGTTTATGTAGGACCTGGTCAGAAACCACATTGTTGGTTTTCCCACGAGGCGGCTCTAATCATTCTTTAAGTGGCAGTATACTTGGCTGTCTCCTTTGAAACGCGTCAAAAGAAAACCGGTTTTTGTACGGCACACCAGCACCTTTGGCTATGCTTCACAGATAGAACCATTCCATTTCTTCGTAAATCTGAAATTTCAACCTGCTAGCCCTCTTCTGTGACAGTACAGGCTCGTTTGTGTCAGACCTGGTCGGAAATCCTGAACATCAGTTTTCTTATGTAATGGCTCATTTTATACCATAAGCCTTGTCATGAGAAGATCTATTTTGTTTGACTGTCCTTAGTTTTGGGTCAATTAGTGTATATGCAGACAAAGCAACCTAGAATCAACTTTTCAAACAGAAGTCTTATCACTTCTAGAACTTGAATCTTAAAGTCTGCATCCTTTTGCATGTTCTCATTGAAAATAAAACATCATTCAATTTTATGTAAAAATTATATGAGCCTGTGCGTGAGAAAACAAACAATTTGGGTTTCCGACCAAGTCTGACACAAACCAGGCTTACAGTAACAGAAGCAGGCTAGAAGCTTGCAATTTCAGATTTAAGAAGAAGAGAGATTGTACTATCCATGTAGTGAAAACAAAGGCTCTGATCAGCTTCATGGTTACCGCGAAGTTGATCTGTGTCTTTGTTTTCACATATGCTGATTGTTGGTTTTCTTGTGCAGTGACTCATATAGAGTTGTTGAGGTTTTTTTTTTCAACTGGAGTATTTGATTTTAAATACAATGCGTGTGTTCGGGGTTCTCAAAATGGTAACATTTGTTGGTAACATTTGTACAATTGGTACCAATGGTATTTTGCACCAATTTCTCTACCAATGGTAGCATTGGCAATTAAATTGGTACAAATGGTACAAATGTTACCAACCATAGTGCAATTGGAGGAGCCCGAACACACGCATTGTATGATTATTATATTTGGATAGTAGCTTATAGAATTAAGTCTAAATATATGTTGTTATAATGTATAATCTATTTTATTTTTCATTTCTATGTATTTATTTATTTACTGTAATCATAATGCTTTATGCTCTGAAGTAACTGAAAATGTCTCAAAAAGGTTGACAGGTCATGGCCTCGCAGCTCAGTTGAGGCTAAAATGTATTAAAACACTTCGAAACCATGTGAGCCGTGAAGAGCTTATTCCTGACGAAATGATATGAGTATCTGTGAAGGCAAAACACTTTTGTGGATATGGTAAAAACATATGGAAAAAGAGTTTTAAAATTGAAAAAGAAATCTGGTTATATGACCAGGAAAATAACAACACTTGTGTAACACACAGTGTTACATATATGTTACATACATCACAGTGACAAACCAAGTTTAACAACACACATGTCAAGACAGACAACTTGGAATAACAAGTTGGTTCAGGGAGATAACCAAATACAAGCTTACATTTTATATAAAGGGACAGAACTCTAGTCTCATCTGTAGCATTCTCAATAAATTCTTGAAATGCAGGAAAAAATATACAGTACAATTACTTGTTAATCTGAACACGAAACTGAATCCAAAGTTTCTACTTTGGGTGTATATGGGAGGACCTAAATCCGGGTATTTCAATATAGATATGCTGATTTTTAGCATTTATTGCCCTAGGTAAATTAAGCCCAGTTAAATATTGCTTTAAGAAAATATGACTGTGACAATGAATGAACAACATTAGTTAAAATTGGTGAAACTTTACAATATCATGTTGTGTGCTTCAACCTAAGGCCAGACTTTTTTTATTTTCTGGTTCTCGGGAGATTTTTGACCAAAGTTTGGATAGGAGGAGAAAATAAAAATAAAAATATAAGCTGAAAAACCTTACAGTCGAAATAAAAATAAAAATAAAAGTCAGAAAATTGCAATTTTTTTTTTTTTGGTCTTTATCTATGACTAGGTTTATTTCAAGGTGTCTTGGGTCACACAATAAACAGACATACTTTCCAGTGTACTAATCAGATAGGACTAGAAAACACTTTATGCTGACTAGTATTTTTGTATAACTAGAAAACACTTTTATGCTGACTTACATCAGGATAACAAGCCTATATGATGAATACCCTGGTAAACACCATTTTTACAGGGAAGAGGGGTTTACAGGGCATCTGCTTGAAAACATGCATTGTGGGTACTCATTAGAACCTCCTCGATGAGGTGGTTCTAACGAGTACCCAACATGTGTGTTTTGAGCAGAATTAAGAAAATTATCACCATTTTATATATTTAAAAAAAATCATTTTTGCAGCCATAAAAATCTAATGTATTTTAAATGGCAAACTTTCACTAATATTTTATGCTGACTAGAGTATTAAATGAGCCGCCGCATGGGAAAACCAACAATCTGCATAAGCAAAAACAAAGGCGCAGATCAGCTTCGCAGTAACTGCGATGCTGATCAGCGCCTTTGTTTTCGCTACTCGGATAGTACAATTATTCTTCTACTTATATGCAAAATTTCAAGCTTCTAGCCTGCTTCTGTGACTGTACAGGCCGGTCTGTGTCGGACCTGTTCAGAAACCACATTGTTGGTTTTCCTACGAGGCGGCTCAAATGTCTTCAAATTAGATATCACTTCTATAAAGGTAATGACTAGTGTAAATTAAATGTCTTCAAATTAGACTGAATTTCAGCGATACTCGTTACCCAGAGAATGAATTGAAATCTTAACCTTTAGCATGCTGAGCAATATAGTGAAATCAATATGGCAGCCCACTGACGTTTTTTCCAATTTTTTTCCGTGTTTTCTTAATTTTTGAGCCATAAAAACAGCTGAATAAATTCAACAAACGCAGTAAACAAATCTACTTTCGGTTTCGGAAGTCTTTGTTACGCCGATTTCTAGCGTAAAAATTCATCATACGTACCGTTACGATGTCATATTTCGGGTGTAAATGCACCCAATTTTCCATTTACCAGCGAAAAAAGCGCTGAAAATGCATTTCTAATGCAAAAATAATGAAAATCCGATCAAAATCGGCCGACAAATCGGTCCCAAAACCACAAGCCGCCATGTTGTTTTCATGCGCAACTGTCTGGGCATCGCTCATTAATATTCATAAGTAGGCAGTGGGCGAAAAGTGCGGGAAATTTGAAAGCGGTTTTTCTTGTCGACCGCAGTTGTCCGTAATTTTATTTCGCTATGGGGCGGAAAATTACGATCGGCGGCAATAAAAAAAATAAAATTGAGCGAGAGCAATTTTATTTTTATTCCAGTTTTTGAAAAAATAGGGTCGGCGCTCCCGAGAACCAGAAAATAAAAAAAGTCAGGCCTAAACATATTTGGGAACCTCCCTTTTTGTAATTTAGAAAGATTATAGATATTATAGATAAAATGTATATTATAGATAATCACCCATAAACCAGTGCATTTAACACTATATATTCAAGGTCAAACTTGTATACATTTGAGCCACCTTATGAGAAAACCAACAATCTGCATCCATGCTACATGGATAGTACACTTCCTCTTCTTCTTAAATCCGAAATTTAAAGCTTCTAGCCTGCTTTTGTGCTTGTACAGCTCGCTTGTGTCGGACCTGTTCGAAAACCACATTGTTGGTTTTCCCACGAGGAGGCTCAATTTTGTGCAAACAGAGAAATTCAAAGCTACCAGAGTTATCTACCTTGAAGGAGCTCTTCTTCCTCTGTGGCGAGATCAGGTCCTTGGAAGATACTGTCGGAGATTCTCTGTGTCAGGTCGAGGCCCTCGTCAGTGACATTAGATGTAACACTCGTGTTCTGAACATTTTCACCATCTGGAATAAGAGTGCAAATGATCTGTGTTGTGAGTTTGTGATTAGAGGCCAATTGTTCAAGACCATTTTTTTCCCAAAAAACCTAAATTCAGTTGATAAGCTGCTATAACAGCATCACAATTTTGTTCATTTTTACAGATGTTAACATTACTAATTTTTTGGAACAGGCAGCTGACCTCCCAGTTTATTGCTCATATGAGACAGGCCAATCAGTTGGTGGGGCCAAAACGAGCAAGGCCCAAGAAATAAACCTGGCACACCTGCAAGCAGAACTCGGCTTGTCTCACAATGTGCTCTGTGTGGGATTCGAAGCCAGACCAGAAACAGTGACGATCAAGTGATTGAGGCAACGAAAGCAATGCTCTTACCTACTCAACCTGCCTTTTGAAATTTTGAGATACAAAAAAAGCAATCTGATCAACATACCTGCCCCGTCCTCCCTTGCAGGACTCATGCGACCCTGAGGTGACCTCCGGGTAGGTGTTGGTGGCCTTTTCCCATCAGCTGATGCTGGGCGACCGCTACCACCTGACCTGTCAGCTGATGTATCAGCTGACTTGTCGGCCGGGCGATCCATCAAGGATTTCAGTTTCTTGCTGATAGTGTCATCAATGTTCATGTAGGTTTTGACGGCATCCGACAGCAGGCCCAGTAGATGTTCATTTGTGTTTTGGAAAACCTCCCTGTAAATCATTAAAGGTTTATTTCTCAAACTATTCATAAATTTAACATTCATACAATGGTGATTAAAACCTGTCAAAAGTAAAGAATAGTATTTGACAAGACTATGCTTGCAAAACACATTTTTCGAGCATGCATGTTCAACCATTTCGTGGTAGGGTTCAGATGGTTTGGGCTTAAGTATTCCTTGAAAAAAGCTTCAACTTTGTTAGGGTTTAGTTTCTACACACAGTCATTTAAAGTAATTTGATTGTTGTCCACAAATGAATGAGAGATATCAGGCATGGTCAGGAATCACAGCTAATTGAGCCACCATGTCAGAAAAATGTAGAGGTTTCCATCCATGTCTAACACAAACTGGTCTGTGCAGTCACAGAAGAAGGCTAGAAGCTTGAAATTTGGGATTAAAGTAGAAGAGTAATTATACTATTCGTCTATCAAAAACAATGGTGCCCATGTTTCAAAATATGCCAAAAAAAAAAACTGTTTTTTTTTTTCTCATGACTTGGCTCATGTAATCGAATATCCCATGTCACAATGCTCAACATACCTGTCACTATTAAGCCTCTCAATGTCGACCTGCAGCATGGCGACCAGGTTACTCTCCTCTTGTTTTTCCCTGTCCAGTCTGTCCAACTGGACATCTTGTTTGGACAATTCATACTGAAGTTTCTTTCTCAGGTCTTCTACCTCAACCTCCAGCTAAAAATAAGAGTAAACCTCATTAAAATTCATACAGAACATTTACCATTAATTTCAAGTAGTAAATCTTAATTCAAACCCAATATGTGACTGAACAGCTGTTGTGTTAGATAAACTTAAAACAACTGTAGAGTTTACTGAGGACACAAAACATCCACTGCCAAGAAAATTGGCCATAGAAATATTTACATTCACAAATCTTCATGAAATGTGCAGCACATAGGGGTTTACCAGTGGCCCTCCCCATTACAAAGTGGACATACTTCCAACCAAGCTATCATGCCCAGCTCTGACATTGACACATTTTTTTTGCAACATACCCTGTATAGTTTCCCATTAATTCCTTTCACCCTTAAATCGATGTTACTCATTTTTAACAACTCCCGAAGAAACATGACAACCAGTCATGAAACAACTCTCCTACATCTTGAAAAATCACTTCTTAAATCCAACACCAGACCACTTAAATCCCATTTCACTTCATAAATCACAAGCCAGCTCAAGTCTCAGTTTCCTAAATAAAGCCAATTTTCTTAAGAATATCCATTGTCTGAGTTCCAATTTTCAAGATATTCCAATGCTTTGCATGTTATGTCTTTATATTTAACCAAGAAGATGCAAAGTTTTTATAAACTGCTCCAAGATCTCCTAAGAAAATCAATGCACATATATGTAACCATAAATGTCTAAATAATGCCAAAGAAATTATGAGTTCTAAAATATACAAATATGATTCTATACAGGGAGATCATCCTTAGTTTTTAAGCAAACACTTAATTATTTTCTCTCCTTGCGAATTGCCTCAAGTCCATATGTTTTCTTTGCGAGGACTGAAATCAACCCAGTGTTCTTTCATGTTTGGGGGTCAAATTATTAAGACATTTACCTTCATAGTACATGTACCTCGAGTTTTTAGCTCCAGATTTCTTTTACAACTTTTGTCCCAGTGGAGCAATATGGACTCGATAATTAACTCAGTGCAGGTTAGCCATCAAATATTAACAAGACAACCTTTATTGATTGTGCAACTATGATACCAAGGCCATGCAAGTTTTTTTCAAGAGCAAAGAAAACAATTACATTCATAACAGGTGACAGGTTAAAACAAAATTGTGCTTACAAATGCCTCATCAGTTCTAGTGAAGCAAATGACCCAGCCTCTGCCAAAGAAACAGAAACATATTGATCAGGGGATTCTAGTGAGCAGCAAAATTACAGGTATTGAAGGAAGCCAGTCAATGTTTGTTTGTTTGTTTTTTGTTGTTGTTGTTTTTCATCTACACAGACTTTTCAAATATCTGTTTTCTCAAATACATACTTTTATTGGGATACGGTAGAAAACAAGAAGCCCCATAAACAACACTAACAGGCATACAAGTCTTCAAGTAATTGGATACCTGGGATCATAATGAAAACTGTGGAACGTCAGGCAGATATTGACTTCTGTGGGAAGGTTTATGAATATTTAATGAATTCAAACAGCACAAAGACAGGTTAACCATAGTGGCCGTCATGCAATCGAGTTTGTGAGTCTTAAGTACCCAATTCTGGCTTTTTTCCAGGCACAGATAACCAATACTTTCCTTGACACACATATAGGTGTATAGACATCAATAAGAGGTGATTTAAAAGATGGCAAGCTCAGGAACTGGTCAATATAAGCAAAACTCAGACAATTAAATTGATCCATTTTTGGGTGTTTGTGGAGAAAGCCAAGATAAACTGCATAGCCATGTACAGTGGTTGTACAGCCTTATTTTTTCTTTACGCCTAATTGGAAACATTAAGCTAAACTTTGCAGGAATTGCAATAGATTAACTATGAAATGCACAGCAAAATGTTCCATATGACAAACAAAGCTATACTGAAGAGAATTCAACTAACCTCTCTTATCCTAATAGACTGTTCCTCCCTGTCCGATGCCCTAACTGATGACTCAGAAGTATCATCCAGTGACTTCACTGTCGGTCCACCAGTTATCACTGTCCCATACCCCATAGTCTGCATCAACTCTGTGGGCGTACTCCGGTCCGTCTTTGTCTCGGTAGTTTCTGACTTTTCAGACTCCTCTTCATCTTCTTCCGAGAAGTGCATGAGGTCCGAGGACTCTATGGTGTCATCCACACCCCTGAGGGATCCCCGTGGGGTCTGTTCTGTGTCCAGAGACTGGAGGCCTGTGTCATCTAACGTGCCTTGCAAGGAGATTGTCTTATCCTCAATTATTTGGGCTTCAAAGGCCTGTAAATATAAAGAAAACGTTTTGTGTTTGTAATCATTTATCATACCAGACAACAATTCTTGGTCATGTCAGGATGAAGCCACCAATTGCAAAGTACAAAATCTGTACTATGGGGAAAATAGAGTATTGCTCAATTACATAAATGGAGGCTCTCGGTTTCCATTTAACCTCTTACTCTAAAGTCCATGCTCTATGAAAGAGCAACAGATTCCTCCTAAAGCGCTTTTACATCAAATATGAGCTATTCATATGTCTCGAAATGACAATTTTCCTGGATGTTTAACCCTGTAATTACTTGATTTTTGCCAATAGACAACTTTGGTAATCGTGCAGCATGATTTGTGTCAAAAGTGGTCATAAACGTAGACAGGCCTTTTTGTAGTCTCTGCCAATATACTGTACCTCAGTTCCTTTGAGACTAGTTGTCTTGGTTCCCGGCTGTGACTCTGTAGTGGTTGTCTGGGTAGGAACCATGAAGTCATCCACAGACGTTTCCTGTGTAGATCCCAGTGTGCTGTCAGCTGCATGGAACTGTAAATACAAAGAAACAAAATATATCTCTAATATGTATGCAAATGTATTTCTTCAAATAGGTGGATCATTATTGTTACCTTTTTCAGTCTTTATTTGACTCTTAAACCAAAATAATAATAAGTTATTCTGCATTGTTTCATAAAATAGGCAATGCTATTTGCAAAATTTTTCATTCTGCAAAAAACGTATTGGATGAGCAAACTCGAGCTGTCCATGGCATATCAGGGTGTTGTTTTGCCTGTATCCAAACCAGGCATAAAATAAGTGTATACAGATCATATGTCCCATTCTTATAGATTTAGCTCTGGATGTATGTTTTCCAAAAAAACATACTCCGACTTGTAATCAGGCATCTCATAGACAAAATGATTTTCCAATTATAGTTCATCAGGTTTTTGTTTCTTTTTCAGTTGAGAGTTTTTGAGAGTTCAAGTTTGCCATGCAACACATACAAACACATAATAACTTTCAAAATAATTGTTATCTAAGGTTTTAATATGACTAAATCAAAAGAGGACAACAAGTGAGATGGAATCAAAATTTGATGTGAGAAGAAGAAATGAAGTTTGTGTCTTAATAACAAAATACATATTGACTGAAAGGGAGGATGATTCAATAAATGAACCGCCTCATGGGAAAACCAACAATCTGCATAGGCGAAAACAAAGACGCAGATCAGCTTCGTGGTAACCGCGAAGCTGATCAGCACCTTTGTTTTCGCTACTCGGATAGTGCAATCCCTCTTCTACTTAAATCCGAAATTTCTAGCTTCTAGCTCTTTTCTGTGACTGCACAGGCCGGTTTGTGTCAGATCTGTTCGGAAACCACATTGTTGGTTTTCCCACAAGGCGGCTCAAATGAACATGGTGGGTGTTTTTCTAGCAAGAATTGTGATAAAGGGACAACATCTGTTACAATAGCCTGTTTACCACTTTCTTGTCTGAAATCTGCTGTCTTTTATCATCTCCGTGGTCCTTTGTCAAAGTTTTTACATCTTCAATTTTAGCCTCAATCACAGTATTTTCAATGTCATCTGAACTTAACCTTTCATAAGCAAATTCTGAACAAGTGGCTTCAGACTCAACTTGACCTTCAGATTTATCGGTATCCCCATTCTCACTCAACTCACTGGATGATGCATCCTTGCTTACGGTGAAAGTAGCTCCTTTTGCATTTTCTACATGTGATTCGCCTTTTGTTTCTGCATCAGATTTTTCTAATTCTTCTTCTACTGAGCTAGCTTCATGATCATCATCATCAAAATCACTTGAGTAACTTTGCTGACCATCTTTCTTTGCTACAGAGATTGCGTCCCTTTCTGGTGAAAAGTCATCTGACCTTAAAGAAGTGGATAATTTCTTATCTCTGCAAGATGTTGGCTTTCTTTTCACAATATCAGTATCTTTATCACTAGTTTCAGAGGATGTCTCCATAGATACTCCACCCTTTTCTATTACTTTCCTTGTTTTTCTTTTAACTTTAACATCAGCTGAATCAGATTTTTCTTTCTCTAAATCTGAAGAACCTGCATCCATTCTGTCTTTTCCATCACTTTCATCAACTGACTTTTTCCTATCATTTTCAACTTCTCTCCTTACTGTTTTTGTTTTAGATCTTACAATTTTATTGTCTTCGCCTGCATCACAAGATGATGAACTGGAAGTGGTTTGGAAATCTGAGAGCTGGCTGATATGACTCTCTCTTCTAGCTCTAACTTCTCTCAACAACTTAGAGTCTTTACTGACTTTCTTAGACTTTACACTTTCGTCTGACGATTTAAATGAAATGCTGGCAGAAGATGATTTTGGTGATTTCCTGTCTTTGCCCAATTTTGAACCACTACTTCCAGAATCTCCTAGTTTACTAGCAACAGTAGCAACTAGCAACTGAAATGTATCAATTATAATGACAAATGGGTATTAATGATTCAATAGTCAAACTGCTACAGAAGTTACTTAGAATTTTGTAATCACTCATCTCAGGCATAAAATCGTTTTGGTTTTTATCTTTTTGTTGTTGTTGTTGTTGTTTTTCATGTGTGATGGATTTAATGACAAAGTCATGACCAATAGGCCATGTATTTACTTTGAGAACACAGAAAGCTCGTCAATTAGAATAAAAGACACTAAAATAGATCTTTCAATATTTCAAATAAAATTAATGTCAAGCACAATGCAAACAAAACTATACATATACAACAACTATATGTGAGCACATTATGAATGTTAATGTATTTAAATGTACATAGACATAGAATATGCATTCATTAAATTATAAATAGCACATGGAGGAGAGGTATAAACTGTAGTCAACATAGTTCCATGTTTTACTAAAAGCAAAAGTGAACGAAATTCAAAATGACCCAAGATTATTTTTTGCTGGTGATACAAAATGTGCATATCATGCATATATAGAGAGGTGACTGTATTCAAATCTATGATATCAAATAATGCTTGAACTAATAACAACAGAGGAAGCATGCTCCCTGTGTTAACTGAAGACAGTGCTCCACAATAAACACCAAACCTCTTCATCCACTTCATGTTTTCCATCTGATCCTGGCCTTTCAATTTCATCTCCTTCCTCGCTAATCAATTCTTCAAATGATATTTCTTCTTCAATGCTATCCTCCTGTGAGCCAGACCCATATTGTTTTTCACTGTTGTTTATATGATCTGTTATGGGAGAATCAGCTCCTTCACCAGCTAATTCATCTCTTCTAACTAAAGAATCTGGCACTGCTGTTTCACTCACAGATTTGGCCAACTTCGCTTGCTCATCATCTGACTTTGCCAGTTTCCCTTGTATAGGATGTTTACTATCAGGTTTCCTTGACTGTTCTCTATCTGATTTTGACAATTTAGCTTGTTCACTACCTAATTTGTCTGAATTAGAACCTTCATTATCTGATTTATCTGTCAGAGTTTTCAAACTACTCCTTCTAGAGTCGGCCTCACTTCCCTTTTCTCTATTCAACTTTCTTCTAGTTTTATCACTATTCCTATAACTATAAACATTTCTCCTCTTTTTCTTTCTATCTAAAACTTCAACTTCTGTCAATATTTTTGTCTTAATGTCTCCCGTTTGTTCTGTGGACAGTGACATTTTAAAAGAAGCTGAAGAGCCTGAGTCTGATTCTATTTCACTTACTGAGATATCAGTTATTATAGACATACTATCATCAGAACCTTTTTCCTCAGTCTTGGATGGAATGTCTGTTTTAGGGGGCTAGAATGTGTCCATATTTAAATATACAAATCATGAAATGATCATAGAACCAAAATATGAATACACATGAATACTTGAAATGTATGATATGTACAAAAACTGATTTTATAATAATGTAATTTTACAGAAATAAGATGATTGTCATATCAGAATAATATGAATGAATATCTAAGAGAAAATGGCAACGAACGCCAAGCATGAAGTTCTACTGATTCTACAAAACGTTAGAGACAAATTCTACTACAGTAATTTTGTGTGTGAATAGACTGAAATGGACATTTCAATATTTTTACAGTTGCCTATGCCAAGAAGGACAATCACATGACAAATATTGTATATTTTGTACTAGTATTCGGACAGAACCAGTAA
Source organism: Rugalucina vietnamica (assembly GCA_964017185.1). Taxonomy (NCBI): domain Eukaryota; kingdom Metazoa; phylum Mollusca; class Bivalvia; order Lucinida; family Lucinidae; genus Rugalucina; species Rugalucina vietnamica. Next base: position 52,440,139 of record OZ024869.1, read on the forward strand.
GCAAATCAGTCATAACTTTCTCATAACTGGATGAAATTTCATGCAGTAAAGAGCACATACCCAGGCATTTTATGCATGAAACTGTTATACAACTGTAAGTTTTATGTGCTCTGTAGTGTAAAAGATTACCTCGAGCAACTGATTTTTAACATATAACTTCAGTTGCTCGGGGCATATCTTATAAACTACAGGGTGCATTAAAAATGAGTTGTAAAACAGTTTGGAGCAAAAAATTCCGGGGTATGTGCACTTTACCGCATGAAATTTCATCCAGTTTTAAGAACATTATGACCGATTTGCTTACTGGTTCTGTCCGAAAATATACAATACAATATTTGTCACGTGATTGTCCACCTTGTATGCTGCTGAAAAGAAAATAATTGCTAATGTAAAAGGCTAACCATGCCGCTATGTTCTTCAGTTATACTGCGTTTACACTATGTTCCCGGCGGCCCCGGCAGCCCCGTTTGCTAGAAACGTAGCGTGCCGTGGAGTTTTGGTAATACATTTATCTGATTTTCAAGATCTATTACGTTTTGTTATGTTTTCTTACGTTGTATTACGATATCCGTAACAAGCCGTGGTAGTGATAAGCCAGTGTGTCACGGAGGCGCTACTGTACGTTACGGTTATCCACGATCTATCACGATTATTGGCACGTTCTATTACGGCCTGTTACGTTCTGTTGCGGTCAGTTGCGTTTTGACCAAGGCGTAATACGTTTTTTCGGTCTGTCAAGGTCAGCTACGGACGAAATGTAGACCCCATACAATCGCGCTCCTCAACAACCGACTGCAGAGTTGATTAAGAAAGTTCGGGATTGTAATTCTTCTTCAATTGCATAGTGCAGCGTATGGTCTGTATTGTTCACTATAGTGACTGCTCCAATATGAAGGAACTTGTCCCCATGATATGCCATTTTATATCTATAAACTTCACGCGCCGTGATAACCATAACAGAACGTGACATACGTAGTAGAACGGGGTGAACACTGTCATAGACCGTAACGCACCGTAACTTAACGCAACAAAACGTGTTGAGTATTCCGTAGGAAACGGGACAAGACCTGAGACGACCGTGTTCAAACGCAACACAACGTGGAAGATCCGTAGCTTGCCGGGATATTCACTAGCTTCCCGTTGCACTACGGTACGCCTCCACGTTTCGCTACGTAATGTTACATTCTGTCACGGTGTGTTACGTTCAGCCCGTTTTATCACGGCCCATTACGTTTCTCATTTCCGCTGTGACTGCCGTGGCAGATTTTTAAACTGTCAAAAAATTTGTCATGGTGTCCACGGTTATCCCTGCGTGCTACGTTTGCCTATCCCGTTCCCCTACGTTGCCTCACGGTTATCCCGTTTTGCTCACGCTTGTCTGAAACGTGGCCGCCGTGACCGCCGGGAACATAGTGTAAACGCAGTATTACCCACAGGCACTAGACATACAGCAAACTAAGTGAATGCCCTAACTGATCTAAATCTTCACTGGTCCCAATGCCCAAATCATTGTATTTCTTACCATACACCTAAACTGTCATAAATGATCCATGTCATGAGAACCAGCTGCACAGCTGAACTGCCCCTTTGTTTTCGCTACACAGATAGTACAATACCTCTTCTTCTTAAATCCGAAAGTTCAAGCTTCTAGTCATCTCCTGTGACAGTACAGACTGGTTTGTGATGGACCTGACTGGGGTAAAACACCAAGAAGCCCTACTTCTCATGACATGGCTCAAATAGATGACTTACCGTAGGCACAGCCTGTACAGGGGACATGACCTCCTCTTGTATATCTGGGTACTGGTCGAGAGCCTGCTGAGCCTGTTCAAGCTCTCTTCTCATTGTCTCAACCACAATCTTGTGCTTCTCTCCCAAATCTTCCATCCTTGACTTGTACTGGGTTTCTAGATTGTCAAGTTCTTTTCTGTGCTTGTCAGCGAGTCTGTCCTCCAGATCATGTAATTCCTGCTGGTGAGCAAGTTCTAGTGCTTCTGTATCATCAGCTGCAGCTTCAGTAGTATGTCCTGCCTTCTGAACATCTAAAAACAAGGTGTTTAGTCATGTAATGTGTTCAGACTGTTCTGTTTTTCCTATGTGTCCATCAGCTGTATGCTTATAATTCTTTCAGTTTCTCATCATCAAATTATTTGGTAGTTTTGTTGAACTTTGATTGATAAACACTTAGTCTTCATTTTCTGTAGCTGCTTGAAATTTTCTTAGTAATCAGAAAAATATGCAGTACGGTTGTCTCCTCATTTCTCATTCAATTCAGTTCTTTTCTATTAAAAAGTTAGCCCCTATCAAGCCCAATCATAGCCAACAATAGTATAGACTTACCTTGTTGCAACTGTTCCATTTTCTCTTGGTATTCAGCAATTTCAGCAGCATGTTTCTCTTCTAATTCTTTCAGTTTTTCATCCAATTCATTGTCTTTGTCTTCTAGATCTTTCATCAGTTGGGAGATCTCTTCTTCATGTACAGCTAAATTGACAAAATTAATTGAAAAATTAGGCGATGTAATGACTGCCACAAAAGCAAGTATCATGGCTCCAAAATGCAGTTTGCCCTTCCGTCAGAAGGCTCCTTCGACTACTGCTTCACTATGACCCGAATCACAAATATGTCATTAAGAAGATGTAGATTATCAACAAAAATATTTTCCTTATGCATCTTTTACTGCAGTTCCTTCAATTCAAGTCAATATCATTTTAGAAATATTCTGCAAATGTATCACTGATTTGAAATGATACACTTTATTTGTTTGTTTGTTTTGAGGTTTAACGTCTCAGTCAATAACTTTTCAAACACTTTATTTGAAGGTGCTCTTTAATATTGAATTACATGGCATTCCTTTTTCACCTTTCAGTTCAGCAATCTTGGCAGTGTGTTCACCATCTTTCTCAGCCAGTTCTTGTCTCAACTGTCCCACTAGCTCACTCTCTGCAGTATCAGGTTCTTGGTCTTCATGTACCACTTTAACGGCTTCAACAATTGTCTCAACAGAGTCTGAGGTTACAGGGGATTCCTTCTCTTGTTCTAAGACAAATTGTACGCTTGTTAAAACTGATATTTAAGTGGAACCTTTAAGTGTTATTTATTTGATTCGATTCTTAATGTCACAGTCAACAATAACATTCTAGCCATATTAAGACAAATCCAACATTTATAGGATATAATCAGTACATAATAAGTTATTGGGCCTTGCCATTAAAAAAACATAACATGTCTAAACCTTTTGTTTGACTAAATGTACTGACACTCTTATGCACAAGCAACAAAATCTCTCAGATTGTCAGAAAAACAGGAGTTCATTAAGGGTAATAAAATAGTGATTAAACAGTGGCATACTGTGGCTTTCCAATAACTTGTTAATTAACCTGCTGATAAGTGGCATATGGTCAGTAGGACATACATTTGTACTATTGTGGTTATTAGCTCACCTGAGCCGAAGGCTCACAGGTGAGCTTATAGTATGCCCATGCTCCGTCGTCCGTCGGCGTCCGTCGTCGTCCGTCGTCGTTCACAATTTCAAAGATCTTCTCCTCTGAAACCGCTTGGCCAATCAAAGCCAAACTTCATGTGGAGCATCCTTAGGAAGGGGGAACGAAAGTTTATATAAATGGTCCAGGTCACATGACCAAGATGGCCGCCATGGCTATAAATAGCAAAAACCTTTAAAAATCTTCTTCTCCAGAACCAGTGGGCCGATTTCCACGAAACTTGGTATGTAGCATCGGGGATGAGGGCCCATCATAGGTTATATAAATCATGACCCTAGGTTGACCTTGACCTATTTTATGGCAAGGTCAACTTAGGTCGCCAATGCATTTGAATGGGAAAAAATGGTAAAATGCTATTTAATGGGTAAAACTTACTGGGAATAGGCAAATGGACAGAAGATTAATGTTAATGGAAAATTTTAGCCCCTGGGGGGTTGTCTGTCCCTGCCCCGGGGCTATATACATGTATATTTTCATAATAATGAAACATCTTCTCTCCTGAAACCGCTTGGCCAATCAAAGCCAAACTTCATATGGAGCATCCTTGGGAAGGGGGAAAGAAAGTTTATATAAATGGTCAAGGTCACATGACCAAGATGGCTGCCATGGCTATAAATAGAAAAAAACTTTAAAAATCTTCTTCTCCAGAACCAGAAGGCCAATGATTTTGAAACTTGGTGTGAAGCATCAGTGACTGGAGCTCTACAAAGTTTATATAAATCATGACCCTGGGATGACCTTGACCTATTTTACGGCAAGGTCAACATAGGTCGCTCATGCATTTGAATGGGGAAAAGTGTTAAAATGTCATTTGTAGGGAAAAACTTGCAGGAAATGGGCAAATGGACTTAAGATTGATGATTCTGAAAAAAATTTGGACCCCAGGGGTCTGTCTGCCCCCACCACGGGGCAATATACATGTATATTACAGTGATATTCAAAGATCTTCTTTTCTGAAACTGCTTGGCCAATCAAAGCCAAACTTTATGTGGAGCATTCTAAGGAAAAGTGAATGAAATTATATATAAATGGTCAAGGTCACATGACCAAGATGGCCACCATGGCTATAAATAGCAAAAACCCTTAAAAATCTTCTTCTTCAGAACCAGAAGGCCTATGATTTCGAAACTTGGCATGAAGCATCAGGCAATGGAGTTCTACAAAATTTATATAAATCATGACCCTGGGATGACCTTGACCTTTTTTACGGCAAGGTCAACTTAGGCCGCCCATGCATTTGAATGGCAAAAAATAGGAAAATGTCATTTAAGGTTCCTTATTACTATAATAATAGTGTTTTCTGCTCATAAATATTTCATAGATTTTTTTAAAAAAATAAGGCATGTTACATACCAGAATAATCCCTAAACCTTAAACTTTCTTATGAATGATAATGTTTTCCAAAGGGAAGCCATTGTAATAGAAGTTTTTAGTGAAATTACCTATTTTTCTAATAAATTTCCATAAATAATCCTTTAAAATAAATTTTTGATTTTAATTGATAGAAACATTTGTGAAGGTCTAAATAATGTTCTCCAACTAATTTGCAAGCTGAAAAATTAGCTTAGAAACGATTTGCATGAATAGCAGGTGCATCATCTTTATCAGATTTATTACTTTAAATAATATTGTCCGTCACTTATGCAAATACCTGTACCTTAAACATACCATGCCAAATAAATTAAGCAACTTTTACTTTGAACAGTGTCTTCATACGTTTTAGACATTAGGGAAGTTCTTCTGACAATATCTTTTATATATCTAATAAGGGTAAAAACAATTGTTGTGTGGTGTTGAAGTAACGTTGGATTTAAAGTCCTCTGAGACATGTCTTAAATAAAACATAGATAAAATTATTTTGTACAGTATATTTATATGCATTATAGTATGTACACGCTGTGTATACCTGTTAAAATAGGACAGGTAGTCTGTTCATTCAGGTAGAACATACATATACAGTATATTTCCATAGCCTTTTTACATAACAAATAAGCCCATTAATTTGACCTTGATTAGTCTAAAAAAACGGGCTTTTTGTCTGCAGATATTTCGGTAAGAATTGTTTCAAACAGAACAAAAATGATAGCAGTTGATAGATTTTTCTACTTACTAACTACCGTGCCAGCACTCATCCCACAATATTTCTTATTTAAGCGTAAAACAATGCAAGAAAAATAAAAGCAGTTTTCAAACTAACAGTGCATTTCACTACCAACATGCACGAAAATGCAAATACAAATTCTGGTTATATTACTAGGATAACGTTTGTCATTCATAGCCCTTTCAGGAGATGTAATATCATGAATGATCTGTATCCCAGGACTGAGAACAACATGTTCAAAGTTTAGGGGGGGTTAGGGACTTTGTAAATATATCAATCCACGTTAAGAGCAAAAAACTTGCTACGAATGAGCAAATGGACAGAAGATTTATGTTTATGAAAATATTTTGGGCCCAGAGGGTTGTCTGCCCCTGCCCTGGGGCTATATACATGTGTATGACCATAATATTGAAACATCTTCTCTGAAACTGCTTGGCTAATCAAAGCCAAACTTTTAAGTGGAACATTCTTAGGAAGAGTGAATGAAAGTTTGTATAAATGGTCAAGGTCACATGACCAAGATGGCCGCCATGGCTATAAATAGCAAAAACCCTTAAAAATCTTCTTCTCCAGTACTAGAAGGCCTATGATTTTGAAACTTGGCATGAGGCATCAAGCAATGGAGCTCTTCAAAGTTTATATAAATCATGACCCTGGGATGACCTTGACCTTTTTTATGGCAAGGTCAACTTAGGTTGCCTAAGCATTTGAATGGGGAAAATTGTTATAATGTCATTTGAAGGGCAAAACTTGCAGTAAATTTGCAAATGACTGAATCTTTATGATTTATTAAAGAAATTGACTCCAGAGGTTGCCCTGACCCTGCCCTGGGGTTATATACATGTATATTACCATTCTAGTCAAACAAGTTTATTCTTATATATCTCAGGTCTCAGGTGAGCGTTTACAGGACCATTGGTCCTCTGGTATATCCTGATTGTTACCCATAATGTTTCATTAAGAAAATGCATCTTAAATTTTTTTATCATAGCCTATTTTTCTTGCTCAACTAAACTGAGTTTTTCTGTTCTTAGGTATTGAAACAAGCCAAAATGAATAGCAAGCAATTCCTGTTTCAATCTCCAAAATCAATTATGTATCCTGCTATTTAATGTGAAAAGGCAATTTTTGCATTACAACATTTATGAAGCAATGACTTATTATGTGAAATAAGTTTATTATTCAAAATAATGAAAATATACATAAAGACGTTCATTAGTTTTCCCCAAATGTACAAAAATTGTGCAGTGACAGCACGATCATCACAGGGTCTCAGTACTGCGCCCGTGCGATGCCACTACAATGGTCTCACGATTTTTAAAGATTCGTAAAAGTGCAGACTGTTATGTTACAAAACCGTAGAGGCTATGGAGATCGTAGAAAGCCGTAGAATCGTAGGGTCACCCTGCGCTTACAGTCAACTTTCCATATTTGTCACATTGAAAAATGCCCACTGAATACATCTGAAATGTCTTTTTGTTTCATTCAAATTCTTCATCAACATGTGAAAGTTTGGTTCCAATTTTTATGCCCCCAACTTCGAAGAACTTGAAGGGCCATATTGGTTTGGCTGTGTCTGTCAGACCAGTCCAGTCCAGTCCAGTGCGTGCAGTGGGTGAGTTACGCTTAGCACTCGGTCAGGAATCGTTAGAGCTAGGATCTCGAAATTTGGTACGTAGTTTGTATATGAAAATTAAGAGGACCCATATTTTTTTTCTTTCAGGAAAATTCAAGGGGCTAGGGGCCCATTCTATGAGAGTTATGTCCCTTTTTAATTCTTGATAAAGTGAACAGATAGTGGGTACCTTGTGTGCACAACTCCTCCTACAGTTTAATACCGATTCTCTTGATGTGACCATGCTTTGAAGATATGCATATCGTTTTGATATACTCCTCAGATTAATTTTTGTCATTTTTTTCGCAATTGAACTTAGCATTTTGACAACGAAAGTGAATGGACAGTGGTTACCTTGTGTATGCAACTCCTCCTACAGTTTAATACCGATGCTCTTGAAACTTTACAGACATTGTGACCATGCTTTGAAGATATGCAGATTGTTTGGATATTATCCTCAGATTATTTTTTGTGACTTTTTTTCGCAATTTGAACTTGGCCATTTTTCGAGCATTTTGACAATGAAAGTGAATGGACAGTGGGCACCTTGTGTGCGCAACTCCTCCTACAGTTTTATGCCAATTCTTTTAAAAATTTACATGTGTTACGGGCATGGTCTGAATATATGCATGTGGTTTGGATATAATCCTCGGATTATTATTATTATTATTATTATTATTATTTTTTTTTTTTTTTCACAATTTGAACTTAGTCATTTTTTCGAGCATTTTAGTGAATGGCTAGAGGGTACCATGTGTGCTCAACTCCTCCTGCAGTTTAATACCGATACTTTTGAAACTTTGCAGACATTGTGACCATGCTTTGAAGATATGCATGTGGTTGGGATATACTCCTCAGATTAATTTTTTATCACTTTTTGGCAATTTGAACTTTTCATTTTTCAGACATTTTCACATCTTGAAAGTGACATACCATTTGGGGGCATAGTGTTTCATAAATATATTTTTAGTTCATATCTAAGAAAACTTCACGCATGAGAAAAATGTATACCAATTCTATACATGCAAAAAATTTAGACTTTTATTAATTCTATACATGCCAAAAGTTTAATAGATGTTTTTGTGAAATTCAAGCTTTGAGAATTTTACAGCTCAACAAAGGTCAACCTGACCCTTCTGAAGAAACAATAATTAATACCAAAAAGATTATTTTTTCTTTTTCTTTTTTTGCTCTTCCATAGTCAAGCTCTCTTGTTTTTTATGCTATAAAGTTTAGTTTGGTGTAAAGTCTCATTGCGAATATTTAATTCTCAGTGTCAGAGGTCAAACTGACCCTTGTGTAAAAAAGAAAGAAAATATTGAAAATATTTTTTCATGTTTTAAGATATTGCTGTACTTTCTGGATAACAGTTGATACTCATGTGAATGATTTTCTTATCTATCTCAGCCACCTTTGAACAATCAGATAACTGGGTCTGAACAGGTTGGGGTCCAGTGCCTGCTGTGATAATGAAGTGCTGGTCCAATTATTCAATTAAGCTGAAGGAGGACCAAAAATGGTCCTACTTTGTGTGGTTATTCGCTAGAGTGCTGAGACAAAGTATGCTTCTTCAACATGAACTCCCTTATCATGCTTACAATAACCAGCTGACCAGCTTATTTTTTGTTGTACCATAATAAACTAGAAAATAAACACAATTTAGAAATATGTGTACCTGTACATGTGTTACAGCTTACAGCTTAAGCAGATTATTAATAGAATTATCACATATAACATACCTGCAGCTTCTCTTGCTTCAGTTTTAACTTTCTCAACCAAAGTATCAAACTCCTGTTTCGCTTTTGCCATAGCTTCCTCATGTTTATTTGTCATTTCAAGGATCTGAGCCTCATACTGCTGTAGCAGGGTGTTCCTTAGATCTGTCATGTCTTTGTTAAACTTTGTAGCCTGTTCTTCTAGAGCTTCTTCTTTCTCTGCTAGAAGTTTTTCTACCTCATATTCATGCTGTTCCGAAAGTCGAGACTGAAAATATAGATACATTTTATTTGTGTTGGTCATCTGAAGGATCTGAGCCTTGTACTTTTGCAGCACTGTGCGCCACTGGACAGGTGGGTCTGCATGATTGTTTACTTTGGTGTTCTAAAGCCTCCTAGAATAATAGTCATGTTGAGTTCTTAAGTTGCCTATCACATTGTTTTCTTTTGTTTTGTGGTTTAACAGCCCAACCAACAATTTTTTCAGTTTTGTTGGTATGGGTGTTGAGCCACCACTTCAAGGCTATTGACTAATACTATGGCAGAGTCACTGTGTGTAATGGTCAACGATACGACCGGATGCCAGTGGGGTTCGAGCCACAATCGCTAGGTCTGTAGTCCGAGGCACTTCCTCAGTTTGCATGTTATAAGAAACAGAAATGATAGAATATCAACAGAAGAATAGAATAGATCCTGCAGTAGAAGGATATTAAAATAATTCTCAATTTACCTGTTCTGATTCAATAGTTTCCTCACACTCCTGTTGTATGAGAGTTTTAGCCATCTCCAGTTCCATATCAAACTTCTCTTGTACAATGGCTGCAACATCGGGGGCATCTCCGGTCCTTAAACCTGTGGGGGGAAACAATGTACATATATGATCTGGTAATTAGTATGATATCCTTTTAAAATGGCTGGAAAATAGGAGGAACATCGCTTATTCTTAAACCCGTACATACAAGGAGACAAGATATTATTTTGTTTCTTACATCTACTTTTAAACAACTCAGGTCATGGCACAAACGCCAGTCATACAAGCTGCTGGTCGAGGCAGATTTAGTGGTCGACATGCATCTTAGTGAGCAGGGCAGTTAATGTGGAAGTCGGTTGAACATTCATTGAGAGTGGATAACAGGCTATAAACCGCCAACTTTAATCTTAGGTAAACATGCCCATGCAATATATGTAGTTTTTTTTTTTTTTTTTTTTTTTTTTTTTGGGGGGGGGGGGGAGGGGGGGGGGGTTCAAGATGAAAAACTTGATGATGAAAAAATTTATGATATTTTTCTAATTTCTGCTCAATATATATATATAGTGGGTACATGTTAGAACCGCCTCGTCAAGGCAGTTCTAACAAGTAACCATAATCTATCTTTTGGATAAAAAAAAAATGTTTACCCCAATTTTACTATATACTAGAAATGCGTGTTTGTAAAACACTATGCCCCCAACTGTATGCTTGTCACTAAAATGGCAGCTTGTATGATTCATTTCATTTGAATGAAGTGAAATTTAATTTCCTGAAGAAGCTGTTCGGTTGCCTCTGTTTTGACCTCAATCCAGAAACAGAATGTAAGCTTTTTACAGACAAGTTAGAAATGGAGTGAAAATTTCAAAATGGGGTAATTTTGTCAAAATTTGACGGAAAGTCCTCAAAAGTTAATCAGGTGATCATCTTCTCAGCCCCAACCAGTATACCAAATATGAAGGCTCTGGCTTAAATACTTTTTGAGATATCTTGCACACAAGATATTCAAATTTTGTTTTCAAAGGGGCATAACTCCAAACAGGGGCATAACTCGGACAGGAAAAAAAATATGGGTCAACTATTTTCTCATGAGGAATGTGTAAATGAAATTTCAAAACCCTAACATTTACCTTTCAAAAGTTTCAAATTTCACCGAAAAGTGGAAAAATCAATCAAAATTTCAAAATTCCGTATTTTTGTCAAAATTCGACGGAAAGTTCTCAAAAGTTAATCAGGTCATCTACTCCTCAGCCCCAACCAGTATACCAAATACGAAGGCTCTAGCTCAAATACTTTTTGAGATATCTTGCACACAAGATTTTCAAATTTTGTTTTCAAAGGGACATAACTCAGAAAAGGGGCATAACTCGGACATGAAAAAAAATACGAGTCAACTATTTTTTCATGAGGAATACACACATGAAATTTCAAAACCCTAGCATTCACCGTTCAAAAGTTAACGGACGCACACACAGACAGACAGACAAGCCAAAAGCAATATGCCCTTCCAACTTTTTCAAAGTTGGGGGCATAAAAAGTGGGGTAATAGGGGGTATACATTACACGGACACATTATCCTGATGTTTGCAGCAAAAAAGCAAAGAAGCTGATCAGTTACACTTTCACCAGACAGTTCAATCTGTACATTTGCTTTTGCATGCATAAATTTTCTTCTGATGCAGTACAAATTAGAGACATTTCTGATCTTAACAAAGAAAATTGAGCCGCTTCATGAGAAAACATTTTGCATATTTGCGAAAACAAAGGCACAGATCAGCTTCGCAGTTACTGCGAAGCTGATCAGCGCCTTTGTTTTCGCTACATGGATAGTACCATTCCTCTACTTTCTAAACCTAAAATTTCCAGCCTCTACCCTTATTCTGTGCTTGTACAGCGCGGTTTGTGTAGTACCTGTTCAAAAACCATGAGGTGGCTCAATTCAAAGAAATATTATGTGACATGACAGCATGCGCCTCATACATCAGTATTTCAAACACAAAATACATCATCAATAGAGTTGCATTATAGAAATTCTATCATGTGTATTTCACTTTGTATATTAAAGACAGGCAGAGACAAGCTGCACACGCTTTTCTCATGTAGAACAAGTTAGTTCAATCCCTCTTCTTTCTTAAACTGAAATTCATGTTTTTAGCAATATTTGCTGGCTATAGAGCCCAGTTTGTGTCTACCCTGATAGGAAACCCCAACGATAAGGTTTTGTATGATACAGCTAACATGCCAGAAGGATAATTATGAAATGAGCCACGACGGGAGAAAACCAGTCTTCGGGGTTTCCGACCAGGTCTGACACGAACCGGCCTAAACAGTCTCAGAAGTAGGCTAGAAGCTTGAAATTTCGGATTTAGGAAGAAGAGAAATTGTACTATCCGTGTAGCGAAAACAAAGGCGCTGGTCAGCCTTGCAGTTACTGCGAAGCTGATCTGCGCCTTTGTTTTCGCATAGGCAAAATCCGGTTTTCTCACGATGCGGCTCAAATAAGATCACAAGATTCAGAAAACTAGTCTTCGGGTAAGTCCGTCTGGTACAACGCAATAGTCACAGAAGAAGGCTAGTACGGTAGCTAGAAATTTCAGATTTTTAAAAGATTTTGAGAGATTGTTCTATTGGAGAAGCAAAAACAAAGGCGCTGATCAGCTGTGCAGTTACTGCATAGATGATCTGTGACTAAGTAAATGTTTTCGCACATGCAAAAATTAGTTTTCTTGTGACACAACTCAATGATTTCAAGCTTTAATCTTCCTATGGCATGAATGTAACAGCTTTGTTTCTGTTCTTTGATCAATAGCAATAAGTTTTATTTGTTTGTTTGTTTTGCAGTTCAACATCACAGTCGAAACTTTCATGTCATGTTGGGACAGAGCCACCGATTCCTGGGTATTAACCAGGACCCAGTTGTTCAAAGCATCGTTAGCTTAACGATATCGTTAAGACATAAATTTGTTAAGCAAATATCAGCTAAAGTAACAAATACACTGTTATTTTTTGTTGAAAAAATGTGAGAATCCTTTGCAGTGCAAAGGATTCTCACATTTTTTCAACAAAAAAATGACAGTGTATTTGTAATACTAGAAAAAGTGCCTTGAGAGGCACGTATACCCCCGGCTGGTAGCTCCCTCCAACGCCCCCACCCCTCATCCCACCGCCACCAATCCAGACATGCTCACTGACAGTGACACATTAAACCTCAATTCCTGATGAAAGAGAGCACCCTCAACAAGTAAATCTTATAAATTTGTATTTGCAAAAAACACTGTCTAAAACCATGGGGAGGGGGGGGGGTGTAGTAGAATGACAGATCTATGAGGGTCTGGATGGGGGGTCCTGGTATTCACTAATCACTAATAATTTAGCCATTTATTCACTGTCATTAAAATTTTGGCTTATTCATTAAAATTAGCTTGATTATTCATTAAATAAGAGCTGTCACAGGACAGCGTAGCTCGCCTGACTTGTGCTTTGTCACTAAACTTATCAAAATCTATGACCCATGACCTTGACCTCAAGGTCGCTCAGGTGGGTTGTGATGGTACAGCATAAAATTTCAGACCAATATCCACAAACATGCAAAGTTTCAACTTGATCCATCAAATAGAGATATATAGACTTCAAAAATCTTTAACCCAAAACTTTAACCAAAAATTTCTAAGGCCATGACCTTGACCTCAAGTTCACCCAGGGTGGATCATAATGGTACAGCATAAAACTTCAGACCAATATCTACCAACACGCAAAGTATCAACTTGATCCATCTACATGTACAAGAGATATAGACTTCTAAAAACTTTAACAAAAAAATTATGTGACCTTGTTCTCAAGGTCACTCAGGGTGGGTCATGATGGTACTGCATAAAACTTCAGACCAATATCTACCAACATGCAAAGTATCAACTTGATCCATCAACATGTTCAAGAGATATAGACTTCTAAAAACTTTAATGAAAAAGTCACTAGAGCACGAAATATAGGTCAAGGTCACTAGATCAATGTGGGTGCAAAGTCGGGACATCGAGGAGAAGCCATATGCAAGGTTTGATGGTTGTAGGCTTTATAGTTGATGAGATATTAAGGGTTGGCTTAAAAATGACAAAATCACCGGAGCATGAAATATAGGTCAAGGTCAGTAGGTCAATGTGGGTGCCGAGTCAAACATCGAGGAGAAGCCATATGCAAGGTTTGATGGTTGTAGACTTTATAGTTGATGAGATATTAAGGGTTGGCTTCAAAAATGACAAAGTCACTAGAGCACGAAATATAGGTCATGGTCACTAGGTGAATGTAGGTGCCGAGTCGGGACATCAAGGAGAAGTCATATGCAAGGTTTGATGGTTGTATGCTTTATAGTTGATGAGATATTAAGAGTTGGCTTCAAAAATGACAGTCACTAGAGCACGAAATATAGGTCTAGGTCACTAGATCAATGTGGGTGCAAAGTCGGGACATCGAGGAGAAGCCATATGCAAGGTTTGATGGTTGTAGGCTTTATAGTTGATGAGATATTTAGGGTTGGCTTAAAAAATGACAAAGTCACTGGAGCATGACTGGTCAAGGTCAGTAGGTCAATGTGGGTGCCGAGTCGGGACATCGAGGAGAAGCCTTATGTAAGGTTTGACAGTTCTAGGCCTTACAGTTGATGAGAAACTAACACAGCATCTGAGCATTGTACAAAGGTGTTATAGATATTGACCTCTAGCCCCACCCCCAGGCAAGACCCCATGGGTCCCTTCACACTAAATCACAGAGGACCCTCATATGTAGCAATGTTCCAAATATGAATGATTTCTGGTCAGTGACTATCAAGATATAACAATTCTAAAAACTTTAACCGAAAGTGTGACGCGGACGTAAACGTACACGTACACGTAAACGGGAACGACCGAGGTGACTACAATAGCTCTATGCACTTCGTGCAGGCGAGCTAAAATGATAATTACTAGTCACGCCTTCTTCACCCAGCTAATATCCATAAGCAAATAGGTGTTCCCCACATTAGGCACCCCTTATCTCAAGCCACAAGGACTAGTTCTATGATATTAAATTGTAGACTGCTGAGTGCAACCTTGATATTAACATCTTGAGAGAAGCATATATACTCTGCTAGACCACAATGCCTCATAGAAACTTTCCGAAATAGTATACTGATTTCTTTAAGCAAATCCCCTTTTAAATCTGTTTGGAGTATAATCCCCTCCACCTTAAATACTGAATACGCCCTAAGTTTTATACTGAATTTTTCTCTTCAATTATGAATAAGAAAAATTGTAACTTCAGGGGCAAAAGTTATAGTAAAATGCTGTTGTTTTTATTTAGTAAACTGGTTAGCATAGGAGTACTATGTGATGTATGGATTTGCGCTTGTTGCTGATTGTACAATACATTTTATTTAATAATGTCTTAAATACCGAGCGAGCGAAGCAAGCGAGGAAAAAATATGTAGCGTCATATAAATTGCCAGATAGATTTGCATTAACATTCTTAGTTCTGCCTTGTTTCTGATTGCAAAAGACATTATCATTATGTTCTGTCATATAAAAAAGCAAGATGATGTCCATCCACAGAAAAGATTATCATTATATGATTGGAACATACATATTAAGGACAAAGTGGGGGTAATACCCCAGTAGAATAAAAAGAAAATACATATACATAAGCAAACAAAACAGTGAAATAGTATCTGGCTCAGTAAACATCCAGAATGATTTTATTTATTTTTGTCTGCCTTCAAATGACACATTTCTTTTTCAATTGGTCCATGAGGAACATGCTTGGCTTCCAGACATATATGCCTTTCCAAACATTCAAGGATTTCTGAAATATGACAACATATGAACTAAATCGGTTCTGGGGGCGTCCAGACCCCAGAAAAAAAAATGAAATTCTGGAATGTCAGGGAGGCCATCTAAGACCATTCTATAGCCAAATTTTAGCATATTCATTATTCTTTAAAATGTTATTATTCACTATTCATTATATTATTCTGCTATTCATTAAAAATTTACTTTTATTCATTATTCTTTAGGACCTCATTATTCACTAATCATTAAATTTTTTGCTCTTTATTCACTCTCATTAAAAATTTTAGGCCGTTATTCATTAATCATTATACCCCATCCAGACCCTCATCTATTTTAGAGCAGTATACAGAGCTGACTTGTATACTCAATCTAGGACTTGATCGCGGACATTGAGGGTCAGGTCCTCGGTCCTAGATGTAAAGTAGAATGTCATTCTTCAATAATATTAAAAAAAAAAAAAAAATAAAAAAAAAATAAGATGTCCTATATTTTGACCTCTAGCCCCACCCTCAGGGCACGGACCCTAGAGTCTGATGTCATTAGGAACAAGGCAAACCTTATAGTGTACCTTTGGTGCAAGTACGAATCATTTCTGAACATGGTGGTAAAGAAAAGTATTGAAATACATTTTTTTAAAGAAGTTCTAGATTTTGACCTCTAGCCCCACCCCCCGCACATGGACCCTAGTGTCTGAACCTTACATGGTACCTATGGTCTAAGTATGAATGCTTTCTGATAAAACTTTGTGGATGTCAAGAAAACAGACTTACAGAAAATATTTATTATGATATTTATCATATTATAAATAAGTCCTAGATTTTGACCTCTAGCCCCACCCCCTGGAGATGGTACCGAGCATGGAGTATGAAAGCAAACCCTATAGGGTATCTATGAACTAAATAAGAATACATCCCTATGATTGTTTGTTAAGATATGGACTTATAGAAGAAACATTAAAATTGTAAACAGCATATTTTAAAGGTGACCTAGATTTTGACCTCCAGCCCTACCCCTGGGGATGGGCCCTGGGGTCCAAACTCATGAAAACAAAGCAAACCCTATAGGGTACCTATGGTCCAAATATGAATGGTTTCTGACCATTGGTTCATGAGATATACACCTCTAGAGAAACTTTAACCAAAACTTTGACGTAAATTCCACGAACGTTCCGGAATTACGAACGAAGAAACGAACTAACTAACTAACTAACATACGAACGGACAAACGGAAAAGCGAAAGCTATATACCCGTCGGCATAAATGCCGGGGGTATAATTAATGTTTGAAATTTTAACGAAACGTTAACTAACGACGTCGTTAGTTTTGAACAACTGGCCCCAGTACTATGGGGAGTTAATGTGTCTTGTTCAAGGACACAACCTGGCCTTGAGCTTATAAAACTTTTTTCATGCTCAACTCAGCTAAGCATGAAATTTAAACTGCTCATAATTACTGAAATAACCAAAATTGGTTGAAGATTGCCAAAGCCTCTAATTTATCCTGCTTATAAATGTTAAAATGCCAACAATTGTTGGCATTTTAACATTTATGAGCAGGATAAATTTTAGTCTCAGCGGACTGAGTTAAGCATGAAACCAGTTTTATAGCCTTGAGGCCAGGTGCCAGTGGGGTTGGAAACCCAACCTCTCAATCCAGAATCTGATGCCCTCACCGCCGCCTAAAAAGGATAAACCCATTTATTTTATACTTTACAGTGAAAACCAATGTATATCAAAACTTGATAAAAATGGTATTTTCATTGATATGAAATTTCACTGATATCAAATCTCACTGATATCAAAAGTCACTAGTGACTGATATCAGCCTATATCTTCACTGTAATGACGTCAGAATTTTTGGATTACTTCTGACGTTTCCATTTACTTGACGTCATTAAATATGTCTCACTTCACAAATTCAAACGCCTATTTATGAACGAAAACATAAAGTGTGGGTATTCATTTTCTTAGTTAGAACGTAAGGAACAATGTGGTACCAAAATTATTTGTGTTTTCAAAACATTTTGGTTTTCGCATTTTCACCGCCTGCAATGCCCGTGTATTGTATAAAATAAAAAGAAAATTTGCTTTTTTTTCGGCGAATACCAAATATATTTCATCTCGTGAGTTGAAAACATCAAAATTTTCACTCGTGCTGCGCACTCGTGAAAATTCTGATATTTTCGACTCACTCGATGAAATATATTTGGTATTCACCTCAAAAAAGCAAATATCCTCTATATATGTCGAATGGACTTACCCATCATTATCACTTGGGTGAGTCCACCTTCATTTCTAGGGGCATCAGGAGTGATTTAAGGTTTTTGATTCCATTTTTCTATTAAATTTCTATAAACAAACAGTATAGCCGCAAATGGGACGCCGCATTCTGCTGCGGCGTCCCATCTGGGGCTATACTGTTTGCCCATGTCAAATTAAAAGGATGCCAGGCTTATATGATTTAATACTAGAAAAAGTACCTTGAGAGGCAAGTATAGCCCCGGCTGGTGGTTGGGTAAGGGCATTAAACTATCTAAGGATTTGTTTGTTACATTAGGGAGCGTGGTAGCGTAGTGGTAGAGCATCGGAGAGGTCCTGGGTTCGATTCCCACAGGCGTCACCTTGTTGTGTCCTTGAGCAAGATACATTAACTCCCTACAGTACTGGTTAAATCCAGGAAGAGTTGGCTCCGTCCCGACATGACTGAAAAATTGTTGACTGGGACGTTAAGCCTCAAAATGCTGAATGTCCATAAAAAAACAGCAATGGTCATGTTGGGATGATCAGAACACTGACCACACTGTTTCTGACAAACCTCTCAGGAACAGATAACCAATACTTAGAGCACAACATTGATAAATGCTCTTCTTGAATCAGCACAGGAAGAATCACTATAGAAATATTTTCAAGTCTGAGGACAAGGAAATCAAGCTTGGGCCCAAGATATGCTACCTATCAAGCTATCAAGCCTCGTTATTAAGCGCTGATTTGACATACACCTCTGATGTGCACTATGAAAAGAATATTTCCTTGTTCATATGCGAAATATTGAACCATAATATAATATAATGCACTAATTACCTTCTAACAGATTCTCATATCTATCTTCATAATCCAGCATGTCCTGTTTGTGCTGCCGTAGGATTTTATCTTTTTCTGCATCAAACTCCTCCTGCAGTTCTTCCCGTAACAAATCCATCTTTTCCTCATATTCCTTGTTAATCTGTGCTATATTGTCTACATGTTTCCGTTTCAGCTGAGTCACGAGCTCTTCGTGCCATACAAACATGTCGGCTTTCACTTTTTGCTCAGCTGTCATTTTTTCACCCATAGCCTGTTCAAGTTTTTGTTTCAATTCCTCTATTTTTGATTCACATTCTGTTTCTAGTAGAGTCAATTTCTTATCATATTCTTCACTTATTTCTTTTCTAATTTCAGATTCTATTTCCCCTTCACTGAGATCTTTAGTCTGTGAAGATTCTGATGATTTACGTAACTCTTCAATTTGTTTTTCATACTCTGATTTCAAATGTTCTAATTGAGATTCATATTCAGCAGAAATATCAGCTCTAATATCTTGTCTTAATTTCACAGTAACAGGATCTATATCTTGACCAGCATCTGCACTGACTTTAATTTCTTTTTCTAATGTCTCTGGTTCTGTCAATTTAGGTGACATAGGAGAAGGCACTGAACTAGATTTATATTGAGCAATTTCAGACTGTAATGATAATATCTTGTCTTCATAGTCTTTTCTGATAGTACTCACATACCCTTCATATTCCTTAGGAATTTTCCCTGGAGTCTTTTCTGTAGGAGATCTCACAGCAGATTCACTAGGTTGAGCTTCAGAAGGGGAAACAAGTTCTTCAATTACTGGTTCCTTTAATTCAATTTGCTCTTTCAATTGTTTCAATTTATTTTCATAATCATCAGTCACATTTTGTAGTTTTTCTTTATATTCTTTAGCTATTTCTACTTTTAATTTTTCTCTAATACTAGATTCTACTTTACTAGGAACACTTTCAGTATCAACTACTTCTGGTTGCTGAGCACCCTGAGTTTCATAAGATTGCAGTCTTGAATTAAGTTCTGAAATTTTGTCTTCGTATTCAGCCTTAAGCCTATCTATTGAGTCTTCATAATCCTGAAGAATTTCAGCTCTAATAGAATTTTCTACAGTGTCTCTGTCATATTTTTCAAAAACACCATCAATGAATGACTTTTTGGGTAAAATAGGAGAACCAGCTTCTCTTTCTGGAGTTTCTTGAACAACTTTCAATTCTTTATGAGTGTCTGGTTCTGCTGAAGTTTTTGTGGAAGTGTCTGTCACTGTGCTCGAAACTAATGAATCTCTTAGCTTTTTCTCAAAATCTTGTCTGAGCACAGTAACCTCTTTCTCATGTGAACTTTCTAAAGAGTCTAATTTTTGCTTCAACTCTGCTTCTGAATTTTTTAATGCCTCAAGTTCTGCAGTATATTTGTTGGCTATGTCTTTTGCTTGCTTGTCTAGTTCCTGTTCTAACTGAATTTTGAATTCAGATTCTAACTCTTCTACTTTGTTCCTATTGATATTTTCCATCTCCTGTTTTAATGCTATAATGGCCTCTTGATGCTGTGAATTAAGCTGATCAAGTTCTTTTCTTATTGCATTTTCAGCATCTTTACTTGCAGACAATTCTTCCTCTATTTTAGCAATTTTCTGTTTCAATTCACTGATAATTTTACTTTCAATTTCTTTTTCACCTCTCTCTTCAATTTCAGCTTTTTCATTTTCCAATGATGTTATCTTAGCATCTTTCTGTGTTAATACTGCTTTCAATTCTTCTAACTCTTCACTTCTAGTTTTCAGATTGTCTTCAAATTCACATAATTTATTATTGCTATCTAAAAGTTGACCATGCAGATCTTCTGCACTAGCTGTTTCAGTTTCTAACCGCTTTTTCAATTCATCAATCAACTTATCCCTTGCTTTGAGTTTTTCCTCTAAGGATTTTATCTTCCCCTCTAACACATCTCCCTGAGGGGGTGGAGAATAGGGTGGAGTTGGTGGCGGTGTTTCTTCTGTGTCCGAAATAGCTGTAAGCATGGTAGTTTTGCGAACATAGTCCCTCTCCTTCTCGGCCGATGTGGGTTGAGCGCCAGCGTCGTGTTGTAGCGACTGAAGCTGTTCCTCCATCTTAGAGACCTTGGACTCGTAGAATTGTTTCAGATCTGCGACTTCCTTCTGATGCTCCTCAGAAAGTTTAGCTCGCATTGCCGTTTCTGAAAACAGAAAAAACTTGTTGATTTGATGTTCTACATCACAATCAACAGCTAAGGTCATATGGAGAAGGGACCTCAATTTAAATTATCATCCAAAGGATTAAAGATGCCCATGATCAACCCAATGACCCCTGTTTTACAATAGTAGTGGCTTAATCACAACGCCACGAAGGCTTCTAATCAGAAAAAGCATGCCTCATGTTTTTCCTATAGATGACTCTAGGTTTTCAGACTGCCAAGTCTGAGCAAACAATGTAAATCTTGATCAATCTTGAACTGCTCCAACAGAAGCAGTCTAGCCAGGATCTATGTGGTCTGCTGCATAATCTTCTGCTTTTAAAATACCACCAAATAATGTCTAAAATGGGGCACAGGGACATAGTTTTTTAATAAGTATGTAGATGTACTGTTGTTTGAGCCTCAGACTAGTTTTCTAAATGATGTAGCGGGGTGGTGGTATATGTAAAATGAATGTCAGCATCTGATCACATAAGTGCATTGTTTGCTGTTGCCAATCCATTCCCTAACTACAATTTTTTTACCTCCAGAGCTCATTTTAGCTTGTATACAGTGCCCATTATTTAAAACATTGCTTTACCCTATAATATTTGAAGTAAAAATGAGAGAAAATAAAATGCATTTAAATTCTGTATTGTAAAAAATAAAACTAATCAGAAATTAGTATCTTCAAGGCTATCAATTTTCTTTATTCTCAATTTGAACAAAATATTTATTGTTGTCACTCATTTAAATTTCATAGTATGATATTGATTGAATTCCACTCAAGTTTTAACTTGTTTAAAATGACAACAAAATAAAAGAAGAATATCCAAATTGAAACAAACCAGCCTGTTCCGCAGCAGTTTTTCCCCTAGACTGAAAGTTTCGAAATCCCTTCAGTAATTCATCCATTTCTTATGAGTTTAAGTGTACGAAAACTGGTGGTTAACTTGTCACTCTATCCCTTGTAAGCCTGTTTGAAACTACCGGCAGTATTGGTTGCCAACTTAGTGATTAGAAAACTGCACCATTATAATCATGCATTTTATTCGCTCAACATAAAAATAATTCATTAAATTCCAGCCATAATGTTAATAAAACACTCCTTTTTTCATTTTTGTGCTGTTAAAAATTTAACTACCACATTTTAACACAAGAAGAATAAATCTATTTAAATGGTGCTATAAAACATGGCATTGAACCCACACATTATATTCCATATTATGCACTGTGACAATGACGATTAACAATTTTGAATTAATGTCATTAAAATTCCTTCGTTTCAAAAGAATTCAACCAGGTTTTTTACTACAAACAAACCACCAGATCAGCGAAATTATCAATAAAGATAACAATTATATCCTATGTTTAGACTTGGCAGCCATATGAAGAATCAATGCCGATCTATGAATGGCGGGTCAATGGTTGACAGTTGACAACAGGTAAAAATAAACATCTTCAGGTGTTAAAATTGAAATATGTAAATCTGGATCAGTGTGTGCCTAACCTTTGAATGGGACATGTTTAGACAATGCAGTTTTAATGCATGGTGCAGGATCAAAGCAATATTTTAAAACGAAGAATCTGTCTCCTTGAGTAAGTGTCAATTTTTTCTGACACAACTAGGCAGACGTTTACATTTGGGTGACAATTTAGGATAATTCTAAAATTTCTTCATATAAATAAAGTAATGTGGGTACTCATTAGAACTGCCTTGTACAGTTGATCGTAAAGAATGATCCAAAACATACAATTTTCAGTTAAATCATAGAAAATTATCAAATATATTGTAATATACCCTAGTGATCTGACTCTCTGCCTGTGCGACAGGAATAGTGCCATATACAGGGAGATTCCATATTGATTGGTATACAGGTGTAATAAGAACTAGTTGCACTTGACATTGTTCAATAAATGGGAGAATTTATAACATAAATAAACAATAGAGGAGAAATTATCTTAGCTTTTATGACAGCTAAGCTTTTTTCCTATATCTTTAATGGTTTTGCAGTTCTATTGAGTTTTACCACTTGTAAAAGAATTGAATATTGTTTGAAGACAATGAAATATTGCGAAGATAAGCATTTCAGTTAACAAAATTGTTAAAATCTAATTCCCAAAATAATAAAGAATAATTTTGCAATTTTACCCACCCATTGAGGCCTAGGAGAAATAGATGGGCTGCCTGTGTCTCCAGGCAAAGCTTCTAATCTACTGACCGACCATCTGATTACTGGTTAACCGCTCATGTCTGAGTCGGCCCAGGAAAGTGGTTTTGTCAAACCATTCATACATATAAGCCTTATTGGCTTTGTTGGGTGGTTATATTTATGAAGCACATTTTGAGTGTCATGACATCCTAATGTTGGGTAAAAGTCCCATAAAATGGAGGCAACATCCCAACATGACCATTGCTGTTGATTGGGACGTTAAGCATCAATTCAAACAAACAAACAAACAAACAAACAAAATTTTACAATATAAATCTGCCGACTGCCTTGGCTTAACTGAAATTGTGACCATATCTTATTAGTTCTATGACATGTCCGCAATGGAGTAGTGGTTAAGCCACTAGCCTTGTAATCAGGGGCCATGGGTTCAATCTGGGGCTTCTCCAATCTTTTGGATGAAACTTTAAACCAAGGTCCGATCTTTACAAGCCCTCAGCTAACATTACGAAAACCTGCCCATGCAAAATATAGATATTTTTTTAAGCTGTAAAAATTGAAAATTTTATTGGAATTTTTTTTTATATTTTCAACATTTGTGTTCAAAACATTGATTGTGGGTACTCGTTAGAACTGCCTTGCTGAGGCAGTTCTAACGAGTACCCACAATCTATGTTTTGGCTCAAAATTAAAAAAAGTAGGTATACCCCTGCATACCCCAGTTTTGCTAGCAGCTATATAAAAGTGGGGTTCAAGGGGTCTACATTACACGGACATGTTTTTGTGATGAAACACGAAATCAACCAAACAATGTGAACAGCTATGCCATGTTACAAAATAAATTTCAACACAGCAGGTAAATTTTACACAACCAATAGAATTTTGGTCCGACTTGTTTGGTGGTATAGAAAAATCTTTGTGACCAAATTTTCATGAAAAAATAAATGTGCTGGAAGTATGGTTGGTCAAAATTTAAAGACACTGACTTGGTCTAAAACTCATAAAAAGGAAGAGAACATAAGTAAGCTAAAACAAAGTTCTTACCACTAAAAGCAAATGGTATTTTGTAATTATTATTTTGATATGTTTCCAGAAATCTGTTGACAATAAATTCAACTTGATACATCTTGTTCTAGCACTGATTTAAATACATTCTTTTTTTTTTTTTTCTTAAAAGTGCATGTATCCAAAATCATAGTTATCATACAAATTATGCAATTTAGTATTCCTCCTTTCTTTAAGAACAAAACAAACATGAAATGATGCTTCAAAATGTGTTATCCATACATGAGCCCTTGCATGTGAAAATTTGGAGCTCAATTGAAGTCAAGGTTGCAGTCTACAATGCTTTTTGACCATTTGTTTACAAATAAGCACTAATGCCAGTTGCTATTACTGGCATTGCATTGACTTGTGTCTTTGTCAGTTTGCAGGCTGGTTTCAGTAAAAACTTTTGTACCCAAAACTGAGTGTTCTTGTGACTTGGCTCACCTAGCAAAGGGGTTAATCATCAG
Source organism: Rugalucina vietnamica (assembly GCA_964017185.1). Taxonomy (NCBI): domain Eukaryota; kingdom Metazoa; phylum Mollusca; class Bivalvia; order Lucinida; family Lucinidae; genus Rugalucina; species Rugalucina vietnamica. The sequence goes on from OZ024869.1 coordinate 52,464,582, forward strand.
ATGATGAGAAATACAGATAAGCCAATGAGCATGTAATGAGAAAGCTGTGTCAGTGCAGCTCCCTAAGGGGCCAGATTGTTATACATGTAGGTAGATCTTTATCAGCAGGGGTGAACACCTAAAGCTAGACAAGCTAAAAACATATGTTTAGCTTGATTTTGATCACTGCAGAGCAGCAGAGGGATCATTCATTCATTCATTCATTCATTCTCAATTCAGGTTCTTGTCAGTAGAAAGTTTAGAAATTCAGAAATGCTATTTGATTTACCTTTTCAAATAATTATGTTGAAGTTGAATATTGTTTGTTTTGTAGTTTAACGTCACAGTCAACAATTTTTCAGTATCATGTCAGGACATTGAATAGTGTGCTCTTAAACCTGTATTGATAGCTTGATTTATAACTATATAATTTAATTTATTAGCAAGTAAAAATATAAAAATTTTGGATTATTTTGGAGTTTGAACAGGACTCAGATCCAAAAATAAGCAATTTAGATCTACAAACAACAATACATAAGACATAAAACACCACCACCACCACCAAAAGCTAATTAATGCACTAGTCATTTGCACAACCCCCCCCCCCCCCCCCCCCACTTTCACACACACCTACGGAACATTGCGGGTATTTTAGAGCCCTGCTATAAGCCCCACCCACCCCAATGGAACTAACAGAAGGATAAACCTCTGCTCTTGGCCCTGTCCATTGAAGAAAATATTGCAGGTCAAAGGCTCCTAATGTTAAAACCTCATCATTTTCCCTGCTTTGAGGGTGGCAGTCAAAACCTAACTGCCACACACTTTAGCCCTGCTCTCTGCTCTCCCGACCCTACCCCTTAGCTGGGGAGACTGAAAGGCTGTGGCTTCAAATGACTGGTGCATAATTACCCTACTGCTTTGCAACCTTTGTAGACAACTGCCTCTCACTCCCCCCCCCCCCCCCCAACTCCCCAACCCCCAACCTCCACACACAACAACCATCCTACCTGACTGCTCCTCAACCTTGGCTTGGAAGGTGGACATCTGTTCCTCATACTGTCTCTGTATTGATGCCATCTCTTCCTGCAGTTTTTCAACTTCCTCTGTTTGTGACGCCATTACTTCTGTACGCACTGAGAGGAGCTGCTCGTACTCATTGAGCATCTGAGTTCTCAGGGCTACGATATGGTCATACTGGCTCTCAAGGGTCTTACGTACATCTGAAACAGTAGGATATGCAATAAAGTAATAAGTTTAGTTCATTTTCTAATCAACTGAGAATATCATTCTGATATTCACTTACAGGAGACAGACGTCAGGCTAAGCAATTCTGCTTCTTAGACGCTGACTGCCTGGTGGAGGGGGAAAGCCAGGGCAGTTTGGTTGCTAATTAACCAAGATGCCCAGAGGGTGACAGTCAAACCACTGATACATACCAATATAGGAACAACTTGATAGGTTTTTCAATTTATAATCTTTATTTGTACTGGCATCCCCCATGGGATTCGAAACCTGCACCGCAGAGGTAAACAATAGCTAGTCAGATGCCAACAAGGCTTCCAACTGAGCTATCTAGGCACACCAAACAGACACTGTAAATAGGTCCACCCCCATATATTACACTTTGTCATAAGTGCTTACTAAAACTAGAAAAAAGTGCCTTGAGAGGCATGTATACCCCCAGCTGGTAGCCATAAAGTCCCCTCCCTACCCCCTACCTATACAACCCTGCACATGCTCACCCCTGACATTGAACCTCAAATCCCCAATGAAAGACAGTACCCTTATCAAGTACACTTTAGAAATAAGCACTGTAAAGCACATTGCATACAAACATGAGGGAGTGGTGTTTTAGAATGACAGATCTATTTTAGAGCAGTATACAGAGCTGACGTGTATACTCAATCTAGGACATAATCCACGGACATTGTGGGTCAGGTCCTCAGTCCTAGATTGGAATGAACATAGAGTGTCATTCTTAAAAAAAAAAAAAAAAAAAAAAAAAATGCCCCAGACCATGACCTCAAGTCCCACCCCCACCCCATGCATGGACCCTTGGGTACATCCCGCCCCCATCCCCATGCATGGACCCTTGGGTCTAACCCTTATGTTGTACCTATGTTGTAAGCATGAATGCTTTCTGACAAATGGTTGTCAAGATACAGACCTACAGAATATTAATCTTGGTAACTATTGTATTTTATAAATGTGTCCTAGATTTTGACCTCAAGCCCCACCCCTAGAGTTTGGTGCCATGGAATTTAATTCAACCCTAAAGGGAATCTATGATCCAAATAGGAATACATTCCTATAAGTCTTTGTTAATATATGAACTTAGAGAAGAAAAAAACACTATGTAAATAGCACATTTTCAAGGTGACCTAGATTTTGAACTCTAGCCCCACCCCCCCGAGCATGGACCCTCAGGTCTGAACTCAAGGAAACAAAGCAAACCTTATAGGGTACCTAAAGCCCAAATATGAATGACTTCTGAACACTGGCTCATGAGATATACACCATTTGAGAAACTTTAACCAAAACTTTGACGCAAATTAAAGGTGACCTAGATTTTGAACTCTAGCCCCACCCCCGGGCATGAACCCTGGGGTCCGAACTCTTGGAATCAAAGCTAACCCTATAGGGTACCTTAAGTCCAAATATGAATGATTTCTGATAAATGGTTCTTGAGATATACACCACTAGAGAAACTTTAACCAAAACTTTGTCGCAAATTAAAGGTGACCTAGATTTTGATCTCTAGCCCCACCCCCGGGCATGGACCCTGGTGTCCAAACTCATGGAAACAAGGCAAACCCTATAGGGTACCTATGGTCCAAATATGAATGGTTTCTGACTATAACTGCATGAGATATACACCACTAGAGAAACTTTAACCAAAACTTTGACGCAAATTCTACTGAACTAACGAACTAACGAACGAACGAACGAACTAACGAACATACGAACGGACGAACGGACAAACGGAAAAGCGAAAACTATATACCCGTCGGCATAAATGCCGGGGGTATAATCAATTTGACAGGGTTTGAAATGAGCACCCAAATATTCAATTTCATGGTCAAACTCAACATATTGGCTCTTAAGTGAACCCCATCATTGATCTTATTTCGTGTATAAGTAATTATCAGGGAAAAAAAGAAAAGACTTGAACATATAAAACTATAAACAAGTACCTTCCGTTTGTTCCAGAACTTTCTCCCTCTCTTCTAGGTGATCAAACTCCTGCTGTGTGACGGGGGCCGACAGGACACTCTCTGCGTCATCTGCCTCAGACACGGTCTGGGTGTCATGTGTGGCGTGACGTTTCCGTGGCAACCGACCCTGGGAGGCCGAGTCTTGCTCAAGGTCAACCTCAATTTTCTGTTGAACAAATATCAAAAATAACCTGAGAATTGAGAAACCTTAATTGTTTTGTAAAGGTCTGGGTCAACATTTGTTTTCAGTTATGTTGCTTAATTTGATTGTTTTCATGTGGTTTAACATCACAGTCAACAATTTCTAAGTTATATGCAGGCACAGCCAGTGATTCCTGGGTATTACAAACCAGTACCATGGGGTGTCAGTATGTCTTGCTTAAGGACACAATTCAGGGCCAGTTAGTTTTAAACACCTTGCCTGTACATAGTACATCTGTACGTAGTCTGTTCTATCACCGTCTCCCGATCTATCTGTGAAAGACTGTGGCCTATGGAGATGTGTAAGCTTTTTGTGACAAATGCAGATTTCTTTTGTGACAAGTTTTTTTAATACTGGATAAAATATAAATGTAAGATCCTACGAGTAATTAAAGTTAAACAAATTTTTTCTCATATGTAAATTTTCACTCACTTTAAGAATTTGTCTGTGTTCTTCAGTCAGTTTTCTATTGAGTTCAGAAATGAATCGTTGGCTATCTTCTTTGCCTAGAAAACATTACACAAACAATTATGCAGCATAAAAATGCACTAAATACATGTATCAAGTAAAATAAGCATACACATTAACCTGTACGCCAATGTTCTTTTTACCATAATGGGCAAATTGTGCTCTTTTACAACTTTCCTAGAACAGTCAAAGTTTCAAAATTCTTCTGTTTTCAATCAGTGACACTTTATGTTTACTTTCTTATCAAGGACAAACAATGCCAGAAATTAATAACACAAACATTGTAGGATAACAAATCATAAATGGATGTTCAAAAGATAAGGCCTACTGCAGCCTACAAGTAACATAAAAGTTTTTAACTAATGTGCAAAAAGGCAGCATTGTTTATACTACAGTAACTGTATTTGTAAAAAGTTCCTGTCACAGCCACATCATGTAACACCAAAACGGGAATCTATCAATCATATATATCATGGTTTGTCCGAGTGTACAGACCATTGCCACCCCTAAAGCTTGTGGCTTATCCTCTCATACATAAATGGAGAAAAAAAAACAACAACATACAATTTGTTTCAAATGTACAAGTGTTTTAATATCAAGCAATTTTAAATGGCTCTAGCCATTCAAGAACTTGTACCTTTTGTCCTCATGGGGCTGTGACAGGATAAAAATAACATGGGTTGGGGTATATTTTCTAGATTATGATTCCTGTGTAAGTGCCTTGCATAACTTGGAAGTGATATTAAATTAAATCTACAAAACAGATTATAACAAATAAAATGTACATATTGTTTGGAAAATGTTTACAGCCTTTCAAACATTTGTGATGAAAATGCCCAAATTCACACAAAATTTACAAACCATAGACCCACCACCTCCCACCCAAAGTACAACAAAAATTATACAATGTTCAGAGAATGAAAATACATCTTTTAGAATCAAACTGATGTCTATACAACCTATTTGAGTATTTGGGTCTTTTTATGCTTTGTATCATCTACAGTACATATTGATATCAAATATTTATATTGTATGCCTAAATCCTGGTATCTTGGTATTCCCTAACCTCATGGGGGTATGAACTTTAAAAATTGAAACTTCTTCAACCTACAAAAGTAGCAACTGTGCTTATCAGCCTACCAGGTTATTTGGGTTGCGCAATTCATGTACACCTCGCCAATTTTTATTCAATACAGAGCAAGGTACACTATGGTCCTTGACAATTCCCTGAAATCCAACTACAGACGCATTCAATTTCCCTGACAATGAACTGATGCAAGGAAACCCTTTTTTCTCTTATCACCGTTCACTTTCAACATACCAGAAGCATCTTCATCACTGGAATCGGAACTTTCTGGCGTCCCCAACCGTTTTTTAAAAGGGAATTCAGGTAACTCTATTATCACTGGAGGTGTCGGTGGGGATGTATCCTTACTCTCCTTGTTACCCATGATGAAACAGATTCATAATTTTTTTGGTTCTTTTAGATTGTAACTTCGTTCCAGATAATTAGTCTCTTTTATCTAGTTATTTCACGTTTTCCTTACGAGGCAATATTAATCCAAATAAGTTGAATCAATTTGTGAAATGAAGCAATTCAAAAATCATAATAACTAGGAATCCAGAATCCATTTACGAAATGCACATGAAATGAATATCAATGCAAACTTTTAAATTTAGACTGCAAATTAAACTGTCTTTTTGCATTAAATTCCTTTTAAACTCAGGAAAATCTAGGTCCCAGCAAAGAAGATACCCTTGTTATGCCACTTTGAACACCCACAACACTAACTATAACTTTCCAACTTTCAAGAGTTTTGGAGTATATAAACTGATTCATATCAAATATTCAAACATGTAAGCAAACATAATTGAAATATGCATGGATCTATGATCATTTTATCATCTATAACTAGGCACATCTTAAAAGAAATACATAAAACTCTGCCTAAAAGTAATAAGATGCAACTGAGCTTAAAATTTTCATTCACTCAAACCAAATTAATAGTCAAAACAGATCGGAAATATGTTGGCCAAGTTCCGAGGTCTTTATTAAATTTTGTCCCCTCAAAGGGAAAGTAAAAATATTTGTGTTCATGTTCTTTATAGCTTATCCTCTTTTAATTTTGTTTACCCATAAGTATTTGTATTGACACGGTTTTCAAGCATATATATATGAGCCGCCTCGTGGGAAACCCAACAATCTGCATATGCGAAAACAAAGGCGCAGATCAGCTTCGCAGTAACTTCGAAGCTGATCAGCGCCTTTGTTTTCGCTACTCGGATAGTACAATTCCTCCTCTACTTAACTCCAAAATTTCAAGCTTCTAGCCTGCTTCTGTGACTGTACTGCCTGATTTGTGTCAGACCTGGTCAAAAACCACATTGTTGGATTTCCCACGAGGCGGCTCATATGTAGGCCACAGCTAGATAGAACTTGTCTTCAGTCATTTCTGAACTGAATATGAATACAGATGTAGACTCAAACTCTTACAATTAGTAAATTAAAAAAAAAAATCCAAAAAATCCAAAAAATCTCAATAATGTGGCTCATATACTATAGGCAATAAAACAATATTTGAGCCACGTCATGAGAAAACAAATAATGTGGATCCCACCCAGGTCCGACACAAGCTGAGCTGTACAAGCACAAACGATGGCTAGAGGCTGGAAATTCTGGATTTAGAAAGTAGAGGAATTGTACTATCTGTGTAGCGAAAACGAAGGCGCTGATCAGCTTCGCAGTTACTGTGACCCTGATCTGCGCCTTTGTTTTCACATAAGCAATATGTTGGTTTTCTCATAACCTGGCTCACAAGGCAAAAATGAATGTTTTGAAAAGAACTTGAGGCTAAAGAAGGCTGGAGTTCCTTAATTTGGAGAAGCTGTTCTGATGTTTAAAACTTAAACTCTTAATTCCTAAATAGCCTGGTTATGACATAGTAATGGATTGACAATTTACTGGTAGTGGAAAATACAATATTTTTTTTAAATATTATATGTACTTATCCAGATCCGATACAGAGTCTGTCTTAAATTATAATCAAATTACTCATTCTCACAGCTTTTGACCCAGCTTTGTTGACAGTGTCATCATTATTAGCCCATTAATAATGAATGGACTTTCCCATCATTATCCTTCGGGTGAGTCCACTTCCATTTTTAGGGAGATCAAGAGTGATTTTATATTTCATTCCATTTCTCATAGAAGTCCCTCTATGCAGATGGGATGCCATGTTTTGAGGCATATCCGGAGTTATACTGTTTGCTTATGTGAAGTTATGTCCCATAAATAGGACACCAGACCTATATGAGTTAACTAGGGAACACTTTTTGCCATTTGGAATGGGGCCAAAATGCCCAAAAATTGCCTGAAAAGGAACACTGAATTGAGACCTTTGTCTTCAAAAGAAAATCACTACATGTACAGTTTCTATGAGTTGCTGTTCTTGTTTCCTACATGGCTAAGGTATACTGCGCCTATATTAGGATGTTAGGAACCGGCTTGTACATGAGCCGCGACGCGAGAAAACCGGTCTTCGGGGTTTCCGACCAGGTCTGACACAAACCGACCTGTACAAGCACAGAAAAGAGCTAGAAGCTTGAAATTTCGGATTTAAGTAGAAGAGGAATTGTACTATCCGAGTAGCGAAAACAAAGGCGCTGATCAGCTTCGCGGTTACCGCGAAGCTGATCTGCGCCTTTGTTTTCGCCTAGGCAAAAATCCGGTTTTCTCACGATGCGGCTCATATCTCATTTAATGGAACATAAAATAATTGAAATTCCCTGAAATGGGTAGTTGTTTCACAATATATTTTCCTTTTCATGTATTTAGAGAATTGCTCAACACTTTTCTCTACACGTAAGTACATACTGAGATGAAACGGGTATATATATGCTAACTATCAGAGCTGTGTACAAAAATTTGAGAAAAACTTTTTTTTTACACATAATCATTAGAGTATGAGCCTTCGCATGAGAAAACAATGTAATTCACCAGGCCCGACATAAACCGGCCTGTACTGTTAAAGAGGGTAAGCAGGCTAGAAGCTTGAACTTTCGGATTTATGTATTATGTAGCGAAAACAAAGTTGCTGGTACGCTGTGCAGTTACTGCAAAGCTGATCTGCACCTTAGTTTTCACATATGTTTGTTTGTTTTCTCATTGGCGGCTCATCTGGTTCTGTCAAAAATGTGCAAGCGCCTATGAAATGTGTACAGAACATTCTGATAAAAAATTTATAAAACCTTTGACACATTAGGAAATGTCCAAAATACAGTAATGGTTTTGTCTATGTACATGTTCTGAAGCAAGAAGCAGCCATGAATTTTGGATCTGAAGTTTGGAAAATCATCATCACGATAACATGTCCATAATGTATAACCCCTTATACCAGTTTCATATAGTGAAACTGGGGTATACAGGACTGGTGTATACAATTTTTCTTATTTTTGATCCAAAACATAGATTGTGGGTACCCACAATGAATGTTTTGAGCATAAATATTATGTAACTATTAAAAATTTTACAACAAAATTTTCATTTTTTTACATGTGAAAAGAAAAAATCCCTGTACATTGCATTGGTCATGTTTTAGTAATGCACTATTTCCATACAAGGCTCTGATCTGGGTTAATGGATTTTTTTACATGGGCATGCACTTACCACGTGGCAGAGTAGCTTCTACAGTTTGAACCACTACGAGGGAAATAAGAAGTTAGTACAAACACCATGCTGGTTATCCAGTGACCACCAATGGGACTGAGAACAACCACCACAGATATAATCAATATGCTACAGTAGGTACCAGCAACAACTTTCGACATATCAGGATGACCACTGTAAAGTTGTACCCTAACAGGTATTTGAATACATGTATTGATTTCATCTGTGACCGTTGATCCCCATCTCACTGGTTGTATCTGGATATTGAATAACCAGCGTGAAACAGAGAAAGCAGAGACAGGAACGCAATAAACTAAAGACACACAATGTCATGCAAAAACATGTCAAACAAAAATATTCTGCCATGCTGTATAAAAATATACTCAACAAAAAAAGTTAAGGAAAATGTGTTTAGGAGAACCGTTATATTTCATGAAGTATGAACTTCATATTATTATAAATTGTCTTTTTATCTTTTAAATGAGGGCTTATTTGAGACAATAGCCCTTACAGAAGCTTGGAAAATCACAGATGACTGGTCATCCCATCATTTTTCACAAAATTACAAAATTGTTCGGTTTGTGTATCAGTCATCACTCGATCTTTTCCACACAGTATTTGCACCTCCATAGACACATTTTCTCACGAAAAGCTGTACAGTGCACATACTGAGGTGAGAGCAGCTCTGTTGTAAAGCCTTTTCAGCACTAGTGTCATTGTTGGTACCAGGAAGGCAATGCCAGATGAAAATCGTCCCAGGATCATCCAAGATCAGAACAACGTTGTTGTCAAGGACTAGGCAACCCATTCACCAGACATGCATCCCATTGACCAAAAGATGCATATTCTGGGACAGCCTGGTAGGGTCTGGTGTGGAATATTGTCACCAAGAACTCTCCAGGCTCTTAATGTGATGCTTCTGGGGTAACGGAGGCTGATTTCTCAGCACCAAATTGAGCATATTGTTGGTCAGATTAAAGAAAGTTGGTTGGTCATGGTGCATTGCAGCGTGATATTGTCATCTAGGAACTGGTGCTGATGCGGAAAAAGCAGACTGACATGCCTTAACATCTTGTTTTGTGCACTGGTCAGTTTTCATGAGAAAATTTGTCTTCAGAGTCTATGCTTTTAAGGCAAGAGTCTACATTGACACTTTTTACTCAAACCAAACAATATTGGAATTTTGTGAAAACTGGTTTGACGACTAGTCAACTTTGACAATGATTTTCCAGGCTACTCCAGGTGCTATCACTTCAAATAAGACCTCATTGGAAAGATCGAAAGTCACTTTATACCATTCTGAAGTTTGAATTTCTAAAACTTTGCTAGATTTATTGTAATAAGCACTTGAACACATTTTCCTTAACTTTTTTTGTTGAGTATATTTGGTGATAATAATTATTCTGAATGATTAATCACAATCGAGCACACTAAACTGAAGCAGGTCTGGTTCATCAAAATGACAATCAACAATTGAGCCGCCCAATGGGAAAACCAACAATCTGCATAGGCGAAAACAAAGGCGCAGATCAGCTTCGTGGTAACCGCGAAGCTGATCAGCGCCTTTGTTTTTGCTACTCAGAAAGTAACCGCGAAGCTGATCAGCGCCTTTGTTTTTGCTACTCGGAAAGTACAATTCCTCTTCTTCTTAAATACGAAATTTCAAGCTTCTAGCTGTCTTTTGTGCTTCTACAGACCAGTTTGTGTCCGACCTGTTCGGAAACCACATTGTTGGTTTTCCCACGAGGCGGCTCAATCAATTAGCAGGTACAAAGTCAGTTATTGTACCCATCATGTGAGCTTCTCTGTGTTAAAATGAATAATTCCTCCTATCTATAATGACACTCAAGTTCATTACAAGCTAGACATTGTCAGTCCCCAAAGCAAAACTATGAGTCTCGGACTTGGGACTAGCTACTAAAAATAAATTACTGATCGCCCTGTAGCTTATTCCCTGGTGTCTCTTTTTCCACAATTTGATTGTTTGCTTTTATTGTTTGTTTTTGTTGTGTTTGTTTGCTTCTGGCTGATCTCAGGCCACCTGAGAAGAGGACTGGTTTTAATAACTGTTCTATGGTGGAAAAAAATCTAAAAACAAAAATAAAACTATTTCTAGAACTGAAACCTAATATTTTTATTTCTAGACTTTGTACAATCATTTTAATCCTGAATGTTTTTGTGACATTTAGATCTTAAACTTTTTGCAAACCATGTTTCAATGTTTTAAAGTAGGTGACCAGAGTGCTCAAGACCATGACATTATCTGACTATTGCAGGTGGTTACTGTCAGATGGTTGCTGAATAACATTGTTTACATGTTAGACTAGAGTGAGTTCCACTGACTTTTTTTCTTGACATGGTGGGAGTGGGAACAAATCAAAAAGCTTCTGAAGAAGTCTGAGGCTTACTATGATGCTTGGATATTGTTGGCTTGAAAATGTATGGGGCCATTTCAAGGAAAATGCTCAGCTAGAATCATTAGCGCCTATCTCCTTACATCATCAAAGCGGCCCATTATTTCAAAATGAAGGGACCGTTTTCAGATTTTGAAAATTAAAGGACAATTTTGGCCATGGCCACTTCCAAAATTATCCCTACATTATGGTGTCAGTGCAGGTAAACTAGAAAAAGTGCCTTGAGAGGCACGTATACCCCCGGCTGATAGCCTCCAAGCCCCCTTCCCTACCCCCTACCTAAGCAACCCGGCACATGCTCACCCCTGACATTTAACCTCACATCACCAACGAAAAACAGTACCCTTATCAAGTACATTTTAGAAACCACCAAGCCCCCTTCCCTACCCCCTACCTAAACAACCCGGCACATGCTCATCCCTGACATTGAACCTCAGATCACCAACGAAAGACAGCACCCTCATCAAGTACATTTTAGAAATAAGCAGTGTAAAGTACTTTACATACGAACATGGGGAAGTGTAGTTTTAGAATGACATATCTATTTTAGAGCGGTATACAGAGCTGACGTGTATACCCAATCTAGGACATAAGCGCGGACATTGTGGGTCAGGTCCTCAGTCCTAGATTGAAATGAAATTAGAATGTCATTCTTCAAAAAAAAAAAAAATAAAAAAAAAAAAAAAATAAGATGTCCTAGATTTTGACCTCTAGCCCCACCCCCAGCATGTACCCTAGTGTCTTATGTCATTAGAAACAAGGCAAACCTTATAGAGTACCTATGGGGCAAGTATGAATGATATCTTAACATGATAGTAAAAAAAAGTACAGAAAATACAATTATTAAAGAAGTTCTAGATTTTGACCTCTAGCCCCACCCCCAGCATGTACCCTAGTGTCTTATGTCATTAGAAACAAGGCAAACCTTATAGAGTACCTATGGGGCAAGTATGAATGATTTCTTAACATGATAGTAAAAAAAAGTACAGAAAATACAATTATTAAAGAAGTTCTAGATTTTGACCCCCCCCCTCCCCCCCCCCCCCCCCCCCCCCCCCCGCACATAGACCCTAGAGTCTGAATCTTACATGGTACCTATGGTCTAAGTATGAATGCGTTCTGGCAAGACTTAGTGGATGTCAAGAAAACAGACTTACAGAAAGTTTATCATGGTATATAACATATAAAAATGTGTCCTAGATTTTGACCTCTAGCCCCACCCCTGGGGATGGTAACCAGGATTTGGTGACATTGAATATGGAAGCAAACCCTTAAGGGTATCTATGAACTATATGAGAATACATTCCTATGATTGTTTGTTAAGATATGAACTTAAGAGAAGAAACATTTACATTGTAAACAGCACATTTTAAAGGTGACCTAGATTTTGACCTCCAGCCCCACCCCCGGGCATGGACCCTGGGGTTGGAACTCATGGAAACAAAGCAGACCCTATAGGGTACCTATGGTCCAAATATGAATAGTTTCTGACCATTGGTTCATGAGATATACACCTCTAGAGAAACTTTAACCAAAACTTTGACATAAATTCTACGAACGTTCCGGAATTACGAACGAACTAACGAACGAACGAACGAACGAACATACGAACGGACGAACGGACGAACGGAAAAGCGAAAACTATATACCCGTCGGCATAAATGCCGGGGGTATAAATATGGTATATGTAATGTCGGGTATTATCCGTCAGGCAGTCAATAGCAAAAGTCCAAATATCACCCTGTATACCGTTGATGCAACTGAATATGTTACGGCACAGATTGATGCAACATTTCACGAAGATAGGGGTAAATGGAGACCGGTAAGTTGACGATCATGTCAGTTTTATATGTATTAATGCGAAGATGTCTGGGTCATGACTTTGTGGGAAAACAAAGTAAGGATGCCTTCGGTTTTTGCCATAATAAGTTTGTAACAAAAGCTTACCTTTTTTCAGAAATTATAAATTCCATTGAAGGAATATGCCACCAGAAACACGAAAAATTGATTACGTTTGCTAATTATTCTAATCCTTCATCATCGTTTGTCAATATCAAAGTTTCTGTATATACCGGAATCATTCCTTGTTTCATACCACAAAAAGACAATCCTGAACTCAAGCAAACTTTTGCACAATATGGTGTTAACACACCTCGGTTGGATCGTTTGGGAAGCAAGGTACGTCAAAGAGTTCATTGCCTTGATGCAACGTACGTCCAATGTGTTCTTTTTAAAAATGATGCTATCTACGGCGGATCTTTGGGCCAAAAATGATATTTCTTACGGCGGACACTTGCAGAATGGAAAATCCTGTGACCGTTAAAACTTGAATGAGCGGGGCTAAGTGATTTTTGCATATTTTTTGCTGGCAGTGTTTCTTGCATACGTCTTCCACTAGCTTCCAAAACTTTTTGTTTCGTGTTGCAATGACTTCAAACGTCCCAATCAACATTTTTAGTCATGTCGGCCAGAGCCAACGCTTCCTAGTTGTTTATCGGCACTGTGGGGATTTAAGTGTTTTTCTCAATCAAACTACACGGTGAAGGTATGTATCAAACCCAGAACCTCTCGCTCTGGTGCCCTATTCTACCATCATGACCATTACGCCATCGCGCTCCCCACTTCCCAAAAACGAATTAGATTTTCCATCAAATGGTTGTCTGTTAGCCCTAAGAAGTCTTATAATGCAGTATGACTGTTTTCGTCAGAAAGCTTGAAACGGTTACATGTAATGTATGTGTTGGGTGCAATGATACATGTGTGTCATTATCAGCATCTGGACAACCGGGCGTTTTAAAGTGTGTGTGTGTGTGTGTGTGTGTGTGTGTGTGTGTGTGTGTGTGTGTGTGTGTGTGTGTGTGTGTGTGTGCGTTCTCGCTGGTCAACACTGTCTGTTTCCATGCAATAGGGTTGATCTTAGCATTGTTTCGTGTTTAATTCTATTAGCTATAAGTTTAAGCGGCTAAATCTTGCTGAAAAGGCATGTTCTAAATTTCGTACCAGACCCTCGGGTGTAAGGAGGTGGAGTGTCAGTGAGGGTCCCATGCACAGATCCAGAAATATTTTTTTCACTCGGTACTCATTAAAAATTTTTGTTGCGCAATTTTTCTTGATAGCACAGTTAATGTACGTCTGGGATAGGTTTACTTATTTTGTTCTTACTTATAGTGAACTAGCGCACGATGTAAAGTCTACAGAAGGTCCCTCCAGGTGAACTCCCTGCACCTGAAATTAATAGATTGACTCCCCCGGCCATTGCTTACCCCGTCTCCCTAAAAAGTATTTTGCACATGCTCAAAACTCCCCACCCTCACCTTTAAAGTGTTTGCTCTGTAACTCCCCACAAATTATCACGAATGCACTACCTAGAAATGGGAGGGAAGTATGTATGCAGGACCATTAGCATCAGTCATATTCGAGAAAAGATTTCCAGATCAAAAGCAAGGTGAAAAAAAAAAAAAAAAAAAAAACATTCACATTGTGCAATGAATCGCCCATACCAACGGGCAATAATATCGGGAGCTGCATTATGGAGAACATGTATAAGCTTATACACTTTTCACAATATTTCAATATTTGCATACACACGCAGATTACTTTTAAAAATCAAATATTTTTATCCAAATTGATACTAAAGCTGTCAAATCACCGCACAAAATGTTTAAAAAATTAAACATCAACGTGTCCGCCGTACGAAATATCGTTGTTGGCCTAAAGATCCGCCGTAGTTAGCATCATTTTTCATAAACACCTCTTGTACGTAGGTAGTATCCAGGCAATGAACTCATTGACGTACGTTGCTTCCCAAACGATCCAACCGAGATGTGTTAACACCCTATAATTGTGCAAATGTCGGCTCGAATACATGATTGTTGTTTGGTGGTATGAAACAAGGAATGATTCCGGTTTATATTGAAACTTTGATAATGACAAACGATGATGATTTGAGCAATTAGCAAACATAATCAATTTTCGTGTATCTGGTGGCATATTTCTTCAATGGAATTTATAATTTCTGTCACGAGGTAAGGTTGTTTAACAAACTACTTATGGCAAAAACTGAAGGTATCCTTACTTTGTTTTCCCACAAAGGCACGGCCCAGACATCCTATAATTAATGCCTGTAAAATTGAATTAATGGTCAACTTATCGTTTTCCATTTCCCCCTACCTTCGTGAAATGTTGCATCAGTCTGTACCGTAACATATTTGGTTGCATCAACGGTATACAGGGTGAAATATAAAGACCGCCACACCATTTATGTTACAGATCTAATGTAATGTGTTTTTACTTATCTGTCAGAATTAACAAGAATTATACACTCTCAGTTTCCTCGCTTTTGTTGAGAAGTTTTGTTACCCCACCCACAACTAATGCACATTCAAATTTTGTTCATTTGTGAATTCATGGATAAACTTGAATTTACCTGCCACGATTTTTAATTGAGGGTTTCTTCAATGAATGAAATAGTTATCTGATACCCGGATTCTTCAATTAGTTAACAGAAATTAACATTTTTTGTTTAAAATATAAACTTTCCCGGTTTGTTTGGATCTGGACCACTTTTTATTGTTTTCAATTGAAGAAGTGCAAGGGACAAAACTCTTCCTTAACTGCTACCATATTCTACCTAATGAGGGCACCTCTACCAATGAATGACCCAGACTTTCCGAATGAAAAAATGGGAGGGTTGTGAGAATTGAAAAATTGTATGGTGATCAAAACTTATAATTAAGAACAAATGACCATGAAGAAACTGTTCACAGAAAATTAATGACCAGACAACTAGCATCAGAGGCCAATCCAGGGCCCCAGATAGTAGATATTTCTCAATGATTATTTTTTGTTTTTACTGTGTACTGAGTCAATCATTTTCTGACCATTATCTTGACAGCTGTGGAAATGTGACTTCCTCAAGGCCACAATGAACCGCATCCTGGCTGAGGATCGAACACCACTGGGACCGGCAGAGGCAGAGTCCTACACTCTACCACTCCGCCAGTCTGCTCCTGAACCCTTGTTCAAGTATTATTTAACTTTGGATATCATGTATTATGACGCTGCTGTTGTGTGTGGTTTTTTTTTGTGTGTGTGTGTGTTTTTGTGGGTTTTTTTTGTTGTTGTTGTTTTTTTGTTTTTTTTTTGTTGTTTTTTTCTTTCATTTATTTACTTATTTATTTTTTATTTTTTATTATTATTATTATTATTATTATTTTTTTTTTTTTTTTTTTTTTTCATTCTCTTATCTCAACCCATCTGATCATCATACACATGTATATTCGTATATATTCTGCTCATAATTGTTAAAATATCTTTTTTTTATTTATTTATTTATTTATTTTTTTTTTTTTTCTTACTATGAGGCTATATGTCCCTTTTAAGATTATTTCACCCATCACAAAGAATGAAAGAACAAAAGAAAGAACTGAAATTAAATGGGAGACTTTTAAAAGCAATAATTCTAAGCAGTAAGAAAACTGAGGATTGTCACACAAGGAAAAGATGCTAAAAGACACATTAAAAACTAGACTATTAGCATCACACTCAAGACAGACCAAACACTACAAATCTTCTACCCACATCAACCACCCACCTAGTGAGTCCCCAAGTTTTGACTAGACTATTAGCATCACACTCAAGACAGACCAAACACTACAAATCTTCTACCCACATCAACCACCCACCTAGTGAGTCCCCAAGTTTTGACTCTCTCAGCTCACGGTCGTAATCCTGTTTCAGATCCTCAAACGCTCTGTCCCACTCCTGACCCAGTTTGTCTATTTCCTCCCTGTGCTCCTTGTCCAGCGTGTCCCGTAACTCTGCCAGCGCCACCTGGTTGGACTGGTTCACCAACTGTAGCTGACTGGTATAAATCTCCTCGAGTGTGCCCCGCATTTCTTTAACTTGACTCTCCAAGTCCGCCTGAAAATATCAATCAATGGTCCATTGTCAACCTTTTTTCCCACGCGTATAGGGCATGAAACATGAGCTATATTTAAATGTGACCTGAGGAAAAGTTTTAATCATTTAGTAACCATCCTTTGAGGACTCTTCTTTTATATATTTTTTTCTCCCCCCCTCCCCCCTCCCCTCACTCCAACCCCCTACCCCAGGTATCTATGCAGCTATTATAATAGTTCAATTCAGCTTATTCAACCTATTTCTAAACTAAGAAAGAAAACATACCACATGTTTTTCTTGTATTTGTGCAATTTCTTGTTGGTGGTCCTTATCTATCTCAGCGACTAAAGATTCCAGTTGTTCTCTCTCTTCCTTGGCTAGCCCCTCCCCCAGTTTTTCCAGGGCATCTCTATACTGTCTCTGTTCTGTGGTGTCCCCACCCCCGTCAGGTATTTCACCCTGCGTCGGGCCTCTGATGTTGCTCAGTTCTGCACGCAAACCCTCTAGCTGGCTCTCATACTGTCCTCGCAATGCTTCGAGCTAGTAAAAGAGGGGAAAAAATATTGCAAAAGTACTATATTCTATAATCATCCTAAGATTGAACAAGAAGGCCTGGCAATAGCTATGCCCAAAAGGTAAAGATGAAATGGCAAAAACATAATATGATCCACAATTCCAGAAAATCGTTTCATAAGGGTTCTGACCAGGTCCAACACAAATGGGTCTGTACAGCCATAAAAGATGGCTAGAAACTTGTGGATGTTACTAGAAACAAAGGCGCTGATCAGCTGTGCAGTATAACATGGCACCCGACACAACATGGCACCTGGAGAGGGGATCAAACATGATGCTCTACCACAAGGCCACCACCCTCCTGTATGTTTAATGTTGAATTGTCAGTTTGAAAGAATATCACATATTTTCATCACCTTTTTAAGCGTTCTCTTAAAAATCAATTATGGTATCAATTGACTCTTGAAATGCTTTTCTTTTTCCTTTTAGTATATGTATAGCATGAAAGATTTTAAACTGAATTCAAATAAATTGGCCCTTGAATATGAAGAGGCAATTATGATGGGTATACACAATTTTATATTTCAGAAGAAAACAAAACTGATAGTATGTAGCAAGTATTTTATTGTGGCATAAATTTTATGACAGAAATCAGAAGTTTCCTTTTATGTTGCAAAATCAATAATCAATAGAGAAAACGGATAAAAATGCAATCAAAAATGGTAATAGCAGGGGTCCGTTACCAATAATCTATTTGCAAAACATGGCTCACTTTTCACATTAGTGTGAAGAAATCAAATATACCAGGGAGCAATGTAAGATATTGACTTTCATAAATTATTCAAATAAATTCTGTTGTTGACTTCTACATGGTATTCTTATAGAGTTGACACTGAAAGGTCAAAAGACAAACAGATAAACCTTTAGTTTACGCCCCACCTCTGAACCACAAGGTCCAATTGAATACATGTATATGATATACTTTTCTCTTCTTTCTTAAATAACATTTCATAATTTGTGAAAATAAATAAAATGAAAAAAAAAATAAGCTATTTTATTTCCTTATTTGTCTTTGAGTGTATTTTTACCGCTAGTTGGGGAACTGCTGTACAAGAATAATGTGAAGTATATCAAAATGCACATTTTTGCAACAATTTATTTTTATATATCTTTCTTGCAAAAATCAAGAAAATAGATCCTTCATGAAAATAAATTGGTTTACATCTCCCTATTTTTTGGGACATGGTCAAACAGTATTGCACCAGATGCCATATTCTGCATTCTGTACATAGAAATTTCGTTTATTTTGAACATTGAATATTGAAACAAAATTGAAAAATTACTTTAACTCCTGCCCCTAAAGGTGAAAGTGGACTTGTCTAACTGATAATGAAGGTGAATTCCATTTGTCAAATGTAGGTTAGAACCCACCTTCTGTTTTGTCATTTCTATCATGAACCCCTCAGGAAGCCAACGCAAGGTTAACCCCTCTTCCCTGTCCTGTTCAAGCCCGACAAGGCTCATTGCATTGATACGAAACATTGTTGATGGATTTTGCTTTCACTTAATACTAAAATGTATAATCCAGTGATGTTGTAACCAGGTTGTTTCTACATACTAATGCTTCAATTTGAATTTTTACCACATTCAGTAATAAAATAATATGATAATACACTTCATCAAAGAAGATGTCTAAAAATAAATTCCGTTTTTCGTTTTTCCAAAAAACAATCCTATTTATTAATTCCAAGTATATTATTTCCATCATAATGGAATCATATCAGTTGATTTTTGTTCCCATGTTATTTGTTACACAATTTTGTTTGTTTTCTTTTACACAATTTTGTTTGTTTTCTGTTACACAATTTTGTTTGTTTTCTGTTACACAATTTTGTTTGTTTTCTTAACATTTGTTCTTTAGGAAAAGAAATCTTATGTCCCCCCTTAAACCCAATGCCCAACTAAAACAATATTGGCAATTCTTAATTGGTTGTCTCTGTCCCATATGTTATTGGTAGAATTACAGGAATTATTAATAAGGAGGCCATATGTTCTCTTTCTTAAGGTATTACCTGACAAACTCTTACCAATAACTGACATCAAATCAAACCAAGTGGTTATCTAAAATCCATTTCAGTCAACCCATTCATTTGAGACTCTGATAATGCAAAGTGCTAAAACTTCGGTACTTGCTTTTCAACAGACTGGGCAGAATAAAATTGTTATCCATCAAATCGGCAAAAATTAAAAATCATGTTATGCAGCTTTTCTTTTTCCAGCTAGTATACCTTCATCTGTCACCTTGCTTTTGTGACCACATTGTGCCATAATATGAAACTGGCCAGCATCTCAAATTATTATTATTATTATTATTATTATTATTATTATTATTATTATTATTATTTAACTTGTCATCTTATTTAATTTTTGATTTTCTAAGAAAAATCTAATACATTTAGTAGGACAGATGTGTCCAATTTCACTCATTCTTCAGAAGAATCAATCTCTCTGAATAATTAATAAATGTAACAGTAAACAAAGATCTTTTTCGCCATCAAGTTGCAGTTAAAGGAATAGGCCCACAAACAATTGTGTGTGCGTTTTATGAAAGCCTTCATGTAGCTGAACAGTTTGCAACAAGTTTCATGAAAATCAACCAAGGTATAAGAAAATTATAGTGGTTTGAAAATTTTGATGGCCCAAATCCAGAACGAATCTGTGAGGGTATGACGTCACTCCCTCACAATCATGGAACTATAAATATCTGCCATTTCCATGCATATTAAAGTATGAAAGTTGTTGAAATACTTTTCATTCACTTAATAGAATCATACCGATCTGTTTTCGGATGTAAAAAGTAGATCAGTAAGTCTAGTACTGTAAATAAGCATTTTTCCTTTTTGGTCACATGACTACCGAAACAAAATGGCGGCCACCATAGGTGGCCATTGTTGAATCTTAAAACTTTCATATCTTCAAAACCACTTTACCGATTTTAATAAATGTGGTGTCAAAATGTTTGTTTCACTGATCACTTTCTTTTGAAATTATGTTTGTAAACCTATTCCTATGAAGATAATACATCAGGATAACATTTCTGAGTAATATATACCCCTTATACCCAACTTTTATATAGCAAAACTGGGGTATGCAGGGGTATACCTATTTTTCTTATTTTTGCTCCAAAACATAGATTTTGGGTACTCGTTAGAACCGCTTAGGTGAGGCGGTTCTAGCCGAGGCCGTTCTAACATGTAACCACAATCTGTTTTAGCAAAAATATCAAAAATTTTAAACTGAAAGTTTTCATTTTTACATATATTTTTTTTCTCTGTATATTGCATGGGCAAGTTTTCGTAATAATTACATGTATCTGGCAATGATTTTCAGCCTGAAAATTTCAGGTGTTACCGAAAATTTCTGTCTTCATTGTCTCTGGCCAGATCGGCTGAACACTCCCAAAAGGCGCTTTAAATCACCATGGTATAAGAACTGGATAGAATGCCATGATAAAAAAAATGAGAGCCTCAGGGAATATTGGTATTGTCAACAGTGTTTTACCCTCCCTAAATAAAGATAATTTACTTACTTACAATCACAACCTTGGCATCTATTTAAATTTTGTGACAGGTCTTTTTCATGAACATATAAAAATTTAATAATGAGAAAGGTGATGGGCCATACCACGGTTTCGGCTACTTAAGCCTCTTCAGAGACCCTATAGATGTGGAAACATGGAGCCAAAGAGTTTCTTATAATCACAGTGACAAATTTGTGACAATGCAGTGGAAATAGGGCCTCAGTAGCAGAGTACTGGTGATTTCTAAAATAACACAATTTGAGTAGCAAATCAAAACCAGCAAACTTTTCTATTTCCTGAGTATATTGACTTAACCTACTATTAAGTTTGCAGGTGGACTTTGCAAGTATATAAGAACAAACAGTCATAAATGAGAATTTGCAGACTTATTCTTCTGCGAATAAGCTATAAAATATTGAACAAACACTATCAGGTCAAAGCTATTCTAATTTTGATGAGATTTTTTGACAAAGTTCAACATTTTGAAAACTTGAGTGTTGATTAAGAATTAGGATTTCCTATACCAGATAACAAGAAGCATTCAAACTTGTCTTTCCATGAAGTACCAGCAGAAAATTTGGTCGAGCTATATTCTGGACTTCTAAAAATGCTGACGAGCTATTTTATATAAAAGCATATTAAACAAAGTAGAAAATGTAAATACTGTATTTATTCTGTTTAAGGCACTGTATGCATTGTTTTTCATATTGTCTCCAAAATGTTCCATAAAATTTCTTGCTAATTAGCGCAGACACCAAAAACAACACAGAAACTGTGTTCTAAACTTCAAATATTCCAGCCTTTATAAAATTTTTTAAATCAGTTCAAACTAATTCACCAGTCATTTGTAACCACTGCTCTCTCACCCACAGGGGTGGGCGGGGATTATGACTTTTCAGTTTCAGTGCCCTGCTTTGAGCCCCACCCCCATGGGGTAAACTCAGGAGGTCAAAGAATGCTCTTTGTACAACACTTCGCAATAGAAAATCTCCCTGGGGTAGGGATCCTAAGGTGAAAACCCCATCATTTCCCCTGCACTGCGGGGACACTTGAAAAGTAATTGCCCTGCACTTTAGCCCAGCTAACCCCCACCCTTCTCCGTAGTTGGGGGTGGGGGGCAGTAGTTACAAATGACTGGTGTATAAATTTTACTATACCAACTAAGATATACAGGTAAATCTAGTGTGAAATGCTGAGCGGTCAGCCTTGCAGTGTGCACTTATGCACAGGCATTTTTTTTTTTTTTTTTTTTTTGCAACAGGGTGTGCAATTATTGGAGCATGTGCACTAAATAGAATGATTACAGTATTTTTATGTCATCTGAGCACTCAAGTGACAAGTAACTAAATTCCAATGAAACAGGAGACACCCATAGACTTAAAAGTCAATCTCAAGATCAATGAGCAAACACACTACTAAACCAGTGGCAGTGAGAAAGAGTACTGGGGAAAGTCTCAGAACATTATGCTTATATCCACCAAGTCTGGTCATATCATAATTATGTGTAATGCATAAAATTGGTAGATGAGAAGGACAGGACCAGAAAGTTGATATGTGACCAGGCTGAGCTAAGCATGTGCTGGCTGCACTGGTAATTTTGTAGAACTAATACTGTGTTGTGCTCCTTTTGAAGATCAAAATAGAAGAGCCCTTGAAACTGTCAAGTATCAAAATAAGTTTAATGTTTGCTGACAGTATTTACTTATCATAGTGTTATATACCTACAGAAAAGAATGTCAAATTATCTACACAATTTTTCTTCCGCCCAGAAACTTGACAGAGTACACCTAAACCATACAGCTCAAAGGATCCAACTGAGCGGTGTGAACCAACTGGGTATCCTTGATCGAAGCTGAGCTTGTCCAAAAAATAAGAACTTTACTAAACATGTAGAATAATTAAATGCAATTATGGGCACTGACAATTTTGGACAGAAACATAGCTTACTGAATATGAATTCTAGATGATTCTGAATCAAAGTGCTGATTTTTGTTAATGTGAATCCTAGCTGATCATTTTTGAAGTAAGTTGAATCTTTCATCTACATAGTCACCCAGCTGAATATGTGACTTAATATTTTTGACTAGGAGCTGAATTTTCCCAATTTTAATGTTTGCAACATGCTTTAATATAAGCGTTCTATAAAAGTCTAGTTTGTAACCGGAATCATAGTAGTGCAAAATATTCCGCCTAAATTCTGGCTATTTGTGAAAGAATTCAGCTGAGCGTTACAGCATACTGACATTGGGCTTACGGCCCAAGTTCTGAACCCCTCTTTTCCCCACCTGGTTACAAAGAAAATTCCAAGTCATGTTGAGGGTTTCCTGGTTACAAAATGCATATTGAGATAGATATGAGCCTGTGCATGAGAAAACCAACAATTTGGGTTTCTGACCAGGTCCGACACAAACCGGGCTGTACAAGCACAGAAGATGGCTAGAGGCTTGAAATTTTGGATTTAAGAAGAAGAGGGACTGTACTATCCGTGTAGCGAAAACAAAGGTGCTGATCAGCTTCGCGGTTACCGCGAAGCTGATCTGCGTCTTTGTTTTCGCATAGGCAGATTGTTGGTTTTCTCACGCACAGGCTCATATTGGTGTGCTGATCAGCAGTTTCATCTCGGTTTTCATTCTTTGCTACTATGGCTTTTCTGTCACAAAACATTTCAATTAGTATGATTACACAGCTTAAAGGGATTAAGATTACTAACCTAGCACAAATCATAGTTAGCCACATTTTGTAATGGTTGCCTTCATTTATAAATAGATTAAAGACTTAAGATTAGCAATATTAGTATCATAACTACAATCATATCAAACACATTTTTGCGTTGCTTTATTGAATATTTGGAATCTACAACTCCTTGACAAGAAAAATCTTATGACTTAGTCTTACAATGTTGAAATTTTTTGCAAAATTACTCAACCATGAAAATTAGATCACATCTACATGTATTTCCAATCATTAGAGGTCAAAAATCAATTCATAACAGGTCACAATGACATCCATTTGTGCTATGTTGGATCCTAATCTGGCTTATATCATAACGAAAACATGCCCATGCAATACACAGTATTTTTTTCTGTTCTGAAAATGAAAATTTTTAACTGAAGTTTTTTTTTAATAATTTTAACATGTTCGCTCAAAACATTTATTGTGAGTACACATCAGAAATTGTGAGTATACAGTCATGGCAGTTTTAACAATTATCCACAATCTATGTTTTGGATAAAAAAATAAGAAAAATAGCTCCCCAGTTTTGCTCTATAAATTGGGGTTTAAGGGGGTATATGTTTCACGGACATGTTTTCCTGATGTTATCCCAAAA
Organism: Rugalucina vietnamica; assembly: GCA_964017185.1. NCBI lineage: Eukaryota > Metazoa > Mollusca > Bivalvia > Lucinida > Lucinidae > Rugalucina > Rugalucina vietnamica. Next base: position 52,488,848 of record OZ024869.1, read on the forward strand.
TGCTCCTATCAGGATACAGGTAAAATCAATGAACCATCACATCTGAATGACCTATATTGTTTTGAGGTCAAACAATGAATACTAAGCCAACTCATCACCTAAATTATTCCACTATTTGGTATTTGACTTATGGTGAAATCAAATCAATGACCCATGGAATATAAGTCACTGATTTATACATGTATTATTTATCTTCAAATGTTTACCATTCACTCAATCTAGAGCATGACAATTATAATGCAAAGTGTAGAAAAGTTGCTTTAATTTGCCCGACTCAGTGCAGCTGTTCATTTTTGTTAACAGAACCAGTATCAATAATGGGACAAGAAAACAAAAAGCATAAAAAGATACAAGGGGAAATAGGTATTTGCTTATCTTTGAATTCCTTTTAAGATCTTGATTAGTCTCTTGGCTTTTTTCATACTTTTTTAACGTACATGTACTATCTTTCTGCTTACCTTATTTTCAATACTTTTTGCAATCTCTTCAACTGACCCATCACCCTTTTTGGCCTTCTTTTGTATATCTGATTCCATGCTTTATTAATCCAGTTATTCCATTCCTTAAGAGATCTTATTGAAGCAAGCCGATGTTGTTAAATGGACTAGAATTATGTTGTTTTACGGATTGACCCGATTTTACATGTCACCATTCCAAAGAAATTTAATCGTGGAATTCACTTGGCAGCCACAGATTGAAAACCTTTTCTGCAAATACTGCAACTGAATTTTAATTGATTTTCACTTAATATGTGCAAATTACTCCATTTATCCCTTTTAACCTGTCTTTGCAAAAATATTGAATCGAAAAAAGCATTGCATATAATGTATTCATTCAATCCTGACAGTTTTGGTGGGAGAGTTTCGAAAAAAATACTGGCAGAAAATGAAAAGGCTTCGAGATTTAAGGCTTAAGTGTCCTAAATATTTAAAAAATAATCAGATAAGTTTGGACATCAAACAGCCAGTACTGAAAAAAGGTTTCTAAAAATACTACATTTTATGAAATATAATTAAATGGACATGATAAGTTTCAAATTTTACTCAGGCAAAGGACACTACATTAATTAATTATACATGATTTAAAATGTTTTAGGGTTAATATGATATGAGCCGCGACGCAAGAAAACCGGTCTTCGGGATTTACGACCAGGTCCGACACAAACCGGCCTGTACAAGCTCAGAAAAGAGCTAGAAGCTTGAAATTTCGGATTTAAGAAGAAGAGAAATTGTACTGTCCGTGTAGCGAAAACAAAGGCGCTGATCAGCTTCGCAGTTACTGCGAAGCTGATCTGCGCCTTTGTTTTCGCCTAGGCAAAAATCCGGTTTTCTCACGATGCGGCTCATATATTGGGTAAACAATAAAGTCTTAAACTATAAAGCTTAATGATATAGAAAATAACGGCATGTTTGTGCAGGTCGGAGTAAAGCCCAGCAGTTTAATCTTTGGTAGAGCCGAAATTCAATCGAGCGATTACTAAATATTTGATATATCAGTTTTTGTGGCTATATTTGCATGAAAGAGCATTATATAGTATTATAGGTTTACTAAATATTTTAAGTCTGTTTAGGGCACTTTGGTTATGAATAGGCGATAATTGAACATTGATTTAAAGGGAACGCCATATTAATACTAAATTGTGTCAACTCTAAATACATTTACAGTAGCTACATAATTATTTGACAGCAAAAAAAACGGCAGAAAAAGTAGCTTTATTTTCTTCAATTTAATTAGTATAATGTCTTCAAAACTTAAGTCTAATGAATTCCTTCTAATCATGAATAGTAATGGTATGCATAAAAATCCACTGCATTTATGCAACAAATTTATTATACAAATTCTAAAATCTGCAATCAATCATTCGCAAGCATTAAAGAACTTTTTCTTTCAGTATTTCAGTATAATTCTACACCACTGGCACCAGTATAAAAGTTAAAACTGATGCAAATTTTATAAGGTATAAGCTTGATTAGTGATTTGAATTTGATGAAAAAGATCATAACTGAATCACCCTTCCTAAACCAACCTCAGCAGGGTGACCTTTATGTACAGGCCTGGACCAAAACTAAGAATATGATATGGGCACAGTATGGTTCACATAATCCATTCATTTATTTGATTATCATTAATAATTCCATCAATAGCCTTGTCTCAAGTATTTCAAATTTTGCAAAAACAGTTAATAATTTAAATATAAAATTGGCCAGAAATGTCAAGCCACCTAGCCCCCCACCCCCCCCCAACTTGTTCCAATTTTTTTTTTAAATATACCAGGGCATTCACTTAAGTATAAAACCATGTAAAATTGACTACAAGAAACTTAAAATGAAAATAGAAACACGCTTGCAGTCATATTTACCACATTCTTTCTATTCAATGCCACTTTGTGCTTAATTTTTCAACATTGTCTCTAACTCACTCAGTAAAATTTCTTTCTAATTAGCGCACAGAAGAATGAAAACCACATTTTCTGCAGTACTCATGTCAAAAATATGAACGATGATGCCTTTTGTTAAAACCTTTGCACACATGTGAGACAAGCCAAGTTCTGCTTGCGGGTGTGTCAGGTGGTTTTTCTCAGGGTTATCCCGTTTTCGCCCCACCTACTGATTGGCCCGTCTCATATGAGTTGAAATAATCTTGAAAGGGACGTTAAACTGAATAAAAAAAGAAAAAAAAAAAAAAAAAAAAAACCTTTGCAAAAATATTTAATCATTTATGGCTAATATTCTATGCACATGCATGTATTGAGCTACTTTGGTATCAATGGGAAAATACAAGAATGCTAGTCGGCCAGTGTGTTCATATGCATATTTTTGGAAAAGACCTGGGTGTGTGCTTATTGGAGCATGTGCGATAAATCAGTAGAACATAGTGGCATTTAAAATTTCTACTGTTTCATTCAGTTACTCAGCTAAACAATGTGGGTATCTTTTAAATGTCTACATATAACAAATCATACAAAAGGTAGGGTAAATGTTTAGAAAACTTGGTCAAATAAATCTCGGCAAACCCATGTGAAAATCTGTTTGATGTAAAATTTCAACAGTAACGGCCCAGATTAAGGCGGGCATTAATACTTAAGGTAGAGCATCACAGTTGATTATGGCGTTTTTAGCTTTTTTGTTAGTTTAGCCATTTTTGCTACCATTAAATCCATATAATTTTATATTTTCTCTGCTAAGCATCTTTATCACTAACAAAACCACAAAGACACGTTTACTCATGTCATGTCGATTCTAGTTTGAGCCGCGACGCCAGAAAACCGTAATTTGACGTTTCCGACCAGGTCCATCACAAACCGGTCTGTGCAGCCACAGTGGATGGCTAGAAGCTTGAAATTTCGGATCTAGGAAGAAGAGGAATAGTACTACCGTGTAGCGAAAACAAAGGCGCTGATCAGCTTCGCAGTTACTGCGAAGCTGATCTGCACCTTTGTTTTCGCATAGGCAAAAGTCCAGTTTTCTCATGACATGGCTCATTTTTAACAGGTTAGTATTGAACTCTGTCAGTTGTATCAAAGCTTTTGAAATCAAAATCAGATAGTTTTCAAAAAAGAATAATTATGTCAACAAATTTGGAGTGCCAGTTATCTATTTCTGTGCAGATCAAGTAATCCTAAAAGTAATTTCAAATGGTTTATTTACAATAATGATTGCCTAAAGTCAAGGTCTTTCTCAAAAAGCACTGGGCTGCACCAGGTCCTACTAGTTTGGTTTGCTTATGGCTCAACATTTCCGACAATTCTAGTAATATTGGGATAGAGTTTCTTGGGTGTTAACCAGTAGTACTCTAGGAAGCTTAAAGTGTCTTGCACAATGGCACTAAAAGGCAAAGGTAGGTAAGGTATTAAAACCAGACCTTGAGGTTATAAAACTTTTTTCAAGCTCAACTCAGCTGAGCATGAAACTTCAACTGCTCATAAATGTTGAAATTGCCAAAATTAGGGAAAATTTCAGCTTCAAACCCCCAAAACTAGTAATTTATCCTGCTCATAAATGTTAAAGTCGGCATTTTAACATTTATGAGCAGGAGAAAGGCTTTTAGTCTCAGCTGAGTTGAGCATGAAAAAGTTTTATAACCTCGGAACCAGGACGTCTCACTTCAGTCCTGTACTCAATCACTAGGCTACCTTGCTCATCTAATTCATGTGCTGTCTTTGAAATGCATTACAAGCAGCACACAAGAACGGCAGCACTACTTTTTCAGGTTATCTTAGCTTTCCTGTTGCAACAATTATGTTTCATTCTTTTCTCTGTGATTTACATAAATTCTTGCATAGAAGCATTTTATAAGGCCATAATTGGAGAATCCAGCATGAAAATTACGCTTGATCAATTTGAAATTGCAACAATTTTTGCCTATGCAAAAACAAAGGCGTGGATCAGCTGTGCAGTAACTGCACATTTATCAGCGCCTTTGTTTTTGCTACTCGGATAGTACAATTCCTTTTCTACTTATATCCAAAATTTCAAGCTTCTAGCTTTTTTCTGCAACTGAACTAGCCCGTTGGTGTTAGACCTGGTCGGAAACCACAAAGACCGTTTTTCAAATTGCAACACCCACAGATGCCTGTTATTAAGCTGTCATTTGATCAGTGCAATCAAAAATCTATACAAACCTGCAATAACAATTGCAATTCTAGAATCAATTAACTTAATGCAATGCAGGAATAACAATATGCAGATTGGGCATCTAGTCAGCACTTATTTATGAGCCACGGCAACAGAAGATGGCTTTGGATTTAGGAAGAAGAGGAACTGTACTATCCTTGTAGCGAAAACAAAGACGCTGATCAGCTGTGCAGTTACTGCACAGCTGATCTGCGCCTCTGTTTTCGCATAGGCAAAAATCTGGTTTTCTCATGACGTGGTTCATATTACGTTTCAATTGATTTGATGCTTCACACCAACTGTAAACAGCCAAGGTCATGTCTAGATGGCAAATATTCCACTTTGGGCTGATTACCAGTTCTTATTGCAAATTCATTTGTCACTAACAATTGTTCTTCCTGGAACAGTAGAAATTTTTTCTTGATCAAGTCTTTACAAAAACTATATACTGAATGTGAATAGAACACACTTCTGAGCTACTATGCCTACATTTTGTTCGATAGTATTGTGGCTTAATATCACAGTCAACAATTCTTTAGTCATGTGATGGAGCTACCGCTTTGTGTATTACATGTGATCAGTACTATGAGTAATGTGTCTTGTTCAAGGACACAAACCATCAGCACCAGTGGAGATCAAACCCTGGACCTCTCAATTCAGACTGATGCCCTAACCACTAGGTCACCACACTCAACATCTTTAGTGAGAATTTTTCTTGTATCTGTGCTTGCTTCTTTTATACAGTTATAGTCATGTATGGTTGTGTCATTTCGTGAAGTAGTCATCACTCTCTGAGCACAAAGCCAGTTTTAAATGAGTCTTTCTTTAGGACACAAGATGGCACTTTTGTATATTCCGAACCCCACAAAATCTTCATCCAGAGTTTGACACACTATTTCCTGAGCCACCATGCTCTCCAGTGCATTAGTACGAAAACTTGCCCATGCAATATAGTACAGAGATTTTTTCGGATGAAAAAATTGTAAATTTCATTGAATTTTTTTTTTGGTAACATTTTCGCTCAAAACATACATTGTGGTTACACAAAAATAGGTATACCCCTGGAAACCCGAGTTTTTCTACATAAAAGTGGGGTTCAAGGGGGTATTCATAACACGGACTTGTTATCCTGATGAGTGTAACAAAGAACTTATTGCTCATGCTCAGTAGTGTTGAACTTGAAAGCAATATAATACCAAGGACTTGTTGCAAATTAGCAATATAAGGATCTGGCGAGTGTAAGAACATCTAACAACAAGGAACGTATTGGCATTAAGACAGCTCTATGTTTTGGTCTAGTTGCAAATATGGTTTATGTGCTGGCCCATATTACACAAGGACCAATTCTGGAGTAGGAATTCAAATCGAGTAGAAAATTTCATTCAGAACAATTTATTTAACAGATCTGCCATTTTGACTACTGCATAGAAAATAGAAAAATAGAAAATCAACTGAAAATAACAAATCACATTATCTATCTTACAAAAGCACATACAGCACATGAAGTATTATTTAACTACATGTATCTATCACCTATGGTCACTTTAAACCATACTGTACAAAAAAAAATTGTAAGTACTTTGCTCAATCTACTTGAAAGCTTTTTTAATCATGATCTATAAAATATTCTGTTTTAGTATTTTAGTGGATGAACATAAAAAACGAGAAATTATGAGCATAATACCGGTCAGCCTCATCATAACGCTATCTCTTTTGGGGTCCATAGAAACAGACCGTGTTCTAAATGAACCATCTTATAATGAGGTTACTTACAATAGACATAATAGCAAAATAATCAATTTGGGAGCCATGACATGGTTGTGTTATACTGAAAACCACATTACAGTGAGGCGTGTTATAATGGGGTTAAACTGTACTCTTACATTGCAAATGAACCCACTTAGTTCCAGCCATAAACATGTTACTTTCAAAACCTGAAACTGAGCTCAACTTCATTCCTTGATGTGTTACATTATAATTTGCATGAAGGTTATCAAAAAATCATTATATATGGGCAGGCACAAAATTCTAGTAGTTTTTCTAAGCTTAAAGTTGCATTTTGAAAATGGCTATATATTGACAATCAAATTACAGCGCTAATGTTTTCTTAGCATTCACGATTTTAAGAATTGGAAAAAACTATATGGATGCATATATCAAGCTCTATCACCACATGGAGAATCACAGAATTAAATCAACATTATCTGAGCATGTGCGTGAGAAAACCAACAATTTGGGTTTCTGACCAGGTCTGACACAAACGGGCCTGTACAGGCTAGAAGCTTGAAATTTCGGACTTAAGAAGAAGATAAATTGTACTATCCGTGTAGTCAAAACAAAGACGCTGATCAGCTGTGAAGTTGCTGCACAGCTGATCAGTGTCTTTGTTTTCGCATATGCAGATTGTTGGTTTTCCCATGCAGCGGCTCATTTAGAAATATTTTCTGCTTTCCAGTAATCGCTCATATTTCTATACAGCTCCCAACTATAGCATGTTCATTTGATTATTTTTATATATCATCCCTGTCAACACAATCTCAGTCATGTCAGGATTAAGGCACCACATCTTGGGTAACCAATCAATAGTTATTAGCAAAGGGAGTTAATATTTGAGCCGCCTCATGGGAAAACCAACAATCTGCATAGGCGAAAACAAAGACGCAGATCAGCTTCGCGGTAACCGCGAAGCTGATCAGCGCCTTTGTTTTCGCTACTCGGATAGTACAATTCCTCTTCTACTTAAATCCGAAATTTCAAGCTTCTAGCTCTTTTCTGTGCTTGTACAGGTTGGTTTGTGTCGGACCTGGTCGGAAACCACATTGTTGGTTTTCCCACGAGGCGGCTCATTTCTTGCTCAATGACACAAATCTCCAACCTTTCCATCTGGAGCCCGCCGCTAGACCTCTGTGTTCCCAAGTAAGCAATAGAGAAAAAGTGTGCATATTGTGCATTTGGTCATGCATAGCATTACATCATATACAGTCAAGGACCAAAAGCATTTCCACAATGTCGGGAACTCCATAGACTTACATGTATTTTCATGATTGCAAGAAAAATTATCCTGCGTCTTCTGTTTAACATATTTGCATGGTTTTGGTGTTATTTGAAGGCTAAATAAATAAAGCAATAAACAAAGGTGATTTGGTGAAGTTTAAACATTGCATTTTCTATATACAACAGTTTGAAATTTTAGGAAATTTTGAAAAAGTCAATTTCCCATTGACGTCAATGGTGACGTTGCCCAAAAATTGTCAAAATAAATACCATGTCTTGCTTTAAAATGCATGCACGGAATTGATTGAAAGTATCCTGTTTATTGCATTATGTGTTCACCTTTCAAATGACACCAAAATCATGAAAATATGTTGACCAAGAGAGACAGGATAAATTTTCTTGTAAACATGAAAATACACGTAGGTCTATGGAGCTTTTGACGTTGTGGAAATACTTTTGGTCCTTGACTGCACATCACATTAAATCATCATCATCATGTTGTGTTAAATGTTTGGCACAGTATATTTAAAGCAAGATGATAGATTCTGTTAGATCATGATTATATGGTGATTTGACACGTTTTCATGAATCATTGTGTTAAAAATTATTAATATACACCATGTACATGTATATGATTATATATGTAATATATATGAGCCCTGTAGAGAAAAAACCTGTTTTATGACTATGCTGTACAACCACAGATGATGACTAGACTTGGAATTTATTTTTTGTCTTGTTATGTCCCAATAATTGAGCCGCCTCGTGGGAAAACCAACAATGTGGTTTCCGAACAGGTCCGACACAAACTGGGCTGTACAGCTACAAAAGCAGGCTAGAAGAATGAAATTTCGTATTTAGGAAGTAGAGGGATTGTACTATCCGTGTAGCGAAAACAAAGGCGCTGATCAGCTTCGCGGTTACCGCGAAGCTGATCTGCGTCTTTGTTTTCGCCTATGCAGATGGTTGGTTTTCCCATGGGGTGGCTCAATTGTCTAGTCTTGTCAGGAACACAGCCATTGCTTCCCAGTTTTGAACCAGTGCAATGGAGACTTAATGTGTCTCGGTCACAGACTTGAGAAAAGAGCACATATTTACTGCACAACATCTGCGCCTACATTAGGATATGAGCCGCCTCATGGGAAAACCAACAATCTGCATAGGCGAAAACAAAGACGCAGATCAGCTTCGCGGTAACCGCGAAGCTGATCAGCGCCTTTGTTTTCGCTACTCGGATAGTACAATTCCTCTACTACTTAAATCCAAAATTTCAAGCTTCTAGCTCTTTTCTGTGCTTGTACAGGCCGGTTTGTGTTGGACCTATTCGGAAACCACATTGTTGGTTTTCCCACGAGGCGGCTCATATAATGCAAAATCATAGAGTAATTCAAATGATGCTATCAGTGCTATTGTCCGAGTCATTTGCATACCATCACATGAAAAACCCTGCTGTCCTCCGTGTACATGTATATGGTCAACGGTTGTAAAATATGATACTAGTGATTTTGCTGTCGACCGAGACATGATACGACTGTCGATATACTTCGATAGCAGGGTTTTGCATGTAATGGTTGACAAACAACTTGGATGACAGTACAGGTAGCATCGTTTGAATCAACTCCGTGAAAATTCAAGTTTTCTCATCTTAAGCATATGCTATGCATTCAAACCTTTAATTTAATTTTGAATCCACCAAAGAAGCATATATATTTATACAACCCACAACTAACAGAGCTCCAGAGGTGAAGTTTACAAATTTTGATTAACAAGATCTTTAATTAGCATATGATTTAAGTGGATGCAAATAACATTGCAAATCAGCCTGTGTATCTGCAGTCGCATATTTCCTTATCTTAGAATAACAACCAAATATTCTACCAATTGGTGTGACTGGTTTGAAGAAAGAGAAGACATTCCATCATTGACAAAGATGGCTCATCTGACAGGTCACCTAATCTGGAGCTCTGTTAGTCTGTAAAGTGTGCAATACTACAACCATTGTTGATACAATTCCATACATCAGTTCTGATACACACCTTCAACTGGAAGAACAAATAAGATGCACATTATGAAGGTGATTATAAGAACTTTAAGTTTGGGGTTGCTTGATTACTATTCATCATAAATAAGATCACGAAGATTCAATTTAATGAGGTCATACTAGCATAAACAATTCAGACTTTCATGGAGAAATAAGATCAACTATCTAACGAGCCGTCGACCCAGAAAACCAACAATCTGCATATGCGAAAACAAAGACGCAGATCAGCATCGCAGTAACTGCGAAGCTGATCAGCGCCTTTGTTTTCGCTACATGGATTGTACAAATCCTCGACTTTCTGAATCCATAATTTCCATTCTCTAGCCATCTTTGGTGCTTGTACAGCCCGGTTTGTGTCGGGCCTGTTCGGAAACCACAATGATGGTTTTCCCACGTGAAGGCTCAAATGCGCTTCTTATTTGTTCTTCTGATACACTAACTCTGTATCTGCCACCATCACCTCCTGCATATACAATGAATAGTGTGTTCTGTGCTTAATACAGTGTCATTTAACCTGGTTTTGTTGTTCTGTGTGCAGGTCTCTTAAGGCACCAACATATTCCTCCCTTTGCAGCTTTTCTCGCCGACTGTATTTCGACTCTAATTGATCCCTCAGAACTTTCACAGCTCGCTTATGTTGCTTTTCGACCTCCTCCAACATCAGTTCTAGACGGCCGATTTGTTGATCTGAGATAGAACTATCTGAACAAACTGATCTAGTATCATCCTGACTTTCTGCCATTTCAGACTTTTGCTTTTTCTGTTTCTCGCGTAACTCATCCAACAGTTTGTTTTTCTCAAAACCAAGATTTTCTTCGCGATCACGAAATTTTGACTCTATTTCAAGCAATTCTTCTTCTAAGAGTCTCTTTTGTTTCATCAGATTTCTTTCATTTAGATCTTTTTGATAAACCACTTCTTCAAACTGCTTTTGAAGCATCTTTTGTTTTTCTAAAGATACTCTTGTTTTATTCAATTCTTTCTCTAGATCAGCTTTTTCTTGCAGTTTTGCAGACAAAATTTCTTTTTCTCTGCGCAGAGAGTCTTCAATTATTGACTTTTCTCCTAACGTAATTGATAACTTGCTATTTTCTTGTTCCCTGTCCTTTATCTGATCTAGCAATTCTTCACGCTGCTTTTGAAGCAGGGCCAACTGTCTACCAAAGACTTCTTCAACCTCTTCAATACCAGAAGTATTTCTAGCAAGCCTTTCTCTTAAATCTAATACAATTTGCTCTTGCTCTCTGATACGATTCAACCACCTTTCATTTTCAATTCTTAGTATGTTATTCTCTCTTCTCAGTAAAGCAATATCTTGCCTAGCCCTAACCAAATCTGTGGATAAAGTATTTTCTATGCCCATATCACCTTTCTCATCTATCACATGAGCTTTTCTTAATTTCATACTTTCTGCTGATGCCTTTTCTCTTTCAAGAGCTTCAGTTAGTAAAGCAGTTTCTTGTGCATAAATTGCTTTTGTTTCATGGAAATCTTTTCTTAGTTTTGCAATTTCATCAACAAGTTCAAATTGTTTCAATTCAAGAGCATAATGCCCATCTTCATCTGCTGGCAACCCAGACCTAATCCTGTCAGAACTACTAAAACTGTCTCTTACAGAAGACATGGAATCAATATCTGAATGTACTGAACTCCTAAATGGGTCTTTACTGTCTTTATCAAGTTCTGCTAGAAACTTTGTTTCTGATAGTGTACTATTATTTGAATCGTCAAGGTCCACATGTTCTGAACTTGGATCAAGCAAATTTCTTTCTTTCCTTCCGTGCTTACTTTCATTACTCATCACATCATGTGCCTTGTCTGAGTGACTATGTTTTCTACCAAACTCATGGAATGATAATTTTCTTTGAGAAAATGCCTTAGAAGTCATAGGTTCTCCAGAACTTGCCCTTGGCCTTGGTGTTGATACAAGATCTGGCAATCCACCATCTACCGGTATGTTTAATAAATGTTCCTCTAACTTCTTAACATAATTATCTTTCTCTTTAATGTCACTTTTAAGAAGTTCAATACTTGTTTTTAAATCTTCCATCTCCTCAAGATCTTCAATTGTCAGTTCTCGACTTTTATCACATTCACTTAAATCAACTCCATTTTCTAGAAGCTCTCTTAATGTTTGGAGTTCATCTTCCAAGCATTTCTTAGATTCAACTAAAGTATCAACTTCAATTTTTAAGTCATTGTACATTTCAAGCAATTCAGCTTTTTCTTTCTCATGTGCTTCTCTGTTATATGTAATAAGTACATTCAAGTCAACCTTCTCCTTTTCAAGACTCTGTACCTTTACAGAAAGTGACTTAATTTCTTGCTTAGATGCTTCATAACTAGCCTGCCATTCATTCTCAGTAACCAACTTCTCATCATAATCTCTCTTTGAGGTCATGCTCAGACTTTCAACAACAGTTTTGTGAATTTGATCAGAGCTATTTCTGTGGCATTCTTCAGAAGTTTCTGTCTGAGATTCAGCATGTAACTTTTCTATTTGTCTTACAATAGTCTGTGTAAGTTGTGCATTTAATTGCTTGTTTTCCTGAGATAAGCATTCAAACTTTGAATTCATTTCTTTCTTTTCTTGTTCTAGTTGTTCTAGTTGTGAAGCCAATTCATTTATCGCCCATTCATTTTCTTCATTAATCTCTTTTGATTTCCTTAACTCATCTTTTAAGCTATCCCTATCAGATTTGAGCAAATTTGACTCCTGAACATGGCTATTTTGCACTAAATCAGGCCCAATTTGTGTAGATTTTTCAAGTTTTTCAGCATTATTTACATTTGAGCTTTCATCTTTTTCAGTTTCTTGTCTTGCTTTACTACCAATTGTTTGTTCCTTTAAATCTAATTCTTCTTGTTTTTCACAAAGCAATGTTTCAAAATGATCCAATTTACCTTGCTGATCTTTAATTAAATCTCTGCAACATTTAAGTTCATTTGAAATCACATTATTTGCTGCTTCAGCCTGTTCACAGCATACCTTTAATGATAATTTCTCTGCTTCAAGAGCTTTACTTTGTTCAATAAGGCACTCATTTTCACTCATGTTTTCTGATATTGTTTCTTTCAATTTATTGACTACTGACTTTAAATGTTGCACTTCAGCATAAAGTTCTTTATTTTCATTCACTTTCAAATCAAGCTTTTCAATTATTGATTCAGTGTCTCTGTTAATCTGATCAATCTGAAGTTTCAGCTCATGTGCCTTCTCATGCAAGGATGTATTTACATCCTCCAATGTCTTTATCTTTTCATTCAGATGTTCCTTGTCCAAATTACATGTGCTCTCTTGATGTTCAAGTTTATTTGTTAATTCTTCGTTTTCACTGATTAAAACATCATTCTTTTGTTCTATGGATTTCAGTTTTGACGATGTTTCTTTTAACTCAGTTTCATTGCGACTTGCATGATCTTTCATTTGTTTACTTTGTTTTTCCAGCTCATGCTTTTCTTTTTCTAATTCAGTAATGTGGCATGACCCTAAAGAAAGTTTCTGTTCTAGCTCGGTTACTGTAGCACTCATTTCATTGATTTTCTTTTCAAATTCTTCTTTAAGGGCTTCAAATTTTATTTCCCACTGATTCCTATCATACAAAGCTTTATCTTTTTCATTTCTGATGAAAACTGTTTCATTTTCTTGTGCTTCAAGTTTGTCTTTGAGGTCTGAGACTGTTTTGCTTAGTGTATCTTTCTGCAACCCAAGCTCTGAAATCATGTTAGTTAATTTTTGTTCTTCTTTACACATCTCTTCCTGCCTTGATTTTATCACTTTGTACTCCAGTTTTATGTCTTCAGTCTGTTTTTCTAAGCTCAACTGTTTTAGGAAGGCTGCTTCTGCTTCAACTTTTAAGTCCCTAATTTCAAGCACATACCTTTCATTTTGTTTAGCTGACGTTTCCAGTTCTTCGCAATATTTAACATTTTCCTCTTTCACTGCTTTTAATTCATGGCTTACTTGTTCTTCATCTTGTTTACATTGATTTCTTATACACTCAAGCTCATCATATAAAGCCTGTTTTTCTTGTTTTGAGGAGTGAAGCTGGTCTTTCAGATCTTGCACTTTCAATTCATTTTCAACAGAATAGGCTTTCATTCTGCTCATCTGTTCCATCAATTCTCTGTTTTCATTTTCTGAATCTAATACTTTATTCAAAGCGGAAGTTACTTTTTGTTTCAGTACCTCATTTGCAGTTTTGGCAGCTGTAATATTTGTTTCATACTCTTTTTCTTGATGTTCTAACTTAAGCTGCAACTCATTTTCAGTTTCATCTAATCTGTCTTTCTCTTGACATAACTGATGCACTACTTGCTCTTGCTTGTTTAATTCAGCTGTTAACTGAGACTTTGAATTGTTCAAGACTTCCTTTTCTGTTTCAGCTTCTGACAATGCAGCACTTAATGCCAGTAATTCTTTTTCAAGATTTTGCATTTTTGAAAGTTCTAATTGTAAAGCATTACTATTTACTTTCATATGTTGAATTTCATTTTGGGAACTAGCATTAACCAGTGAAAGAGATTCATTTTCCTTCCTAAGCTTTATAATCTGTAAGTCTAAACTTTCTTTCAAAAATGCAATCTTTTCTAACTCTGTCTGATTTTCACTATTTTGGCACTGCAAAGTCTTAAATTCTTCTGTTTGTTTGGCTAGAGTTTGCTGCAAGAGTTCAGTTTCTCTACTTTGTTCTCTCAGATTTTCATTTTCTATTTTCATAGCACTGATCTCCATTTCTAAATGTTGAATGTGACTATTTAGTTCTGGAATTTCAGTAACTGCTTGAGATTCACTAAAATCATGAGCTGTATTTTCAAAATTCTCAAAGACAGGATCAACTGCATTTTCTTGGTTCAGTCTGATGGGATTTGTTCCAGGGCAAATAGAATTCAGTATATCAAAAATGGTATTTTCATAGCTCTGTCTTTCTTCTGAAACTGGTGGTGGATTCATGGATATGTTTTCTAAGATGTCTCCAGAATCATGTTTCACAAATATACTCAGACTTCCATCAGCAGCTGAATGTGCATCATATGACTTGACATCCGACTTCCTATTTCCGATGTATTCACCTGGTCCCTGAAATTCTGGCTGCATAGATGTTTCTACTTTTCTAAGTGGAACAATTTCTGGTTCTGTAATTTCTTTCAAATCTTCATTGCTATGAGAGTATGACTGAAAATTGAAATTCAAGTCCATTAATTGCCTATTAGTTTTCTTCTTAGTTATTGGTACTTCTTCAAAGAAATCACCTCTGTCTTCCCCTGTCAGTTTTTCGTTACTTGAATCATCTAGTACAAGAGATGATGTTGCACCGGGAGCATTTTCCTCCATAGGAGACATTTCCTTGATAAACTTGTCCTGTTCAATCCTTAATATTCCCTTATTAGGAAACTCAAAAGTTTCTATTCTTTCTAGGGGAAGTATTTCTGTGACACTACTTCTGTCAGTTTCACTGAAAACTTCATCTAGTACAGTATCAAATCCAGACAGACCTGGCAAGTCTAAAGAACCTACTTTGTCATACTTGATTTCAACATTCTGAACAAGTAATCTGTCCACTTCAGTGTCATTTTGAACTTTCTTTTGCAAATCAGAATTATCAGATATTCTGACAATTTTAACCCTTGAGTCTGACAGACACCTGTCTCTGAATGCAGGCTCATCATCATCACTCAGTTCATTTTCAGACATATGTCGTCTTATCACAGATCTAGCATATTTACATTCATCAAATGGGTGGACATTTTTGTCTGTAACTCCTTTACCAGATTCAGAATGAAAGGATTCAAACTGATCATAGTCAATGGTTACTGAACCTTCTGAAAAGTCTTCTCTTTCACTATCTGATTCATTTTCCGAAAAGTGTCCCTCTATATCTCGACTTCTTCTTGAAGGTCTATGGGAATGTTTCTTTATTTCCACTGTTTTTAAGTCACCTGATTCTTTATTCCAGTTTATGGACTCTTTAATAAGTTGTTCAATAATGTTTTCATTCAGTTCGTCTCTTTGTTTAGAGTCAGTTACATCTTCAACTACAAACTGATCATGTCTGTCATTAACTGTATTTTCAGACTCACTGCAAGGTACTCTCGGGGAATGTTCAAGATGAATAGAAGTTATTCTTTGAATCATTGGAATTTCTGGGTCAGTATTTTCAACAAATCTATCCATACTTGAATCAAATTCACCAGCAATGTTTTCCTGACTAGTGTCACCTCTTTCAGTATCAGAAATAACTGCTCTAGGTGTCGATGCAGAAGACCCTGTGAATGAAGAATCACCCCTTTTGGCATTGAGGAATTTGTTTATCCTTTCAACAAACAGTTCATATCTCCTTCTAACGATTCTACAATCTGACTTGCTGCAAAATGCATCGGAATCCAGACTTCCCCTCAGACTTTTTTCGTCCACACTTGAATTTAGACTTCCAAATGACAGATCAGGGGAAATTTCCCAATCCAGCCAACTGGGCAAACCCTGACCAGCTGCTAACTCAGGAGTTTCTGGGGCTGAGTTACCTTCCATGATGTTTTGAAGGTCAAGGTGAAGTGTGTGTAGTTGTAGACTGTAGGTGTCGGCTCTTCGCAACAAAGCATCACGCGCAGTAGCTAGGTCCTGAAAGTATACATAGCATAAGAAGATTTGTAAATATTGTGACCCAACTTTTTTAATCACTATTAAATTTCATGATTTTGTTGCCATGCACATTTTCATGACCATATATTTTCATAGACTGAAAAACTGACTTATGCAAGAATCAAACACCACAACATCTGAGCCATCTCGTGAGAAAACCAACAATGTGGTTTCCAAACTGGTCTGACACAAATCAGGCTGTACAGTTACAGAAACAGGCTAGAAGCTTGAAATTTCGGATTTGAGAAGAAGAGGAATTGTACTATCCCTGTAGCACAAACAAAGGTGCTAATCAGCTTCACAAGCGGCCCTCGTGGCCGAGCGGTTAAGAGCGCTGTTTCTTAATCACTCGATCATCTCACCGCTGTGTCTGGTGTGGGTTCCAGCCCCGCTCTGGCCACATGTGAGACAAGCCAAGTTCTGCTTGCGGGTGTGCCAGGTATTTTTTCTCGGAGCTCTCCCATTTTCGCCCACCTACTGATTGGCCAGTCTCATATGAGCTGAAATAATCTTGAAAAGGACGTAAAACTGAATTGAAAAAAAATAAGAGCTGTTGCAGGAAAGCGTAGCTCGCCTGACGTGCTTTGCCACTACATCTGTTAAAATGACCCATGACCTTGACCTCGAGGTCACTCAGGTGGGTCATGATGGTACAACATAAAACTTCAGACCAATGCAAAGTATCAACTTGATCAATCTACATGTTCAAGAGATATAGACTTATAAAAATATTAACCAAAACTTAAACACAAAACTTCCAAGTCCGTGACCCTGACCTCAAGGTCATCCAGGTGAGTTGTGATGTACAGCATAAAACCTGAGACCAATATCCATCAACATGGTCAAGAGATTTAGACTTTAACCAAAAAATTTAACACAAAATTTCTAAGTCTGTGACCTTGACCTCAAGGTCACCCAGGGTAGTCATGATGGTACTGCATAAAACTTCAGACCAATATCTACCAACATGCAAAGTATCAACGCGATCAATCAACATGGTCAAGAGATATAGACTTACAAAAACTTAAATCAAAAACTTAAACACAAAATTTCTAAGTCTGTGACCTTGAACTCAAGGTCACCGAGAGTGGGTCATGATGGTACTGCATAAAACTTCAGACCAATATCTAGCAACATGCAAAGTATCAACTCAATCCATGAATATGGTGAAGAGACATAGACTTACAAAAACTTTGACCAAAAACTTAAACACAAAATTTCTAAGTCCGTGACCTTGACCTCAAGGTCACCCAGGATGGGTCATGATGGTACTGCGTAAACCTTCAGACCAATATCTAGCAACATGCAAAGTATCAACTCAATCTATCAATATGGTCAAGAGATATAGACTTACGAAAACTTTAACCAAAAACTTAAACACAAAATTTCTAAGTCCGTGACCTCAAGGTCACCCAGGGTGGGTCATGATGGTACTGCGTAAAACTTCAGACCAATATCTAGCAACATGCAAAGTATCAACTCAATCTATCAATATGGTCAAGAGATATAGACTTACAAAAACTTAAACCAAAAACTTAAACACAAAATTTCTAAGTCTGTGACCTTGACCTCAGGGTCACCCAGGGTGGGTCATGATGGTACTGTGTAAAACTTCAGACCAATATCTAGCAACATGCAAAGTATCAACTTGATCCATAAACATGGTCAAGAGATATAGACTTATAAAAAAACTTTAACCGAAAGTGTGACACTGACGTACACCTAAACGTAAACGTAAACGGGGACGACCGAGGCGACTACAATAGCTCTATGCACTTCGTGCAGGCGAGCTAATAATAATCAGCTTCGTGGCTAACTGCGAAGCTGATCTGTGTCTTTGTTTTCGCATATGCAGATTGCTGGTTTTCTTATGAGGCGGCTCATTTTTATAACACTATTGTTGGAGTCCAAGCCAGTTTCCGTGTTAGCAAATGGCCAATGGATCCAGCAATGTATGATCCATGTTGTTTCCAAAATGGCACCGGTTCAAGGTAAGCGAGGCTTCATGCTTGCTACTTGAGCCGCCTCATGGGAAAACCAACAATCTGCATATGCAAAAACAAAGACGCAGATCAGCTTCGCGGTAACCACGAAGCTGATCAGCGCCTTTGTTTTCGCTACCTGGATAGTACAGTTCCTCTTCTACTTAAATCCGAAATTTCAAACTTCTAGCTCTTTTCTGTGACTGTACAGATCGTTTTGTGTCAGACCTGTTCGGAAACCACATTGTTGGTTTTCCCACGAGATGGCTCACTTGTTATTGCCACTGGGAAATACAAAGCAACTTCCAAAGGACAGATCTGGAGAAATTTCCTAATCCAGAAATTGTCTCAACATTGTCATGCAAATTAACGAAGAATTCTGAATTCTTATAATCTGTATTCATTTGTATGTTAAAAGCAAAGCCTGACATTTTAGGGGCTCTAACATCACATCTGCATCAAAATGAACAGATTTATTTTGCAATTTGAACTTAGTCATTTTTCCGGCATTTTGTAAATGGAAGTGAATAGAAAGTGGGTACCTTGTGTGCGCAACTCCTCCTACAGTTTTATTCCGATTCTTTTTAAACTTTACAGATGTCTTGACCATGCTTTGAAGATGTGCATGTGGATATAATCCTCAGATGAATTTTTGACACATTTTTCGCAAATTGAACTTGGTTGTTTTTCGGATATTTTGACAATGTAGTGAATGGACAGTGGGTACAGTTTTATATTCCACATCTTTTGAAACTTTACAGTTGTCTTGATTATGCTTTGAAGTTATGCATGTGGTCTGGATATAATCGTCAGATTAATTTTTATTAATTTTTTCGCAATTTGAACTTAGTCATTTTTTGGGCATTGACACTAAGAAAGAAAATTTGGATGCACATTATTCTCAGATTATACTTCTGTATTTAAACAATCAAGGCAGGGGACATAAATTCTCTGAATTTGCTTGTTTATTTATTTTTTGGTTTATTTTTTAATTACTTTCTCTTTGCTTAGTGATTGCTTTGAGTGGCCTCATCCATTATGTAGAGGCTACACACTGCAAGCATCTGGAAATCTTTATTTGGTGCATGTGTTCGACAGCTAAATTGTAACTGGTTTCAAAGTGAGGAAGGCTGCAATGTGGACTGCCATTGTAGCCCTTCTTTAATGCAAGGCCATTCATTACAATTTTCTTTTCAAATATGCCTGACAGAGTTAAATTTCCTTGTTTGTATGGAGGATTTATAGGAGAGATGGTCTATATTTTGTGGTACATATTTGTGTTTTTTATAAAAGCAACATTCAAAATAAAAATAATTGTTAGATCCTTTGGAAGCAGTAAAACATTCAAAGCGAGAAGATGGGCCATATTGTACAATTTCAATAATTTACATCTGTGTAGTCTAAATCAAAGACTCATAATCCCAAAGGGGCCAAATAATCAAAATACAGTTAAGAAGATGATTCTTAACAAACAATATATTTGAAATACCCCAAATATATTCACTGATCCCAAAGGATCAAAAGAAAAATATAATCTGCACTATGGATGATGTACAGGGAGACTTTTTAGGGCCGCCACACGGCACAACACCAGCTGCAGTAATAGCAAATAAAAATAATTGTTAGATCCTTTGGAAACAGTAAAACATTCAAAGCGAGAAGATGGGCCATATTGTACATGAACCTTCATCAGTGACCCTTTACAAAACTGGCAGTGAAAGCCAGACATTTTTCGCTGCAATTTCAATAATTCAATAGTCTAAATCAAAGACTCATAATCCCAAAGGGGCCAAATAATCAAAATACAGTTAAGAAGATGATTCTTAACGAACAATATATTTGAAATACCCCAAATATATTCACTGATCCCAAAGGATCCAAAGAAAAATATAATCTGCACTATGGATGATGTACGGGGAGACTTTTAAGGGCCGCCACACGGCACAACACCAGCTGCAGTAATAGCAAATAAAAATAATTGTTAGATCCTTTGGAAGCAGTAAAACATTCAAAGCGAGAAGATGGGCCATATTGTACAATTTTGGGTAATGAACCTTCATCAGTGACCCTTTACAAAACTGGCAGTGAAAGCCAGACATTGTTTGCTTCAATTTCAATAATTTACATCTGTGTAGTCTAAATCAAAGACTCATAATCCCAAAGGGGCCAAATAATCAAAATACAGTTAAGAAGATGATTCTTAACGAACAATATATTTGAAATACCGAAAATATATTCACTGATACCAAAGGATCAAAAGAAAAATATAATCTGCACTATGGAATCTGTCAGGAAACAGCAGTTTTAGCATTATTATGCAAGAGACCAAGATGCAGATAAGCTACACACTCTCGCTATAAAAGTATCTTCACAACACTAATTTCAAGCTTCAAGTCCTTTTTATGATTATTAATCATAAAGAAAGGTTTTCTTGTGATATGACTTACTTAACCCATTTTTGGAATGGATTCTGCCATCATTATCATTTGGATGAATCCACTTTCATTTTTAGGGGCATCAGAAGTGATTTTAATTTGCATGTGAATTTTTGATGAAAATTCTCTTAGCAAACAGAATAGCCCCAGATGGGACGCCGCAGAATGTCACATCTGGGGCTATACTGTTTGCCTGTCCTTATATGAGTTAAGATTAAACAAGTTTGAATCATATCCCAGTATTATGAGTAATTTTATATTACTGATCGTTCCAAGGCAATACCTCAGATGTAGTTCTAAATGTTCTAAAATGTTGGCGTTGAATTATTGTGATGTTTGCACCTTATTATGTACGTTTTCATATTTTATTAAAGTTCAGGTAATTGAGTGGCCGCATATTGGGAGATAGCTGCTCACTCAGCTTACGATATGTTTTCTTAGTATAAGTACTGAGTTTTAAATTTAGTTTTATTCCCATCTCAGTTTTTGAAGAGGGAATTTCTTTATGATTGTGCCGTTATTGTACGAGAAAGTCAAGCATGTGACTAACTATTCAACTGTCTCGCAGAATGTGGATTGAACTTATATTTCAAGACACATAATTCATACTTTAATCAGGTGCTAAAACACAAAATTGCATCACTTTTGGAATGACCCACATATAACCCAATATTCAAACAGTAATTGTTGTTGTTTTTTCATACCCACCTTGTTTTCCTCATTCAGTTTCTGTAACTGCTCCAAGTTGTCCTCCTTAGCCCCACCGTCACCACCTGGCCCCACCTCTAAGCTAGCGTCTCTCAGCTCCTGCTTCAGTCTCCCTATCTCTACCTTGTGTCTTCTCTTCATGTCAGACCGCACCTTCTGCATAGTCTCGACAAACTGCTGATCTTTCTCCATACGAATTTGTTCAATTCTACGATCAGCAATGTCCTCCAGTTCTTTTTCATATGACTTCTTGTCCAACTCAACATTAATCATAACTTCAGCCTCTCGCATTCTGAAATTTTGTTCATACTTTTCTTCCACCTCATATTCTATTTGTTTTACTTTTTCTTCGAAACGCTCTTCTTGCAGTTTAATTTTGCGTTCTCGAAATTCTAACTGCCTTTTAAGTTTGTCCTCTATTTTTGTTTCAAGTTCAGAACATTTTGCTTCATACTTTTCTTGAAGCTCTTTTTCTAAATCATCATTTGAGTCTGTCTGGGAACTTGAATCAAGATATTCTATAATGTCATCAGTTTGTGTTGTGGCAGAACAATACATAAAGTGGCTCAGATTACTCTGCAAGTCACCTTTAAGAGGATTTATATTCCTGTTACATTGTTTTTGCTTCACATAAGGAGATTCGAAACTGAATTTAGGGCCTGTAACAGCAGAAAATACTCCGCTGTCTGCTGATTGCACTGATATATCTGCAGGATGACATGTATCACTAGGAGTCTCAATATAATGTTCACAAGTACTTTCTTTGGGTTCTTCAATGGTTTCAGTTTGAATGCTAATGTCCATGAATTTCAAACTATCCTTTACATTTGCTGAGGTTTCTACTGACACTGAACACAACTGGTCACTTAAGAAGGCACTCAGTTCATTTTCTAATATCTCAGATGCTATGTTCTGAGCTGGAATGTTAGTAGCAGATTCTTTTACTTCAAAACCACAGTTATCTGCATCATTTGAATATGGTTTCCACAATATTTGCTGTTCTGCTTCCTCAGTTTCGAAAGCTTCTGAAGGAATGAATGAGTTTATTTCAATTTTCGACACCACAAAACTATTTGTATCAGCCCTTATCCGAAAATTAGTTTGACACTCAAAATCTGAAGTTGACTCTGTCCAAATTTCATTATCCATTCTGTGAGTATCTGACAAAACATTTTCACTGGTTTCTTGTTGGGTATCCTCATCTTTGTCTGCATCATAATTAGATGGACAGAGTAAGGCACCTACAGAAAATTCAATATCTTGATTATTAATGGTGTAATCTGGATAAGCAGTTTGGGCAGAAAGTCTCGTGTTCGTAGGTATTTCTGCAAGAAGTGAGTCAGTTTGTGTGAAAGTACTAACACAAGACTTGTCTAATTGATCGCGGCACCTTTCACACACATTTTCAATATCAAAAGGCCTAGCAATGTTATTTTCATTTGTTCTGTTTGTCATTTGCTCACAAGCAGTTCTCTTATTTTGTACATCTTTTTGATGTTTCTCACTAAGCATCTCTTCCAGTTTCTGTTTCGTTTCAACAACTTCTTCATACTGATTTTCACGTTGTTCAAGATTTTCTCTCAAAACTTGCTTCTCTTCATTGGCATCATAAACTTCATTTTCCATTATATCTAACATATTCCTCAGATCTTGAACATCATCATTCATAGTCTGTAACTGTGTTTGAAGCTGTTTTATCTCTTTATCATATCTTTTCTTTGTGCTCTCCATTTCAGATCTGACTTCTTCATACTTTGTTTGCATGTCATGAAGCAAGTTTGTTAATTCATCCATCATTTTTTCCAACTCTACCTTTTCAATTTTAACCCTTTCCACTTTACTTTCCATTTCATCAATCTTATTTGACAGAATTTCATTTCTAGAAGCTAGTTCAGCATTTTTGTCCAAAATTTTGTCAAGTTTACCTATTCTCTCTTGAACACTGTCCATAAATCTGGATAACTTTTCATTTTCAGTCTTTAACATGCCATTTTCTTTCTCCAGTGTTTTAACTAATGTTTCTGCCATCTCATTTTCAGATTTTAACCTTGAATGTTCGTTTGCCAGCATGTTAAACCTTGATTCTGCATCATCCCTTGAAGCTGAAAGCAACTCAGATTCAGCCGCTAAAATCTCTATCTGACACCTAACATGATTTCTGTTATCAGAAACTGCTTGCAAATGAGCATGGCATGTTTGAAGTTCAGCTGTCATTGTCTCAAGTTGCTTCAGATTTCCTTCCTGCTTGCTTTGAATATCATTGATTTTCTCTTTAAAAATATCTCTTTCTTTCAGTAAGTTTTCTTTTTCTGCCTCAAGGCTTTGACAGTATGTTTCTTTTTCTAACCAATCTGTCTTATGCAAAGTTAATTCTCGTCTTAACATTTCATTTTCATCTTCCAAGTTCTTTATCTTAGATTCATGCTGACTGTTCTGAACCTGTAGAACTTCCAAGTCTCTTTGTAGCTTATTTTTACACTTGGATTCCAGTTCAAGCTGAGCACTTAGTTCTTCACTGAATGTTTGTTGTGCATCAGCTGCATTTCCTCTGCCCAATTTCATATGCTTCTGACTTTCTATTGCTTCTTTTAAATCATGTTCTAAAATATTGTTTTTTGTTTTAAGAGTTGAATTTTCTTCAAGTAATGAGTTGATTTCATGTTCAAGCCTACTTGCTAGATCTGCCTTTTCCGAAATTGTATCATCATATAGTTGTATTTTTTCAATAAGTTCTAGAACATCATATTCCAAGGTGTTCACTTTTTCTTGGTATTCCGCAATGTCATTTTCCAATTCAGCATTTTTCTTTTCTAATTCCTGGCTTTTCTTTTCAATTCTCATATTCTGTTCAGATCTATTTGCCTGCTCATCAACCTCTCTAATATCTTCTTTTAAACAGTTTACTTGTGTTTTAAGAGTGGAATTTTCTTCAACTAAAGCCTCAATTTCACTTTCCTTCTTTTGCAACACAATATTCATTTCAGTTGAGTTTTCACCTAACTTTACAGTCAAAGCTTCATTTTTCTCTATCAGTTCTGTCTTTTCATTGTCCATGTCTGCTATTATTGCAACCATTTCATCACATTTATTCAACAGGAGTTCATTTTCATCTGAAACAATCATCAACTTTTTCTCCAGATCAGTTATTTCAACAACCATCTTTTCATTACATTCTCTAACTTCTTCAAGCTCCTGCTCAAAATGTTTACATCTTTCAGTCATTGACTGCAACTGTTCTTCTTGAAAATCAATGTTCGGAAAAAATGACTGCAATTTTGCATTTTCTGCTGTCAAATTTTGTATCTCAGATTCATGAGTAAGACTTTTTGTTTTCAATGTTGAATTTTCTGCAACCAAGCCTTCAATTTCACAATTCAAATGACAATTTCGTTCTTTTGAATTTTCCATACTGATTTTCAATATTGCTAATTCAGATGTTACGTTTTCCTGACTTGACTTTAATTCACCATTTACAGTGTTAGAAAGTTTTAACTCTTTCATTAACCTGTCATTTTCATGATTTAGTGTTTCTACATCTTTCAGATAACTTTCACATTCTTGATTTCTGGATTCCAACAAACTGAGCAGTTCTTCATTTTCTTTCAATATCTTTTCTTTTTCAACTTGAATAGAGTCTACCACTTCCCTCATTTCAACTACATCAAGTTCAGACATTTCTAGGTATTCAAGGCGATCTTTAAGAGTCTTTAACTCATCAGTGATTTGCTCTTCTTTCTGCTCTAAACTTGATCTCTCAACCTTTAAGTCAAACACTTCTTTTTCCATATTACTCAGTTGCATTTGCAGCTCATTTTTGTACCACTCAAGGCTTTCTTTATTACCATTTAAACCTTGAATCTCGTTTTGTAGACACTCTACTGCTTCTTTTAAGTCTTTGTTCACTAGGTTTTGGTTTTCAAGATCATTCATATACTTATGGGCCATATCCTGGCATTCTTTGGTTTCAGTGGTGGCAAACTCAAGTTTCTTTCTTTGATTATCAAGAACTGCTGATAACTCAGTCTTTTCTTGATTTTGTTCAATAATTCTTTGTTTCAACAATTGAATTTCTTCTTGAAAATGTCTTGTGACATCACTGTGCCGTGTAGTCTCTTCTGGTTCAAAATCATCCTGAAATTGTACATGTTCATCAACAGTCCCAACAGAAGAATTAATAACTGAACTAAAACCCAGGGTACTTGGTAGGGCTGGGGAAGCATGCAGGTTGACCGCCATCCCAGAAGCATCTATCCTATGTACACCACCACTTACCTTAGAATGTTCAATGAAATGTGCACCTCTGTTTTCATCTGTAACCAAACTATCAAGTTTATGAGTATCTAGGTCAGGACTTGGCGATAATTCTGATTTCAGCAATTCACATTCTCGTGTCTTATCATCTAGTGCACATTTAATGTTGTTATATTTTTCTTGTAAGTCTGCAAGTCTTTTTCTCACAGTATCAATAGTTTCCGCACTAGCACCAATATTAGCTAGTCCATCAGTATCATAAGTTTGGTATGCTGTATCATCATAACTTTCTGAAACAACAGTACATGGTGAAGATTCTGATTCCCTGCTTGATTCTGTGTGGTCAAGCAGTTTTTCAGATGCTTCTGATTGATTCAAATCATCATTTTCTGGATGAACAGTATTTTGAGCTAATTCTAAAACATTTGCAACAATACTGCCAGCTTGAAATTTCAGGAGTTCTTTTTTCAGCACTTGATTCTCTTTTAATAGTTCATCTATACTCTTGTTATCATCAGTCTTTTTGTCTGCATTATTATTGGGATTACTGTTGTTATCTAGTAAAGTTCTTCCTGTGACACTGTCCTCTGATGTTGAAGTTGCAAGCATGGACAGATCAGTAGCAGTTAAGAAAGTTTCTTCACCGGAAATTAGAGTGGAGTCATCATATGAATGTTGAACCGAAGTATGAGATTTTTGTATCACAGCTTCTGAGCGGAAGACATTTTCTTTTGTAAAACATTGTTCTATCACCTCTTCATCGGTACTTTTCCTTGCTGACATTTCTTCAAGCTTGTGCTTGTAGTTGTCACATTCTCTAGAACTGTTTTCTAGATCTTGCTTTAAAGTATCTATTTCTGAACTTAGAGCATTAATTGATTCTTTCAACTTAATGTTTTCTGACTTGGTCTCTGTTAGACTTTCTTGCAGAGTTTCAGTTTCTTCTTTCAGGACTGATTTCTCTTTTTCTACCTCATCTATATCACGCCTAGAGAGTTCTTCACTTGCTATCGAATCCTGCAACTGATCTACTAATTGCACATTTTTACACAGAACACCTTCAATTTCAGCTTTCAAAGCTGCAATAATGTCTTTCTGGTTATTTATCTTGTTATACAAGTCATCATTTTGTGTCCTCAGAGAACGATTTTCTTCAACAGCTTCATTTGCTTCACTTACTTTAGTTTCATAATCTTCTATTTGTGACTGATAATCAGATATTTGAGTTGCATGAGACTGACATTGTGAAACAAGAGTTTCAATTTCACCACCGAGTGATTCATTGTTCCTTTGGAAGCTTTCATTTTCTTGTGATAAACTTTCAACTTTTTCCTTTAATTCTGAATTCATATTTTCATAATCTTTCTTCATGGCATTTATTAAGGCTACTTCGTCATACAGCTGTTTCAATTCTTTGTTGACATCATCCTTTTCTGCTTTTAGTTCATGGACTTCTGTGACAAAACCTGAATTCCTTTTCTCCAAATCCTCAATACTTTCTCTGGCTTTATCTAAATCACTGGACAACTTATTAACATTTTCTTCCATAGCATTCTTTTCATTTTTCAAGCTTTCCATTTCAACAGCCAAATTTGAATTGATGGTCTCAAACTGTTCTAACTCACTTATCAGAGAGGAATTCTGCTCAGAAAGTTGAAGCTTTTCTTGATCTATTGCTTCTTTTTCTGACTTAATTTTCTCAAATTCAGTTATAATTTCATCCAATTTCAATTTGGCACTTTCAAAATTCTGTTCAATACTATCTTTTTCAACTGAAAGTGATTGTAAATCATGTTTGACTTTCTCATTATCCTGTTGTAAGGCCTGGTTTTCTTTCAACGTTATTTCATTGTTTTCTTTTACAATGGACAGTGCCTTCAGTAAATCTTCTTTTTCCAAGTCTGATTTCTCCTGTACAGCTTTTAATTCTCTTTCCAATTCATTTATTTTACCAATATAATTAATTTCAGAAACTTCAGCATCTTTTTTAGCTTGCATACTCTCTTCCTTTTCAGCATGTCCATTTGGTACATTGTGGTCCTTTTGAGCAGATAGGGAAGCTTTCAGATTGCAATATTCTGTTGATATAGTGGTGAGTCGGTCTGCAAGCTGGGTAACTATGGCATCTTTTGTAACCACATTTTCTTGGAGTGCTAGTAGTTCTGTTCTGGCTTGTTGTAAGGCTTCAGTGGTTGCCGCTTGTTTTTCATTCTGAGCTTGGAGAGTGGTCCCAGCCTAAAATGACATCAATGTGAGCCTGTGCTTGAGAAACAATTTGTGTTCCGAGCAGGTCCGACACAAGGAGTCACAGAAGAAGGTTACAGGCTTGAAATATTGGATTTAGAAAGTAGAGTAATTGTACTAGCCGTGTAGCGAAAACAATGGCGGTGATCTGCGCCTTTGTATTTGCGTATGCAGATTGTTGGTTTTCCCATGCAGCGGCTCAATGTGTTAATATGTGTGCCGCGCAATGAGTAAATCAGATTTTTGCACATGCCAAAATAAAACCACAGGTCAGCTGTTCTGTAGCTGCACAGCTGATCAGCCTCTTTGTTTTTGCAGACAGTACAATACCTCTTCTTGTGAAATCCGAAGTTTCTAGCTCTCTTCTGTGACTACTCAGACTACTTTGTGTCGGACCTGGTTGGAAACCCCGAAG
Organism: Rugalucina vietnamica; assembly: GCA_964017185.1. Classification (NCBI taxonomy): domain Eukaryota; kingdom Metazoa; phylum Mollusca; class Bivalvia; order Lucinida; family Lucinidae; genus Rugalucina; species Rugalucina vietnamica. Next base: position 52,517,171 of record OZ024869.1, read on the forward strand.
ACCGGTTTTCTGGCTTTGAGGCTTGTGTATGTCAACATTTCTCATCATATCATCAAATCCATATTTCAGTCTGTTTTTTTTTTTTTTTTTTTATTATTATTCGAGGGTTGAACTTAAACTCGGAATACATAACTATGCTATAAGCATAACATGTATACAGTATCTTGAAGATTGCAACTAATGGATATATCATTCCAATAAGTTAGCAACAGCTGGTTATCTTAGCATGCTACATACTGTTGTTTACAGTTTGAAAAGCATGTTGTAATTTTAGTGATCATGATCTTGTGGAGACCATCATTTATCCGACCACACAGTCACTGTTATCTTCATGAGAAAAACATAAGACATGATGGTCAGCCTGCATCATTACAAATAGGACACACTATAGACTTAGCCTACAGACTGAGCTACTGCAAAGCTTACTAGTACAAGTCTTCCATATTTCTGCAAATGTAACAAATTTTTAGCATCAAGCTGTTCACTGTAGTTTGAATCTGACTAGGTAAAACCAGAGGACCAATGGTCCTGTAAACGCTCACCTGAGATCAGCTGCATATACCAATAAACATGTTTGAATATTATGGTATTTAACTCCAGTGCAGGGGCAGATAAGCCCTTGGGCCATTTTCTTTTTTCAGAATCTTCAATATTCTGTCCATTTGCCAATTTCCTGTTGGCTTTTTCCTTCAAATGACATTTTAACAGTTTTCCCAATTCAGATGCACAGGCAACCCATGTTGACCTTGCCATAAACTTGGTCAAGGTCATCACAGGGTCATGATTTATATATACAATGGAGTACTTTAGCCATCGATGCCTCACGCCAAGTTTCCTTGAAATCAGTCTATTGGTTTCAGAGAAGATGATTTTTGATGGGTTTTTACCATATATGGGCATGGCGGCCATCTTGGTCATGTGACCTAGATTATTTATATACACATTGATTCCCCCATTCTATAGATGCTTCACTTAAAATTTGGCTTTGTTTGGCCAAACGGTTTCAGAAGAGAAGACGTTTGAATATTATGGAAATATACATGTATATTGCCCCGGGGTGGGGGCACATGAGCCCCTGGGGTCCAATTTTTTTCAGAATCATTAATATCCAGTCCTACTGCCCATTTCCTGCAAGACTTTCACTTTAAATGACATTTTAAAAGTTTTCCCCATTCAAATGCATTGGTGACCTATGTTGACCTTCCCGTAAAATAGGTCAAGGTCATCACAGGGTCATGATTTATATATACATTGTAGTGCTTGAGCCATCGATGCTTCGTGCCAAGTTTCGTTGAAATCGGTCAACCGGTTCTGGACAAGAAGATTTTTGAACGGTTTTTACCATATATGGGCATGGCGGCCATCTTGGTCATGTGACCTGGATTTTTTATATACATATTTGTTACCCCTTCCTATTGATGCTTCACATAAAATTTCGCTTTGATTGGCCAAGCGGTTTCAGAGGAGAAGATGTTTGAATATTATGGAGATATACATGTATATTGCCCCGGGGCGGGGGCGGATGAGCCCCTGGTGCCCAATTTTTTTCAGAATCATTAATATTCAGTCCTACTGCTCATTTTCTGCAAGATTTTTCCTTTAAATGACAATTTAACAATTTTTCCCATTCAAATGCATTCGCGACCTATGTTGACCTTGCCGTAAAATAGGTCAAGGTCATCATAGGGTCATGATTTATATACACATTGTAGTGCTTGAGCCATTAATGCTTCATGCCAAGTTTGGTTGAAATCGGTCCAGTGGTTCCGGAGAAGAAGATTTTTGAAGGGTTTTTACCATATATGGGCATGGCGGCCATCTTGGTCATGTGACCTGGATTATTTATATACACATTGGTTCCCCCTTCCCATAGATGCTTCATGTAAAATTTGGCTTTGATTGGCCAAGCGGTTTCAGAGGAGAAGATCTTTGAAAATGGTGGACGACGGACGGACGACGGACGACGGACGGACGGACGGACGACGGAGCATGGGTATACTATAAGCTCACCTTGTGAGCCTGACGGCTCAGGTGAGCTAAAAACCCAAAGCAATTTATTATTTTGGAAAGCTTAAAAAATGTCAATGATGCTGATTCCTACCTGTTTAAGCTGTAACTGTAACCACTGTACATGCTGTATCAGCTCCTGTACATCAGCCATTGTATAAAGCTGGGTACCAGCTTCAGTCTGGTTCTCATAGGACTGGTTGTCTGGTATTCCATGTGACTGGATTTCACTGGACTGGTTGTCTAACATTGTATTTGACTGGTTGTCTTGTGATTCTACAGACTCATACTCAGGTAGTTCAGGAGACTGCACTGCAGAAGACTGTGAATAAAACATATTTGAAAAGTGTAATAAAATGTGAATGAAGAAAACCCTGCTACTATTTTCAATTTGCTAGTCAATACAGTTTCACTGTCAAGATTTATGATATGATTTTACAAGTGATTTGTAATTTATTGCAATTAACATACGGTATTAGAAAGCAGATTGTGATACAGAACCTGCCCTACTTAACATGTTAATCGAAGACAATTCAGTTTCTATTCTCACTTGTCTTAAAAGAAATACTATACTTTACAACACCGTAAAACAAAAAAAGTCATTTTTCTCAGTCATGCAACAGACAAAGATGCTCCCATTGTAAGAATATAATCCAAACAGATGTTTTTAATAGCAACTGTACTCAGACCTCCTTCAATATATGATTTTTTTAACTGACTGTACGTCTTAGAATATCATTGATTGAATGTAAACATTGTAACATGCAATATGTTGGTCAAACTAACCAAAAGGTTTCCAAATGCATGAATAGTCGTAGGTTTGACATACAGCTAATTTACATTTCAATTCTGATTCACATTCTATTGCAGATTTCAGTTTCCTTCCCATTGATGCTATTAATGATTAAATGACTCGCCTGTGAAAGGAAACTTATTTGATACATAAGCTTGATACACTGTACCCAAAAGGCATGAATTCCAAATTGTTGTACAATGTTGAGTAGCAGTTAGGCAGCTATTGTTTGTACCTATTATTACTTTTTTGCGTAACAATTGTATCAAACAATCCAATAGTTCTGTCTCTAATTTCTCACAATGTATCTGACATGGCACAACGACACACACTGGGTTTTATGGTGCGCGGCGTCATATACTTGTTTACTATAACCCTGAGAAAGCCAAGATGGCGAAACGTTGGATAAAGTGATAAATGTTATTAAAATTGGACTTAAGTTCGTGTTGGTGTTGTTTCATTTATCAACTAGTTTTCTAGTGAACTCCCTCTTGACAGGTGTAAAGATGTGTGATGTAACAAAAGTGTGCCGCCTCGTGGGAAAACCAACAAAGTGGTTTTCGAACAGGTCCAACACAAACTGCCCTCTGCAGTCACAGAAGCAGGCTAGAAGCTTGAACTTTCAGATTTAAGTAGAAGAGGAACTGTACTATCCGTGTAGCGAAAACAAAGGCGCTGATCAGCTAAGGTCATAGAGACAAAACTTCCTTCAAGTCTCTTGCAAGACACTGGAGAAGCTGGGCTCCACCTCGTGGTCCCCTTTATGCAAGGCAAGATACCTAACCTGGCTAACCACTAAGCGGGGTAGACTAGTGCTTTTCTTATCCTGAAGACAAGATAATGATTAGTATTAGATGATAATCAAAGAATAATTTTTATTAGTTAATCATCAAAACCTATGTTGTGGGTAGTCATTCGAACGGCCTCGGTGAGACAATTCTAATGAGTACCCACAACATAGGTTTTAATGAAGAACTGAGCAAAAGATCCCTTGATTATCAAACACTCCTTATTATCAAGTCTTCTTACCTCTGTGCCACTGGCTTCTTCCTCACTCAAATTGCTCATCGACTCCATAGCACTCTGTAATAAAAATTGAGCCGCCTTGTGGGAAAATCAACAATGTGGTTTCCGAACAGGTCTGACACAAACCGGCCTGAACAAGCACAGAAGCAGGCTAGAAGCTTGAAATTTTGGAGTTAAGTAGAGGGGGAATTGTACTATCCGAGTAGCTAAAACAAAGGCGCTGATCAGCTTCACGGTTACGGCGAAGCTGATCTGCGTCTTTGTTTTCGTCTATGCAGATTGTTGGTTTTCTCATGCGGCGGCTCAAATAATACAATATCAATCTTTATTACCGTAATCTTAAAGAATCTGTGACGTTCTTGGGGGTTTTATGCCTCGTTTTCAAAATACCATAACAATGTCTCAAAGGTTCTGGTGGTGGTATTTCATGATTAGGGCAAAAGCCCAATGTATTCTGAACCTATAACTATTAAAAGTTTTGACTATTTCCTCCATATAGTGTAAAATAGGCGATTTTAGCGGGGGTGGGGGTCAAAATTTCATATGCGAGAAAATTTTAATTTTTCGCTTTTCCTTGCTTGTTGTCCTTCAATTCCACTATTGTATCATATTTTGTGCATGCAACACTGTGTAAAGTGCGATAAACATGCATAATGCCACTGAAATAAAATTGAAATATTACAATGTCAACATTTTGGGTACAAACCTTAAGCAGTTACCTGTATAATATTATTGTCTAAGTACTACCAAACATTATACACAGCACTGTTAACTCATAAGAAAACCTGCAATCTGTTATATGCAAAACGTTATATCCAGATCAGCTATGGCCAGCCAGCTACTCAGAATTGTATCATTAATTAACAAAACTTCAATCCATCTTCTATGTCTTGCACAGCTTGATTAGAGTTCGATCTTAACCAAAAACATTTTCTCCAGACACGGCCCATTAACTTGGTCACACTGAGCAACCTTGCATGAATATTTATTTACCTGTATAAACCCTGTTACAACACGGCCTTCAATGTATTTATTTTTCTGATTCACTTTAATGTCCCTTTCAAGATTATTTCAGCTCGTATGAGATTGACCAATCAGTAGGTGGACGAAACCATGAGGACCCAGAGAAAAAACTCCAGGCACACCCGCAAACAGAACATGGCTTGTCTTACATGTGTCTCGTTTCAGTATAATGGTTGTGTCGAAGTGATTACATGTATAATCATAAAATTTATTTTTGATTTGATTAGATTATGGCCGAGCATCCTTTAATAGGAACAGTTTTTCAGTCATTTTGGGACTGAGCCACATATTACTTCTTGTACCCTGTACTCTGGAGGGTTAGTGTGTCTCAGGCACAGCACGGCTTCCCACGATTGGATCAAACCAAGGGCCTCTATTTAGAATCACTTTCATTAAAGAACTGAAAGATTCTTGTTTTGATGCCTAACATGATATAATAAGCAAACAGTTTTATGAGAATGAATGGAAAATTGTGTAAACACCCTTAAAGATGGTGATTTGAAACTTTACGTCACTGTATTGTACCAATGACAAAGACATTTTAAGTTCCCATGGTACTGGCTAATACCTAGACAGTGGTGGCATCATACCGACCTGACTGAAAAGTTGTTGATTTGGAAGTTAATACACTTTTTAAAAAAAAAATAGGAAAGCAGTCCACCAATGTTACTGTTTGTGGTGCAAGAGGTTATTGGCCGTGTAAACAAGTGGACAATATTGGTATAGAATGATTACAAAAGTTTGTTCCACAGAATGTACATTACACTCACTTTCTGGGGAATGGAACATAAAAAGGGTTATAAATCAAGCAGATTTGGGTTAATTTTGGAAACAAATGTATATATTCATTTTTTGTACTTTATATATGGCATACAACTTAACTGCTGTTTTGTTTTCTTTTTAATTTTAAGTTAAAAACAATTTCACATTCTTGGGCTCTAGTACTGAGATAACATTTTGGGCTGTAGGGTACTGTTCCCCCCCCCGAGTCCCAGAACGCCATTCACATATATTATGTATAATATGACAATACATTCATATGCAAAGGGATTTCTTGGGACTCATGGGGGAACGATGTTAAATAATTATTTTTTCTATTTTTCTATATGTTTAATACAAAATATGCCTATTTTAACCCAAAAATAAAGCAGTACTTCTTTTGAAACAAGAACCTCAATCCAATATAATAAAATATGGACTACCAGCAAACAGGTATACAAAAACAGAAGCATTTGACAAACATTTATTTTTATCAAAATCTGAGGCAGCTATACATTATGGCTCCCATTACCACCGTCAGAGGTCCTTTGCAAATTCGTATGTAAGGGAATAATAATTAAGAAATAATTTTATTTTACTGTGAGATCATATTAGGATGGACACTTAATGTTATCATTACATGCTACTACATGTATTAGGCGAGAACAACAAATATGTATAACTCTTTCACCAAGATAACCAGCTCTTCATTCACATTTTTTCATCATTAACTATCTTACTGTCTCAGACAATTGCCTCTTTAAAAGTGATCAGCAGAAAAAATGGCCCAGACAGTGTGATAACCGTGCAGCTGATCAGTACCTTTGATTTTGCAAAGAAATAGAACAATCTCTACCTTCTAAATGAAAACACCCCCTTAATATCTGCCCATTTGTGTTGAATCTGGCCCCGAGGCTATAAAACTTTTTTTTAAGTTTTATCTGCTCATAAATGACAAAACAGCCCAAATAAATTGAAATTTCAGGTTTAGATCACCAAAGCCTGTAATTTATCCTGCTCATAAATGTTGAAATGTAGATCGCCAAAGCCTGTAATTTATCCTGCTCATAAATGTTAAAATGTCAACAATTGTTGGCATTTTAACATTTATTAGCAGGATAAATTCTAGTCTCAGCTGAGCTGAGCATGGAAAGAGTTTTTATAACCTTGGGGCCAGGTCAATAACCCTGAAGACAAGAGTTCCCATGAAGGAGCTCCAAAAACATGCAAGTCCAAACAATTAGTGCTTTGAATTAATTTGAGCTCCGTCATGAGAAAACCAGTCTTTGGGGTGTCCAATCAGGTCTGATACAAACTGGCCTGTACTGTTACAGAAGAGGGCAAGGAGCTTGAAATTTGGGATTTAAGAAGCAGAGGGATTGTACTATCCCTGAAGCAATAAGAGCTGTCGCAGGACAGCGTAGCTCGCCTGCCTTGTGCTTTGCCACTAAATCTATTAAATCTATGACCAAAGACATTGACCTCAATGTCACTCAGGTGGGTTGTGATACTTCAGACCAATATCTACCAACATGCTAAGTTCAACTTGATCCATCTACATATTTGATATAGCCTTATATTTTATAAGATATATAAAATCTAAGTCTGTGACCTTGACCACAGGTGAGTCAAGATGCTACAGCATAATAAAAGAATAATATCTAACAGCAAAGTATCGACTAGATTCCATCTGCTCCAGCAATATACAGTTCAAAACACTTTAAGCAAAAGCTTTAACATAAAATTTCAAAGTCTGTGACCTTGAACTCAAGGTCACCCAGATGGGTCATGATGATATAGCATAAAACTTCAGACCAATATCTACCAACATGCAAAGCATCAACTTGATCCATCTACATATCCAAGAGATATAGACTTATAAAAACTTTAACCAAAAACTCTAACACAAAATTTCTAAGACCGTAACCTTGACCTCAAGGTCACCCAGGTGGGACATGATGGTACAGCATAAAACTTTAGACCAATATCTACCAAGATGCCAAGTATCAACTTGATCCATCAACAACTTTAAGAGATATAGACTTATAAAAACCTTAACCAAAAAACTTTAACACAAAATTTCTAAGTCCGTGACCTTGACCTAAGGGTCACCCAGGTGGGTCATGATGGTACAGCATAAAACTTCAGACCAATATCTACCAACATACAAAGTATCAACTTGATCCATCAACAACTTCAAGAGACATAAACTTATAAAAACTTTAACCAAAAACTTTAACACAAAAATTTTAAGTCCGTGACCTTGACCTCAAGGTCACCCAGGTGGGTCATGATGGTACAGCATAAAACTTCAGACCAATATCTACCAGCATGCAAAGTATCAACTTGATCCATCCACAACTTCAAGAGATATAGACTCATAAAAACTTTAACCAAAAACTTTAACATTTTGAGCAACGCCGACGCTAACGCCGACGCTGGGGTGACTGCAATAGCTCTTCCTGTACTTTCGTACAGGCGGGCTAAAAACAAAGATGCTGATCAACTGTGCGTTTGTTGCCCAGCTGATCTGTTTCTTTGTTTTCACATATGCAAAAGGCTGGGTTTCTTGTGATGCGGCTGAATTATCATCTCACCTCAAGTACATTAGCACCCGGAACAACCTCCGTGGAAACTCCAGCATCTTGTTGGACGACTGGTTGATCAGGCTGCTCATCATCTCTTACAGGTTTTGCTTTTTTCTTCTTCTGTTGAAACTTGGCAAGCTGAAATTAAAAAAAAAATAATCATACAGATTGTAAAATCTTAAAAATTTGGTCACTCTTATGCATGAAAAAGTTAGGTCTCTTAATTTTACATGTTTTCAGAATCAGAACATAAGCTGTCCTCATGCATGAACATGAAAAATGGACAAGCATTGATATTAGAACTGATATAGCAATCAGTATTCTTAGGAGACTAATTTCTGGCAGAAAATGCAGACATGATAATTTTTAGGATATCTGAGCCGAAGGCTCACAGGTGAGCTTAAAGGATAGGCAGGCATCCGGCGTCGGCCATCCACAATTTCAAAGAAGAATATCTGTTAAGTTGGTGGGCCAATCTTGATCAAATTTAATGTGAACCATCACTGGTTAGGGGGATTGACTGCATTAGGTTTTGGATCAGATTCTAACAAAATTGTGGTTTCCATGGCAACAGATAGCTCCCATAGACCCATAAAATAATCTTCTCCGAAATCAAAGGCCCAGAGCTTCAATATTTTGTATGCAGCTACATTCGGTAGTCCCCTTCATAAATCCTGCCAACCATGCCCCTGGGGTCCAAATTGACCACGCCATGGCAATATCTGCCATAGGCTTATAATGGGAAAAATCTTCTTCTCTAAAACCACAAGAGATAGAGCTGGGGGTCATTAGCTCCCATATACTTACAAGGGGAAAAATAAAACCAGAGGACCAATGGTCCTGTAAACGCTCACCTGAAACCCGAGATATATACCAATAAACTTGTTTGACTAGAATGGTAATATCCATGTATATAACCCCAGGGCTTGGTCAGAGCAACCCCTGGAGTCAATTTCTTTTTGAAAACATAAAACTGCAGTCCATTTGCCAATTTACTGAAAGTTTTGCCCTTCAAATGACATTTTAACAATTTTCCCCATTCAAATGCATGGGCGACCTAAGTTGACCTTGCCGTAAAATAGGTCAAGGTCATCAAAGGGTCACAATTTATATAACTTTGTAGAGCTCCATTGCCTGATGCTTCATGTCAAGTTTCAAAATCATAGGCCTTCTGGTTCTGGAGGAAAAGATTTTTAAAGGTTTTTGCTATTTATAGCCCTGACAGCCATCTTGGTCATGTGACCATGACCATTTATATACACTTTCATTCCCACTTACTAACAATGCTCCTCATAAAGCTTGGCTTTGATTGGCCAAGCAGTTTCAGAGAAGAAGATCTTTGAATATCACTGTAATATACATGTATATTGCCCCGGGGTGGGGGCTGACATACCCCTGGGGTCCAAATTTTTCAGAATCATCAATCTTAAGTCCATTTGCCCATATCCTGCAAGTTTTTCCCTACAAATGACATTTTAACACTTTTCCCCATTCAAATGCATGGGCGACCTATGTTGACCTTGCCGTAAAATAGGTCAAGGTCATCCAAGGGTCATGATTTATATAAACTTTGTAGAGCTCCAGTCACTGATGCTTCACACCAAGTTTCAAAATCATTGGCCTTCTGGTTCTGAAGAAGAAGATTTTTAAAGGTTTTTTCTATTTATAGTCATGGCGGCCATCTTGGTCATGTGACCTTGACCATTTATATAAACTTTCTTTCCCCCTTCCCAAGGATGCTCCATATGAAGTTTGGCTTTGATTGGCCATGCGGTTTCAAGGGAGAGGATGTTTCATTATTATGGAAATATACATGTATATAGCCCCGGGGCAGTGGCAGACAACCCCCCAGGGGCTAAAATTTTCCATTAACATTAATCTTCTGTCCATTTGCCTAATCCCAGTAAGTTTTACCCATTAAATAGCAATGTACCATTTTTTCCCATTCAAATGCATTGGCGACCTAAGTTGACCTTGCCGTAAAATACAGTGGTGTTATGGCTAAAAACCCACTTTTGCACAGTTCGTTGACAATTTCGACACAGTTTTGTACATTTACGTTGCTGTACTGCTCGTATTCGATCAAAAATGGTATCAACCCGGTGAAGGTCGTATGCGACCAAATGTCGTTTCGACTAAATTGATTTCAACGAACTTGACGTAATGGAAAATTCACTGATGCTTTTAGTAGTGTGATTACCACAGGCGATTAAATGTCTAAAGAAGAGTTGAAGCCGATCGCTTCATCATGTTGAATCCAAAGACTTGTATACATCTGTGGGTTGGGATCGCGGTGGCATAGTTGTAGTGCATCAGACTCCGAATCGAGAGGTCATGAGTTCGATCTGCACTGGCGACACCGTGCTGTGTCCTTGAGTAAGGCACATTAACTACCCAGAGTACTACTTAATACCCAGGAAACGGTAGCTCTGTCCAGACATGCCTGAAAAATTGGTGACTGGGACGTTCAGCCTCAATACAAACAAACAAATCTTGGGGCAATAATCCCATGAAAATTGCTTACGCCGCTATAAGCTTTTGTTCTGTTAATTAAGCTAAGTATTTCCATAATGTCAGAAACTCCATAGACTTACGTGTATTTTCATGTTTACAAGAAAAATTAACCTGTCTCTCTTGGTCAATTATTTTCATGATTTTGGTGTCATTTGAAAGGTGAACGAATAAAGCAATAAACAAGATATTTTCAATCAATTTTGTGCATGCATTTCTAAACAACACATGATCTTTTTTTTTTACAATTTTTGGGCAACGTCACCATTGACGTTAATGGGAAAGTATGTTTTTCAAAATTTCCTAAAATTTCAAACTGTTGTATATAGAGAATGCAATGTTCAAACTTCACAAAATCACCTTAATTTTGTTTATTGCTTTATTTATTTAACCTTCAAACGACACCAAAATCATGCAAATATGTTGACCAGAGTCCAGAAGACGCAGGATAATTTTTCTTGCAAACATGAAAATACATATAAGTCTATGGAAATCCCGACGTTGTGGAAATACTTTTGGTCCTTGACTTTAGAAAATAGGATATAATATTATCGGTTAAGTCTGATTAATCTGAAAAAGAAGCATGACAATAAACACAAAGCCGATAATTAGGGTCTCACAAACTTCAAAGCATTTAGACACGAATACAACACGTAACTTAAACAATTATCATACAAAATTGAAAAGAAAACAAATATGTATACAACTTGGAAAGAAATAAATGCATACAAATTAAATTGAAATTTAAACAATAAAACTTTTTGTGACTGTGGGGACTAAAGCGATAAGTATATAAAAATTGAAACGAAAACAAAATATTGATACGACTTGAAATGATATAAAAACGTCCAAATTACAAATTAAATTTAAAAAAAAAAAAAAAAAAAAAAAAAAAATGACTGTCATCTTTTTCGGCGCGAAACACCGCGAAACACCGGTCAATTGATTTTTATGCGTAATGACAGGTATATTTTTTCGCCGTGTTCCGCCGCGAAATTTCGCGCTGACATTTATTTTTCACACAATTTCGCCGCGAAATTTTACAATTAGCCGTTCACAAATTAGCCGTTAAAACGGCTAATTTGGGTTTTTAGCCATAACACCACTGTAGGTCATCCTAGGGTCATGATTTATATAAACTATGATGGGCCCACGTCCCCGATGCTACATACCAAGTTTCGTGGAAATCGGCCCACTGGTTCTGGAGAAGAAGATTTTTAAAGGTTTTTGCTATTTATAGCCATGACGCCATCTTGGTCATGTATCCTGGACCATTTATATAAACTTTCGTTCCCCCTTCCTTAGGATGCTCCACATGATTGGCCAAGTGGTTTCAGAGGAGAAGATCTTTGAAATTGTGGACGACGGACGATGGACGGACGCCAGAGCATGGGTATACTATAAGCTCACCTGTGAGCCTTCGGCTCAGGTGAGCTAAAAAAAATCCTCTCTGAAACCACATAGCCCACAGCCCATACGGCATCCCTTTGAATGTTTTCACTGCTTACAAAGGATCAAGGTTTTATATTTTATTTGCTATTACTGCAGCTGGCGTTGTGCCGTGTGGCAGCCCTAAAAAGTCTCCCCATACATCATCCATAGTGCAGATTATATTATTTCTTTCGGTCCTTTGAGATCAGTTATAATATTCAGAGTACTAAAAATTGTATGTTTAGAGCCTTTTTTCTAACCCTTGTTTTAGTTATTTGACCCCGTTTAGGCATTTGTCTTTGATTGAGACTTACCTTGTGTAAATTTTTGAAATTGCAGTATATTTATCAGGCTATCGTCGCCAGTTTATAAAGGGTCACTGATGAGGGTTCAGTACCCGAAATTGCGCAATATGGCCCATACTACCTCCCTTTGAATGTTTTCACTGCTTCCAAAGGATCAAGGTTTTATATTTTATTCATATTTTGTGTATAGCAATGTCTAGTAGTTCCCATTATAAATCTTGCCAACCATGCCCTTGTGGTCCAAATTGGCCACGCCCTGGGGCATGAATATCCGCCATAGGCTTATAATAGGAGGAACATGTAAAAATCTTCTTCTCTGAAACCACACGACCCAAAGCTTGTATATTAAGTATAAAACATACTGCCTGTGTGCAACATGTTAAATAAGTATGGATTAGGTAAGAAAGTGGTCCAGGCAGAGCATTCACATGCCAAAATGAATTGCATTTCTGAATCATTTTTGTCCACTGTTTGCATGGCTGAGACTGGGTCATTTCAGCCCCGAGTCTTTGATCAAGAAGAGTATTTGTCAGAAACTCAGTTAGAGGTGAAAGAAATGTGCACTAAGTAGCCTGTCTCTAGCAGGCTTTGGCTAGGTTAACTGACTGTCCCAACATCTTTAACTCTTTACTATGTTTTGAAAGCATCAACTCAAACAAGGGATAATGTGTGTAGTGACCTGTCATCAGTGATAATTGTGGGTAATTTTGCAAACAACACTTTCAGTTTCATTGAAATCGGTCCATTGGTTAAGGAGAAGAAGATTTTTGAAGGGTTTTTACCATATATGGGCATGGCAGCCATCTTGATCATGTGACCTGGATTATTTATAAACACATTGATTCCCCCTTCCCATAGATGCTTCCAATAAAATTTGGCTTTTGTTTGCCAAGTGGTTTCAGAGAAGAAGATCTTTGAATATTTTTTGTAATATACATGTATATTGCCCCGGGGTGGAGGCAGACCAACCCCTGGGGTCCTATTTTTTTCAGAATTACCCACCTTCAGTCCATTTGCCCATTTCCTGCAAGTTTTGCCTTTCAAATGTCATTTTAACAATTTTCCCCATTCAAATGCATGGGCGACCTATGGTGACCTTGCCGTAAAATAGGTCAAGGTCATCCAAATGTCATAATTTATAAACACATTGTAGTACTCCAGTCCCAAATGCTTCATGCCAAGTTTCGTTTAAATCGGTCCAGTGGTTCCGGAGAAGAAGAATTTTGAAGGGTTTTTACCATATATGGGCATGGCGGCCATCTTGGTCAAGTGACCTGGATTATTTATAAACACATTGGTTCCCCCTTCCCATAGATGCTTCATATAAAATTTGGCTTTAATTGGCCAAGCGGTTTCAAAGAAGAAGATCTTTGAAAATGGTGGACGACAACGGACGACGACGGACGCCGGATCATGGCCATCCTATAAGCTCACCTTGTGAGCCTAACGGCTCAGGTGAGCTAAAAATGAAACATCAATCCCAAAAACATTTCTACTTTTACTTTGATTGTTTACAGTAGCACTGGTTGGCCAAGTCCAAGGTCAAGGGTGTACAGGTAAAATTTTTCCACTATCAATTTGACATATGGCAAGAGATGTCTGGGAGTTATCCAAGTGACTCTGCTCTTTCATCAGCAGGAGAAACATGTCCAAATAAGTCAATTCCACACAAAGTTTGTACACAGGGCAAGTCTCATCACTCAAACTTCCAATATTGATGGTTTATCATTTAAAAATGGTGTCAAATTTATCTTAAGTTTTGATGGCCCACGAGTGACCAGATGGACAAAAAACGTGACCCAGCTTTGTCATGTGAGCTCTAAATAGTTTTAAATGCATGGTGAATGGTCGGCAACAACAAATGGCATGTTTATGAGTCAATGAGGTGCAGTTTTTCTAGAAAATTTCTTAAATTTTGACCTATGTTGTTGTTGTTGTTTTTTTCTTCTTCTTTTTTTTTTCAAACTAATCATCAGACCGGAGGATGTACCTATTTTCTCAAATGGCAAAGGAGAAGACAGTAAAATTTCTCTTTTTCAGGGTTCCCATGGAAAGTATAAAATAAAATTCCATGATTTTTCCATTATAATTTCATGATCGGCGTTAAATTTCCAGGACTATTTTTTCTGTTTATTTATTTATTTTTTGTCATATAACACTTTTTAAAAGGCAAGAACAGATAATTATATTACAAAATTAACTTAAGGCCAAAAAAAATAATACCATTGCTTCTCAGGCCACTTTTTGAAGAAACAGATGCGGGCGGCAGGTTTTTTATTTTAATTTTTATTTGAACAAAAACGAATGCGGGCGGCATTTTTTTTTTTAACTTTTTTTTTAAGGAGGGGGGGGGGGGGGGGGGGTAGGGTCGGTATGGAGATATGGCGAGTGCGTGATAAACGGACAATATGCTTCCGGCGATCTATGCCCGAGTCACCGTACGGTAACTCTCGTTTAATTTATGATCGATATTTCACACCTAATTTGTGATTGCCAAAATTGATTCGGAAACAAATCAATACCATACCTATTGGTCTAACACTTAACCCTAACCGCGCGTCAAAATATTTTACCGATTGGGTGCTCACCGCTGACAAAGTCGGAGCCATTTTGTGATTTTCTACTGTTAGTGTTTAAACCCATATAACTTCTTTCACAAACAAGCTGCATTGAAAAACCAAATAAGAGATCGAAAGGCCATTGAATTATCTATCAAATAAACCAAAAATTATAAATGGATGTAAGTGAATAATACTTGTAGCGATGACACAACAAGTCAACTTCGCCGAAAAAAATCAAAATTTCCATTTCAAATCTGTTACGAAAGCTAATTTTGTACGAAAAAAGATGATGACGGGAGATATTTCCAATTCAATTTACTTTATTCATATCCTCTGACATCCAAAACACAAGAAATCCTTGTCAAAGTCATTATTTTGAAGTAATATTCAACTTTTTATCACCCCCGTATCGGCAATATTTCCTGTGTCCGCCATTGCAAATTCATGAATGAAATCCAAAACGAAAGTAGTATTTTATTGATTTCATTCCGCATAACAAAAAATTCCATTATATGTTCCGTATAAACCTTACATATGCTCAGTACAGGGCCTATTGAGGAAGTCTGTATTATAAAATGGGTCCTCCCATTGTATTCCACGGTCAGACTCGATCGAAAACGAAAGTAGGGAGAAAAACGACTTCAGTTGTTTGCCGCGTTGATAGACCTTACATTCGGGTACGACTTTAGTCTTTCACCGCGCGGCAAGGGTTAATCCGATAACAATAGATTTGAGAACATCAGTCAGCACGAGTTCCCCCCAATTATCATGATTATCACCCTCTCTGAGTACATCTCAACACGAGTCATAATCTCCGCCCATTGGCCCATGAGATAGTGAATGACGACGTCAATTAGTAATTATTGTCAAGACATTTTTTAACTTGTCGGAAAAGAATCGAAATCCACTGTATGTTGTGTCAGCAAGTAACACATTCTATTCTTGTCCTTATTCTCTAATTTCACTCGAATGAAAGTTTGAATATTGTACCGATCACACATCGGTGATCATATGATAGCGAAATGATTAGAGCATTCGCTTCGGGCACCGGAGGTATCGGGTTGGATCCCGGGCCGCGTGATACCAAAAACGTTAAAAATGGTACCAAAAAATACCTTGCTAGCTTGGCGCTCATCATTCATAAAGTAAGCACTGGCATCTCTTCTCCCAAAAAGATAACTTCAGTGATGGGAATACAATTATTGAGGTGGTGGTTGGTGACAGGCAGTTTAGTTCTATCATTAGATGATTAGAGTCTGGTGATTGCAATACCCTTACTCGGGGTTAAAACGAGGTGTGCCGGTAAGTCAGCGGCGGAACACTATACGAACATACAACATACATGGCATGACTAATTATATTATTCCACAAAGGATTCTTGCGGATGCTCAAAACACTCATTTTCCCAGCGGGAAAGTAAAGAAATCACATTTGTTTTTCAGCGTGAACTTTTACAAACCTTCCCGGACATTACCGTTCTCAATCGCGAATATTAAATGTAGGTGTCCTAATGTTTTGGACCACAATAATTATTGACGAAATCATTGACCAACGTGTCATCAATAGCCTATAATAACCCAATGTTTACGGTAACGTTACGGTCTACCAATAATCCCCTAGTCACGAGTGCGATAACATGTATCGCTCGGCTTAATTTCAAAACTATTATGGATTAATATAATTTGAGTGTCATTCACACTTCGCGAGCAATGGATTGTGTCACCTAAACATTAGTGAGATGACAATTATCACTCACGAGTATACATGAATTTTTAGCAGACGACATGGTTCATACACATTAGGCTATCAAAAACACAATTTTCCGTTTCAAAAGTGTTTATTCATTTTTAAAGTACTTAAAAGAGAAACTGTTAAGAAAACTGCGCCTTGGCGAATGCCCGGGAAACGATATTTCATTTTTCCTCTCCGCGAGTTTTGATTTTTACTTGCACATAAATAAATTAGTATAAAGGAACACAAGGGTAAAACGGCGCCTTGGTGCCGCCGTCGCGATATTTGGGTGGATGACTGATTGATTGATGTTTAACGACGCGTCAACCCTAATGGGTCATTAGCGTCTTGGGTGGATGAAATTTTGGTTTACCAGGCTATATAGCAGTACAGGTGTCTACATGTTTAATACAATTATTCAGTGGCTATCCTAAACCTTATGATATAAACGGCTGAAACAAGCATCAGAATATTGACCGCATGTAATTTAGCCCAACTAAAGTTCGTACGTAAACTGTATATGGACAATAGAACGCGGGATTGCTACCTACTACCTAGACCCTATGTGTTTTTGACTAAAAATTGAATACCTCTAACAGACATTGCCATATACTGTACCTGCACATGACGAAGCAGTTCGGTCCTTTGGTGAAGGCTCGAAATGTCCCGGAACCGTGTCACAATGAATACCGTGTTACTAGCCGTCATGCGCAGACTGCATGCGCAGTCGTTTTTCTGAAAACCGCGACCGGAAAAAAGTGACAAGAGTGAAGGTTTCAAGACAAATGCGGTGGTTTCTGTACTTTTTTTATTTTGAGCAATAAAAAAGGGTAATGCGGTGGGTCTGAAAGAGATGCGGCGGGGCCTGAGAAACATTTATATTTTTTTTTTGCCTAATTCAAGGTATTATCTTGTTTTCTGATGAAGACAAATTAGTTTGAATGCCATAACGAATAAATTGCCATTTTGAAAAGCAGAACTTTATCAATCAATACTTATCGAGCGAGCAAAGCGAGCGAGGAAAAAAAAGAACCCTAAAGACATCCAAACTGGCATTTCAAAACAAAATTCCATGATTTTTCCATTAGTGTTGTGCCGATTAATCGAAATAATCGATAACTATCGGAATCTAGCTTCTATCGGTAGCTATCGATTGGAATTTTCCACTATCGATTAATCGAAATTAAATACATGAGTGTATAGTAAAAACATTTACTAACATAAAATGTTGTTACAAATTCAATTCATTTGTCACAATAATGCCCCCTTATGTCTGCCTTCATTTAGACTTGAATGCATTGTTAATATTCACTTATTAAAGCATCACTTGACAATCTTCACTGTTTATAGTTAGGTTTTTTCTATGCTATGTGCTACAGCAATATTCTATCACATGGTCACTTTATCATTTGTAGAAAATGTGGCCTTAATATATTGGCTATGTTCAATTTAAATACAGAGAAGGGGCATGATGCAGTGACTTGTCACTACATTGTCAAAAACTGAGCATTTTTAATCACTTCACTGGTTAATGTAAGGGGAACATACATTTCGATTGTACAATCGATAATCAATCTACTAATGTGCTCCGATAATCGATAGTGATTTTCACGACTGATACCCAACACTATTTTCCATAATATTTCATCATTTTTCAAATTCCATGAATTTTCCATGCATGGAATTGTTTTTAACCATTTTCCATGTTTTCCAGTGTCCGTAACGCCTCACTGCATCCAATACCCCTAAAGTGGCACAACTGATTATTGTTTTTTCTGCTTGGTAATCATGTAACGGACACTACTTACACTACTTAATGATAATCCCTTTGACTTTCTTCTGTAAAGTGGTTACCATATTTTTCTGCGCAAAATGGACAATTTGAAATAAGAGCTGTCGCAGGACAGCGTAGCTCGCCTGACTTGTGCTTTGCCACTACATCTGTTAAAATCTATGACCCATGACCTTGACCTCAAGGTCACTCAGGTGGGTCATCATGGTACAACATAAAACTTCAGACCAATGCAAAGTATCAACTTGATCAATCTACATGTTCAAGAGATATAGACTTATAAAAACATTAACCAAAACTTAAACACAAAACTTCCAAGTCCGTGACCCTGACCTCGAGGTCATCTAGGTGAGTTGTGATGTACAGCATAAAACCTAAGACCAATATCTATCAACATGCAAGTATCAACTTTATCCATTAACATGTTCAAGAGATTTAGACTTTAACCAAAAAATTTAACACAAAATTTCTAAGTCTGTGACCTTGACCTCAAGGACACCCAGGGTAGGTCACGATGGTACTGCATAAAACTTTAGACCAATATCTACCAACATGCAAAGTATCAACTCGATCAATCAACATGGTCAAGAGATATAGACTTACAAAAACTTAAATCAAAAACTTAAACACAAAATTTCGAAGTCTGTGACCTTGACCTCAAGGTCATCTAGAGTGGGTCATGATGGTACTGCATAAAACTTCAGACCAATATCTAGCAACATGCAAAGTATCAACTCAATCCATCAATATGGTCAAGAGATATAGACTTACAAAAACTTTAACCAAAAACTTAAACACAAAATTTCTAAGTCCGTGACCTTGACCTCAAGGTCACCCAGGTTGGGTCATGATGGTACTGAGTAAAACTTCAGACCAATATCTAGCAACATGCAAAGTATCAACTCAATCCATCAATATGGTCAAGAGATATTGACTTACAAAAACTTTAACCAAAAACTTTTAAAAAACACAAAATTTCTAAGTCCATGACCTTGACCTCAAGGTCACCCAGGGTGGGTCATGATGGTACTGAGTAAAACTTCAGACCAATATCTATCCACATGCAAAGTATCAACTTGATCCATCAACATGGTCAAGAGATATAGACTTACAAAAACTTAAACCAAAAACTTAAACACAAAATTTCTAAGTCTGTGACCTTGACCTCAGGGTCACCCAGGGTGGGTCATGATGGTACTGTGTAAAACTTCAGACCAATATCTAGCAACATGCAAAGTATCAACTTGATCCATAAACATGGTCAAGAGATATAGACTTATAAAAAAACTTTAACCGAAAGTGTGACGCGGACGTAAACGTAAACGTAAACGCGGACGACCGAGGTGACTACAATAGCTCTATGCACTTCGTGCAGGCGAGCTAAAAACAAGTAGCCCAGGGGCAACGATCGCTCACCTGAGAGTCAACAAGTACAGTCACTGTACAAAGTAATTGGGGTTTTTACCATATATGGGTATGGTGGCCATCTTGGTCATGTGACCTTGAAACCCTACTTACATCAACAGAAGAGCTCTTGTTTGGATTGTGTATCCTCTTTTCTGCCATTTTGGTTCACTTGAAAAAATCATCTAACAAGGTCAGGGTCCTATAATGACCCCCCGGGGTGGGGCCATATTTGACCCCAGGGGCAAGATTGGCAGGATTTATGTAGAGCTCCACATGACAATGTTGTATATCAAATATACAAGCTTTGTGTCATGCTGTTGCAGAGAAGATTTTTTCATATATTTCTATTATAAATCTATGGTAGATAATAACATGCCTGGGGCGTGGCCTGTATGGACCCCAGGGGCACCGTTGGCAGCATTTATAAAGGAGAGTATTATACATTGGTCCACACAACATATGAAAGCTCTGCGCCATATGATTTCGGAGAAGAAGATTTTTTTTAAGTTTTTGCCATGATGCCCCCGGGGCGGGGCCCGTATGGACCCCAGGGGCACAGTTGGCAGGATTTATAAAGAGGACCACTATACATTGCTAAAAACAAAATATGAAAGCTTTGGGCCTTGAGAAAAATATTTTTTAAAGTTTTTCCCATGACACCCCCAGGGTGGGGCCCATATGGACCCCAGCGGGACTGTAAAGAGGAGCACTATACATTGGTACAAACAAAATATGAAAGCTCTGGGCCTTGCGGTTTTGGAGAAGAAGATTTTTTAATGTTTTTCCCATGACGCCCCCGGGGCGGGGCCCGTATGGACCCCAGGGGCACGGTTGGCAAGATTTATAAAGAGGACCACTATACATTGCTACTGACAAAATATGAAAGCTCTGGGCCTTGTGGTTTCGAAGAAGGAGATTTGTATGTTTTTCCAAATGTAAGTTTATGGGAGCTAATGACCCCCGGGGCGGGGCCATTTTTGACCCCAGGGGCATGATTAGCAGGATTTATATAGAGGACCACTAAACATTGCTACATACAAAATATGAAAACTTTGGGCCTTGTGGATTTGCAGAAGAAGATTTTTTTTTCTGTTTTTCCTATGACATCCCCGGGGTGGGGCCCGTATGGAACCCAGGGACACGGTAGGCAGGATTTATAAAGAGGACCATTATACATTGCTACACACAAAATATGAAAGCTCTGGGCCTTGTGGTTTTGGAAAAGAAAATTTTATAAAGTTTTCCCATGACCCCCCCCCCCCCCCCACAAGCTTTGGGTCTTGTGGTTTCGGAGAAGATTTTTTAAAGTTTTTCCCATTGCTACTGACAAAATATGAAAGCTCTGGGTCTTGTGGTTTCGGAGAAGTTTTTCCATGACCTCCCCCCCCCTCCCCCCCGGGCGGGGCCCGTATGGATCCCAGGGGCACGGTTGGCAGGATTTATAAAGAGGACCACTATACATTGCTACTGACAAAATATGAAAGCTCTGGGCCTTGTGGTTTCGCAGAAGATTTTTTTTTTATGTTTTTCCCATTCAAAGTCTATGGGAGCTAATGACCCCCGGGGCGGGGCCATTTTTGACCCCAGGGGCATGATTGGCAGGATTTATATAGAGGACTACTAAACATTGCTATACAATATATATACTAAACATATACAAAATATAAAAGCTCTGGGCCTTGTGGTTTCAGAGACAGTGCTTGCACTAACTTTTTGAATCAGGAAGTCATGACTTCCACCCTTTAAGATTTGGAAGTCACAGGCCCAAAATCTGGAAGTCATAGATTACTCGCAGTGCCGCGTGTCAAGTGTGCATCGGCACATTAAATTAATTTGTCACTACATCTAAGAAGACTTCCAAGGTGAAAATTCTGTTGTGGTTCTATTTGTTTCATGTTTTTGTGTCGTTTTTGTAATGTTTGCACCTTTGATGCATGTATTCATATGTTACTAGTTCATGTAACTTAGTGGCCACCTTTAGGGGAACAGTCTCTCACTTTGTTCAGACAGGGTATGTATTCTTTGTACCAATACAGCTAATGACTTTAAATATAGCTCATGAATATGTGAAAATTATTATTAATTTATCATAGTGTATTTCATTTTTTTATTTTCATTATTATTATATATAGTTTATTTTTTTTATTTTCATTATTATTGTTATTAAATTTATTTCATTTTTATTTTAATCCTTATAATAGTAGATCTATGTTATTTTTCATTTTCATTATCATTATTTGTTATTATTATTATTACTAGTGTCTGTTCAAGGTATTGAGTTACCTCCCATAAATATTATTTTATTGAACATATTTTTTTTTTTTTTTTTTTTTTTTTTTTTTTTATCCTCAACTTGCTTAATAAGTTTTGAAAAAAAAAACATTGTGCCAGTTAGTAAAGATGGAAATATCTAAGTTCAAAAAAAAAAAAAAAAAAAAAAAAAATGCAAAGTTTAAATGTTTTAAAATTGTGTATTAATTAATTGTGATGAAATTCCTTCAATATTGATATTCCAACCTACAGTGGACTAGTTCAATTTTACCCAATATTTTACCCAATATTACAATGGATTAGTCCAATCTACCTCTCTAGCAGTAAATATTGATCACACTTGACCTTGATCTGTTAATTACTCTTCTCAACACTTTAAATGAGACACCTTTACACCCTGGAGGCATGGTCTCGCTGTCACTAATCCCTGAATAAACAGTTTTAAGATGGTTTTCAATACACTAAAATAGGTAAATTTTCATCTCTGACAATACGTCGCGTGCCTTGCTGCAGGACGTAGGAGGATTTTTGTGGGAGTCAGCTGACGTCTGCTGTGTCATTTTTCGACGTACGGGAGTCATTTCAGGACGTAAAAACGCCCAAAACATCCACTAGTGCAAGCACTGCAGAGAAGAAGATATTTATATATTTTCCCCATGACACCCCAGGGGCACGGTTGGCAGGATTATAAAGAGGACCACTAGACAATGCTTCACACAAAATATGAAAGCTCTGGGCCTCGTGGTTTCGGAGAAGAAGATTTTTTTATGTTTTTCCCATTGTAAGTCTATGGGAGCTATCTGTTGCCATGGAAACCAGAGTTCTGATCCAACCTGCCCCCAAAACCTTTCACAGCCTTTCCCCCTCCTCAATGATGCTTAAGATAAAATTTGATCACCATTGGCCTTGTTGTCTTAGAGATATTTGAGTTTGAAAATGTGGACGCACGGACGGACGGACGTCGACTCGACTACTGTACTATAAGCTCACCTTGTGAGCCTTCGGCTCAGGTGAGCTAAAAATATGATAGGAAAATTTAGCATCCGCGAGATTCTAGGGGCTTTTCTGGAGGCCGGGAGATGGTCCTCATTTCCTGGTCTAACGGACGATCCGGGAGGAATCACTATGGCCTACATAGTCATAGTGATGCAATGAAGAATTCATTTTTTCCTAGGACTATCCCATTATGGAATAATCTTCCCACTTCTGTGCTCCTATCAAAGACTGCTGAAGAATTCAAGGCTCTTATTTAGTTCAAGGGTTCTAAGGTATATGTTTTAGTATGTCTCTGTTAGCTTCTTGTAAATAGTTTTAATGGCCCATCCTGAATGTTCTCCCCACCTTGCTAAATTCATAATTTAGCCACCCACCCCACACGAGATGATGATTAGAAATTGATGGACTCAGTTTATGAAGATAGATAGATAGATAGATAGATAGATAGATAGATAGATAGATAGATTGCTAGATAGCATCAGTACCACTTCAAGTAATGAACCGAGTGGACATGCCAGAGTGAGCGACATTGGGATGTTGACCTGAATCCGTTGTGCTTTATGACAACCAAAAATGGACCGGTTTAAGGTTTACACCAGTTGAAATCTCTACCAAAATGTATCTTAATTTATATCCAACAACTGTTGTTTTACTATTGAATGAAAACTAAATCATACTTATAGCGATGTACACAAAGAAAATCATCTGAATTGAAGATCAAAGATTTCTTCTGCATTTCTGACTGTACGCAGAGTGTTGCATCTTAATTGGGTTTTAAGACATTTTAATTGAGTAAATACATAGATATGCTGCCTATCTGGAGCACTGATATTTGTTGCTAGACTTTAATTTTTGGTTTCTTTTTCAGCAAAGCTTTTAGAAAAGTTATAACTTGTGAAATTTGTATTTTATATATTGATCTAAGCAATTTTGTGCCTCTTTTGAGCTTCTGAAGAATTGTAAATAACAAAACAAGTTGTCAATTGTATCCACCTTTTCCTTTCCAGCTTTTAGCTTTAGCTTTCTCTCTTCTTCTTCCATATTTGCTCATTTATTCATTTCATTTTTCCTTTTCGTCATTTCCCAAAAAAATGTCATCAGACACGAATGTACTTGAAATTGAACGAATGGTTTCCAGCCAGTCAGTCTCGTCACCGCAGGATACTGCAGGATACCATATGATACGTTTATCTGGACCATTAGCACAGTATCTGGACACATATTAGCAAATTCAGCTTGCTAGCATTTTCAGGCTGCTTTCCAATCCTTTTTTTCTCAATGAATTATGATTGATATTTAAGATTTCAAATGCAGACTTCAATTTCAATCTGAATCTGAATCTGAATAGTTTATTGGTGACACGCCATGTTGAGTTTATTATCAATGACGGGCATAAATGACAGAAAGAAAGAAGAAGAAAAAAGAAAAGAAATGGTAGTGAGCATTATATGTAAAAGAAGGTCAGTCAATAAAAAATGATCATTGCAAATGTTTTGTCACATCTGAATATAGACTCGCACACTCAGCTGATGAGTACAATCTCAATGGAGCGAAACGTCTCTTCACCATTCCGAAGGTACTTTGAGCCTCGCGTCCATCCGTAAATCATTTGTATGTTTATGGTGGTGGATTACTTGTAAATAATTCCTCGAACTGAACTTTTAATTGTACGTGGCTCTTAACCTGTGATGTGTATGTTTATCTAAAGTGTAAAAAAGTACAAGTAGGCAAAGATCAGGAAAAGGCGCAATCAGAAAAAGACTCCCACTCCAAAAACCAAGGTGGGAAAAAACCAAACTAACAATCAGGCACTTATACCATGAAAACATTTCGTAAGCCGAATGAGCATCTATTTTCCCAATAGGTGGCCACTCAGTTACCTTAACTTAACTAGAAATATGCAAACATACATAAGGCGCCAACAGCAGTATCGACTTGGAACAATCAGTAACACAAAGTTACTGGCGGGTTTAAATCGATTTTACACGGCCGTAACCTCACCCTAAGCTTCTGCAGTGGTTCATAACATTTAGTTAGTTCTTCTGTCCTCGTGGTGAATCTCTAACTAGTAATATCATCAAGAACAAACAAATAAATCATGATAAACATCCTGATGAATCAAAAACCAGGACTCACAGATTCAGTAAGCTGCCCGACGATGGAGATCCCTGGGCGCCAAATAACTTACTAACTCCGGAGCTAAAGAAAAACATCAGTTGGACCCCGGTGGGCCAAGCAACAGACAAGAAGCTCCGGCCCCAACCAACTAAAATAAATAGCTTTAAGTCGGGGCCATCATAGAGTCTGACGCCCGACCCACCGGCGTGCAATTAAAGAAGGCAGCATAGTTATCAACCGTGATTGGGTTAAAAACTAAGCATGCAGACTGTCGCATAACATTCAAGTTATCCTATACGTCTGTAACGTGTTATGATTTTTCTAAACTGAAAAGAAAAATCATTACTTCCTATAAGTTTCTTAAATTTGTAAACCAAGTCACCATAAAATTCTGGTTCCGAAAGACCCTCACTTAAAAGCGTCTTTAACCCAACATTATATTTGGAAATCAATTCATAGTGTCTACGATAAAATTTAGAAAAGGTTTTTCGAAGTTTATGATACCGATAGCCCTGTTGGAGAAGTTTGGCCGTTAAAGATTTATTTCGAGCGTTAAAGCTTTCTTAAGAAGATTTTACTGGACTACTCCAGGTGTGCCTAGGAAGGCAGAATTAATACGGATACAATACAATACAATACAATACAATGGCGAGAATAAGCCGTTTTTACACATCGATTGTTTCACCTAGAATTCCATCGTTAATACAAAGTAATGCTCACCGACACTTGGCCATTGGACGTAACACACTTTTAACTTTCTAACAATCAAGTTTTCTCCACAAAATTCTGCATCTTCTTTTTTAACAGATTCGTTTTTCAGCTGTTTGTCAATCGTTTTCTCTCGTGTCGGGCCGTTTCCGGAACGAGCCGAACACATATGCCGACGTTACGGAAACTGACGTCGAACATTAATTTACTCAAAGTTGTTGTTTATTAAAGCCATGTATAGAAGCAGATCTTGACGTTTAAATTGTGTGCAGTTCAGTCCCCTTGTGACTATATATATATTGATTAAATCAGCCGTTGTCTAATTTAAGCACATTTTTGAACATAAAACGTAATTCAGCTTCAGTAAAGATATAGTAATAAGAACCACAATAGAAAAAAGTAAGTCAAACATACATGTACATGTAACAACAAGTACAATTAACCTGACATAATTCAGTAGACATATAGGATAGAAGAATTCGGTAGTACTGAAAGAGGATGATCTTTTCATAAAATAAATAATTTTCTGGTTTGAACAATACGAAGACGACCTGAAGTGTCGTGCAGGGCTTTCTAGTGACAACCAACACTACCATCAGTAACCAACGCAGATGAAATCATAACGTTGGCATCAGGGGGCAACGTCCTCCCGGGAGCAAAATGCCATATGTCATTATGACAAGTTACAAATAAAATATAGTATGGACTATATTGCGCAATTTCGGGTAATGAACCCTCATCAGTAGCCCTTTTTAAACCGGCAACGAACGCCAGACTATTGTGCTGCAATTTCGAGAATTAACACGAGGAGTCTAAATCAAAGACATATTCCTAAATTGGGTAAAATATTTTTAAACTTTGCTTAGAAGTAGGTTTCTAAACGTGAGTTTTTTTGAACACTCTGAATATCTTTACTGATCTCAAAGGGCCGAAATAAAAATATAATCTGCACTATGGATGATGTACGGGGAGACTTTTTACGGCCGACACACGGCACAACACCAGCTGCAGTAATAGCAAATAAAATATAAAGGTTTGATCCTTTGGAAGCAGTAAAACATTCAAAGGGAGATAGTATGGACTATATTGCGCAATTTCGGGTAATGAACCCTCATCAGTAGCCCTTTTTAAACCGGCAACGAACGCCAGACTATTGTGCTGCAATTTCGAGAATTACAAGCCACTATTACAAAGAAATCGCACCCCACTGCCCTAATATAGCTTAGATAAGCTCCAAGATTATTTCTCTGACCGCATACCTAAAAAATTCCAATGCAGCTACCCTAAAATGCCAGATTTTAACATAGACCTGAATGGTATTTTAAAACTTTTAGCAAATCTTAAACCGGATAAAGCCCCAGGTCCTGATGGAATTAAACCTGTTGTCCTAAAAGAACTTAGGGAGGAGATTGCACTAATCATCCAATTAGTATTCCAAAGGTCATTGACCACTGGAAAGATACCTGCATAATGTTAGCCCGGTCTTCAAGAAGGGTAGTAAAAGTGATCCTGCCAATTATAGGCCCATCTCCTTGACATGCATATTGTGTAAGGTGATGGAGCATATAATTGCATCAAAGCTTACACAACATTTCAATAAACATAATATCCTCTATGATCTCCAGCATGGTTTCAGGGAAAGGAGATCATGCGAAACACAACTTATTTAACTTGTTGAAGACCTGGGCAGGAAACTTGTAGAACGTAAGCAGGTAGACCTTGTCTTGCTTGACTTAAGCAAGGCATTTGACAAGGTCAGCCATTCTAAACTTCTGTTCAAATTGTCCCAGCATGGAGTGAAAGGAGATACTCTAAATTGGATTAGAGTTTTCCTTGTGGGTCGAACCAGGGCCGTAGTGCTGGAGGGGGAGAGCTCATCTGAGGTCCCTGTGACATCGGGCGTGCCCCAGGGATCTGAACTTGGGCCTCTCCTCTTCCTGCTCTATATAAACGACCTACCACAAAACATCCAATCTCAGGTCAGACTTTTTGCCGATGATCTGAATCTGAATCTGAATCTGAATAGTTTACTGGTGACACGCCAAATGACATTATTTCACCAGGGGGTTCGGATGGGGGAGAAATTAGTCCCTTGAACGCACGAGTGAAGCGAATTTGGACACACAGTCATCAGACATTTCAGCAGAGGAGACAAGTGAATCGGGGAGGTCATTCCAGTCCCTGATAGTCTGTGGAAAGAAACTACTTTTGTACGCTTCTTTGCTAGCTGAAGGTATCTGAAAAGCCAAAGAGTGTTGATTTCTACAACGGCTATTCTTTGGGATAAGGTCAGCTGTGGGTATTCTGGCTTTACCCTTTAGACCTTTGTATAGCAATATAAGTCTACTATCCTTCCTCCTTTTCTTAAGAGATTCCCATTTCAGTTGACCTAAAATGCCAGTCATGCTCCCAGTTTCAAAAACATAATTTCCCGTCACAAACCTTGCCGCACGATTTTCGACCTTTTCCAGTTCTTCCTGGAGGCCATGAGTGTGAGGGTCCCAAACTGAGCTTCCATATTCCAAGACCGGCCGCACCAGTCCTTTATAAGCTGCTTCTTTCACATCTGGGGGACAAAAATACAAATTTCTCCTCAAGAATCCGAGAGTTCTGTTAGCCTTTGTACAAACATTGGATCTATGAGTATTCCATTTCAAATCATCTGTGATAGTTACACCCAGGTATTTTATGCTTTCAACGTTTTCCAGTAAAGTGCCATCAAGGGTGTAGTTAGCCTGTATCTTACTAGACCGTTTATTTGTCAGCTGCATCATGTTGCATTTGACGGGTTGAAATCTCATTCCCCATTTTCTAGCCCAACTGCCTAAGCGATCAATGTCTCTTTGAAGTTTCAATGTATCCTCTTCATTCTTGATTTCACGATAGCAAACACAATCATCAGCAAAGAGTCTTATTTCAGACTCGATGTCTGCTGAGATGTCATTTATATACAAGGAAAACAGCAAGGGGCCGAGAACGGTGCCCTGAGGGACACCCGACACAACTGGAGCCCAATCCGATTTAATACCATTAACCACTACCCTTTGTTGTCTGAAACAAAGGAAAGCATTTATCCAATTCAGTGTTGTTCCACCTATTCCATAGCTGAACAATTTGCTTTTAAGGAGTTCATGAGGAGGAGTATCGAAAGCCTTTTCAAAATCGAGTATAAAAGTGTCGACCTGGCCTTTTTTGTCTAAGATTTTGGCCCAGTCATTTATCACTGTAGTCAACTGAGTTTCACAGCTATGCCATTTCCTAAATGCGTGTTGCCTGTCCGACAAGAGTTCATGTTCATCAAGATGGGCCATAATATTAGAGCATACAATATGTTCAAGAAGCTTACAAGGAATGCATGTCAAAGAAACAGAGCGGTAATTGCGGGCAAGTGACCTGTCGCCCTTCTTAAACAGGGGGCAAATATTAGCAAGAGACCATTCTTTAGGAATTTCACCTGATACGGCTGTCTATCTGACAGTTGGTTCCTCCGATGATAAGGACATCCTTCAAGCCGACCTTGATACACTACAAATATGGGAACGAGCCTGGGACATGGAGTTTAACCCAAGCAAATGTCAGGTACTCCACATTTCAACGTCTAAACCACTGAATACCCAGTATACCCTCCATGGTCAGGTGCTTGAATAAACCAACACAGCTAAGTATCTTGGTGTAACTCTGTCCAAGGACCTCAGCTGGAATGAACAAATCAACTCTATTACTGCTAAAGCAAACAGAACATTAGGATTTGTCAAAAGAAATGTAAAAACTAAAAATTAAAAAGTAAAAGAACTGGCCTATAAAACATTAGTACGTCCCCAGGTCGAATATGCTTCCCCTGTTTGGTCCCCCCCCCCCACACTAAAGAAATTGAAATGATTCAGAGAAGAGCATCTAGATGCGTAAAATACAATTTCTCCTCCTATGAAAGTGTTACTATTTTTCTTTTGTATTTTTCTTTTGATCCTTTGAGATCAGTGAAAATATTTGGAGTATTTCAAATATATCATACGTTAAGAATCACCATCTTAACAGAATTTTGAATTTTGGCCTCTTTGGGAATATTCGTCTTTGATTTAGACTATACTGGTGTAAACTTTGGAAATTGCAGCTATCATGAATGTCTGGCTTTCGCTGCCAGTTTTGTAAAGGGTCACTGATGAAGGTGCATTACCCGAAATTGTACAATATGGCCCACCTTTTCTCTTTGAATGTTTTTACTGCTTCCAAAGGATCTAACAATTATATTTTATTTACTGACATGTTGTGTGAGCTTGGTTGGAGATCTCTTGCAAATAGACGAATTGATGCCCGAATGATACTACTGTACAAGATTATACATGGATACGTAGCAATAGAACTACCAACATACTTTGAGAGACACATAAAATACACTCGTCACATGCACCCTCTTGTGTATAAGCAGATTCATACAGCTGTCAGTTATTATCAGCACTCTTTTTATCCTGCATCAATAGTCCTCTGGAACAGACTTCCTTCAGAGGTTGTCCTATTGGAAGATCTTGACTCCTTCAGAAATGGAGTCTGTAAGATCAATCACTTGTCACCTTAAATTTCATACACTGTTTTTAAAAAGTTACAAGTAGGCAAAGATCAGGAAAAGGCGCAATCAGAAAAAGATTCCCACTCCAAAAACCGAGGTGGGAAAAAAACCAAACTAACAGTCAGGTACTTATACCATGAAACATATCGTAAGCCGAATGAGCAGCTATTTTCCCAATAGGTGGCCACTCATCTTTTAATCTCACATCTTCTTCACTAACACTTTTATCTTTTATCAAGTCTCACTATTGCACTTTTTATATCCTACAATCTTTCTTTTATTCATGCACTGATAGCGCAACTGCACATAATACTCGAAAGAGGGTGCTGCAGTATGAAAAGATAGATAGATACTCCAAACTTAAAACAAAACCTTTTATTACCCAACATACTATATAAAGAGAAATAAAACATTTCAGGCTGTTTTTTTAACAATTTTAGTTAAACCCAGTTTAAACCAGTTTCAATGAACTGTTTCATGTCATGTGACGAACTGTTTCATGTGCAACAGTTTTTACTGTTTCCCAGTCAAGTGACATGTTTTGCATGCTTTTATACTGCATGCTTTTATACTGCATGTATACCTGCAAATATTGTCAAACAAAAAGTAATCAAAAGCAAACAACAAACAAATAAATCAAACAAACAAACAAAACATATGACCAAACAAACAAAAACAAGCACACAAACAAACATAAAACAAACAATTCAAACCAAGCATTAATCACAAATAAGCACATGAAATAATCTAAGAAAACAGAAACAAAAAACTAACAAAACAAACAAAAAACAAACAAGCAAAACAAACAAAAATGGAATAAAACACAACAAACAAACAATCATACAAACAAAAAATGAACCAAAGAAACAAACAGGATAAACAAAACAAAAACAGTAAAATAAGCAAACAAGTAAATCAACTTAAGTGCCAAACCTTCAAGCAAGTAAACAAACAAGCAAATCAGAATCAAACAAGCAAACATGAGCTGTACAACAAAACCAGGATATGAGCATGTTTCAACCTTATTTTCACTTTTAACATTTAATGTTACAACCAGTCTTATCATAATATAGTATGTGTATGGTATTAAGTTTGAGTTGGGTAATAAAACAACTATTTCAAACCTTCCTGTGTGACAGTCATAACTATCACCCCTCGGAGCTGTGGATGACCTGATAAACTGTTGCCCTCGGCCTTCGGCCTCGGGCAACAGTTCATCGGGTCATCCACAGCACCTCGGGGTGATAGTTTTGACTGTCACACAGGAAGGTATGAAATAGTTGTATAATACTTTATCGTATTTTTTTCTATTTTACATTCTTCCCTAATTTTTGTTCAAATACGTCTGTTTTAATAAAAGATATGATGAAAACTTAATTTTCTGGTCTTATTAAAAAGATTAGTCCACCGAAGCCCATTAAATGTTTTGTCCGCTATGTGCAGATGTGTGTTTTATGAAACGCGATTTTCAAACAAATCTGCAAAAAGAACACTGTTTATAAAATTTCCTCACATCTTCAAATACATGTAAATGCATGGCTCTATCTTAACGTCCTCAACTGTTTCTCAAATAAAAAAAGAACACCACATTTTTATATCGACACAAGTAGAGTATATAAAGATGAGTATATAAAAGAAAAGTGTATGTAGACTGTAAAATCCATATTGTATCAGTGTTATAAATAGATGCCGAGTTGTATATGGGCCGAGTTTGTCATGGGACGAGTTTGTATGGGCCAGGTTTGTCATGGGCCGAGTTTGTTATGGGCCGAGTTGTCTAGTCATCCGCACCGTAGACGATGCGCTTCGTAACAAGTCGTTTCGGTCAAACTACTTTTATTATTAATGGCTACGTTCGGGGTTCTCCCAACGGTAAAATCTGCAAATCTACCAATGGTACTGTTGGTACCATTTTTACCAATGGTAACCAGAAAACAGTGGCTACGTTCGGGGTTCTCCCAACGGTAGAATCTGCAAATCTACCAATGGTACTGTTGGTACCATTTTTACCAATGGTAACCAGAAAACCCTGAACGCTTTTCTGCTGCCAATGGTACCATTGGTACCAACGGTACCATTGGTAGGTCACATGGTGGAATTTTTTATCATATTGATCAAAACACCTCACTTGTTTTTGTCTTTCTTATTTACTTCATGTATATTGTGTTATTTGTAACATTTCAATTTGCATGTATGACAAAAGTATTGCTTATTTATGAAATTCATTATATATTTTTAGGCTCGCCATATTGAATCACGTGACTTTTCCCGCGTTGGTAGAATTGCCCACGCTGTAGTCTGTCTGCAGCATTTGCTGCCGTATGTTGGTAACATTGGTACCATTGTTACCAATGGCATTACCAATGGTACCATTGGTAAAACCTTGAACGGAATTTGTCTACCAATGGTACCATTTTTACCACTGGAAAAAACTACGAACGCACGCCCTGAACGCTTTTTTTTGCTGCCAATGGTACCATTGGCACCAACGGTACCATTGGTAGGTCACATGGTGGAATTTTTTATCATATTGATCAATACACCTCACTTGTTTTTGTCTTTCTTATTTACTTCATGTATATTGTGTTATTTGTAACATTTCAGTTTGCATGTATGACAAAAGTATTGCTTATTTATGAAATTCATTATATATTTTTAAGCTCGCCATATTGAATCACGTGACTTTTCCCGCGTTGGTAGAATTGCCCACGCTGTAGTCTGTCTGCAGCATTTGCTGCCGTATGTTGGTAACATTGGTACCATTGGTACCAATGGTATTACCAATGGTACCATTGGTAAAACCTCGAACGGAATTTGTCTACCAATGGTACCATTTTTACCATTGGAAAAAACTACGAACGCACGCATTATTATTTTGAGCGAAGCGAAATGTAGTATAGATTTGCATAGGCTTTTATGTCATTTTTCTCCCATAATCTTTGAATTACTTGAACATTCGGTGAACATCCAAATAAATGATTAAAATGTGATTTGAGGCGATATTTACCTATGTAGCATTTTTTTTCGTTTCGGCTAAAATTGATTCCTAGAATTACACAAGGGCAAAGTAAGACCTTCCGGATATGATGGGATACTTGAGAAGAAATTTAGTCATTTTTGCCATAAAATCTAGCTTAGATGATGGTTGTTGTCATGTTTAAAAATCTATAGATTTAGCAATATGTTTTTGAAAATCATGTAACTCTACTTTAATGATTGGTTTAAACCCAGAACGGCGTTTCAAGCTTATATTTTCCGCCACTGATACGACCCAGGAAATTAAGAACTGTCAAACTTGTCTTGAGTCTGAGAAAAAATCAGTGTGGCATTTTATGATTTGAAGTCATGACTTTTGACGATTAGCAGAACCATTCAAATGGCATGTTTCATCTATTGCATTGCATTTCCACAATGAAGAACAGTTGCGCATAGCCTAAATATTTCTGAGCAAAATATGGCTGAATCATTTACTATTGGCTCTGTGCGTCTTGCAAGGGCATTATATGACTATACATACGAAGATGACAATAACCAGCTTGTGACAATGAAAATGGGAGAAACATATCACTTGCTAAATGATGACAGTGAGGACTGGTGGCAGGTCAAGCGACCCAATACGCTGACATCATTTTATGTTCCGCGTACTTATGTTGAAGTGATAGGAGCTAATCAGTTAAATTACAACTCACAAGAGGATATAATAGATAGTGGCTTTTCAGGAAGTCAAGGGTCAATTGATCAGGAAGACATTAATCAAAATGTGCATGTGAAATCTTTAACAAACACACAAAGCCAAAATGGATTAACATCCTTTAAGCCAAAAATGGAAGACGGTAACAGTGAATCTCTGTATATAAATTACAATGGTGGTGCTAAAAATGTCACTAGTATTCAGGTTCAATACCATGGCAAAGCTCAAAGGCCAACTGACTTTGGATCACAAGATTGTGGTGAATATGCAAATCTGGATGATCTAAGAGCAGCTGCTGGAATGCAGCCTCCTGTAGAGAGTTATGATGAGGTAATCGCTATTCAGTTATCACATTTACATTGTTTTAATTCAGAATACTGGAAGTTTACTGGAGAAACACATAAAATAA
Source organism: Rugalucina vietnamica (assembly GCA_964017185.1). NCBI lineage: Eukaryota > Metazoa > Mollusca > Bivalvia > Lucinida > Lucinidae > Rugalucina > Rugalucina vietnamica. Next base: position 52,551,862 of record OZ024869.1, read on the forward strand.
CAATAGCACAACAAGGGTGCTTTAGCTGGGAAAGATTAGTCATAACCCGTAAAAGTTAACCCAGTTCAATAGCCAGACATTTCAGCAAAGGTTTGAGTATTTAAAATTCAGTCCAGACTTAGTCTGAGGAAAGCATTGCTAATTGATGAAACTCATAAAGAATTGGTGAGGCTTCTTCAGGGTCATTCACATGATTCATGAATACATACTGAGATGGAAGTTCATACAACTCTGTTATTGTGGATGCATACATTTTTAAGTTACCGTTAATCAACCTATTCTTCAATGAATGCATGTCATACATATAAACGTATGTTGTTGCCTTGTGGAAATAGCTCTCTTGCTCACAGCACTTTTTTCACAGTACAATATCAATCTCTACATTCTCATCCTAACATTAGAGTAATATGTCTGTGCTGGTTCTCGCAATCAATGTTTTGAGCAAAAGCAAGAAAAATATCAAACTTTTTCAACGGAATTTTTCTCAATTTTTACAGGTCTTAGGAAAATATGTGTATTGCATGGGCATATTTTCATAATGAATGTTGAGTCTCAACATGATCTTGAATATTATACATCATCAAGGTCAGATTGTTTTTGCTGCATATTTACAGCTGAGCAGCAAACATTGCTTGCATGTTTGACCTGGTCAGAATGATCATTTATTTTTATCATTCAGTCTCCTCAGAGCGACTATGCCAATCTACAAGAGCTTCACTTTGAGCCACCAGTGGAACCAGCCTCCCCACCGTTACCAGAACAGTCAAAATTCCAGAAGACGATCATGAACAAATGGGACATGTTTCTTGACCCAGAAACTAACAGGATGTTTTATGTACATAAAGACACAAAAGAACGCAACTGGAAGCCACCGAGGGATAAGAACATGCCAGGAACGTTCCATAATGAAATGTACAAACAGGTAAGAGTGTTCACGTTTCTCCTATTTACCTTAATATGTAAACTGGAGACTAACAAATAAATGAAATAGATACAGTGAGTGTATGGCGATTGGGATATGAGCTATGTCACAGTGCAGGTTCTATCTAGTGGTGTTTTTATCGCACCTGCTTTTAGCAGGGTGCCATATAGGAGTCCAAATTTCTGTCCGTCCGTCTGTCCGTCCGTCCGTTCGTCCGTCCGTCAACATTTACGTCGAAGTTTAGTTTTCTCGACATCAGTGATAGCTGCGAGTCTGAAACCTTGCATAGTAATTGTCCTTGACATACCCTTCAAGCCGCCACCTTGACCCAGTACCCTTGACCTATATTTCACAGTCCACTGACTTTGAAAATTTTTACGTCGAAGTTTAGTTTTCTCGACATCAGTGATAGCTGCGAGTCTGAAACCTTCAGGGTTCGAAAAACCCGGGTATTAAACCATAAAACCCAACCCAGTGGGTTTCTGCGGGTAAACCCGTATACCCACTGGGTAGCGGGTAGTGACCAGTATTAGAAATTTTATGATCTTTATATCTAATGATGATACTCGAGTATTGAGCAAGGTATTAAGGCATTTTAGAAATGAATGTACAAGTAACAAGACATTTGAATTTATCTCATTTGAATAACCTATTTAGATTGTGTGAAGCAATCCCAAAAGAACAATCAGCTATCTAACCAAGCTAGCAGGATTGCATTAGGGGTGTTTGACGATTAGAAAGAATTGAAAAGATACAGAGGTTTAACTTCTCGTTGAGTTTTTTTGTTGTACTAAATGGCTGATCGACATGCACAGAAGAAAGACTTGGTCTGTGACAGACTTATGATAAGAGAATGGTAAAAGATATTTCTACTGCCATAAAAATAATCAGATAAATCTAGCTAAGTCACATTTTACCTATAATTCATCATTTAACTACCATGCCATATGTCATTACAGCTAGACATACAAGGCAGTCAACTTAGAACAAACATACCAAACAATTAGTTAGCACCTCATTTTAGCAGTGCCTAAATAGGTGCCATATGGGGTATTGTTATAAAAGTGTTATCAACACTTCCTAGAGCAATAATTAGGTGAAAACACAAACAAATGATTAAAGCAATTGTCTACCAAATGTGAGAGACTGATTGATGACATACTTTCATTGCTAGCTTTCATTGAAGTACAGTTCTAAAACTATCATAATTAGCTCGTACTAATATTCAAAATTGATGGTGTCATGGAATTTTAGTGGATGTAATATAAAGTACACATTAGTAGTAAATTTTACTTAGTGTATGTTTTTAAAGAAATTTTTTTTTTTTTTTTGTCTGTCAAATTACTGTAAAATACACAAATGTGAACATCAAAAATAGTGAGGACCCACTAAGTACCCACTTTTTCAAAATAAGGCTTAAAGCCCAACCCGGGTTTACCCGGGTAAAACCCGTGGGTAAACCCGGGGAGAGATGGGCACTTCGAACCCTGGAAACCTTGCATAGTAATCGTCCTTGACATACCCTTCAAGCCGCCACCTTGACCCAGTACCCTTGACCTATATTTCACGGTCCACTGACTTTGAAAATTTTTACGTCGAAGTTTGGTTTTCTCGACATCAGTTATAGTCGTGAGGGTGAGACCTTGCATAGTAATTGTCCTTGACATACCCTTCACGCACGCACCTTGACTCGCTGACCTTGACCTATATTTCACGGTCCATTGACTTTGTTAATTTTTACGTCAAAGTTTGGTTTTCTCTGCATCAGTGATAGCTGCGAGTGTGAAACCTTGCATAGTAATTGTCCTTGAAATACCCTTCAAGCACACACCTTGGCCCGCTGACCTTGACCTATATTTCATGGTCCATTGACTTTGTTAATTTTTAAGCCAAATTGTTTTTTTCTGCAGTGATAGCTGTGAGTGTGAAACCTTGCATAGTAAATGTTCTCCACATACCCTTTCAGAACACACCTTTCTTTACCTGGTGCTTTTGACCTATATTTCACGTTTTTAGTTATTTTGCCCGATGCAGGTGGGATATCGACCTCCGCGGAGTTCTTGTAATTTTCATTTAGTACTTAGTAGACATATGTACATGCATTACTCATGAGAAGTTATAATTTGCTTGTATGAAAAAAATGAAATGTGGTGTTCATGTATTATTTTATGATAGCAAAATATGTCAACTGAATTTTCACTAAAAACAGATTTTTTTTTTTATTTTGATTTTATTTTTGATATTGCACAGTTTGGATAGCCAACATGGAAATTAGCGCAGCACCTAACATTGGTGGTAAAAAGAGGTTGTAGTGCAATAATATAAATTGTGTCAAAATATAATGAGTATTGTTTGTTCTTGTTGTAATAAAAAGACATGCTCCTGGTCACAGGTTTTACAATTAATCATTTTTCTCATTTTGGTTATTTAATATCTATATTCAAAGCGATCAAGAAGCTCTAGTGATTGCCATGATTACGAAGAACCAATTTCGCCGATATCCCCTCTGCCCTCCTCATTTAACTACAAGAAAAATCGTAAGAGTAGATCCCTTGACTTTGGCAGACCGTTTCAAGTACCCCATATTATACCCGAGGGGTGGAGCTATGATGTTAATGAGGAGGGTAGAGGCGTGTTTATCAATGAAACAACCAATGAAAAGGTTTGTTTTATTATCGTCATTCTGAAACTACGTTCAATTTGAGCCACGACGTGAGAAAACCGGTCTTCGGGTTTCCGACCCGGTCTGACACAAATAGGCCTCTACAAAAAGATAGCTAAAAGGTTGAAAATTCGGATTCAAGAAGGAGAGGAATTGTACTATCTGAGTAGCGAAAACAAAGGCGTTGATCAGCTTCGCAGTTACTGCGAAGCTGATCTGCGCCTTTGTTTTCACATAGGCAAAAATCTGGTTTTCTCATGACGCGGCTCATCTCATGTAATCATACTGTACACCATGGTAAATGGTCTATTATTTTGAATGAAAATGTGAGAAAGTGCCCAAAATCAGATATTTTATCTAGTAGTTAGAATCAAGTTCAAAGAAAAGCTTTACAATGTTTGTCTTCTCTCGGGAAATTTTTATTTCAAGATATAAAGTTTTAAATGTTCAAAATTCTAGACCTTTACTACATATTATTAAAAGTACATTTGCATCATGGATGCCCTTGATCTAGACATACATTGCAATGAATCCAACATTTTAAGTTGATATTATTTGTTATTTTTAATGTCTTTTCCTAAATTAAAATCTGTCTGCAGACAGCAGTGTTTCATTCGACATGGTTTGGTAACCTTTTCATGTGCAATTTGATATTTAGTTTTAATAATAAGAAAATGTAGCTTGTTTCGTAGCTTGTCCTTTTTATAAGCCAGAAGATCTTCCATGAAGAGTATTGTTCTTTAACTCATTTAAGTCTGGCGTCCCTTTTGTGGGACATAGGCAAACAGGATAGCCCCAGATGTGACTCCGCAGAACGCGGCGTCCCATCTGGGGCTATTCTGTTTGCACAGAGAAATTTCATCGAAAAATGAGATAAAAAATATAAATCACTCCTAACACCCCTAAAAATGAAAGTGGACTCGCCCAGTTGATAATGATGGGAGAATCCATTTGTCAAATATGGGTTATTGAATATGCACCATGTACTGGTAATTTGCCTATAGAAAGCTTTCAAATTCAATGGGATATTAAATTGACTTATAATTATCAGAGACAGCAATCAATCATTTTGCTATTAAGTCAGGCCATGTCAAATGAAAAATTCCTTATACTGTACAGTAATCACTCGATACATGTACCTAGAAACTTTCTGCAAGGGGTACAATGTTTGAGTGTTTTAGTGGACATCACTCATATTTGAGCCGCATCATGAGAAAACCAGATTTTTGCATATGCGAAAACAAAGGCGCAGATCAGCTGTGCAGTAACTTTGATTTAGCTACTCGGATAGTACAATTCCTCTTCTACTTTTAGCCAAAGTTTCAAGCCTCTAGCCCTCTTCTGTGACTGTACAGGCTGATTTGTGTCGCACCTGGTCGCCAAAGATTTCAGAAAGAACATGGAAGATAGAGTTAACATATGGCAATAAGTCAAATATGCCATAGCAAAGAAAAATATTCAAAAATAAAACAAAATGGCTACTAAAACTGTGAGTAAAACACTCCTACTTTGTAACACTTGGTCTGTGGGCAGCCACATCACCTTCCTCATTGCACATTTGAGCCGCCTCATGAGAAAACCAACAATGTAATTTTTGAACAGGTCCGACACAAACGGGCTATACAGCCACAGAAGACAGCTAGAAGCTTGAAATTTCGGATTTAAGAATGAGAGGGATTTACTTTCAGAGTAGCGAAAACAAAGATGCTGATCAGATTCACGGTTACTGCAAAGCTGATCTGCGTCTTTGTTTTCGCCTCTGCAAATTGTTGGTTTTCCCATGAGGTGGCTCATTTCTTTTTTCGTATGTTCAAACCAGTTTTTCTCAGGAATGACTGTTAAGTCCCAGTTCACATAGTCTAACTGTATTCTGTAATGTACTTGACTTTTTGTTTTCAATTTCCTAAAAATCATCTTTATCATAGAATGCAACTTATACATGCGTATTATAAATGCACAAGCCATACTGTGCAGTTTTATCTTTTCTTTCCTAAAAGAAGCTATGTATTGCTATACGTATACCTTCATTTGTTATTTTATTCTCACTAATATATTTAACCCTAATACCCTTATTCACATTAATCAAAATTTCTAGTTTTACAACTTCTTTAGACTTCAGTTGGGTTGTACTGATCATATGTGTGTGTTATGCACCAGTCATTTGTAACCCTGGCCCCCCAGGCCTGGGGATATCGGGAACTTTGACTGTTTATCCAGTAAACCCCTGATATAAGCTCAGCGCTGTAAGGACAGTCGTTTGGTAAAAACCCTGCTAATTCCACCCCCACCCCCCATTCCCAGTTTGTGGAGTTTTCATTAATTACGTTGCCATTTTTACATAGTGAAAACCGCAGGCAGTTCTCTAGCACTGTCGGAACAATACAAAGTACTACCACAACTCATTTCTGCCACTTTCCCCCCACCCTCCCATGGGAGTGGGGTGGGGTGGGGTAGGTGGTGCGCGGGCAGAGGTTACAAATCATTGATGCATTAGGTTTTAAATAAGCCCCTCATGTTTTCTCCGAGTTGTTCACATATGTTTTATTTGTCAGTTACATATGTCGCGTCATGAGAAAACCGGATTTTTACCTATGCGAAAACAAAGAGCAGATCAGCTGTGCAGTAACTGCACAGCTGATCAGCACCTTTGTTTTCCCTACACGGATATTACTTAATACCCAAAGTTTCAAGATTCTAGCTTTTTTCTGTGGGTGTACAGGCCGTTTTGTGTTGGACCTGGTCGGAGATACCGAAGACCAGTTTTCTCGCTACCCGGCTCATATTTCTTTTAGCAGAAAAACCAACACTGACAAGATAATAGTTCCATGTAATATATGAACGAAACATCATGTTTACTTTTAAAAGTAATTTCTTGCAAAAAGGATGAAAATAAAAAAAAAGTACTCTCGATTCTGCTTTGATTGAAACTGAGTTAGTCTACACATCAAAATGTTGGAGTGGTGAAGACCTTTCCATAATTCACTGATATAGATAATGTAATTTTGATTGATTACTAATTAAGTTGCTCATTGGGCACCTGAGAAATAGATGGGTTGCTTGTGTACCCTGGCAAATTTTATATAGACTACTGACTGACCATCTGATTACTGGTTAACTGCTCAGAATGTCTGAGCCCCTAGGAAAAACGGTTCAAGTCAAACCAACCATATAAGCCTTTTTTGGTTTGCTTGGGTGATTATTTTTTCAAGCACATTTTGGCTGTCATGACATCCTAATCACTATGTTGAGTAGAAGTCCCATCCTGACATGAGCATAGCTTTGACTGGGACGCTAAGCTACTACTTAAGCAAACAAAAGCTAATTTAGATTCCTGTTTATTTCCTAGTGGTTGTCAGCTACAGATGACTGTGGGCGTCAATATTATTATTGTTGTCATGGCGGCCAGATGGAGTCGGCGTGGCAGTTACCCACTGGGGTTTGTAAAACTCTGACCCTCTCTTAATGAATGTGCAATGTTTCGTGTATCTATTCAGACTTGGAGTAGATTTCTCTCTCTAGAATTGGATGTTCCATGATATTGTTCTTCTATTCATCCTATTCCTCCACCCTGGAAATCCTACCCATGAAGTGAATCTTTTTGGAATGCACAGTTCCAGGGTCACTTATTCAACTCTTTTTCAGTGTAACAAAAGTTGTGCATCGTTCATTGCCTTCAGCATCAAAGTTTTTCTATACTCCACACTTCTTTGTGTTTTGTATTTATGTGTGTATTTGCAAATTCTATGTACATATAGATTTTTGAAATCTTTCAATTTGTTTTGCTATCATTTTTTGACTCATTTTTGCTGGGGCTTTTGCTTCATAAGCATTTAAACCATGTTTATGTAGTTTGATAGGTTTTAACCAACCAAATCTGGAATTGTGAAAATATGCTCCATTATATACATGTATGTGTATTAAAATAATTGTTTCTAAGGATGACAACTTTATTTAAGCCCCAGATCAGATAACCTGCTCAGGGCTTGCACTGTTTGCCACAGGTTCTGTTTTCAGCTTATATGATGACAGTAAATGAGCCGCAGCATCAGAAAACCAACAATTTGCACATGCGAAAACAAAGATGCAGATCAGTTTTGCAGTAATTGCACAGCTGATCAGCGCGTCTCTTCTACTTTTATCCAAAGTTTCAAGCTTCTAGCTTTCTTCTGTGACTGTACAGGTCGGTTTCTGTTGGACGTGTTCGGAAACCACATTATTGGTTTTTTCGCGTCGCGGTTCATTAATGTTTGATATCCAATTATTTAGGTTTTGTATGGTACAATCTGTTACAATTTTCGATCTCTGAAAATGAGCCTGTGCATGAGAAAACCAACAATTTGGGTTTCCAACCAGGTCCAGCACAAACCAGCCTGTACAGTCACAGAAGATAGCTAGAAGCTTGAAATTTTGGATGATGGAAGAAGAGGGATCACACTATCCATGTAGCAAAAACAAAGGCACTGATCAGCATCCCGGTTACCGCGAAGCTGGTCTGCGCCTTTGTTTTGGCATAAGCAGATTGTTGGTTTTCTTATGCAGTGTCTCAAAGTGTTTCTTTTTCGATACTGATCAGATCTCAGTCTGTACATGTGCCTGGAAAACTGCATAGGGGATTTATGAATTATTATAGGTTATATTTTCTGAGACATAAACATGCATGTCTTTCGGGTAACCTTTCTTTTACCATATGAGCCGCGTCATGAGAAAGCCAACAATGTGGTTCCCAAACAGGTCTGACACAAACTGAGCTGTACAACCACAGAAGATGGCTAGAGACTGGAAATTTGAGATTTAAAAAGTAGAGGAAATGTACTATCCTTGCAGCGAAGACAAAGGCACTGATCAGTTTCGCAGTACTGCGAAGTTGATATGCGCCTTTGTTTTCGCATATGCAGCTTATTGGTTTTCCCATGACGTGGCTCATATTTCTATTTCATTCATTCTTTGAAGCTTTATGTTGTTTTTAACCTTTTTTTTTTTTTCGCATTACATATAGACACTTCAGTGTTTTGAAAAAGAATAGGTAGTATTTTCAGTGTATTTCATGTTGGGCAGTATGCACAATATACAACTTTAAGGTTTGTGGGGAATACAGTAGCCTAGAGCATCACATACCCAATTGAGAGGTTGGGTTTTGATACCCACTGGCACAAGTTTGTTTCCTTGATAAAGAAACATGACCAAGACACATTAATTCGCCATAGCACTGGTTATTACCCAGGCAGCAGAGATTCTGTCCGAATATGACAGAAAAAATGTTGATTTGGACATTAAATCACAAGACAGACAAAAAAAAAAAACAAGTAGAACTTTGCTAATTATGAGAAAAAAGAGTGCATGATGATAAATTGCAGATGCTATGAGCCTTGTCACGAGAAAACACAGATTTTGGCCTGTGCGAAAAGAAAGGCACAGATCAGCTGGGCAGTAACTGCATAGCTGATCAACACCTTTGTTTCCACTACACGGATAGTACAATTCCTCTTCTTCCTAAATTCAAAATTTCAAACTTCTAGCTATCTTCTGTAGCTGCACAGGACAGACCTGTCAGACCTGGTCGGAAACCCCAAAGACCGGTTTTGTCACGTTGCGGCTCATAAATTGGCTGACTTCTGTGGTTAAGTTAACTTTCATCTTAAGCACAAATGTTCTGTTAAATTACAGTGGTTTGTATTGTCACCCTATGAAATTTGATCTGTATGTATGGTATCACATGCAAGAAAAAAGAAAGTTATTGGCTGAAACAGCTCATAGGTAGAATTAGGCTTGTAGCTATATTAGCCATGCATGCATGAGAAAACCAACAAAATACTTAGGCGAAAACAAAGGCGCAGATCAGCTGTGCAGTAACTGCACAGCTGATCAGCCCCTTTGTTTTCGCTACTTGGATAGTACAGTTCCTCTTCTTCCTAAATCCGAAATTTCAGGCTTCTAGCCATCTTCTGTAGCTGCACAGGCCGGTTTGTGTCAGACCTGGTCGTATCCCAAATTGTTGGTTTTCTCACGAACAGGCTCGATTAATTCAAATGTGTTTCTGCGGCTGCTCAGGTTTGTGTCATAGTTCAGCCTGAGCTGAAGACAGGGTTTTTTGTGACGAGGCTCATCCAGGAAGTTAATCCATCTTGTAGCTCTGTTTTCGGCCAAACCGCAAATTTATTAAAAATAGACTGAATTGTCACGACATAATTTGAGCCGCATCATGAGAAAACCGAATTTTCGCCTTTTCAAAAAAAAAGGCGCAGATTAGCTGTGCAGTAACTGCACAGCTGATCAGCGCCTTTGTATTTATTACACAGATAGTACAGTCCATCTTCTTCTTAAATCCGAAATTTCAAGCTTCTAGCCTGCTTCTGTGACACTACAGGTTGGTTTGTATCGGACCTGGTCGGATACCCCAATGACTGGTTTTCTCGCGTCGTGGCTTATTTACATTCCCAAGTTTTTTTTTTGTTTTTTTTTTTTTAATTTCAGTTTTACGTCCCTTTCAAGATTATTTCAGCTCATATGAGATGGGCCAATCAGTAGGTGGGGCGAAAACGGGAGAACCCCCGAGAAAAACCACCTGACACACCCGCAAGCAGAACTTGGCTTGTCTCACATGTGGCCATAGCGGGGCTCGAACCCACACCAGACACAGCAGTGTCCCAAGTTTTTGGACATGCTATTGACATGCTATAGCTGACTGTACTGTCAGTGAATAGACATTTCTTGCACACTTGCCGAGAAGATATCAGTATATCCAAGGTGTTGGAAAGGGTCAGGAATTCTTATCTACCCCTGGTTGTCTGACCTGTTTGTTTTACAATTGGTTGGATCTAGGATGTCATGTAACTTTGTTGTTAAGCGCACACGTCACAATGACATCGGAAACATTCTATTTCAAAATGGTAGACGCGATTGCATTGTTTTTCAATGTAAATCTTATGAAAATCAAGCGTCGCTGCATTAAGATGTGCAACATTGCTTTAATCTGACCTTTGGGTCAAAGTTTGGCATCACGAGGCAAGCATCGTGATGTCAGAGTGCCTCTGGGACAGATTTTTCTATCCATCCCTGACACTCGTGTAAGATTCTTATTTTCCTGGTGATTAAGTCACTTGCCTTGTAAACCATGGGTTTTCAGTTCAATCCCGGGCTTCTCTAGTCTTTCACATGAGATCTTAAAACACAAATGCTACCAACCAATCATATGAGGTGTGACGAAGAAACATATGTATGCTATTTTATTTAAATTTCACTTCTGCTTCTGAGCCCCTTTGGTTCCTTTCAGCAATATATTTGCATATGCAAACATTTTGGATGTTTAATGTTAATGTTCTAGTTATTATGTATTAATTTCCTTAGATTAATACTACTTTAAATGTTAAATAAGCAACATTACAATTTAATTGTTTTCCCATAAAAGACAGGAAATTTATTTTTTGCTATATATATAATTATGTCCCCCCAACCGAAGGTGGGGGACATATTGTTTTTGGTGCGGTTCCCGTCGGCGTCGGCGTCGGCGTCGGCGTCGGCGTCCGCGTCCGCGTCGGCGTCCGCGTCCGCGTAGCTTCTTTCTTACGCGATATCTTTTGAACCAGTGGATGGATTTTGACCAAACTTGCATAGATACATGGTTGGGAGGGGGGAAAGAGTTGATTAGATTTTGGTGACCTTGACCTCATTTTCAAGGTCACCAGCCCATGAAAACTGATCAAATTAGGTTTTCTGACGCGATATCTTCTGAACAAATGAATGGATTTTGAGCAAACTTGCACAAGAGCATTGTTGGGAGGAGGCTCAGAGTTGATTAGATTTTGGTGACCTTGACCTAATTTTCAAGGTCACGAGTCCATAAAAACTATTGAAATTAGTCTTTCCAATGCAATATCTTGTTAACCTATTGATGGATTTTGACCAAACTTGCACAGAAGCATTGTTGCAAAAAGGCTCAGAGTTGATTATATTTTGGTGACCTTGACCTAATTTTCAAGGTCACGAGTCCATAAAAAATGTTGAAATTAGTCTTTCCAATGCAGTATCTTGTAAACCAATCGATGGATTTTGACCAAACTTGCACAGAAGCATTGTTGGGAGGAGGCTCAGAGTTGATTATATTTTGGTGACCTTGACCTAATAATCAAGGTCACGAGTCAATAAAAAATGTTGAAATTAGTCTTTCCAACGCGATAACTTGTAAACTAATGGATGGATTTTGACCAAACTTGTACAGAAGCATTGTTGCGAGAAGACGCAGAGTCGGCTAGATTTTGGTGACCTTGACCTAATTTTCAAGGTCACAAGTCCATAAAAACTGTTGAAATTAGTCTTTCCAATGCAATATCTTGTAAACCTATTGATGGATTTTGACCAAAATTGCACAGAAGCATTGTTTGGAGGAGGCTCAGAGGTGATTAGATTTTGGTGACCTTGACCTAATTTTCAAGGTCACGAGTCCATAAAAAATGTTGAAATTAGTCTTTCCAACGCGATAACTTGTAAACCAATAGATGGATTTTGACCAAACTTGCACAGAAGCATTGTTGCAAGAAGGCTCAGAGTTGATTAGATTTTGGTGACCTTTATCTAATTTTCAAGGTCACGAGTCCATAAAAAATGTTGAAATTAGTCTTTCCAATGCAGTATCTTGTAAACCAATCGATGGATTTTGACCAAACTTGCACAGAAGCATTGTTGGGAAGAGGCTCAGAGTTGATTATATTTTGGTGACCTTGACCTAATAATCAAGGTCACGAGTCCATAAAAAATGTTGAAATTAGTCCTTCCAACGCGATAACTTGTAAACGAATGGATGGATTTTGACCAAACTTGTACAGAAGCATTGTTGCGAGAAGGCGCAGAGTCGGCTAGATTTTGGTGACCTTGACCTAATTTTCAAGGTCACAAGTTCATAAAAACTGTTGAAATTAGTCTTTCCAATGCAATATCTTGTAAACCTATTGATGGATTTTGACCAAACTTGCACAGAAGCATTGTTGGGAGGAGGCTCAGAGTTGATTAGATTTTGGTGACCTTGACCTAATTTTCAAGGTCACGAGTCCATAAAAAATGTTGAAATTAGTCTTTCCAACGCGATAACTTGTAAACCAATAGATGGATTTTGACCAAACTTGCACAGAAGCATTGTTGCAAGAAGGCTCAGAGTTGATTAGATTTTGGTGACCTTGATCTAATTTTCAAGGTCACGAGTCCATAAAAAATGTTGAAATTAGTCTTTCCAATGCAGTATCTTGTAAACCAATCGATGGATTTTGACCAAACTTGCACAGAAGCATTGTTGGGAGGAGGCTCAGAGTTGATTATATTTTGGTGACCTTGACCTAATAATCAAGGTCACGAGTCCATAAAAAATGTTGAAATTAGTCTTTCCAACGCGATAACTTGTAAACGAATGGATGGATTTTGACCAAACTTGTACAGAAGCATTGTTGCGAGAAGGCGCAGAGTCGGCTAGATTTTGGTGACCTTGACCTAATTTTCAAGGTCACAAGTCAATAAAAAATGTTGAAATTAGTCTTTCCAACGCAGTATCTTGTAAATCAATTGACGGATTTTGACCAAACTTGCACAGAAGCATTGTTGGGAGGAGGCTCAGAGTTGATTAGATTTTGGTGATCTTGACCTAATTTTCAAGGTCACGAGTCCATAAAAAATGTTGAAATTAATCTTTCCAACGCGATAACTTGTAAACCAATTGATGGATTTTGACCAAACTTGCACAGAAGCATTGTTGCGAGAAGGCTCAGAGTTGGTTAGATTTTGGTGACCTTGACCTAATTTTCAAGGTCACGAGTCCATAAAAAAATGTTGAAATTAGTCTTTTCACTGCAATATCTTGTAAACCAATCGATGGATTTTGACCAAACTTGCACAGAAGCATTGTTTGGAGGAGGCTCAAAGTTGATTAGATTTTGATGACCTTGACCTAATTTCCAAGGTCACGGGTCCATAAAAACTGTTGAAATTAGTTTTTCCGATACGATATCTTGTAAACTAATAATTGATGGATTTTGACCAAACTTGCTCAGAAGCATTGTTGTGAGGAGGTTCAGAGTTAATAAGAATTTGGTGATTGTGACCCAATTTTAGACAGGGTCCAAAACAAGTTTAAACTATCAGACCTTACATGGTGTCTTCCCTAGAAAAACTTCATATCACAAGGTAGCTACACTTCAATTACTAAACGGTTGGGGGGACATAGTTTTCCTCAGAAAACACTGTTTTAATTTCACTTCAAACTACTTGTGCATGCCACATCATATGACAGTGCGTTGGTTGTCGTGACAGTATTAGCTTTAAGATTGTATAGACATGTATATATAAATATATAAAGTTATATAAAGAAAGTCAAAAATGGATTCTCTAAGAGTGACTGAACAGCAGAGTATGGCTGTTATGGAATATAGAAATTTTGAAGCTCCTTGGTTGCACTTGAAGCCATGTCACCTTAATAAATTCAGCAGTCAATATATAGAGACTGAGAGTGATGCTGGATATAGGGATAAGGTAATTTATGTGATAGTTTGGAGAGTTTCATGTCAAATGACCTATCAGGAAAACATGTCCGTGCAATGAATATCCCCTTAAACCTCATTTTTATATAGTAAAACTGGGGTTTGCAGGGGTATACCTAATTTGCTTATTTTTGATCCAAAACATAGATTGTGGGTACTTGTTATTCCGAGGCAGTTCTAATGTGTACTCACGATCTATGTTTTGAGCAAATATATTAAAAATATCAATTTTTTTCCAGTGAAATTTTCGATTTATACAGCTGAAAAAATTCTCTTTATATTTCAGAAGTTTTTGTAATGTATGGCGCTGGGAATGTTCTAAAAATGAGCCGCGACGCGAGAAAACCGGTCTTCGGGGTTTCCGACCAGGTGCGACACAAATCGGTCTGTACAGTCACAGGAGCAGGCTAGATACTTGAAATTTTGGCTATGAGTAGAAGAGGAATTATACTATCCGAGTAGCGAAAACAAAGGCGCTGATCAGCTTCGCGGTAACCGCGAAGCTGATCTGCGCCTTTGTTTTCGCCTAGGCAAAAATCCGGTTTTCTCACGATGCGGCTCAAATGTGATAGTTTGAAGAGTTTCAAGTCAAATGACCCTGCGGTTAAACTAAGGACCAAAATAGGGACTTTCAAGCTGAAGGCATTTTTCTGAAACTCTATTCGATGGATAGCTCTTATGGAAACTAATATAATTTGAATTCATTTGTTGTCAAATTTTATGCTCTGTAACATGCCTTAGACAAACTTGTATATTTTATGTAAAACCTGTTTTTTCTTGTTTTTAAATTATTATTGATGTCTTATTCAATTTCATTTTAGATTGATTACAGAAGGAAATATTCTGTCCAGGAATTTGAAACAAAGGCAGACTAAAATCAAGCAGAGCATCTTGAAATATTTGCTTGATTTTCTTATTCAGTAAAATTTATTTTTTTTTCTACAACAGAATAATTTAATTTAATGTCACAAACATCTATATTTTCAGAGGTTGTCCGGTGAAAACAGTCCAACCAAGTCACCGACGGAGGACGTCCTAAATCCTCTACCGAAGTCCAGCTCCCAGAGTGCCTTGACCGACCAGCGTTCTGTGGAGCGGTCACAGGTATCAGACCGATCAGACCGATTCCGAAAGTCCCGCTCTGTTATGATTGAAAATCTTCATTTTCCTACTCCGCCTACTAATCCATCAGGACCGCCGCCTCCCAAGTCTGCCACTTTGCCGCCAAACTTTCAGAAAGAAGAAGTTGTAAGTGATTTTTATAGCTCAGGATTTTTTTTGGTCAGTTTTTCGTAATGACCAGACATAGAAAAGCAAACTTCATTTTAGATCTAATATTCTTAAAAAAAAGTGCTTTACCGCCAGATCTGGAAACTTATGCTTAAAACATTTTTTTTAGTATTTTATAAATTGATTTTTTTTTGTTTGTGTTTGTCCCCCCACCCCCATTAGTCATAGGACTAGGCCAGCCCAGAAGCAGTCAGATCTTTGTATACCATCTTTGTTAAACCTGCCTGCAAGAAGCACAACATCATGTTCTGCTAATATAGCTTCATATGCTTATGTTTGCTTATATAGCCAGAAAACTACTTTGAGACAATAAATTGCTTCCCAGTGTACCAGCTTGTTGCAGAGAAAAACATTTATGTAACATTGATATGTCTGAATTTAAATACATGGTATGTACCAAATATTCCATTCTTGAGAAGCATCAAAGTAATCAAAATTACAAACAAACAAAAATATGATAGTCAAAACAAGAGGCAGTAGTCCTGAGTACTTGCTTGTTGCTTTGTTTTGCAATATTCTTGAATTTTGGAGGGGTTCAGGGCTTTTATCACTTTTGTCTATATCACTGAACCTTGTTTGGTTTGATCTAAGATATTGAGTGTTTCAATCTTTAAATACTCCAGTCCATCTGAGCTTGGTGAGGGAGCATGCCCTTGAAATTTTTGCGGCCCATGAAATTTATGTGTCCCATGAAATTTTTGCGGCCCATGAAATTTATGTGGCCCATGAAATTTTTTGCAGCCCACGAAATTTGCAGCTTATGAATTGTTTGTACCACATTATGAGAAAGTCTACATTCGTAAAATGCAGATCATTTGCATGGTTACAGTGCAACTGATTAACCCCTTTTTCGCTAAACAGAGCTTTATGAATTTAAAATGCCATGTCCCTGGCTACCTCATGCTCTTTAGCATGGCTTGTGTCAGATACTTTACACAGATTTTCTCAGGACATAGCTTTATACTTACACTTTGCCTCTCTATTAATCTTTTAATTGCTTAAACTATATCACTTTTCTTGTAAGCTCTTTGCTTCTTTGGTTTTGGCTTTCAAGCTTACAATAGCAGGGTTGGATGACTTTGCAACATTATGTCTTCATTTTTTTTGGTAATGACAAGTTTTGACATGATATTTTTTTTTTTTTTTTTTTTTTTTTTTTTTGTCATTTATTTTGAACTGCAAGAAACCACAGACAATAATAACATACATACAATGTCTTATTATTCTAAGTTATACGAACGGAGCAAAGAAGAGCAGCAGAACACAGCGCGTCGGAGACGAGCTGCACCTACTCCTCATCTTTGCGCAGTTTGCCAACTTATAATGTGACACCAAAACAACTTACTCAAGAATAATTAGTCAGTCTACCAGAGCGTTGAATGAGATCATCCCCGGTTTGATCCCAGACCCGCAACACCTTTATTAGTTTGATATTATTGAAAATAGCTTCTAGGGTTTTTAACAAACAAGAAGAAAAAAAAGGAAACAAGTATAGGAAGATCGGTCAGAACCGCTACTAACTTAATAGTTGACAGTGAATGGTTATAAATGGATGGGAAGGGCAAATTCGATTTGTATATAATTAGTCTTAAAAAGACGGATTAAACAATGGTATATATTTTTGCCACTTGGTCCGGAACCCACAATAATTCTGAACGAGATTTGCCATGTATGCTTCTGTTTTATAGTGTGATGTTATTAATCTTAGAAAAGCGTTGAATGATGGCAGATTTCCTTCACTTTTAGCCCTAAAAATATGTTTTTTGCCCCAAAGTATAATTTTATTTAAAATTTCATCAAATTTCGAATTTCCAAATAAGATGTCTGATGTATTTAATATTAGGTTTTCAAAATTGCAATTATCTTCCAATAATAATACCAATGTTTCCCAAAAATACTGTACATATTCACAGTCCCAAAACAGATGTTTAATTGTTTCCTTCTCTTCATTACAGAAGGAGCATTTATTATCACTTTTTATTTTCATATTACATAGGAGGTTATTAGTTCCCAGAATCCTATGGATTATTCTGAACTGAAACCATCTTAAATTTGTGTCTTTTATTGAAGCAAAAGGAAGTGTTAAAACTTTTCTCCAAGAAAAATTTGGTTCCAAATGTAATTCCATTCTCCATTTATCAAAGGTTATTGTAGGCATTTTAGCATTTATATAACACTGGTAAATATTTCTGCAGCCTTTTTTGTGTTTTAATATAATGTTTAGTGGTAAGGGCCGTATTGGGCCCATCTCCAATTCTGTTATTTCACGAATATTTAATGCATTGATATAGTTTCTCACACTGGCAATCAAGCCATAGAATTCTAGAAAATTGGTTTGGACTGTATATATCCTTCTAAATTCTTCATATGATACTAATTGTCCGGTTGAACTCATCAAGTCTCGAATTGATAAAATACCATTTTCAATCCATGAATTATAAAAAACCGAGGTATCTCCGACCTTTATATTTTTATTACGCCATAACATAACGCCCATAAGGTCATTAAAATTCTGAGGGGTCACCAAATCTATGAAGGTTTTATACGTTCTTAGTATGTCATTCCAAAATTTATTGCTGACATTATTCAGTTTCCTTTCTGTTATAAATTGACTCCCAAATGTAATACAATCTTTGATAACAGAATACCTATCTAGGGTACATGTAAAATATTTACTTTTTGTAGTTAACAGTCTGCGAAACCACGTGAGCCTTAGGGAATCAATGAAACTATCTAAGTCAATCATTTTGAGACCGCCTTTTTCATAATTTTGTATAATTATAGATCTTTTTACTTTATCGGGACCCCCATTCCATAAATAATTGTAAAACATATTTTGTATCTCTCTTATTAGCCTTGCGGATGGCTTTGGAAGGGAGATAATTAGGTGATTCATCTTTGATAAAGCTAGGCTTTTTATAACAGTTATCCTCCCAAGGGGGGTTAAGATTCTCTTTGACCAACTTAGAAATACTTTTTTCATTTCTTCTATTTTGGAAGAGTAATTTATTTCAGTTATTTTATCTAAATCTTTAGGGAATTTTACTCCCAAGACCGTGAATTCAGAGTTATCCCAACATAAATTGTGTTCTTCACAAAACGTTACTTTAGAATTTTTTTCGGATCCAATCCATATCAACTTAGTTTTATCCATATTAATACAAAGGCCGGAGATATCTCCATATAGCTTTAAAACTTTCAAACAATTTTCTAATGACTTTTTACTGCCATCAAGTATTAAAGTTGTATCATCAGCGTATTGGGAAATAACAAATGATGTAGTCTCCATCTTTATACCTTTAATAGCTTTATTATTAGCTCACCTGAGCCGTCAGGCTCACAAGGTGAGCTTATAGTATACCCATGCTCCGTCGTCCGTCCGTCCGTCCGTCCGTCGTCCGTCCGTCGTCCGTCCGTCGTCCACCATTTTCAAAGATCTTCTCCTCTGAAACCGCTTGGCCAATCAAAGCCAAATTTTACATGAAGCATCTATGGGAAGGGGGAACCAATGTGTATATAAATAATCCAGGTCACATGACCAAGATGGCCGCCATGCCCATATATGGTAAAAACCCTTCAAAAATCTTCTTCTCCGGAACCACTGGACCGATTTCAACCAAACTTGGCATGAAGCATTAATGGCTCAAGCACTACAATGTATATATAAATCATGACCCTATGATGACCTTGACCTATTTTACGGCAAGGTCAACATAGGTCGCGAATGCATTTGAATGGGAAAAATTGTTAAATTGTCATTTAAAGGAAAAATCTTGCAGAAAATGAGCAGTAGGACTGAATATTAATGATTCTGAAAAAAATTGGGCACCAGGGGCATGCGCGGATCCAGAGGGGGGGACCGGGGGTCCGGACCCCCCCTGGAATTTGAAAATTTTACCTAAAAAAAAGGTAATTTAGGGATTTTTTGGGGGTTGGACCCCCCCTCGTCTGTGACCAAAAATTACCATTTTCGTTGGACCCCCTCTCATGAAAATTTCTGGATCCGCGCATGAGGGGCTCATCCGCCCCCACCCCGGGGCAATATACATGTATATCTCCATAATATTCAAACATCTTCTCCTCTGAAACCGCTTGGCCAATCAAAGCGAAATTTTATGTGAAGCATCAATAGGAAGGGGTAACAAATATGTATATAAAAAATCCAGGTCACATGACCAAGATGGCCGCCATGCCCATATATGGTAAAAACCGTTCAAAAATCTTCTTCTCCAGAACCGGTTGACCGATTTCAACGAAACTTGGCAAGAAGCATCGATGGCTCAAGCACTACAATGTGTATATAAATCATGACCCTGTGATGACCTTGACCTATTTTACGGGAAGGTCAACATAGGTCACCAATGCATTTGAATGGGGAAAACTTTTAAAATGTCATTTAAAGTGAAAGTCTTGCAGGAAATGGGCAGTAGGACTGGATATTAATGATTCTGAAAAAAATTGGACCCCAGGGGCTCATGTGCCCCCACCCCGGGGCAATATACATGTATATTTCCATAATATTCAAACGTCTTCTCCTCTGAAACCGCTTGGCCAAACAAAGCCAAATTTTAAGTGAAGCATCTATAGAATGGGGGAATCAATGTGTATATAAATAATCTAGGTCACATGACCAAGATGGCCGCCATGCCCATATATGGTAAAAACCCTTCAAAAATCATCTTCTCTGAAACCAATAGACTGATTTCAAGGAAACTTGGCGTGAGGCATCGATGGCTAAAGTACTCCAATGTATATATAAATCATGACCCTGTGATGACCTTGACCAAGTTTATGGCAAGGTCAACATGGGTTGCCTGTGCATCTGAATTGGGAAAACTGTTAAAATGTCATTTGAAGGAAAAAGCCAACAGGAAATTGGCAAATGGACAGAATATTGAAGATTCTGAAAAAAGAAAATGGCCCTGCACTGGAGTTAAATACCATAATATTCCAACATGTTTATTGGTATATGCAGCTGATCTCAGGTGAGCGTTTACAGGACCATTGGTCCTCTGGTTTCTTATTAGAGCAGCTAGTATTTCGGCACATAATATGAAAAGATAGGGTGAGAGGGGGTCTCCTTGTCTACAACCACGTTGAAGATAAA
This sequence comes from Rugalucina vietnamica, assembly GCA_964017185.1. Classification (NCBI taxonomy): domain Eukaryota; kingdom Metazoa; phylum Mollusca; class Bivalvia; order Lucinida; family Lucinidae; genus Rugalucina; species Rugalucina vietnamica. Next base: position 52,572,360 of record OZ024869.1, read on the forward strand.
ACCACTCTGATAGGTGCCCATTGACAATTACACACGACTGTATGTTTTTGTAAAAGACATGAATCCATTGTTTAAAATCATTCCCAAAATTAAAGAAATCTAGAACGTCAAAAAGGAAGTCCCATGAGACAGTATCAAATGCCTTTTCGAAATCGATCAATAGAAGCATACCTGGTATTGCGTTTTTCTCTGCATATTCTATAACGTCATACAAAAGTCTTATGTTTTCTCCGATAAAACAGAAATAAAACCGGTTTGATCTTCATTAATAATATAAGGTAAAACGCATTTTAGTCTTTCAGCAATACATGCAGATGCTAATTTGTATGAAGTATTCAACAATGATATAGGTCTCCAATTTTTCAAATATAACTTGTCCTTATTTCCCTTTGGTAGGCATGTAATAACTCCATATTTTAAAGAATCCGATAACTCCCCTTTAACAAAGCATTCATTAATCGCTCTCAGTAAAAAGGCTCCTATATCGTTCCAAAAGAATTTAAAAAATTCATAGGTATATCCATCAAAACCAGGGCTTGAATTATTTGAAGTTTTCTTAAGACAAAAAAGAAGCTCGGAGTAAGTAATGGGGCCCTCAAGCTTGTTTTTATTTGACTCACATAACCTTGGAATATCATAGTTGCCAAGAAGAGATTCTAAATCGGTAGCATTTCTATCTTTTATAGAATATAATTTCTTATAAAACTGCATTGTTTCTTTTAAAATTTCCGATTGTTCACTTATTATTTCACCCTCCTTATTTTTCAAACTGTTCATACATTTACTCACGAAGTTCCTATTCTCTAGATTACAAAAATATTTTGTTACTTTTTCACCATCTGAAATCCACCTGGCTCTTGAGCGTATTTTAACTCCTTCCATTTTTTTATTCCTTATATCTTGGAGTTCATTTCTTTTTCTCTGTAATAATTCATGGTTAATATTGTTTGCCTTTTCTAATTTCTCTATTTCATCTAATAATTTGTTTTCATGATTTATTTCCATTTTCTTTTTATATGATGAGTAAGCTATGGTTTTTCCTCTAATTTCCATTAATAAAGTATCAAAAAATAATTGGTCGCTAATTGAGAAAAGTAGATGCTGAGCCGAAATTTTGACATGATATTGAATGTCTTATAGATACAGTAATGTATACCAAATCTTATTTAAATAATGCTTTCTTCTCATTATTTAAGAGAACAGTGTGAATTTAAATAATAATCATTTCTAATCATTAGAAATAAACAAAAAACGCATAAAATTATCTTTTGTATCCATATGTATCATTGTACATATATGTAGATGTATGTGTATTTTGAAATTATCACATCTTCTATCTATTGGTGCAGCATGTAGCTTTTACTAATTCCTAGAGAAAGGGCAGTGGCATAGTAGTAGAGCAACTGACTTCGTATCGAGAGGTCTTTGATTCAAAGCCCACTAGGGTGCTGTGTTGAGTCCTAGACCAAGTAAAATTACTCCCTAAAGGAATGGTTAATACCAAAGAAGCAGTGGCCCCATTCCGACATGACTGAAAAATTGTTGACAGGGATGTTCACCCATAACCTTATTCCTGGTTAATGTTAAAAATGATTCTTTACAAATTGCAGGTAAAGCCTAGAGTTTTAAGCTATAGATTTCAGGATCCCTATCTTAAATCTTTTCGCTCTGTAGAGGTAAACTTCTGGGGTAGTGTTTTCTCTAAAAAAAAAATCATGCAAGGGGAAGATGGCCATTTTATCGTGGTATGTGAAAATTATCTTGTCTTGACCAGTTTGATTTTTGGCTCGCCTGCACGAAGTGCACAGAGCTATTGTTGTCACCTCGGTCATCCCCGTTTACGTTTAAGTGTACGTCCGCGTCACACTTTCGGTTAAAGTTTTTAAAATTGTTATATCTTGATAGTCACTGACCAGAAATCATTCATATTTGGAACATTGCTGCATATGAGGGTCCTCTGTGATTTAGTGTGAAGGGACCCGTGGGGTCGTGCCTGGGGGCGGGGCTAGAGGTCAATATCTAGAACACCTTTGTACAATGCTCAGATGCTGTGTTAGTTTCTCATGAACTGTAAAGCCTAGAACTGTCAAACTTTACATATGGCTTCTCCTCGATGTCCCGACTCGGCACCCACATTGACCTACTGACCTTGACCTATATTTCATGCTCCAGTGACTTTGTCATTTTTTAATCCAACCCTTAATATCTCATCAACTATAAAGCCCACAACCATCAAACCTTGCATATGGCTTCTCCTCGATGTCCCGACTTGGCACCCACATTGACCTACTGACCTTGACCTATATTTCATGCTCCAGTGACTTTGTCATTTTTTAAGCCAACCCTTAATATCTCATCAACTATAAAGCCTACAACCATCAAACCTTGCATATGGCTTCTCCTTGATGTTCCGACTTTGCACCCACATTGATCTAGTGACCTTGACCCATATTTTGTGCTCTAGTGACTTTGTCATTTTTGAAGCCAACTCTTAATATCTCATCAACTATAAAGCCTACAACCATCAAACCTTGTATATGACTTCTCCTCGATGTCCCAACTCGGCACCTACATTCACCTAGTGACCTTGACCTATATTTTGTGCTCTAGTGACTTTGTCATTTTTGAAGCCAACCCTTAATATCTCATCAATTATAAAGCCTACAACCATCAAACCTTGCATATGGCTTCTCCTCGATGTCCCGACTTTGCACCCACATTGATCTAGTGACCTTGACCTATATTTCGTGCGCTAGTGTCTTTGTCATTTTTAAAGCCAACCCTTAATATCTCATCAACTATAAAGCCTACAACCATCAAACCTTGCATATGGCTTCTCCTTGATGTCCCGACTTGGCACCCACATTGACCTACTGACCTTGACTTATATTTCACGCTCCAGTGACTTTGTGATCAATGTGTTCATTGTTAGCTTATTTATGCAAATAGCTCCCTATACAAAATACATCTACAGGCAAGGTCAAGGTCACGGGTCATAGATTTTAACAAATTTAGTGGCAAAGCACAAGTCAGGCAAGCTACGCTGTCCTACGACAGTTCTTATTGAATAGATATAAGAAATAGACAAAATATACGAAAAAGAAATTATCATTCTGTAACTTTTGTTTCTTATGTTATTTGATACCCTGGTCAAGTAAAAATAATTTCACATGCCAATAGGTAGCATCAATTATAGCTGAAATCATGGGTTTAGCAGAAATCATGGTTTACAAAACATTTTGTATTATAGAAGTATTCTCATGATTTTGCCTGATTTAATGGTTCCAGGTTTTATTTACTGTCATGATTGTTTCCCATTTTTTGTTTGTTTTATACGGTATGTGTACTTCGTTTAGGTTGGTGAAAATATGCATTTCAGTGTGTCTAATAAGGGGGCGCTTTTTAGGGATTTGGGAAGAATTGTCATTTATTTTCAGGGATTTGGGTGGCAAGCAGTTCTTTTGGGTTTTAAGGGAGCAGGGATCTGAGGAAAAACTTTTTTAGGGAGCTGGGCAGAAAGGCTGTTTTTCTTTCAGGGAGCAGGCAGCTAAGACCCCCACCACCCCCTCAGAATGTGGATCAAAAGGCGCTTATGCCTCACTTAAAATTGTGAAAAACAGATGTACTTTGAATATTGGCTATTAAATGTAAATACTCTCTTTCTATTGACTTGAATTCAAAATTCATGAGGAAATATTCTTGATATTAAACACAAATTAGCATTATTTTTAAGTTGAAGCTTTCAAATAAGCATTGTTTCATTGAGGTTAAGAGTTTTAAAAGTAGCCTGATTTTATTTCATATCAGCTTGTTGATAAAAAGAGACTCATAGCTATTTTGAAAATGTTAGACATTAATGAGCCGCCTTGTGGGAAAACCAACAATTTGGTTTCTGAACAGGTCTGACACAAATCAGGCTGTACAGTAACAGAAGCAGGCTAGAAGCTTGAAATTTCAGATTTAAGAAGAAGAGGAAGTGTACTATCCGTGTAGCAAAAACAAAGGCGCTGATCAGCTTCACAGTTACCACGAAGCTGATCTGCGCCTTTGTTTTCGCATATGCAGATTGTTGGTTTTCTCACAAGGTGGCTCATTTATTTGTCATTTCTTTATATCCGCATGTTCAGTATCAATTTTCGGGTTGAGATTTTCGTCAAGAAAATCAGCCTTCAAGTTTCGTACCAGAATTTACAATTACAGAAAATAGCCAGGTGCTTAAAATTTGGATTTAGGAAGTATAGGGAGTTGCAAAAAGCAAAGCTGCTGCCAATATGTGTCTATTTTTTTTTCCTCCCATATAATGCTAATAGCAAGTTTACCCATGACATTGCTGAGGTTGGGTTGAAATTTAAAATGCTGTCAACTGATATGTATACAGGAAGATAGTTTACCATCAATGGTCATGAGTAATTTTGGTGACTGTTATACATACAAGTGAACTTAAAATTTATGTATTTTGTACTTGATTCTTGTCTTGAGAAAACCTGTCTTCAGAGGTTCTGACCTTCAAGGACACAAACCAGCATTCCCAACCATAGCATAGGGGTTCAATTTTTCCTGTATGTAATTTACGCGGAAAACTGTATATGTGTATATTCTTCTCAATATTTGACTAAGGCACTGATCATACTGCATTGATTTGTAGGCTGAAATACACTGGCTGACACATGCATTGTATTATGAGAAGACTAGCTTTTTGCAATGTACCCCTACTTTGGGTATCTAAGTTTCTATTGTCCTTCTGCTTCAAGTTTTCGATGGTCTTCTGTATTTGCACACTGCATAGTAGTCAGTCCATAACCCATGAAGACAGGCTTTCTTTATACTATAACACACACAGCTCATGGACTTTGCTTTGGTGTAGGCTTTATTTATGATGTTCATGATGCTGTAAGATTCTATATTGTATATCATATCAATTTCATAATTGTATTTCATTGCACTGCTTTTTTAGGGGAGACAGTGTTGATATATGAGTCGCATGATGAGAAAACCAGATTTTTGCCTATGGGAAAACAAAGGTGCAGATCAGCTGTGCAGTAACTGCACAGCTGATCAACGCCTTTGTTTTTGCTTCACGTATACTACAATTCCTCTGTTACGTATAACCAATATTTCAAGATTGTACCGGTAGTTCTTTTCTGTGACTGTACAGACCAGTTTGTGCCAGACCTGGTCGGAAACCCGGAAGAGAGGTTTTCTCGTGTCGCGACTCATATGGGTGCAACCATCAATTTGATGATGTATATGAATGCAACTATTATTGTGCATACAGGAACAGCATTTGTTCCTGGTGAAACTCACTGAATCTCTTATTTTTTCTATTTCTTCTCTTTAAACCCTTTATCTTTTCTATTTGTCACAACTTAGAATTGAGCCACTTCATGGGAAAACCAACAATCTGCATAAGCGAAAACAAAGGCGCAGATCAGCTTCGTCGTAACCGCAAAGCTGATCACGCCTTTGTTTTCACTACACGGATAGTACACTTCCTCTTCTTCTTAAATCCGAAATTTCAAGCTTCTAGCCTGCTTCTGTGACTGCAGCCTGGATTGTGTCAGACCTGTTCGGAAACCACATTGTTGGTTTTCCCACGAGGTGGCTCAATTATTACTGCATTTAATCAGTGATGGTTTTGTACTAGGAAGTTTAAGGAAAGGCAAAATCAAAAAGTTAAAAGGAAATTAAATGAAGAAAAATCATCATCAATTACAGAGCAAATACTTACATTTGAATTAGAGCTCATTATATAAGGATAAGCTGCCAAAATGTGCAAAAGTCACTTTTCATATGTTCAAACTTTAGCCCAAATTTAATGTTTAAATGTTTTTTATGTGCACCTTGTACACTTTACCAGAACCACATCATAATATTTCTCTTGGCCTCATTTTGTTCTAACATCCCATGTTTATGCTGTTGCTGGTTATGAGCCTTGACATGAAAAACCAGACTTAAAGGTTGTATTGTCTACCATTTAAGTCTAAAACCAGTCTCACCTTGGGCTTTTAGCTAGATCGGTTGCGGATCTGATTAGTATTGAAGAAGATCCACGATTGATCCTAATGTTTCCTGTACATTTCTTTCAAAAACATTTGGTCAAGAAGTTATTTCTATGGCTATTCTGCCTCTTCTGATACAAGAAGGGCTTTTGTCAGTTGTTGGTAAAAGAGATATGCACTAAGTACTGGTAACATGCTTCTGGGAGCCTTGCCCAAGAACTGTGTTTATAGGAAAACTGACTTTCCCAACATGACCTTATCTGTTGACTGTGGGTGTAAAGCATTAACTCTAAAACATGATCTAATTGAGCTTTACAAATGGTGTAACAACCCTGCCAGCCAAGCCATGTTAATAACATGGCTTGGCTGGCAGGGTTGTTAAACCATGTAGGCATACACCATTGCTGGATTTCTTATTTCAAGGCTTCATCACTGTAGCTGTCTTACTAATTCTACCATAAAGAAAGAATAAGTTTGACCCTGCTGCTTGACCTCACAGGATGATTGTCTGTATAACCAAATTGCCACAATGTATCTAGTTGCTTTATTCATTTTCTAGTTTCATGTGAAAAATGTGGACATGTCTTACTTAAAATTATGCTTCATAATAAAAGCAGTGTGATCAACAAATGCATGTGAGCCACTGCATAAGAAACCCAACAAAATGCTTTGGCGAAAACAAAGGCGCAGATCAGCTTCGCGGTTACCGCGAAGCTGATCAGCGCCTTTGTTTTCGCTACACGGATAGTACAATCCTCTTCTACTTAAATACAAAATTTCAAGCCTCTAACCATCTTATGTGACTGTACAGCCCAGTTTGTGTCGGACCTGATCGGAATTCAAATGGTTAGTTTTCTCATGCACAGGCTTATGTCTGTTAGCATAAACCAACCGGCAGGGTCAAACTTGCACTGTACTAACTGTAGCTTTTCAATAACCTGATGTATTTTCTAGTCTTTAGATGGGGTAGGGTCAAGGAGAGAGCAGCGACTTGACAACCCTCATCCTATCCCTCCTTTCTCACAGTCTTGTCAACTTAATGTAAGTCTTTCATCATCATCTTTGTCATTTTGGTCAGCATCAGCATCAACAATACCATCATCATTGTTATCAACACTACCACTATCATCATCATCATCATTGTCATCCTCTTTGTCATAAGTATTGCAGCATTTTCAGCATCATCATTGTCTTCATCATCAGCAACTACATCATCATCATGATTATCAGCAGCACCTCCATTATGATTACCACCACCACCATCATCATCACTATCATCACCATTACCATCATCACCATTATCTACATTGTCACCCCAACCACCATTATCATTATCACCACCATCATCATCATTGCCATCATCATCACCATCATCATCAACAATTTCACCATCATCATCATCATTGTCATCATTGTTGCGCTGACCATTTGTGTGGTTTAGATTACATAACCAGTAAATGTTTTTCTCTTGAATTGAAGGACATCAAGAATGACACTTTTACGGAGGAAGATGAATAAGCCGCGTCATGAGAAAACTGGATTTTTGCCTATGCGCAAACAAAAACGCAGATCAGCTTCGCAGTAACTGCGAAGCTGATAATCGCCTTTGTTTTCGCTACTCGGATAGTACAATCCCTTTTCTACTTGTATCCAAAATATCAAGCTTCTAGCCATCTTCTGAGACTGTACAGGCCGGTCTGTGTCAAACCTGGTTGGAAACCCTGAAGACCGTTTTTCTCTCGTCGTGGCTCATATTTGCCCTGACTGTTGCATCTGAATATTTATGGTAGTTTTGCAGCCCATTATCATGTTACATAAGTCATGCTCATAAACTATCATTAAGGCAATTGAAATCATTGTAATTTAGCTGGTGAATAGGGAATACTTATGTGTAATCATACATGGTGTAATGACATGCATAAATTTGCATGAATTAAATTATAGTTAGATTCTGTAGTAAATAAACTGACATGTAATGGTGATATATACCTATGAACGAAATTGACAATTAGAATAGTTGGCTTTGATGATGAAGTTGCAGTTTGCATAGTGGCAGCTTAGATAATTAGAATGACTGTAATCTTCATGTACATTTATTAGTGTTCCTTAAATGCATAATTATCATAGTAGTGATGTGATGGAACATACACATTTGGCAATATTTACTTATATTTCGATGTTTATTTGTTCATAGCTCTTGCCAGACCGGTAACAGGCCCTTGACCTAAATAGTGACAGCTCAGAAAAATTTAGGGGCCTTATTTATTCATGCAGCAAAGCTTTTATATATCTGAATGTGCTTTGCAGTTGGATATCCAAACATTGCATGGCATTTATGTAACTATGTTATGTGGAGTGCTGAAATATGAGCCTGTGCATGAGAAAACCAACAATTTGCATAGGCGAAAACAAAGCCGCAGATCAGCTTCGCGGTAACCGCGAAGCTGATCAGCGCCTTTGTTTTCGCTACACGGATAGTACAATTCCTCTCCTACTTAAATCCAAAATTTCTAGTCTTTAACCATCTTCTGTGACTGTACAGGCCGGTTTGTGTCGGACCTGGTCGGAACCCCAAATTGTTGGTTTTCTCATGCACAGGCTCATATATATGTTTGTCCATGTGCACATTCTACAATATAAATGTTGCATGAAGTTACACAGATTACTCTCAATGTTCTCTCACCTTTGGCATGCAAAGCATGCTCATTGTCACAGACATTTCACAGATTAATACGTAAAATGAGTTTCCATTGTCATAATTCATGTACATGCACGTAACTTTCGGATGATTATATGTCACATATGTATACCCCTTAACATCTAACTAATGACATGTTTTTGTGTCATCTGAACACTGACATGTTATGACATGTGACAGTTGATGTGATGTTGTGAATGCATTTTCAGGACCATATGTTATGACTGATTATGTGTCATCGAACTTGTTATGCTGTGGTTTTATCCTAATCAGCTCAGCATCTGTCTGCTGACATTTGTTGTGACATCTGACTTTTAATTTGTGAGCCGCATCATGAGAAGACCAGATTTATGCCTGTGCAAAAATAAAGGTGCAGATCAGCTGTGCATAACTGCAAAGCTGATCAGCACCTTTGTTTTCGCTACATTCACTGTACAATTCCTCTTCTTTCTAAATAGGAAATTTCCAGCCTCTATCCATCTTCTGTGTTTGTACAGCTCGGTTTTTGTCGCACCTGGTCGAAAACCCCGAAGACCAGTTTTCTCGCATCGCAGCTTATGTTATTTATGTGACATCTTACTTGATATAATGTTTTCACATATCAATTTTTAAAATACTGAGACATTGACATAATTGCTTTGACATCTTGCTACTGACATGTTGTTTTTGTGAATAAATTTCAGGAACCTATAGAAGGCGTGCTAAGTAAACAAAAGATCGAGAAAGGTGGCAAAGCAGGGTAAGCTCTAAACTTAAATGAGTCGTGCGAAAACAAAGACGCAGATCAGCTTCGCGGTAACCGCGAAGCTGATCAGCGCCTTTGTTTTCGCTACACGGATAGTACAATTCCTCCACTTTCTAAATCCAAAATTTCCAGCCTCTAGCCATCCTCTGTGCTTGTACAGCTTGGTTTGTGTCAGACCAGGTCGAAAACCACATTGTTGGTATTCTCATGACGTGGCTCAAATCACATCATGAAATCTCATGAGACCATTATCTCAGAAAACATCCTTTTAGAATTTTTGAATGAGAATGGCTTAAAACACACCTAATGAGATTGGCTACATGTAATATGCCTCTACTAATGTCCTCCTCAAGAGGGGGTTGTGATTGGAATACAATACAGGGCAAATAATGACAAAGCTGATCAGCGCCTTTGTTTTTGCTACAGGGATAGTACAATTCCTCCACTTTCTAAATCCAAAATTTCCAGCCTCTAGCCGTCTTCTGTACTTGTACAGCTCAGTTTGTGTCAGACGGGGGGACTCAGACCTGGTTGAAAACCACATTGTTGGTTTTCTCATGACATGTCTGAAATCTCATCATGAAATCTCATGAGACCATTATCTCAGAAAGCATCCTTTTAGACTTTTTGAATGAGAATGGCTTAAAACACACCTAATGAGATTGGCTACATGTAATATGCCTCCTACTAATGTCCTCCTCAAGAGGGGTTGTGATTGGAATACAATACAGGACAAATAATGACCTCAAAAATCCTTCTAATGGAAATTTAAAGCACTTGTACACAGGGTTTGAAACCAGGAACTTAAATATGACATAACAGGACTGTATCTGTGCATAATGGTTAGTCCAATCACTGTTAGCAATTTCAACAGTCTCAATACTGTAAATTCAGAAATATTTGTGAGAACTTATTTTTTGCGATTAATCACAAATTTATTTCCTCACAGATTTTAAATTCTCGCTAATAAAGATTTACTAAAAGCTTTATAAATTGAATGAGTACATGGTTTTGAATTGAAGAAATCACTAATAATTCGGAAATAGAAAATTTGCAAAATAAAAGTCACACGAAAATTTCCGGATTTACAGTGAATCTAACTCTAAAGAATAACACTAACATGTTCTGAATATGCGTGTATGTTTTAACATTTTACAAATCTTTCAGGAAGAAGAGCACCTCCTATGTTAAGTTAGAAGGAACAAACCTTGTCTTTCATCAGCTTCAGAAGAAAAATAAACCTGGTCAGATAGAGTATATGGTACCTCTGCAGACCTGTACAGTGGAGAAAAATCCTAAAGAAATTACCAACAGGAAAAATACCATTTTAGTAAGTCAAATGATCAATAATTGAGCCACATCATGAGAAAACCAACAATGTGGTACCAGAACAGATCCAACACAAGCACAGAAGATGGCTAGAGACTGGATTTTGAAAGTAGAGGAATTGTTTAGCAAACACAAAAGTGCTGATTAGCTTTGCAGTTACTGCGGTGGCTCAATTTTAAAATCTCTGAGTTGGAATTTAAGAATGTGTGTTAAGTAAAGCACATGTAAAAGTGGTTTCTTTTGATGGTAATGTTTAACCTCAAAGGAAAGTTATATAGATTTGCATACAAAATGGTTCAAAATTGGACAACAAATGGTTTTTCAGAGATCCATTTGGTATATTGTACATAGCTGCGTCATGAGAAAACTAACATTTTGCATATGCGAAAACAACGGCGCAGATCAGCTTTGCAGTTAAGCTGATCAACGCCTTTATTTTCACTACACGGATAGTACAATTTCTCTACTTTCAAAATCCAAAATTTCAAGCTTCTAACGATCTTCTGTTTGTGTCAGACATGTTTGGAAATCCTGAAGACTGGTTTCCTCCCATCGTGGCCCTTATAGTACCCAGGAACATAGCTTCATCATCACACATGGTGAAAGTTTTCAGTATTAATACTGAATTCAGTATTGGGAAGATTTTAACCCAATGTATTGGTATAGGAAAAAACGGATTTTCAGTATTGGGAATTTTTTGAACTTTCACCCTGTGACCCATGATCATGTGATTGAAAAATTGTTGATGGAGATGTTTAACCTAAAATGAAAGTTGTATGGGTTGCCATACAAAAAAGTTGGAAATTAAACAAACAAATGTTTTTTTCAGAGATCCATTTGGTGTATTGCACATATGTAGTGCTATAATTTTCTGTGTTTCATTGTAGGTATCCACAGAAGATCTAGCTTCTCAGACGTTACTACTGTATGATGATGAGAGTAAAATGCAGGACTGGTTTGTACGACTAAAGATGAAGATTCAGGAAGTGGTAAGTGTGTGGCATCAAAAGAAGCTCTGTTTTTAGCTCATCTGAGCCAACAGGCTCAAAAGGTGAGCTTATAGTATACTGATGCTTTGTCTTTCATTGTCGCCCATTAACCATTTTCAAAAATCTTTTTGTCTGAATCTGTTAGGCCAAATTTTATGTGGAAAAAGTGTATACAATGGCTGCAGTGTATAATACAATGTATAAACGTGTATACAATGGCTACAGTGTATAATACAATGTATAAAAGTGTATACAGTGGCTACAGTGTATAATACAATGTTTAAAAGTGTATACAATGGCTACAGTGTATATAACAATGTATAAAAGTGTATACAATGGCTACAGTGTATAATACAATGTATAAAAGTGTATACAATGGCTACAGTGTATAATACAATGTATAAAAGTGTATACAATGGCTACAGTGTATAATACAATGAATAAAAGTGTATACAATGGCTACAGTGTATAATACAATGTATAAAAGTGTATACAATGGCTACAGTGTATAATACAATGAATAAAAGTGTATACAATGGCTACAGTGTATAATACAATGAATAAAAGTGTATACAATGGCTACAGTGTATAATACAATGAATAAAAGTGTATACAATGGCTACAGTGTATAATACAATGTATAAAAGTGTATACAGTGGCTATTCAGAAAGATTGTGCAGCCTATAAAAATGGTAGATGAGTTAATGATGTTATGTGAGTATTCATAGTAGAGGTCATTTTTCACCTTGGCTGCCTCATGTCAATTTTCAAAGTGTAAATCTCCTGTAAGTGTTCTCAGGACCATTGGTCCTCTTGTTGTTTATGAGCACTACAATTTTACAGCTCAGCTGGGTAGAATAAGTCTTTCTTTTAAAGTTTTTGATTATGTTTTGGGTCCTTTCCTTAAGCTAATTTCATAACATAACTGTTTTTTCGAAATTTTAGGATTTTGTTTAATGTTTCAGGGTGGGCCAGCTGAACCACAGCCACAGTCAATGCAGCCTGGTATAAATGAGAGAAAACCCTCATTTAGAAGTAAGAGATGGTGTTATTAGAGCCGCATCATGAGAAAACCAGATATTTTGCATTTGCGAGAATGAAGCCGCAGATCAGCTGTGCAGTTACCGCACAGCTGATCAGCGCCTTTGTTTTTGCTGCACAGATAGTACAATCAATCCCTCTTAACTTCAAGCTTCTAGCCTTCTTCTGTGACTGCACAGACAGGTTTGTGTCGGACCTGGTCTGAAACACTAAAGACCGGTTTGATCGTTTTGTGACTCAATGCATGTAGTTATTTTTCTAAAAGGTCCTCAATAGCATTGCCAAAATTTTAACATCACTCATGAAGAGCAAGATGACTAGCTCTTTTCCCAGTGAGGTAGCCATTGGTATATGAAAATTGTTCAGTAGCTATTAAATGTACTGCATTGAAACAGTACCTGCATCAGGTTATACGAAACAAGTAGATTCTCTATCAGAAAGTAATGGCGTTGAATAGAATGATCAATTTTTCAGAAAAAGCATAATGAAAAAAAAGAAGGAAAAAAAAAAAAATAAAAAAAAAGAACAAAAAGTACACAAAGAAAGGAAACAAATATTTTGTATTTTCAGAGTGATCAGATTCATCATTTCATGTACACCTGGGGCCAGTTGTTCAAAATTAATGACATTGTTAGTTAACGATTTGTTAAAATTTCAAACATGTATATATTACAAATACACTGTTATTTTTTGTTGATAAAATGATACATTGCAAAGGATTCTCACATTTTATCAACAAAAAATAACAGTGTATTTGCCTATGTAGTTGGCATTTACTTAACAAGTTGAGGACTTAACGATGAGGGCCCAGTTGTTCAAAACTAACGACGTCATTAGTTAATATTACAAATATTTGTTAATTTAGCTGATATTTGCTTAACAAATTTATGTATTAACGATATCGTTAAGCTAACGATGCTTTGAACAACTGGCCCGAGGTTATTATACCCCCCGCAAAACGAAGTTTTAGGGGGGTATACTGTTTTCAGTCTGTCCGTAATTCGTCATTCCGTCATTCCGTCAACATTTTGACATCTTTGCTGAATAACTTAAGTAGTTTTTGCCCGATGTTCTTTAAATTTTCAACACACCTGCACCATAAGACAACACATGTGTGGTATGAATTTAGGGGCCAAAGGGTCAGTTTTGCAAGAGTTATGGGACTTTTTAAACCTATACATAGAATGTTTGCCATAGTGCTAATAGTGCATACTTCGTGAAATCAACTCCTCCTACAGCTTTCAATATTCTCTTTTGATACTTTGCAGATATGTGCCAGAGATATTGAAGATATGCATGAAGAAGTATTATGCTGAAAAAATGAATTTTGACAAATTTACAGCATTTTGAACTTAGCCAATTTTCGATAATTGCCATATTCAATAATGGTTGGTAGTGCATAGTTTGTGAAATCAACTCCTCCTAGGGCTTTCAGTATTTCTTTTCAATACTTTGCAGACATGTTCCACACATATTGAAGATGTGCATGAAGAATTATAATGCTGAAAAAATAATTTTTGACAAATTTACAGCATTTTTCAACATAGCCATTTTTTGACCATTGCTTATATACAATAATGATTGGTAGTTCATAGTTTGTGAAATCAACTTCTCCTAGGGCTTTCAGTATTTCTTTTCAATACTTTGCAGACATGTTCCACACATATTGAAGATGTGCATGAAGAATTATAATGCTGAAAAAATAATTTTTGACAAATTTACAGCATTTTTTAACATAGCCATTTTTGACCATTGCTTAAACAATAATGGTTGGTGCATATTTTGTGAAATCAACTCCTCCTAGGGCTTTCAGTATTTCTTTTCAATACTTTGCAGACATGTTCCACACATATTGAAGATGTGCATGAAGAATTATAATGCTGAAAAAATAATTTTTGACAGATTTACAGCATTTTTCAACATAGCCATTTTTTGACCATTGCTTATATACAAAATTGGTTGGTAGTGCACATTTTGTGAAATCAACTCCTCCAAGGGCTTTCAGTATTTCTTTTTGATACTTTGCAGACATCTTCCTCACATATTGAAGATGTGCATGAAGAATTATAATACTGAAAAATTAATTTTTGACAAATTTACAGCATTTTTTAACATAGCCATTTTTGACCATTGCTTATATACAATGAAATCAACTCCTCCTAGGGCTTTCAGTCTTTGCAGACATGTTCCACACATATTGAAGATGTGCATGAATAATTATAATACTGAAAAAGTGATATTTGACAAATTTACATCATTTTTCAACATAGCCATTTCTTGACCATTGCTTATATATAAAAATGGTTGGTAGTGCATACTTTGTGAAATCAACTCCTCCTAGGGCTTTCAATGTTTCTTTTAGATTCTTTGTAGATTGGTTCCAGATATATTTTAGATGTGCATGAATAATCTTCATGCTGAAAATTTAATTTTTGACAAACTTACTGCTTTTATTTAACTTAGCCAATTTTTACCATTTCTCATGATAAACAATGATCATAGTGCATACAGTGAAATCAACCTCAAGCTTTCAATATATTCTTTTAATATCTTATAGATGTGACTGGCATACTGGGATGTACATGAAGGATTATAATGCTGAAAAGATATCTTTGACAAATTTTCTGCATGTTTGACTTAGGAAGTTATTGGCCACCTTCAGATAATTTTGCAGGGGGTATACTGAAAGCATTGCTTGCAGCCAATTTCTAGTTGGTCCAGTTCTTTGACATTTTGTCTCCAAATATTTTGTATTTTCAGAGTGATCAGATTCATCATTTCATGTACACCTGGGGCCAATTGTTCAAAATTAACGACATTGTTAGTTAACGATTTGTTAAAATTTCAAACATGTATTTATTACAAATAAACTGTTATTTTTTGTTGATAAAATGATGCATTGCAAAGGATTCTCACATTTTATCTACAAAAAATAACAGTGTATTTGCCTATGTAGTTGGCATTTACTTAACGAAATGAGGACTTAACAATGAGGTTCAGCTAACGAAGTTTTGAACAATGGGCCCCTGTTAACTCATTTAAGCCTGGCGTCCCTTTTATGGGACATGGGCAAACAGAATAGCCCCAGATGTGACACCGCA
Organism: Rugalucina vietnamica; assembly: GCA_964017185.1. Taxonomy (NCBI): domain Eukaryota; kingdom Metazoa; phylum Mollusca; class Bivalvia; order Lucinida; family Lucinidae; genus Rugalucina; species Rugalucina vietnamica. The sequence goes on from OZ024869.1 coordinate 52,588,262, forward strand.
GTTCACGGCGTCCCATCTGGGGCTGTTCTATTTGCTTAGAGAATTTTCATCGAAAAATTGAATAAAATTTAAAAATCACTCCTGACGCCCCTAAAAATGAAAGTGAACTCACCCAATTGATAATGATGGGAAAATCCATTTGTCAAATATGGGTTAATCATTCCTTTTATTTCACAGAGGGCAAAGGTCACTCTAGAAATGACAGCAAATCGGAGTCCAATACCAGTAAAAGTTCTCTCAAAGATTTTCTACAGGTTTTCATAACACGGAGAAAAAATCTACAAGAGATCGAGGCTAAAGGAATCTACAAAAGTAAGAAAAATGAGCCGCGAGGCAAGATGACAGGTCTATTGGGTTTCTGACCAGGTCTGACATAAACGAGCCTGTACACTCTCAGAAGAAGGCTAGAAGATTGAAAGTTAGGATTTAAGGAGTAAAGTAATCAAACTATCAGTAAAGTGAAAACAAAGGCGCTAATCAGCAGTGCAGTTACTGCACAGCTGATCTGCATCTTCGTTGTTGAATAGATATTTTCCATTTACTGACTATTGTATAATAATCATTCTAAGCTTCTCTTTAATATTTTATTGTCTAATATTGCCATAAAATGTATGTGACATGTATCTTTATGTTTCTATTTTGTTCACTATAATATTGTATTTTGTAGGCTAGAAGCAATATGTTTGCTTAATGCTGAATAAATATGTTTGTTTGTTTGTTTGTTTGTTTGCATACGCAAAAACCAGTTTTTTGCATTACAGCTCAAACAATGTGCCTGTACTTATCAGGGTTCTTGAACTAGTACATGTACACGTGTGAGACGTCTCTGAAAAATTGTGACGTACCTGACCTGTATACTTTTATTTGTCCATGATGTCTCAAATTATGTATTTTTACCTGCTTAATCAATCAATTATCTCACTGCTGTGTCTGGTTCAGGTTTTAGACCCGCACAGGACAAAATGTGAGTCAAACTCAAGTTCTGCTTGCAGGTGTGCCAGGTTTTTCTCGGGGTTCTCCATTTTTAGCTCACCTGAGCCGTCAGGCTCACAAGGTGAGCTTATAGTATACCCATGCTCCGTCGTCCGTCCGTCCGTCCGTCGTCCGTCCGTCCGTCGTCCACAATTTTCAAAGATCTTCTACTCTGAAACAGCTTGGCCAATCAAAGCCAAATTTTACATGAAGCATCTATGGGAAGGGGGAACCAATGTGTATATAAATAATCCAGGTCACATGACCAAGATGGCCGCCATGCCCATATATGGTAAAAACCCTTCAAAAATCTTCTTCTCCGGAACCACTGGACCGATTTCAACCAAACTTGGCATGAAGCATCGATGACTCAAGTACTACAATGTATATGTAAATCATGACCTTGCGGTGACCTTGACCTATTTTACGGCAAGGTCAACATAGGTCGCCTTTGCATTTGAATGGGAAAAATTGTTAAATTGTCATTTAAAGGAAAAATCTTGCAGAAAATGAGCAGTAGGACTGAATATTAATGATTCTGAAAAAAATTGGGCACCAGGGGCTCATCCGCCCCCACCCCGGGGCAATATGCATGTATATTATCATAATATTCAAACATCAGATCTTCTCCTCTGAAACCGCTTGGCCAATCAAAGCCAAATTTTACTTGAAGCATCTATGGGAAGGGGGAACCAATGTGTATATAAATAATCCAGGTCACATGACCAAGATGGCCGCCATGCCCATATATGGTAAAAACCCTTCAAAAATCTTCTTCTCCGGAACCACTGGACCGATTTCAACCAAACTTGGCATGAAGCATCGATGACTCAAATACTACAATGTAAATATAAATCATGACCTTGCGGTGACCTTGACCTATTTTACGGCAAGGTCAACATAGGTCGCCTTTGCATTTGAATGGGAAAAATTGTTAAATTGTCATTTAAAGGAAAAATCTTGCAGAAAATGAGCAGTAGGACTGAATATTAATGATTCTGAAAAAAATTGGGCACCAGGGGCTCATCCGCCCCCACCCCGGGGCAATATACATGTATATTATCATAATATTCAAACATCTTCTTCTCTGAAACCGCTTGGCCAATCAAAGCCAAATTTTACATGAAGCATCTATGGGAAGGGGGAACCAATGTGTATATACATAATCCAGGTCACATGACCAAGATGGCCGCCATGCCCATATATGGTAAAAACCCTTCAAAAATCTTCTTCTCCGGAACCACTGGACCGATTTCAACCAAACTTGGCATGAAGCATCGATGACTCAAGTACTACAATGTATATGTAAATCATGACCTTGCGGTGACCTTGACCTATTTTACGGCAAGGTCAACATAGGTCGCCTTTGCATTTGAATGGGAAAAATTGTTAAATTGTCATTTAAAGGAAAAATCTTGCAGAAAATGAGCAGTAGGACTGAATATTAATGATTCTGAAAAAAATTGGGCACCAGGGGCTCATCCGCCCCCACCCCGGGGCAATATGCATGTATATTATCATAATATTCAAACATCAGATCTTCTCCTCTGAAACCGCTTGGCCAATCAAAGCCAAATTTTACTTGAAGCATCTATGGGAAGGGGGAACCAATGTGTATATAAATAATCCAGGTCACATGACCAAGATGGCCGCCATGCCCATATATGGTAAAAACCCATCAAAAATCTTCTTCTCTGAAACCAATAGACTGATTTCAAGGAAACTTGCCATCAAGCATCGATGGCTAAAGTACTACTGTAAGTTCGGAAATTTTCGCGTGACTTTTATTTCGCGATTTTTCGATTTCCGAATTATTAGCGAGACTTTGGATTCGCGAACGAGGACTCATGCAGTCTATAAAGCTTATTGTTATTCATTATTAGCGAGAACTTTATTTTCGCGAGTCAACGAATTCGCGAATATTAGCGAAAATTAAGTTCTCGCGAAAATTTCCGGATTTACAGTATAATGTATATATAAATCATGACCCTGTGATGACCTTGACCAAGTTTATGGCAAGGTCAACATGGGTTGCCTATGCATTTGAATTGGGAAAACTGTTAAAATGTCATTTGAAGGGAAAAGCCAGCAGGAAATTGGCAAATGGACAGAATATTGAAGATTCTGAAAAAAGAAAATGGCCCAAGGGCTTCATCTGCCCCTGCACTGGAGTTAAATACCATAATATTCAAACATGTTTATTGGTATATGCAGCAGATCTCAGGTGAGCGTTTACAGGACCATTGGTCCTCTGGTTTTTGCCCCACATACTGATTGGCCTGTCTCATATGAAGTGAAATAATCTTGAAAGGGACTTTAAATCTTCTCCAAATGAATGAATTCCATCACCATGTTTTCAGATGCTGTTTTCGGTGCTGAATTAAAGCAGTTATGTGATAAAGAGAAAGTAAAGGTGCCAAACTTTGTGACCCGGTGTGTTGAAGCTATAGAGAAGCGAGGTAATATTTGAATTTTAGCGCAATATTGTTTTATTATGCAATTATGTTTGCATGTGTAGTCTAAAAGTATCTATACTATTTATCCTTTAAACTGGAAATTTGTCCAGAAAATTGATTATTAGTCTTGACTTTGATTTTACAAGATCATCATGTAGATTTTTTATCTACATTAAATCTAAATATTACAAGTACAAGGTTACTTTGCAGTCCTTATTGCTTACAATTTGGGAGCTTGGTTGCCTAGTGGTAGAGGATCAGACTCCAAATTGAGAAGGTTCAAACCTCACTGGCACCAAGTGGTGTCCTTGAGCAAGACATCCTGTAGTTCTGGCTAATACCCAGGAAGCAGTGACTCTGTGCCACCATGCCTGAAAAATTGTTGACCCATTACAAAAACATGCCCATACAAATATACAGAGATTTTTAAAGTGGTGAAAAATGAATATGTTCAGTAGGAAAATTTTGATATTTTCTTATTTTTGCTTAAATCATAGATTGTGGGTACATGTTAGAACCCCCTCGTCGAGGCGGTTCTAACGAGTACCCACAATCTATGTTTTGGAGCAAAAATAAGAACAATAGCTATACCCCTGCATACTCCAGTTTTGCTATATAAACGTGGGGGATGTGGTACATTTAACTACAATACAGACAAACAAACAAATAATGTTTCCACTGGCATTTGAACAGTGCAGAGTGTGTTCAGACTGCAGCTTAAAAATAAGATAATTTTAGCTCTTCCAGGAGAAAATAGGTTTTTAGGTTTCCCACCGATCAAGACGACACAAACCGGCCTGCACAAACACAGAAGCAGTCTAGATCCATGAAATTTGAGACTTAAGAAAAAATATGAATTAACTATTAGACAGTAACTGCACAGCTGATCTGCGCCTTTGATTTCGCATAGGCAAAATCCGGTTTTTCTCATTTGGTTTCTCTTGTTTTCTGACAGGTCTGGAACACGAGGGTATATACAGAATAACAGGCAATGTGTCACAGATACAAAAACTCAGGTGTAGTGTAGATCAAGGTAAGACTGAACAGTGGTCTAGTGTTTCTAGTGGAGACTGTATTCCTTGCACATCAGGGGCCAGTGTTCAAAATTAAAGATGTCATAAGTTAACGATTCGTTAAAATTTCAAATGGTAATATTACAGATACACTGTTATTTTTTGTTGAAAAAATGTGAGAATCCTTTGCAATGCATGCAAAGGATTCTCACGTTTTTCAACAAAAGTAACAGTGTATTTGCTTTTGAAGTCGATTTATAGTTAACAAATTGAAAGCTTTAACAACAGCTTTAAGCTAACAAAGTTTTGAATATCTGGGCCCAGATAGAAAAATCCATTGTTTTAAACCTGGGTAAAAAATCCTTGTCCTATACATGTTATCTAACCCAGGCATAATGTCACACTAAAGAAGAAAACAACAACATTGTTTGTATAGGAAAAATTTGCCGTTACATGCTGGCATTACAATGTCAAAACGTTCGATTTCAAAATTCTGGACGCAACTGAAAAATGCAATGCTTGCATATATATGTCTAATGTATGCCCATCTATTTTTATTTTCAGATGAAAAATATGATTTAGATGACCCGCAGTGGGATATGAATGTTCTAACTGGGGCCCTTAAACTGTTCTTTAGGGAGCTGAAGGAACCCTTATTTACCTACTCATTGTTTGATAAATTTTTATCCAGTTATTGTAAGTGTAATGAATTATATCAATACGAATCATTATCATTATCCAGTTATTGTAAGTGTAATGAATTTTATTATATAGCTATAAATATCAAATGATTAAAACGTAGGGATAAAAGCCGAGTAACAAGTGTGCAGATATCAGACGATATCTGCACACTTACTTGATATTGCACACTTTGTTAAAAGCGAATAAATCTTTTTATGAAACATTGCCAAATTCTTGACTTGAGAGTCATCATGCAAAATTGTAAAATTTGGACGTCAACTCTAATGACGTCATCTTCATCTGACGTCACGTGGAAAATGACGTCATACTGGACCGAAACGTCAGCTGAAGTTTGTCACTTTCAGATTAAAGCAACTTAAGCCGAAAAAAGAAAACAAAATGTCAGCAATATTGATTACATTGCAAAATATGCTTCTGAAAAGTAACAATGCAAAAACGATATCATCTGATATTGCACTAGTGCAAAAATGATATCACTTTTGGATATTATCGCCGTCTTCGTGTAGATATATCAATTTCGTAAGGCTAACTCTCAACAAAACATCAAATATGAGAAGCAGATATTTATAGCTATATAATAAAAGGGTTATCGCACTGATATCGGCGAATATTGTCCCTCGTTGGGATATCTACGGACGCTCGCAAGCTCGCGTCCTTCGATATCCCAACTCGGGATAATATTCACCGATATCAGTGCAATAACCCTATAATATCAATACGAATCATTATCATTATCCAGTTATTGTAAGTGTAATGAATTATATCAATACGAAAATTTGCCCATGCAATATGTGGATATTTTTTTTTCAAAAGTGAAATTGAAAATTGCATTGGAAAAAATATGATATTTTTGCTCATAACATAGACTGAGGCAGTTCTAACAAGTACCCACAATCTATAGTTTGGAAGAAGAATAAGAAAAAGAGGTATACCCCTGCATACCCCAGCTTTGCTATATAAAAGTGGGGTTCAATGGGGTATACATGTCACGGACATGTTAAATGTTTAAATAAGAATTTCACTGTCTCATAGTAACACTTTGGTAAGTCTTGCATTGTACTCATATGAGTATAGCTGCTCATTCGGCTTACGATGTTATTATTGTATATGATTGTTAGTTTGGTTTTTTCCCACCTCGGTTTTTGGAGTGGGAATCTTTTTCTGATTGCGCCTTTTCCTGGTCTTTGCCTACTTGTACCTTTTCCTGATGTTAGTACAAAGTTTTGACCATTATATCAAATAAGTAAATGAACAAATGGCAAAAGTGAATGAAGACCAAACACAAACTGGTTCATTTAGAAATTTTGTAAGAAGCAATCATTGGCTAGGAACTAATTTAAACATAACCAAAACCCACAAGAGAATCCCAAAATGGTGATATAGAAGAAAAAAAGTAGAACAAAATGATTGCAGCTACCACTGAGGATAGGAATGACATATGCATAACCTGGTACATCATATATGGCTGACTGCTGAAGTACTGGTGCTCATGAAGTGAAAAATATGTTTATTTTGTATGTACATTTGAATATCCTCTATGTTCTCTACCTACAGTGGGTAAGCTAAAAGTGTATAACATTGTACATGTATTTGTAAACAATTTTATCTCTTTTTCAGTGAAAGAATTAAATTCTGAGAGATTAAAAGGCATCAAGAGTACTATGCAAGACTTACCAAAGTGTCACTATGAGACAGTGAAATTCTTATTTAAACATTTAACAAAGTAAGTATTGGTGAAAAAAAAAACAACAACAACAACAAAAAAAAAAAAACAATTTGTCAGGATAGTATTCAAGAGATAAACATCATTCTAAGCAGTTCTGCTTGGCAAATCATTTTTGCTTCTTAGACGCTGATTGTCTGGTGAGGCAAAGCCAGGGAAGTTCTTGACTATCGGTTTGGGAAATACCCTGTGAAACCACAGTGCCCAGAAGGCGACATTCAAATCATTGATACATACTGATGCAGGAATAATTTGATAGTTTTTTCAATATGAGAAACATATCTGCAACATAAAAAAAAAAAGATTTTTGCCTATGCGAAAACAAAGGTGCTGATTAGCTGTACAGTAATTGCACAGCTGATCAGCGCCATTGTTTTTGCTCCGGATGGTACAATCCCTCTTCTTCTTAAATTCGAAACTTAAAACTTTTAGCCTTCTTCTGTGGCTCTTTCGGCTGGTTTGTGTCAGAACTGGTCGGAAACCCTGAAGACCAGTTCTTTTTACATGATTCATATTTATACCCCCTGCCAAAACGAAGTTTTAAGGGGGGTATACTGTTTTCACGTTGTCCGTCCGTCCGTCCGTAACGTTTTGTTTCTTTAATATCTTGAAGACCCATTGATGGAATTTAATGAAACTTTGCAGGCATCTGCATATCTATGGAGCAAATATGTTCATGCAAAAATTAAGGGCTAGGGGCCAGTCCCCTTTGAGTTACTTCCCTTTATAGTTCTTGATGGCTTTTGTATACAGTGAAGATAGTGCATTTACGGGCGGATCAACTCCTACCACAGTTTTTGTTGGAACTTTTTGATATTATGCCTTAATGATGTAGACCCATTAGACATTTGCATGAAGAAATGTTATTGCGAAAAAATAATTTTGGACGAAATGACAGCTATGAGAACTTAGGCAATTTTCTTAGTTTTTTTTTACAAGTAATAGCTTTCACGGGCCGATCAACTCCTACCAATGTTTTTGATGGAACAATTTGATATCATGCCTACATGATGTACACCCATTGGAAATTTGCATGAAGAAATTTTATTGCGAAAAAATAATTTTTGACAAAATGACAGCTATGTGAACTTAGTCAATTTTTCTTAGTTTTTTTTTTTTTACAGGTAAGGGCTTTCATGGGCCGATCAACTCGTACCACATTTTTTGATGGAACAATTTGATATCATGCCTACATTATGTGCACCCATTGGGCATTTGCATGAAGAAATTTTATTGTGAAATAATAATTTTTGACGAAATTACAGCTATGAGAACTTAGACAATTTTTATTAGTTTTTCTTACAGGTAAGGGCTTTTGCGAGCCGATCAACTCTTACCTCAGTTTTTGATGGAACAATTTGATATCATACCTACATGATGTACACCCATTGGACATTTGCATGAAGAGGTTATATTGCCAAAATAATTTTTGTGGTAAACAGTCACCCTGCAGGGGGTATTTAATAAGCATTGCTTATTGACTATTTTTTCATTATGTTTGTATATTTTCAGAATAATGGACTCGAGCAAAGAGAACAAGATGCAGGCTCATCAACTCGCCATAGTATTTGGACCTACGTTAATCTGGCCGCAGGTCCAGTCTTCCAACCTCGCTACTAGCATGGTGCACCAAAGTAGGATTGTGGAATATGTGCTATTAGAATATAAGAATATATTCAGATGAGGTTATGTTTCGGCGAACATTTACATTGGTCTAGATGTAGATAGGAATTTATTCTACGGTTACTTGTGAGAGATGATTTTCTCCAAAAGCAAGAGATGCGCAGTGTGTATGGACAAAAGTCTAGACCACAAGTGATAACGCCCATGGCATGGAGTGCAATTTTGTAACAAGTGTTGGACTTCTTGTGTCCAGTATTAACAATTTCTATACTAAGGGCCTTCATATGCACTTGAATCATCTGTACGGTAAGCTGATGGTCTCGTTCGATAACCACACTCTTAGCTATCTGATCATATGAGCCGCGTCGCGAGAAAACTGGTTTTCGGGATTTCTGACCAGGTCCGACACAAACCGGTCTATACACCCACAGAAAGAAGCTAGAATCTTGAAATTTTGGGTATAAGTAGAAGAGGAATTGTACTATCCTTGTAGTGAAAACAAAGGTGCAGATCAGCAGTGCAGTTACTGCACAGCTGATCTGCGCCTTTGTTTTTGCATAACTGTACAGTTGATCTGTGCCTTTGTTTTCACATAGGTAAAAATCCGGTCTTCTCATGACGCGGCTCATATAAGACTGTCTAAGCCTTTCTTTTCTTGTCTTGAAAGTGGCAGTTGTTGAAGCAAGTTGAATTTTACTATAGGCAAAGGATGAACCACTTAACCTAGTGCCTGCTTTACAACAGTTGAACTCTGGAAAGTCAGTTGCAATTATATTGAGACATTTGGTGCTTTAAAATTTGTTAAATTCATGGATTGAGTTTATATGTGGCATGTTAAACGCTACATTAGTGTGACCTATCTAAGGCATACCTGCTACGTTGTTTTTGTATGTACAGCGTATGCACGGTGTATCGGAGCTGCCATGCATGTGCTACCTATTTTTAAGTGTGCACATAATAAAACGTAGCACCTCGGCGTACGAGGAGTATGAGCAACATGTGCTCGCGTATGTACTATGTACATGTGACATACCTTTCGTATCATGATACGCCGTAGTAGGCGAGTCGATATATAATAGTGTGACGGTAGTGTAAAGATGCTCTGTAAAAAAAAAATAAAACTGTGATACAACATAAAGTGAGATTGTTAGGGTAGTTAGGAGATAGTATGGTTTCTATAGGAAACTACTGTTCGAATAAACTTTTTAGGGTCCACCAGTTAGATTGATAACTGATGGTTATATATTTGATAAGAAAGTTAAACTTCTAAGACAGTTGCACCATTAGTTACTAAAATTGTACACACCTGTGATTGCTAGACTGATTTTGCATTCGAGCCTGTGCATGAGAAAACCAACAATTTGGGTTTCTGACCAGGTCCGACACAAACCGGCCTGTACAGTCACAGAAGATGTTTAGAGGCTGGAAATTTTGGATTTAGAAAGTAGAGGAATTGTACTATCCGTGTAGCGAAAACAAAGGCGCTGATCAGCTTCACAGTTACTGCGAAGCTGATCTGCACCTTTGTTTTCGCCTATGCAGATTGTTGGTTTTCCCATGCGGTGGCTCATTTATATTACAGCAACCACTGATTAAATGTTGTAAAAATTCTAATATTGTACAAACACATTCCATTGATAAATCAGGTCTGCAGACATATCAATATTTTTGATATTCAAAATCAAGCATAGCTCATTATTTTTTATACATCATGAATTACTTTTGTACCATTCCACAACACTTTATAATAACGGTCTGTATTTTGAGACTTTAAGTTTGCTTACTTCTTCATAAACATTTTGCATTATAACTGCTAAAGTATACACTTCTGTGCCATTGGGGTTCAAACCCAGGACCTTTTGAATCAGTTTGATACACTACCATTTGGCCACCATGCTACCCACACTAAAGTTTGATGGTAAATTGAATGATAATGCGGATCAATATATGTTTGTGTGTGGTGGTTTTGAATGCGAGTATTTGACAGAAAATGTAAGTTTTCAATAATATAATGTGTTCATTAAGTTTTCCAAAGCATATTTTTATTAAATGATAAAACATTTGTGCTCCAGTTTATTTGTTATTTAAGTGCTGGAATTTAAACTACACAAGCCTGTTCAGGATCTTTCACACAAAATATTCTGCTCTGCTATAGAAACTTGCTATACATTACGAAAACACACCCATGCAATATACAAATATTTTTTTTAAGTTGTAAAAATTGAAAAATTTCAGTAGAATTTTTTTTTATATTTTTCTTATTTTTGCTGAAAACATAGATTGTGGGTACAAGTTAGAACAGCCTGGCTGAGGCGGTTCTAAAGAGTACCCACAATCTATGTTTTGGAGCAAAAGTATGTATACCCCTGCATACCCCAGTTTTACTATATTAAAGTGGGGTTTAAGGGGGTATTTATTTCACGGACATGTTTTCCTGATGGACTTGAACTAAGTGGCATTGCAAAATGATCAAGAAGTTTTATGTTATGGCTTTGTGTATGATTTATAAGCCATTTTATGAGGAAACTTGTTTTTACCCACACAAAAAAGATAGATACTCAGTGATCCTTCCACTGCCAAAGGCATAAATGAGCCACCACCTCAGAAAACCAACAATCTGCATATGCAAAAACAGAAGTGCATATCAGAGTAACTGCACAGCTCATCAGTGCCTTTGTTTTCGCTTCATGAATAGTACAATGCCTCTTATTTCTTAATCTGAAATTTCAAGTTTCTGGCTTTTTTCTGTGGCTGTACAGCCTCGTTTGTGTTGGACCTGGTTGGAAACCAAGATTGTTGGTTTTCTTATGCAAAAGCAGAACTGTCTGGCTGTATCAGTCTTGTGTGGCTGTAGACAAGTAATCTAATGTAGCACTGTTTCTGTTTGCACGGACAAACTCACAATATTCTCATATCATGCCATATTTGACTATGCAATATATGATTTCTCATTGTACCATATTTATTTTATACTCACATATGAGCTGTGCCATGAAAAAAAATAGTCTTCAGGACAGAACAGAACAGAATTTGATTTGACTTAATGTACATTTAAATCAGAAATTAATGATCAGGCAAGATACAAACCAGCTCAACAGACTGAAAAAATGTTGAGTGGGGTGTTAAAAACAATACAATAGATACAAACCAGTCCACACAAACAAAGTAATTAGGATAAAGAAACTAAGGATTATACTAAAGGGTGCTTATCAGCCACAATCTTGTACAGTTTCATCATGAAAACATGTCCGTGTAATGTATACCCCCTTGAACCCCACTTTTATATAGCAAAACTGGGGTATGCAGGGGTATACCTATTTTTCTTATTTTTGCTCCAAAACATAGATTGTGGGTTCTCGTTAGAACCGCCTCGCTGAGGCGGTTCTAACGTGTACCCACAATCTATGTTTTGAGCAAAAATAAGAAAAAAATCCAAATTTTCAGCTGAAAATTTTCAATTTTTAAAGCTAAAAAAATCTCTGTTTATTGCATGGGCAAGTTTTCGTTTTGCGCTTTGTGCCTGTGTTGTTGCGATAAGTACCTGTATTGTTGGTATATCATGGTAAGATAGTTTATTTTTTTCATAGCCAGTCTCATATGTGTAAAGCTGTTACAGATGTTACTTGTTACTGTTGTTACTATTTCTTCCTCATGTTACACATGTTTCTTCTGTATGATAATATGATTTTGTATAAGGACCTATAAATAGTACATTTTGTAAAAAAAGAGACATTGAAACCCGAACAGTTCATTACATCACATCATATTGAATATTTCAATGGTTTATCCTCCTTCAATCATTTTGTAAAATTTTTCATAAAATCTGGTAATTTTTTTCTATCCACCTATGTTGATGCCAAGGCAAGCTTTGCCTTTTTATCCTCAGTTTTGTATCTAAGATCTGACTATGCGTTAACATGCGGATGATTCCTTTAATCTGGTATATTTTTTAATCCTGCAAAAACAAAGCTTCAAGAAAGAACTGTGTGTTAAAGTATTTAATTTTCATCTTATATCAAGATTAAAAATGCTGTTAATTAAAACTATTCCATAGTGGTTGTATTTTAGTGCATCTTGAGCTGTACATAACGTACACAAGGTCACTCTACGTTCATTAAGTGGACAAATAAGTGGACTTTGTCGTAAGATTTCTGGCTGAAGTTTATGAAGGAATATTGGAATCTTTAGCCATCAAGAAGAAAAGACCAACCTATTAAAACACTCGGGAAGTGTAAAAACACTTGACATTAGAAAAGTCAAGACCATGTGTTCGCCACAATGTTTTCACTTTTCAAGTGTACATTTGGTAAAAGTTCATGAGGCTTTCATTTTAAAATTGTGAGCTATTTCATGTCTCACTACTTTTTTTTTAAAAAATTCTCCATCTGGCAGTTTAAGCAGGCTCCAACAACATCATATGAGCCGCAACTTTAGAAAACTGGTCTTCAGGGGTTCCGACTAGGTTTGACACAAACTAGCCTGTGCAGCTACAGAAGATGGTGGGAAGCTTGAAATTTTTTATTTAGGAAAAAGAGGAAATGTACTATCCCAGTAGCGAAAACAAAGGTGCAGATCAGCTTTACAGTTACTGGGAAGCTGATCAGCGCCTTCGTTTTCGCATAGGCAAAAATCTGGTTTTCTCATTATGCGACTCATATTGCACTGTCATTGTCATACATACACATTTGAAATCTTTCTCAATACAATGTACATGTGAACCAACAAACCACATATTGGGTCCGAAACTTGATGAACCAAACTATGCAACAATATAAGATTGAAAATTTCATATATCTAGCATAAGGGGACCAGTGATCGATCAAAAATAGACATGTTTGATAAATTTTCGGATCAGACATGCATTGGAGAATGCATGTGTACATACCATATTGAAGCTTGAAACTTCGCCATGTTTGGTCAATAAGTCAATTTATGACGTCATCACGTCACATTCTCAATGACGTCATTTTAAGACACCCACCATTATACAGTGTGATTCAGGGTCAGGTGGACCAGTGATCGATGACCTTCTTTTTCTCTCCAAAACCGCGGCTAACTTGGAAGGTATGTAGATTTTTAAAAGAATAATTATTGTTTACCTCTAGCCATGAAACACATTTTAGAAATTTTCAATGAGTTTAATGAAATTAAGCAGCGAAATGAGGTGGTAAAAAAACCAAACATAAACGCCCATAGAAACAATGGAAAACTGTTGCAAAAATAGCTCGAAAATCACAGACATTGTCCATTAATCGCAGCGTTATCCTATACAATTTGGAATGTGGATCAGATTTGTTTAGTATGCAGTAAAGTTAAAACATTTAGCCAGTCGGAACGAATGCTCATCGTTTCATCTTGAAGAATTTATTGGACAATCACAGCTTTTAAGCAGTACAACTAAGACACCTCTTCGTAAAGTGCCAGAAAATGCAAGATAGAAAAGCTTTCCAAATAAATTTAATGTTTGTAAGGTAATATAATGTGATGTAACTTGAGACAAGCATAAAATTTATTTCAGGTATCTTTTGAGAATTAATAGCCGATAACCACTAGTTGATCGATCACTGGTCCCTGATTGATCACTGGTTGCCTTACGCTACATCAAGTAAGAAGATGGTTGAAATTTTTATACTGTTAATGCAGTAAAACAGAATAGCTGGTCAGCTTTGTGGTTACTATATTGTTGAGATGCACCTTCGTTTTTGCATATACAAACCTTAAATGCTTCTAGTATTTTTCACATCACTTTATCATATAGCCTTTTTTCTAACAGCCATACGCATTATATTTTGCACTGAAAACAATCATTAAATTAAAACAATCATTATCGAATTACAAATGTATTTATAAGAACCATTTGCTCATATGTCACACATTCCTTATATGGAAAAGATAACTATTCCATAAGATTAACCACAAAATGTAACAAAACAAGTAAAAAAGAAATATTTGTTGATAACCCTGTGTTTGTTCTTTCGTCATTCCTTTAACAATCCCTACATTACGAAAACATGCCCATGTACTATACAGATTGTTTTTTTTAAAGTTGTAAAAATTGAAAATTTTCAGTAGATTTTTTTTTTCTTATTTTTCTTATTTTTGCTCAAAACTTAGATTATGGGTACACGTTAGATCTGCCTTTGCGAGGCAGTTCTAACGAGTACCCACAATCTATGTTCTTACTACGAGTACTCACAATCTATGTTCAATCCTCGGCAAGGTGGTTCTAACGAGTACCCACAATCTATGTTTTGGAGTAAAAATAAGAAAAATAGGTATACCCCTGCATACCCCATTTCGCTATATAAAAGTGGGATTCAAGGGGGTATACACACAGTGTAGATGGTTCAGACTGATAGAGAGCACAGTGGCCTACTAGAATACTATACACAAGAAATCAAGCGGTTCTTAGTTTGAATCCCACCTCTAACGAGCTGTGTCCTTAGCTTGTCACCATTACGAAAACTTGCCCATGAAATATACAGAGAATTTTTGAGCTTTAAAAATTGAAAATTTTCATCTGAAAAATTTTGATATTTTTCTTATTTTTGCTCAAAACATAGATTGTGGGTACACATTAAAACTGCCTCACCGAGGCGGTTCTAACGAGTACCCACAATCTATGTTTTGGAGCAAAAATAAGAAAAATAGGTATACCCCTAAAAATCCCAGTTTTACTATATAAAAGTTGGGTTTAAAGGGGGTATTCATTGCACGGACATGTTTTCCTGATGACTACATGATTGAATTATTGAATTGGATATCATGTAAAGCGATAACTAAAGCTAAACAAGAGAAATTCAAGAAAAGCAGTCTGATTGGGTTTCCATTTTCAGATAATAGTCATTTAGGAATGTCGAAAACAAAAAAAAAAATCTTGTGATGTTGCTCCTTGAGAGATTCATGACCAGTGTATTAATGCGTTGCCTGACAGCAAGACTCCATTTTCCAATATGACATTTGGAGAATTGATTAGAAAATCATAGAAAACAAAGACTGAATTGGCTATAAGGCCTGTGATTAACCATAACCACATTAACCATATGGCTACGTAGCCTGTTGAATTCAGCAGTGCTGGTTTTATCATCGTTCTGAAGCTTCTTTCACTTGAAATTGCCCCTGTCACTTGAAATTGCCCCTGTCACTTGAAATAGAAGGGCCTCCATGCAAACCCTCTGCCAACTGACTGACCATCTGATTACTGGTTAACCGCTCAGGGCTGGGCCTGCTCAGGAAAAGTGGTTCAAGTCAAACCATCCATACATATGTAAGTTATAATTGAATGACATCCTAAGTTTGGGTAAAAGTCTCATAAAATGAAGGCAAGGTCAGGACATGACCATAATATTTGACTGGGACATTAAGCTTCAATTCAAACAAATTGTAATCGGACCTTTCCATTGTCATGGTGTGGAAGGAAATAGCTGTGAAATGCAATGGTAAAATGAGAAAAAAAAATGCAGAAATGGACTGAATCATATTTAACTATACTTAGTGGAAAAAGTTTAGTCAGTAACTTTCATGAGCTCCATGTTTTTAGCTCACCTGAGCCGTTAGGCTCACAAGGTGAGCTTATAGGATGTCCATGATCCGGCGTCCGTCCGTCCGTCGTCTGTCCGTCGTCCGTCGTCTGTCCACAATTTCAAAGATCTTCTCTGAAACCGCTTGGCCAACCAAAGCCAAATTTTATATGAAGCATCTATAGGAAGGGGGAACCAATGTGTATATAAGAAATCCAGGTCACATGACCAAGATGGCCGCCATGCCCATATATGGTAAAAACCCTTCAAAAATCTTCTCCAGAACCGGTGGACTGATTTCAACGAAACTTGGCATGAAGCATTGATGGCTCAAGCACTACAATGTGTATATAAATCATGACCATGTGATGACCTTGACCTATTTTACGGCAAGGTCAACATAGGTCGCCAATGCATTTGAATGGGGAAAACTTTCAAAATGTCATTTAAAGTCATTTAAAAAGAAAGTCTTGCAAGAAATGGGCAGTAGGACTGAATATTAATGATTCTGAAAAAAATTGGACCCCAGGGGCTCATATGCCCCCACCCCGGGGCAATATACACGTATATTATCATAATATTCAAACATCATCTCCTCTGAAACCGCTTGGCCAATCAAAGCCAAATTTTATGTGAAGCATCAATAGGAAGGGGTAATCAATGTATATATAAATAATCCAGGTCACATGACCAAGATGGCCGCAATGCCCATATATGGTAAAAACCCTTCAAAAATCTTCTTCTCCAGAACCGGTGGATCGATTTCAAAGAAACTTGGCATGAAGCATCGATGGCTCAAGTACTACAATGTGTATATAAATCATTACCCTGTGATGACCTTGACCTTTTTTTATGGCAAGGTCAACATAGGTCGCCAATGCATTTGAATGGGCAAAACTTTTAAAATGTCATTTAAAGTGAAAGTCTTGCAGGAAATGGGCAGTAGGACTGAATATTAATGATTCTGAAAAAATTGGACCCCAGGGGCTCATCTGCCCCCACCCCGGGGCAATATACATGTATATTACCATAATATTCAAACATTTTCTCCTCTGAAACTGCTTGGCAAATCAAAGCCAAATTTTATGTGAAGCATCTATGGAATGGGGTTATTAATGTATATATAAATTATCTAGTTCACATGACCAAGATGGCTGCCATGCCCATATATGGTAAAAACCCTTCAAAAATCTTCTCCGAATCTGGTGGACCGATTTCAAAGAAACTTGGCATGAAGCACCAATGGCTGAAGTACTACAATGTGTATATAAATCATGACCCTGTGGTGACCTTGACCTATTTTACGACAAGGTCAACATAGGTCGCCAATGCATTTGAATGGGGAAAACTTTTAAAAAGTCATTTGAGGTGAAAATCTTGCAGGAAATGGGTAGTAGGACTAAATATTAATGATTCTGAAAAAAAATTGGACCTAAGGGCTCATATGCCCACACCCCGGGGCAATATACATGTATATTCAAACATCTTTGAAACCACTTGGCCAATTGAAGCCAAATTTTATGTGAAACATCTATAGGATGGGGGAACCAATGTATATATTAATAATCTAGGTCACATGACCAAGATGGCCGCCATGCCCATATATGGTAAAAACCCTTCAAATATCTTCTTCTCTGAAACCAATAGATTGATTTCAATGAAACTTGGCGTGAAGCATCCATGGCTATATAGTACTACAATGTATATATAAATCATGACCCTGTAATGACCTTGACCAAGTTTATGGCAAGGTCAACATGGGTTGCCCATGCATTTGAATGGGAAAAACTGTTAAAATGTCATTTGAAGGGAAAAGCCAGCAGGAAATTGGCATATGGACAGAATATTGATTATTCTGAAAAAAGAAAACGGCCCAAGGGCTTCATCTGCCTCTGTACTGGGGTTAAATACCATAATATTCCAACATGTTTGTTGGTATATGCAGCAGACTCAGGTGAGCGTTTACAGGACCATTGGTCCTCTGGTTTAAGCCTGCCGATTGACTTGCCTGTTCCTTCTTGTTAAATTTGTAAAAATCATAAAACATCTTCGTGAAATTCAGCTTCAGTCTCGAGAAATAACAGGGCAGGTCAAAAACTCAGAATTCGGATATTACCCCCTTTGATTTAAAATAAGAACGAAAAACTTTGTATGTGTGTTAGGTATCATTCTCAGCTTTATTACTGATTTTTATCCCAAATAATAAAGGAGTTTTGAAGCTATAGTGGTTTAAATAGTCCCAATGGGTATTTTCACTGACTAAACTTTGTTAATGACCCCAAAGGTTCTTTTGGGACCACTTGTCTATTCAAAGCCAGGGTTTGTCCAGGTCACATGAACAAGTTGGCTGTTTTATTAGCTTGAAACCTGGCACAAAGCATGTGTAGTTTTCTCGCATATGACCAGATTGTAGATACACTTTAGAACCGCACGCACCAAAGTGTATACTCATAAATGTGAGTTTCACCATATAGAAGTGAGATGTATAGGGAATAATTTAAGAACATGTTAGCCTGATAAATGATCTGGTGCAGAACTTTTGTTTTTGAGTATAGATACTGAGTGATGATGCATAAGTACAATGACTCAACTCAGACAGGTTTAAATAAAGATATGAATAATATTGTGATGACATCAAATAAATATAAATTTGCAACTATACATGCTTCAAAAAAGAGATATTTAAATATAACGTTCTGCGTGTCTTACAACTATTATATGTTTCATTGAAAGAATCAAGAAAAGTAAGAACCAGGAATCGATGCAATTAAATCTTAAGTCCCAATATAGACACCAGGTGGGAAAGAAAATACATGAAACAACAAAACATTTTCCCGACAACACACTCGAAGAGCAGAATGACTAGCTCTTTCCCATCAAGGTAACCATCCGACTAAGTTTCAACCGAAACAAAAGGCAACGAGCACAACACAGAGGCTGGCATAATAAACAGTCGTATAATGAATTCAGATAAACCACTTTTCCTGGTATACCGATTACCGTTTTTACTGTGGACAACGCCGAAACCATTTTTATAAGGAAAGAAAATTAAATAAAAACAAACATAGTGTTCAACTGGGTAACACATGTAACAAAAACTTTTGGTGTTATTAAGTGAAAATTCAGAAATACAGAGACTATTATTATCATTAATAAAACCATTTTTACTTGGACAGCGAAATTACCATTTCTACCAGCACAGCGAAAATGTATTAGCCCTTATTTGCTGGGACACAATGTGGTGTCTGAATCTGATTAAATAATGTCGCCAATCGAACGTAATGACACGAACGCCCTCCCCTCCCCCTCCAACAAGGCAGCATGCCTTCAAAATCAAAACTGAAATTTAGGTGAGCGCAGTGGCCTAGGTATTAAGGCATCGTACTCGGAATCGGGAGCAATCGGAATCGAGGTCCTGGGTTCTAACAACATTGTTGCCGGGTTTCTGTCCCAGAGCAACTTAAGTTCCCTTAGTACTGGTTAAAACACAGGAGGCGATGACTCAAACAAGCAAGCAAATAAAACTGAAATTCACAATTTGGCCAGCATTCCATGCTGATACCATTTCTTTGGTAGGCCTTGCAAAATGTATTAGCCACCAGCTCCAGTGTTTCGTATCAATTTAATTTGCTTTTGCCATTATTTTAAAATACAATCATTTCACTGGCCTTTTTTCTAACCTTTAAGAGAGACTATAGATAAAAGTGTACTACTTAGTAACAGATAAAGATAGATATAAATACAGTGAGATGGGGCGTTTTGACCATAGTACATCATATCTCATTAGAGACAGATCACGTCGAAGTGAGGTTTAATATTTGGAACATAACTCAAACATCTAGCAGACATGGTATGTTTTTGAATACAGAAAACTTGTACATTTTAAAACCATCATGTACCCATATAATGAATAACTGGCAAACCAATATAAGGAGGTGCAGAAAGTTGTCAGTGCCTTTACGAATGACAATCGATCATAAATCATAAAACGTTTTGGGTGCTGATGTTGGTCATAATGTATGATGAGCTCACTGATCACAAGCTATGCATACGGCATCACTGGATTTGTGCTCGTGGCAACAGTATATTTAATACTTGAAAATGCAACAAATTTCCTTCAAAAGATGGCAGATCGGACTCCGAGTCGAAAGGTCCTGAGTTCGATCCCCACTGGCGGCACCGTGTTGTGCCCTTCAGCAGGGCACATTACATGTTAATACCCAGGAAACGGTTGCTCCTTCCCGACATGACTGAAAAATTGTTGACTGGGATGTAAAACTCAAAACAAACAAACAAAAGGTGGTAGGCTTAAACTGCCAAATGTCAAACCAAAAGGCTAAGTGTGTTGTCTAGACAGATTTATGAGAGTACCGGTTAATACCCAGGAAACGGTGGCTCCGTCCCGACATGACTGAAAAATTGTTGACTGGGAATACAAACAAAAGATGGTAGGCTTAAACTGCCGAATGTCAAACCAAAAGGCTAAGTGTGTTGACGGATTTATGAATTATGATGGTTTATATCATTTTTCTGTGAAATTGCACAAAGAATGATTGCATTCCAGAGAGAGGTTCTAAGCATCCACATCGGCCAAGCCGGTGTCCAGATGGGCAATGCCTGCTGGGAACTATACTGTCTAGAACACGGTATACGACCGGATGGCCGGCTGGAAGGGGAGGTTGAGATGTCAGCCTACGACGACTCATTCAATACTTTCTTTAGTGAGACCGGTACCGGGAAACACGTGCCGAGGTCTCTCTTCGTCGACCTTGAACCCACCGTTGTAGGTAGGTGCACTATTCATGATAGAGATTCATCAAATGCAAGAAAAGCTACGTGTTCAAAAACCATCAGTTTTTATTTAAATTTATTTTCTCAATGAATAATACAAGTTTTTTCATTGAATCTACCACCTGTCTTGCACGTGTAAAATTCAACCAAAACAGCTAGCTAAACAATGGAACAAGAACCTCAACACAGTAAAGGATATATGCCAGGATACATGGTGATAAGTCTTGAAGAGTACTTTTGGTATTATACCTGACTGCATGAATTCTATTCAAGTCAAATGTCATTATTTCAATGAATTTGCTCAATTTTTCAGACGAAGTTCGCGTTGGTCCGTACCGCCAACTTTACCACCCCGAACAACTAATAACCGGCAACGAGGACGCTGCCAACAACTATGCTAGAGGTCATTACACCATCGGGAAAGAGCTGGTCGATCATGTGTTGGACAGGATCCGTAAAATGGTCGACCAATGCACTGGTCTACAAGGATTCCTTGTCTTTCATAGTTTCGGTGGAGGAACAGGGTCGGGTTTTACGTCACTGCTGATGGAAAGGTTGAGCGTTGATTACGGGAAGAAGTGTAAGCTAGAATTCGCTATATACCCCGCCCCTCAAGTTGCTACGGCTGTCGTAGAGCCATATAACGCCGTCTTGACAACCCACACGACGCTGGAGCACACAGATTGTGCGTTCATGGTAGATAACGAGGCCACGTTTGATATCTGTCGTAAACGATTGGACGTTGAACGGCCAACGTATCAAAATCTGAATAGGCTCATCGGTCAGATTGTAAGCTCGATAACGGCGTCACTACGATTTGACGGTGCTCTAAATGTCGATTTGACGGAATTCCAAACTAACCTTGTGCCTTTTCCGAGGATCCATTTTCCGCTGACAACCTACGCACCGATCATTTCCGCAGAGAAAGCATACAGTGAACAGTTATCTGTAGCTCAGATTACCAACGAATGCTTTGAACCGACAAACCAAATGGTAAAATGTGATCCGCGAATGGGAAAGTACATGGCCTGCTGTATGTTATACCGCGGTGACGTTGTGCCAAAAGACGTCAACGCCGCCATTGCGAACATCCGGACAAAACGAACCATCCAATTCGTTGACTGGTGTCCTACGGGTTTCAAAATCGGCATCAACTACCAGCCACCTACGGTTGTGCCCGGTGGAGACCTGGCCAAAGTTCAGCGTGCTGTATGTATGCTGAGCAACACGACCGCCATCGCCGAAGCCTGGGCTCGTCTCGACCACAAGTTTGACCTGATGTACGCCAAGCGGGCGTTCGTCCACTGGTACGTGGGAGAGGGTATGGAGGAGGGCGAGTTCTCGGAGGCCCGAGAAGACCTGGAAGTTCTGGAGAAGGATTATGAAGAAGTTGGTACAGACACCGGGGAGGTGGACGTGGAAGATGAACAGGAAGAATACTGAGCTGAACTCATATACCAAAATATGCCCATGTGAAAAGTGAAAATTTTCCTGGATTAAAAAGTAATATTTTCTTATTTTGTGTTCAAAACATTGATCGTGGGTACTCGTTAGATCCGCCTGGATTTGAGTACCCACAATCTGTTTTGGATTAAAAATAAGAAAAAAATGTATATACCCCTGTATACCCTTTTTGTACACGGACATGCGTGCATGAAGTACTTATTCAAAATGAAAAATAGTCTACTAGATTGTTTGAGTTTCGTTTCACATTATTTCGTTACAAACATTATGAGGAATATGCATTTTATAATATGGACATTTTGAATATTAAATCTCATATATTTTAGCCATATTTGGCATTGTTTTTGTGTTTTTCTTCGGCTGTTTAGTGAGTCCCGAAACCAATTGTTAAAATGCCTGACTATAAATAGAAGCTGTATTCTGTATACAATGGCGGATGCAATATTTCTGAAGGATTTTTCAAAGATAACACATAAAAATCATATTATATTTTCAATATTTAATATATTAACAAAAGTATCCTTAACAAATAACAACAAGGACGATATAACAACAAATCATACAGTTACGTACAGTAGCACTATAATAGATTAAGAATGCATCCAGCAACCATACGGTCCACCTGGGACCATGGGCTTTTCTATAAAAACACTGTGACATTGCAATATGCTTTAGAATAGTGTCATCAACCTATGTTGGCATGGAGACAAAGGCAAATGATAGAGATCACTTCATCGCTTCTCATATTGTCCACTGTAGTCACAACACAGACTTTCCTATCGAAGACTGTAAGAAGGTCGAAATGTTTCAGCAGCATTGGTGCATTCAAACAGTCTATATTTTGGCAATGGCGGTGTCCATATGTGTGATTCCTATACTGAGGTTTCTTTCCTTGTGTAGGTGTCTGTTTGGTAAGGGGAGATAAAGCGCTGATCTAGAACTGCATAGATCTGGAAATAGAGAGCAGAAATTAAGTATAATAATAGGAAACAAAACTGATCAATGGATGTAAATTGAAATTATCAAACAGTGTCAAAAAGATATAATTGGGAAAACAAACGATTTGCATATGCGAAAACAAAGACGCAGATCAGCTTCGCAGTAACTGCGAAGCTGATCAGCGCCTTTGTTTTCGCTACTCGGTTAGTACAATTCCTCTTCTACTTGTAAACAAAACGAGCATCTAGCCTGCTTCTGTGACTGTACAGACCGATTTGAGTTGGACCTGTTCGGAAACCACATTGTTGGTTTTCCCACGAGGCGGCTCAAATATGAGCAAAGTTCGAAGATGAAGTACTGGAAGAAACCCCATATTTGTTGGTTTGGCAACGAGTTTATTTATTTTTCATAACACTGTCAGATGAGCGTTAAATTGATTGAACTTGCTTATTAATATTAAAATACAGAAAGTCACAGGTAATGATTTTATAGACTTGGATCATTATTAGTTCGTCACATGCTGTTCATCATGATAACATGTCCGTGTAATGTACGTATAACCCCTTATGCCGCACTTTTAGATAGTAAAGCTGGGGTTTACATGGGTACACCTATATTTCTTACTTCTAACCCAAAACATAGATTATGTGGCGGTTGTTACGTGTACCCACCATTAATGTTTTGTTCAAAAATAAGAAAAATATCAAGAATTTTGTACTGAAATTTTCACAGCTGAAAAAAAAAATAAAAAAAAATGTATATTGCATATAGGCAAGTTTTCGTAACGCCATGTACCTTCATTGGATGCACGGCCTTCACATCCGCCTTCAAGACAACATCGAACAAAGAAATTACCTTATCAAAGACTTGTCTCGTAATCTCGTGTTGACTGTAAGCTCTCGTTGGCACCAACAAACTCTCGGCTCTCCCCGTTGTCAGACAGTTTTCTATAAAATCCCAGCATACATTCTCTAGCTCCTGTAGCTCAAATTGCACGGCACCGCATAGTAAACCTGTAACAGTTTGTACATACGCATTTAGAATGATTTTAAAAACATAGAAACTAAACATTAACTTCAGTCGTAACATTCCAAAACTTGTTACGTAATACTGTTAAAATTTTGACAGCTTCATTTGTTGTTTCTCACATTATAATTGCAAATACTGTATTTCCATCTTAAGGATTATACCGACACCCAGGCCGGAAGTGTTTTTTTTTTTTTTTTTTTTTTTTTTTTTTTTTTTTTTTTTTTTTTTTTTATCATTCTAAGATTATTAAACTCACCTGTCACGTTCTCTGTAGTAATATATGCTGTCCCAGAATGAACAAACTGTATCAGCATTCCGAACACCTCTGCATCGTACTTGTGGACCGGAATCTCTAGGCGCTCAGTAGAGACCAAACCACATTGTTCTTTGGTGCGTTTCCCATATACTCTCTTGTCTTTCTTCACTGTGCGCATGTGCACGTGTTTGAAAATTAGTTGCTGGAAGACCCTGAAAAAATACAACAAATGTACAGAAAAATATATACATTTTGATGATGATGATGATGATGATGATGATGATGATGATGATGATGATGATGATGATGATGATGATGATGATGATGACTGACCAGAACCTCTGAACAATATCAATTAAGATTAAAATTACTTATAATGATTCCAAATATTTGTCCAGAATCGACTGAATTTAAGGCCTTAAGTTGTTACAATGTCTTTAATTCAGTTTATCTCCCGGTTATCTAAAATGAACGTACATGCGTAAGAGGATAAAAAAGAAAGATTACCTGCTTCTAACAGACATAACAGCCCTTAGTCCATGTACCGGCATCTTCCCTGGCCCTACGAGAAATGTGACGTCACACAAGTCGGGCATCGCCAGAATCAGTTTCATGCTATCACCCAGACTATTTGAGCAGTTGACTTTCATCGACTCATTTACTCCACAAGATCGGGAGAAATCTTCCTCGAGGCCACACAGTGAATCCAAGTCGTCATTACTGTCACATGACGAGACAGAGTCGATATCCCAGGTGTCGGTCGACTCGTATCCAGATGAGGAATCTGTTTAATAGAGAAAGCGTCGTCATAATATCGAACAAATCAAAACGACAATGTCAGTCATAAAAGAAAATGTCATGATTGTGGAAACAGAAAGCGTTATTTGGCCGTAGCATTCGCCATTGGCGGAACATGTCTTTTGATTTGGTTTCCTCATGGGCTTTATAGACTATTGTACTTTTGAACAAAATTCTATGAATATGCGGTTTGAAAGAAGAATAAATAAATAAATAAATAAATAAATAAATAAATAAATAAATAAATAAATAAATAAATAAATAAATAAAACTTACCATCATAATTCTGCGTCCAGATCTTGTCCTTGTTTCTAGCATCATCGTTACTGAGTAGAGGCATAGTCTCCATTTTAAATGAATATTTAAGATAAAAAATAATATTTTAATAATTATTTCTTTTTAGATATATGTTATGATAAATGAAATCGGTATGATGAATGAAAATGGTTCTTGGGGCCCTTTATATATTTTTAGTTATTTACTGACAGCTTTGTTGGAAAGGGCAGAGTAAATTCTGTTGTTTTTGACAGATTTAAAATCATGTGTCATACAGGTACAATGCGCCGATTAATTGTAATTAGTTGCTCATAATTGGTTCAAAAGCTGTGACACACTTCATTAACCTGTTAAGTGAATAATTTTTAAAGCAAGAGGTGACATTTGACACATTACTAGGTAAATGCTAAGAAAGAAAAAAAGAAAGAAAGAAAACTTTGTTTTCATGTAAAGTGACTAATAATTTTTAAAGCAAGAGGTGACACTTGACAGACTATATTTTGAGAAAGAAAGAAAGAACGAACCAATGAACGAACAAAGAAACGAATGAATGAATGAATGAATGAATGAATGAATGAATGAATGAAAGGCAACCCCGTTTATCTGTAAAGTGACTAAATTTTTAAAGCAAGAGGTGACACATGACAGGAAAACGAAGACAGATTTTTTTTTTCAAATGATGCTAACGTCCCAGTCAGAACAGCTATCGTCATGTCGGGACGTTGCCTAAATTATGGGACTTAGATCTACAGGTATACAGTTCCCTTTTAGATCATCCTTTCGCAAGGAATTACTGTTAAAATGCCCCAAGAATCTCACCAAGAATGATGAAGAAATAGTGTGGCTGTATGCAATCCATATGATCTAAAATGTGATGAATAGCAATAAACTTTTAAACTTATTTAGGAACAATGTCCACAGTTTCAGCAACTGTCATAATCAGTTATGAACAAAAAATGTGAAAATTTGTTATATAAAAGCAGAATATTGACTTGAAATAAAAATACTCATGGGTAAATTTTTCTTTGCGTTCGCATGGGACAAAATAGTAAATTTACACGTGTGTATTTGTAAAATAAATTTGCATCTGGTCAGACCCAGGAGTAAATTTACCCATATTAAATATACTCGGGTGTGTATTTGCATTCGCATGCGCCATTTGCTTACCCCGAGTAAAATTTGCACACCGGAGTATATTTACACGCGTGTATTTTTGGCGCATGCGAATTGGACTTAAGAAAGATCATGTTTTAGTAATCATCAGTAAAAGGCAACTGAGTTATTACCATTACGGGTTTGGTTACAAAATATTTAATGCCGCAAACCCCTCACACAGAGAATACGACTGCATGTAAAACTTAAAATGTAGCGGAATTGTTACTTCTTTCTCAACCTGATCGGTCGGGGCGTTCGCCTGGTAAACTTCAGCAGCAGCCTGATGTCCCATGACAATCGCATATATAGAGACATTCGGACAAAAATATCATTTATTTCTTCACGGGCTCGTACGAATTGTATTGACTACTCGACTCTGTACGAACCCATGGGTGACGAAGTAGAATTCCCATGACGGCCATTTTTGAAGATTCTAAAACTTTAATAAGCGGTGAGACAAAAATAAATTGAGTTAGAGACCACAGTTACTTTTATGTTAAAACAAATAAATTAAAAAGTCATGAGGCAATTATTTTGAAACCATAAAGCGCGACCGGAGGTTGGGGATCTTAGTTTTCGCTTAGCTCTCACACGAATCACATAGCATCGCTTCTGTGAGGAAAATTTTGGGAAATTTCTAACAATGGTGAGTAAAACTGGTTAATACGCAGGAAACTTTAGCTCCGTCTCATAACGGCTGAAAAAAATATTGACTGGGACGTCACAATAAACCACAAAGCATGCAAACAAACAAACCGAAGCTTTTGTAATCATAACTTGAAATTTCGATATAGAAAAAGAGGCAGCCGACTTGTGTCTCTTTATTGAGAAAACTGGTTATTCTTTGTGGCTTAGTTATGTGGTATAATGTGACTACTCGAGGTGCACGGGTGGGAGTCAATACGCACGAGAAGAACATTCATGACTGTGCATCCTGTGTAAAACATGGGTGGATGACAGCATGGCCTAAGGGGAAAAGTTCGATTTTGACCTCTGGCGTGCCAAAGGTTAGGTATCCAAGAAGTAGCACGTGAAAGGAAAATCAGGACGAAATGTTGCAAATTTTCCGTTACACTTCGGTTGCAAGCACAGTATGGATTTGCACTGTTGCAATCTGAATACCCTTTCACGTGCTGTATAGTGGTCTCGTCGATCTGTTGATGCACCAGAGGTCAAAATCAAGCTATAATTCAGCTGGCCTGAAGTTATGTGCAACCATTTTCATATTTCAGCGTGAATGTATTCAACTGGGACAATTAACCTCAGTCAGCTAAGGGACGTTACCAAGGCGTTACCTGGAAAATTACCTGTGGAGATCAAATTTCGATTATTTCCCATAGATTGCGATGTGCGCGATGTCCTATTTTGACACCTGAGGGACAATTACCAATATAGACCTGTGTTTTACAGGTAACTTGTGGCTAAGGCCTGGGATAGATTTATGCAATGTGTTATATGAAAATGAAAGAAAAAAAGCCCATCATAGTAATAGTAATAAGAAATGGATGTTTCAAGGGTTCTGACCAGATTAGACGTATTCCGTCTGTGCAGTCAAAATGCATCATGAAAACATGTCGATGCAATGAATTCTCCTTTAAATCCCAAAATTATTTAGTTAAACTGGGGTATACAGGGTAAACTATTTTTCATATTTTTGCTCCAAAGCGGTTCTAGCGTGTATCCTTATTCCATGTTTTGAGCAAAAATATCAAATATTTCCAGTGAAATGTTTCTATCATTACCGCTGAAAAAAATCTTTATATATTGCACGAGCAAGTTTTCGTAATGGGTTACTATATTTGAATTCTTGAAATTAGAAAAGATAATTATTTTTCATAAAATTTACCACGCATGTGCATGCTCCTTAGAACTGCAGGAGCGGACTTTGCTGTCGTTCTGGCTTTTCGGTGATTAAAATACAGTGGAAGGGAGCTTTTTCCTGGTGATATGGTGTCAGACTCCAGCGGTCCTGGGTTCGAAACCCTCATGGGGCACTGTGTTTTGTCCTTGAGCACGACGCATTAATTCCCTATCTAGAGTAACGTTGTATGCATGGGAAGAAAGAAAGAAAACAAAACATGATGCAATTATGCAATTTATTTTATATGATCAGGCACGAACCGCACAATAGAAGTACAAATTGCCTGCGGGGATTCAGTGTGCAGGCTAATCTTAAGACATCACGAAAACATGTCCATGTAATGTATACCCCCTTGAACCCCACTTTTATATAACAAAACTGGGGTATGCAGGGGTATACCTATTTTTCTTAGTTGTGCTCCAAAACCTCGGCGAGGCGGTTCTAACGTGTACGCACAATCTATGTTTTGAGCAAAAATGAGAAAAAATATCAAAATGTTTAGCTGAAAACTTTCAATTTTTAAAGCTAAACTAACTTCTGTTTATTGCATGGGCGTGTTTTCGTAATGAGTTCAGAGAGTAAATAGAGACCGGTCCGATGGCCTATCGTCTTTAATTTTAGTTGTGAATTGTCACTGTCACTTGACAAAAGCGTCTATCACCTCGATGCAGTTATTGACACATATGTTGATTTGCACAAACACAGTCCATGTCTTAAAATGAATTGGAATTTAGACGCATTATTTTTAGACTAAAAACTTTTTGTAATAAAAAAGTCTATTTTTGTAGGTGAAAATTAGCTTCCTTCGTTTTGCGCCTAGAAATAATGCTTTGTTATATTGCCAATCTCGGAGACTCCCCAATGTGTATGTACGTGTTTATGGAGCAGATATGGTGTGCAGGCTGATCGAAACATGTTTTCTTATCCATATACTCAGATCTATATGCAAAGTACTGGGTGCAACTAGTTTCTGTACTTGCGTAGAATAAATAATGTTGGGCCTAGTCCCTTTCACAGCGATTTTTTTTTTTGTTGTTTTCTACATGTAGCTCTAAATAGATCATTTATTTTACGAAGAAAAACATACGCAAGATGCAATCTCTATTCCAAACGCTGAATTTGTCAAAATCACCTATCGTCAAGGTAATACGGCCGCAGGCCCCAGCTTTTATTGCAGGGGATGTTTATTTAAGACACGTGCCACAAGTTGATTTGAGAATGACAAACTGATTCAATGTGTGAACAATCAGTTTGGCCGCGACATAAAAAAAATCTTGCTTCAGGTTTTCACCAGCCTGTCATCAAACCAGGCCGGTTTGTGGCTACAGATGATAACGCTCTTACAAAACTCGGAGTTTGGGACAGGTATACTATCTACATAGCAAAACCATGCACGCTGATTAAATACATGTTCAATTCTCATGCAGCTTATTTTCATCTATAAAAAGGTATCTAACATGTATTTCGCGTTAAAAGTTCTCATTGTGAGGTAATAGTTTTATTAAAAAAGATGCATTTAGTAAGTCAAAATCTTTAAATTCCACAATTCATAAAATAAGTTCTTTAATTAAACATGATTTGAACTTCATATTTTATTATCGTTTCTTTCTTTCTTTCTTTCTTTCTTTTTCTTTCTTTCTTTCTTTCTTTCTTTCTTTCTTTCTTTCTTTCTTTGTTTCTTTCTTTCTTTTTCTTTCTTTCTTTCTTTCTTTCTTTCTTTCTTTCTTTCTTATACTATGCATTCTAACACGCACTGATTAAATATATGTACAATTTCCATGCAGTTGATTTCTACCTGTTAAAAGTTGTCTATCATGGTGTCAACATGTATGTCGCGGTATATTAAATGATTTAAAGTTCTCACTTCCAGCTAAACTGCTGATGAGTAAAACAAATCACTATAGCGAGTACAAACCTTTAATTTCTGCATGAATTCGGCTCCTTTCATTAAAATAATTTCTTTAATTAAACATGATCTTTCATTCTTTATTTATTTCTTTATTGAAAAACCGACACAACTGATTACGGTGGTAGCAACGCTGCTCCTCTTGGTTTGGACTTAGGCATTTCATAGAGTAAGTCAGGATGGTAGTTGCGAAACGCGTAATTTTGCATCTTCTGAGTCAAATGGAAGAAATTTTGAAAATACTTATTTTATTATAAAACACATCAGATTAAAGCTTATAAAATTTTCTAAATGGTGATAACTTATAAAAAGTTCGCAAAAAATCCCAAATTTATGAAATTTAAGGCTAAAAATGGCTTCTTACACCTTTTTCGCAAAATTCCTACTGAGTCTATGAGATTAATATGGACGAACTTTCGAATATGGAAGGATTTTCAATCGCAAAAGGAAGAAACAAGGCAAATACTTATTTTGTATATTTTTATACCACATTTTATGGCATATTATAAACATTATGACCATAACTTATAAAATTTTGTCGTAAAACGGAAAAAGTGTCATTTTTAACATTTTATATGGTTTTCCTATTCAATTGTGTACATCGCTCAACAGTAATTTCACAGGTAAGCGCTCGGGTATTTCCGTAAATCCGATAATAGCCGATTGTGCTAGTGAAGACTATTGTTCCCTATGTTCTATCCATGTCGGGCAAGCCGGGTGTCAGATGGGCAACGCCTGCTGGGAGTTGTACTGCCTGGAACACGGTATACAACCGGACGGTCAGATGCCGAGTGACAAGTCGGTTGGGTCGTGTGACGACTCGTTCAACACCTTTTTCAGCGAGACGGGGTCGGGGAAGCATGTACCCAGGGCCGTATTCATCGACCTAGAGCCCACTGTCGTGGGTAAGTCGCTTTAATCAGATGTTCTTTTATATTGAAGTGCATGGTGACATTTTATGGTGCGGTAGCATTTTATAGCACGAAATTTAGATTCAAATCAAAATTACCATATAAAAACAAATCCTTCAAAATGCTCTTTAATGGAGTAAAAATCATGTTCACATTCCGACCATCCGATAAGACATAATGGATACTAAAATTTTTCTGATTTATATTCACTTGTTTCCTTTTCACAGATGAGGTTCGAACTGGCACCTATCGGCAACTGTTCCATCCTGACCAACTGGTGACCGGCAAGGAGGACGCTGCCAATAACTACGCACGAGGCCATTACACGGTCGGTCGAGAAATAGTCGACCTTGTCCTCGACCGTATCCAGAAAATCGCCGATGAATGCACGGGGCTGCAAGGCTTTCTGGTGTTCCATAGCTTCGGCGGTGGTACGGGGTCAGGGTTCACCGCTCTGCTCATGGAGAAACTCAGTGTCGACTATGGCAAAAAGTCGAAGCTAGAGTTTGCTATTTATCCATCGCCCCAGATATCAACTGCTGTCGTGGAGCCGTACAACTCTATCTTGACGACGCACACGACGCTTGAGCACTCCGACTGCGCATTCATGGTCGACAACGAAGCGATTTACGATCTCTGCCGTAGAAATCTCGACATCGATCGACCGACATACACCAATCTGAATCGACTGATTGCGCAGATTGTCAGTTCTATCACGGCGTCTCTCAGATTTGACGGGGCGCTCAACGTCGACCTAACGGAGTTCCAGACTAACTTGGTGCCGTACCCCAGGATTCATTTCCCACTAGCGACGTACGCCCCAGTCATCTCCGCAGAGAAAGCGTATCACCAGCAGCTCTCTGTCGCCGAACTGACAAACGCTTGTTTCGAACCAGCCAACCAGATGGTGAAATGCGACCCACGTCACGGCAAGTACATGGCCTGCTGCATGTTGTACCGTGGTGACGTCGTCCCGAAGGACGTCAACGCCGCCATTGCTACGATCAAAACAAAGAGAACCATACAGTTTGTTGACTGGTGCCCAACTGGTTTCAAGGTTGGTATCAACTACCAGCCGCCTACGGTTGTCCCCGGTGGTGACCTAGCTAAGGTCCAGCGTTCTGTCTGTATGCTGAGCAACACAACCGCTATCGCCGAAGCTTGGGCTCGTCTGGACCACAAGTTTGACCTCATGTACGCCAAGCGGGCGTTCGTGCACTGGTACGTTGGAGAGGGTATGGAGGAGGGCGAATTCTCGGAGGCTAGAGAGGATCTCGCGGCGCTCGAGAAGGACTATGAGGAGGTCGGGATTGACTCAGTGGATGACGATAACGCAAGCGAGGGCAGTAACGAATACTAATTGCGGCAATGAGATCCTAAAGCATGCTGGCATGTACATGTTCTGACATCATAGTTCTCCGACTGGAAGACTTCTTTTAGCACTAACGAATCTGTACCGAAATTTTTTTTTTTCTTTTTTCGGTTACTGCACATGTACATACTTTTTACACTGAACTTTGGAAAACTCGTACAAAAAACCTGAGAAACTGAGTGACATTTTCTATATCTTGCCATCAAGCCACACAGCAGTTTGTGGTCTTTTCATTTATATATAGATCGCATGTTAGGTAAATCTTGCCTTCATAGGCATACAACTTTATAGCATAGCTTTGAAAAGTGGGGCTATATAAGATTCTCACTGTCCTTCCATGACAGTCGGTAATTTCTATTTGGTTTCTGCCCAATATCTTAAGAATTAATGAGATTTAACCAAATTTTGTATGCACATCAACATGACAAGATCTAGATTGGATTCGTTTTATCTTTTACTTAATGTCAGGAGTCTGAGAATTAATTGATAGACATTTACTAATTTTTGAATTCTCTTCAAAATTCACAAAATCTAACTTGGCATTGTTGTCATTTTTCGAAAATTTGATTGACATCAGAATTCATTTCTGTTCAATATCTTGAGAATGAAGAGATAGAATTTGATCAATGTATATGTACAATAACATTGAAGATCTAGCTTGGAATTGTTACACTTCAAATGAGAAAATATAGAAAAATCACCATTAACATCTGGAATTGTTTCCGCTGAATATCTTGAGAAAACTGACATAATTTGACCAAATTTTGTGTGCACATCAGCTTTGACAAGAAGTAACATATCATTTTTCACTAGTGAGAAACAGAATTATAGCCCTTGTTTGACATTTCAGAATTCTGTATCAGAATGAATGGACATTATTGGACCAAATTTTGTAGCCACAATAACACTGAAAAAGTTGCTACACCTCTTTTTTTCAAATTTTAAGCAAATTTTTGCAAATTTCTAACATAGTTACAGCAGATTTTCATCTTGAGAAAAATTGACAGAGTTTGACCAAATTTTGTATGAACATCAACTTTGATAAAATCTAGCTTGTGGTTTTTGTACATCATTTGCACAAATAATGACATATTTTAAAGCCCTTGTTTGACATAAGATTGTTTTTTTTTTGCTCAATATCTTGAGAATGGTTGTCAGGTTATCAATAAAGCACAGTCAAGTTCTTTGTCTTTAAATTTATTTTAAAACTCTATAAAATATTCTTCACAGACAATAAATAGATTGCTATAAGTATCATGAATTATAACTACATGTATGTGTATTAATGAGTAGGAGACAATATTGTTCTTTTTTGTCCTCGTATACTTTCACAGTCCACACATGCAGTTTTCTCCTCATAACTCACAAACAAAAGAACAAATGAAAATGAAAATTGTACATATAACCAATATGATAGGAAAAATGGACAGTAACAATATTTTCTAGATGAAATTCAGAAGCCCCAACTCATAGTTCCCTTTGTGAGAAATCTGACAACTGGGAGCTTTATAGTGACACCTTTCCCCAAAGACTGATCTATTCACCTGCACAGTCTGATGACAGCTAAGAACCTTGAGCCGCCTCATGGGAAAACCAACAATCTGCATATGGGAAACCAAAGACACAGATCAGCTTCGCGGTAACTGCGAAGCCGATCAGCGTCTTTGTTTTCGCTACATGGACAGTACAATTCCTCTACTTTCTAAATCCAAAATTTCCAGCTTCTAGCCATCTTCTGTGACTGTATAGGCCAGTTTGTGTCAGACCTGTTTGAAAACCACACTGTTGGTTTTCCCATGAGTTGGCTCCTTCATGCAAACAGTGAAGTACTATATAATACCAATTTAATCATTAAGGCTCAGCTAATTCTTTGTGGGATGCAAAATACAATCCTTGGATGTTACCAAAATGCTCAAAATGGAAATTGAATGTACAATATATGAAGATGAAAACTGATGATAAATGGCATTTTATGGGGGCACAAAAAGCTTATAAACAATCTAAATAGCACAACAATATTCAATATTTATGGTCAGCATTATTTATCACAGATATTAAAACAGGACGGAAATTGATTTAGTAATGGAGTAACTGACCTGGCACTCATTCAATGGTACATAACAGTAACTTTTAGTGAGTTCTCCATATTAAAATTGGTATTTCCTCTAATTAATGAATGAAAACATCAGTAAATAAAAATTTTCTTTCCATATATCTGGATTTCATAAGCGTTGACAACTAGCAAAATTAATCTCCCCTGAAAAATAATCATGTTTTTCTCTCTCTTGAAAATCAAAGATGCAATTGGACTACTGTACAATGACCCATCAGGAAAACATGTCCGTGTAATGTTTACCCCTTTGAACCCCACTTTTATATAGAAAAACTAGGGTTTGCAGGGGTAAACCTATTTTTCTTATTTTTGCTCCAAAACATAGATTGTGGGTACTCGTTATGTACCCACAATCTATGTTTTGAGCAAAAATAAGAAAAATATCAAAAAGTTTCCAGTTAAAATTTTCATTTTCGCAACCAAAACATTTCTCTGTATATTACAAGGGCAAGTTTTCGTTATGTAACTTGTGAAATAAAACCACTTTCTAAGGACTGAATCTGACTGATGCATTTTAGAATGATTGTAGCACCATTCCTGACAAATAGTCTGCAGAATGATGAAAGAGGGACAATCTTTCAATTCATTGACTATATAGTTTGTTCCCTCTGAAATGATAACCTTATATCACTATATCTACAGATATATTGCACAACTTCTCTTGCAATGTATTCCACAGTAAAAAACATAGATATCAATATTTAGATGCCTAGTTACTTTAAAGCAACCCTTAAAAGAGTATTTTACCATGGATAAATCCATCCTAAATGTATAGATGGGGATAGCAAATTGTGTAGATCTTTACCTGTCTGCTCCTCTAAGGGCAAAAACATCTGAAAAGATCTGCATGTTTCCCAAACCTCAACAACTTATAATCTTAACAATAATAATGTAAAAAGACCCAAAAACAATGCCCTTATTAACTGCCTCTTGAGCGATTAGAGGGAACACTGTACTTAAGTATGACTGACGATCTTGATGATGATCTCTCAACTGTTTACCGTAACTGTAAAGCATCAACACAAACAAACAATACAAAGCATCAAATGAACTTGAGTAAACAAATGAGGTCATCTCTAGACAGGCAATTACGTAACTACAGGGGCGGATCCAGGATTTCTGAAGAGGGGGTTCAAATGTAGAAAAGGGGGTTCGTTTGCCTACTTTCACACAAAATCTCTTGAAATTCCCCATGAAAATGAAATATTTCGGGTCCAGAGGGGGGTTCGAACTAACCCCTTGAACCCCCTCTAAATCCGCCACTGAACTACACTGTTCCCAAACCAGCTCCACAAAGGGCAAATTACCAATATAAGTGTCCATCTTTTGCTAGTTACTGATAATTTCTTGTTCTTGAATCAGTGTATCAGTTGAAAAAGTAAAATTTTCCACAAATGAATGTGATGGATATTATTATCACTACAATGCAAAGCGATTTACTATTAAAGCTACATTACATGGTTATTCTATCCAAAGTTCAATACCCAAATGCACAATCCTTGGGACCTTATTATCCTATTAACTGCCAGAAACTCAGCCAAAAGCTGTTTAGCAGAGGCATTACAGCCTAATTTATCCTAGTCATGCCTATTTGCTTGCCACAAGGATCATTTCATTTGCTTTATGAAACTAAATGGGCCACATCAAAAGAAAAATAGGGTTTTGCTTTGGCTAAAACAAAGATGAGATCAGCTGTCCAGTAACTGCTGTACTGCACAGCTAATGAGCGCCTTTGTTTTCACTTGATATATAGAAGTAATCATTCTTCTTATTTAATCCCAAATTTCAATCTTTTAGCCTTCTTCTGTACCTGCACATGCTGATTTGTTGGTTTGTGTCGGATGTAATCAGAAATCTCAAAGACCCTTATTCTTGTGAAGCAACTCAAATTTAGTTTGCTATTCTTTCAGCCACACAAATGTCTCAGTCTCTCATTGAGTTCTTTTTCTTTCTTTAACAAGGCAGTAGTGTGCTTCTTGTACATTTCAAATTCCTGAAATGAAAAAAAAGAGAAGAAAATTTTTACATTCATAAACTTTAACCAAAGGTCAAAATTAAGCTGACAAAAGCCTCTGGGTTATGGTTGGTTTCAATGATTATAAAATATTTAATTCAAATTTATTTTTGCAAGAAAGATGAACTTGCAAAACTAAAGGCCACAAAAATATCCATTTTTGATTATGATGTACATTTTTCTTGCGTAGACCAATTCTGCATTCTGTGAAAAAGAAATAGCTGCAAAAATATGCTTGTAGACAATATTGCAAAACTTAAAAGCCACAAAAAAAGAGTTGGGCTAAAGCTTACATTTCTATAATGTTTTTTAAAACATATTATTTACTGTGTTAAATAACTACTTCACACCACTAATAAATACATCTGTAAAGGGACATCTTTAAAAATCACAATTCCATGAAACATTTACTTTCTTAGTTTGCACAAAATGGATTGCAGTGAGAACATTTTCACAGGTGCTTTACAACAATAATGTTTTTCAACTATAGAACTTACATTCAATCAATGAAATCCCATGCAAAAATGAATACAAATAGAAAATGTGAACTTCCTTTGATCCGCACTAATTCAAATACATACGTCAGATCAAAAAAGAGTATCCTGTTAGAACATGCTGTACTCCCTGGATGGTAAATCTTTCAAGCACTTTGATTTTTGAGAAATGTGAATGCTAGACTGATCTTGGCAAAAGAAATCAAATTCTGTCAGACCAAGCAGGAAACACTGAAGACATTTCTGGTATAAAAGGTTCCATATGAGCCGCGTCATGAAAAAAAGAGGAATTTTACCTATGCAAAAACAAATAACTGCACAGCTGATCAGCACCTTTGTTTCCACTACTCAGATAGTACAATCCCTCTTCTTCCTAAATCCAAAATTTCAAATCTCTATCATTCTTCTGTGGCTGAACAGATTGGTTTTGTGTCTGACTGGTTTCCTCATGTCGGGGTTCATATGATACCGAGGGAGATCATTATCATGCCCCTCTCCCCCACACAAAATAAACCAAAATCAAAATAAAATTTGGCATAATCAAAGCTGGGCTGCAATGCAATGTCAAAGACTGTTTGAAGTATGCTTTCTTGGTTGCCTTGGTGACAAGGGGACCCTGACAACCTCAAATTGGCTCCCATATGCATCAGGATATCGGTGGGAGAATATTGTCAGATGGTACCTGGTTTTATGCACATCCTATAAAGTTAAGCATTTATAGTATAAAACACCCTCTGACAGTTTAGCTAGAGGCGAAAGCCAGCCACACACACAGGGACTAAAATACTTGTAATTTTGTCATACTGGCTGTATGCTAACTATTTATTATATTACAGTACAACCTCATTATAACGCTATCTTTGGGGTCCATAGGCGCAGACCGTGTTATAAGTGAAACTGTGTTATAATGAGGTTACATACTATAGATATATAGTAAAATAATCAATTTGGGATCCATGACATGGCCATGTTATAATGAAAACTGCATTATAGTGAGGCATGTTATAATGAGATTGAAGTGTATGTGATTTTACTCTTACACATGCTCTTGCATAAAATAAAAAGTATGTAACTTATAAAATTACCACTATGGTGAAATGTTTTAGAAGCCCAAGGTCTATTACAAACATACATCAAATCAATGTGTCTTATAATTAACATTAGGATGTCATACAATATCAAATTACCTTGCAATGTACTCTTTTCTCAGTCTATCAACATAAATATTAAATGGAGATTAGTGTTATTTGTAAACAGTCTCCCCACCAATGATCTTTGCACAGGTTGAGTGCATTTGTACTGGCACAGGCAGCACTACTCCTCACATCTACCCCACTTTACAGCAAAAGAATAATCTGAAAACCTCTGGATCAAATATTCAGGTTTAATTTCCCAATGGTCCTCCACAAATAATACATGTACTATCTAAAAATTATAATGCATCAAGTAGAATGTAAATAATAGATTTATCTAATAAAGGAACCATTGAACTATGTTATATAACCCCCAAAATGTGTGGATTTACAAAAATAATGATCAAACAGTCAAATGCATAGAGCAGGCCAACCTCATTCTTGAATCAGACCATTTTATAATGGAAACTGTTTTATAATGAATTTACTTACAAATAAAAGACACATAGCAAAATTATAATTTTGGGGCCCATTATAGTGTTATACTGTAAGACACTTAAGTCTGCACTGACCGGTCCAATGCAGTTCTGTTATGATTTCAGCCGCATCACAAGAAACCCGGATGTGATGGTATACAAAAGACTCAAATGACAGCACAGGTAGTACCACTTGATTTACTCCCTTGATAATATACAAACCTTGGAGACTTCTGTTTCTTTCTTAGACACCTCCTCTAGCTCATCTTTCAACTTTCTCACTTGTCTATTGGCATTCACTGCTGCTGCTTCTCGTCTAGAAAAACATGAAAACATCATCAGTCAAATGATCCTCCAAAGACCATCCAAAGTCTTAAGTTTTACTTGTCCATTTGAATAAACAGTACATACCCTATTCAGACTGCTAGTCAAACATAAAAGTAACCAACAGGTGTTGAAGCTGTTAGCATTATAGACCATTTCTTTAGCTGCAGCATGTAGCAAAGGCGCTATGTATAGTTTAAGAGTTTTTTTTTTTATTAATTTTACATGTCTTGTCTCGCAAATATTTGGCATCTCTGAAGCTTTCGGGGTGTTTATTATATGCAAGAATCCAATTAGAGAGGCAATTCCATCAGAATGTTATGTCACATCAGGAAAACATGTCCGTGTAATATATACCCCTTTATACCCCACTTTTATATAGCAAAACTGGGGTATGCAGGGGTATACCTATTTTTCTTATTTTTGCTCGAAAACATAGATTGTGGGTACTCGTTAGAACCGCCTCGGCGAGGCGGTTCTAACGTGTACCCACAATCTATGTTTTGAGCAAAAATAAGAAAAATATAAAAAAAATTCTAATGAAAATTTTCAATTTTTACAATTTAAGAAAAAGCTGTATATTACATGGGCGTGTTTTCGTAATGAACTGCTCTAATTTGTTCTACTGTGCATTCCACAGAATGAAACAAGTACATGTACATTTTATGTGTTCTTTCTGTTTTCCTCCATGAGTTTTATCTAATTTACATTAGAATACATACTCAAATTTTTCCTCCATATTCCTCACAGATTTCTCCATTTCTGCTATTTTCTTTTGTAACTGTTTGTTGTCTGTTTGTTCTTTCTGAAAATTGTATAAAAATCTGACATAAGTATCATAAATGGATAGACCTGAGCCAGACAGGAATTTCTGACCCTGACCAAGACTTTACCATATTTTGAAAAATTAAAAAGATATTTTCCCTGTCAATATAACATTTGCAAGGCTAGAAAGCAATGCTATTTAACACAAATAAATTGATGAGATTACTATAATTTTTATTTAGGGGTGTACTACATCAGTTATATGATGAGAATTTTTTGTTTTATGGCGATGTGTGTGTTAGATTTCCCAACCTGTATGATCTTTCCTCTAGACATGGCAAGGTCCAACAATTCATCTTTCTCTTTAGTCAACTGCTGTATTCGGGCCTCAGCTTCTGCACTGGCTGACTGGCGACTGTCTATCTGGTTCTGTAGTTTGTAATTAGCACCTGGAAAATGTTACATTTATAGCATTTATAGATACATACTGTAAGCTTTTGTATCAAGAAGGTGATAAAAAACATTTTACAAACCTTCTCAGTTCTCACAAAATCAGCATCCTGAGTAAACTCGCTGACAGTAATTACACAGTAGATCAGCAATTTTACGTTAGATATGAGCCGCGACGTGAGAAAACCGGTCTTCGGGGTTTCCGACCAGGTCTGACACAAACCGACCTGTACAGTCACAGGAGCAGGCTAGAAGCTTGAAATTTCGGATATAAGAAGAAGAGGGAATGTACTATCCGTGTAGCGAAAACAAAGGCGCTGATCAGCTTCGTGGTTACCGCGAAGCTGATCTGCGCCTTTGTTTTCGCATAGGCAAAAATCCGGTTTTTTCACGATGCGGCTCATATGGTACAGTCCTTCCACTTCTTATTTGAAAATTTCAAATCTAACTCAGTTTAAATGCTGTACAGCCTAGTTTGTGTTGGAGCTGGTTGAAAACCCAAATTCAGGTTTTCTGATTATGAGAATTCAAGCACCACATTCTGAAATTTTCAACAATGTTTCTTCATTCAGTACTCTTAGCCGTAAACCATCCACAAGCAAACACAGTGTTTTGTCTTGGCTATCAAAATCACCTCACCTAAAATCAAATACTAGCAAATAAATATTTTTCTGTAATATTTTAGTTTTCAACAGGGTTCCCATGGAAAGTATAAAATAAAATTCCATGACTTTTCCATGAAAATTCCTTGATTGGGGTTAAATTTCCAGGACTATTTCTTCTGTTTATTCATTGTCATATAATGTTGTATAAAAGGCAAGAACAGATAATTATATTGCAAAAGTAGCTTACTTCAAGGTATTATCTTATTTTTTGATGAAGAAAAATTAGTTTAAATGCCCTGTTGAAAAAACAGAACTTTATTTATCAATATTTATCAAGCGAGCGAGGAAAAAATGACATCCTAAAGACATCCAAACTGGCATTTCGGAAATGATAAAATTCCATGATTTTTCCATGATACTTCATTATTTTTCAAATTCCATGATTTTTCCATGCATGGAATTTTTTTAGCCATTTTCCATGTTTTCCAGGTTTTCCAGAGCCCGTGGAAACCCTGCTTCAACTATTTTTTCATGAATGGACGTCACGATAAATTGCTGGTTAAATGCTGAAATGATGTTCTTTTCAATCAGGACCAAAAGTTTTGTGACTCTTGAAAATAAGGTTTGGTGTGTTCAATTGCCCAAGGTTTTTCTCATTTAAGGTTTGCTGGCATAATTTTGACTTCAATACATGTACATGTCTTATGCTTTTCTCTAACGTCTCTACAATTTTCATTTCAATATCATAGTTTTGTAATTATACCACAAACTCTATTGGTAGCGTTGGAAGTGTCATTAAGTAATAAGTATACAAAGGCCAGGAAACATGTCCACCACAATCAAATACTAACACCATGGCATTCTGTTAGGTGGCCTGTTACCTTTCAATCTCTCCTCTGTTTCATTTAGTTTAGTCTGTAGACTTTTAATCTCTGGCCTGTTACCTTTCAATCTCTCCTCTGTTTCATTTAGTTTAGTCTGTAGACTTTTAATCTCTGGCCTGTTACCTTTCAATCTCTCCTCTGTTTCATTTAGTTTAGTCTGTAGACTTTTAATCTCTGGCCTGTTACCTTTCAATCTCTCCTCTGTTTCATTTAGTTTAGTCTGTAGACTTTTAATCTCTGGCCTGTTACCTTTCAATCTCTCCTCTGTTTCATTTAGTTTAGTCTGTAGACTTTTAATCTCGGATTTTAACTTGTCTTGTAGCACCTTTAGTTCTCTCTGTAATGTCTCTTCTTTACTCCGACTTTCTTGGGTAAGTTGTCTGGAAATAATTATATTACTATATGAGCCGCGATGCGAGAAAACCGGTCTTCGGGGTTTCAGACCAGGTCTGACACAAATTGGCCTGTACAGTCACAGAAGCAGGCTAGATGCTTGAAATTTTGGCTACAAGTAGAAGAGGAATTGTACTAACCGAGTAGCGAAAACAAAGGCACTGCTTAGCTGTGCAGTTACTGATCTGCACCTTTGTTTTCGCATATGCAAATATCCAGTTTTCTCATGATGGGGCTCATAAAATGAAAATCAACATAGTAAAATAAAATCCTCCACAATATTTTATCAATTAATTTTTTTATTGCTTGTCAAACAAAGGAACCTGTTGTTAGAACCTTCAAAACTAACATGCTACTTTTGGGGCAAATCAAACACAAATTGGAAATCATCAGATTGAAAGCAAAAAAAATTGAATTATATAGACAAGAACGCCGCAGAGGTCGATATCGCGGGAACAAGACAACTCACCGACAAGACAACTCACCGACACGGTTTTTGAGACAATTCACCGACAGATTTTGAGACAATTCACCGACACTTCTGAAGACAATTCACCGACACTTTTATTCAAAGTTAATGACTTGTAACTGATGATCTTGATTGGTGATCATACATTTCCCATTATTGCAA
The DNA here is from genome assembly GCA_964017185.1 of Rugalucina vietnamica. NCBI lineage: Eukaryota > Metazoa > Mollusca > Bivalvia > Lucinida > Lucinidae > Rugalucina > Rugalucina vietnamica. Next base: position 52,631,311 of record OZ024869.1, read on the forward strand.
AGACAGTTGTATCACGTTTTCACCGACAAATCAAAGTTTTAAGGCAATATTTGTCGTCAGATATAAATTTGAAAGCAATTTAAAGACGATTCACCGACAGATAAAATTAAGATTTGATAGAAAATTTTAAGACGGTCCACTGGCAAATTTAACTTTAAAGAGTATTTCGTTACCAGATTTGAATTTTGAAAGACAATTTAAAGACAATTCATCGTAATATTAAAATTTTGGAGGACTTCACCTACACTTTTAAGATTTTAGAGGCCAGTTTTTAACAATTCACCGGAATTTTTAAATATTGAAAGGTACTTTTAAGACCATTTACCGACAGATTTAAGATTAAAGAAGTATCGCCTTGGAACGATCAGTAACACAAAGTTACTGGCGGGCTTATACCGGTTTTACAGGATCCTAACCTCACCCTATAATAATCGGTCTCAGGCTAACAATTATTCTTAATTACTCATGATTACCAATGATAATCATCAGTTTACTGCTACAAGTCATTAAAGGACATCTATGCCTTAGATTGGGGTACTCCCTAATTGACAAATATGTCACTTTCAAAGACGAAAATGCCTAGTTCTTTATTGTTATTGTGTTCTTGCATATTTTGATTGTCAATGACATAATTTATGTCGATTTTAACATTAGTTTGGGAATTCATATTTCTAAGCATTAATGCTATACGATAGATTGAAAGCAAATTTACTTTTGAACCTGTACTGTATCTCTATAAATACATCTACATAACCTAAATATACTCACCCTATCACCGGTTTGACAAGAAAAACGACAATGAATGTTTACAATTCTACAGTTGATGTCTTTAAAATTGTCCATAACAACTGTGCTTATTTTAGTTCATGGAAAATTTCAGGAAATTATACATTTTCGCCTTGCTGACCCTGTTCCCCCCCTAGACCCAGGATGCCACTTTGATATGATGTGTGAATGTGAAAATCACACAAACTGACGAAAGGGCATGCTGGGTCCCGGGGGGGAACACACCTAGAAATAAACTATAAGATTGTAAATTAAAGATCTTATGCACTGAGCTAACATTTCTTTCAAAATAAGCTTAAAATTACAAATCATTAAACAATCAATGTGTGGATATTATTCAGCATTCAAATGACAAACAAGCCCATATTTGTTTGCTTGAAAAGTGCTATTGACAAACAAATGCAAATCAGTTCAAAGTCTAATGGTTCATTTTTACCAAAGATGGGGTGGGTTGTAAAAATATTTAGTTGCATTGTCTGGATTCTGTTAAATCAGCCAAACTGTTTTGTAAACGAAAGTGTATATATTTCTTCACCTATAAATGCTAAATTTAGCCCCATAGTCATAAGATGAAAATTTCGTCCTCCCAAATCTGAGATTTAGGGACTTCTTACATCTAAGGCATAGATGTCCTTTGAACAAAAGTGTCGGTGAATTGTCTTTAGAAGTGTCGGTGAATTGTCTCAAAATCTGTCGGTGAATTGTCTCAAAAACCGTGTCGGTGAGTTGTCTTGTCGGTGAATTGTCTAGATTCCGATATCGCACCTTCATCAGGCAAAATAAGTAAAGCATGAAAAATAGATCAAGATGCATGCTTGAATGGTATGTCAAGGACAATTACTATATATGCAAGGTTTTACACTCACAGCTATCACAGGTGAAGAGAAAATCTAACTTTGACATAAAAACTTACGAAGTCAATGGACCATGAAATATAGGTCAAGGGTATCGGGTCAAGGTGCATACTTGTCAGGTGTGTCAAGGACAATAACTGTAAGGTTTCACTCTCACAGCTATCACAGCTGCATAGAAAACCAAACTTTGAAGTAAATTTACAAAGTCAATGGACTGTGAAATATAGGTCAAGGGCATCGGGTCTATGTGCATGCTTCACGGGTATGTCAAGAACAATAACTATGCAAGGTTTCACACTCACAGTCATCACAGGTGCAGAGAAAAACAAACTGTGATGTAAAAATTTACAAAATCAATGGACCGAGAAATATAGGTCAAGAGCAACGAGTCAAGGTGCGTGCTTGGAGGGTATGTCAAGGACAATAACTATGCAAGATTTCACACTCACAGCTATCACAGGTGCAGAGAAAACCTAACTTTGATGTAAAAAAAAATTAACAAAGCCAATGGACTGTGAAATATAGGTCAAGAGCATTGGGTCAAGGAGCGTGCTTAAAGGGTATGTCAAGGACAATAACTATGCAAGGCTATCACAGGTGTAGAGAAAACCAAACTTTGATGTGAGTGTTGACGGACGGACACACGGATGCATGGATGCACGGACGGACAGACGGAAATTTAGACTCCTATATCGCACCCTGCTAATAGCAGGTGCAATAAAAACAAAGATATGTTGATGAATTTTGAGCTCTTTCATATTTGGGCATGAGGGCATGTGAATATTAACATGTCTCACCCTATATGTAAACAAGAATGGCTTTGAACAGCCATACCAGAAATCTGATCTGCATAGCCTATGCAACCTATGTACATGTCAGCCATACCAGAAATCTCATCTGCATAGCCTATGCAACCTATGTACATGTCAGCCATACCAGAAATCTGATCTGCATAGCCTATGCAACCAATGTACATGTAGCATACGTCTGGAATTCCAAGACTCTACCTGATCTCAAGTCCCTGATGAAGAGCACTTGATTTCCATGGGTTTTCTGGTTTCCTTCATCATGCAAGATCAGAAACATTTCAGATACTTACATTAAAATGAGCCGCTGCATGAAAATACCAACAATTTGGGTTTCCGACCAGGTATGACACAAACCAGACTGTACAGTCACAGAAGCTGGCTAGAAGCTAGAAATTTTGGATTTAAGTAGAAGAGAGATTGTACGTACTATCCATGTACCAAAACAAAGGCACTGATCAGCTTCGCGGTTACCACGCAGCTGATCTGCACCTTTGTTCTTGCATATGCAATTTGTTGGTTTTCTCATAAGGCGGCTAAAATCATACCTTAATTTTGCGTCTAAATTACTAATCTGGTTCTGTGCTGCAGCAAACTTCTCCTCCAAACCTTTGATTATATCATCCTTTTCGAGCAAAGCTTTTGAGAACAGCTTTCTATTTTCATCTCTTAGTCTATCATTTTCCTGTCTTAGTTCTATATTCACTCTTTTATATTCATCCTTATACTTAATTAACTCTTCATGGTTTGATGCCAAGTCATTGAATCGTTTATCCAACAGGTTGAATTTACGAATTTCATGGTTCAAATTGTCTGAAGCATTTTCCCTAAATTCCGTCAATTCTGCATTAATTTTCTCTAAAGTTTGAGTTCTTATAATGGCTTCATCTGCTCTGGCTTTCAGGATCATGATCAACTGACTCTGTTCATCGATACGAGATCTCAGCATAGCATTCTCTGTTTTGTCATCTCTCGAAAGTCCTTTCAATTTTGTAAGGGTAGGAAAAGCTTCTGAAGATTCCTAAAAAGAATGAGCCGCCTCGTGGGAAACCCGACCATCTGGTTTTCGAACAGGTCTTACACAAACCGGTCTGTACAGTCACAGAAAAGAGCTAGAAGCTTGAAATTTTGTAGTTAAGTAGAAGAAGAACTGTACTATATGAGTAGCGGAAACAAAGGCGCTGATCAGCTTCGCGGTTACCGCGAAGCTGATCTGCGCCTTTGTTTTCGCCAATGCAGATTGCTAGTTTTCCCATGGGTGGCTCAAATAATGAAACTCCAGCTGCAGTTTTTGAATATGCAAAAATATTTAGGTGCAGCCCCATATAGATTTTAGCAAATCAGTTACTATTTGGCTCATCAGTGCATGTATGTTTTTGTTGTACAATCCAATTACTTTCAAAATCTTAATTTCAAGACTCTCCTTTTCCTAAAAAGTCCTTTATGTGTTGGACCAAGCTGGAAAGTACATATTAAATATGTAGAAGAAAAGACGAAGTGCATATTTCATGAATACACGAAAAACTTATCATCCTTTTTGCATTTTAAATTTGAATGTGCATGTTTCTGCAAATATTGTGCCAAACAGACTTTAACTGAGTTCAATCATGAGAATGCCTGCTTTTTCCATATATGAAAACCAAAGCACAGATAAGCTTCAAAGTAATCAGCATCTTTATAATGTTCACTTCACCAATGGCACAATCCTTCTTTTTTTTCTTAAATCCAAAATTTCAAACTTCTATTCTTCTTCAGTGACAGCACAGTACGGTTTGTGTCAGACCTGGTTGGAAACCTTCTAATGATGTAGTTTATATCACCTGCATAGCAAACCTTTACCTTGTCTCCTCTATCACCTGGGTCTGGTGTGGACGCCATCTGACCATTTATATTCACACTGTACTCCATTGTGATGAGTTTGTTACCAGACCAGACGATAGTCCTCAGTTTTCATGAAAATGATTCATGCATCATGTAAACTAAAATGAAATAAAATAAGACATTTGAAATCTGCATTATAAACACTCAGAATTAGAATACATGTACTACTACAATTCTAATAGAAAGTTACTGATCCAATTATTAAAATTTTAGTGGCATCTTTGTGGACTCTGCAAGAGGATAACCATACTTGTCTGGCAACTCTGGCTAAGACTGGCTTTGTATCTATCTATCTATATAATGCCATACGCCCTTGTGCACATTTTTGGAAGGTGAAAAAGGTAAATGGAAAAAGCGGTTTCCAATAGACATAAGCAGTTCATATAGCATTGAGTATATCAAGAGGTGAAAACTAGTTTAAATATGATATTCAGACAAGTGGACAGGTATAACATTCTGGCTACTGGCTGTCCACACAACGTGCCGATAACGCTGCTTATCGGCATGACCATCATGTGGATAAGCGGCGTTTTCCACACAACAGGAAAATAGATTTTCAAATCTTAAATGTTTAGAAAAATTGGTACATTTTAAGTTGATAAATTTTATGCATTTGTTTCAAAACTGAAACAGAATATTACACATGCTTGAAATTTTACTTTTTAATTAGCGCAATTATTATTTTGCTGAAATTGGCTTACCTGTGAATTTTATTGTAAAAAATTAGCCATGCATATGCATAAATGAGAAAGTAATGATCGTAACCTTAATAATAAAAGAATTCGGTAATCCAAGAGAATAAACATTCTTTAATTTAATAACAACATTTGGTTCAATGAGTATAAAAACATTTCATTAAGACAAAAATAGCATATATTTCTACGGCGTCTACTCTGTTAAGAATCTACAGAAACTGTGATTCAATTTACATCAACTGTAATAATGAAATAAATCAATTTTCTTTACTAAGGCTTTTTTATTTTATTATATGTGTATTTTTTTTTTTTTTTACAAAATATGTGTTGTTTTTTTACATAATACATTTTTTGAATGTACTTCAATAACTAAACACATTATTAATGAATTTAATTGCAAACTTATAGTTTCATGCATAAGCAAGCTTGTTAGAAAATCTCATACTCCCATAGTGCCGATAGCCAATAACTATAGCACTGGCTCGGGCACTGGCTATCCGAATGACTGTCTTGCCGAGAACGCCACTTATTGACACAATCGTTGTGTGGATAAGCAGCGTTATCGGCATGACGGTCGGTCATGTGGATAAGTGGCGTTATCTGCACAACCGTCAGCCAACATTCTGGGCCGGGGGGTCCCCAATAAAATTTTAAAACAACTTCTGAAAGAAAAAAAAAGTGAACTTTGCGCAAACATACACGGCAATATCATGTTTTACTCCCCGCAACGGAATAAACTGCATCTAAAGTTGTTCCCCTTTACAATTTAATAAGAAAATAATATGCAAATTAGGTTTATTCCGTGTTTAATATTTCATATCTATAAGTCTGAGAAATCTGGAGGGTGGGTGGGTATGGTGGGAGGTGGTGGAAATATAGCGCGGGGAGTAAAACGGGATATTGCCTAGGACACATTCTGAAAATTGTTATTAGGTACGTTCAGCATGTTTTAATTTTAATGTTTACCTTCTTTTGTGTTAAAAAGAAGGTCAAGAAACCTGTTCACTGAAAAATATTTCCTCAACAACGAGGACGCGGAAGTAAGACGGAACGGAAGTCGTGGGTAAAATCCAAATAAATAAAAGGCTGTTTCGGTCCCGGTCCAAACTCCAAGACGCGGTGTTCCACTGAATCTGAATAGTTATGGTGACTCACCCGTTAACCGGTGTATACCGTTAACCGGTGTAAAACGTTAATGGGCTATATTTTATACGTCTCTCTGTTCACGGTTGTAATTTTTTTCAGGCAATAGACACGGAGCGTTGTTGAGTGTCAACATACTATTACTTACCATCTTTGTCGTGAAGTCTTCTCACAATCACGTGCTCTCTCGAAATGTGTGCATTTTCCTGGTTTTGACACTTTTAGAAACCACAAACTATCATTGCATTGCCATTGTAAGGATGATAACAAACATAGTGTACTTCAATTTGAAATATATATTTTTCGGATGTTCGCATTTAATTATTTATATTCGTTTTGCTCGTCAAGTGATTTGTGTGCATTTATAAATCACTAACATTTACTACATTATTATCGTCATGTTTTTAAAATGCGAGAAAAAGATAAATTGTGTAGGAGCTTCTTATTCAAAATAAAATAATGAAAGCAAATGCAGAGAGGGTCGTGAATGTGTTTGATAAAACCAAGGATGAGTAGTAAGTATTTAAGAATTTTATTATAGCTTTGGGAGAAAAAGAGTAACGTGTGGCTGACCCATATTCTCCTCCACCCCCTCTTTCTTCTGGTGAAGACAGAAAAACGCGGGAAAATGCAACATACCACTTACTTTGAAGCAGAACTGTATTTTATATATAAGAGAGGGAACATTCACTTATTTCATAATTTCTGGCTATCTTTCCCTTCCCTTTTGTGGTTTTTATTTAAACAAAATGTACATCGCTAAGAAAAATACCCAAGCATATATAAATACACCGGTTAACGTTAGGTTTTCATTTCTCTGAAACAATATGGACGAGACATACTCTGCTTGACCAAAATCACTAGCAATCCGACATCAGTTACTTTTCTATTGTTTTACATGCCTTATGTTGACTTCATGATTTTGAAGACACATATAGATTATATGATTAAACTCTGTGTCTTAGCAGTGCCAAAAACGCTTAGTACACCGATTATAGGGTGAACCAGCATATACTGGTGACCTGATCCGCCTACCTACCTACCTAATTACCTACCTATCCTGACCTGATCTGAACTGACCCTACACCACCCCACCCACCCCACCCCACCCCACCCTATCCTACCCTACCCTACCCTACCCTAGATAGATAGTTACGAGAGTAGATGACCTGACCTGCAGCCCAAAACCTGGAAACTTTCCGGGCTGGGTAATAGCTCTCAACACTTTCATTAGAAACCCAAACACCCATCACCAACATTATCATCATCGTTGTCATCATCATTAACAACATCAACATCCAAATTTTACTGATTTCCTCTACATTGTTGTCATTCTCCTCATTTTTTTTTCTTTCAGTCATTTCCACTCTCACTCCATGTAATACACTTCTTGAGGTGTATGGAGTACCTGGCAGATTCAGATTCAGTATCTCGAGTAACAAGTCCGAACTGCAGGAATTACAGTAACACGCATGTGCATCTATCTTATGAGCATTTATCGTATATACACATGACCCAGACCAAAAGTAAATGAATAGGACTTTTGCCCAGTCTGGATAAACGCAAGCTGTAAACAGAATAAAATCATCTTGTAGTCTAGGGTTTTATGGCAGCGGACATCCATGCTTTGAAGACGTCCAGGGATTCGGCAGCAGTCAGTTCTTCAGGCAGCTGGTTACACATTCTGGTAGTTTACGAGAAGAAGGAATTCTTTTTTTATGTAGGTCCTGCAGTATGGTACGCTGTATTTGTACTGATGGCATCTTGTGGCAGCAACAAGAAGCAGGAGGTGTGGTGCAGCAGGTATGATTGCCATGGAATGTACAACCTGGAACACCAAAATGACTGCGAAGAACATTGCCAGTAGTAGCTGGTATATCTCGATGCGAAAGATTCTCGCAAAATACAGTCGCCCAGATGAATGGAATCTTCTAGATGATCCCCCGATCAAAAACAAGACGGAAAACCATTGTGACTTAAATATGATGAGAGAAAGGAAAGAGCAGCTCTTTACCATTCACTTCTATACCTAAATAGTGATTGTTACACCCAAAACAAGAAACATTTGCTGATTTAGCATATAAGAGAAATAAGAGATGTTGCACGGTTAAAAACCAAGCTGAAACTTGTCACAGGTTCCTATATTCTACAAGTGAACAGAGCACATTTCAATCAAAATCAAGTTGATCCGACTGCCATAATGGTGACGAGACACCGGAACATTTCATATTAACACGTTCTGTCCTTGGAGAAGTGCGAAATCCTATGATAGATGGATTGAATGTGCTTGCTATTCAAATCCTGAAACAGACTAAGTATGATGCAGATACACTCCTCCGGTTGATTTTGGATAGCAGTAAGGCGAGTGGTAAAAGTGGTTGTGACACTTAAAATATGACCATGAATCCAAGTTCTGTGCACTTGAATGGCAGGTCTATCAGTCTTTGTCATTCCTTGCATAGTTGAACTTGCAGTTATCAGCGGAAAAGAAGTAGCTCAACAACATTTTAGAAGAAGCTTTTACAGATTCAAATTTAAGTGTTAGGGTGATGAGAGAAGCATCATTTTAGTCCCTGTAAATAAGAACATTTGGAACAAAGGAAGACTACTCCAGCTGTAGGTATGCCTCAAGTGGCAGACCCTTTACCACGCAATACAATACAATGGCAATTGAATGGCTTGCTGTGGTTTTACGTGGGTTTTAAAACCGATCATTGGCTTTCTATGGGCACGTTGACTTCCCTGAAGCAGTAGTACATATACTTACCTCTATTCTACCCGTTAAAGCTATCGTTCAAAAAAGGATACCTGCGCTATTTGTAGTATCTGTAGTCTGAATGGTGATTCAGTGCAATCTTTCTTTCTAAATATACTGCAGCACCCTCTCGCGAGGATTATGTGCAAGTGCGCGCGTCAAAGAAAAGCTTGATAGAAGAAAGTTAAAATGAGTTTAGTAAGGCTAAAAAGTATGATAGTGTTAGTATGGAGAAGAAGTAAAAAGTTGAAAGCTGATAAAAACAACATATCCTGGATTTATGGCATAATGTGGTTAAGGCTGTAAATGGCAGACCTGAACATAGTCAGGTCTTCTGAAAGGACAGCAGAGGTCGGGAGGTTGTTCCACTGCACGATTGCTAAAGGGAAAAATGAATATTTGTAGTAGTTAGCTGTTGTTTGGATCTGAATAAAGTGGTATGGGTGTGTAGTTCTTGTCATTCGGGTCTGTGTGTGGATGTAAGATGGTAGTGGTATCTCAACCAAACCAT